>OU342857.1:12907112-14360669 GCA_910591665.1 Ectemnius continuus | reverse complement strand
GGCACGGGAGCGTCGCCTCCTTTTTCTTGGCCTGGGGCTTTACAGGGCCATTAAATCTAGCCCTCCCTCTTTCCTGCGGGAGTTCCTAACCCCCCCGGGTCGAGGGTTCCACCGGCTACCCGTCCCGTCAGCGCGGACCCCTTCTGGTCGTCCCCGGCCACCGCACCTCTTTTTACGCGGCCTCACTCTCTGTCCACGGGCCCATATGGTGGAATTCGCTCCCCCCCAATATCCGGGAGGCTGACTCCGAGTCAGCTTTCAAGCGGGCGCTGACGTCCTTCTTGTTGCGGACCTATTGTTAATTGTTAATTTTTAATCTTAATTTCTTTTCTCTCGTCGTATTAAGGCTTCTTTTCCTCTTGGTCTTGCGCCGCTGTTCTGGGACATCTGCTCCCTGTCTCTTTTCCCTGTTTTCTTTTCTCTTTCACTTTTGTATTTTCTGCGTGCGTCTCTGCGAATTTTATTTATTCTATTTCATTTTATTTTTTATCTTTATTTTTATTTTTATTGTTTTTTGTATCTTTTTTCTGTAATCGTCTGCTTTCGGTATTCCTGCTATTATATCGTCTCATATGTTGTCTCTGCTACAGACTTACTTTGTACTGTAATGTTCTGAGAGGGCTTTTATGTGCCCTAGAACAATAATAAAGCAATCAATCAATCAATCTCTCTCTCTCTCTCTCTCTCTCTCTCTCTCTCTCTCTCTCTCTCTCTCTCTCTCTCTCTCTCTCTCTCTCTCTCTCTCTCTCTCTCTCTCTCTCTCTCTCTCTTTTTTTTTTTTTTTAGTCTTCAAAAATCTCACCCCTCATCCTCTCCCCCACCAGCCACGTGGGCCTTCCCCGTCGGCCCGGCAGGTGCCAGACTTAGCCGTGAGACCAGCACAGAGTGTTCGCGACAATCGGACAAATAACAGGCAGGCAGGCAAGCAGGCAGGTAGGAAGTATAAGGGAGGGATGGGTAACCAGAAACCTCACGACCAGCCACACCAATCGTCAGGCCCGGCGGATCCCCCGTCGCGAAGTCTGCCCTTTCTCTGCATCACTCGCACTTCCGGTTAGATCGATGCAACGCGAAGGCGGGTGCGTTTCTTGTATTTCCGGCTCTCCCAGGTAGAATTGGGCAGGGGGTGGGAGCGCGCCCAGTAGGCAGGTACCGGTATACACAGCCCTTTTCAGGGCTAGGGAACCGCACTCGCAGACCCGCATCGACTAATCTCTGCCCGCGCCGTGCCATAGACTCACGTCACTGCTAAACTCACGCCGCATTTCTCCCGACTCAGCTACCCATCCGACCGACGAAGGGTACAGAGTCCTCGTGCAAACCGTCGGCTGCAATTATTCAGTTTGGGGACGCGCGCCAGATTCGCGCTACATTAGCCAGCTATTCGCCACAAAGAAAATATCAAGGAGATACTCCGCATACCGAAACTGGGAATCAGATTAAAAATTTTAGTCCAGACCACCAGACACACACAACTACACTAAGCTGATCTCGCAGAGATCGACCAGACTCAGGCAGGTAATCTAGTGTTGCGGGTGCCGCTGGGTGGGGGGCTCAGACGCGAGGGAGAATAGCTCCCGAACGGCGTAACACTGAGGAGGCGGAGCTCCTTGGCGAATCCTCCATTCGCATCTCCCCCCCATGGTTACTCACTGGACAGGGATAGGCAGGCATTAGGGGAAAATAGGCAGGCCTTGGGTTCGCGCGCGCATTACGACCGATGTCCTAGCACCCAATTGCGAGTTCGAGCCCGATGTGGGTGGGAGTAAAACTCGGGTCAACTCACACATTTTGCTTTCTTTACATGGTTGACGATCGATTGCCCGTTACAATGTCCGCAGAGATGGCATTGTATCGTCAAATGACACTCGCGTAGGTCCAAATAGAAATCATCTCACTACTGCTACCACCACTACGTGTATCTCCTCAAACTCTCGCGGTGTCTCGAGTGTCAGGCATCGTCGCGTGGTGGGAAGGGGAAAACTGGCTCGAATCTCGCGGACATCGGTCGGCCCACAGTCAGCTCGGCCCCGAGAAGCCCCTGCGTTATCGTAGGATGTTGCTGGCCTCGAGCAGCAGAGTTTACCGGATAGCCACCGAGATGGTGAGTGTAGGGTACGCCCATAAAGCGACTCGCAGCGCGGTACGTGTGGGGCCTGTCCGCCGAGCGACTCCCCCCGATCGACGGACGTTAGGCAACCTGTGGTGGGCCCACGTATGTCTGTGTGTCGGCGAGCGCGTGGGCGTCCGGGGGAGATCGATAGGTAGCCAGGAGACGGTAGGGCAAGATAGGTTTGGAACCGGCCTCTATCCGGTCGGCGGTCTCCCCTCCCCGTGTCCGGTCACGTGCGTTGGGAAGGTGCTTCCCGCTGAGGGTTCCGCGCCACAAGCACGGACACGCTCAGGGTAGGAGAAACAATCGGAGCGACTGGAGAACACAGGCCCGAGTCCCGGCGCCCGGGGGGCGGGGGGCGGCGAACCCCCCATGCGCGGGTCGGACCCCCCTGCCAGCCATCGGGGACGGCACGGCCCAACTCGGGGTTCAAAGGTCGTCACTCTGAAAAGTAACCAGTTCCGCATGACTACCGGTCACGGGGGCGTCGTGGCGCTGTCGCGCGAGTGACTCTGTGAACTCCTTTCCCAACCTCTTAAATCTAGGTTAGGTGCCGGGATCCACAGTTGGTAGACGTGGTGAGCAGCGGCGTAGGTGGCACTCTTGGTGATCCAGGCACGAAGAGGGCGCACAGGCGAAGAAAGAAGATGAGTTTAAAATCGGCGAAAATATCAGAAATCCTGGCCTCCCAAAAATGGGGGTTAGAAAATCTGTCAGTGTTGCAACAGAAAATAAAAAAAATATTTTTAAAAAAATGTGACCGACTTCGAAAAACTGACAGCATCCCAGAAAACTGAAAACTAAAAGAGCTGGAAAAATAAAATTAATAATCAAAATAAGCAGAATAAAAATGCGCTGAAAAGTAAGAAATAATTTGCTGTTTTCGTGTTTTCGTCATTTTGCAGTCATAATGTGTAACTTTGGCAACCTTCCCGCATTGTACTGCAACCCAATGCAACACCCAACCCTTTGCAAGCCCAAATATTTTGCAACTTTTCGGAGTCGGCGCAAATATAAGTAAAATACTACTCATCTGGCTTAATCTCACCTACCCGTATTCTCTCTTTTATCGCGCCATGTCCAATCCCACTTGCTCACGCTCATTTACGATCTCTCTCTTTTCTTCTATCTTCGTCTATACAGGGTGTAAACGATATGACTCCCGGCGCTTTGAGGGAAGGCACAGGAGAAAATTTAAAACATTTTAAGATCAGATTATGATGTCCGATCTTTGTTAGTTTGGTTGGTATAACATATTAATGGTGGAGAGGCTATCTTCGATCCCACTGCTAGAATCGTCCCATAAATTCGTGTATGTGTGCTGTTGTGCGATTGGAGGTAACACCTAAAAAAGCGACTCGATACTCTGATTGGTTTACATAATAATTAATAAAGTATTTTTGCTCCGGGTGAACGATGTTTGCAGACTCAATAGTGTGCAAGCGTAGTGGAAATAATGGGGTGCGTTCGCCCCCCAAGTGTCGGTGTCTTTGCGGGATGTAACGTGACACCTTTAAGGGCCGTCCCCTATCTCTCGGTAGAATAGGCTGAAACCAATTGTTTTCTCCGATTCGAACCGATATAGTTATATTAGTTGCATCCCAATGGTCCAACAACGACGAATCACCGAGAAGGGCTAAGACAAAAACGCAAAAAAGTAAAGAGGGGCCCTCGGTCAATCCCCGATGTTGCCGACCTGCCGTTCGATTACTACCCGTTCCAATAACTTACAGCTTACTTTAAGATGCAATAACAACTAAACTAAAAGTGATAGGATCTAAACATTTGCCCCCTATAGCCTTAAAATTTTCCTCTCTACCATCCCCTAGAGCGGCGGGAGTTATATCGTTTACACCCTGTATATCTATCTATCTGTTCACGAGAATACTTCCATCATAGACGAAGAGAGAATGATAGATACAAGAGATGATTATTTGAGACAATCATCTACATCTATGAGATGTTAGAATTGCCCTCCATATACCAGACCAGTTAATGTTAACAGTAGTAGTAGTATGTTACACGGGAGATACGTTTAGATAAGATATACATATGTGTATATATCTATCTAACCATCCACAGGAACACGTTCATGATAGATGAAGGCAGAAGGATGCACACAATTGTAAAGAGTATTCTCTTGCTTACGGTCTGCTATATGTGACTGTCTTTTGTAGTATTTTACTTATATTTGCGCCGACTCCGAAAAGTTGCAAAATATTTGGGCTTGCAAAGGGTTGGGTGTTGCATTGGGTTGCAGTACAATGGTGGAAGGTTGCCAAAGTTACACATTATGACTGCAAAATGACGAAAGCACGAAAACAGCAAATTATTTTTTACTTTTCAGCGCATTTTTATTCTGCTTATTTTGATTATTAATTTTATTTTTCCAGCTCTTTTAGTTTTCAGTTTTCTGGGATGCTGTCAGTTTTTCGAAGTCGGTCACATTTTTTTTAAAATATTTTTTTTTATTTCATGCTTTTTAGTATTTCAAATGCATACAACGATAGTTCGCAGTAGATTGCATCTCGAATTTCATCGATGCACTGGTGTACCAGTTATAGACGAACAAATGTATCCGGAATTGTCGAGGAAGGAAAAGCTTTTATGCATTAAAAATGATGAGCATTAAACAATTTGGGAAAAATTTATGGTGGGACTAAAGTATGTGCATCCTCAATAAGATATGTCAGATTTAGTCAATATCGGTCCAACCATCTCGAAGATAACGTTGGACAAACGCAGTTTTAGTAGCAAAGTGAAATCAGCAAAACATTCGGTGTTTATGCAATAACAATGGTTAGCGTTAAACAATTCCGCAAAGATTGATAATGGGACCAAAGTACAAGCACCCTCTATAAGATACGGCAGATTTCATCAAAATCGGTCCATGCATCTCGGAGATATCGACGGACAAACGAAAATTATAGTAGAAACATGAAATCAGCGAGAAAATGGCATTTTATGCAATAACAATGGTTATCGTTAAACAATTTCGGGAAAATGTGTAATGGGACCAAAGTACGCGTATCCGCTATAAGATAGATAAGATTTCATCAAAATCGGTCCATGCATCTCGGAGATATCGACGGACAAACGAAAATTATAGTAGAAACATGAAATCAGCGAGAAAATGGCATTTTATGCAATAACAATGGTTATCGTTAAACAATTTCGGGAAAATGTGTAATGGGACCAAAGTACGAGTAACCGCTATAAGATAGACAAGATTTGATCAAGATCGGTCCATCCATCTCGGAGATATCGACGGACAAACGAAAATTGTAGTAGAAACGTGAAATCAGCGAGAAAATGGCATTTTATGCAATAACAATAGTTAGCGTTAAACAATTTGGGAAAAATGTATATTGGGACCAAAGTACGAGCATCCTCTACGCGATAAGCCTGGGTTCATCAATTTCGGTCCATCCATCTCGGAGATATCGCCGGACACACGAAAATTTCAGCAGAAACGTGAAATCGGCGAAGAATTGGGTTTTTATGCAATAACAATGGTTAGCGTTAAACAATTTCGAAAAATTTTAGAATGGGACCAAACTGTGAACATCCTCTATGATATAAGCCCGGTTTCATCCCGATCGGTCCAGCGGTCTTCCCGTACTAGCCGGACAAACATTTAAAAAAAAAAAAAGAAAAAAAAACATAGCGATCGAATTGAGTACCTCCGCCTTTTCGAAGTCGGTAATGAGGGATCGATTTCTTGTTGGCTAAGAGAGTGCCGACCAAGATTATTAGGCCAAAGGATGCGGGCCGATCGAGAAATCGATTCGATACCAGTAACAGGCCCCATAGGGCAGAAAAACAGCAGAAACAGGTATAACAGCGAGAGCGATAGCGAAGTGCGTATTGTTTACTCACGAGAGAGAGAGGGAAAGAGATAGAGAGAGAGAGTGTGCAAGCGAGGTACAAAGAAAGCAGCAACACGTGCTACGCGGAACGCGTGGCCAGGCTACTTGGTTGTGCGCCACCCTCTTGAATCTTTGATGCGACGTAGAATTCATACTCCTAATACAATATTCTCTCACATTCTTGTCCCCGTCAATCTCACACCACTAAATGAGTATCGTACAAGCTTTCAAATTGTATTGACGAATTGATAGATAAGCCTCGGATCACGGGTTCTTTACAAAATTCGAATCTGGAATAAGAATGCTTTCTGTCTCACCGCTTCTCGAATTACAGCGAAACAACAGTCTTAAAATTTTCGAAAATATGAACAATGTATGACAATGATTGCCATTGCACGAATCCTTATTGCAAGAGGTAAATAAAATGACCGATACTGTCGAAATACCGCTACGGGTGTTTTGCCTGGTAGAATTTTTCGAGTGATTACTTTGTATCTGCTTGAAAAGGGTTGGCCAGAGGTCCGAGGGACAGGTCAACAATTACGGCAAGGCGCTCGTGCGCTGAGGTGGGGGCAAGAGGGGGAGAAGGACATGCAAGAGAATAATGAAGATTGCACGCACCATCGGAGAGTGTACCGTAGGAAAAGACTAATTAGGTCCTAATATAGATGGATGCTATGATCACCAAGTATTTTGGTGCCTTCAATCAGAAATGAAGCGAAGATGCAACGTATCTTTCCGTCGGTGCATAAAAACAACATTATTTCCCAACACAATGCTATACATACGTTGAATATAACGTGTCAGGCTTATCTTTGTCGCTGGAATTTGCGTCGAGATACATGTTTTGCATTCACTCGCAAAACTTTGCCCGCAGGATTTCCTTTTCGTTTCCTTGTGGCACTCTCCTCCGGCATTATGAAAACTTGTATATAAACTAACTTAAATACTAAGCTATAGATAAAGACTTAAACTAAACACTTTTACACTTTTACACTTTTACACTTTTACACTAACACAGTAACACACTACCAAACTAACACACTAACACACTATCGTTTTTGTCGATTCCACGCACTGCCACCCCCGAGCGCAGAAAACAATAAACTGAAGAATAGAGGCAGTCCGGGTTTCTGATAGAGATCGTTTGGATGCTCGGTAGTAGGAAGGCGCGAGCGCCATCAAAAGCCCGCGAGTTCATGCGTTTATCCCTGCCCTAGTCAAAAATTCAAAAAAGACTGGCAAGGAATGCTGATTGAAAGTTGCTGGCACTTGCTTGTGTTATCCTGCGCATAGGTTATCTTGAATAATTAATTTTCGTCCAATGTTCCTTGCACTTCTTTTTCTATTGCCTCGAGTTCCGCAGTTTGTCAAGAATTTTGGTACCCTCAGCGCTAAGCCTACGAATTGCGGATAGTGGGACGAAAGTGGGATTTCGAACGCGCGAGTTTGAACGCAAGTAGATTCGTCCCAACTATTGAAAAACTGTACAAGTGAACGCAAGGGCTAACTGTTCCAAGCTGCATACATTTTGGGTAATTTTGTATCTGAGCCCTACATACAAGAAACTCTCGTATTATTGTCCCTACAAAATTTCTTTAGAATTTTTTTTCTATTGCTTTGGGGTGCGGGATTCGCCTCGATGTTTCGCGCCTAGAACGCTAAGGTCACGGGCAACCACCGCCTACCCCCTCCGGTTGACACGTGCTGCCGGGCCCTTTGTGCGGGTTTAGTGACAGGGCCTCGGAACTACGCTGACTTTCGCCAAGGCAAGATCGTAAGTACCCTTACCACTTTCTTAGCTTTCTTCGCCTCTACTTTCTATTGGAAATCTATCGCTGTATCTAAACACAAACTCCCGGCAAATGTTCTGAGCTGTTTGGTGCACCAAATTTCGATTTTGCACTATTTCTACAAATCCTACTGTTCGACTGTTTGTTACATTGTTACATTGTCTGAAAATATGCGGGGAGACGCATGATCTCATACACCATTCGCCTTTCAGTCATACGGCAAAAAGTATTGCATGATTTTCATACACTTGTAATAAACTACAACTTATCAATTTCATAAACAAGCAATCTGACAAATAGGCATGACTTTTGCATAGTTTTGAAAGATCTTGCATTCTTTTCATAGCAATCAGTCTGAACTTCTATTCTTTATTTGAATTCGGTGTTCTCGATCGTGCATGTGCGTCTCTCACTAAAGATGGAAAACGTTTTAGTAATGTATATTCAATATTTGTATGCTCTCATTTCAGATGGAAAATCAAAATGCGGAATTGGGAGCAGAGGGGCTATGCTCGCCCGAGCGTGACCGGTCGCCTCGGTACGACCGATCGTATAATAATGGGGCGCCAGGCCCCCAGATACGACATAATGGCGACGATTAAGGTTCTGCAAGTTAACCTGAATTGCACTAGAGCTGCGCAGGATTTATTAACTCAAGAGATAATGACACGTGATCCGGAGATTGTCGTAGTATCTGAAATCTATAAGCTCATGGACGATTGGCTTCCAGATAAATCTAAAAGGTCTGTGCTATATATCCGTGGTTTCCTCACGGCTGAAAATTATATTACACGGGTTGGCAGGCACTTCTCAACCTACGTCGGAAGCAAATTCACAATCTGCGGATGCTATTGTCCGCCGAACGACCCGATACAGGAGTTTGAAGCGGATCTCAACGAACTTGCCCAGTTGCTGACTGGTTGCTGATTTTGCTCGGGGCAAAATTATTGTGGCTGGCGACTTTAACGCCAAATCTCAGTTATGGGGAGCGTCTCGTACTGACCCTAGAGGAAGAAGGATGGAGGCACTTTTGATATCGTTCGGTCTATATCCTACTATGTCAGACGGTATTCCTACCTTTTCACGAAATGGCAGAAAATCTGTTATCGATTTTCTAGCATGCAACAAATCACTGTATGACTGCATGACTACTGCTAAAATACTCGACACATATAATGCCTCTGATCACTTCTATATTTGGCATGTTTTTACGCTCTCCTCGTCAGTAGCAGGAGATCAACAAGATGCTGACTCTGTTTTCCCGTCCTGGAATTTAAGAGAAGTTCCATTGGATAAAATTCAGGCTGCCTTCCAACTAGGCCTCGGAACAATAGCTGATCGTATCTCAATTACGAACCTGGAAAGTAACACCAGACTTATAGAGTGCATGCTACAGGCCGTATGTGAATCTGTTATCCATAAGAAACCCCGTGCCAGAAATTCTAAACGAAATGCCTACTGGTGGAACTCTCAGACAGCGGAAGCCAGGAAACGATGTACGAGGGCCAGAAGAGAGCTGACAAGAGCCAGGAAGGCTGGGTTTTCCACCCAGATCCTCCAAGCTTACATGAAAGAGGCGGCGATAGCTAAGAAGTTTCTGAGACGCCATATCGCGATTGCCAAGTCTGAATCCTGGTGTAGATTGTTGAAATCGGTTGATACTGACCCCTGGGGGAAACCCTATAAGGTGGTGATGGCTAAAATAAAGTCTAAAGCCAAAATTCAAATGTTCTCTAAGCATGTGATAGATGACAGTATAAGAGAACTGTTTATACTCAACCCAAATCGAGATTTTCTCTCCTTCTCGCCTTCGATCTCGGTGGGAGATCCTGTACACCTGTTCTCTCCAGAGGAAGTTATCTCAGCAATGAGAAGAGCTAAGCCGTATAAATCCCCTGGAGCAGGCGGAATACCAATGCTCCTGGTTAAATCATGGGCTTCCATAGACCCCCACTCTCTCACTGCCATGTATAACACTCTCCTACAGACAGCCACTTTCCCAAAGGCGTGGAAGATCCAAAAGCTTATTTTGATTCCTAAAAAGAAATCTACGCCGGATGCGAGGCTTTAATACAGGCCGATTAGCCTTATTTCAAATCTGGCAAAGATATTCGAATACTTACTTAGAGGCAGAATGTTTGAACATTTAAATGCTATGGGCGGCTGGGCTCCAAATCAATTTGGGTTTAGAAGAAGAAAATCAACAAATGACGCATTTCGCAGTGTACAGGAGTATGCTAGGGAAGCCATTACAGCGGGAAAATACGCTGTCCTCATGCTCGTCGATGTGAAGAACGCCTTCAACTCTGTCCGCTGGTCAGACATAATTACCGCTCTGAAAAAACAAGAGTACCCACATTATCTGATAGCCGTGATGTCCAGTTACCTCAATAATAGAACTATTGCCATAAAATCGGTTTCCGGTATCATTCACTATAACTTCTTTGCTGGAGTCCCACAAGGGTCCATCTTAGGACCATTCTTATGGAACTTGGTATATAATGACCTGGTACTAAAACGCTCCACACCTCACCAGATCTCCTTTATTGCCTACGCAGACGATCTCGCTATACTCTGTTCAAATAAGAGTATCAGTGTTCTCCGCAATCTGGTGAGGGAAGCATACCAAGAGACTGCTTCCTGGATGGCAGACCATGGCCTGGAAATTGCCGAAGATAAGACAGAAGCCCTGCAAATTGCAGGCCATAACAAAGGCATAATCAATCAGCTAGACATTGGCACTGCAAACCCAGTCACATTAACGTACAGCCTTAAATATCTTGGAGTTTACTTGGATAGGAGATTCAGCTTCCGTACCCACCTAGAGAAGACTAAGGCAAAAGTGCTGAAGACCATTGGCGCACTGGCACGTCTTATGGTAAATATAGATGGGCCGTCCACCAGTTCAAGGACTGCCCTCATGTCCGTTGCAAAATCCATATTTCTATATGGAGCCCCGGTATGGGCTTCAGCACTTAAGCATTCTTGGGCGGTCACCGAAGCACTCTCAATTCAGAGGCTCATAAATCTCAGGATCGCTAGAGCATATCATTCGGCATCGGCGGACGCTCTCTGTATTATCACGGCTAATCTCCCTTGGAATCTGGAGATACAACATCGCCTGACAGCACGAAAACTACGAGAGGAAGCTAGTATTTTTATAGGAAAAGAGATTGGCACATTAGCACTTAAAATGATAAATGATGCACTTAACTTAGAATTAAAGCACAATGAGGATGTTCTTTTGGGAAAATGGCAAGCAGCCAGGGATGCTTCGTCTGTTGGACGTTGGACATATAGACTCATCCCAGATATCACGGCTTGGATAAGCTCTAAGCATAGAGGCTTGTCCTTCTATATTACCCAATTCCTCACTGGGCATGGATGTTTTGCGTACTACCTACACAGAATTGGCAAAGAATCGTCCCCTTCCTGTTGGTTCTGCTATGCCCCAGAGGATACGCCGGAGCATACTTTTTTCCATTGCCCAGAGTGGACAGACCTAAGAACGAATTTAAGCAAGAAAGCACATAGTGATTTGAATATTGAAACAATAATAAAGTGGGCCACTCACTTTGCTGAAACCTGGAGAATGCTCAGTACCTTTACTGAGACTATACTCAAAGCCAAGGAAGCTCATGAGAGACAGAGAGAGGCAGCTGGCACTAGAGTCTAAATAATCGATCACTGCACACACTCTTTTGTTTCGTTCATCTGCACGTTAATCCTCACCTAAATATCATGAAGCTTTCCTATTAATTCTTGCATCATAAGTTAGGTGGAGATATTTATTCTGTCTCTCCTTATCTTGAGGAGGACGAGCCTTAGTACCTGCCGACATGGTATGTTTTCTCCCCTTGCAAGTGGGGACATCGAGGGATTGGGCACCCGAACCAGGACCGGGGAAATGGCTCAGTCAAATCGGACTGGAAGTCACCCCGGCTGGATTAGGGTAAGCCACAGGCGCGAACCAGTGCCTGGCCATGCCCACCGATGAGATACCCAAGAGGGTGGTTCCGGTGGCTTGGTTGTTGGGTGGTAGGAGGGGGAAAAAAAAGGCCCCCAGATACGACAACCGCCAGGGCAGGGCGGCGAAAATGCAGCCGTTGGCGTTGTGGAAAGGAATCGTAGACCCGAGCCCGACGAGATCGTCCACGTGACAATTAGTAGACGCGATGCAAGTACTCTATTATATCTCCGACATTCAGTTGAATATATAAAGTCATTTTTGGTAATGTTTTAGCTGCGGAGATGGAAAAATGCGATGAGGCGAACGGGGTGGCAAAACCGCGGTGGCGGCGGAAGAGGAGGCGGTCGTGGGCGAGGTGGCGACGGCAGCAGCAGCGGGGGGTGGTGCTGCCAGGGTAATTGTGGATGCGGGCCCAAAACATATTATTTATCCTAGTATATATTCTTTTATATTTATAGTTCTTGTATAATTGTTTGTTGTTATATTTTCAATAATATTTTTTTTTAATTAAACAATGTAAGTCTTTACTTGCCTTTCACTTCCTTTTTGTCTTTCCTTGAACTTTCGAATCAAGGGGCAGGGGGGGGGGGGATATACACGCACATCATCAATGTGCTCTGCATATATATATATAGTCTTGCTTAGAAATATCATAATACTGCTCAACTCTCCGGATAGAAGTTCTATTTCATTTGCCATGTTCAACTAGGTAGTCTACTAGTAGATATGATAAATACAATATTTTCTGGCTCACTTGCAAACTCTGTAGTACAATTGATCTAGTTTTGAAATTAATCGTACTAGTTCAACTAAATGTTTAGGAAACACAACCATTTCAACATCAGTCAATATATATATTCATAGAGTAATTTGAGCGTGCGAGACTATAAGGTAGTTACAGGTTCTTGAATATATACTCATAAAGAAATTACTCTGGAATCTTAATTGAAATAAGTTCCTATCTTATACAGTAATTTGCCGCAATATCTGTTATCAGACATATGCTGATGGATCTTATACTAATCATATTATATGTGTTTGGTAGACTTGTCTATTATGCAGTGCTGTTATACATATGGGCGACGCATGGGCGATCGCGTGGGGTCAACGTCCTGGGTATAATATTTACATCTCCTACACATATTGTTATCCCATATTTGGTCGCCAAACACATATGAAATGATTTGATATATAATTGATCCATCCTCGTAACTCAGATGGAATGAATCAGGAGACTCGGTAGACTCTCGCGCCAAGTAGTAGTAGTATATATAGGACGGCGCAGTATATATAGGACAGCGCGAGACAACCGAGGATACTTATCCCGAAGTGTAGCGGTTGTCGTCTGCTATAAAACTTTCACCTCGATTTATGAAAAAGTTATAGCTCCAAGAATTTATTTCTCAATTTTGTATTTTTCCCTGATTTTTCTGAATCGAATGGGCCAAAAATCAAGCGAATCGGTTCAGTAATTCAGGAGATATGAATTCTGCTGCTTATCTTACTCGTGAAAAAGGCGAGTCGGATTACGATTCATGTCATTCAGCAATTCCTAAAAATGTGACTTTCGCTTTTTTCACACCAGTTGGCACCACGGCGAAATGTCGCGTTTACGTTACCGATCTATAATCTGTAATCCGTACAAAGACATTAACTAACAAAAAGACATGAAATCCGTACAAAAACATTAAAATGTAAAAAGTGCGCCAAGTAGTTTGAGTTCCCGACAAAATTGAAATTGTGAGAAATGAATTAATGAATTCTTCCTGGGACTGCTCGGGAATACAGCTACCCGCAGCTAGCGACCCAGGAAAATTCGAAACGGTATATTTTTCTATTACACAAGAGACGCGAGTCCAGACGGGACGCAACTTAAGCCCTCACTCTCGACTGCAATTCCGGAATCTGAAATCTGGGCGCCAGGTACCCCGCGGTACCACGATAACTTAACAAACTGGCTTTTCGCCGCACTACTTTTCCGGAGACTTGCAGTCGGATTTCTCTACGCGGCAGCTCAGAGTTGGAAGATAGAGAGCACAGTGGATTCGGCAGGAGACGCAACCAAGACAGATGTGCTATTAATTCGAGACTTTATTAGCTCTTCTTAGATAGAAACGTGACAGAGAGTATTGGAGTGACGGACTTCACTCACGGGCGTTACTAGGCGTCCGTGAGGAGCTAACTACAATTGGTATAACTATTTCTAACGACGGCCTGATCCAAAGGAATAGAAACGTCTCGGGACGACGAGACGAACGGGAAACAAATCGGCGAGCTACGACAAATATAAAGTCTCGAGAAGCGAGCTACGAACTAATGGACGGAATTAATGATTCGCTGCGAGGACGCGGGAGTCCTCCAGGAAGGTCGATTATGGTTACGTGGAACTTGCACGGTCAGAATTACGGAAAAGCACGAATACGGTACGTGTACAAGACACAGCCAGGACAATCCCCTGACTGGCCAATACGTGAAATACGATATTAAGAAGTCCGAAGATTCGGCTCTTACCTAAAGCTGATTAATTGGCTTGTGGTGACGGTACACACACTTTTAACTAGAATTCACTGAACTAACTTCCACGCAACGAATGTTCGCTCCTTACTCGCGCGGGACTTTAATAGACTTGAGCCTATGATTCCCCCCTGCCCCTGACTTTGGCCGATCATGCCACCTAACGCAGTCCGGACGCCAAGGTTCGGGGAGCCTCCGCACAGGGCCGTACCCCTGCGCTGTAGGAAGATCCTAGCGGCCGCTGCCGATGAATCCTTCCTCCTGGATGTGCCTTCCTGACCGCCCAGAAATCCTGCGGTGTGGCCCACACCGCCCTGGAAGTCCTTCGCAGGCTGCTACCATCCGCAGTGGAGTCTCCACGTCGAACCGGAATCTCGTGGCTGCTGGTGACGGAACTAAAGATGTTTGTCAGCGGCTGGAGGAATTGCTACGCCCCTGCTCAACGGTGTCTAGATGGCTCAAGCGAATTCAAAGAGTATTAGGAGCGGAACATCAACTTTCGCTAGTGATTAACGGACGACCTTGCCTGGAGGCTATGTTGTTTTCCCTAATTAGCGGTTTCGAGTTAGCCTTCCGGTCTTATGTTTGGGTTGGGGGAGGACACTTCGTCACAAACTCCCCCTCCACTTACAAAAGACCGGAAGGTGCCTAGAGCAACTCGAATCTTTGGACTTCGGTACTCGTGCTTCTCCAGTCCAGGTCATGGGACGGCACAAAATAAAAATACTAAATTGACCTTACCTAGGACTAGATGTTTCCTTTTTTTTTTTTTCCTTTCCAAAACGGTACGTTGCAAGTTCCTGGTTGAATCGACACTTCCTGAAGACGGACGGCGCACGGCGGTGAATCTCTAAGTCGCTGGACCTGTCTCCTAAACGCACTTAATCTACGCCGAGATGGGGACTAACTAAAAGAATCGCAAGACGACATGTCGGAACTAACTTTAGGTTTTATTTAGGCGGTACAGGACTGTTACGTGGTGGCTTTGGTCTGTCGGCGCCGGTCCAGTTCGGCCCAATCGGCCTTCCACCCCGGGTAACACCGCTTGCAATCCCGCAGGGTGATACCCGGGGCTCCGCACTTAAAGCAGAATTCGGCGGTGCGGGGGGCCGGGCACGCTGAATAACGGTGTCCGCTCTGGCCACACTGCCAGCAGCCACCGGTAGAAGTGGCTGCCTCGCTGGCCCGGGACTCTCGAGGTGGTGGAGAGTTGGTGGCTTGGTGCCGCACGCTGGATGCAGCACGACGGAGACGGGCGCTCGGGTCGCATCGAGACTGACGCCCGGGCCGCGCACCGTCGGGTCGCCGGTCCGGTGAAATCCTCCGTGGCCGCTTGGCCGTCTCCGGACGGGACTTCTGACCACAGGGACCCTTCGGGGTCCGGTCCTCTGGTCGCTCTTTTGCGGAAGGGGAAGTTCGGGCGTATAGCACCCTCTCCTCCCCCGTCTGGCAGGCCCGGTCGCAGGTGACCGGAGTGCCGTTGGTGGCTGGAATCGCCGGTGGTGACGGTACACACACTTTTAACTAGAATTCACTGAACTAACTTCCACGCAACGAATGTTCGCTCCTTACTCGCGCGGGACTTTAATAGACTTGAGCCTATGATTCCCCCCTGCCCCTGACTTTGGCCGATCATGCCACCTAACGCAGTCCGGACGCCAAGGTTCGGGGAGCCTCCGCACAGGGCCGTACCCCTGCGCTGTAGGAAGATCCTAGCGGCCGCTGCCGATGAATCCTTCCTCCTGGATGTGCCTTCCTGACCGCCCAGAAATCCTGCGGTGTGGCCCACACCGCCCTGGAAGTCCTTCGCAGGCTGCTACCATCCGCAGTGGAGTCTCCACGTCGAACCGGAATCTCGTGGCTGCTGGTGACGGAACTAAAGATGTTTGTCAGCGGCTGGAGGAATTGCTATGCCCCTGCTCAACGGTGTCTAGATGGCTCAAGCGAATTCAAAGAGTATTAGGAGCGGAACATCAACTTTCGCTAGTGATTAACGGACGACCTTGCCTGGAGGCTATGTTGTTTTCCCTAATTAGCGGTTTCGAGTTAGCCTTCCGGTCTTATGTTTGGGTTGGGGGAGGACACTTCGTCACAAAATATAACAAAAAAGATAATAAATATCATACGAGAAAGCCAAGTCTTCATTTAAAGAAACATCGACTTAACTCGCATTAGTAACGAACAATGAATTAACAGTAAATTGTCACTTAATAATAAAAAAAACTTGGCGTGCTATTATGTAATTATAAGATCATCCGATCACTCCGACTAAGTGTTGAAACAACACGGCGTCGAAGTGACGGTGTCGAAGCGGCGGCGTCGAAATGACCTGTACCCCAGTTATACCGCTCTTTTTTTTTTCTTTTTTCGTGGGGAAATCCTCATGGACCCCCCGCCGCCCTGGTGGGGGCTGAGGGGGAGTGCCGGACTCCTACCGGCTAAAACCCCACGGTGGCCATCCTTCGCGCGTAATGGGGCGACACCGGGAACTCTTGTCGAACACTACCGGTGCCGCCCCGCAGTTATACCGCTCTGTAATAGTGCCAACGTAACGAAGCCCGACAAGAAGTACAGCTGACAGGAGAATCCTTCCTGCTCTTTCCTATGAAATGATGTTAGGTCGGAAAAGCTCGCAATCGAAAGAGGAAAGTTCAATCGAAGCAGCTGTTTCTTTCGTTTTTTGAAAAATGCTTTCGCAGAGTTATAAAAACATCTGTGAAAAAGGCTTCCGCAAGTGCGATATCGTCGCAACTTTTACACATTTGTATAACTGAAAAACAACAAAATCTTGCAAAACGAGAGAAACAGCCGCTTCAATTGAACTTTCATCTTTCGATTGCGACTTTTCCAATCCAAAATCATTTCATACGAGAGAGCAGGAAGGATTCTCCTGAACCCATTTTTGACCCAAAATTGTCAGTAAAAGGCGCCCTCTGCCATACCGCAAACGACCGAAGCCTAGCCCCTTAACACTCAAACGGCAAGGGTAAATCTATTCGAGTCGACCCTTGCCAAAGTCACGGCGAACTCGGCGAATAATCTTACCTTGACGGAGTTGGAGGAGCTGAGCCAATCCGTCAAGGCAATGTGGGGAAAATTTGCGTCGGTGCATGATGCCATCACCGACAACTGCACAACGGAGTTTCTCACTCACCCGTATGTGACGGACGGCATATTCTCAAAGGCGTGCCTGCTGGTCTCGGAGATCACGCAGCGAATCGCCAAGCTCAAGAACCACCACGTACAGGCCTTGGCTACTCATCACGGAACTTCACATTCGGATTCCCTCACCTCGGCTAGCGGCTTGCGGCACCCTCTCCCGGAAATCTCACTACCCGCCTTTTCCGGTGAGTACTCGGCCTGGATTCCCTTTCGAGACCTTTTCACTGGTCAAGGACAACGCTCATGTCACGGAGGTCGAGCGGATGCATTATCTGTTGACCACCCTAACCAATGAAGCTGCCAAGCTCACTGCACACCTTCCGGTCACGGGTGACTCATTCGCCACCGCGTGGGCTACTCTCGTCTCGAGGTATGACCGGTATGACAACAAACGGCTCCTTGTCTCATCGCACCTCGAGACTCTTCTCTCAGCCACGGCGATCTCTCACCGCTCGGCCAAGGAGTTAAATGGGCTCCTACACTCAACCACGGAGGCGTGCGACGCGCTCAAATCCCTTGGAGCTCCGGTCGACCAATGGGATTGGGTGTTAGTGCTGTGACGGTCGCTCTGCGTATTCTTCATCCTTTCAGGAGCCCGAGGACCTTGGCGAAGTTGGAGCGCCTCCACCCGGAGCCAGCGCGGACGGAGCCAGGGAACACGCTTACAGTACAATACTTTTGGTCAAGATGGTCATCCGGTTATCTACAACAGCTTCAATTTATCTTCAAATGGCATCACCCCTCCCATGAGTTCAAGGTTGGATCTATGGTTCTTGTAACGGACGAGCGGTTGCCCCCTACCAAGTGGCTACTCGTCCGCATTACGGAACTCCACCCACGGGACGATGATCACACCAGGGTGGTGACCATCAGGACGGCTGCCTCATCTTTGCGAAGGCCTCTTTCAAAACTGGCGATTCTCCCGGTCAACCCTCAAGGAACATCTATCGACAGCATTGCTGCCGATGGCGGGCGAAATGTTTGGTCATCGCGCCACTAGGAGCGCGCGACCAGAACGGACTGCGGCCAATCCGCAGGAGCATTCATGCGCTGCGGAGATCTAGCGCTACCCTAGCATCGGTTAATTTAATCTCACCCTGCTGTCGGTCGGCGGCAGCAGCCATCGGGACTCTAAATGTCTCAAGCGCCCTCAGCGCTGGCTTGCCGGTCGCTTCTCTTCCGGCAGCCTTTGTTTGATTGATTCTCGATCGGAACGGTTTCTCGTGCTTTTGTAGTGTAGTACGGCTAACGGTTCCTCTCTTTGGAAGCTCAATCAGCGCCTTTACGGTTGTTTCTCGGTCATTCTCATCTCCTTACAGTTTTTTTGTATCATAGGAGTAGCGTCGCTCCAGTCCATACTCGTCGCCCGAACCTGGGGGAGGGGGGTAGAGGATACGCATCGAGTTTCGAGACACTATTTACTTTTCTAAAGTCAAGGCAAAAGCGATATTTCCCGTTCGATTTCTTCACCACTACTATCGGACTCGACCACTCGCTGGCGGACGGTTCAATGATATCTTCCACGAGAAGACGGTCCACTTCTAAGTAAATCACTTCCTGTACGGGTGGTGACACCGAATAGTAACGCTGTTTAATAAGCGGGTGGTTACCTACATCAATCCTATGTTCGGTTAATGTCGTTAATCCTTTTGCTCGCGATAGTTCCGGCATGAGTCGATTAAGAAACGCGTCCAAACGAGCCGCCTCCCCCTCCGTGAAAACTTGCACGCTGTATAGCGTGCTGTACTTCTCGTGCGTCGGCGACAGGTCGAAGCGGTAAACACGGGATGGGTCGTCTTTAAATCGTCAAGTCTTATCCCGATAATCCGGTAAGATGCCGAATTGCGCGATTATATCTACGCCTAGCAATAACGGTGCGGCTAATTCGTCCAAAATCCTAGCTTGAACGGTACCTGACATATTCTCGATTGTCAACTTGAACTCCGCGATATCAGTCGCATAGTGCACTTTCCTACACGCGGTAATAACTTATTACCACGTATAATCGTCGCCGGTTCCTCTAGTAAACAGGCCTAATGCCTTGTTTCTAACTTTGTTAGAAAACCTTGTCTCTAACTTCCTTAAGAATTGACTATCTACTTTTTGAAACACCCCGAAACGTTTCGGACTTTCTGATTTATGATTGCTAAGCGCACATCTGGGTATTTTGTTAATTGCTTTTGCCTGCATTCTGGTTCTTTCTTTTTTTATTGGGGCAATTTTCCCTGGTATTGCCTTTTGTAAACCTGGTCATCTTCCGCATCTGATATGCAGATGTCTGCCCGAAGGTCGAATGCATCCCGGATTAGCAACCGATTCCAAGCGCGCGTAGGGTAGTTTTATTACGCGCACGTACCCTGGTGGCGAGCCGTCCATGTCGTCACCCGAGTACGGAAAACCCACTTCCCCCTTTGGTGTCGCCAAAATTTGCTGTTTCTCCCACTTTCTTCTCCATCTTTGCTATTGTCTTTTTTCCCCATTATGCTATTTTCTACCCTTCCTCTACATCTTGGAAGGAGTGACTTAGACTCCCTCTCTTCAAGGTCATTGATGCAGGGATCCTACTTAGCTTTTAAATATGCGTCCTTTTTGGATTTTCATCAGTTCACCTCAAAGAGCAGCTGAGATTTCAACTTTATTTAAGACACTGTTGACTGGCGACGAGGTAACTCGTGTTGTTGTAACCGAGAGTTTTTGATCGATATCGATTAAACTTGTGATCGATGCGCTTATGTTTCGGTTTTGATTCATATTACATTACATTCATTATCAATTTACATACTCAGTTTGCCTTACTGACCTGTAAGCCGCGATATTAGTGAATATCACAGTAAAGTGAGGAAAGGAGCAGTGATCTCTACTCGTGGTAGTGAAACTTGAAGAATAATGAAACGTAATGTTTCGAGTGGTGCTCAAAGGAGGAAAAGAGCGGCAGAGGAGAAGGAAAAAATAAGCAAACTTCCCAAATTAACATCTTGGGTCAACACAGGTGGAATCTCTGCCGATACCAATGCTCTTTGGGATATAGCATCCACGTCCGCTTGCGATCCTGGACCTAGTCGTTCTGAAGAATTAAACACAGTTTCAGAAGAAACATTATCGGTGTCTGTTATTAGAGATATTGGAAGAAAGGAAATGCTTAAATATATGGTGAATATAATGGCTATTATATTCACCAACTCCAGGGCGCTTGTACCGCTTCGCATGTCGGCTATTTTCGAAAAGCGAAACTGCTTTTAGTACTTTGGGATTCAATGATTGGAAACATTCACATATTATCGCGGAGCATGGAAACGGTGAAGAACATCGGAAGTGTATGACGGCATATTTGTGTCGCCATAGAGATGCTACGAATGTTGACACTTTATTGCTTCAACAACACCATTCTGAACAAGAGTATTGGCACAAGGTTTTGGCCCGAGTGGTTTCCGTGATCCGTTTTCTTGCATCAAGAGGTCTGCCATTTCGGAGAGATGATCAAATGATTGAATCATCCAGAAATGGGAACAATTTTGGTGTTTTCGTACTTATAAGTGAATTTGACCCGTTTTTACAAGAGCATTTGAACCTGTATAGGAATCATGGAAAGGAGAAAACGTCCTACTTATCAGCGAATATCTGTGAAGAACTTATTGAAATAATGGGGCAACATGTTCTTAATACAATTCGGGAGCAAATGAAAGAAGCTAAATACTATTCTATCAGCGTGGATTCTACCCCAGACATCTCGCATATCGACCAATTAACCTTCACAGTTCGATATATTCGAGACTCTGCGCCTGTGGAGCGTTTCCTAAAATTTATCCCCATATTTGATCACACGACAAAAAATTTGGCGGATACTGTTCTGGATTTCCTTGAAGAACATAAAATTCCACTGTCTAGTTGCCGGGGGCAGTCCTATGATAATGCAGCGAACATATCTGGACGTTATAGCGGCTTACAAGCACGGATTCAGCAAAAGAATGAATTTGCCATGTATGTCTCTTGTGCAGGACACAGCCTAAACTTAGTAGGCGTAAAAGCAGCAGAGTGCTGCCTACAAAGCATAAAGTTTTTTGACTTTGTACAGCGTCTCTATTGCTTTTTCTCCGCTTCTACGCATCGATGGAGTATTTTAATAACAATGTTGGAAAAAAGCAGTGTTGTCAAGCGTCTCCCGACACAAGATGATGCGCACGTTTTGATGCAGTTCATGCTTTGCATGGCAGTTACAGTAAAATTAAAGAGGCATTGGACACTGTGTCAGCTGATACTGAGCAAGAAGCATTGACAAGACGAGAGGCAGAAGGTCTACGGAATAAAATGGACCATTTGGAGACAATGTTCCTCACACTTTTGTGGAATGATATTCTGGAAAGAATAAATAAAATAAGTAAAATCCTGCAATCGGTGGATGTCAATATCCTCGTTGCCATCGACCTACTGGAATCTTTAAAAATATATATTTAAGAACTTAGAGAACACTTCGACTAATATGACTCGGATGCCAGAAGTTCGTGCCCGGATTTGGACTACAGTGACGCGAAAAAGCGAGAACGAAAACGAAGTGTGTGGCTGAACAAATACGATGGACCAGAAGAGGAAATAGTGTTCAACCAGAGGGAAAATTTCAAGGTCAAAACATTCTTTCCTGTTCTCGATTCACTAGTCTTTGAACTGTCAAAGCGTGTAGAAGCGTACTCACCAATTGGAAATCCATTTTCATTTTTAACGAAATTGAAAACTATTGAAACCCAGGAGCTGTAAATGAGGTGTGAACGTCTTGCTACTGTGTATCACAAAGACATTGAATATGAAGACATTTTGAGTGAGTGTAAGCGTCTGAAACATTATTTGGATGCTGTCGGAAATTACGAGATGCTGTTAACGTTGTATCAAAAAATTATATCCGATAATTTAAAATCAGTGTTTCCAAATGTGGAAATTGCTTTAATACGGCTAAGCAAACGGCTCTCGGTACGACGCCAGTGTTCCTCAACTTCGGACGCGAGCCGCGGCTGGCTGTTTTTCGAGGGAGGGAGGAGGCGGCCGCCGGAGACGATGTCTGGCCGACGGCCGACCGAGAGTCGTGGACAGCGCGCATGAGACGCGTCGGAAAGCTGCGCCAATGGGTCGCCGAAAATCTCGCGAACGCGTACGAGACGCAAAGCCGGTATTATAACCGAGGACGGCGCACAAGAAACTTCAAGATCGGAGACCGAGTTCTTAAGCGGCAACATGTTCTCTCCTCAGCAGCTCAAAACGTGGCTGCGAAGTTAACAACTGGATTTCATGGGCCCTTTGTGATCTCGAAGGTACTGTCAGCCGTAGTTTACGAGTGCGAGACACTCGAAGGTAAGCCGGCCGGAAAAGTCTACGTGCAAGACCTCAAGCCGTACGTGGAAGCCGGGGAAAGTAGTAGATAAGAGTAGCATTAGTGGGTTGTATGGTGTGTAGATTGGTTGGTGATGGGCATTGACGAGTACGAAAGGGTATGACGATCCTCCTATGTTCCCCGCCCCTCTCCCTAGACTTCGAGACAAACATGGACCGTACGGGACTAGCCCTGCGAGGCAGCTGGCGAGGCCGACGTCGGATCCCCATGGAGGAGCGGACTCCGAGCCGGGAGCGGGAAGCCTCACCTGCGTGGATCGGCGCCCAGCCGACGGACGCGGAAGGATGGATCTGGGCACTGCAGGCCTGGGAAGACCTAATCCGCGTATCCAACCACGACCACGAGAGGCGGAGGGATGCCCGAGCGGCCGAGCGAGCCAGAGTCGGGGCGGAAGAAAAAGCGAGGGCCGAGCGGCGCCGAGAAGCCTTCGTGCGGGAGGCACTCCAACGCCTCCGGATATCCCGGCAGCAGCTCCAGGAGGGACGCGAACCGTCCCGGGAGGCACGCAGCACCCAGGACTCGCCCCTCACCTGTCGTCGGTGCCGGCATAAGGGGCATGTAGCCTCCAGGTGCCCCCGCCAAAAGCTAACCCGGGAGCGCTGCGAAAGGTGTGAGTACGCGGGGTTCCCCGCCACCCGCTGTCCCTATCGGCAGGACGGCTGGCACCAGAAGGGGCCCGAGCTGGCCGCCCTCGGCCGTAAATACACGGAGGCCCTAGCGCGCGCCAACCGGCCCTAAGGGGTCAGCCACGAGGAGTTTGGGAGAACAGTAAAATCCGTCGAAAAACATTTAAAAAAATGTGAAAAATGGCGCCAAGTAGTTTTGTCCCTCACCCCTAAAAAGATTTTGCCTCATAGAAAATGTGCTGCATTCCACAAAATAAATCTGTGGTGAAACCACCTCTATCAAATTGATCAAAAATGTCAATCGATATCATTGGGAGGTCAAGTTTTGATGCAAACACTCTAATAAAAAAAACAGGAACAGGAAATGAATGTGAAAACCAAACCTTCAGTTAGGAATATAAAACAAAACATATGTTAAACAATCGTGAAAATGAAATTCAAAATATATCTCTTCTGTTCGTTCAATTTATGAAAGAAAATGTAATACTTGGCCCGCCCGGTTCTTCACAAATCGAGTTTCAAGTCTACACACAAATGGATGCAACCTTATTATTCAAATGATACCTTATATTATTGCACATCGCTATTGTATCGTTAGTGATAAAATGTAAAATGGAGAGTATTTTTTGGAGAACGTAGCTTTCTTAATGACAGGATATAGGTATAGGGTTAACATTTCATTCGTTTAACGTGTGAAAGACTTGAAACTCGATTTGTGAAGAACCGGGCGGGCCAAGTATTACATTTTCTTTGATAAATTGAATGAACAGAAGAGATATATTTTGAATTTCATTTTCACGATTGTTTAACATATGTTTTGTTTTATATTCCTAACTGAAGGTTTGGTTTTCACATTCATATCCTGTTCCTGTTTTTTTTACTAGAGTGTTTGCATCAAAACGTCGCCTCCCAATGATATCGATTTACATTTTTGATCAATTTGATAGAGGTGGTTTCACCACAGATTTATTTTGTGGAATGGGGGACATTTCTTGTGAGGCAAGATCTTTTTAGGGATGAGAGACAAAACTACTTGGCGCATTTTTTCACAGTTCTTAAAATGTTTTTGGACGGATTTCATGTCTTTTTGGTCGTCCATTTAAGAATATTCTTTATCCTCTTAACTGTGGAATTTAGTTTTAAAAATCCTCCACACAGTGCGGAATTAAAATTAAGCAAATGCAAGTACGACGAGTATACACGTTAATCGCACCACAATAGAGATTTGGTTCGACGTGTATACTCGTCAAACGCACTAAACTGGTTAAAAGAAGCTAATAAGTCTTTTTGGGGTGTGGAAGAAAAGTACTTGGCACTTTTTAAAAATTTTCTTTCAATGCGGAATGCTCGTTTGGGTTGGTGGGCGTCTTTCGGGAAGTGGAACAAAACTACCTGATACTTTCTTTTACATTTTAATGTTTTGAGGGGAACGAGAGGATTGTTTTTTTGCACGACTTCTTTTAAATAAGGTATATTTTTTATGTAGTTAGTTCTGTTTATGATTTTGCAAAGGTGTCGCTAAATGCAAACGAGGTTATCTTCTTTGCAAGGGTGCAAATGCTGAAAGCTGTTAAATTTTTACAGCACATCATTTTGAACTGTGTTTTTCAATAAATAGTAGATAGGCATCTTTTGCACCTCTCGGTCACTGTATTTTTTGTATAATCTTTTCATAATCAATGTTAATAAATTTATTTTTGTTATCTCTTACAAAACATGTATAATGCCCAGGCTGGCTATTTTGTTTATTATTTTTTGTATGATAAAATATAGCAGTTATCGCTCTATAAACTTTTTGCGCGATAAGTATTTTTGACGTATGTGCACCTGTAATACTATATTTTTGCATTTTAATAATTCTTGCTTCCTTTTGTTGAAAGGGTAATAACTGAACAATGAACAATAAATGAACAATAAATTAGCGATTAATAAAAAAAAAAACTTAGCGTGTGCGCGCTTCACTGCGAGGTAAAAGGACAATGGGAAACTGATTTAAACCTAACACTCACTTTACCACAATTTAATTTCCTTAAAAGTTTTGTAGGAATATTACCGGTGCGAGTGCCTCGAATGAAACGCGCACACGCCAAGTTTTTCTTATTATTAATCGCTAATTTATTGTTAATTTATTGTGCATTGCTAATGCGAGCTAAATCGAGGTATCTTTGAATGAAAACTTGGCTTTCCTGTAAGATATCTATTATCTTTTTTGTTATATTTCAGTTTTGTCGGAAAATCCAACTACTTGACTCGACTTCATGTCTTTTTGTTAGTTAAGGGTGAACAATAAAGACAATAAAATTTCTAATTATTTACCAATGTTTCAATTTTGTGCGAAAATGAATCTGCTACTTACAAGGGGTGCTGGCAGGACCGGAACACCAAATTTGTTGCAAAAAATTGAGGATGTACGGTTCGACCCCCTAAACAAAACCCTATAACACTTTTTCAGAATGCGTCTTGGTTACCGAAAAAAAAATTCGCAATATAGTCAACTAAGTCAACTAAGAAATAGTTGTGTAGCCTGTTTATAGCCTGAGTAATGATTTTGCGAAATACTTTCTTGTAATTCAATTTCTAATTACTCGTCTAATAACAACTAACGTGATATTTATGTTTAAATTTACTCTTTACGCATGTCTGTAAAAACTACTTCGACCTCTGTGCCATCCTGGTGCGCGAGAATTTGTTAATAATACAAAAATTATATACACTACATGACCGATCTATGCCAATTTTTTCTCGTCAACCAGGGCGCATTCTGAAAAAGTGTTATAGGGTTTTGTTTAGAGGGTCGAACCGTACATCCCCAATTTGTTTCAACCCATTTGGTGTTCCGGTCCTGACAAGCACCCCTTGTTAGCGCACTTTTTTACGTTTTAATGTTTTTGGACTGATTTCATGTCTTCTTGTTATTTAACCGTTAGCAATAATAAATTTTGTTTGAATGCCTTTATTATATACTTTAAAGAATGATTACAGTTTTTTATTTAATTATTTTCGAAAAAATGGCAGAGTTAGAGCTCGGCAAGTGAAAGCGTGTTTGTGTTCCACAGCCAGAAAAATTTCTCTAGTTTTCGATCTGGAGTAATAAAGCAGACATTGTTCAATTTTGTATACGTTTAACTCGAAAAGTACGTAGCGAAATTAAATTAAAAAATATTGCTTTTTGTTAGAACGGCACACAAGAGAAATAAAATATCTTTTATAATTGCACATAATTTTTTATCGAAAACAGAAACTTTGTCTTTTGTGTGTCGCTTTAACAAAAAGAAATATTTTAATTTTGATACTTTTTTTGAGTTAAGCTTATACACAATACAGAATTAAACAATGTTCGTCTTATTGCTCCAGGTTAAAGAAGGAATCTTTCCGGCGGCAAAATATTAGACAGCTTTACTTGCTGTGCTCTAGCTTCGTCATTTTGTCAAAAATGACACAATAAAGACCTTTAAACAAATTTTGTATTGCATTTACTGTGTTGTCATAAAAAAACTTTCAAATTTCATGTATTTTTTTGGTTGCTAAAGTTGCATTATTCTTTAACACTTTACATGTTATATTGGATGAGCTGTCCTCATACACAGTCTAATTTTAGTGTATCCTGCCTTTCAAGTGCATAACTCAAGGTGGCGCACCCTTAAATACTGAAACTTGCTACCAATAAGTAGGTAGTGCACCACAAAACTTATTTAGTCTACATCATCTTAGTTCTTTAACTGAAACATTTCTTGAGCTACATACTTCTCAGTCAGGAATACTAAAATTAAAGGGCACATGGAGATGTTACCTGCCTAATATAATTTGTAAAGTGTTAACGTACAATAATTCAGGTCCAGATCAGCAATGATACATTACCAACAGCTAGGATGCATATAAATTTGAGATTGGATAAGCTATAGCCGCATAAGAACTCTAACTTTGATATATCTTGACTGCCAGATGCATAGTTCAAGCAGTGCACAATCTAAAATGATGAAATTTACTACACAAGTACTAATTACCAATGGCTAGTATATTCCTAAATAACATATAATTGGTAGTTATTACTTAATTATGTCATTTTCACCAAACGTTCCTTAAGCAACAAACTTGACAGTCACAACTAAATTAGATTGCATATGAGCATATAATTTGGAGCGTTAAGTCAAATAATGATTTAGATTTTGTAAGATATATGTGCAGGTTATACACAGTCTGGTTTTGTATGGTGTATGTTGACTGACAAGTGCCTAGCTGATGCAGCAAACATCTACACTGCTGAAATTAGTTTAAGCAAGTACTGATTCCTAATAGCTAGCATTTCCTCAAATTATAAGTAATCGCCAATTATTGCTTAAAAGATTCATATGCTACATACTTAACAATTTGAACTATTTGTAATCAGTACTCTTTTACTAAATAGTGTTTTGTGGGTTACGCACTTAACACTTTTGAAACTTCTTTCATCATTTTTAATAATCACAAGATCACAGGAACAGGGGCAAGGGGAGTATGCTCTTGTATTAGCTAAATAAAGCATGGGATATAAGCATGATATATAATATAAAACAATAAAATCGGACTGTTCATCAGCTATGGCATAACCGGCCTAACCAATCTGTTTAAACTGTAATGGAACTGGTGGATCGACAGTTAGAACAAGATGTTTTGCTCGAGAGTTAACTTGGTTTATTCGATTGTCAAAGCCTCGGCTGTGACTTTCAGCAACGGTGGATGCGCTTGGAGTAACAGGGTTGAAGAGCTTGTGTCGAGTCTGAGTATCGAGTATAGAATGCCTCAAGTGGTGATCGGGAGCCCGCTTTTAAGGCGAATTCCAGTAGAGTAGGGCTAGCTTATCTTATTATGACTACCGCAACTAGTCACCCCTGATTCATCAGATAAGGGTGGAACCGCGGATTCGGTAGTTGATCTAGGACTATTGACAATGATGCGGAGTATAAGCTATTGACTAAAATAGGTATTCTTATGACTAACTTGTTATTGAGTGAGGTTATCGTTTATCGTAGGGTTTGTAGGGTTATGACTAAGGTAAAGCTAATGAACAGAGTACGCCTATGACTAAACTTATCGTTTGACTATGGTCGGTACATTACACCTCCCGCCTTAGATTAAAGATGAGGTATTAAAACTTATCTTTAAGTACGCTACGTGAACGGTGGGATGATGTTGTGGGTGTTTGGGTTATTATTATTTCGTCTTCACTCTCTGATTGTAGCTCAGGATTCGATTTGTGAACTTGTACTGTTCTAACGTGAGGTCTGCGACTACTCGTCTTTTGTTCATTGCATACGTTAAAAGTTAAACAATTTACAATTTTGGTGCAACTATTAGTATCATCCTGATGTTCGTGATTTCGTCGACGGAAGATTAGTTTACAGACCTTATAAACATAGTATAATAGGTATAAGATAAATACTAAACTAATGCCATAACCGATATATGTAAATAAAGATATTTTTTCGTGAGTTTCTTTTTGTTTTATAATTTCATCTATCGTGTGTGAGATTGTACTTAGTTTGTGGCTCGCTATGTCAAGGTTATCTAAGTTCACATTTGAAATTGGTATTTGTTGTAAGTGAAATAGAACTGTCGAATTTGCTTTCATTTTAAGGCAACAGTCGTCATCGGAGATATTTAATGAAGGTACGATCGGGAAATATTCACTTTGGAAAGAGCTTCCTGCTATTAAAACTGTCGTAGACGTATATGCTTTGCAATTAGGTTTCAATTCCAAAACGCCTGTTCCTGATATCATTACATCGAAAGGATGTGCTTCGTGCCTACAACTTATTGTCACTTCGGATTTTTTAGGTAGGACAAATATCCATTCAGATTTCCCTGATAATCTATACCACACATCTTTCGTTATGTGCACTATACGTGTATCGCAAGATTTGGGTATCTTTTCTTGGGCAAATAATAATTCTGTTTCGCAAATTGGTTTGGCATGAGTCGTGTAGATTGGAGTTGTTAATTTGCAAATATATTCTTTTCTCGAACTCTGTTTGCATTGACTAAGATCGTTTAAAGTGGTGTATTGGGTTTTGGTGTTAGAGATCAATAGGTATTTGGCTGATGGTTGTATGAAAAGGTACGTCGAATTCTTTTGAGCAATTGGTAATTGTATAAGTTGGTACAATCTAAATGGAGTCTTCATTACTAGTGGGTTTTCAATGATAAATATTATTTTACCACTCATATAGTAAACTTGCAACGTGATGAGGTTAAGTAGTTCATGAGCATTTTCCTCATCCAATGTATAGGGAGTATTAGTTCAGGTATGAGCTAGTTTTAGGCGATCTACATGAACGACCACTTTACGTTTTTTTACACGTATGGTAACATTCACTGGTGAGTTGATTTCGACTATGCTATATGGACCAGTATATTTTGGAGTTAATTTTCTAGAATTTGTTATATGTTTGGTTTCTAGGTAAACTTTGTCGCCAATGTTATATTTAATGTAATTAGTTCTTTTGTCATAATATTCTTTGTTCTTTTCTTTTGAGTTAATGATATTTTTCCTCGCTATTTCTCGTGATTGTCTTAGTTTGAGCGTGAGATTATCTAAATACGCGTCGTAAGTGTATTTAAATTCTGGTTCTTTAAGAATGGAAGTTGGTAGTTCGGGTTCAATTCCGAAAACTAATTCGTAAGGGGAGTAATTGGTAGAAGTATGTGGTATGTAGTATGGTATGGTATGTGGAACTGTGTTATAGGAAAACATCGCGAAATCAATCCATTTATCCCAATCTGTTTGGTCTGGTTTGATATAGTGTTTTAGGTAGTCGGCTAAAGTAGCATGGCTTCTCTCTAGTGCACCATTACTTTGTGGGTGGTAAGCTGTCGTTTGAATTTCTTTGATTTTGAATAGTTTTGCTACGTCTTTTTACCGACTTCGAAAAGGAGGAGGTACTCAATTCGATCGCTATGTTTCTTTTTTTTTTATTATTTTTTTTTTTTTTTAATGTTTGTCCGGCTAGTACGGGAAGACCGCTGGACCGATCGGGATGAAACCGGGCTTATATCATAGAGGATGTTCACAGTTTGGTCCCATTATAAAATTTTTCGAAATTGTTTAACGCTAACCATTGTTATTGCATAAAAACCAAATTCCTCGCCGATTTCACGTTTCTGCTGAAATTTTCGTGTGTCCGGCGATATCTCCGAGATGGATGGACCGAAATTGATGAACCCAGGCTTATCGCGTAGAGGATGTTCGTACTTTGGTCCCAATATAAATTTTTCCCAAATTGTTTAACACTAACTATTGTTATTGCATAAAAACCCAATTCTTCGCCGATTTCACGTTTCTGAGGGAATTTTCGTGTGTCCAGCGATATCTCCGAGATGGATGGACCGAAATTGATGAACCCAGGCTTATCGCGTAGAGGATGCTCGTACTTTGGTCCCAATATAAATTTTTCCCAAATTGTTTAACACTAACTATTGTTATTGCATAAAAACCCAATTCTTCGCCGATTTCACGTTTCTGAGGGAATTTTCGTATGTCCAGCGATATCTCCGTGATGGATGGACCGAAATTGATGAACCCAGGCTTATCGCGTAGAGGATGTTCGTACTTTGGTCCCAATATAAATTTTTCCCAAATTGTTTAACACTAACTATTGTTATTGCATAAAAACCCAATTTTTCGCCGATTTCACGTTTCTGAGGGAATTTTCGTGTGTCCAGCGATATCTCCGAGATGGATGGACCGAAATTGATGAACCCAGGCTTATCGCGTAGAGGATGCTCGTGCTTTGGTCCCAATATAAATTTTTCCCAAATTGTTTAACACTAACTACTGTTATTGCATAAAAACCCAATTCTTCGCCGATTTCACGTTTCTGAGGGAATTTTCGTATGTCCAGCGATATCTCCGTGATGGATGGACCGAAATTGATGAACCCAGGCTTATCGCGTAGAGGATGCTCGTACTTTGGTCCCATTACACATTTTCCCGAAATTGTTTAACGATAACCATTGTTATTGCATAAAATGCCATCTTCTCGCTGATTTCACGTTTCTACTACTATTTTCGTTTGTCCGTCGATATCTCCGAGATGGATGGACCGATCTTGATCAAATCTTGTCTATCTTATAGCGGTTACTCGTACTTTGGTCCCATTACACATTTTCCCGAAATTGTTTAACGATAACCATTGTTATTGCATAAAATGCCATTTTCTCGCTGATTTCACGTTCCTACTACAATTTTCGTTTGGCCGTCGATATCTCCGAGATGGATGGATCGATCTTGATCAAATCTTGTCTATCTTATAGCGGTTACTCGTACTTTGGTCCCATTATACATTTTCCCGAAATTGTTTAACGATAACCATTGTTATTGCATAAAATGCCATTTTCTCGCTGATTTCACGTTCCTACTACAATTTTCGTTTGTCCGTCGATATCTCCGAGATGGATGGACCGATCTTGATGAAATCTTATCTATCTTATAGCGGATACGCGTACTTTGGTCCCATTACACATTTTCCCGAAATTGTTTAACGATAACCATTGTTATTGCATAAAATGCCATTTTCTCGCTGATTTCACGTTCCCACTACAATTTTCGTTTGGCCGTCGATATCTCCGAGATGGATGGATCGATCTTGATCAAATCTTGTCTATCTTATAGCGGTTACTCGTACTTTGGTCCCATTATACATTTTCCCGAAATTGTTTAACGATAACCATTGTTATTGCATAAAATGCCATTTTCTCGCTGATTTCACGTTCCTATTACAATTTTCGTTTGTCCGTCGATATCTCCGAGATGGATAGACCGATTTTGATGAAATCTGAGGTATCTTATAGAGGATGCACATTCTTTAGTTGCAACATAAATTTTCACGAAATTGTTTAACGCTAACTATTGTTATTGCATAAAATCCCAATTTCTCGCTGATTTCACGTTTCTACTATAATTTTCGTTTGTCCGTCGATATCTCCGAGATGCATGGCCCGATTTTGATGAAATCTGACGTACCTTATAGAGGGTGCTTGTACTTTGGTCCCATTATCAATCTTTGCGAAATTGTTTAACGCTAACCATTGTTATTGCATAAACACCGAATGTTTTGCTGATTTCACTTTTCTACTAAAACTGCGTTTGTCCAACGTTATCTTCGAGATGGTTGGACCGATATTGACTAAATCTGACATATCTTATTGAGGATGCACATACTTTAGTCTCACCATAAATTTTTCCGAAATTGTTTAATGCTAATCATTTTTAGTGCATAAAAGCTTTTCCTTCCTCGACAATTCCGGATACATTTGTTCGTCTATAACTGGTACACCAGTGCATCGATGAAATTCGAGATGCAATCTACTGCGAACTATCGTTGTATGCATTTGAAATACTAAAAAGCATGAAATAAAAAAAATATTTTTAAAAAAATGTGACCGACTTCGAAAAACTGACAGCATCCCAGAAAACTGAAAACTAAAAGAGCTGGAAAAATAAAATTAATAATCAAAATAAGCAGAATAAAAATGCGCTGAAAAGTAAAAAATAATTTGCTGTTTTCGTGCTTTCGTCATTTTGCAGTCATAATGTGTAACTTTGGCAACCTTCCCGCATTGTACTGCAACCCAATGCAACACCCAACCCTTTGCAAGCCCAAATATTTTGCAACTTTTCGGAGTCGGCGCAAATATAAGTAAAATACTACAAAAGACAGTCACATATAGCAGACCGTAAGCAAGAGAATACTCTTTACAATTGTGTGCATCCTTCTGCCTTCATCTATCATGAACGTGTTCCTGTGGATGGTTAGATAGATATATACACATATATCTTATCTAAACGTATCTCCCGTGTAACATACTAATACTACTGTTAACATTAACTGGTCTGGTATATGGAGGACAATTCTAACATCTCATAGATGTAGATGATTGTCTCAAATAATCATCTCTTGTATCTATCATTCTCTCTTCGTCTATCATGGAAGTATTCTCGTGAACAGATAGATAGATATACAGGGTGTAAACGATATAACTCCCGCCGCTCTAGGGGATGGTAGAGGGGAAAATTCTAAGGCTATAGGGGGCAAATGTTTAGATCCTATCACTTTTAGTTTAGTTGTTATTGCATCTTAAAGTAAGCTGTAAGTTATTGGAACGGGTAGTAATCGAACGGCAGGTCGGCAACATCGGGGATTGACCGAGGGCCCCTCTTTACTTTTTTGCGTTTTTGTCTTAGCCCTTCTCGGTGATTCGTCGTTGTTGGACCATTGGGATGCAACTAATATAACTATATCGGTTCGAATCGGAGAAAACAATTGGTTTCAGCCTATTCTACCGAGAGATAAGGGACGGCCCTTAAAGATGTCACGTTACATCCCGCAAAGACACCGACACTTGGGGGGCGAACGCGCCCCATTATTTCCACTACACTTGCACAGTATTGAGTCTGCAAACATCGTTCACCCGGAGCAAAAATACTTTATTAATTATTATGTAAACCAATCCGAGTATCGAGTCGCTTTCTTAGGTGTTACCTCCAATCGCACAACAGCACACATGCACAAATTTATGGGACGATTCTAGCAGTGGGATCGAAGATAGCCTCTCCACCATTAATATCTTATACCAACCAAACAAACAAAGATCGGACATCATAATCTCATTTTAAAATGTTTAAAATTTTCCCCTGTGCCTTCCCTCAAAGCGCCGGGAGTCATATCGTTTACACCCTGTATAGACGAAGATAGAAGAAAAGAGAGAGATCGTAAATGAGCGTGAGCAAGTGGGATTGGACTTGGCGCGATAAAAGAGAGAATACGGGTAGGTGAGATTAAGTCAGATGAGTAGTATTTTACTTATATTTGCGCCGACTCCGAAAAGTTGCAAAATATTTGGGCTTGCAAAGGGTTGGGTGTTGCATTGGGTTGCAGTACAATGCGGGAAGGTTGCCAAAGTTACACATTATGACTGCAAAATGACGAAAGCACGAAAACAGCAAATTATTTTTTACTTTTCAGCGCATTTTTATTCTGCTTATTTTGATTATTAATTTTATTTTTCCAGCTCTTTTAGTTTTCAGTTTTCTGGGATGCTGTCAGTTTTTCGAAGTCGGTCACATTTTTTTTAAAATATTTTTTTTAGCAGATTTGATGTGAAGTCTTTACCTTGATCTGTTAGTATTGATTTAGGAATTCCGAATTTACAAACAAAGTTTCTTGTCAAGGTTTCGGCAATTGTCTTCGCTTCATGATTTTGGATTGGATAACCTTGCGAAAATTTTGAAAGATCGTCCTGGAAAGTTAAAATATATTTGTTTCCATCTTCAGTTAGAGGCAGAGGTCCTACTATATCTAAAGCTATTCTTTCGAATGGTTTCAGAGATGTTGTCGTAATTTGCATTGGCATATCATTTTTCCTTCTAACTAGCTTATTCTTTTGACATGACTCACAATTCTTTACGAATTGTGCTATGTCCTTTTTCATCGATGGCCAGGAGTATTTTCCTTTAATTCTTTTATAAGTTCGATGAAACCCTGAATGTCCCGCGGAGGGTGAACAATGATATTCATCCAGAATTTTAGGAATGTCGTCTGGTTCTGCTTTTGTAATATTTTCAAGATAAACATTAATAGTGATATTAGTGCCACTGAAAATATAACGTAGCATTGCTCTTATCTTTTCCCATTTGAGTTTGTCGTAGTGGGAGTCTAGTTGCGGTAAACTAATAGAACTAATGGATGATTTTAGTAATAATTCCTTTAGATTTAAAAATGTTTTAAATAAATTTTCATATTTTGCTTCATCCCAATAGTTCTCTTTGTTAATAAGAAAGAAGATTTGTTTGTCATTACGTTTTGTTATTATTATTTCTCCGACTTCTGGGTTTTGAGATTTAAGTTCTTCTATAGGATTGAACTTGTCTTGTATTTCCTTTAATATTCTTTCAGAGAACTCTATATCTTTTGAAATGCATATTGCGCAGGGTTCTTTTGATGAGAATAGCGATTCTTTATGCTCGATGATTTTGTCATAAGTTAGAATAGTTGTTTTTAGTTTATCAAGAAAATCGGAATATGACTGTGCACATTTATTTACTACGCGAATTTCGATGTTTTGGTTAGGAGTAACGTTTTCTTCTGCGGATTTTATTCTGCTTAGTGCATCAGCATTACAGTTGATTTTTCCTGGTTTGTATTTGATTTTATAGTCAAATTCTTCGAGGCTTAAACGCCAGCGAATTAACCGTGGGCCTGGATCTTTAATGTTGAATAACCACGTTAATGGTCGATGATCTGTGATGATAATGAACTTCCTTCCAAAGAGGTACGAGCGGAAGTGTTTCACGGCCCAAACTATTGCTAGTAATTCGCGTTCTATTGTTGAGTAATTTGTTTCTGCCGAGTTAAGAGTTCTGCTAGCATATGCGATTGGTAAGTCTTGTTTTCCTTTTCTTTGTGATAATACTGCACCGATAGCAAAATTACTCGCGTCAGTAGTAAGGATAAATTCTTTAGAGAAATCTGGGTATTGAAGAATAGGTTCGCGAATTAATGTAGATTTTCGATTTTCGAGAGAGGTTTGTTGTAAGCTTGTCCACAGAAATTGTGCGTCCCTTTTTAACAATGTAGTTAAAGGTTTCGAGATTTTACTGAAATTTGGAATGAAACGACGATAATAGCTTGCGAGACCTAGAAATGATTTTATATCTTTGGGGGTTTTCAGAACAGGGAAGGATTTTACTGCTTCAACCTTTTGGGGATCTGGTTTGTGACGAAGTGTCCTCCCCCAACCCAAGCATAAGACCGGAAGGCTAACTCGAAACCGCAAATTAGGGAAAACAACATAGCCTCCAGGCAACGTCGTCCGTTAATCACTAGCGAAAGTTGATGTTCCGCTTCTAATACTCTTTGAATTCGCTTGAGCCATCTAGACAGCGTTGAGCAGGGGCGTAGCAATTCCTCCAGCCCGCTGACAAACATCTTTAGTTCCGTCACCAGCAGCCACGAGATTCCGGTTCGACGTGGAGACTCCACTGCGGATGATAGCAGCCTGCGAAGGACTTCCAGGGCGGTGTGGGCCACACCGCAGGAGTTCTGGGCGGTCAGGAAGGCACATCCAGGAGGAAGGATCCATCGGCAGCGGCCGCTAGGATCTTCCTACAGCGCAGGGGTACGGCCCTGTGCGGAGGCTCCCCGAACCTTGGCGTCCGGACCGCGAAAGGTCTAGATACACGGACGGCTTTCGGGCCGGGCCAGGCCGGGCCGGGCTATGCCAGCTAGGCCAGTTAGGCCACGGCTGGCCGTCCGCTGGCCCTCGGCTGGCCGTCGGCTGGCCGTCGGTTGGCCGTCGGCTGGCCATACACTATGCGTTAAGAAAGGACTTGCTGCGATTCGACTGCAAGCCTGCAGGTCAGCGAGGCCGGGTCCCGGCAAGCCTGCAGGACAGCGAGGCCGGGTCCCGGCAAGCCTGCAGGACAGCGAGGGAAAATCGAAATATGAGATGCTCGGGAAAATCGAAGTAATTAGAGGAAATAGAGGCAGGATATAAATTAAAAATGTTCACAAATCAGTTAAAATCCTTATCATTGAATTATTATTTAAACAAGTAAACTCTACCAAACTGTACAAAAAGTAATTCAAAGTTAAAAATACATACAAAATAAAAAAATATATATCTATAATGAACACAATAATAAAAATTAAAATTAAAATTAAAACTAGACAATAAAAATATAATAAAAATATAATAGAAATATAATAAAAATATAAGGAAAATAAAAATAAAATACTGAAAAATACTTAAAACTAAAAAATAATAAAAACTAGAATTGTATACAATTATCAATCATTTGGCAGTTCGCCACCACATTGCTCCTCCTCCGACAGTTCCTCGTCCTGTATGCGCAACTGAAATTGTTCCACATCCGTCGCGATTATGAGCCTCAATTGCGTCCGGTGTCGTGGTTTCATAGTTCTTAAATGATCTGCTATACAGGGTGTCCCAAAAATGTTGGATATCACTATAGCCATCTTGTTGGGAAGGGGGCGGGGATGATGATGCCGTTTTTAAAAATTTGCGATAGGCCTCCAATTCCGAGTTATTCAACAACAAAGTTAGGTAACGCCCTCGGAGCGCTAGCAAATCCTGGCCGTTTATGCCTCGCTCCTAGAAAAAGGGAGGTGACAGAAAAGATCTTGACTGTGGGTCTGCGACAATTGCTATGGAGGACCGGCATGTGCTCAACCGCTCGGTTCCTTCCAAACCGGGGAGCAGACCCTTCCATGTGCCGTCTTGAAGACCCGAGCACGCCACGGCACGGCATCGCCCTACTGACACCCACTTTGACTTTCCTCTTGCTTTCCCTCTTTTCTCATACACGCTTGCGACAACTGATACTCTTGATTAGTTGTTTAGTGACTCCCGACTAAATCCAGTTCAATACGTCCAAATCCAGTGAATCAATTTTATCAGGGGCCTATGACACATCTTTTACAAGTTTCGAAGTGGTGCCGTGACAAAACGTTGGAACTGGAATCCTGAGGATTCGAGTTCGATTCCTCCCCGTCGCGGATTTTTTTTTTTGATTTCCTTGCTGTTTGTTTTACAGTTCTTTGCCTTATGTTGAATACCCAGCCAATGGTAATGTTTAATTGTTAATCTTTGTGGCCTGTCCTCGTAATTTAGACAAGACTGCAAATTCTCCAGATAGTACTCGTAATTGGTTTGCAAAAAAATTATCAGAAAATCCGATTGAATTTCGATTAAAATAGTATGAAAATAATACAACGCGAAGCGTAAAATACTCATTGAGAAAAAGAGAAACGAGGTCATCTTCTCAAGGTTAGAGACCTATCGCTTTAAACTACTGACTACATTTTCTAACATGTAGGGAAATGTGTACCGGTAGTAATTGATGTTTAACATAATTTAAGAAGATAATCCAAGTCGAATAATGTTCGCTCAATGGTAGTTAAAAAAGTTAAAATTCATACCAATTCATTAAGAAGTCGCTAAACAACTGCTCAGAGACCTTACGTATCGCATGCACGTGCAGGGAAAATGAAAATCTCGGAGAAAAGGCGAGAAAATATTACCACTGCTGGATATTGAACAAGGAAATCAAAAAAAAATATTCGCGACGGGGAGGAATCGAACTTGAATCCTCACGGTTACAGCTCTAACGTTTTGTCACGGCACCACTTCGATCCTTCTTAAAGAAGTGTCATAGGCCCCTGATAAATTTGCTTCACTGGACTTGTGGACAGATTTAACTGGATTTAGTCGGGAGTCACTAAACAACTAATCAAGAATATGAGTTGTCGCAAGCGTGTATGAAGAAAGAGGGAGAGCAAGAGGAAAGTCAAAGTGGGTGTCGGTAGGGCGATGTCGTGCCGTGGCGTGCTCGGGTCTTCAAGACGGCACATGGAAGGGTCTGCTCCCCAGTTTGGAAGGAACCGAGCGGTTGAGCACATGCCGGTCCTCCATAGCAATTGTCGCAGGCCCACACTCAAGATCTTTTCTGTCACCTCCCTTTTTCTAGGAGTGAGGCATAAACGGCCAGGCTTTGCTAGCGCTCCGAGGGCGTTACCTAACTTTGTTGTTGAATAACTCGGAATTGGAGGCCTAACGCAAATTTTTAAAAACGGCATCATCATCCCCGCCCCCTTCCCAACAAGATGGCTATAGTGATGTTGGACATTTTTGGGACACCCTGTATGTACCGCCTCTGCATAACAGATCTTCGCCACCAATCCGGGATCCGGTTAGTCCGCCGGAAGTACCGCAACCGACGATTTCCCAACCATCGTCGCCGCCGCCGCCACCGCGTCCCGTGTTACCCTTCGTACTGCTGCCTCAACACCCACCTCCGCGAGCTCAATCTAACCCCCAGTACGTCTTTGATGTACTGCGGCGGCTAGGGATTAAATACGGGGGTCAACCGGAAGAAGATCCGGATAGCAGAGTGCCGGCAAACGTATTACCTGCCGGATCTTCATTTGCTGCTGATCTTGCCGTCGTTCCTAGAAGGACTGGCATTACGGTGGTTCCGCGCGAATCGGCCCTTATGGCAAACTTACGACGATTTCGCGTCAGCGATGCGGGAACATTTTGTGGACCCGAATATACAGCCGGAGTTGCGCCGGATTACTTATTCTCGGTTTCAGGGGGAAGACGAGGGGGCCAGAGTATATATAATATGTATGCAATCACTATTTAGCCGTTTACGTCCCGCGTGGACTACGAAAATGCAAGTGGAGCATACGTATTATAACTTGCTACCGCGTATCCGTCAAGCTATTAACTTACGGAACATACACTCCATGCAGCAATTACTGCGGGAGGCCGTATGGGCCGAGAGAACGACGGAAACCGCGACGACTGTACCGCCGCAATATCGCCCGAAGGTAGCGCCGTATCTCGCAGCCTATACCACACCCGTCCCGAAGGGGAAGGCGCGCAAGGCTGAAACCTTGTGTGCCGTCTCCGAGCCCAGCACCAGTACCGCCAGCCAGCCGTCCCGTAACCAAGGTACCGCACCGCTGATAAAGTGCTGGAACTGCGAGAAAAGCGGCCATCGGGCGAAAGAGTGTCGCCCGCCGAAAAGGCTTTATTGTTTTAAGTGTGGGCATCCGGGAACGACAACGAAGACGTGCCCACACTGCCATAAGGCTTCGGGAAACGCGAAGAAGGGTTGAAGTACCGGACCCCCTTCGGCCCCCTTGTTGAAACAGAGGTCCACCAAATGTCCCTGCAATATGAAATAACCGCGGTTGCAAAAAGTACCGAAACCGCGTTGTTGACTGTCCCGGTATTAGTAGGGGAATTGCCAATCTGCCGCTCTGATAGACACCGGTGCGTCGCGTAGCTTCATATGTCGGACCGTGGTAGAACGGGAAGGCAGTGAAGTAAGAGTGAAGCCTTTATCCCTCCCCATGTTACTAGTTACGGCATGCAGAAAAGTGCACTACGCTACCCACCTAGCGGAGTTCCGTCTAACAATTAAAGATGTGTCTCGTATCGTGGAAGCCCGAATTTTAGACGAACTAGCTGCGCCACTGTTGGTAGGGGTCGATGTTATTGCGCAATTCGGTATCCTCGCGGATTTTACGGATAAGAATTGGCGCTTTAAGGAAGACCCGTCTCGCGTGTTTCCTTTTGAGCCGTCCGCGACGCGGGAGGATGCTGGTTCCGTATGTTGCACGCTGGCCAGCTTGCAAGTTTTGACGGAGGGGGAGGCGTCTCGCTTGGACGCATTCTTAAGTAAAGTCATGCCGGAAGTGTCTCGAGCCAAAGGGCTCACAACATTAACAGAGCACCGAATCGATGTGGGCAACCATCCACCCATTAAACAGCGGTATTACGCGGTTTCGCCACCGGTGCAGGAGGCGATCTACCAAGAAGTGGACCGTCTCCTCGCCGAAGATGTCATCGAGCCGTCCGCCAGCGAATGGTCAAGCCCCATCGTGATGGTCAAAAAGCCAAACGGAGAGTACCGATTTTGTCTCGACTTCCGGAAAGTCAATAGTGTTTCGGAGCGCGATGCCTATCCTCTCCCTCACATGACGAGCATCCTCGATAAGTTACGCGCCTCCCGGTATATAACGACGATCGACCTAAATCAGGCGTACTTCCAAATACCGATGGAAGCAAATAGTAAGGAGATTACCGCATTCACTGTCCCGGGCAAAGGCTTATTCCATTTCAAGCGGATGCCATATGGGCTCACCGGAGCCCCGGCAACTTTTCAACGTTTATTAGACCGACTTATAGGCCCTGAAATGGAACCGCACGCCTTTGCGTATTTGGACGATATTATCATCGTGAATGTGACTTTTGACGACCATCTCCAGTGGGTAGAAAAGATCCTTCGGAAAATAGTAGACGCCGGATTAGCGATCAATCCGGAAAAGTGTGAGTTTTGCCGAACCGAAGTTCGTTATCTAGGGTTTGTTGTCTCGCGTAACGGTTTACAAGTCGACCCGGAGAAGTCGGCCCCCCTACTAGTATACCCTGTGCCGATCCACTTAAAGCAACTGCGACGACTTCTAGGAATGTCATCTTGGTACCGACGCTTTATTCCCCAGTACTCGGCCGTGGCCGAGCCTCTTAATCGATTAACTAAGAAGCTCGAGCCATGGGTCTGGGGAGCTGAACAACAACAATCGTTCGAAACATTGCGTGCCGCCGTCGCAGAGGCTCCTATATTAGCTTGTCCCGATTTCTCTGTACCGTTCGTCCTACAGACTGACGCGAGCGGTGTCGGTCTTGGTGCCGTATTAACACAAACGCTAAACGGCGAAGAGCGCGTGATCGCGTTCGCAAGCCGATCTTTAATCGCCGCGGAGAAAAATTACACCACCACCGAACAGGAATGTCTCGCAATAGTATGGGCCATACGAAAGTTCCGCCCATACCTTGAGGGTTTTAAATTTACCGTGATCACGGATCATCATAGCCTGTGGTGGCTCCGCGAATTAAAGAATCCCACCGGCCGCTTAGCCCGATGGGCTCTCGAACTCCTAGAATACGACTTCGAGATAATACATCGAAAAGGTAGCTTGCATTGTGTACCGGATGCTCTGTCCCGTATTTACGAAGTCGCGACCGTCGCGGGAGCGTTGACCCCGGCGGATCCGTGGTATGATAGTAAATACGCGGAAGTAAATACAAATCCGAAGGATCACCCAGACTGGAAGGTGGAAGCGTCCCGTCTTTATGTCCGCCGTACCGACGCGTTAATAAATGACCTGCTAGGCTCGGACTTATCCGAATGGAAATTGGTAGTCCCGGTTTCGGAACGGGAGGACGCGCTAAGGGAAACCCATGACGACGTACGTTCAGGCCATCTCGGCATACAGAAGACGTATCACCGGCTGTGTTTACGATATTACTGGCCCGGTATGTTTAATTCCGCGGCAGAGTTCGTGAAGCGTTGTCGAATCTGCCAGCTGACGAAGGTTCAACAAACCGCACCGGCGGGCTTGTTGGGCCATCGTCAAATCGACCAGCCGTGGATCGTCGTTGCCGCCGACATAATGGGTCCCTTTCCGCGTAGCCGTTCCGGATATCAATATCTGATAGTCTTGCAGGATCTTTTTAGCAAGTGGGTGGAGTGTAGGCCGCTCCGCCGTGCTACCGGTCAGCTAGTCGCCGCCGCGTTAGAAGAGCTCATACTGTCTCGGTGGGGCACTCCGAAAACCTTGCTCACCGATAATGGTACGGAGTTCGTAAACAAGACGGTGACCGCGCTTACCAAGTCGTACGGTATTAATCACGCGACCACTCCGCCCTACCATCCACAAGCCAACCCAGTGGAGCGCGTCAATAGGGTTTTGAAGACCATGATAGTATCGTACATAGAAACAGATCACCGTGATTGGGATTTGAACGTGTCTCGCCTTCGTTTCGCATACAACACCGCATTTCATACGTCACTCCGAACTTCTCCGGCTTTTCTGAACTTTGGCCGTGATCCCGTCCCGCCTCGATGTAAGAGAGAGGAGGGTAGCGTTGTCTCCGATTTAAATTCCGCCTCTCCCGACCCATGGAGACTCCGCATGTCTAAGTTGGAACACATGCGAGAGTGGGTCGTGGAGAACCTAAACACTGCTCACCAACAGCAAGCCGTACAGTACAATCCCCTAAAAAGACATTCAAAATGTAAAAGAATTCGCCAAGTAGTTTTGTTCCATGCCCACAGATTCCACGCCCACAAAACTCTTTTCTCCCTCAAAAGTATTTTCGATTGAACAAAAATTATATTTCTCTTTGTATTCTAAGACAATTCTACAAACAATTATATATTTCACTGCGAATGCGACAAATCGCATTCGCCAAAAAATTAATACAAATCATTTCAAGCGAAAGCCAAGCCACCATTCAAGTACGATATACTTTTAAAAATGCTATCAAACCGTCAAACCATTTCTTCCTAATGCCGATTATGGCGATTACGGTTACACGGTTACAACACAAGCATGTCATACTTTACACTGCCAGGTAAGGGTTGGTTGCAGCTTTGGGGTAAAGAAACAGTTTAGTAGAATTAATCATCAATAAAACATCTGATACTTGGCCGGCCCGGTTATTCACAAATGGAGTTTCAAGCCTACACACAAGTTGCTGGGAGGTTTGTGTCGTTCAAATGATATGTCGTCTCATCAGAGATCCTTGGCGTAGTGTTGAACGTACGAGAGGCGATGAACAATACTTTCATATCGTCAAAATGGTCCGTCCTACCATTGCAGATTCTTGGCGTATTGTTCAACGTACGAGAGGTAGTGAACAATATTCTTTATGGAGTGTTCGTTTCTTACCGGGGCTGACATACGTCAGTATGTTTGACGGTTAATGAGAAGTAGCGTGACTTCTGTCGCATTTAAAGCGCGTGTCTCACACTTCAGATGTTTTCATTGGTGGGTATTGTACATGGTATAAATATTCCATGTATTTGTCGTGTGAAAGGCTTGAAACTCCATTTGTGAATAACCGGGCCGGCCAAGTATCAGATGTTTTATTGATGATTAATTCTACTAAACTGTTTCTTTACCCCAAAGCTGCAACCAACCCTTACCTGGCAGTGTAAAGTATGACATGCTTGTGTTGTAACCGTGTAACCGTAATCGCCATAATCGGCATTAGGAAGAAATGGTTTGACGGTTTGATAGCATTTTTAAAAGTATATCGTACTTGAATGGTGGCTTGGCTTTCGCTTGAAATGATTTGTATTAATTTTTTGGCGAATGCGATTTGTCGCATTCGCAGTGAAATATATAATTGTTTGTAGAATTGTCTTAGAATACAAAGAGAAATATAATTTTTGTTCAATCGAAAATACTTTTGAGGGAGAAAAGAGTTTTGTGGGCGTGGAATCTGTGGGCATGGAACAAAACTACTTGGCGAATTCTTTTACATTTTGAATGTCTTTTTAGGGGATATCATAAGTTTTTGATCAGTAATACGTAAGAATGCACCGATAAAAGAATGTTATGTACCACTGTCGTATTATGTGAAAGAAAAGTATGATGTTTGTCGAATCGAAAACACTTTTGCGGGAGAAGAGATTTGTGTGAGTGCTGGGAGTGGAGCAAGACTACTTGGCGATTTTTTTTTACATTTTGAATGTCTTTTTGGTGGTTTTTAATAAAATATATGGTATCCGTGTCAAGACTTGCGTCATATAAAATTGCTATGAACTGAATCTCCAGAGAGTGGACTATGATTATTAGGATGAACGAACGCTTGTTAGCTTCAATGAATACAATTCCAGTAAGAATAAACGCTGAATTTGAAGTCTTAGGATTCCAGTTCTATTCCAAGTATACTGAAGCAGATGAAAAAATTATACTTTGATGTTAGTAATGAACTTGTCTCGTGCTGCATAATATCCACCTTCATCCATTTGCGAGGAATAGTGTAACCACGCTGTTTATATTTCTATCTGTTTTGCAGTTAGTGGTGTCTTTTCACTTTCACAGTATCGGGTCATGATATGTAATAAAATATGTATAAGTGCTGTTAAAACGTTTGTTCGTTGATAGTCGCGGAGTAATTGTGAAATGAGTTTATTGCTAATATTTTCACCTGCCTGAATAGTAAGGAAAATATGAGATATTTGGAACAGAACTGGAAACAGCGTCTTACCACGAGAATAGCTATTGTTACTTCAATTGGGTTCATTAAAAGTGTCAAGCTTTCATCCCAATAGCCCACTCTCCGGACATTCAGTTCATAGGAATTTTATATAACACAATTAATAAAGTTATCATGTAACTCCAAGTTGAAAATAAAATAGTTTTATTGAAGTTCATAAGCAACGCTTCTTCGAGATTTTTTATTTATCAATTAACCGATTGGCTCCCGATATCTGTTGTGATTCACTCCGCCTAATGGTCAGCGATACAAGACCTCAGTGACACTACACGGCTACCAAAAGAAGTACGCAATATCGGTATTACCGATAATTCGAGATTACAAAACTGTAGTCAACTGTAGGTTACATTTTAGAATCAGTCGGTTGTTATTTATGCACCATTGATTGTAATAACGGGACAGATATACTGGAGTAAAATGTGGGATTGCTCACCATCTGTCACAGTTTTGTTGAGTCTGTCAATTATTACCTGACCGTACCTGACCCTACTGGGAAATACTTGAGTTAATGCCTGCGTAGCATGTGTGAGCTTGAAGCTCGAGCGCTCCGCCCCTCCCCTTATTCCCATCATGCAGGTCCCAGTCATAAAATGGAGCTACCTGATTATGGCTTAACGACAAACTGCAATAAACATTTGAAAAGAACGAAATTGTAAATTTTCTTCAAAAATTGAAAAGCTGTCATATATCTATAATAATATTCATCACATAGAATTTGTAAACTGCTTGGCACTGAGAATCTATTGATTCTTCTAATTAACGCAGTACAACTTGAGCAAAATGAGACAGTTGTTTCACTATATACATGACAGATGCAATGATTGAAACGTTCGTAAGTTTCATAAAATACGAGCACAACACATATATTCGAAAATATCACTGACTTTGATGAAACAGATAATTATTATTATTAATAATAATTATTAATATAATAATTAATTCTTATTAATAAGAGCGTTCACTGTATGTCGTCGGGCGCGGAAAAGATAACGCTTATTATTAGCACTATGTATCTGCTATGGTATCCGATACCTGTTTGACCCTACCTGGCTGACGGTCCGAGGCATTCTGATGCCAAGCGCCCGTCCAAAAGCAGGTAGGGCGCCGCCAGCCACCTAGCGGCGAAAAAAGGAAAGCGACATTTGAGGAAACTTGATTATAATGAAGAATTTCAGTAACTTTTCGCTTCGGACGAAATATTTCAAATATTTATATCTCTTAAACTAATGGACCGATTCTATTGTGCCTTGCGTCATACGAATCAGAAAAAATCACAGAAAAATATATCCCGAGAAGAATTACTTCGTGCAGGAAATCTCTGAGAAATTACGGAAAAGAAATTTGCAGACAATTTTTCGCATGGGTTAAATCGTTTTACGTCGGGATAATATAGCCTCGGGAGTCTCGCTGGCCCGTACGGCTACGCCTTCACTACTTGGCGCGGAGACTCTACCGAGTCTCCTGATAAACACCGTCGAGACGTGGTTTTTAAAGTAGGAGACAGTGTGCTACGAAGACAGCACATACTGTCTAATGCCGCTCAGAATGTTGCATCGAAGCTAGCGCCTAAGTTTGCTGGACCGTTCTATGTCTCCAATGTGTTGTCGCCAGTAGTGTATGAACTGTCTACGTCCGGTGGAGAATTCGTAGGGAAGGTGCACGTGCAAGATTTGAAGGCATATGTAGCCTAATGTCGCTCACCTTCGGCAGTTGAGTACCGAAAGAAAAGACCTGGAAGCAATGGAGTCCGCTGCACCTCGGGGATGGGCTAGAATGACCCAATTCCAGGACCTCTTCGCGGAGATACTGGAGACGCGCCCGGAATTCTGGGCCGAGCTAGAGGAGGCGGTCAAGGAGGAGAGGGCCGACCGGACCACTACGGTAGGTGCTGTAGTACGGCCGTGGCCGACCTCAGTCGACCACGCCGTCCAGACCGAGCCGACGCAGAGGGAAGCCCCCGTAAAAACCACCCCGGTCACTTGTGACCGTGCCTGCCAAACGGGGGAGGAACGGGTCTTATACGCCCGAAACCCACTCAGGACGGAGGACCAACCGACCGAGAGCGGAACCCCGAAGGGTGTTAATGGCCAGGGGACCCCACCCGAGACGGCCAAGAGACCGCGTCGTGCCTCACCGGACCGGCGAGCTGACCATCCCCGTACCGGACCGCGCTCACGCGGCGACGCCAGCGCCCGCCTCCGCCGCGCAGCCTCCAGCGTTCGGCGACAGGACGTGACACCACCACCTTCGCCCCGGGAACCCCGTGCAAGCGAGGCCCCGACCCCTACAGGAGGCTGTTGGCAGTGTGGCCAGACTGGCCACCGTTACTCGGCCTGCCCGGCACCAAGAACGAAAGACTTTTGTTACAAGTGCGGCGCCCCGGGTATCACTCTCCGCGATTGCAAGAAATGCTATCCGGGGTGGAAGGCTGATTGGGCCGAGTTGGACCGGCGCAGGCAAAAGAGCACGCCCTAAAAATCTTGTACCGCACCAATAAAAACACATTAGTTCCGTCGAATTCGTTTTGCGATTCTTTTAGTTAGTCCCCATCTAGGCGTAGATTAAGTGCGTTTAGGAGACAGGTCCAGCTACTTAGAGATTCACCGCCGTGCGCCGTCCGTCCCCAGGAAGTGTCGATTCTACAAAGAACTTACAACGTACCGTCTTGAGAAGGGGGAAAAAAACGAGAGAAAAAAAAACATCTAGTCCTAGGTAAGGTCAATTTAGTATTTTTTATTTTGTGCCGTCCCATGACCTGGACTGGAGAAGCACGAGTACCGAAGTCCAAAGATTCGAATTGCTCTAGGCACCTTCCGGTCTTTTGTAAGTGGAGGGGGAGTTTGTGACGAAGTGTCCTCCCCCAACCCAAGCATAAGACCGGAAGGCTAACTCGAAACCGCAAATTAGGGAAAACAAAATAGCCTCCAGGCAAGGTCGTCCGTAATCACTAGCGAAAGTTGATGTTCCGCTCCTAATACTCTTTGAATTCGCTTGAGCCATTTAGACACCGTTGAGCAGGGGCGTAGCAATTCCTCCAGCCCGCTGACAACCATCTTTAGTTCCGTCACCAGCAGCCACGAGATTCCGGCTTGACGTGGACACTCCACTGCGGATGTTAGCAGCCCGCGTAGGACTTCCAGGGCGGTGTGGGCCGCACCGCAGGATTTCTGGGCGGTCGGGAAGGCACATGCAGGAGGAAGGATTCATCGGCAGCGGCCGCTAGGATCTTCCTACAGCGCAGGGGTACGGCCCTGTGCGGAGGCTCCCCGAACCTTGGCGTCCGGACTGTGTTAGGTGGCATGATCGGCCAAAGTCAGGGGTAGGGGGGAATAATAGGCTCAAGTCTATTAAAGTCCCGCGCGAGTAAGGAGCGGACATTCGTTGCGTGGAAATCAATTAGTGCAGTTTCGTTTAGAGTGTGTGTCTCGATCACCACCAGCTACCACAAACAGCGTTAGGTAAGAGCCGAATCTTCGGACTTAATTATCTCGTCCTTCACGTATTGGCCAGCCAGGGGATTGTCCTGGCTGAGTCTTGTACACGTGCCGTATTCGTGCTTCTCAGTAGTTTTGACCCTTGCAAGTTCCACGTAACTATAGTCGATCTTCCTGGAGGACTCCCGCGTCCTCGCAACGAATCATTTATTCCGTCCGTTAGATTGTAGCTCGCTTCTCGAGACTTTATACTAGCAGTAGCTCGCAGATTTGTTTCCGCTCGTCTCGTCGTCCCGAGACGTTTCTCTTCCCTTTTGTCAGGCCGTCTTTAACAATACTTGTAACACTTGTAGCTTGCTCCTCGCGGACGCCTAGTAACGCCCGTGAGTGAAGTCCGTCATTCCACTACACTCTGTCATATTTCCTCCTAAGAAGAGCTAATAAAGTCTCGAATTAATAGCAAATCTGTCTTGGTTGCGTCTCTTGCCGAATCCACTGTGCTCTCAATAACTCAACTCTGAGCTGCCGCATAGGAAAACCCGACTGCAAGTCTCCGGAAACATTGTTCGGCTAAACGCCAGTTAGTTTCGTTATCGTGGTACCGCGGGGTACCTGGCGCCCAGATTGTAGGTTTTCCGGAATTGCAGTCGAGAGTCAGGGCTTAGTTTCGCGTCCCGTCTGGACACACGTCTCTCATTGAAAAATAATATCTCTCGAATTTTCCTGGGCAACTGGCTGCGGGTAGCTCTATTCCCGGGCAGCCCCAGGAAAATTCCTCACAAGGATTTGTTTCTCAATTTTGTATATTTCTCTGACTTTTGTGGATCGAATGGGCCAAGAATCAAGCAAATCGGTTCAGTTATTCAGGAGATATGAATTCTCACGCTTATTTTACTCGTGGAAAAGACAAGGCGGATTAAAATTCATGTCATTCACCAATTCCTAAAAATGTGACTTTCACTTTTCTCACACCAGTTGGCACCACAGCGAAATGTCGCGTCTAAGTTACCGATCTATAATCTGTAATCTGTGTCATACCGACACTTTGGTTAAGCCGGTTATGCCATGGTTGGTTATGTGCAGTAATGGTTACATGACACGGTCCGATTTGATCTTTTTATTCCAGATTCCATGCTTTATTTAGTTAATAAAAGAGTTTACTGTCCTTGCCCTTGTCCCTGTGACCTTGTCATTATTAAGAATTATGAAATGTTGAAAGTTTTAAGTGTGCAACTTACAAGTCCTTGTGTTGTGCCCTGTGTGGTGACTGCACAGAGCGGGTAGCGAGATCGGAGGAAGTCAGGCTCGTAGCGTTTAAAGGATTATAATCCACCGGGATTAAACCCAAAAACTTGGAGTTTATTGATAGGATATAACCAAAGACTGACAAGAAAGGTACAGAGTAACTCGCTGGTACGCACTGATGTGTTCTGTTTGAAATCTGGAGAGCGAGTCCCCGATTGGGACTTGGAGCAATAGTTTTGTTCGATGCGGGCGTCGCATCAGCACGAGGCACTGATCAGGCGATGTGACTCAGTGCTGATGCACAAAACGTGATTTAGTCGCTATTCGCTTGCTTATTGCTATACTAGTATCTTATTTCTTTTATACATTGCAACATCCTTTCAAGGATAGGACTTCGTGGTCTGCTTAGTTTGTGCATTCCGGGAGCCAACCTTGGGCTCGGGCGCAACACTTGTTTCGGTAAACAAGTGGTGATTACCAATAGTTAAAATTGTTAAGAGTGTAGTGTATCAATCTTTTAAGCAATATGAGCAATTATTTATAATTTAAGGGAGTGCTTGTTATTGGAAATTAGTACTTCCTTAGATCAATTTCAACAGTTTAGGTGTTTGCTTCATCAGCTAGGCACTTGACAGTCAACATACCAACAACACCAACCGAAATTAGACTGTGTATGAGCTGGGTATATTGCTAACAAAATCTAAATCATTGTTTGAGCCAATGCTTCACAATTGGAATATGAACTAAATTATATGCTCATACGCAATCTAATTTAGTTGTGACTATCAAGTTTGTTGCTCAAGGAACGTTTGGCTAAAATGACATAATCCAGTAATAATTACCAGTCATACGTCATTTAGGAATATATTAACAATTGATAATTAATATTTATTTAGTAAATTTCATGACTTTTGATTGTGCACTATTTGAGCTATGCATTTGCCAGTCAAGATATATCAAAGTTAGAGTGCTTATGCGGCTATAACTTATCTAATCTGAAATTTAAATGCATCCTAGCTGTTGGTAATGTATCATTGCTGATCTGAACCTCAATTATTATATGTTAACACTTTACAAATTATATTTGGCAGACAACATCTCCATGTGCTCTTTAATTTTAGTGTTCCTGACTGTGAAGTGTGTAGTCTCAGAAATGTATTAGTTAAAGAATTAAGATGATGTAATCAAAGTACATAAATTTTATAGTGAAATAAGTACTTAATGTTAGTAAATTTCAGTACTAAAGGTTGTACCATCTTGAGTTATGCATTTGAGAAACAGAATACACTAAAACTAGAGATAGTGTATGAGGAGAGCTCATTCAATATAACATGTAACGTGTTATGAAATAATACCACCCCAGCACCCGAAAAAATATATGAAATTTGACAGTTTTTTTAAGACAACACAGTAAATGCAATACAATATTTGTTTAAAGGCCTTCACTGTATCGTTTTCTATAAATTGGCGGAGCTAGACCACGCCAAGTAAAGCTATGTAGTGTTCTGCCGTCGAAAAGATTTCTTCTCTAATCTGGAAGAAGAAAACAAACATTGCTTAATTTTGTATTCTGCGTAAGCTTAACTGGAAAAGTACGTATCAGAATTAAAAAATATTGCTTTTTGTTAGAACGACGCACACAAGACAAAGTTTCTGTTTTCGATAGAATATTATGTGAAATTTTAAGAGATAACTTATTTCTGTAGGCTTTTGAGAAGCGCGCCTATCTCTGCGAGATGCAAGGTAGCGCCCCCGCAGGTTGGCGCATAGGGCAGAGTGCGAGCACCGCGAGTGCGAACCGGGGGAGATCGAAAGGTGCGACCGGTGAGCTAAGACCGTTGGAGAGTGCGTGCGAATAATGTAAGAAATACATATATATGTATATATCCTGACCAAAGGGGAGTGTGTGTGCTTTTCTACCATCCTGGATAAATTCCTTCACCGCCACCTCCCCTACATTTCTATTGTACGTCGTTCTAACAAAAAGCAATATTTTTTAATTTACTTTTACTACGTATTTTTCGAGTTAAGCGTATATAGAATTGAATAATGTCTGTTTTATTACTCCAGATCGAAAATTAGAGAAACGTTTCTGACCGTAGAACACAAACACGCTTTCACTTGCTCACGAGCTTTAACTCTGCCATTTTGTCGAAAATAATTAAATAAAAAACTGTAATCATTCTTTAAAGTATATAATAAAGGCCTTCAAACGAATTTTATTATTGCTAAGGGTTAAATAACAAAAAGACATGAAATCCGTCCAAAAACATTAAAATGTAAAAAAAAGTGCGCCAAGTAGTTTAATTTCCCGACAAAATTGAAACACAACAACAAAGATAATAGATATCATACAAGAAAGCCAAGTTTTCATTCAAAGATACCTTGATTTAACTCGCATAAGCAACGAACAATAAATTAACAATAAATTAGCGATTAATAATAAAAAAACTTGGCGTTTGCGCACTTCATTCGAGGCACTCGCACCGGTAATATTCCTAAAAAAGTTTTAAAGAAATGAAATTGTGGTAAAGTGAGTGTTAGGTTTAAATCAGTTTCTCATTATCTTGTTACCTTGCAGTGAACCACGCACACGCCAAATTTTTTTTATTATTAATCGCTAATTTATTGTTAATTTATTGTTCGTTGCTAATGCGAGTTAAATCAAGGTATCTTTGAATGAAAACTTGGCTTTCTTGTATAATATCTATTATCTTTTTTGTTGTATTTCAATTTTGTCAGGAAATCAAACTACTTGGCGCACTTTGTTTACATTTTAATGTTTTTGGACGGTTTTTATTGGTGTTTAACCATTTGAGTCTGTCCTGATAGGCTTTGCATATGGTGGCATTTGCTGGATGTTCCCCTTCAGAAGTGGCACATTTTGGTGACATGTCTCTTGTTACCGACTTCGAAAAGGAGGAGGTACTCAATTCGATCGCTATGTTTCTTTTTTTTTTTAATGTTTTTAGTGCACAGGTTTGTAAAGTGGTTGTCTGCACATTTTACACAAACTGGATTAGCAAAACAGTTTGAGGTTGCGTGTCCCCAAGTTTGGCAGTTGTGACATTGAGTTATTCTTCTTTTAAGGATATAGTTTTCCCAGTGTACTTTAGTATAGCATATAGCTTTTATCTCATTTTGTATTTGTTTCAGTGTTTTGGTGGCATTGGTTGATACCATAGTAGAGGGGTTCCCTAGTTCTTCGCATTTTATTGATATTGGGGTTCTCCAGTCCTTATTTTATTAGGTCGGCTTTGACATCATTAATATCAATCCCCTCGTGCAGCCCTTTGATGACAAATGTTTTTCTTTTGTTGTCTTTGAGTGAGAAAGTATAGAAAAATATTTTATTCTCCTTCCAGGTATTCATTAGCATATTGTAGTCATCCATGTCGTTCAGGATCACGTCTACAGTATTTATGTGGTATTTGAGATAGTATTTTCCTTTAACTATCTCATTGATGGTGTTTGTGAAGCCTTTGTGGTCTTTCACATTGTTATGAATCACCAATGGTGGGGGTCTGTTCTTCCTTTTCTTATTTGTGTTTGATGGAGTTCTAGTTGCATTATTGCTTGATGCAGAAGATGTGGAGGGTTCATGAATGAGAGTGGTTGGATCATCACAGTCCATGTTTTCAAGATTTCTTAGAGAGTCGAATCGATTTTTAGTTTTGATCGATTGTCTCATGATTTTATGGTTATAATTGTCCATGTCTGCGTGGATCTTTTTTCTTTTGTGGCCGGTGTGTATTATCATGAAATTTACTTTGCAAGTGAGATTATGGGAGACCTTTGGCGATTGGTTGTCGAAGGTTCGATAGTAGAAGATCGGACTCTGCTGAATTTGATCGATCTTAGGGATCCAGTTTTGAACAAAGTATTTCCTGATACTTCGGTTTGGAAATCAACAGTTCGCGGTTCCTTTCACAAGAGATATGGGCGCCAGGCATCAGAGATGCCACACAAAACTTTACCAAAACGAGAATGCGAGAGAATTGATAGGAACGGCTGCTTGAGATCTCCCAAGACGGCAGAACAGTTGCTCGGCTAGAGACTTGAACAAATGGGAGAGCACGTGGGTCGACACGAGTGACCAAGCCAGAAGTTGAACTAAGGAATGTTTATTCGATGAGGAAGCTAATACAAAGGTGGGCTTCGCACGAGGTGTTCATAGGCAACCTCGGGCGAAGCGTGCAGCTTCGAGGTGACACAATCGAGTTACGTTCAGATGACACGAGTTCAAGCGCAGTTGACAACGCTAGTGAAATTGCGAGTTTCTATTCAGAACTCGACGCTAATAGTGGACTAGAAGTGACTCTTGCTTGGACGCAGCCTACAGAAAGATCTCGCTCAGGGTACAGAATTCTGAGATTCGCGTAAACCCGAAAGATCGCGACCATAAGAGAGCATTGGGAGCTTGCAGTACGTTTTAAGCGAAGACAACGAGAAGCAGCGTATTCCTGGCGGGAGTCCGAGAAAGATCGGCTCCTTACAGAATAGCCAGGGAGAAGGATGATTTGCTTACCGCTAATAGATTTTAAGACGGCGTGACGCTAGTCTGGAGGAATGGCTCGCCTCCTTCCTTCCTTCCTTTAGTTACTATAGGTTATCGCTAGTACGTCGCTAGTCGCTAATATTCGCCAGTGTCCGCACGCTGTGGTCGTCGATGCAAGAGTGCCGGTTTTCGGCACGCGGGCTGTAACGTTCGCCTAGCCGCCTTTGTTTTCGAAGATCGTTGCCTATTGGTCGCCGGGTTCTACCGCGCGCGAAGGACTTCGATGTGCCCTCGGACGAGCGACGCCAGGGCCGTACAGGCCCAACCGTGCGCCAACCATGCTACGCTGCGGGAATACTATGTCCGCTCCCGCGTTGCTGGGTGTCTCGAAATCGCCTGCCTCACCACCCAGTTTCCGTCGTCGATGACCAGTCGTCGGTGGCAACTTTCGGAGACTGCTGATTTCTTATGCTCGTCCAGGTCGAGCCGAATCCTTAGTGCTGGCAAATTTGGCGTCTTCGGGTGCTGTGGGTTGATGTTCGTCCCTGGGTGTCCTCGTTGCAGATTGGCTCGGGCGAAATATTAGGCGTTAGTTTTATGTGGTCTGGGATCATTTCGGATCTTCCTTGAAGACGCTGTGTTCCGTTATCGTGTGGCGCTAATTTTTAAGTGAGTGTTGAGCCTCTTGTGGCGTACGCCGGGCGTAACGTCACAGTATATAGGAGTTAAACTCATTGGTAATATTATCTCGGACCTCAGAGGGATACCCTTTATTGTAGACGCGAACCTTGTTTTTTGGAAGAGAAAACACTATATGATATTATATGACATGTATGACATATTATATGTCCTTTATTCATTTTGTAATGTGTACACTTGACGTGGAATGACTCACTATATTTAAGTGCACACGCCAATGATTCTGCCGTTCCATCCCACCTGTACGAGACATGTGAATATTAAAAACATTAGAAATTAGAATTTTATACAAACAACGCCCGCTGTCCCAGTTTCCCTCACAGTCCATATACAAGTTGCTAATTTTATTGTCAATCTGTAAGATCACTCTTATTAATCATCGCATATTTGACATGGCGAAATGCAAGAGTTGGGTTTGGCATCGTGACAAAGCTGTGTGTGACATGTGTGACTAAGAAGAAATTAACATATTTTCATGTGCTGGTGGGACGACAGGATCGCTGAGCAGGCACTTAAAAATTATTCACAATTTGAAACCTGTAAATGTCGAAACCGAAGATGCTGCATTGAATTCCGGTCGCGGGAGTCGTGATTCGGAAACGGAAGAAACTGTAAATAGTGTAAATAGTGTGAATAGCGCAAATAGTGTAAATACGGAGAAAGATAGTACTGAAATTCAATCGCCGGAAGAGATTCTAATTGGCGATATTTCACGACGCCTAAGAAAACGGCAAAAACGGTCTCAGTTCAGTTCCGGCAACTCTGATAGTGAGCGTCCATGTGACCAGAAACGCTCTGAAACGATTCATACAGCAGTAGCCAAACTAATAGCCGTGAACCAGTTGCCCCTATCATTTTGTTCGAGCGTGGGTTTTGCTGATTTTATGAAGGTGGTGGAACCGAATTATAAAGTTTGTAATGAAGAGGCTGTCAAAAGAAGGCTGAAAGTTCTGCGGTTAGAAGTTGAAAATCGTATACGAAAAGACCTGAATGCAGCCAAAAGCATTGCCCGTACTACCGACTGCTGGTCCTCATTAGCGCAAGACTCCTGCATCATAATTACAGGACAATTAATAACCCCCGAATGGTGTTCAAAATCTTATACTCTCTCCACACACGAGATGGAAGAGCGACATACGGGTCTTCACCCTGCCGACGAGCTTAGAAATACATCGTCAGAATGGTCAATTCTCCATAAAATTTCATCAATTGTGACTGATAACGTCCAGAATATGGTGAATGCCATTTCGGTCCTGTCTCAGAACACCGAAATTATTGGAACAACTTGTGCAGCTTATTCGTTGCAATTGGCAATTAATACTGTGGTACAGGACAAGACGTTGCTACAGCTGTTACGACAATGCAGCAAAGTTGTCGGACATTTTAAACATTCCAATACTGCGAAGCAGGCATTGGTCCAGAAACAAGAGCAGCTTAAGATGCCTAAAAAAACCCTACTCCAAAGCTGTCCCACCAGGTGGAATTCGACGTTTTTTATGCTGGAATGTCTTCAAGAAAACAGATGCCCCGTTATCAACGTCCTCGCCGATAGATCGGTTACTAGTGCAACCTTGGCACAAACTTTAGAGATTCCAGAATGCCAGTGGAATTTAATCCACTCATTAGTAACCATATTAAAATCACTGCAAATTGTAACCACACTGTTTTGTGGAGAGGGCCACTCTCCAATTTTAATGGTGCGACCGTTAATCCGGAAAATACTGGACAAGCATCTGGCGGTGCAGAATACAGACAGCGAAATTCTACGCAACGTAAAAGCTACGCTAAGTAGCCAACTAAAGCAACGGTTCGAGTTTGAAGTCGAACACACCATATTGTCTTTACGGCACTTAGCTTGCTTTCTGGACCCAAGATTTATAAGGATCTGGAACACGAGCCGGTCGCTGTGCGGTGTGTTATCAGAATGAAGATAAAACAGTTGATGGAAGCCATCCCTCGCGATCCCAAGAATTCAAATCAAGAACACTCGGGGCGTAAAAGTGCTCTTGCATTTCTTTATAACGACGACCTGACTGAGCAAGCGGACGTAACTGCGGAATTGGAATCGTACATCGCAGAGCCTCAACTGAGGTTCGATCTCGACCCTTTCGAATGGTGGAAGACTAGAGCTATCAAATATCCGGCGATTGCGGAGCTTGCTGTAAAATATTTAACAATACCCGCAAGCTCAATTCCGAGCGATGCTTCTCAAGCGCCGGAAATATACAGCGAAGTCGCCTGTTACCCGAAAATGTAAATATGTTAGTTTTTTTACATCAAAACAAAAAATTAATTATGTAAAATTTGTTTAACAACCGTTTATGTTTCACTATAATGTTTAGGTTTTCTTCCTGTTGTTGATAGTCTTCAAGTTTTAGGTTTGCTTTAAAGTTTTAATATTGTCATAGTCAGTTAATCATTTAATAAATATATGTTCGTTTATATTTATTCGTGAATCTTTTATTGAAGTTTCCGTAATGAATAGCGAAAGATCTTTAATGAATTCATCCACATATGTATATTCACTCATTGCTTATCTGAAAGATAGGCTATAGTTTGTATTGGAATTTATTATTTGTTTTTATTATTTTCCCACAACTGAGAATAAAGAAACTTATACAGTGTTAGGAATTTTCCTGGGACTGCTTGGGAATAGAGCTACCCGCAGCCAGTTGCCCAGGAAAATTCGAGAGATATATAAAAGTACAAAAAGATTTCAATAACGAAACTGATTTCTCTGACTCAGAAGAATCGAACTGGGGAAAAGTCGGGACGCGAAACTACGCCCTGACTCTCGACTGCAATCCCGGAAAACCTAAGAATAAGGGCGCCAGGTACCCGGCGGTACCACGATAAGCGAAACTGACTGGCTATTAGCTGAACAATAATTCCGGAGACTTGCAGTCGGATTTCCCTACGCGGCTGCTCAGCTGACGGACTGATGAAAATTTTGAGAAGCGAGCTACTTAAACTAGTGGACGGAAATTTGATTCGTTGCGAGGATGGGAGTCCTCCAGGAAGGAAGGCTACGATTGCGTGGAACTTGCAAGGTGGTCAAGCTACTGAGAAGCACAAAGACGGAACGTTTACAAGACTCAGCCAGGACAATCCCCTGACTAGCCAATACGTTAGATAACGACACTAATGAAGTCCCAAGATTCGGCTCTTACCAACTGGTGGATGCGGCGAAAGTGGCACGAAACACACTCAGATTTTGAAGCACTAGTAATAATTCTCACGCAACGAATGTTCGCTCCTTACGCGCGCGGGACTTTAATAGATTTGAGCCTATGATTCCCCTCTGCACCCCTGACATTGACCGATCATGCCACCTACCGCAGTCCGGACGCCAAGGTTCGGGGAGCCTCCGCACAGGGCCGTACCCCTGCGCTGATGGAAGATCCTAGCGGCCGCTGCCGATGGATCCTTCCTCCTGGATGTGCCTTCCCGACCGCCCAGAAATCCTGCGGTATGGCCCACACCGCTTTGGAAGTCCTTCGCGGGCTGTTATCATCCGCAGTGGAGTCTCCACGTCGAGCCTGAATCTCGTGGCTGCTGGAGGCGGGACTAAAGGTGGTTGTCAGAGTGCCGATGGTAGTGCTACGCCCCTGGCCAACGGTGTCTAAATGGCTCAAGCGAATTCAAAGCGTATTAGGAGCGGAACATCAACTTTCGCTAAGATTTAACGGACGACCTTGCCTGGAGGCTATGTTGCTTTTCCCTAATCTACGATTTGTGATTAACCTTCCGGTCTTATGTTTGGGTTGGGGGAGGACACTTCGTCGCAAACTCCCCCTTCACTCACAAAAGATCGGAAGGTGCCTTGAGCAAATCGAATTTTTGGACTTTGTCACTCGTGCTTCTCCAGTTCAGGTCATGGGACGGCACAATTAAAAATGACTAAAATGACCTTACCTCGGACTAGATGTTTTTTCTCTTTTTTTCCCTTTTCAATACGGTACGCTGCAAGTTCCTGGTCGAACCAACACTTCCTGTGGACGTACGGCGCACAGCGGTGTTTCCTCAAGTTTCTGGACCTGTCTTTTAAACGCACTTAGTCTACGCTCGGATGGGGGATAACCAAAAAAAAAGAAATTGCAAGACTGGCTTTACGGAACTAAGGCTTTCGCTTTTATTATTAGTTGTTGTGCGCGCGGTACAGGATTCTCACGGCAGGTTTGTTGAAGTGGCTCGGCGTCTTCGGTCTTGTTCAGCCCAATCTGCCTTCCACCCCGGGTAACACCGTTTGCAGTCACGCAGGATGATACCCGGGGCTCCGCACTTGAAACAGAACTCCCTAGTGCGGGGAGTCGGGCAGGCAGAGTACCAATGGTCAGTCTGGCCACACTGCCAGCAGCCGCTGGAAGCGTTGGGGGTCTCGACGGTGCGGGGTTCCCGTGGCGGTGGTGGAGGCGTCAAGTCCGGCCGTCGGACACTGGAGGCTGCTCGGCAGAGGCGCGTGCTTGGGTCGTAGTGCGACCGCTGTTTGGTACGGCCGGTGTCCGCCCGCCGGTCCGGTGAGGACCGTTTGGACTCTTTGGCGTTTCCGGCGGGGCCGGTTGTTCATTCCCGCTCGTCGGAGTCTCGACAGCGGTATTTCCATCGGTCTCGATGGGGGTCCAGGCGTAGAGGATCTTCTCCTCTGCCGTCTGGCACGCCCGGTCACAGGTGACCGGGGTGGGTTTGGCGGGGTTTTCCACCGGCACGGACTCTGTTTGTGTGTCCTGGCTGACGGCGGTCGGCCACAGGCGCACCACGGCCCCTACCGTGGTGGTGCGGTCAGCCTTCTCCTCCCGGACGGCCTCCTCCAGCTCGGCCTAAAACTCCGGGCGCGCCTCCGAGATCTCCTCGAAGAGGTCTTGGAATTTGGCCAGTCGAGCCCAACCTCTAGGTGTTGTACAGTCCATTGCCTCGCTCTTTTTTTCGGTACTCAAGCTGCTGCCGAAGGAGAGGTGCATTAGGTCACGTGCGCCTTTAAATGCTGTACGTGCACTTTTCTTACTAATTCCCCATCGAACGTAGACAACTCATACACCACAGGTGACAAAACATTCGAGGCATGAAATGGTCCAGAGAACTTGGGCGCTAATTTAGATGCAATATTCTGAGTGCTGTAATATGCTGAGTGATCTAATATGTGCTGTTTTCGTAGCACTTGATCCCCTCCTTTAAAAACTGTCTCGATGGTGCTTATTATATTGTGCGGCTTGCTGTTGATGAGCAGTATTCAAGTTTTGCACGACCCACTCTCGCAAATACTCCAAATTCGACATGCGGAGTCTTCATTGGTCGGGAGAGGCGGAATTCAAATCGGAGACGACACTAACATCCTCCCTCTTACATCGAGCAGGGATGGGATCTGGGCCGAAGTTCAGAAAAGCCGGAGAAGTTCGTACCGACGTGTGAAAAGCGGTGTTATAAGCGAAACGAAGGCGAAACACGTTCAAATCCCAATCGCGGTGATCGGTTTTGATATACAAGAATATCATGGTTTTTAGTACCCTATTTACACGCTCCACTGGGTTGGCTAGTGGGTGATAAGGCGGGGTGGTCGCGTGATTAATGCCGTAGGCAAAACTCCGTACCGTTATCGGTGAGTAAGGTTTTCGGAGTTCCCCACCGAGACAGTACGAGTTCTTCTAACGCGGTGGCGACTAGCTGACCTGTAGCGCGACGGAGCGGCCGACACTCCACCCACTTGCTAAATAGATCCTGCAAGACGATTAGATATTCAAATCCGGAATGGCTACGCGGAAAGGGAGCCATCATATCGGCGGCTACGACGATCCACGGCTGGTCGATTTGACGGTGGCCCAACAAGCCCGCCGGTGCGGTTTGTTGAACTTTCGTCAGCTGGCAGACTCAACAACGCTTCACGAATTCGGCCGTGGAGTTGAACATACCGGGCCAGTAGTATCATAAACAGAGCCGGTGATACGTCTTCTGTATGCCGAGATGGCCAGATTGCACGTCGTCATGGGTTTCCCTTAGCGCGTCCTCCCGTTCCGAAACCGGGACTACTAATTTCCATTCGGATAAGTCCGAGTCAAGCAGATCACTTATTAACGCGTCGGTACGGCGGAAATAAAGACGCGAGGCTTCCACTTTCCACTCTGGGTGATTCTTTGGATTTGTATTTACTTCCGCGTATTTACTTTCATACCACGGATCCGCCGGGGTCAATGATCCGCCGACGGTCTCGACGTCGTAAATACGGGACAGAGCATCCGGTACATAATGCAAGCTGTCTTTACGATGTATAATATCGAAGTCGTATTCTAAGAGTTCGAGAGCCCATCCGGCTAAGCGGCCGGTGGGATTCTTTAATTCGCGGAGCCACCGCAGGCTATGGTGATCCATGATCACCGTGAATTTAAAACCCTCGAGGTACAGACGAAACTTTCGTAGGGCCCATACGATTGCGAGACACTCCTGTTCGGTGGTGGTGTAATTTTTCTCCGCGGGGATTAAAGATCGGCTGGCGAACGCGATCACGCGCTCTTCTCCGTCTCGCGTTTGTGTCAACACGGCACCAAGGCCGACATACAAATTAATACTACGTTTAGCAATAGCAAAGAACTAGATAGTGCAATAGATCAATTCACAAACTCTGTGACTCAGTCAATGCAAAAATCTATCCCAAAAATTAAAGTTACCCCATTCATAGTGCAACTTCCAGATTCCATAAACAATCTAATAAACAATAGAAATCATATCTGAACGATCTGGCAGAGAACAAAGGACCCTTCTTGCAAATTTGTATTTCTAACGCTAAACAAATTAATTAAGAAAAACATAAACAACTACCTAAATAAAAGCTGGCAGGATAAACTAGAAAAACTAAACACAAAGGACCACTCACTCTGGCAGATAACTAAAAGTCTAAAGAAACAAACAAATCATATCCCGTCGCTTGTTAGCAACAACACAACCGTCTTCGAAGACACAGACAAAACGGAACTACTTGCGACCCAATTCGAATCCGTCCATAAAATAAATATTTCAGCACAACAAAACAATATTGTAGAAAAGGTAAATGAATTCATGGCGCAACATGAAACACAAACCGAAACATCCAACCCTACACAGTTCCTGACCAACCCTACTGAAATGCTATCCTTTATTAAAAAACTACCCAACATGAAAGCCCCAGGTACAGACAACATTCAAACATCATAATCAAGAACCTCAGTAAAAAAGCTATCATACAACTCATGTATATCATCAACTCCATATTTAAGCTCAACTATTTTCCTGCAACCTGAAAAATGGCAAACGTCATTCCTATACTAAAACCTAATAAACCCCCAGAAACCCCAGCCAGCTACCGACCTATTAGCTTACTATCATCACCAGCAAAACTAGCTGAAAAAATTATTCTAGATCGTGTTAGAAAACATGAAAAGCAAAAAAACCTACCACTCAATGAACAGTTTGGCTTCCATGAAAAACACAATACTACACAACAACTCTTAAGAATAACCAACGACATTCAGAAAAACTTCAACAAAGATATGGTAACAGTTATGCTCCTTTTGGACATAGAGAAAGCATTTGATAGAGTTTGGAAACAGGGTCTTCTATACAAACTAGTCATCCAACAATATCCACCTACATTAATTAAAATCATACATTCATACCTCACCAACAGATATCTCAGAGTCTTATTGAATTCCACTAACTCATCCTATAAACTCATATGCGCAGGAGTCCCACAAGGCTCCTTATTAGGCCCTACTCTGTTTAACGCATATCTAAACGACCTACCTACCTTTCTAAAAACAAACCTTGCTCTATATGCTGATGATACAGCTATCTACGCCCACTCCTTCAGTGCCGTAGTAGCAGCAAAACAAATACAAATTCACATCAACCTTCTCAAAAAATACTATAATACATGGAACATCAGCAAAAACCGAAGCAACCCTATTTGCTAGGAAACTAAAGCACACAAGAATCATCCAACCAATCACCTTCAATAATTCACCTATAGTAATTAAGGATGTTGTTAAATACCTGGGTATCATTCTCGACAAGAAGCCACTATACAAAGAAAGCATTAAATATCTGCTAAAAAAAGGATATGCAGCTTTAAAGACCCTATACCTGCTATTGATAAATACTTCTAAGCCAGCCAACCCAAATAAGCAAATACTGTATAAAACACTAATTGGACCCATACTCACCTATGCCTCCCCAGTCTGGATGACTACAGCGACTACTAACTTTCTTCCACTACAAAGATTCCAGAACAAAATCCTTAGATTAGCACTAAAAAAAAACTAGATATACTAGAATAACAGACCTGCACAAACAGGCCCAAACTGATTATTTATATTTATTCATAAATAAACTAGCGCTAGATTTCTACAAGAAACAACTTAATGTTAGCCCCCTCACCAAACATATTATAAGTAACTGTGTAATTTCTTTAGACAATTGCAATATCAGATACAAACCTCCTTATGCAAACCTTTTAGAAAATATACTGTCCTAATAACCCATAAGCTGAGTACTTAGACATTCTTGAGCGTAGGATTTTTTAAACATTTTTTACAAATTACAAATTTTCCTTCTATCTAAGACATACACATCAATTACAAGCAATACCACATATGTTATAATATAAGTAAACCGGATATGTAAATACTTCCCCAGCGTCCCTATCTTATTAGTAAGATATATGCAATACATGCGAAGCGTACAAGTTCCTGGTTGTAGATAAGTCGAAACTCTCGATAGGTGCTACAAATAACGCAAGAGTTAAATGACATAAACTATGAATGTATTAATGTTAAGAGGTACCCTATAATCGTTAATATAGGCATCAGCGTTAATACACTTGTGCAGTTAACACATCTTGCGCGGGTACTTTACCACCAAAGTTTTACCGTGTAGCGGGCAAAATGACTTCAGTCGCTTCCCGCGCAAGATGTGTTAATACACGTGTACTTCTTAATACACGTGTATTTGAATGCACGTGAAACAAAGAATTTCATACACGGGTGCCCGTGTACTAATAGTTACATGGATTAAAGTTCGCATGCTTGTGATACACGTGTAAACGTGTTTTTAAATACACGTAAAATAGGGATCTCTAATTTTCAGTAACGTTTCAGTCGACAGGAAGAGAGCATTCCGTTTAATACTACTGCTGGTCTCCAGATATTTCGAAACGTATCAGTACATTATCAGTATATCTCTTCTCTATACAAGGTGTGCCAATAGTGCTTATAACGGTGATAGCCATCATGGGAGGCGTGACATTCTAAGGACTATAGCATGTTCAAAAATCTCAAGTCATACCCAACTTTGGGAGTTATTAGCCAAAACAACGGACGAATCAGCGCGCGGGGATGTCCGCAGTCGCTGTGACGCGGCGGGTCGCGGAGGGTTAGCTCGAGCCGCCGGAGATTCTCGCCGCTCGGGCGACTGACTTGGCTCCGCGTGTCGAACGTGACACGCACACTACGGGCGTCTTAGTATTGGAGAGCGCAGGCCCGCACTAAGTGGCAAGTGCCTATCCAAGGTGCCCCCTTCCAGCAACGATCAGCGCACGTATTTCCAGAAGACGTCTCGCTAATCTTAGCGATGTTACACGTACTGTTGGCACTTGCGAACTAATAGTGCGTTCCTCCCACGTCTTTTTTCAGATTCTTGCCTCGACAAAATCCGATCCAAAAAGGTTTCAAATTTGTTTTGAAAACTTCTGGGCCACTTAGAAAATCGATTCCGATCCACTCGAACTCACCGTTGACCACAAACACAATTTTTGATTTTTTTAAAAAAAGGTAATGTCGCTCGTGCGGTCCTTCGGTCGCCGACGGCGCAGAAGAGTGTCATTGTAGTAGTTTCGGTAGTTCAAGCAGCAGGTAGATGAAACTCGGGGACTCTTTGAACAACACTTCAATGCGTCTAGCAATTTAATTTCAGCGAAATGCTGCCACGCGAATCAGAGATATTCAACAAAGATTCCCCCTGCCTTCCTGAAAGATACTCTTTTGGGCCCGGGAAAACGTTTACATGTAATGAAATTGAATTTCCCGTACTTTCAATGTGCTGACACTGTGGGCTTTCCCAGCAGTGTAGAAAACGAGACAATAAAAGAGGGTGGGGTAAATTGCCTGAGCCGACAGGGCAGACCAGAATAGCGGTGGTGGGCTCCTGTTCACAGGTATGTACTTGTTGACCGCCCGGCCAGTTATTTCTTTATGTTTCTTTAATTTTACCGCGTTAAAGATAAATACTGTTTCACCCAGAGTAGTCGATTGGGTCTAACTCTTGCCGAAAGCAATTAACCGGGGAACTCTGCCGCTTGTGCTCTTTTAGGGTTGGTCAGTCAAGCGTCGCGACTGAGCTTGGACATAAGCAGTAGACATCGTAATTAATCTCTAAGGAATACCGGATTGAATAGGTAGAGCAGGTACTGCACGTGTTGTTGTGTCGAGCTGCTTGACTGACTGGTCGGCGAAAAGCGATGGATTCCCACAAGCCCAATTCACATTTTGAAAAAGGGTCCGATTCGTGTTGAGATCTGCATCGTGAAATCCTCTGCTATAATCTCGAAATAGGTATTAGTCTCCTTTCGGCCGCCCCTTTCGTTTACGCCCCGCAGCTAGCGCGATAGAATGTGAGATGACCATAACAATAAGTGGTTTACTCCACGCTAAGTAAGAGGGTTGATTCTGATGACGTCTGGGATTTTTAGGAAAATTTCGTATGTTTTTCCCTTGTTTAGGAAATACAGACCACGAAAGTCGACGTATTCGCGTGTAGGCGAAAATAGACCATTACGGTAGAATGATTCCTGAAAAAGCTAATACTATCAATAAGTTTTTCATTCTGTTTTGCATACTTGGGAAAGACCGCTCTAGTATGTAACTATATTTAATGATCTGCAGATTAATTCTTCAATGCAATACATTTTTTATAAACTGTGCACGTTCAAATACAATATCGAAGGTAGCGCTCGCCTATGGTGAAATAAATTGAAGAATATGGCTTCGATTTTTGTCTATCGGAAACTGTTTCCTCCGAAGTGGGTAAATATGGTCCTGGTATTGGATAAAGACAATTAAGCAGGGGTCCAACCGTCCGGGCGCGTCGCCGCACTGCCAGCCAAAGCGTCACAACTCCCCTACATAGTACCTGCTCATCCATTCAAGACACACTCTCTTTGGGATTATCCGCACTAATTACTGACCACGTAGATGACAAAGTTAATCAAAAAAAGTCCCATCATGTTTGTGCGATGGCCCATATTCACAGTAAAGAACAGCGGAAAATCGCTGGTGCGTGATCATGATCGGGCGTGATTGATATTTTACATTGAGTGCTACCGATTTAGTAATTAACTTTTCCCACCGTAATCATTAAACCGCGTATTACATTCCTATTGCATTTCATAAAAATCGAAGTATTCTTGTTCGCGAACCTCTCCTGTCAGTTCGAGCTATGACATTGAAATAAGAGAAACTAGTACATTTCACCAAGTGAAGTAGTTTGGTTTAATTTGGCAGTACACAATAGCGTACAAAAATATTTTGACGCTCCAACATGCAGAGATTCGTATAAGTTACAGGCGCGGAGTTTGGAACTATCAAGCCACTCGTACAAACGAAGATACGACCTGATATTGATTCAATTATATATCAATTTCGTAAAAATTCCTCACATTGATAAATTTAAGTCTTGCGCTTGGCCGCAACTGACTCGGGAAACACACTTTCGACGTGATTGGCATCGGTTGCGGGCAAATATCCGGCACCACATTGGTGTCAAACAGCTGATTATTTCTTATAAATGAATGGAACACCACAGGTTTCAGTAGCATCAATGCAGTGATTACGTTGCAAGTAATTATCGTTATTTGCGGTCTAGAGAAAATGTCTAGCTCCATAAAAGTTGGCAATGGTGTTGCTCGCGATGTTAGACTGCCCATGCCGAACGAACGATTTCAAGAGTGTCGCGAAGCAAAACTGTAGCACGTGCGGAGGTGCCGCTTCATGTTGAAACCACATAGTGGTCCATTGCTCTTCGCCTATCAGTTGTATTATTTCAGGTTGCAGAACTTTGAATAAGTTTTGATCGATCGATCGTCGGTGGTCCGATATTTTGAATAATCAGTTTGCGATTCCGCATTACGGTATTCATAATAAGTTTTTCGTAAATTTGTATCGATCGACGGAAAACTGACTGAAAATTGCATGTTTGCGTATTTTCTCTTTCGACTCAACCTGCACTCAAAGTTTGTAACGATAGCTACTGCTATGTTACGGCGACAAGACGACGACGTTGACTTTTCTCCGTTCCGCGGCGGCTTCGCCGGCCTCGCAAGAAAATCGCCAGCGTCGCCAACGTCGCTACAATGTACGGTATACCTCCCCCGTTCCGAGGAGCCCCGAAAGCTCGGGGTACCATAAAACAGACAAGGCTGACCAAGTTGTCCTCAAGACGAACAGTTGCCGAAGAAGTCGGTCCTCCTCTGATCACCTTAGTGACAGCAGTGACAGTTTCTTCAGAGTTTTTTTGTCTACGAATTTTTCCGTGTCGAAATGGCCCAAATATATAAGATGGACGAGTACGTTGACATGCTCATTGTCTTTTTGCGTTATGCAAGAGGAAATGCACGAACAGCTGCCACGGAGTATCATCGTCGTTATCCGGAGCGGGTGAGGCTAGGATACTTAACGTTCCGTCATGTCATGGAGAGGTTCACTGAGACGGGATCAGTGATGCCGCAACCAAGTCGCGTGGGGCGACCGCGGGTAGCTCGGTCGACCTATCGCGAGAATGCGATCGAGGCGCTGGTGAATCGTTATCCTAACATTAGTGTGGTGGTAAATTTCCCGGCAACTCCGGTAAGTAAATCAAATAGTGAATTGTAAACTTTGATCTGATATTCAATCTAATCGTTGTTTCTTCATGCCAAAACGACATGATAGGCGGCGAGGTTTAGTTACCCGTGTAGCAAAGCAAAACAAAATTATGTATATCGCGTTTTGGAAAATATCACACGTAATGTCACCTCGATTTGGCATGAGGCTTCACTGTTTAACACGATTACAATTAAATTATATATGCAGTTTCTTTTAATGAATTGTCCATTCATTTACAGTATCAGCACGTCTACTGTGTTAAGGGTGTTGCACAGCTTAGAATACCACCCTTTCCATTACCTAAGGGTACAACGGCTGTACCTGAGCGACCACCCAATCCGCGAGGATTTCTGTCGGTGGCTGCTCGAGAGGCACGACGAGAATCCTCGGCTCTTGGAGAAAATTCTTTGGATCGATGAGAGTCTTTTCACGCAAGACGGAGTTTTTAATACTCGAAACTCTCACACGTGGGTGGACGCGAACCCAAACAATTAAACGCCTCGCCGATCTCAAGATCGGTGGTCGATAAATGTTTGGTCGGGAATCTATGGCGACTAAATTATTGGGCCATTTTTACTGCAGCCACGAATGACCGGCGAGGCATACCTCAATTTTTTATTGAGGTGAAACCACCATGTGGTTTCAGCACGATGGGGCACCTCCCCACACTGCTCTCATCGCGCGAGAGTTTCTTCGGCGGCATTTTAACAACCGCTGGATGGGAGTCGGGAGCTTCAGGCGATGGCCACCACGGTCGCCCGACCTGACGCCCTTAGATTTTTTCTTCTGGGGGTATGTCAAGGTAATATACAACGCTACTATGGAAATCTGCGAGTCTCAATGTGCTTTAATCAATTGATTTTAAATTCATATGTTTCGATAGAACGCCATGGATGATATCGACCGTCGGCTGACGGAGATCGAAGCAATCGCCCGATTGCATGCAGCCGTCGTGCTAATTGATGGAACTGTTTTTCCGCGGATACGCGAAAGTATCATCCGCCGGGCACGTCTGTGCGTGGAGATACATGGTGGCCATTTCCAGCAGTATCTCTGAGTACCGTCAGAGGTATTGCTGAACGTCATTAAGATTTTCAGAGCCCGATATTTTTATCGGCCCTTTTCAGGGCCCTAATTATTTGGAACGTAGGAAGGACTCAAATGCTTCACTCGATTGGGTAACCTGGCAAAGGTTGCTCTACAGAATTCATTATGAATTCTTAATTAATGATTTCCCGGAATAAAAACAGAATCCTTTCCCCATCTTTCCTTTCCACGTCGCAAAGTGGGCGACAGGTGACTGAATTTCCTCAGAAATATTGCCAATATTTAAGCCGCCGTCATTTCCGAAAAAAAATCGTACGATAGTCTGCACATGCTCGTTTTGAGGGCCAAGCTTCTACTTTAAAATCGTTATATTACAGTTTTTTCAACAATAATTTTTCTTCTATACAATTGCAAAATTTTCATGCTCCCGTTTTTCTATCGAAATTTCATAACTTCAAGACCTTGTATGAAGCTTCTAGATTTTTTTTCGAATTTCCATTAACAGCACCTTGTAAAGTAAAGCTTTCTCTTTACAAGAAGCTACGATAAAATTGCATTTCGATTTTCTGAGATCATTCCATCGCGACTTGAATCAAAAGTGTCCTGCCGGCATCAGAGTAACCAAAGGTACACCGCGAGAAGGCTGAACGGTCAGACTGGCTGCCACCCATGCATTTAAGTTGTGACGGGGTAGAATTGCCTGTCACAAGTCGCCCGCTCCGAAGCGCTCTCGCCGCGCGATACGAACAACCGTCGCTCCAAGGGTTACCGCGTAGGTTATGCGCACACATTACTTAAGGAATGCCTCTTTTGTCGAGCCCCTATTTAGAGACAACTACGCCTAGTCGATCGAGGAGCGGGAGATAAGCTCGTGGATGAGCGACCGGGATGGCTAAGGCCACGAGCCATGAAGAGGGTGTCGGTCCGCCAGGAGAGTCGACCGAACCACTCGGAGCCTGCCGAGACGACGGTAGCCGTGACGTCAGCCAGCAGCCGTCGTGACGTAGGAGCTCCCAGCGTCGCCGACTGAAGACAGTGGCGACTAGCGAAGCGTAGCGAGGCGTCGATCCCAGCGCGCGGGAATCGATACGTCAGCCCTCCATAGCGATCGATAACGATCGACGCGCCGGCACCGAGAGGTCGAACAGGTAAAGGGGCAACGTAACGCTGGGTCGAAATTGCGGTAGGACCGGAAACCGGTCATTTTGCGAGCGACTATCCAGGCGTACGAACGTTCTTGAAACGAGTGCGACGAAGATTAGAGCGAGCAGCTTTTTGGAAGAGTTTCGAGAGTTTACAAGTAAGCCCAGCGATTCTACTTGCCTGCCTGAGTATCTGTTGGTCTCGGTGTCGGCCGTTTACGCTCCTGAGAGGCAACCCTAGCGCGAGTGACCACCGGTCACTTGACCGGTCATCCCTTGGCGCGACCCTTCTGGTCGCAGCAAAGTCCCCGGTTCTACGACATAGATTGTGAGGCGCACGAAAGCCAGGAGCGACACAGCCGTCATCGCCGTAGAGGGATTGCACGAATTGGGACTTTTCCGGAATTCGAGGCCAGGACATCGGCCTCCGCGAGCGATCCGCGACCGGTACGATTCAAACGGCGACGTTTGAATCGCGCGACTACCAACTCACTGGCGTTTTCCGAATAATTTGTAAGAGCGCACGGCGAGCACGAATAGGCCGGGTTATTGTAAAAACTACTTGGATTTATATTGCCAACGGCTGCGGAAAAGCCCAGGGTCCGAACGGTCTGCGTTCGGACGCGAGCGTCAGGGCTTTGGGTTCCGGCCGTTTCCGGCCGAATAAACGTCTTCGCCACCAATCCGCGTGGGTTCTTTAGCTTCCTTTCTCTCCACGTCTTCACTCCGCCACTCTACCGTCTCCCCGAGCTAGCTAGGTGGACAGCAGCGAGTGCCGCCAAGGACACCAAGGGTCACCCGGAGGGCTAACAGCCGGAAAGGAGAGCCGCCTAGAAATTCGGCCTTTCCCTGGGCCTGGCGCCCACGCGGCCCTCCGTTTTCTCCACCCTTACAGGAGCCTGAGGACCTTGGCGAGGTTGGAGCGTTTCCACCCGGGGCTAACGCGGACGGATCCGGGAAAGCCGCTTACAGTACTGAGTTCGTAAACAAAACGGTGACCGCGCTTACCAAGTCGTACGGCATTAATCACGCGACCATCCCGCCCTACCATCCACAAGCCAACCCAGTGGAGCGCGTAAATAGGGTATTAAAAACCATGATAGTCTCGTACATCGAAACCGATCACCGTGATTGGGATTTGAACGTGTCTCGCCTTCGTTTCGCGTATAGCACCGCGTTTCATACGTCACTCCGAACTTCTCCGGCTTTTCTGAACTTTGGCCGAGATCCCGTCCCGCCTCGATGTAAGAGGGAGGATGTTAGTGTTGTCTCCGATTTAAATTCCGCCTCTCCCGACCCATGGAAACTCCGCATGTCGAAGTTGGGACATTTGCGAGAGTGGGTCGTGGAAAACTTAAACACTGCTCACCAACAGCAAGCCGCGCAATATCATAAGCACCGTCGAGACGTGGTTTTTAGAGTAGGAGACAGGGTGCTACGAAGACAGCACATACTGTCTAATGCCGCTCAGAATATTGCTTCGAAACTAGCGCCTAAGTTTGCTGGACCGTTCTATGTCTCCAATGTTTTGTCACCGGTAGTGTATGAACTGTCTACGTCCGATGGGGAATTAGTAGGAAAGGTGCACGTGCAGGATCTGAAGGCGTATGTCACTTAAAATGAGATCACCTTCAGCAGCTACGTAGTTCCGACGAAGGAAGCCAAAAGGAAATGGAGTCTGAGACACCTCGGGGTTGGGCTAGGATGGCCCAGTTCCAAGATCTGCTGGACCAGATCACCGAAACCCGCCCCGAATTCTGGGCGGAATTAGAGGAAGCGGTGCGCGAGGAAACGGAGGATCGCACCACCACGATAGGGGCCGTGGTGCACCCTTGGCCGACCACCTGCGAGCAGGGTTGCCAAACCCCGCCGGTGACCGTCGAACGGCCAACTCCCCCGCCGGTCACTTGCGACCGAGCGGTGCAGACAGGGGAGGAAAGAATCCTCCACGGCCGAGTACCGCCACGAGAGGGACCTTCGCCCGTCGTGGGCGAGCAGAGGACTCCGGCGGAGTCACCCAAACGTCCCCGCCGGACGTCCCCGGACTCCCGGACGGAGAACAGGCGATCAAGACCACGGGCCCCCACTACTCCCGGCGATCGTCTACGGAGGGCCGCCACCAGCGCCCGAGCCTCGACAGGAGTTAACTCCTCGCCGTCCCGGACGCACACATCTCCATCATCAACGGGGGGCTGTTGGCAATGTGGCCAGACGGGCCACCGTTACTCGGCGTGCTCGGCACCAAGGACAGCAGATTTCTGCTACAAATGCGGCGCCCCGGGGATCACCCTGCGTGAGTGCAGGAAGTGCTACCCGGGGTGGAAAGCGGACTGGGCGGAGTTAGATCGCCGCCGACAGAAGACCACCGCATAAGATCCTGTACCGCACTAATAAAGCCAGCTTAGTTCCGAAATTCTAGTCTTGCGATTTTTTTTAGTTAGTCCCATCTAGGCGTAGATTAAGTGCGTTTATTCCGGAAGTATTCTACCGAGTTCCCGGAATTCTCTCACATACGCCTGCGTCGGCCACCGCAGTGGTTTTAGCGGGTGCGAACCCCGCACTACCCCGGTTCGTCCACCCAACGGGCCGAGGCGTTCGTCAGGAATTCCCACTGCGTTAAAAAAAAAAAAAAAAAGATTAAGTGCGTTTAGGAGACAGGTCCAGCAACTCAGAGATTCACCGCCGTGCGCCGTCCGTCTTCAGGAAGTGTCGATTCAACCAGGAACTTGCAACGTACCGTTTTGGAAAGGAAAAGAAAAAAAAAAAAGGAAACATCTAGTCCTAGGTAAGGTCAATTTAGTATTTTTATTTTGTGCCGTCCCATGACCTGGACTGGAGAAGCACGAGTACCGAAGTCCAAAGATTCGAGTTGCTCTAGGCACCTTCCGGTCTTTTGTAAGTGGAGGGGGAGTTTGTGACGAAGTGTCCTCCCCCAACCCAAACATAAGACCGGAAGGCTAACTCGAAACCGCTAATTAGGGAAAACAACATAGCCTCCAGGCAAGGTCGTCCGTTAATCACTAGCGAAAGTTGATGTTCCGCTCCTAATACTCTTTGAATTCGCTTGAGCCATCTAGACACCGTTGAGCAGGGGCGTAGCAATTCCTCCAGCCGCTGACAAACATCTTTAGTTCCGTCACCAGCAGCCACGAGATTCCGGTTCGACGTGGAGACTCCACTGCGGATGATAGCAGCCTGCGAAGGACTTCCTGGGCGGTGTGGGCCACACCGCAGGATTTCTGGGCGGTCAGGAAGGCACATCCAGGAGGAAGGATTCATCGGCAGCGGCCGCTAGGATCTTCCTACAGCGCAGGGGTACGGCCCTGTGCGGAGGCTCCCCGAACCTTGGCGTCCGGACTGCGTTAGGTGGCATGATCGGCCAAAGTCAGGGGCAGGGGGGAATCATAGGCTCAAGTCTATTAAAGTCCCGCGCGAGTAAGGAGCGAACATTCGTTGCGTGGAAGTTAGTTCAGTGTTTCTAGTTCAAAGTGTGTGTACCGTCACCACAAGCCAAACTAATCAGCTTTAGGTAAGAGCCGAATCTTCGGACTTCTTAATATCGTATTTTCACGTATTGGCCAGTCAGGGGATTGTCCTGGCTGTGTCTTGTACACGTACCGTATTCGTGCTTTTCCGTAGTTTTGACCGTGCAAGTTCCACGTAACCATAATCGACCTTCCTGGAGGACTCCCGCGTCCTCGCAGCGAATCATTAATTCCGTCCATTAGTTCGTAGCTCGCTTCTCGAGACTTTATATTTGTCGTAGCTCACCGATTTGTTTCCCGTTCGTCTCGTCGTCCCGAGACGTTTCTATTCCTTTGGATCAGGCCGTCGTTAGAAATAGTTATACCATTTGTAGTTTGCTCCTCACGGACGCCTAGTAACGCCCGTGAGTGAAGTCCGTCTCTCCAATACTCTTTGTCACGTCTCCATCTAAGAAGAGCTAATAAAGTCTCGAATTAATAGCACATCTGTCTTGGTTGCGTCTCCTGCCGAATCCACTGTGCTGTCTATCTCCCAACTCTGAGCTGCCGCGTAGAGAAACCCGACTGCAAGTCTCCGGAAACGTAGTGCGGCGAAAAGCCAGTTTGTTACGTTATCGTGGTACCGCGGGGTACCTGTCGCCCAGATTTTAGATTCCGGAATTGCAGTCGAGAGTGAGGGCTTGATTTTGCGTCCCGTTTGGACTCGCGTCTTTTTGATAGACAATTATACCGTTTCTCGAATTTTCCTGGGTCTCTAGCTGCGGGTAGCTGTATTCCCGAGTAGTCCCAGGAAGAATTCATCCTCACAAATTCACCTCACAAATTTTTCATCACAAATTTGGCGCCCAACGGCAAAGGTTAGAGCCAGGGCGGACCAAGGCAGATAATCTAGGGAAGGAATTTTAGTATCGTCCTGTGATTGTGTACCTAAATTTTGTGGGTTTGGTGGCAGGGTTTGGTATTGTATAGATTTAATTGTGTTTCGCCCCAAACCACTGAAGTATTATAGGGTCACAGGAAATAGGATATTGTAAGTGCAGCATTCTGGGAGGCATAGTCTAAAACTAGTCTCGAATCAGAAAAGAAAAAGTACCGTACAAGGTATTAGTAAGTTCCGAAAACGAAGATTGATATCGGTAATCAGTGTGTCTCGACAGGTGCAAGTTATTCTTGTGTCTGCGGTTGCTTAGGAGTGTCCGCGTAAGAAAAGTACGCGCAGTGTACCGGAAAAAGTGCAGAAAAGCGTTCGTAAGAGGATTATCCGAAATCCGGAAAGAGAAGTGCAACGGTAATCCGCGTTAATTTGAACACTGGGTCGGTTGGTCGGAAGACAATAGGACACGCGACGTATCGTTCGGTTCGGGTAGAAGAACCCTAAACAAAAACAGTGCCGCGCCTAGTGATCTAATTCGGGAATAGGCTATTGTTAATCAAACCCAATACAATGGCAGAAGAACATGTGGTGTTGTGCCCTGTGTGGTGACTGCACAGAGCGGGTAGCGGGATCGGAGGAAGTCAGGCTCGTAGCGTTTAAAGGATTAGAATCCACCGGGATTAAACCCAAAACTTGGAGTTTATTGATAGGATATAACCAAAGACTGACACGAAAGGTACAGAGTAACTCGCTGGTACGCACTGATGTGTTCTGTTCGAAATCTGGAGAGCGAGTCCCCGATTGGGGCTTGGAGCAATGGTTTTGCTCGAAGCGGGCGTCGCATCAGCACGAGGCACTGATCAGGCGATGTGACTCAGTGCTGATGTGCAAAACGTGATTTAGTCGCTGTTCGCTCGCTTATTGCTATACTAATATCTTATTTCTTTTATACATTGCAACATCCTTTCAAAGATAGGATTTAGCGGTCTGCTTAGTTTGTGCATTCCGGGAGCCAACCTTGGGCTCGGGCGCAACAATCCCTCCCCCCCTAAGGGAGAAAAGGGCGAAGGCCTTTTCGGAGATGGTGCAATGTTTACAATGGTCATACAGAGTCATTATGGCTAGTATGCGGTATGTGTAGAATATATATATGTGATAGTATAGACTAATGTATTATAAAATTATAGTATGTGGTATATGTATAACGCGATTTTGCATACTGGTGGCAATTGGGTATCGCTGTTACAAGGTTCTGGTAAAAGGGTCTTGTGGTTGCATTCGCATGCATTGATCATCGCTTCGCGGTTTAGGCTTTGGTGCCTCTTGTGCCGTAGCGCGTGGGTCGGCACTTCTGTGGCGTGTGGCGTATTTATATGCGCCAATTACGATTAGTGCTAGTATTATAAGTGAAGCGAGAGTGGCGAATGTAAAGAATCCATAGTGATACAATGAGGGTGTATGAAGAAGTTTTTGTGTAATGTCGGTTTGTTTAAATGTTTCTCGGAGGTCGCTTAATTTCCGGCTGACCTTGTCTAGCTCCTCTGGGTGTTTTATGATTCGTTTGAGTTTGAAGTTTGTGCCATTATATGAATTTAAGAGGTTTGCTTCTATGGGATCGGCAGGTAAGTGCTCTATTGTTAAGTTGTACTCTGGTAAGTAGTTCCAGGTTTTTTCGATTCCGTAGTATTTTCCAGTTTGGATAATGAATTCTTTAGCGGTGATTATGCATTTTCCTTTTATAGATAGTATACCAGAATCTTTGATGGTTGCGAAATTCGGAACGGTTTGTTTGTCGCATGTTACTCCTAATTTTATGGGGTTCGACGCGATATATATCCAGGCGCCAGGTTGTTGTAATTCGATTAGGATAGTGTGGTTTAGTGTCATAATACGTGTTGTACAGCTAGATACTTGTTCTTGAGTGAGTTTACTAAACAGTTGGACTTCGCAGGGGCTATCTGGTGATAATAAAAATATCGGGTGATGGGAAGCGCATAGGTACGTGCTGTGTATTATGTTGCACGCGGCGAGGTCGTCTTTGCTGAGGGTTACATACTGCGATGTCGGCTGGTTTATTGTTACGTAAGGCTCGTCGGATTCGAGGTATACGTATAGTGAACCGTTTTTACGAGTTGGTACTGGATATGCCTTACTTAATTCAAATACGCGTCCGTTTGTGAGCGGAACGTCGATGGTCACGATTACAGATTGTGCTTCGGAGTATGCTGTGATACGCATAATCTTGTACAATAAATGGATGTTTTTGAGGCTTATAGTCAAAGGAAAGGTTAGGCCGGTGGTTAGTTCTGTAGCCACGGCCTTCAAGTGTTTTATTATTTGTGTTAAAAAATAAATTTGGCATTAAGTCTGTATACGTGTGGAGGTACTTTGCCCATAGCTGGTAGTTGATTTCCAAGAGGAGATGCACGGGTGTTATCTGTGTGGGAGAGTTCTTCGGTCTTTAGGTAGGAGGAGCAGAGTTGGCGGATTCCTTCGCGGTACTGCGGGAGAGGGTGATATATAACGTGGGTGCTCGGTGGTCCAGACCGTTAATTGTCTCGAAGCGACAGACGGATATGGAGATGTCAAAAAAGGCACGCGGCGAGTTGGTGAGTTGAGGGTTTGGTGCTGTAGTTTGTGTTTCGTGTTTTTTTTTGTGTTTTGAAATATATAATGTTGTTTTTTGTTTTTAGGGTCGGCTGTATATGCAAATGGCGGGGGAGGTACAGTGGGTGCGGTCGCATATAAAAAGCGACCAGATAGACCTGGACGATCCCTGGGGCGGCCCGGAGGCCGGTTGGTGGGGCCTGGCGGCCCTGTTCGGTAAGTTATCGTGGTATTAAGGGGTGTAATTCGACCTGGTGTTTATTGTGGTGTGATTATTAATCTCTATATTATGTTTGTTACAGAGCGGAACGGCGAGCAAGGCCGTTGGGCCCGCCTCAGGCGGCTGGCCCTGAGGACTGTAAAATAAAAAAAAAATGTAAAATAAAAATTAATAAAAAGGGGTTGAGTTTGCTAGCTGATATCGTGTGTTGGGTTGTTTTATTGTAAAATAAGTTCCGCGTCCTTTTCCTGTCCTTTAGTTTACTTTTAGTTTTACTTTGCGCGTAGTTTGTAATATTTAGTATAAGTAGGATAACGGTAAGTATGTGTTTATTTATATATATACTTTTGTTCTTTTTGGTTCGTATTTTTTTTTTTGTTTTAATTAAATGAATGACTTAAAGTCTATAGTCTGAGATAGTTTTGAGTTGGACTAAATGTTTAGTACGAATATTATTATATATATATTTTTTTTTTCTGTTATTCTATTCTATAAAATTTTTTAGTCTGTTCGCGTACACACGTTGGGTTCGGCGTCCCATTTTTATCGTATAGGTTTCGTTATCGTGTGTCGCGGTTATTGTGTATGGTCCGATCCATTTCGGCGTAAGTTTTTTTGATCGGCCGCGTCTAACGGTCTCGTCCTTAAGTAGGACTTTGTCGTTGACTTTAAACGTCGGGGTTTTAGTTCCTTTATCGTATAACGTTTTGGATTTTAGCTTTTTCTGTTGTAGAGTCTCTCGCGCTACCTCGTGTGACGATCGGATTCGTTCGCGCAGTTCCTCCGCATATTTATCGTACGTGTATGTTAGGCGCGGAGGTTGTTGTAGGGATGTCGGTAAGGTAGCTGTTTGTCCGAAAGTAAGCTCGTATGGAGTATGCCCAGTGGCACTATGTGGTGTAGTATTGTATGTGAACATCGCGTAAGGGAGCCATTCGTCCCAGTCAGTTTGATCTTCGTCAATGTAGTGTTTTAGATAGTCGGCTAGTGTTCGATGGCTCCTTTCCAGAGCGCCGTTAGATTCCGGGTGGTATGCGCTGGTCTGAATTTTATTTATTTTGAGAAGTTTACAAACGTCTTTAAATACTTCGCTTAGGAAATTCGCTCCTTGGTCGGTAAGGACTTTTTCGGGTATTCCGAAGATGCAGACTATTTTTGTTGCGAAAGCTTTTGCAATGGTTCCGGCTTCTTGGTCGGGTATAGGTATAGCTATGCTGAATTTAGTTAAAGCGTCTTGAAACGTTAGGATGTATTTGTTTCCTTGGTTTGTTATGGTTAGGGGTCCTACTATGTCTAACGCGCATTTCTCGAACGATTTGGTAGGGGTATCTGTTATTACCATGGGTGCTTTACTTGGAGACCATGTTTTATTTTTCTGGCATTTTTCGCATTTGGAGATGTATTCCTCTACGTCTTTCCTCATGGTTGGCCAGTTATGGTATAATTTAATTCGATCGAGGGTTCTTTTAATGCCTAGATGTCCACCTAAAGGTGTGTCGTGGTGTTCGTATAAGATCTTTTTTATTTCATCGATTGTGTATGTATGATTTGGGGGAATGTCTAATGTGTCATCTTGTGGCGGCTGTCTGTCGCCAGCCGTGCTAGCGTCAGCTGTCGCGCGGAGATTCTGAGCTCGGGTTACCGCGTTTATGCGACTAAGGGCGTATTTTGAAGGCCTTTCTTATAATGGATCTCATAGTCGTACTCTGATAATTTTATTCTCCATCTCATTAATCGCGATCCTGGGTCTTTTACATTAAAAAGCCATGTGAGGGGTTTATGGTCGGTGACGATGATGAATTTAGTTCCGTATAGGTAGGGTCGAAAATGTTGGGTTCCCCAAACTATAGCTAGGAGTTCTCTTTCCGTTGTGCTATAATTTTGCTCTGCTTTATTAAGAATTCGGCTAGCGTATGCTACTGGTAGGTCTTGGCCTATTTTACCTTGGGATAGTATAGCACCGATTGCCTTTCCGGAGGCATCGGTTGTTAGCACGAAGGGTTTGGTGAAGTCCGGGTATTGTAGTAGAGGTGGTGACGTTAGTTTTTCTTTTAGGACTTCGAACGCTTCTTGCTCGAGCGATGTCCATGTAAATGTTTGATTCTTTTTTAGGAGCTGAGTGAGGGGTTTAGCTATTCCCGAGAAATTGTCAATGAACCTTCTATAATATCCGGCTAGTCCTATAAAGGATTGTATGTCTTTTAGTTTTTTGGGTGTTGGGAAATGTTTCACGGCCTCTAGTTTTGAAGGATCCGGTCGTATTCCTTCTTTGCTAATGATGTGTCCTAGGTATATTGTTTCTTTGCGTAAGAAGTGGCATTTCGACGGTTGTAGTTTTAATTTATTTTCACGGAGTCGTTTGAAAACGGATTCGAGACGTTTCTGGTGTTCTTGCAGCGAACATCCGTATACTACTATGTCGTCTAAGTAAACGAAGCACTTTATTCCCTGTAATCCCGTTAATACTGAATTCATAAGTCTTTGAAATGTAGCGGGAGCATTTTTTAGGCCGAAGGGCATTCTGTTGTACTCGTAATGTCCGTATGGGGTCGAGAATGCTGTTTTTTCGCGGTCCTCTGTCTTCATAGGGATTTGGTGAAAACCTGATGCTAAGTCTAGGGTGGAGAAATATTTGGCTCCGCCTAATTGATCTAAGATATCTGTAATATTTGGTAGGGGATACGAGTCTCCTGCGGTAACGCAGTTTAGTTTACGGAAATCCACAACGACTCTAAATCTGGGTCGGCCTGTGGCGTCTGGTTTTTTGGGGACGACAAGCAGTGGTGAGTTCCACGGGCTGGAACTGGGACTGACTATTCCCTCTTTGGCCATTTCTTTCACTTGGTTCTCTACTTCGGTTTTCTGGGTTTGTAGAAGTCTGTAGGGCCTAGTGTTGATAGGGTTCGTGTTGTCTAGTAAGGGTATGGCGTGTTCTGTCTTATTGGTACACCCTAGCGTGTCGCCTTCTAAGAAGAATATATCGTTATACCGTTCGCATAGGTCGATCAAATGTCTTTTTTCCTCGGCGTGTAAGTTGTCGAGCATTATCTCCCTGCGCAATGCTTGCATTCTATCTGTACCACTGACTGTCCGTACTGTGTAAGCGTTTTTGCTGTCTACGGTGTCGTGGGGTGGGTCGGTAACCTCGTGTAGCTCGATTGGGTTTAGTTGCACAATCGGTGTTTTGATTTTAGAGTCTTCGAAGTTCGTGTTCATTATGCTGATAAGGCATTTGTTTTTGGTCCCCGTGGTGAGGACGTTGCCTATGAATACTCCGGGTTTGATTGTTGCTTGATCTACTATTCCTTCGCCTTGGGTAGCTGTGTGTGCGAGTACTAATGTTTCGGTACGTGCTTTTAAAGTTACGTGGTCTCCACTAGTGAGCGGGAGATGTGTTCCGAGAATGTTAATGGATTGGCCAGGTCGGATTTCGGCGTTGTATTTTGAAAGAAAATCATGTCCTAAGAGTCCGTGTTGTTCCCCGAGTGAGTCGTCTCGTACCAATCGGCAAAGATGTCTAATTTGTTTGTCTCCTATACGGATGGTGAGGTATGCACTACATAGAGTTTGAGCTACGTTCGATCCGACGGTATATAGGGTTACGACTTCTTTTACGGCGGGAACGTCACCTAGGACTTGTCCGACTTTTAGCAAGGTGACTTCGGCGCCAGTATCCACTAGCATGACGGCCTTTCCGTTAACCAATTCGGGTGCTTCGATTTCTACTAAGGTACGCGATGACTCGGAACCAGCTGCGATCGTGTTAACCTGATATGAACCGACTCTCGTGTCATCGTCCGGTCTCCTGTCGGAGTCGGGTTGGCGAGGCGCGGCGCGTGCCGGATCATGTGTTTCTGATAGTTGGCGAGGTTCTCGTGAGTAGTGTTGTGTTTGCGGGGGTCGTTGTGCTCGGTTTCTCTCGTTTGCGCGCTGGCGTGCGCGACATTCCTCGAGTGTATGCCCGGGTTTTTTACAATATCTGCATGTCACGGTTACGTGTCGAACTGCCCTATTATTGGTAGGGATGCGAGGGTTGTGGGGATGGGACGGGTTCGGGTCCGAGGAGGGACGGGGCGTACTTAGGCGCGTGTAGCAATTATTGGCGATGTGCCCTATTTTGTGGCACCTCCCGCATTTTGGCGTGTCTCGCGCTGGTCCGTTGCGGTCGTTCCCGCGGTAACGCGAGTTGTTATTGATACGCGGAATATCCGATCCTTGAACCCTTTCTTCCTCAACAGCGGCTATTATCGCCGACTGCAGGTTGTCGAAAGTGCGCAATCTAATTATTGTTCTAAGCGGCCCCCTCAATCCTCGAGTGAAATAGCGTAAGGCTTGTTTGTCTAAGACTTCGATGATTCCTTGAATATTCGACGGGTCGGCGGCGTCCTCGATGGACAGCTGTTTCATTTCGGTTAATAGCCTCTCTAACCTGGAACCGAATTGTTGGGCGCTGTCTCCTTCTCTCTGTCTACAGCTACTGAACTCGGCTTGTGCGGCATCGGATGACCGTTTAGCCGCGAATCGCGTTCTCAATGCGTGTTTCAGTTCCTCGAAGCTATTGATAGTCTTGTTCCGTAACTCTTTTGAGGCTGTGCCTTTTATTTTGTTTAGTAAGACGAGTGGCAGGAGTCGCGATCGTTCGTCCGCGGGTGTGCATGCGAAAGCGCAATTAACGTCGTCTAGGAAAGAAGACAAGTCGGAGTTTCCGTCTCCGTCATATATCCCAATTAGTCCGAGTGCGGCTATCATATCTCGGGCCGACGGGTTATTCGGGCCACTAGGGCCTTGTTCTGTGTGTGACATTTCGGATTCGCTACTTACAAGACTGAAATCGTGTACCCTGATAGGGTATCGGCGCTGTGACGGTACGACGACGTTCTCGGGCGTCGTATGGGTGCTCGATTCGGCGGCGTGATATGTGTCTGTACTCGTGTCTAATTTGGGTGCTCGCACGCGGCGTCGCAAGGGGCCGGTGTTGTCTAAGGAAGCACGCGTTTTTACTTTCGTAGGGTCTACTGGACTGAATATGAGTTTCTTATCAAAGAAAGATTCTAACGATCTACTGAATGACCTTCGATTAGGTAGAAGGTATCTTTAGATATTTAGCGGTCTGCTTAGTTTGTGCATTCCGGGAGCCAACCTTGGGCTCGGGCGCAACAGTGGGACGAATCAAGGATTTTACGGTTGAGGAATTATTAAACGAATTGCGTAGGCGAGAATTATCGGAGCAAGGTGGGACTCCGATAATGAGGGACAGATTGGCAAGACAATTAAATTTCGAAGCAGGTGAATCGTCGTCACCAGCAACACCGGCGACATTAGTGAGATCGTCGGGAAGAGTTGCGATCCAACCACGCGAGTCGGACTACGCGCTACCGCCGGTGGACACCGCGGCGTATTCCACCGGCAACGAGCAACCCTTCTTGAGTGCCGAAGAACAAATTTCACCGGACTCCCCGGGTCACCACTTCGTGGAGTCCATATATGTACCGCCTCTGCATAACAGATCTTCGCCACCAATTAGGGATCCGGTTAGTCCGCCGGAAGTACCGCAACCGACGATTTCCCAACCATCGTCGCCGCCGCCGCCACCGCGTCCCGTGTTACCCTTCGTACCGCTGGCTCAACACCCACCTCCGCGAGCTCAAACTAACCCCCAGTACGTCTTTGATGTACTGCGGCGGTTAGGGATTAAATTCGGGGGTCAACCGGAAGAAGATCCGGAAGAGTTCCTGCTCCGGATAGCAGAGTGTCGACAAACGTATTACCTGCCGGATCTTCATTTGCTGCTGATCTTGCCGTCGTTCCTAGAAGGACTGGCATTACGGTGGTTCCGCGCGAATAGGCCCTTATGGCAAACTTACGACGATTTCGCGTCAGCGATGCGGGAGCATTTTGTGGACCCGAATATACAGCCGGAGTTGCGCCGGATTACTTATTTTCGGTTTCAAGGGGAAGACGAGGGGGCCAGAGTCTATATAATATGTATGCAATCACTGTTTAGCCGTTTACGTCCCGCGTGGACTACAGAAATGCAAGTGGAGCATACGTATTATAACTTGCTACCGCGTATCCGTCAAGCTATCAACTTGCGGAACATACACTCCATGCAGCAATTGCTGCGGGAGGCCGTATGGGCCGAGAGAACGACGGAAACCGCGACGACTGTACCGCCGCAATATCGCCCGAAGGTAGCGCCGTATCTCGCAGCCTACACCACACCTGTTCCGAAGGGGAAGACACGCAAGGCTGAAACCTTGTGTGCCGTCTCCGAGCCCAGCACCAGTACCGCCAGCCAGCCGTCCCGTAACCAAGGTACCGCACCGCTGGTAAAGTGCTGGAACTGCGAGAAAAGCGGCCATCGGGCGAAAGAGTGTCGCGCGCCGAAAAGGCTTTATTGTTTTAAGTGTGGGCATCCGGGAACGACAACGAAGACGTGCCCACACTGTAATAAGGCTTCGGGAAACGCGAAGAAGGGCTGAAGTACCGGACCCCTTCGGCCCCCCTTGTTGAGACAGAGGTCCACCAAATGTCCCCGCAGTACGAGATAACCGCGGTTGTAAAAGGTACCGAAACCGCGTTATTGACTGTCCCGGTATTAGTGGGAAATTGCCAATCTGCCGCTCTAATAGACACCGGTGCGTCGCGCAGCTTCATATGTCGGAACGTTGTAGAACGGGAAGGCAGTGAAGTAAAGGTGAAACCTTTATCCGTCCCAATGTTATTAGTTACGGCATGCAGAAAAGTGCACTACGCTACCCACCTAGCGGAGTTCCGTTTAACGATTAAAGATGTGTCTCGTATAGTGGAAGCCCGAATTTTGGACGAACTAGCTGCGCCACTGTTGTTAGGGGTCGACGTTATTGCGCAATTCGGTATCCTCGCGGATTTTACGGATAGGAATTGGCGCTTTAAGGATGACCCGTCTCGCGTGTTCCCGTTTGAGCCGTCCGCGACGCGAGAGGATGCTAACTCCGTGTGTTGCACGCTATCCAGCGTGCAAGTTTTGACGGAGGGGGAGGCGTCTCGCTTGGACGAATTCTTAAATAAAGTAATGCCGGAATTGTCTCGAGCCAAAGGGCTCACCTCATTAACTGAGCACCGAATCGATGTGGGCAACCATCCACCCATTAAACAACGCTATTACGCGGTTTCGCCGCCGGTGCAGGAGGCGATCTACCAAGAAGTGGACCGTCTCCTCGCCGAAGATATCATCGAGCCGTCCGCCAGCGAATGGTCAAGCCCCATCGTGATGGTTAAAAAGCCAAACGGGAAGTACCGATTTTGTCTCGACTTCCGGAAAGTCAACAGTGTTTCGAAGCGCGATGCCTATCCTCTCCCTCACATGACGAGCATCCTCGATAAGTTACGCGCCGCCCGGTATATTACGACCATCGACCTAAGTCAGGCGTACTTCCAAATACCGATGGAAGTAAATAGTAAAGAGATTACCGCGTTCACTGTCCCGGGCAAAGGCTTATTCCATTTCAAGCGGATGCCGTATGGGCTCACCGGAGCCCCGGCAACTTTTCAACGTTTATTAGATCGACTTATAGGCCCTGAAATGGAACCGCACGCCTTTGCGTATTTGGACGATATTATCATCGTGAATGTGACGTTTGACGACCACCTCCAGTGGGTAGAAAAGATCCTTCGGAAAATAGTAGACGCCGGATTAGCAATCAATCCGGAAAAGTGTGAGTTTTGCCGAACCGAAGTTCGTTATCTAGGGTTTGTTGTCTCGCGTAACGGTTTACACGTCGACCCGGAGAAGTCGGCCCCCCTACTCGCATACCCTGTGCCGATCCACTTAAAGCAACTGCGACGATTCTTAGGAATGGCATCTTGGTACCGACGCTTTATTCCCCAGTACTCGGCCGTGGCCGAGCCTCTTAATCGATTAACTAAGAAGCTCGAGCCATGGGTCTGGGGAGCTGAACAACAACAATCATTCGAAACATTGCGTGCCGCCGTCGCAGAGGCTCCTATATTAGCTTGTCCCGATTTCTCTGTACCGTTCATCCTACAGACTGACGCGAGCGGTGTCGGTCTTGGTGCCGTATTAACCCAAACGCTAGACGGCGAAGAGCGCGTGATCGCGTTTGCTAGCCGATCTTTAATCGCCGCGGAGAAAAATTACACCACCACCGAACAGGAATGTCTCGCAATCGTATGGGCCATACGAAAGTTCCGCCCGTACCTGGAAGGTTTTAAGTTCACGGTGATCACGGATCACCATGCCTGCGGTGGCTCCGCGAATTAAAGAATCCCACCGGCCGCTTAGCCCGATGGGCTCTCGAACTCCTAGAATACGACTTCGAAATAATACACCGAAAAGGTAGCTTGCATTGTGTACCGGATGCTCTGTCCCGTATTTACGAAGTCGCGACCGTCGCGGGAGCGTTGACCCCGGCGGATCCGTGGTATGATAGTAAATACGAGGAAGTAAATACAAATCCGAAGGATCACCCAGACTGGAAAGTGGAAGCGTCGCGTCTTTATGTCCGCCGTACCGACGCGTTGATTAATGACCTGCTAGGCTCGGACTTATCCGAATGGAAATTGGTAGTCCCGGTTTCGGAACGGGAGGACGCGCTAAGGGAAACCCATGACGACGTACGATCAGGCCATCTCGGCATCCAGAAGACGTATCACCGGCTGTGTTTACGTTATTATTGGCCCGGTATGTTTAATTCCGCAGCCGAGTTCGTGAAGCGCTGTCGAATCTGCCAGCTGACGAAGGTTCAACAAACCGCACCGGCGGGCTTGATGGGCCATCGTCAGATCGACCAGCCGTGGATCGTCGTTGCCGCCGACATGATGGGTCCCTTTCCGCGTAGCCGTTCCGGATATCAATATCTAATAGTCTTGCAGGATCTTTTTAGTAAGTGGGTGGAGTGTAGGCCGCTCCGCCGTGCTACCGGTCAGCTAGTTGCCGCCGCGTTAGAAGAACTCGTACTGTCTCGGTGGGGCACTCCGAAAACCTTGCTCACCGATAATGGTACGGAGTTCGTAAACAAAACGGTGACCGCGCTTACCAAGTCGTACGGTATTAATCACGCGACTACTCCGCCTTACCATCCACAAGCCAACCCAGTGGAACGCGTCAATAGAGTTTTAAAAACCATGATAGTCTCGTATATCGAAACCGATCACCGTGATTGGGATTTGAACGTGTCTCGCCTTCGTTTCGCGTATAACACTGCATTTCATACGTCTCTCCGAACTTCTCCGGCTTTTCTGAACTTTGGCCGAGATCCCGTCCCGCCTCGATGTAAGAGGGAGGAGGGTAGTGTTGTTCCCGAATTAAATTCCGCCTCTCCCGACCCATGGAGACTCCGCATGTCTAAGTTGGAACACATGCGAGAGTGGGTCGTGGAGAATCTAAACACTGCTCACCAACAGCAAGCCGCACAGTACCATAGACACCGTCGAGACGTGATTTTTAAAGTAGGAGACAGGGTGCTACGAAGACAGCACATCCTGTCTAATGCCGCTCAGAATGTTGCATCGAAGCTAGCGCCTAAGTTTGCTGGACCGTTTTATGTCTCCAATGTATTGTCGCCCGTAGTATATGAACTGTCTACGTCCGATGGGGAATTCGTAGGGAAGGTACATGTGCAGGACTTAAAAGCGTATGTGGCCTAATGTCGAGTTACGTTCGCCAGCCACCTTAGTACCGACGAAAGCAGCGATGGACTCCACATCACCGCGGGGTTGGGCCCGAATGGTCCAATTCCAGGACCTGTTTGAAGAGATCACGGAGACCCGCCCTGAGTTCTGGGCGGAACTAGAAGAGGCCGTGAGGGAGGAACGGGAGGACCGCACCACCACCGTAGGCGCCGTGGTACGCCCCTGGCCAACGTCAGGAACCCGGGAGACTCAAACGGAGTCACCACCGGCGATTTCAGCCACCAACGGCACTCCGGTCACCTGCGACCGGGCCTGCCAGACGGGGGAGGAGAGGGTGCTATACGCCCGAACTTCCCCTTCCGTAAACGAGCGACCCGAGGACCGGACCCCGAAGGGTCCCTGTGGTCAGAAGTCCCGTCCGGAGACGGCCAAGCGGCCGCGAAGGATTTCACCGGATCGGCGACCCGACGGTGCGCGGCCCGGGCGTCAGTCCCGATGCGACCCGAGCGCCCGTCTCCGTCGTGCTGCCTCCAGCGTGCGGCACCAAGCCACCAACTCTCCACCACCTCGAGAGTCCCGGACCAGCGAGGCAGCCACTTCTACCGGTGGCTGCTGGCAGTGTGGCCAGAGCGGACACCGTTATTCAGCGTGCCCGGCCCCCCGCACCGCCGAATTCTGCTTCAAGTGCGGAGCCCCGGGTATCACCCTGCGGGATTGCAAGCGGTGTTATCCGGGGTGGAAGGCCGATTGGGCCGAACTGGACCGGCGCCGACAGACCAAAGCCCCCACGTAAAAGTCCTGTACCGCATAAATAAAACCTAAAGTTAGTTCCGACATGTCGTCTTGCGATTCTTTTAGTTAGTCCCCATCTCGGCGTAGATTAAGTGCGTTTAGGAGACAGGTCCAGCGACTTAGAGATACACCGCCGTGCGCCGTCCGTCTTCAGGAAGTGTCGATTCAACCAGGAACTTGCAACGTACCGTTTTGGAAAGGAAAAGAAAAAAAAAAGGAAACATCTAGTCCTAGGTAAGGTCGTTTTAGTATTTTTATTTTGTGCCGTCCCATGACCTGGACTGGAGAAGCACGAGTACCGAAGTCCAAAGATTCGAGTTGCTCTAGGCACCTTCCGGTCTTTTGTAAGTGGAGGGGGAGTTTGTGACGAAGTGTCCTCCCCCAACCCAAACATAAGACCGGAAGGCTAACTCGAAACCGCTAATTAGGGAAAACAACATTTTTTTTTTTTTTTTTTTTTTACATGGGGGAAATCCTCATGGATTCCCCGCCCCCCTGAGGAGGGGACGGGGATATGCCGGACTCTTACCGGCTAAAACCCCCATGGTGGCCAGCCTCTGGGGCCCTCCAGGGCGGACTCTGGGAACTCTGGACGAACAACATCCAGAGCCCGTCCTGCTCGGCCCCTCGGCGCGCTACGCGCTACCTCCCGGGGGGGCCCGTGTCGCGGACCCCCCGGTTACCTGCACTCTGGCGACTAGGTGGGCCACACGCCTAGCCGCCCCTCACCGGGCCCTTTTGGCGGAGGGGACCCTGTCCTCAGCAGGGACCCCCCCAAGGGCCGGTGGAGCTTGCGCGCGGCGAGGCTGTGGCTCCCCGCCGCGCGTTGTCGCCAACAAGGCGAGGCTCGTACAAAAAATTCGAGGGGAGGGGCAGTCCGGTCAGGGCCTATAAGCCCCTCTCCGGAGACGTCCGCCCCTCGCCCTCGCCCGTCCTCTGCGACCGGGAGCTTGACGCCGCTCCCGGTCGCGTTCGGCGGCCTCCTTCTGCGAGAGAACGGTCTCGCAGAAGGAGGCCACCGCCAGCCAATTCTCCTCGCCGGCGACCATGGCTCGCACGACGGCCGCCGGCGAGAGATCCTCCCCAATTTGGCCGACCAGGACGGCACGCTCAGCGTCCCACGAGGGACACTCCTCGAGGGTGTGCTGAGCGTCGTCCCGGTCGGCCCCGCAGTGATGGCAGCGGGTGTCCGCCTCCCGCCCTATGCGTGCCAGATACTCGCCGAAGCAACCATGCCCGGCGAGCACCTGGCACGTCCTGTAGGTGACGCCGTGTCTCCTACCACTATCCGCCCACTCCGCCAAGGAGGGGAGGATAGCCCCGACAGCCCTGCTGGCGGCGTGGCGCGGCTCGGACAGCCACGCTCGCCACCTCTCCAGCAGGGTCTGCCGAGCCTGGCGCTTCAGGCCCCTGACCGCCTCTGCCGTGACGTGCTCGCCCCTTCGCCGGAGGTCAGCCTGGCCGAGATACACCTCGGCCAGGTACTGAGCCTCCAACTCCCAGGGCGGCATACCCGCCACGGCGCTCGCCGCCGCACCGGAGATGGCGCGGTAGCCCCGGGCGACCCGGATGGCCATACTGCGGTGCAACCGCCCGACTAGCCGGCGACACCGCGCACTGGCCACCATGCTGGTCGCCCAGACCGGGGCGCCATACATCAGTATGGACCGCACCACCCCGGCATAAAGACGGCGAGCTCGTCCTCCCGCTCCCCCCACGTTGGGCAACAGCCGGCAAAGCGCGCCGGCTGCAGCCTCAACGCGGGGGAAAAGTAATCGTGATAATATGTAAGCAATGGTAAGCAGAAATTGAAATAAAAATATATAGCACGCATCGGGAATCGAACCCGGGTCATAGGACTGGAAATCCCATCATCTTACCGCGGTGCTATCGTGACACACTTAATTAGGGAAAACAACATAGCCTCCAGGCAAGGTCGTCCGTTAATCACTAGCGAAAGTTGATGTTCCGCTCCTAATACTCTTTGAATTCGCTTGAGCCATCTAGACACCGTTGAGCAGGGGCGTAGCAATTCCTCCAGCCGCTGAAAAACATCTTTAGTTCCGTCACCAGCAGCCACGAGATTCCGGTTCGACGTGGAGACTCCACTGCGGATGATAGCAGCCTGCGAAGGACTTCCAGGGCGGTGTGGGCCACACCGCAGGATTTCTGGGCGGTCAGGAAGGCACATCCAGGAGGAAGGATTCATCGGCAGCGGCCGCTAGGATCTTCCTACAGCGCAGGGGTACGGCCCTGTGCGGAGGCTCCCCGAACCTTGGCGTCCGGACTGCGTTAGGTGGCATGATCGGCCAAAGTCAGGGGCAGGGGGGAATCATAGGCTCAAGTCTATTAAAGTCCCGCGCGAGTAAGGAGCGAACATTCGTTGCGTGGGAAGTTAGTTCAGTGTTTCTAGTTGAAAGTGTGTGTACCGTCACCACAAGCCAATTAATCAGCATTAGGTAAGAGCCGAATCTTCGGACTTCTTAATATCGTATTTTCACGTATTGGCCAGTCAGGGGATTGTCCTGGCTGTGTCTTGTACACGTACCGTATTCGTGCTTTTCCGTAGTTTTGACCGTGCAAGTTCCACGTAACCATAATCGACCTTCCTGGAGGACTCCCGCGTCCTCGCAGCGAATCATTAATTCCGTCCATTAGATCATAGCTCGCTTCTCGAGACTTTATATTTGTCGTAGCTCGCCGATTTGTTTCCCGTTAGTCTCGTCGTCTCGAGACGTTTCTATTCCTTTGGATCAGGCCGTCATTAGAAATAGTTATACCATTTGTAGCTTGCTCCTCACGGACGCCTAGTAACGCCCGTGAGTGAAGTCCGTCACTCCAATACTCTCTGTCACGTTTCCATCTAAGAAGAGCTAATAAAGTCTCGAATTAATAGCACATCTGCCTTGGTTGCGTCTCCTGCCGAATCCACTGTGCTCTCTATCTTCCAACTCTGAGCTGCCGCGTAGAGAAACCCGACTGCAAGTCTCCGGAAACGTAGTGCGGCGAAAAGCCAGTTTGTTACGTTATCGTGGTACCGCGGGGTACCTGGCGCCCAGATTTTAGATTCCGGAATTGCAGTCGAGAGTGAGGGCTTGATTTTGCGTCCCGTTTGGACTCGCGTCTTTTTGATAGACAATTATACCGTTTCTCGAATTTTCCTGGGTCTCTAGCTGCGGGTAGCTGTATTCCCGAGTAGTCCCAGGAAGAATTCATCCTCACAAATTCACCTCACAAATTTTTCATCACAACACGTAGTGGAGCTATAATACTCCCGTGGAAACCACAACTTACTAGCGAGCAGGAACCGTCAACGAAGGAGGGGAATGAAAAGAAATCGGCACTAGCGCCCCTAGCCGACAGGGAAATCCCGGTCTTTGACGATCGCCGATTTTCCAGACCGGAAAACACCATCCAGAGAAGAAAAGTGGAAAGACGGCAAACCTCGCCAAATACGGATTACTGCTACCACTGCTTGTCGGACATACGCATCACTAGCAGGCTCAATGCAGCACCCACGCGAATACTACCGACCAAACCACGGGAAAAGGAATGCACTGTCCATCGGTGCCAATCCCAATACAAGGACGAAATAGTGCACAGACCGGCCAATCCTGTAACAACTTGGTCAAAAAAAGATACAAGGTGGGAAACAATTCGAAAACTAGCGGCAGCCATTAGCGAGCATCGTCGGCATACATCACCCCCGAACACCACACCATGGGACCCAGTACTAGCGCCCCCAGCATCGACCAACCAAAGGGACGGCCACCGACCGCAAAAACAACCATGGTACCTAGAAGAAAAGTGCTGGAACTGCGGTGGGTGCGGACATAGATTCTCGAGCTGTGACAAACCCCGGAAGGTCTTTTGCCGACATTGCGGCGAGCCAGGATGGACAATGAAGTAGTGTCCAAACTGCCGCGAAGAATGACGCTTCAAGAGGAATAATTATGAGCTACGCCGCAGTCACATGTCCCATCATTAACCACTAACGTATCAAAACTATGTTATTAAGGCAACCAGCCAACAAACAAAGACTATGCTAGCGCACAATAAAGTCCAATTATTTTGTTTCGAAGAAATCATAAGCCAACTAATTTCTCTCACAAGCACCTAGTCCCATATTTACTAGCGTTTCAGATGTGCACAAGGCACAAGACAGACAGTTCAAAGGAGAATAGCCAGATAATAACGATAAAGAAAAGGTACCTTTAGCGTTAAACAGAGATAGAGCCAACTACCGATCCAATACTAGTAAGGAAAATCAGCGATATAGGAGTCAGAATACAGAAAGATCCAGAAAGATTAAAAAGGAATTGAGTAACGAAAGGAACTTGCAGTCAATCAGACAATTGGTCAACAATTATCGCACAATGTATATTTTGCATTGAACACCGGTAGGTTATCAGTTTTCTTTGAGTTCTTTATGTTTGTATTGTGTCATGGAACATTCTTTCTTGGAGACGCAGCGAGTTGAGGATGGTTTGTTCGCGTACGGACCTTCAATCACTTTGGTGTGTGGGGAGAGTTATGATGTTACTCGTAGTTGAAGGACGAGCCAACTCCCTTCACAATAGAATCGCGAACAAATCAAAGAATGTATGGAGTACTCGCAGACGGACCTTCGGTCCTTTTTGGTGTGTGGGGAGAGTGTGACGTTACGCCCGGCGTACGTCACAGACTGCCCAACCAACAATTAAAAGTAGCGCCATAGAAAAGCGGAACATAGCGTCTTCAAGGGAGATCCGGAAGATCTTAGAACCAAACAACACTAACGCCTAATATTTCGCCCGAGCCAATCAGCAACCAGAAAACCCAGGGACGAACATCAGCCCACAGCACCCGAAGACGCCAAATTTGCCAGCACTAGGATTCGGCTCGACCAGGACGAGCCTAAGGAACCTCCGCGATGCGGGGTTGGCGCACGGTTGGGCCTGTACGGCCCTGGCGTCGCTCGTCCGAGGGCACATCGAAGTCCTTTTCGCGAGGTAGAACCCGGCGACCAATAATATTCGATCTTCGAGACAAAGGCGGCTAGGCGAACGTTGCGGCCCGCGTGCCGAGATTCGGCACTCTTGTATTGGCGAGCTTAGCGAGCGAACGTGCGAAGGGACTAGCGAGCGAGCGACCACTGACGAATCCCAAAAATTCTGTACTAAGAGGAAGGAAGGAAGGAAGGAAAGCGAGCCTTTATCTGGGTCTATCAGCTACCCCATATTTTACTAGCGGTAAGCAAATCCTCCTTCTCCCTGTCGATAGTCTAAGGAGCCGATCCCGTTCGGACTCCCGCCAGGAATTCGTTGCTTCTCCTCGTTTCGCTAGAAGCTACTGCAAGCCTCCTATTTGATATGTTAGTCGCGATCTTCCCGAATTGATGTGAACCTTAGAATTCTGTACCTTTGAATCCGATCTTTCTGTACGCTGAGACCAATCAAGAGTCAAATTGTAGTCCGAGATTAGCAAAGAGTTTTGTAGCGTCGATCATCTGCGCACGAACTCCTGTCACCTAAATGTAACTTTTGTTTAAATCACCTCGAAGCCACGTGCTTCGTCCGAGGTTGCTGATGAACACCTCGTACGAAGTCAGCCTTTTGTAAGCTTCATTAACGAAATAAACATTTCGAGTTCAACGTCTGGCTTGGTCACTCGTGTCGGCCCACGTGCTCTCCTTTTGTTCAAGTCTCTAGCCGAGCAACCGTTCCGCCGTCTTGGGACATCTCAAGTAGCCGTTCCTCTCGATTCTATCGTGTCTCGGTTTTGGTTTAGTTTTATGTGGCATCTCTGATGCCAGGCGCCCATATTTTGTGCGACAGAGGAACTGCTGACTGTTGATTTCCCAAGCCGAAGTGTCGGGAAATACTTTATATCGATTCTGGATAACTAATTTAGGCCAAATTACGCACAACCCCATCTGCTACTAGCGCTCAATCTAAAGTAATCATTCTCCTAAGTAATTTTCCTAATTCATTGGCGTTCAACTGCCAATGGTCTTAAAGAATCGCATTTTCATACGTATTTTTCCTGATACCTTTTAATTATCTTTTCTTTGATGCGCCGTTAGGTTCTTAGGTGTCACCAATTTTCAAGCGTACATCTGCAAAGGTTAATTATCTTCTATGCACCGTTTCGCCTCTGATGACTTTCTCCACTTGTTCATATTTTTTTACCGACTTCGAAAAGGAGGAGGTACTCAATTCGATCGCTATGTTTTTTTTTTTTTTTTTTAATGTTTGTCCGGCTAGTACAGGAAGACCGCTGGACCGATCGGGATGAAACCGGGCTTATCGCGTAGAGGATGTTCACAGTTTGGTCCCATTATCAAATTTTTCGAAATTGTTTAACGCTAACCATTGTTATTGCATAAAAACCCAATTCTTCGCCGATTTCACGTTTCTGAGGGAATTTTCGTGTGTCCAGCGATATCTCCGAGATGGATGGACCGATCTTGATGAAATCTTATCTATCTTATAGCGGATACGCGTACTTTGGTCCCATTACACATTTTCCCGAAATTGTTTAACGATGACCATTGTTATTGCATAAAATGCCATTTTCTCGCTGATTTCACGTTTCTACTACATTTTTCGTTTGTCCGTCGATATCTCCGAGATGGATGGACCGATCTTGATGAAATCCTATCTATCTTATAGCAGATACGCGTACTTTGGTCCCATTACACATTTTCCCGAAATTGTTTAGCGATAACCATTGTTATTGCATAAAATGCCATTTTCTCGCTGATTTCACGTTTCTACTACAATTTTCGTTTGTCCGTCGATATCTCCGAGATGGATGGACCGATCTTGATGAAATCTTATCGATCTTATAGCGGATGCTCGTACGTTGGACCCATTATACAGTTTCCCGAAATTGTTTAACGATAGCCATTGTTATTGCATAAAATCCCAATTTCTCGGTGATTTGACGTTTCTAGTACAATTTTCGTTTGTCTCATACAGAATATTCCCTGAATGGAACCGCTCTAACTTTTTCGGGAATTCTTTAACATTAACTTCTTCTATTGCATAAAACCGAAGGTTTGATTGTCCGGCGATAGTTTTGTGTGAGGGCTTGTTCGATCGGCATGAAATTTTTCTTCACTTATGAGGGATGTTCTCGAAGTGTCCGCCTTACATGCATTTTGCAATGGACAAGCTTTTCTTGACTCATTACTTTCAGATACATTTGTTTGTCTATAATTGGTACACCAGCGCATCGATGAAATTCGATATGCAATCTAGTGTGACCCATCGTTCTAAACGTTTCATATACTAAAAAGTATTAAATAAAAAAATATTTTTAAAAAAAATGTGACCGACTTCGAAAACTGACAGCATCCCAGAAAACTGAAAACTCGAAAATTTGAAAATATAAAATAAAAAATAAAAATGCGCTGAAAAGTAAAAAATAATTTTGCTGATTTCATTCAACCTTCTTTTGACAACCTTATTGCAACTTTTCGGAGTCGGCGCAAATATAAGTAAAATATTACTGCTAATCATCTGTCTTAACCGCGCTATTGATCAATAGAATAAACACATTGAAAGGGTGAGCGAGAAAGAGAGAAAGAATGAGATAATGAAAGGGGGTTGGGGGGGGGGCGGTCGTACATATACCCTATCTGACATCCTAATATTGTTAACATTAACTGGTGTGGTATACGACATACAATTCCAACATTTCACACGTGTCGATGATTGTAGCGGACACATTACCTACGTATGACAGACTGTCAGTAAAAGACAGCTCGTTACTTTTGTGTTTCTCATTCTATTTTCGTCTTTCATTAAAGTGTTCTCGTGGATAAATAGATGTATGGATATAGAGGGTGATCGAGGGAGAGAGATGGGGCGGGAGGCGGTACGAAAGCGAGAGTGAGTTCGTAAATGAGCGTGTGTAAGTGGGAGAGGACATCACGCGGCAAAAGAAAGAAGCCGGGTAAGCGCGGTTCAGACAGATGATTACCAGTAATATTTTACTTATATTTGCGCCGACTCCGAAAAGTTGCAATAAGATTGTCAAAAGAAGGTTGAATGAAATCAGCAAAATTATTTTTTACTTTTCAGCGCATTTTTATTTTTTATTTTATATTTTCATGTTTTCGAGTTTTCAGTTTTCTGGGATGCTGTCAGTTTTTATTGCCCCGAATCTAACTCTGTTGACCATCTGGCTTGCAAATGTTATTTTGTCACCCGGCTGCGTTTACCCCGATTTACGTTTTCTCCGAACTTATTTTATTATGGTCAGGTATGTCCAGGCGGCGCGCGTTTCACCTCTCGTCCCGGGCGCGGGAAAAACCCTTCCTCCCCTTCAAGGGTGCCGAAACTGTCGGCGCCATTTCTTCATTTTCCTACTTCCTATTCCTGGCTCAATTCTTTCCCTCACTCCTCACCATTAACCAATCAGCGTGAGTTTCCGACCTTTGCTTTCGACAAAAAAACTCTATATATTGTAGCGCACTTGGATTTTAAGATCAGAACCACTATTACTGTGCGAACCACCGGAACTACTAGTATTGTGTCGAACACTTATTTTGGACTACTATTCCCAACGTATCTTTCTGCTGTGGAATCATTCGCGCGGGGCTCTTCCGCTTAATATTAACAAAGACAGATACTCATTTCTGCCGTTGCGAGCGGTCATTCAGAGTGTCCACTACACTCAAATTTGTGACATCATTTGTATATACGTATTCGATTTCCGGTCATTAGCCATAGACGCTCTTGATCGCAGAAGAAAATATTAAGTTTCACCTGAAACCATCTGCGAGTTTTCCTGAAGACTTACAACCTTCTCATCAAGGAGCTCTGACAGCATATCCCAGTGCAAATGCTTGAAAGCGATAGTGGCACTGATGTGGAGGAGGATACAGAAAAGGTTCATATAGAAAATGTCCAGCCAACTTATCCGAAAGCTTTAAAAGCTTATGCTATACAAGAAAGACAGCATCTAGATTTGGACAATCATGACTGAATGAGTGCTTGGATCAAATAGCAGTAGAATCCAAGATAGAAGATGTACATGGTGTAAAAAAAATAAATGTCACGACTATCATAGGATGATTGTGCGCCCTTTGATCGGCGAAGATCTGTAAAAAAAAGTTACCGCAAAACAGTACTTGACCTTGAAATTGAAGATCAAATTTTTTAAAAATTTTATCGTATTCTACTCCTTGAGGCCACCAATATTGTTAAAGGAATTATGTGTCTCCGAAGTATAGTTTCATTTGAAAACGCAATTCAAGTTTACCAAGTTGGATTACTCCGTTCCATAGTTTTTCTCCAAGACTAATTAGGTCAGATTAAATAGAATGTAGGTAAATAGTGTATCGAGTTGTAGTATGTGAGAAATGTGCGTCAAATACTTCGTGCTATGGACAAAGCTTTTGGGAACTATGGCGAAGCACGCGAGTGATATCGAGAGTGGCTGAGAAACCGGGGAGACCATCGAGGAATGGTACCAGACTGCAGAGAATTTCAATGATTAGAGAAAAGATTTGGGAATGGAGATGCGGTGATGAATTTTATTAACGTGCAAGGGAGACCAAGTCGACCTCGCGTGCATTGGCGTCGGGAGGAACAAGTAATTACTTTTGCCCGCGCCTATCCCCTTATGGGTTTGTGCCGTATCGCCCGCCGAGTAGGTATATCGCACATGACTGTGCGACGGATTATAAGAGAAGAAAACCTCCGTCCTTTTCGGATTCAACACGACCAAGCACTGCACCGCGGGGATTGTAACGTTCGAAAACATTTCTGCCGGTGGATGTTACGATAGCTGGAACAAAACCCGCGGTTCCTAGAAAACGTTTTGTTTACGGATGAAAGCAGTTGTTCGAATTGCAGTTGCAGAACTCCCAAAACACAAGAATATGGGCTGCCAGAAATCCCCATGCAATGGTCCAACGATTTAATCAAGGCCGATTCAGTATCAATGTATAGGCAGGCATACTTGGTGATAATATTATTGGTCCCATTTACCTGCCATCTCCACTCAGAAGCGCAAACTACTTGCAATTCCTGCGACGAGATCTGTTGCATGCACTCCACGAATTAGTTCGGCCTGAAACGTGCTGTCGCATATTTTTATGAACGATGGTGCACCACTGCATTATGGCAAACAAGTTCGTGCTTTTTTACACGTGATGTTTGGAACACGCTGGATAGGCCGACCACCTGTACCGAATTTGTGGCCTCCGCGATCACCCGACTTGAACCCCTTTGACTTTTTTTTATGGGACGCCGTAAAAGAAAAAGTATACCAGTCAGGTTGACCTATTAAGAGCAGAGCCGAATTGCGGAACAGAGTAGACCAAGCATTTCGTCAGCTCCAAATCATCCCCGATCTGCATCAGAGAATTCGGCGGAACTTAGTAGCCAGATTTCAAGCTTGCTTAGCAAATAACGGCGTTGAAATTGAAGCTGGGGCAGAAGCACGTATGTTGCGAGGCACATACCAGAATGGTACGATTCTGTGGGTCAGACAAAGAAATAGGAGGCGAAGAAACCAGCAATAAAACTTGGTAAACTTTAATTGTATTTTTTAATGAAACTATACTTCGGAAACACATGGTGTGACGAAGTGTCCTCCCCCAACCCAAACATAGGACCGGAAGGCTAATCCGAAGTCGCAAATTAGGGAAAATAAAATAGCCTCCAGGCAAGGTCGCCCGTTAATTAGCGAAAGTTGGTCGTGGAAAACTTAAATACTGCTCACCAACAGCAAGCCGCACAATATAATAAGCACCGTCGAGACATAGTTTTTAAAGTAGGGGACCAAGTGCTACGAAGACAGCACGTATTATCGAACGCCGCTCAGAATATTGCATCTAAGTTAGCGCTTAAGTTTTCTGGACCGTTCTATGTCTCCAATGTTTTATCACCTGTGGTGTATGAGTTGTCTACGTCCGATAGGGAATTAGTAGGAAAGGTGCATGTACAGGATCTAAAGGCGTACGTGGCCTAATGTCGCTTGCGTTCAGCAGCAGTCGTTTGTTGCGGAGACGAAGAGAGAAAAAAATTGAGTCATCTACGCCACGTGGTTGGGCCAGGATGGCCCCGTTCCAGGATTTGTTTGAGCAAATCCTGAAGACGCGTCCCGAGTTTTGGGCCGAATTGGAGGAGGCCGTGAGCGAGGAACGGGCCGATCGAATCACCACGGTGGGTGCCGCGGTGCGTCCCTGGCCGGCCACTACCGACCAGGACGTCCAAACCGAGCCGCTGCCGGCTGGGAGTCCTGCCAAATCAGCTTCGGTCACTTGCGACCGGGCGTCGCAAACAGGGGAGGATAGGATCCACTATGCCCGCACCCCTTGAAGGACGCCAGAGCGTCCGGAGGCGACCGACCCGAAGGTCGCTACCGAGCAGAGGGCCCCGCCGGAGACAGCCAAGCGGCCTCGCCGGAAATCCCCGGCCTCACGGACGGAGGCCCCACGTATCGGACCTCGCCCAAACAGCGACCCAAGCGCCCGCCTCCGAAGAGCCGCAGCCAGTGTTCGGTCGCCCACTCGGACACCGCCACCACCGTCCCGGGAGCTCCGGACCAGCGGGCCTTCGACGACAGCAGGAGGCTGTTGGCAGTGTGGCAAGCCCGGCCATCGATACACCGCGCGCCGCGCACCCCGCACGGCGAATTTCTGCTATAAATGTGGCGCCCCGGGTATCACTCTTCGGGAGTGTACCCGTTGCTACCCGGGGTGGAAAGCTGACTGGGCGGAGCTAGACCACCGCCGACAAAAGACCACGCTTTAGACCTGTACCGCTACACCGAGACAGCAAAATAAAAGTTTAGTTCCGTCAACTCCGTCTTATGATTTTTTTTTGGTTAGCCCCCATCTAGGCGTTAGATTAAGTGCGTTTAAGAGACAGGTCCAGAGACTCAAGGAAACACCGCGTGCGCCGTCCGTCCCCAGGAAGTGTCGGTTCGACCAGGAACTTGCAGAGTACCGTATTGGAAAGGAAAAAAAAAAAGAAAAAAAACCATCTAGTCCTATGACCTGGAAGGGGGAATTTGTGACGAAGCGTCCTCTCCCAACCTAAACATAAGAGCGGAAGACTAATCCGAAGTCGCAAATTGGGGAAAATAACATAGCTTCCAGGCAAGGTCGCCCGTTAATTACTAGCGAAAGTTGATGTTCCGCTCCTAATACGCTTTGAATTCGCTTGAGCCATTTAGACGCCGAGTAGGCGTCTAAGCAGGGGCGTAGCAATTCCATCAGCACGCTGACAACCACCTTTAGTTCCGCTACCAGCAGCCGCGAGATTCCGGCTTGACGTGGAGACCCCACTGCGGATGATAGCAGCCCGCGAAGGACTTCCAAGGCGGTGTGGGCCACACCGCAGGATTTCTGGGCGGTCGGGAAGGCACATCCAAGAGGAATGATTTACCGAACCTTGGCGTCCGGACTGCGTTAGATGGCATGTGTTCGGTCGCAGCGACCATAGATTAAGCAGCGAAGCGAGACGACAAGGGATTAGGCGCTCTGGTGCCTAGTGCGGATCGCTAGGCATCGGCACTGGCGAATTTCCTCCCTCTTCCCTCTGACGAGTGGTGGCAGCTCGAACGACGTTGCGCGTCGCTCGCGGATTTTTCCCCTCTAGCTTCCGGCAACACGGCGTGTCGCTCGCTTCGACCCTCTCTTCGATCCTCGATCCGCTACAGTACGGACGTGTTTGTGTTCGGTCGGTTCGGATATCTTCTACCAACGGTCAGCTCGGATTCCCTCAAGTTTTCCTTGAACTACGGTCAATCCTCGCGATCGGCGAACTTATACTCGGAAATTCCGCAGTACTTCTAGTACTAAGTTTTCGGTATTCCTCTGAACAATTGACATTGACTCTGTGAATAAACTGTGCATTTGTTACTTCAACCAGACTAGTTCCTTTTCTCTCCTAGCCCAGGTCCTCACATAACAGCATGATTGGCTAATGTCAGGGATGCAGAGGGGAATCATAGGCTCAAATCTATTAAAGTCCCGCGCGCGTAAAGAGCGAACATTCGTTGCGTGAGATCTAGTGCAGTTTCGCTGAAATTAGTGTGTTCCGAGTAACACCAGCCGCCTACATCATTAGGTAAGAGCCGAATCTTCGGACTTATCAGTTTCGTATCTAACGCATTGGCCAGTCAGGGGATTGTCTTGGCTGAGTCTTGTAAACGTTTCGTATTCGTGCTTCTCAGTAGTTTGACCACCTTGCAAGTTCTACGCAACAGTAGCCGATCTTCCTGGAGGACTCCCGCGTCCTTGCAACGAGTCAAACATTCCGTCCGTTAGTTTAAGTAGCTCGCTTCCCGAGATTTTCAACAATCCGTCCGTTCACTGGTTTTCCCGTTCGTCTCATCGTCCCGAGACGCTGCTCTCATCTGTTTGTTAGGCCGTCATTGTAATAGACTTTACCTGTTGTAGCTCGCTACTCACGGACGCATTGTAACGCCCATGAGTGAAGTCGGTCTAATCTCTCGCTGTTCTGTCATATTTCCATCTCTGAAGAGCGAGTAAAGTCTCGAGTGTAAGAGTAAATCTGTGTTGGTTGCGTCTCCTGCCGGATCCACTGTGCTCTCACAAATTTCAACTCTGAGCAGCCGTGCTGGGAAATCCGGCAGCAAGTCTCCGGAATGACTTCCGGTTGACGCCCGACTAGGTTGGGACGCTTTTCTCACAGCCCTTGTGTTAAACAACCTAAAATTACCTTTCGTGGAGTAAATCCCGTCTTAAACCATGTGGATCCTTTAGAGTATCACTATTAAATAAGATTTATAGTTAAATTCAAGTGATCTGAAGTGTTTTGTGGAATTATACTGCCCAGTGCGAAACTTAACCCCACTTCGGGACGCGCAGTATGGCCCTAGCGAGGCCATGACTACAGGGGACACAGGTGATCCGCCCGATGGGCGGGCGAATAATCCTGCGAACCCGGATTCAAGCATCAAGCGGAAAACCACAACATCCATAGAATATGCACACCAAACGAAACGCAACCACTGCGAAAACCCAACTATCTCAAGAGAAGCTGAGAATGCATCAACCATGCTCTCTAACCCTCGGTACACCGCTCGTTACTCTTCTCTTCACTCCGGACAAGCCATCGTGGACGTAAGGATCAAGCCGGCCTTCGTAAAAGAAAAACGAACACGAAATATGATTGAGATAGCTAAGACCATTGCTACCCTGAAATGTGGTGCCAAGTCCCTCCTCCCCAGAGGCCGCGACAAAGCAGAAGTTATCTTCCCCAATGGCAGCCAAGCCAACTCGTTTGTTGAAAACATCCTCAACAATGCCAATTCCTCTCTGGATGCATTCATCTCCACATTCAGAGTAACAAGACGAGGAATCATTAAGGACATCCCCACCGACATCGAACTAGATGACCTTATCTTATAGACCAACACTCCCAGAAAAATCCTTGAAGCAAGGCGGCTCAACAGAAGAGTCTCCAACCCAGACACCAACCAGTTTGAGTGGAAGCCCAGCCAAACGGTTGTGCTCACCTTTGAGGGAAATACCCTCCCTGACAGCATCCAACTTTATCAACTGTACAATGTCCAGGTGGAAACCTTTATAGAACAAGTCAAGACTTGCCAAAACTGCCTGCAATACGGTCACACCAAAAACGCCTGCAGAAGACAATCTCGATGTTTCACCTGTGGTAAGTTTGCTGACTCACTGGACAACCATGAGCGCAGTCAAACAACCTCATGCTATGACTGTAATGGTACTCATCGTACCTTCAATAGGGAATGCATCTACTACAAATATAACCAAGACATCAAAGAATACATAGCATTCAACACAGTAAGTGTCCAGGAAGCAATGGAGTTTCTCCAACCTCTGTATCCATCACTACATAAAAGGAGCGAATCCATCAAAACTCACCGTCTCATGAAGACCAAAGAGAACTTCCCTCCCCTTGACAAGGCCACTCCAGAGAAATCCTTCAAACTGCAGCAAATTGGAGGTTCATCACACAACCACTTAAGATTGTCCAACCCCCCAAACCAACCAACAGCATCCAACTCTATTCATCCTTCATTGACAACGAAAACAACCTCTCAAAAATCCACCCACCAAAAGACGTCAACACCTCACACCAATCAACGTTCCATGAATATCAACAATCACCACAGAAAGGATAACACTGAGTGCAACCCAGAACTCAGGAAAGCAAACAAGAACATCCTCCAGCTCAACAGGGACATGGAAGTCAGAAAACACCAATATGGTATTGCGTACCCCCTCACCAAATTTAACATGGACTCCTGTAGTCCTACCACTCCATCCACCTCACCAATCCTTACACATGGCAAAATCACCCTACTCAACTCTAACTCCTTTTATGAAGAAGCTATTCCCAGCACATCTAACATTCATTCCATCTCTTCTTCCACTTCATACATACCAAATAGTACTCATCCTTCCCCTAAATTATTGACTCCAGTCACTACCTCAGAAGATTTTGATCCTCCGCAAGCATCCAAGTAAGCTCTCATACCACTCTTAGTTAAATCCTTCATTTCTCTTTCCTTTTTTCTCTTTTTTTGCTGATTTCATGGCTCAGAATTCCTCTAACCCTATTAACCTAAAAGAAGTTACTATTGTATACTGGAACTGCAGAAGTTTTGGTAACAAACTTCCTGAAATCAAGCAACTCATCAAAGGCATTGATGTCCTTGTTTGTGTGGAATCCTTCCTCAAGCCGCACAATAACATTGATATCACTGGCTACAACATTTTTCGAAAAGATCGTACCAACCAGCATGGTGGCGGGATAATCATCCTAACCGCCAAACACCTTCATATCCAAATCACAGACAATATCAGTATTAACGAACAATCCTCCGAACTCCTGTCATTCAAAATCCTTAACCTAGCTAATCCTGTCGACGTCATTGTCTATTACCGTCCTCCTGGACACTCAGTTTCCAGCCTAGCATGGGATAACTTTTGCAACACGCTTAAAAACCTTAGCCACTACCTTCTCGTGGGTGTTTTCAATGCCCACCACACATCCTGGAATTGTAATCACTCAAATTCTGACGGTGAAAAACTTTTCGACATATTCTCTCAAAACAATATACATATACTTAATTACAATAGCAATTCTCACATTAACATGAGAACTGGCACCTACAGCAACATTGACCTTATCCTCACCAACGACCATCTTCTCCCGCTCTCATCCTTCACTCAACTTGAAGACCCCCTAGGCTCAGACCATTTTCCCTTCCTTATAAAAATCAACAATAACAAATTCCTCTACACCAAAAAATCGTTTAGGAAGTCTTCCATTAGAACGGACTGGTCCTTATTCTCCTCCACCATGGATGAATACCACGAAACCCTTATCCACCATCATAACCTTCCTCCACTAGAACTCTATGAGATGTTCGTCAACTTTATGCTCATATCTATTGAGCGCTCCACTCCTAGAGCCAACTCCACGAAGCGCTTTTATAGCAACCCGACTCCCTGGTGGAACTCGGACTGCGATAAAATAGTTCGCCTCAGAAAGGCCGCTTTCAAAAAATGGCAGCATTCCTTTTCTTTCGAAGATTGGTTTGCATATAAGAAGCAAGCAGCTTCAGCCAAAAAAACCCTCCTACTCAAAAAAAGGGAAGACTTCCGTTCCTTTGCGTCCCAACTCTCTCCACACACCTCCCCTTCATTCTTCTGGAATAGAATAAAAATTCTAAAAAACAAATGGGCAAGCAGCCCTACCACACCCTCCTCCGACCCCTCTACCACCAGCACTAACAAGCTAAAAGTAGTGGACAAAATATGTCCTCCTTGGGTCCCAACTAACCCTACCCTAAGCCTCCCTGTACACTCCAACCCCTTCCTCGAAGAACCCTTTTCATTTGTTGAATTTAACTTCGGTATATCAAACACTAAAGTGAAGTCTGCACCGGGCCCCGACTCAATTGATTACAACATGATCAGACACCTCTCTCTCAAAATAAAACTTATCCTACTCGACCTTCTCAATGATCTTTTCCAAAACTCCCTCTTCCCCGAAGCCTGGACCAATTCTCATGTTCTCTTCATCAAGAAGTCAGATGGTACAAACTACAGACCCATCACCCTAACCTCATGCATGTGCAAGCTCCTTGAGCGTCTCGTTAACACACGACTTCAATGGTGGCTCGAGCACAATAACCTCCTTCCTTCCTCTCAATCCGGATTCAGAAAAGGCCGTTCCTGTTTAGACAACATTTCCAATTTAACCATGTATATCGAATCCGGGTTTGCCAAGAAGCAATACACCTTTGCCGCCTTTCTCGATGTCAGTGCCGCCTTTGACAATGTCCTCCCTGACATCCTCATTAACAAATTAATCTCTCTGGGTATTCCCAGTAAAGTACTAAATTTCATTTTCGAATGGTCCTACTGCAGGAAGACCACCTTTGAAAACCTTAACTGCACCAAATTAGTTTTTAAAGGCGTTCCACAGGGAGGTGTGCTAAGTCCCCTATTGTACACTCTTTATGTAGCTAAAATAATGGACGACATTCCTCCAAATATGCGTATCTCTCAATTCGCCGATGATATTGTTATTTATACTAGACATAAGTTTTTAGATAATGCCAAAGATACCCTCGAGAGAGGTTTGCATACCATCCAGAGAAACCTTCGGTTTCTTGGCTTGGATCTCTCTCCAGCAAAGACTGAGATAATTATTTTTAATAGACGGCGCCTTCTTCCTGGCACATGTCTCATACAAGTTGGCAATCTCACGAAACCAAACTGTGATAATACTAGATTCCTAGGTGTAATATTTGACTATAAACTTAATTTTAGTGCACATATCGATAACGTTAAAAATCGCTGCCTTAAGCTAGTGAATATCATTAAGTTTTTGCGTGGAACCTGGTGGGGTGCCTGTCCGGTTACCCTCACCACTATTTACAAGGCGCTCATTAGATCGATTATCGACTACGCCAGTTTCATCTACTACCCGAACACTACAAAGCTAGCTGACAAACTCGAAGGTATTCAATACAAATATCTGAAACTATGCCTTGGATTAAGGACTAGCACTCCGAACAACATAGCGCTAGCGGAATCCAAGTGCCCCTCTATTAAAGTTAGAGCGATGTACCTTGGTTCAAACTTCATCTCAAAAATCTTCTCTAATCTAAATCACCCATGCTTAGATTATATCGAAGAGTATATGGAAGTAGCATCCAGCCTTTCAGCAAACAAGATACTCTTTACGTGTATCTCTCAAGTCCAAACAAACGACAACATTATCTTTAAAGACACCTCCTACACATGTAACTCCTCCAGTTACAGTACTTTAACATTGAAGACTGATTGCAATCTGACCGCAGGACTTGACTTTAAAACGGCCACATGTCCTAATTCGGCTCTTATCTCCTATGCCAACGCTAAATATCCTAACCATGTAATCATATTCACTGACGGCTCTAAGTCCCATGCGGGACTGTCAACAGGTGCTGCAATTACGTGCCCTGCTCTGAACTTCCAGAAATCTATAAGCATCTACAAATCTGCATCGGTCTACACAGCGGAGTGTTTGGCCATTTCAACAGCCCTTGACTTTGCCCTTTCAAATTGTGACCAATCATACTTAATTTGCTCCGATTCCCTTAGCACCCTTCTTTCCGTCAATAACTTTTCCATCTCCGTCCATACCAATCCTTACATATACAATATCAAAAACAAGATCCGCTTGTTTCGCCGCACCTCTTCTACCAACAGCAGCATTTCTCTCCTATGGATCCCATCCCACTGCGGCATTCTCGGCAACGAACGTGCTGACTCTCTTGCCAAGGAAGCCACCACCTTTCCTCCCGACCCGCTCTTCAAAGTTCCCTACAGTGATCTCAAAGAGTCCAACAAATCCCTCTACTTTGAAAACTTCAACTCTGACGTTACAACCAGAGGAGTCTTTAAGGGTATTTATTATTTCAAGAATTTCTTTAACAACCTACACACCAAACCTTGGTATCACAAATCCACCATTCCCAGAGAAATAACTGTTCAGCTATGCAGACTCCGTTCAAATCACTACAGTCTTCCCGCCTCTCTTGCTCGCGTTGGAATCATCTCTGACGCAACATGTGACTGTTCCTACCATTCCAAGGATATATCCCACGTTATATTCGATTGTCCACTGTATAATAAAGGTCGATCGTCCCTCATCCGCAAACTCGAGCGTTTATGTGATACTCCTCTAGACTTAAACATTATTATTAAGAAACCCAACATCTCTGCGTACAAACTCATTCATTCATATTTACGCGCACACAAACTATGTCCATAATACAAGATATTCTATATATTCTCTGTTAACTCTATAAGTATAGCTCTATATAAGCTTGTTATAAACTATTAACTGTTACTATGTCAAGACTGATTGATTCATATTGAATCAATGGCTTTAATTAAAAAAAAAAAAAAAAAAAAAAAAGTCTCCGGAATCATTGTTCGGCTAATCGCCAGTCAGTTTCGTTTATCGTGGTACCGCGGGGTACTTGGCGCCCATATTCTTAGGTTTTCCGGAATTGCAGTCGGGAGTCAGGGCATAATTTCGCGTCCCGACTTCTCCCCAGTTTGAGTCTTGTGAGTCAGAGAAATCAGTCTCGATCTTGAAATCTTTTCGTTTTGGTTTATACTGTGACGAAGTGTCCTCCCCCAACCCAAACATAAGACCGGAAGGCTAACTCGAAACCGCTAATTAGGGAAAACAACATAGCCTCCAGGCAAGGTCGTCCGTTAATCACTAGCGAAAGTTGATGTTCCGCTCCTAATACTCTTTGAATTCGCTTGAGCCATCTAGACACCGTTGAGCAGGGGCGTAGCAATTCCTCCAGCCGCTGACAAACATCTTTAGTTCCGTCACCAGCAGCCACGAGATTCCGGTTCGACGTGGAGACTCCACTGCGGATGGTAGCAGCCTGCGAAGGACTTCCAGGGCGGTGTGGGCCACACCGCAGGATTTCTGGGCGGTCAGGAAGGCACATCCAGGAGGAAGGATTCATCGGCAGCGGCCGCTAGGATCTTCCTAGAGCGCAGGGGTACGGCCCTGTGCGGATGCTCCCCGAACCTTGGCGTCCGGACCGCGTTAGGTGGCATGATCGGCCAAAGTCAGGGGCAGGGGGGAATCAAAGGCTCAAGTCTATTAAAGTCCCGCGCGAGTAAGGAGCGGACGTTCGTTGCGTGGAAATTGAATTGCGAGTTAAGTTAAAGTGTGTGTGTACCGTCACCACGAGCCATATTAAACAGCCTTAGGTAAGAGCCGAATCTTCGAACTTCTTTATATCGTATTTTCACGTATTGGCCAGTCAGGGGATTGTCCTGGCTGTGTCTTGTACACGTGCCGTATTCGTGCTTTTCCGTAGTTTTGACCGTGCAAGTTCCACGTAACCATTATCGACCTTCCTGGAGGACTCCCGCGTCCTCGCAGCGAATCATTAATTCCGTCCATTAGATCGTAGCTCGCCTCTCGAGACTTTATATTTGTCGTAGCTCGCCGATTTGTTTCCCGTTCGTCTCGTCGTCCCGAGACGTTTCTATTCCTTTGGATCAGGCCGTCATTAGAAATAGTTATACCATTTGTAGTTTGCTCCTCACGGACGCCTAGTAACGCCCGTGAGTGAAGTCCGTCACTCCAATACTCTCTGTCACGTTTCCATCTAAGAAGAGCTAATAAAGTCTCGAATTAATAGCACATCTGTCTTGGTTGCGTCTCCTGCCGAATCCACTGTGCTCTCTGTCCTCCAACTCTGAGCTGCCGCGTAGAGAAACCCGACTGCAAATCTCCGGAAACATAGTGCGGCGAAACGCCAGTTTGTTACGTTATCGTGGTACCGCGGGGTACCTGGCGCCCAGATTCTAGATTCCGGAATTGTAGTCGAGAGTAAGGGCTTAATTTTGCGTCCCGTCTGGACTCACGTCTTTGTGATAGTAAAATATTCTCGTCCTCGAATTTTCCTGGGTCTCTAGCTGCGGGTAGCTGTATTCCCGAGCAGTCCCAGGAAGAATTCTCCTCACAATACCTTTCACATATCTCACGAATTTTCCTGGGCAACTGGCTGCGGGTAGCTCTATTCCCGAGCAGCGCCAGGAAAATTCCTCAGAAGGTAGATGTCTGTTTCAACTAGACACTTAAAATGCAGTTACCAGTCTTGACACAGACAGATATTCAGAAATATTCTTAGACAGCTACAGACATTCAGAGCTCAACAGTTTTTTTTAAAGATATTAGTCGACGTACGGCTAATTATTTCTGGCAACACCCCGTGACTCTTCGGTTAAACACAGGCATATTCAGTGTGTATTCAGGGGCACAAGGAGAATTCACTCTGTACTGTGGATTCTTACAATCTATCGTGCCTCGGTGTGCAAGCTTTTTTTGCAAGTGGTGTTTTTCGCAAGAGTAGCTGTGTACTTCAAATCCACTAGTATTTAACGTGTACTGTATCGTACAAAATAGATCAAGTAAGTGTGCCTCCAGTCTTTGGTATTCTTGGAAAAGTTTTTTGACCTCTGCTTATGAGAGCAGTAAGGCAAATCTTATTTTCCTTTACTCATTTTGTCCTTAATTTTAGAATGAGCTTGGAAATCTCTCGCCGATCTATTTTTGATGTATGGAGTAAAAATTCGATAGAAACCCGATTTAATGCCATCATAAAGCATATCCTACAAAAAGTAGGTGGTCCATTGCCAGAAACCGATTTAAATGGCATAAAAGTGGCACTTAGAAGTTTTTGTCAAAAACTCCAGGAAAATATAAAAAATCGGGAAGGAAGCGCCAACGATTTCTCGCAGATAATGCAGCATGGCTTGAAGGATCTGTCACACTACTATCTAAGGCTACCTATACTCAACCTGGAAAATCGACCGAAGGCGCCAGTACAAGGCCTGGCAGGCCTCGAATGGCTTTTGAAGAGTGCAGCACAAAAGTGAAGAAACGGAAAGTGCAAGATCTTGTCCAATCCACCACTCACGAAGAATTGGCAGTTGCCACGGAAATTAAATTTCGTAAAGCAGGAAAGTGGGACTCTGCATTAATTATTAAAGAATTGGCTGCTGCTTCACCGCAAAGAGGAACGACAATAAAGAAAGCACGGAAAACATCTTTGGAAAGACCAGCAGAACTTTCTGCTAATCAAGCATTGGCGTTGATGGTGGACGCCAATCTTTCAACAAATCAATACAGCACAATAAGACAACAGGTGAAGAATTTAAACTGTAATATATATCCACCATATTCGAAAGTGAAGGAAGCTAAAAAAACTCTGCTATCCTTCTGGGATTCATGTGACAGAGATTTTCGCCGAAATCCCTCTGCAGTCAGTGATTGACCGCACTGTGATAAGATTATGCCAAGTACAAGAAGAAGTGTTGGCACTTTTAAATTTACCAGGGCAAGCAGTTGTCAATATTATTATAAAATGGGGCTGCGATGATGCAGAAGAAACAAAGTATCAGCAAAGATTTTCCGAAGAACACCAAACGGACGAAAGTTTATTCAGCATTTCTTTTGTTCCAATTCAAGTATATACCGGAATTGACAATAGCAAGAAAATAATCTGGCAAAATCCTGCACCATCTTCAACCAGACTCTGCCGTCCTATTAAATTTATTTTCGCTAAGGAATCCGTAGAGCCTATAAGAACAGAAGTTCGAAAGATCGAAGCCCAAATTGCTATACTCTCACCAACACGAATAAAAGTGGCTAATTCGGAGATACGTGTGAAGTCGACGTTAGTGTTGTGTATGATAGATGCAAAAGTATGTAATGCCGTCTCCTCGTGTTTATCATCGCGAACATGCTATTTATTTGGTGCAAAGCCAAGACAAATGAACAATTTGGATATTATTTCGAAAAAGGCGGTAGACAGAAATCTACATGGTTTTGGACTGTCACCTTTGCATTCGTGGATAAGGTGTTTTGAATGCTTACTTCACATTGCCTATAAACTGGAAATAAAGTCATGGCAAGTCCGTGGCGAAGAAAATAAAGATAAGGTTAAAGGAAAAAAGATTTATATACAGGAGCAGTTCCAAAAAGAATTTGTATTATTAGTTGATATGCCAAAACATCAAACAGGCAATACAAACGACGGAAATACTGCTCGTAAATTTTTTCGAAATACCAAGAAATCTGCAGAAATAACAGGTCTTAATGTTGACTTAATAAAACGGTTTCATGATATATTGGAATGCATTAATGTAGGTACGAAATAAATCTAGACAACTTTGAAAAGTATGCGCAAGAAACTCGGGAATTGTATCTCCGTGAATATCCATGGTATTTAATGCCCGTAAGTGTCCATAAAATATTATATCATGGAAAGGATATTGTAGGATAATATTTAAAACATTAAACACACGCGATCGCCAATGCGTCGGGGCACTTCTGTTATGGTCAACCGTCGCGACGCGTACCGAGCGCGAAGGTCGCAAAAGAAATCGGTCGACCAGCGTTTTTTCAGACACATTTAAGCGACGAGACTGTTCAGGGGTCAGTTGCCGCAAGACGAGCGAACGAGAAAGAGCTGTATATCAGAGAAACCTAATAAAGAGTATTATTTATTATTAACAAAAAAAAACACCTTTGAAAAACCCTACAATATTATTGCCGCTTGTATTCTGCCACTTGGGCAGTTTTCTGAAGAGACGCAAGAAGCAAGGAACAAACACAATAGACGCTATAGAGAACTTTTTACTAGAAAGAAAAAATATTTTTAAAAAAATGTGACCGACTTCGAAAAACTGACACAGTTGCAAAAACCTGAAAATGTAAAACTGACGGAGTCCCAAAAAGCTGAAAACTAGAAACCAAGCAGCACCAAAAATGCACTGAAAAGTAAAAAATAATGTGCTGTTTCCGTGCATCCATAAATTTGCAGTCATGATGACTAACTTTGGCAACCTTCCCTCATTATATTGCAAACCAATGCAACATCCAACCCTCTGCAAGCCCAAATATATTGCAACTTTTCGGAGTCGGCGCAAATATAAGTAAAATATTACTGGTAATCATCTGTCTAAACCGCGCTATTGATCAATAGAATACACATATTGAAAGGGTGAGCGAGAAAGAGAAAAAAAGTGAGAGAGTGAAAGGGGGGGGGGGCGGTCGAACATGTACCCTATCTGAAATACTAACATTGTTAACATTAACTGGTGTGGTATAGGACTGTTGCGCCTCGTGGGGATCTCCAGATGAATTTCTTCTACGACGAGCTTCAAGGCAGGCTTCAGGCAGGCTTTCGGCAAGGTTCGTGCCCGTGGAACGCTAAAGCGTTCTGCTTACGGATCGCTTACGATCACCCAAAGGTAATTGTGAAGACGAGGACTCGAAATTAATTAAGATTGTCTTTCAAGTTCAAAGAATAACGATAATTCCTTTATTTCAGAGAGCAAACTGGCACGTGTGTGCTCTGAGTGGTCTGGGCGAAGAAGAGAGCGTTTCCTTTCTCTGCAGCCCTTCTTATAACATACAAAAAGTTGAACATCGGGGTTTGCGCTATGTTATTGTTTGTTTGGTCGATGTAGATGATTAACGGTAATAAATCGATTATTGTACTTCGATTGTACTCTTCCTTATCCTACCCATATCGATACTGCAGAGGGCAGGCTTGCTCGTGAAAGCTAGATAAGTTAGAGCAAAGTAGTCTAGATAACGTGAAGCGTCTGAACATGGTTTAAGACGTGAAGCTGGCGCATACGCAACAGGACATACAATTCCAACATTTCACACGTGTGTCGATGATTGTAGCGGACACATTACATACATATGACAGACTGTCAGTAAAAGATCGCTCGTTACTGTTGTGTTTCTCATTCTATCTTCGTCTATCGTTAAAGTGTTCTTGTGGATAGATAAATGTATGGACACAGAAGGTGATTGAGGGAGAGAGATGGGGCGGGAGGCGGTACGAAATCGAGAGTGAGTAAGAGGGAGAGGACATCGCGCAGCAAAAGAAAGATGACGGGTGAGCGCATGCCCTATCCCACTTGCTCACGCTCATTTACAATCTCACTCTTCTTCTATCTTCATGTATATATCTATCCATCTATTCACGGGAATGCTTCCATAATAGACGAAGAAAGAATGATACATACAAAACATAACGATGCGGTCCCTTGCTAGCAGTTTCTTATATGTGTATGTGTATTTGGAACAATCATCTAGATTTGTGAAATGTTAGAGTTGTCCGTCGTATACCAGACCAGTTAATGTTAATAATAGTAGTATGTTAGATGAGGTATACATTTAGATATGATATACATGTGTGTATATATCTATCTATCCATCCACAGGAACACGTCCATCATAGATGAAGGCAGAAGGATGCTCACAATAGTAAAGAATATTCTCTTGCTTACGGTCTGTTATATGTGACTGTCTTTGGTAGTATTTTACTGTGGTATTTAGTATTTAACTTTGGTTGCCAAAGTTAGTCATCATAACTGCAAACTTATGGATGCACGGAAACAGCACATTATTTTTTACTTTTCAGCGCATTTTTGGTGCTGCTTGGTTTCTAGTTTTCAGCTTTTTGGGACTTCGTCAGTTTTACATTTTTAGGTTTTTGGAACTCTGTCAGTTTTTCGAAGTCGGTCACATTTTTTTAAAAATATTTTTTTTATTTCATACGTTTTAGTGTAGTAAAAGGTGTTGTACGTGTTACTTTTGCTAGATATTCCTCTACATAATTGTCCTATACTTGCAATTGCATGTATTCTTACAAAGTTATATGATGACGGGTGTAACATGTCGCACATATATTAGGAGGATATTTCTATCTCGCGTAATTCGTGTATAGTTTAAGTTATAAATGATGATAAATGGCATGCCCCGTTCATGACACTGTACACACGGGTAACGTCGCAGAAGACTACTCGGCTTAACGATTGGCCTGTATTCGTAACGGAATACGGGCAAGAAACGTAAGCAGTATGAACGCGTTGTTGGTGAGCTGGTGTGTAATATGTACCGAAATCTGTCGGGAGCAATAGAAGAAAGGAATACCAGGCTTCTCAGTCATCATGAGCGTGTCGCCAAGGAAAGACGTAAGTATCGATAGTCATATTGGAACCATACGCATCGTCTTCGTATTCGTGTATTTTAATTCTGATTAATAAGGTACGAATATATTTTGTAGATTGCAATGCAGGTAGAGGAAGCCGGGGCTGGAACTGCCCCACTAGGTGAGTATCTTTTCTATTGATCTGTATATTTCGATCTGTGTTGCAATCATGTATCATGTTTTCTGTGTAAACTTATAGATCCCAGACATGAGCAGCAGCCGAGCTATGAGGAATTGCTGCGGGTGGTGCAGCAGCTGCAGCCGCAGCAACAACAGCCGCAGCAGCAGCAGCAGGAGCAGCCCCACCGTGACCAATGTATGTTTATGATCATTATTCTTGCGGTAGAATAGAATAATTACGGTCGAAAGAAGTGTAACAAAAATTGTCATTCAGCAGCTGGAACCCGAAGGCGTGAGAAGGGAGGGTGGTCCAGGGCACGGTGGTATGCCCGCCGCAATGGCCGAGGAAGAGGCGACAGAGGTGGCAGAGGCGGCAATGGCGGTTGGAGGGGCAGGGTGCCGAGGGGGGCGGGGGGCAACAAAACTTTTATATTTTATAACGGATGAATAAAAAAAATTATAGAAAAGAATAAACACTCGTGTTGTGTCTTCCTTATTCCCATATTGTATATTGTTTGCGACGTATGGCATGTTGTTCTTTTTTTATTTCACGATCAAATCTTTTACTAATGTATTGAGAATATATCAATGTAGATTCTAACGATAGGAACATATGAAAGTGTACCACTAATAGGTATCACAATAATACAGAGTATGACCTTCGACTTGTGATATTAATGTAATCAATGTTCAATTCAATTTGATGCGAAGTCTGATATTAATGTATACAATGTATTCGGTGTATTCAGTGACTTATATTTCGGCATGAGAGAGTGAGAGTGAGAGCGGGAGTGAGAATGAGAGCGGGAGTGAGAGTGAGAGTGAGAGAAAGCACAATATTATGGGAGTCTCTATCGTATCGAGCATTGTGTCCAAGTAGCACAAGCGTTCTGTACTTCGCAAGTGACGTTTGTAACGAGTGACGGCGAAGTGCGTAAAGAATACGTGATTTTCCGGGTGAAAGTGATATTATTCGAATTGGAGAAATGGGTAGACCATCGAAGGAGGCCGCTCGCAAGCGGAAAATTCGCGCGGAGGAACCAGGAGATGAAAAGAAGGTACGTCTTGATAAATGTAGAAACCGCGTGAAGGCTAAGCGCCGGAAGGAGAGCAGTAGGGATCGTGCCACGCGACTGAAAAAAAATGCGAAATTACAATAAAGCTAGACAGATACGTGAAACGCAGGACGAATATGAAAGGCGACTTAATATTATTCGCACACGATTAGATAACGAAACGCCGGAAGAATATAAAAAGCGATTAAATGTAATTCACACACGATTAGCGAATGAAACGAGCGAGGAAAAACAAAAAAGACTAAATATTATTCGCACGCGGCTAGATAATGAAACGATCGAGGAAAAAGAGGAAAGATTAAGTGTTATTCGCACGGGGCTAGGTAATGAAACGATCGAGGAAAAGGAGAAAAGATTAAGTGTTATTCGCGCGCGACTAGATAATGAAACGGTCGAGGAAAAAGAGAAACGGTTAAATGTTATTTGTATGCGGTTAGATAATGAAACGATCGAGGAAAAAGAAAAACGATTAAATGTTATTCGCTCGCGATTAGAGAATGAAACACCTGACGAATATGCTCGTAGGCTAAGTGTTATTCGTACACGCCTGGCCAAAGAAACTCCAACGGAACGCGAGCATCGAATGGGTCTTATACAGGCGCGATTAGAGAAAGAGACAGACGAAGAACGAACGCATAGAATCGGTTTGGGGAAAGCCCGATTGGAAAACGAAACGCAGGAGGAATGTACGCGCCGGTTGACGCGTGTAAAAAACCATGCCCGACGAGCAATAGGAAACGAAAGTAATGAGGAAAGAAGTACGCGTTTAATGAATATGCGGCTGGCAACCGCTCAACGTAAAAAAGAGCTGATGATGTCGGAAGAGCACTTTCAATTGGTTATTAATGTGTTCGCCGATGTACCGTGTAGTATATGTTGTAAGTTGTTGTACCCAGAACAACGTATAAATTTAGAAACGGCGCGTGTATCCGCTCTCCTTCCCACGAGTCTAGCTGAATGTAACGGAACAATAATTGTATGCTCCCGCTGTTCAAACCTTCTGAAGAAACATAAAGTCCCGTCGAAGGTGTATTGGAATAATATGACAGTAATGGCTGTACCGGAAGAAATTAACGACTTGTCAAACACAGAAAGACAAATGCTCTGTAGAATTGTACCTTTTATAAAAATAGTCAAAGTACAAACTCGGTATGGCCAGGACTGGTGTAAAGGTCAAGTAGTTTTATTTGCCCGCGATGTAGTGGAAGTGGCCGAGCAATTGCCACTACAGTTAAGCCAAACTGGAATTATAATTGTTGTAGAAAGATTGGAAACCCTAGAGAGACATAGGGAATTCGAAATAAATATCGCTAGGTTGCAAAGAGGGTTAGAATGGCTGTTGCAACATAATGCTTTGTATAGAGATGTACGAACGTCTTTTTCTCATTTAAACAATAACATCCTAGAAATTGTTCACGTGAATGAGGAAGTACGTATTGCAACAGCTATTGAAGCTAGAAATGATACAGTTCAGAATACTAGATTTATTGATTTAGGCGGAGATAAAGCTATTTTACGGGGCTCGTTGCATCAAGGTAGCGATTTGTTTAATATTGATTCACGTGGTAAACAATGTACGGCCATTGCAGCAGTAGCTTGTGTAGCTTTACATATACGAAATCCCAACGTTTGGTGCTCCAATGATATCGACTATATACTCATTGTAGGAGATAAATACTACAAAGAAAGTATTAACGCGCGAAATAATCTGGACCCCAGGGAAGATAACATAGATTACTTAGCAGCAAATGAATTATTACCAGAGATAGTGTTCAATGATATTAGAGTTAGTCTCAATGTGGAATATAATATGGCTGTTAACGGACATTGACATTGATACTGACGATAGCGATAATGGGTTTCCAAATTTGAAAAATGGTTTGAGCACCTTCTTCAGAACTTACAAATATGACATCCTTACTACGAATTTATTGTCAGTAGCTGTGTCCTATGAAAACCAATCGGAAAGTAGTTACTACTGGTTGTTTGATTCGCATGCAAGAGGTCCAAAGGGATGCAAGGCATCAGTAAAAGGTGTTGCATGCTGTATGAGATTTGCAAACATTACTCCTATGTATAGCATGTTGCGTCGCAATCTGCACGCTAAAAGTGGCAATGAGAATATGTTAAATGTATACACATTAACGCCTTTAGTTTTACACCGGGAAAGAGAAAAGTCCCCACAGATAGGAAATGAAGAACGAGAAACAAGTGCTACGCGTATATGTGACTCCGGTGAAAACCGAATTATTTTTTCGACGAGCATGTTGCGTCCTATTGACGAAGGCCTTCCCGATATTGATAATGTTGTATCTGTTAATAATACCGAACAGAATGATGGTATACGGTTGGTTGACGTACGAAGGAAAACAGCGCCGCCACTACACCTCGAAAGAGAGAGGCGAATGGAGGAATTAGGTTGGTTCTTTTTATTTCCAGACGGGAGAAATGGGTTTGGAGAACCTCGCGATATTCCTATAACACCACTGGACTATTTTCAAGCACGTATTATGGACAATGACCGTCGCTTCCAACGAACAGATTATTTGTTCTTTGCGTTGTCTGTAGTTGAATATTTTCGGGTTAAAGCTAGCGTTTCCGTAGCATGTAGGATGCGTCAAGAGGAACAAACTCCACAAGGATTAATAGATAATATGCATCTGACAATGCGAAACATAAGAGGGTCGGCATCGTATTGGAGGCGCAACTGCTCAGAGTTAATCGCTATGGTTAGAAGCTTAGGCCCCCCCACGTGGTTTGCAACATTTTCGTGTAACGACTTGAATTGGCCCGATGTGTTGAAAGTGTTGCTAATAGCTGATGGGCGTCCTGCTAGCGATGTCGATGGTCTGGCGTTTGCAGACCGGCAGCTATTACTTCAAGCGTACCCGGTAGTCTTAGCAAGACAATTCACGGTGCGTGTCAATGCGTTAGTTCAGTACCTCAAATATTCCGATTGCTTGGGTGGCGAGGTTTTTGATTTCTGGTATAGAGTTTCAGAATAGAGGTAGCCCACATCTGCATATGCTTATCTGGTGTGCAAATGTACCAGATTTTATGACGGAAGAAGGACGCAGAATTATTGAACAGGTGGTCACTTGCTCCTTGGAACCGGAGGATCAGCACTTAGGGGATACAGTACGAAGAGTCCAAATTCACAAGCATTCTACGACGTGTTACAAGGATCGTAATAATCGTACATGCTGCTTTGGATTCCCTCGTCCGATAAGTGAATCAACCGTATGCCTTGGTCCAGACGACACCCTTCTTAACAACGGGCGTTTTTGCGTACTGAGACGAACAACGCATGAAGTTATGGTAAACAATTACAATCCTAAACTGCTAAAACTGTGGGAAGGAAACACGGATATACAACCATGTGGAAACGTGACAGCTGTTGCATATTACCTTGCCAAATATGCAGGAAAATGCGAACCGGCTGAAACAGACGAGGTTGTTAAAGATGCTATTGTACGCGTAAAACGTCGCGGTGGTCCCACATGGAATCAACTGTTTTCCGTGGCCATGGCAATCATGTCTCAGCGCTTAGTTAGCGCAGCGGAGTGTGCTTATAGATTATGCCATCTACCACTTAAGGAGCAACGATTTCGACTCATGCGATTGGATGCAGACAAGACATCAATTTATAATAACATATTCGATCGATATGTACAACGTCCGGATAATTTAGATGATTTGAGCCTAGCCGAATTCGCTGTTCGATATGAGACAGTCTCTACCACACTGTGGACCGAAGAAGATGGCGATGAAGAACTTCGAGAAGATGAATGTGCACAAGAGAAACCAAAGTTTATACGATTGAAAGATAATACACATATGCGGATAAGAAACAAACCAGCTGTGTTACGTTATCGCTATTATACATTGACCAGCGACAGAGAAGGATATTACTATAATTTAATAGTACGTCACATACCATTTCGGAAGGAGAATGAGCTCATGCTTGAGAACGAGTCGGCAGAACAATGCTTCTTACGTCGACAAAACGGGTTACGGCCCCTCGCCGGGAACGAATCTGTCGAACAATTTGCACACGCAGAGCAAATTATTCAAGCTGTTGCTTTAAATGCTGTCCGTGAAGACAGAGATGAAGATTGTGTGCGAGATCCTGTCATTATTCACGGCGACGAAGCCATATATGTTGATCCAGCAGATATATATGAACATGAAGAAGAACATGAAGGAACTGCAATGACGGATGATGTCTTTCTTAGTAATATTCGAAGCCTTAACATTCAACAGAAAGATTTGTTTAAAAGAATATCAACAGTAATAGAGAATGATATTAGGAATGCTGAGAATATGGTACAGATGTTGCTTTTCATAACCGGAGGAGCCGGCAGTGGTAAATCGTTCATCTTAAAATTAATTGTTGAACATATTAAACGTTGTTATAAACCGACAATTGATGCAATGATGAAACCATCGTTCATCGAGGTAGCAGCGCTGACTGGTGTCGCTGCACGCCACATTTTTGGGAAGACACTACATACAATTTTCTCCCTCCTATTGAGAAAGGGAACGCCATGACATATCGACGAATGACAGGCCACAGACTTGAACAGGAGAGACGGAAGTGGCGGCATATAATGTGGTTGATCATTGATGAGATATCAATGGTATCGTACGAGATTTTACGAATACTTCATTTCAGGTTGCAAGAATTCAAAAACAATGAGAAACTATTTGCCGGTATAAATATACTTCTCTTCGGTGACATCATGCAGTTGCCACCAGTGAAAGGGCATTGGTGTTTCATACAACCCAACTGGTGTGCAGCAGAGATTAATTTATGGCACCAGTTTTCTTTCTGCGAATTAACTATTAATATGCGACAACATGGTGACACAGAGTTCATAGACTTGTTGAATAATCTACGTTTTGGAGAAGTAACCACTGAACAGTTAGAACTATTATGCGAACGACGGTATGTTCCCTTAACTGGAGAATTTGAAGATGGTGCGGCAGTAAGAATATTTCCCACATTAAAATTGGTGGACGAATACAACTTGAAAATGACTGATACTCTGGCGAAATCCCACCGTGTATACATCATTAATGCGGTTGATGAATCCCGTGAAGCAGCTACGTATGGTAAAAAACCGCCCAAAAATGTGATTCCAGTAAATGTGAATAATTGCGGTGGTCTCTTACATACTCTACAGTTAGCTGCTAGCTCACGAGTGATGCTGCGACGAAATATATCAATTTCCGATGGACTAATAAACGGTGCAATGGGAATAGTGAAACGCTTCAAATGGCCGGCTCTACGTAGAGATCAACTGGAGGAGGGTGAAATACCGGAATCTGTAATGATACAATTTGATGACGAAACTATTGGCAATAGATTTAAAGATACCGACGGGAGTATTGCAATTGCACCGGTTTCAGCGACCTTTCAAGCGATCAAAGGTTACGGAGATGTTGAACGCAGAATGTTGCCCCTTATTCTAAGCTGGGCAGTAACAGTGCACAAATTACAAGGAACTACTCTGAACAAGGCCGTAACAGACCTTGGTAAGAAAAATTTTGCAAAGGGACAAATCTATGTCTCCCTGAGTCGTGTGAAAAGTCTGAATGGGTTAGCCGTATCTGATCTGGCAACAAATAAAATTCTACAAAAACCACATGACGAAAAAGCACTTGCAGAAATGCAACGGTTACGTAAGCTATTGTGAATGTAGTGACAGGTGTTATGTAATATAGAATGGACACCAATGTGTATACCACTCACACCAACATTGCCACCAAAATGAACACCGTTATTTTATGTCGAACCATATATTGGCAACAATGGCCACCAAACGGACACCGTCATTTCATGTTGAAACATATATTGGCAAGAATGGCCACCACACGGACACCGTCATTTCATGTCGAAACATATATTGGCAACAATGGCCACCACATGGACACCACACTTGTCAAAAGAGTCTTGTGAAAAGAAGGTTGAATGAGATCACCAAAATTATTTTTTACTTTTCAGCGCATTTTTATTTTTTATTTTATTTTTTCAGGTTTTTGAGTTTTCAGTTTTCTGGGATGCTGTCAGTTTTCGAAGTCGGTCACATTGTTGTATTTAATACTTTTTAGTATATGAAACGTTTAGAACCATGGGTCGCACTAGATTGCATCTCGAATTTTATCGATGCGCTGGTGTATCAAATTATAGACAAATAAATGTGTGAGAGTGAATATAGGAGTAAGTATATATATGTATATAACAAACGATGACGGATGAGTAATTGGCGCACGGTTTTGGTGGACTTGTTCACGAAAAGTGTTCTCGCGAATATTAATAAAAGTACCAGTTTATATTGAGCAAAACAGTGTCATGAGTATCTGTGTATTTTCCAGTGAGGGCTCTCTGTGAGCTGGTGTATTATGTGAGTGATTTGTGAGTGTTCCTAGCGTATTGAGAGGGCTCCTTGCGAGCTGAAGTATCTGAGAGGGCTCCTTGAGGGCTGATGTATTGAGAATCCTACAAATGTATCTGTAACTAATAAGGAAAGAAAAGCTTGTGCATTGCAAAATGCATGTAAGGTGGACACTTCGAGAACATCCATCATAAGTGAAGAAAAATTTCATTCCGATCGAACAAGCCCTCACACAAAACTATCGCCGGACAATCAAACCTTCGGTTTTCTGCCATAAAAGAAGTTAATGGTAAAGAATTTCCGAAAAAGTTAGAACGGTTCGATTCAGAGAATATTCTGTATGAGAAAGAAGAGGTTTCAACCCGATTTGTCCATCCATCGCAGAGATAGTGTCGGGGGAACGAAATAACAGTTCTTATGCGATAACAATAACTAGTTTTAAACAATATTGAAAAATTTTGCAATGGGACCGTCCTAGGGTCCGTCTCTGTACAATAGAAACAGTATCATCCTAATTGAAACATGCGGCTCTGAGATATTGCCAGGCAAACACAAGCTTGGCGTATATTACGCCTTCCATATAATAATAATAGTTTATGTTAAATGAAATACGAAAATTTATTAGCGGGGCCACTGGAAGAATAACGCCTATAGAGTAGGCAAAGGTTCACCTGGATCGATTCATCCATTTCAGAAATATCACGGGACAAACGAAATTTTAGAAGGAACGTGAAGTCGGCGCAAAATTCGGTATTTATGCACTAACAATGGTTAGCGTTAAACAATTTCGAAAAATGTTATAATGGGACCAAACTGTGAACATCCTCTATAACATAAGCGGGTTTCATCCCGATCGGTCCAGCCGTCTTCCCGTACTAGCCGGACAAACATTTAAAAAAAAAACAAAAAAACATAGCGATCGAATTGAGTACCTCCTCCTTTTCGAAGTCGGTAAAAACATCGAGAATTGACACAAACAATGACTTATTACACAGACTATTAGTTACCTCAGATCCTGTCATCGCAAGTTTTCGAGCTTTACCAAAGACAAAACGCCGCGCAATAACACCAGAAGTCCTAGATTTATTAAAAGAATCATCACATTGTTCCACTGTAGCAGACTCTAACTGTTCGGTCGTCGCGCTACTAGGAGCGCTCGACCGGAACGGACTGCGGCCAATCCGCAGGAGCACTCATGCGCTGCGGAGATCTAGCGCTACCCTAGCATCCATTAACTCCATCTCACCCCGCTGTCGGTCGGCGGCAGCACCCCTCGGGGCTGTGCATGTCTCAAGCGCCCGGGCTGGCTTGCCGGTCGCTTCTCTTCCGGCAGGCACTCTTGGATTGATTTTCGATCGGAACGGTTCTCGTGCTTATTTTTGGTTCGGTTCACGGCTCATCTCGAATTTTCTATCCAGCCTTATCAGTTTCTTGTTCTTTCGGCGTCTCTCATATATTTCAGTATTATCAGCTCATAAGTGTATTATATTTAGTGAATAAACAAGTTAAATTTAAACCACACGCCTTCCTAGTGAGCTCACTCCCTCCCGTTACCAGAATCTCACGTTCGCTCGCGAACAAAAGGAAAGCTCCCTCTTCAAAATGAGCTATTGGAAAGTTGAGTACAATTTTAAAAAAAATTGTTTATCATACTGTTATTAAGAAGTGTGTCGCGAGCATTGGAATTGCGTAATCCGAACAGAAAAAAGATAGGTCGAATTTTCATTTGTTTAATAACAGACAAATTATTGTAAGCAAAAATGCGATATAGCCTCTGAAAGAGGAAGCTTCAAGCTGTAAAATGAGTATTAAAAAACTACTGTACGATTTTATCGAGCCGAGTTTTGCCGCTCCAAAAATCGGTGATAATTCGGTAAAAAAAGTGATGCTTTAATTTTTGTGAGAAGTGTATTTTATGGTTAACTTAGAGGCAGGGATTATGACTTTTCTTCGGCTTGCCCAGAGTCAATCATCACCGTAGGTAATCCCTTACAAAGTCCGCATTGGATAGGTAAGCAGGTATCGCGCGAGCAGTGACGCTCCCCGGTTAATTGTTTTTATTCAATATTTGAAATCGCTTTGCCACCCTGGACGAAACAGTAGTCGGCAGGTAGAGGAAACTCCACCTAATATTTTTAAGTCAGTCTTCGAGTGGCCAATCTACCCCAACATTACTTTATTTGCAAGTTACAAGTTTACTTGAAACAACAACCCTTATAATATATCAATTAATCCTGATCAATGAGAAATCATAAAGTAGAAACACAGTAATCTCGTGTGATGAAAATAGTATCTGATTTTCGCCTAAATAAACGATTCAATGCAAAAGAACTGATCCGTCTTAAGAAAAATGGCTGTCAACCCTGGTTTGCGGGTCGCCCAATGTGTCAAACAGAGACAGACGCAGGGTCTCTTTATGTAAGTCAGGCTGACCTTATTGAGCCAGGCAACCAATAGTGAGGCTGTAGGTGCATAGGTCCTAGGACCGCGACGCACCGAAGTGTCAAGGGAAGTGGCACTGACGGCGCTCGGACGAGGGAAATCCCAGCTTCATTCTCTTACCGGCCCAACTTATAGGTGAGTATCATTTCTATTGATCTTTTTTGCAATTATGTATGATGTTTTGTGTGTAAACTTATAGATCTCAGGAATAGGATGAATGTGTTGCTACAGGAGGTGGGAGCCGTAAAACGGGATACAGCGGGAATAGCACACAGCCGCCGCAGCAACTGCAGTACCGTGACCGATGTATGTAGTGTAACAAAAATTGTCACTCACCAGCTGGTACACGAAAGCGAGGCGCAAGAGGAAGGGCGCGGTGGTACGCTCCCTGAAATAATCGGGGGGAAGAGGTGCTGCGGGCGGCAGAAGCGACAGGGCTGCCAGGGGTGGGAGAGATTATAATACCTGGAATATTTATACTTATTAAAATAAAAATAAAAATGTAGAAAAAGAATAAATACTCGTGTTGTATCTTCCTTATTCCTATGTTGTATATTGTTTGCAATGCACAGCATGTTGTTCTTTTGTGTCAGTATGTACCAGTAGTAGGTATCACAATAATGTGGAGCAGTGCCAGCCAAGTGAGGGGCCTCTCACGCGCTTCTTTCCCTTACCACTACTGGGTAACCTACCTGGGAAAATGAGGGATACTGACTGCCCTGACTATCTGGTACCCATCTTACTCCTTTTTGCCCAAATCTAACTATCTAGCAATACAGAGCGCTAATATTTTTGTTTGAAATTCAAACGGGAATATCGAGTGCATCTCAATATTCATAGCACACAAGCCTCTTTTTATATAAACTATTTCTTCTTATTTCATGGTTTACATTTAATACTGAGGTACCATGTGCTTATTCATAGTATCCAAGACAATTTGTCTGTCACGCGTTAATGAATTTTGCTAGTATCGTACGGCAAATAAGAGTTTTTACCGACTTCGAAAAGGAGGAGGGACTGAATTCTCGATTTTTTTTAATGTTTGTCCGGCGAGTGCGGGAAGACGGGTGGATCGATTGGGATGAACCTGGCTTAGCGTGTAGATGATAGCTGTACTTCGGTCCCAATATAAATTTTCCCCCAATTATTTAACGGTAACCGTTGTTATTCCATAAAAACCAATTTTTTCGCTGATTTCACGTTTCTATTAAAAGTTTGTTTGTCCTGAGAATTCCCGAAATGGACTTGTTAGTAGATAAGAGCTATTATTTTGTATGTCCGTCAATATCTCTGCGACAGATGGACCAATCGGGTTGAAACCTTTTCTATCTCATACAGGACGTTCTCTGAACGGATCCGCTCTAACTTTTTCGGAAATTTTTGAACATTAACTTCTGAAAATGTTTTAAATATTTATTAATTTTTTAAACTTCAGTTATGTAAGCAAAAAATCTGAAAAAATTCACAGACACGTATTTTCAAGGGGAGAACATGCCACATTTTTTCATAATTTTCGAATCCATAGAACATATGATATCGCGCTTAAAATACAAATCATACTTTATCCCATAAGTACCCCCCGAGGGGGGATTCCGACTTGAAACTCGGGGAATATGGTTTTCTTTGAAGAGCCTACAAGGCGGCATGCACAAGTTTTAATTTGGTTTGGGGGCACTTTTACTATGCTTATTCGGCTAGACCCTTTAATAGAAGAAATCGCTTGATTCGTCAACACCCGTATTCTCTCTTTTTTCGCCCCATGTACTATCCTACTTGCTTACGCTCATTTCCGATCTCACTCTCTTCTGCTATCTTCGTCTATATACCTATCGATCTATTCACGGGAATACTTCGATGATAGGCGAAGAGCGAATGAGACACACAAGAGTAACAAGCGGTATCTTGCTATCAGTCTTTTATATGTTCTGACGAAGTTTCCTCCCCCAACCCAAACATAAGACCGGAAAGCTAATCCGAGACCGCAAATTAGGGAAAACAACATAGCCTCCAGGCAACGTCGCCCGTTAATTACTAGCGAAAGTTGATGTTCCGCTCCTAATACTCTTTGAATTCGCTTGAGCCATTTAGACACCGTTGAGCAGGGGCGTAGCAATTTCTCCAGCACGCTGACAACCATCTTTAGTTCCGTTACCAGCAGCCACGAGATTCCGGCTCGACGTGGAGACTCCACTGCGGATGATAGCAGCCCGCGAAGGACTTCCACGGCGGTGTGGGCCACACCGCAGGATTTCTGGGCGGTCGGGAAGGCACATCCAGGAGGAAGGATTCATCGGCAGCGGCCGCTAGGATCTTCCTACAGCGCAGGGGTACGGTCCTGTGCGGAGGCTCTCCGAAACTTGGCGTCCGGACTGTGTTAGGTGGCATGATCGGCCAAAGTCAGGGGCAGGGGGCAATCATAGGCTCAAATCTATTAAAGTCGTCTCGCGCGCGTAAGGAGCGGACATTCGTTGCGTGGAAATTAAATAGTGAGTCTCGTTTAGTGTGTGTGTGTGTCTCGTTCACCACCAGCCACCACAACCAGCGTTAGGTAAGAGCCGAATCTTCGGACTTATTCGTATCGTCTATCACGTATTGACCTGTCAGGGTATTGTCCTGGCTGAGTCTTGTACACGTGCCGTATCGTGTTTCTCTGTAGTTGACCATTTGCAAGTTCCACGTAACAGTAGTCGACCTTCCTGGAGGACTCCCGCGTCCTCGCAGCGAATCACTGATTCCGTCCGTTAGTAAGTAGCTCGCTTCTCGAGATTATTATACTATCCGTTAGCTCGCTAATTTGTTTCCGTTCGTCTCGTCGTCCTGAGACGTCCCTCTCATATATTGTTAGGCCGTCTTTACCATAGATTGTACAACTGTAGCTTGCTCTTCACGGACGCCTAGTAACGCCCGTGAGTGAAGTCCGTCAATTCACCCACACTCTGTCATTTTTCCACCTAAGAAGAGCTGATAAAGTCTCGAGTTAATAGCAAATCTGTCTTGGTTGCGTCTCCTGCCGGATCCACTGTGCTCTCACTAATTCCATCTCTGAGCTGCTGTGTAGGGAAATCCGACTGCAGATCTCCGGAAACAGTGTTCGGCTAATCGCCAGTTAGTTTCGTTTATCGTGGTACCGCGGGGTACCTGGCGCCCATATTCGTAGGTTTTCCGGAATTGCAGCCGAGAGTCAGGGCTTAGTTTCGCGTCCTGACTTTTCCCGGTTCAATTCAATTGTGAGTCAGAGAAATCAGTCTCGATCTCTTGATCGGTTAGTTTCGTTTAATACACCCCAATTAAAATATCATCTCTCGAATTTTCCTGGGCAACTGCCTGCGGGTAGCTCTATTCCCGAGCAGCCCCAGGAAAATTTCTCACAAATTTGGCGCCCAACGGCAAAGGTAGAGCCAGGGCGGACCAAGGCAGATAAGCTAGGGCAGGAATTGTAGTATCGTCCTGTGATTGTGTACGTAATTTTTGATGGTTTGGTGGTAGTTTATTGTATTGTATAGAATTAATTGTGTTTCGCCCCAAACCACAGAAGAATTATAGGGTCACAGGAGTAACATTGAAATTGTAAGTGTAATATTCTGAGAGGCATAGTCTGAGATAGTCTTGAATATCAGAAAAAAAGTACCGTACAAGGTACTGCTAAGAAAAGTTCCGAAACTGATAATCCGATTCGTCATTAGTGTGTCTCGACAGGTGCAAGTTGGTCTTGTGTCTGCGGTTGCTTAGCAGTGAACGCGTGAGAAAAAATACGTGTAGTGTACCGGAAAAGTGCAGAAAACGCCTATCCGTAACAGGATTATCCGAAATCCGAAAAAGAGAAGTTCGTAACGGTAATCCGCAATAATTCAAACACTGGGTCGGTTGGTCGGAGAACAATAGGGTACGCGACGCACAGTGGCCGATTTGGGTCTAAAATGCGCGCATCGGATTTTATGCCCGAAAAAATGGAGAGAAACGGGAATGAAAGTATAACATTCTATCCTTATTCTGGACAATATAAAGCACAAAAAATGTTCGTAAATAACTTTGTTATCCCAAATAGTTTTGAAGATAACGATAGTTTTATATAGTATGTTCCCATGTATTCAAATGGAGAATTTTAACTTTATGTACTGATCCTGCACCACATTGCACCACGATGTTTCTTTTTTCTCCTGAAAATAGATTTTTTCCCGCGTATTTTGGCGTATCATTCATCTGCATTAACTTGCCGGAACTTGCGTTATAAATTTTTGAGGTTACAAAGATTGAATTTTAATAGCCTTATAATTGACATGGAAACGCAACATTTCGAACTTTCATATCACAGTAAATAAAATCGCAAGGGTATCCTAAAAAAGCATTTTGATGCCCGATTTAAATTAGTTCTTTTTCTTTAGATCAAAATTTGCAAGTGAACAAAGATCTGCAATGATTGAATAAATTTGATACTTTATGTGATATGAAAGTTTGAAATGTTGTGTTTCCATGTCAATTATAAGGGTATTAAAATTCAATCTTTGTAACTTCAAAAATTTATAACGCAAGTTCCGGCAAGTTAATGCAGATGAATGATACGCCAAAATACGCGGGAAAAAATCTATTTTCAGGGAAAAAAAGAAGCATCGTGGTGCAATGTGGTACAGGATCAGTACATAAAGTTAAAATTCTCCATTTGAATACATGGGAACATGCTATATAAAACTATCGTTATCTTCAAAACTATTTGGGATAACAAAATTATTTACTAACATTTATTGTGCTTTATATTGTCCAGTGTTAGAAGATAGGCAGAATAGGATCGCGGAGTTCAGCTCTTATTAGATTTAGATAGGCTAAGGTAGTTTTAGGTTTTAGGCTAGTTTATAGTTCGTAGTCTTAGTTTAAGTTTATTCACTGTTACAGCACGTCTTAATAATGAGAAGTTTCACAAGCAGTATTTTACAGGCGTTGGTTACTTTTCCCGACTTTTCAGTACAATGAGTAGAACGCAGCGAGGCAATTAAAGTGGATTTTTCCACGCGGTGAGCGAGCACACACTATTAGTTTCCGTCCGGACTTCCGTTAGAAGAATAGCGGAAGAAGGGATTAGCAGGTCGTATTTATAGTTTAGCAAGACTCTCGAACCTTCCAACACTGACCTCATTTCCGGATAGAAGGTTCCCGAAAGTGCTGGATGATTCGGAGTAATTTCGGTTGCGACAAGGTTAATGTCCGGAGCAATGGCGTCAGTAATCAGCTGATCACTGACGCGCGACTTTCAACCTTTCAATCTCAAACATCCAGAATAAGGATAAAATGTTATACTTTCATTCCCGTTTCTCTTCATTTTTTCGGGCATAAAATCCGATGGGCGCATTTTAGACCGAAATCGGCTACTGTGCGACGTATCGTTCGGGTCGTGTAGAAGAACCCCAAACAAAAACAGTGTCGCGACTAGTAATCTAATTCGGGACATAGGCTTTTGTTAATACAAGCCAATACAATGGCAGAAGAACATGTGGGACGAATTGAGGATTTTACGGTAGAAGAACTCCTAAATGAATTGCGTAGGCGAGAATTATCGGAGCAAGGTGGGACTCCGATAATGAGGGACAGATTGGCAAGGCAATTAAATTTCGAAGCAAGTGAATCGTCGTCACCAGCAACACCGGCGACATTAGTAAGATCGTCGGGAAGAGTTGCGATCCAACCGCGCGAGTCGGATTACGTGCTACCGCCGGTGGACACCGCGGCGTATTCCACCGGCAACGAGCAACCCTTTTTGAGTGCCGAAGTACAAATTTCACCGGACTCCCCTGGTCACCACTTCGTGGAGTCCATATATATACCGCCTCTGCATAACAGATCTTCGCCACCAATCAGGGATCCGGTTAGTCCGCCGGAAGTACCGCAACCGACGATTTCCCAACCATCGTCGCCGCCGCCGCCACCGCGTCCCGTGTTACCCTTCGTACCGCTGGCTCAACACCCACCTCCGCGAGCTCAAACTAACCCCCAGTACGTCTTTGATGTACTGCGGCGGCTAGGGATTAAATTCGGGGGTCAACCGGAAGAAGATCCGGAAGAGTTCCTGCTCCGGATAGCAGAGTGCCGACAAACTTATTATCTGCCGGATCTTCATTTGCTGCTGATCTTGCCGTCGTTCCTAGAAGGACTGGCATTACGGTGGTTCCGCGCGAATCGGCCCTTATGGCAAACTTACGACGATTTCGCGTCAGCGATACGGGAACATTTTGTGGACCCGAATATACAGCCGGAGTTGCGCCGGATTACTTATTTTCGGTTTCAAGGGGAAGACGAGGGGGCCAGAGTATATATAATATGTATGCAATCACTCTTTAGCCGTTTACGTCCCGCGTGGACTACGGAAATGCAAGTGGAGCATACGTATTATAACTTGCTTCCGCGTATCCGTCAAGCTATTAACTTACGAAGCATACACTCCATACAGCAATTACTGCGGGAGGCCGTATGGGCCGAGAGAACGACGGAAACCGCGACGACTGTACCGCCGCAATATCGCCCGAAGGTAGCGCCGTATCTCGCAGCCTACACCACACCCGTCCCGAAGGGGAAGGCACGCAAGGCTGAAACCTTGTGTGCCGTCTCCGAGCCCAGCACCAGTACCGTCAGCCAGCCGTCCCGTAACCAAGGTACCGCACCGCTGGTAAAGTGCTGGAACTGCGAGAAAAGCGGCCATCGGGCGAAAGAGTGTCGCGCGCCGAAAAGGCTTTATTGTTTTAAGTGTGGGCATCCGGGAACGACAACGAAGACGTGCCCACACTGCAATAAGGCTTCGGGAAACGCGAAGAAGGGCTGAAGTACCGGACCCCTTCGGCCCCCCTTGTTGAAACAGAGGTCCACCAAATGTCCCCGCAATATGAAATAACCGCGGTTGCAAAAAGTACCGAAACCGCGTTGTTGACTGTCCCGGTATTAGTGGGGAATTGCCAATCTGCCGCTCTGATAGACACCGGTGCGTCGCGTAGCTTCATATATCGGACCGTGGTAGAACGGGAAGGCAGTGAAGTAAGAGTGAAGCCTTTATCCGTCCCCATGTTACTAGTTACTGCATGCAGAAAAGTGCATTACGCTACCCACCTAGCGGAGTTCCGTCTAAAAATTAAAGATGTGTCTCGTATCGTGGAAGCCCGAATTTTAGACGAACTAGCTGCGCCACTGTTGGTAGGGGTCGATGTTATTGCGCAATTCGGTATCCTCGCGGATTTTACGGATAAGAATTGGCGCTTTAAGGAAGACCCGTCTCGCGTGTTTCCTTTTGAGCCGTCCGCGACGCGGGAGGATGCTAGTTCCGTATGTTGCACGCTGGCCAGCGTGCAAGTTTTGACGGAGGGGGAGGCGTCTCGCTTGGACGCATTCTTAATTAAAGTCATGCCGGAAGTGTCTCGAGCCAAGGGGCTCACAACATTAACAGAGCACCGAATCGATGTGGGCAACCATCCGCCCATCAAACAGCGGTATTACGCGGTTTCGCCGCCGATGCAGGAGGCGATCTACCAAGAAGTGGACCGTCTCCTCGCCGAAGATATCATCGAGCCGTCCGCCAGCGAATGGTCAAGCCCCATCGTGATGGTCAAAAAGCCAAACGGAAAGTACCGATGTTGTCTTGACTTCCGGAAAGTCAATAGTGTCTCGAAGCGCGATGCCTATCCTCTCTCTCACATGACGAGCATCCTCGATAAGTTACGCGCCGCCCGGTATATAACGACGATCGACCTAAGTCAGGCGTACTTCCAAATACCGATGGAAGCAAATAGTAAGGAGATTACCGCGTTCACTGTCCCGGGCAAAGGCTTATTCCATTTCAAGCGGATGCCGTATGGGCTCACCGGAGCCCCGGCAACTTTTCAACGTTTATTAGACCGACTCATAGGCCCTGAAATGGAACCGCACGCCTTTGCGTATTTGGACGATATTATCATCGTGAATGTGACTTTTGACGACCATCTCCAGTGGGTAGAAAAGATCCTTCGGAAAATAGTAGACGCCGGATTAGCGATCAATCCGGAAAAGTGTGAGTTTTGCCGAACCGAAGTTCGTTATTTAGGGTTTGTTGTCTCGCGTAACGGTTTACAAGTCGACCCGGAGAAGTCGGCCCCCCTACTAGTATACCCTGTGCCGATCCACTTAAAGCAACTGCGACGATTTCTAGGAATGTCATCTTGGTACCGACGCTTTATTCCCCAGTACTCGGCCGTGGCCGAGCCTCTTAATCGATTAACTAAGAAGCTCGAGCCATGGGTCTGGGGTGCTGAACAACAACAATCGTTCGAAACATTGCGTGCCGCCGTCGCAGAGGCTCCTATATTAGCTTGTCCCGATTTCTCTGTACCGTTCGTCCTACAGACTGACGCGAGCGGTGTCGGTTGTGGTGCCGTATTAACACAAACGCTAAACGGCGAAGAGCGCGTGATCGCGTTCGCAAGCCGATCTTTAATCGCCGCGGAGAAAAATTACACCACCACCGAACAGGAATGTCTCGCAATAGTATGGGCCATACGAAAGTTCCGCCCATACCTTGAGGGTTTTAAATTTACCGTGATCACGGATCATCATAGCCTGCGGTGGCTCCGCGAATTAAAGAATCCCACCGGCCGCTTAGCCCGATGGGCTCTCGAACTCCTAGAAACGACTTCGAGATAATACATCGAAAAGGTAGCTTGCATTGTGTACCGGATGCTCTGTCCCGTATTTACGAAGTCGCGACCGTCGCGGGAGCGTTGACCCCGGCGGATCCGTGGTATGATAGTAAATACGCGGAAGTAAATACAAATCCGAAGGATCACCCAGACTGGAAGGTGGAAGCGTCCCGTCTTTATGTCCGCCGTACCGACGCGTTAATAAATGACCTGCTAGGCTCGGACTTATCCGAATGGAAATTGGTAGTCCCGGTTTCGGAACGGAAGGACGCGCTAAGGGAAACCCATGACGACGTACGATCAGGCCATCTCGGCATACAGAAGACGTATCACCGGCTGTGTTTACGATATTACTGGCCCGGTATGTTTAATTCCGCGGCAGAGTTCGTGAAGGGTTGTCGAATCTGCCAGCTGACGAAGGTTCAACAAACCGCACCGGCGGGCTTGTTGGGCCATCGTCAAATCGACCAGCCGTGGATCGTCATTGCCGCCGACATGGTGGGTCCCTTTCCGCGTAGCCGTTCCGGATATCAATATCTGATAGTCTTGCAGGATCTTTTTAGCAAGTGGGTGGAGTGTAGGCCGCTCCGCCGTGCTACCGGTCAGCTAGTCGCCGCCGCGTTAGAAGAGCTCGTACTGTCTCGGTGGGGCACTCCGAAAACCTTGCTCACCGATAATGGTACGGAGTTCGTAAACAAGACGGTGACCGCGCTTACCAAGTCGTACGGTATTAATCACGCGACCACCCCGCCCTACCATCCACAAGCCAACCCAGTGGAGCGCGTCAATAGGGTTTTAAAGACCATGATAGTATCGTACATAGAAACAGATCACCGTGATTGGGATTTGAACGTGTCTCGCCTTCGTTTCTCATACAACACCGCATTTCATACGTCACTCCGAACTTCTCCGGCTTTTCTGAACTTTGGCCGTGATCCCGTCCCGCCTCGATGTAAGAGGGAGGAGGGTAGTGTCGTCTCCGACCTAAATTCCGCCTCTCCCGACTCATGGAGACTCCCCATGTCAAAGTTGGAACACATGCGAGAGTGGGTCGTGGAGAACCTAAACACTGCTCACCAACAGCAAGCCGCACAGTACAATAAGCACCGTCGAGACGTGGTTTTTAAAGTAGGAGACAGAGTGCTACGAAGACAGCACATACTGTCTAATGCCGCTCAGAATGTTGCATCAAAGCTAGCGCCTAAGTTTGCTGGACCGTTCTATGTCTCCAATGTGTTGTCGCCAGTAATATATGAACTGTCTACGTCCGATGGGGAATTCGTAGGGAAGGTGCACGTACAGGATTTGAAGGCATATGTAGCCTAATGTCGCTCACCTTCGGCAGTCTAGTACCGAGAGCAGAGCCCAGTAGCCAATGGAGTCGCAAACCCCCCGAGGATGGGCGAGGCTGGAGCAGTTCCGTGATCTGTTCGAGCAGATCACGGAGTCCCGTCCGGAGTTCTGGGCCGAGTTGGAGGAGGCCGTGAAAGAAGAACGGGCCGATAGGACGACCACTATAGGCGCCATAGTGCGCCCTTGGCCGGCTACCACCGACCAGGGGAGCCAAGCCACCCTGGCGCCCATCAACCGCCCCCGAACCCCACCGCCGGTCACCGTTGATCGGGCGTGTCAGACGGGAGAGGAGCGGGTGATTTATGCCCGAACCCGAACACCGCCAACTCCGACACCGGACACTCCACCCGTTCCGGACGAGCGGGAAGCTCGATCGGAGACCGCCAAAAGGCCTCGCGGTGTCTCCCCCGACACTAGTACCGAAGCCTCTCGACCCGGACCCCGGACACGCATAGACCCGAGCGCTCGCCTACGCCGAGCCGCCTCCAGCGTACGCCCACCAAAAGGAGCACCTTCACCGTCCCGCGAGCCCCGAACCAGAGGGGCCTCTCCTCCAGCCGGCGGTTGCTGGCAGTGTGGCCAGCCCGGGCACCGGTACTCGGCCTGCCCAGCACCCCGGACCAAGGACTTCTGCTATAAGTGTGGCGCCCCGGGGATCACCTTGAGGGAGTGCCGGAAATGTTATACGGAGTGGAAGGCCGATTGGGCGGAACTAGACCGCCGCCGCCAAAAAGGCACGCAGGCCAACAATCCTGTACCGCATCAATAAAACAAGTAGTTCCGTCAAATCCGTTTTGCGATTCTTTTTTTTAGTTAGTCCCCATCTAGGCGTAGATTAAGTGCGTTTAGGAGACAGGTCCAGCTACTTAGAGATTCACCGCCGTGCGCCGTCCGCCCCCAGGAAGTGTCGATTCTACAAAGAACTTGCACCGTACCGTCTTGAGAAGGAAAAAAACGAGAGAAAAAAAAACAAACATCTAGTCCTAGGTAAGATCATTTTAGTATTTTTATTTTGTGCCGTTCCATGACCTGGACTGGAGAAGCACGAGTACCGAAGATTCGAGTTGCTCTAGGCACCTTCCGGTCTTTTATAAGTGGAGGGGGAGTTTGTGACGAAGTGTCCTCCCCCAACCCAAACATAAGACCGGAAGGCTAACTCGAAACCGCAGATTGGGGAAAACAACATAGCCTCCAGGCAAGGTCGTCCGTTAATCACTAGCGAAAGTTGATGTTCCGCTTCTAATACTCTTTGAATTCGCTTGAGCCATCTAGACACCGTTGAGCAGGGGCGTAGCAATTCCTCGAGCCCGCTGACAAACATCTTTAGTTCCGTCACCAGCAGCCACGAGATTCCGGTTCGACGTGGAGACTCCACTGCGGATGATAGCAGCCTGCGAAGGACTTCCAGGGCGGTGTGGGCCACACCGCAGGATTTCTGGGCGGTCGGGAAGGCACATCCAGGAGGAAGGATCCATCGGCAGCGGCCGCTAGGATCTTCCTACAGCGCAGGGGTACGGCCCTGTGCGGAGGCTCCCCGAACCTTGGCGTCCGGACTGCGTTAGGTGGCATGATCGGCCAAAGTCAGGGGCAGGGGGGAATCAAAGGCTCAAGTCTATTAAAGTCCCGCGCGAGTAAGGAGCGGACATTCGTTGCGTGGAAATTTAATAGCCGAGTTGAGTTAAAGTGTGTGTGTCCCGTCACCACGAGCAATATTAAACAGCATTAGGTAAGAGCCGAATCTTCGGACTTCATTATATCGTATTTCACGTATTCGCCAGTCAGGGGATTGTCCTGGCTGCGTCTTGTACACGTGCCGTATTCGTGCTTTTCCGTAGTTTGACCCGTGCAAGTTCCACGTAACCATTGTCGACCTTCCTGGAGGACTCCCGCGTCCTCGCAGCGAATCATTAATTCCGTCCAGTAGATTATAGCTCGCCTCTCGAGACTTTATACTCGTCGTAGCTCGCCGATTTGTTTCCCGCTCGTCTCGTCGTCCCGAGACGTTTCTATTCCTTTGGGTCAGGCCGTCATTAGCAATAGTTGTACAATTTGTAGTTTGCTCCTCACGGACGCCTAGTAACGCCCGTGAGTGATGTCCGTTACTCCACTACTCTCTGTCACGTTTCCATCTAAGAGGAGCCCATAAAGTCTCGAATTAATAGCAAATCTGTCTTGGTTGCGTCTCCTGCCGAATCCACTGTGCTCTCTATACTCCAACTCTGAGCTGCCGCATAGAGAAATCCGACTGCAAGTCTCCGGAAGCGTAGTGCGGCTAAACGCCAGTTCGTTCCGTTATCGTGGTACCGCGGGGTACCTGGCGCCCAGATTTTAGATTTCCGGAATTGTCGTCGAGAGTAAGGGCTTAATTTTGCGTCCCGTCTGGACTCACGTCTTTTTGATAGAAAAATAACCGTTCTCGAATTTTCCTGGGCCACTAGCTGCGGGTAGCTGTATTCCCGAGCAGTCCCAGGAAGAATTCGCCTCACAACTGTATGAAGGCTATTTTATTCATATAACCTATTTTTAGCATATTTTTTTTGAAATGAGAAAATCCTATTAGAGGAAGCGGTACGCGAGGAAAAGGAGGATCGCACCACCACGATAGGGGCCGTGGTGCACCCTTGGCCGACCACCTGCGAGCAGGGTTGCCAAACCCCGCCGGTCACTTGCGACCGAGCGGTACAGACTGGGGAGGAAAGAGTCCTCTACGGCCGAGTACCGCCACGAGAGGGACCTTCGCCCGTCGTGAGCGAGCCGAGGACTCCGGCGGAGTCACCCAAACGTCCCCGCCGGACGTCCCCGGACTCCCGGACTGAGACCAGGCGACTAAGACCACGGGCCCCCACTACTACGGCGATCGCCTACGGAGGGCCGCCTCCAGCGCCCGAGCCTCGAAAGGAGTCAACTACTCTCTGGAACACCCTCAAGATCCTCAACAACAAATGGTGCAATTCTACTTCATCTATTCCTGTCAATCCCCTTCTCAAACAGGCTAACATTACCAAAGTTGTTGACAAGCTCAGCCCACCTTGGGAACCTGTCAATCCCTCTCCTCTCTTCCAATCTCAGTCCAATCCTTTTTTGGAAGCTCCTTTTAATTTCACGGAACTGAACTACGCTATTGACAACCTTAAAACTGCTTCAGCACCAGGCCCGGACTCCATTGATTACAATATGGTTAAACACCTCCCTTCTAAATAAAACTCTTCCTACTTGACCTCTTCAACGACCTCCTTTCCTTCGGTCTTATCCCCCCAGACTGGCACAACTGCCATGTCCTCTTCCTCAAAAAGTCCGACGGCGTTAACTTTCGACCTATAACTCTCTCCTCTTGCATGTGCAAACTTTTGGAACGCCTCATCAATACCCGACTGCTCTGGTGGTGTGAGCGCAATAACTTCATCCCACCTTCTCAATCCGGCTTTAGAAAAGGGCGCTCATGCGCCGATAATTTAACTAATCTCACCCTCTATACTCAAACTGGTTTCTACAAAAAACAATATACCGTTGCTGCGTTCTTAGACGTCAGCTCAGCCTACGACAACGTGCTTCCTGACATCCTTATCTCCAAACTTTCCAAATTTGGCCTTCCTCACAAACTCCTGCATTTCATTTTCCATTGGATGTATCGTAGAGTTGCCTTCTTCGAAAGCCTCAACTCCTCCCAACCAATCTTCAAAGGTCTCCCTCAGGGAGGTGTTTTAAGTCCTCTTCTCTACACTCTCCATGTCTCCAACATCACCGACCATCTTTCTCCTTCTATAGCCATCTCCCAATTTGCTGATGACACAGCCATTTATTACAGAGATTCCTCGTTAGATGTCGCCAAAAACGTTATCGAAAAAGGTATCGCCAGAATCGATGCTAACCTCAAATCCCTTGGTCTCGATCTTTCTCCCACTAAAACGTAACTTATCATCTTCAACAAAAAACGCCTCCGCCCGGGCACACACACATTACTTGTAGGCGACACCCCCATACTCAACTCCCCCTCCGCAAAATTCCTCGGCATTATTTTCGATTACAAGTTAACGTTTGCGGCGCACATCGAATCTCTTAAATCGCGTTGCCTCAAAGCCCTTAACGTTGTTAAGTTCTTGAGAGGCACGTGGTGGGGTAGCCATCCAGACACCCTCCTAACAATTTATAAATCTCTAATCAGGTCTCGTATTGACAATGCCAGTTTTGTTTTTTATCCCACCACCTCCCAACTTAAACAGAAACTCGAGGCCTTACAAGTTGGTGCCCTCAAGCTTGTTCTTGGCCTACGCACCAGCACTCCCAACAATATCACCCTAGCTGAAACCAAAATTCCTTCCATCGAGGCTCGTTCCACCTTCCTTGGATGTAACTTCCTCTTCAAAATCTTCTCTAATGACCATCACCCTTCTATTCGTACCATCGAAGAATTCTCTCTCTACTCTCACAACTCCTCAAATCCTAGGTTGCTATCGAACTGTACGTCCCTCATGAAACCCCATGAAGACATACTTCTCAAAAGCACTAATTATCCCTGTTTTTCCACGGACTTCAGCGCCTTATTTCTGGACGTCAACTCCATGACGTCCCTTGGCCTCCAACTTCAAATCTCCCCCCATCCCAACGAGTCCCTTAACGATTTTATTTCTTCCAACTTTCCTAGTCATATATGTATATATACGGACGGCTCCAAATCACCTGCGGGCCCGTCCACTGGAGCGGCAATCTATTGCCCCCAGCTTAACTACACTAAGACTGCTAGCATTAATAAAATCGCCTCGGTTTATACGGCCGAGTGCTTCGCCTTACTCATGGCTGTGGAATTAGCTTTAGAAAATACAAATTTGTCTTATCTTATCTTCTCCGACTCCCTAAGTGCAATTACTAGTCTTAAGCATAGCAATATTTCTATTCATACTAACTTCTACATTCTAGCGATCAAACACAAGCTTCTCCTTTTTTCATCTATCACCAATAATGCCGCCAACATTTCCTTCTTATGGATTCCCGCGCAGTCGGGCATCCAGGGCAATGAATATGTTGATGGTCTTGTCAAAGAAGCTGCCGGTCAACCTCACTCTAACACCATCAAAGTCCCATATACTGACTTCAACCAACTTAACAAATCAGCTATGTGGGATCTCCAATGAGGTCACCACCAAAGGTTTACACAAAGGCTCATTCTACTTCCGCGAATACTATCGCAAGTCCACTAAACCCTGGTTCCACAAACTCAAAGTTGACAGAAAATATATAGTCCAATTATGCCGTCTAAGATCCAACCATTACAACTTACCAGCTTCTTTGGCTCGTCTTGGTATGATCCAAGACGGATCCTGCGAATGCAACCACCCGTCCAAGGACATATCCCCTGTTCTTTGGATTGTCCTCTCTATACAAGAGAGCGCGCCAACCTCTCTCGCTCGCTGGACAAACTCTTCCCCAATCAACCTTTACAATTAACCTCGTATATTAAAAAACCGCACCTATCAGCGTTTAATTATATCTATAAGTTCCTTCTTTCTCACAATATCTGTCCATAGTTTATACACATGTTATAATTGTTAAGATCACTGTATACTCACTCCAATGGGCTCTATTGGCAGCTCACGGTTTTAAATAAAAAAAAAATAAAAAAAAAGAGTCAACTACTCGCCGTCCTGGACGAACCCATCTCCACCATCAACGGGAGGCTGTTGGCAATGTGGCCAGATGGGCCACCGCTACTCGGCCTGCCCGACGCCAAGGACAGCAGACTTCTGCTATGAATGCGGCGCCCCGGGGACCACCCTGCGTGAGTGCAGGAAGTGCTACCCGGGGTGGAAGGCTGATTGGGCCGAGCTGGACCGCCGCCGCCAAAAGGGCATGCCGTAAAGATCCTGTACCGCCTCAATAAACCAGCTTAGTTCCGAAATTCTAGTCGTGCGATTTTTTTTGGTTAGTCCCCATCCGAGCGTAGACTAAGTGCGTTTAGGAGACAGGTCCAGCAACTTAGAGATTCACCGCCGTGCGCCGTCCGTCCCCAGGAAGCGTCGATTCGACAAGGAACTTGCAGAGTACCGTCTTGGAAAGGAGAAAAAAAAGAGAGAAAACAAAACATCTAGTCCTAGGTAAGGTTATTTTAGTTATTTTTTATTTGTGCCGTCCCATGACCTGGACTGGAGAAGCACGAGTACCGAAGTCCAAAGATTCGATTCGCTCTAGGCACCTTTCGGTCTTTTGTGAGTGAAGGGGGAGTTTGTGACGAAGTGTCCTCCCCCAACCCAAACATAAGACCGGAAGGCTAATCCGAGACCGCAAATTAGGGAAAACAACATAGCCTCCAGGCAAGGTCGCAAGTTAATTACTAGCGAAAGTTGATGTTCCGCGTAGCAATTTCTCCAGCACGCTGACAACCATCTTTAGTTCCGTCACCAGCAGCCACGAGATTCCGGCTCGCCGTGGAGACTCCACTGCGGATGATAGCAGCCCGCGAAGGACTTCCAGGGCGGTGTGGCCCACGCCGCAGGATTTCTGGGCGGTCGGGAAGGCACATCCAGGAGGAAGGATTCATCGGCAACGGCCGCTAGGATCTTCCTACAGCACAGGGGTACGGCCCTGTGCGGAGGCTCCCCGAACCTTGGCGTCCGGACTGTGTTAGGTGGCATGATCGGCCAAAGTCAGGGGCAGGGGGCAATCATAGGCTCAAATCTATTAAAGTCCCGCGCGCGTAAGGAGCGGACATTCGTTGCGTGGAAATTAAATAGTGAGTCTCGTTTAGTGTGTGTGTCTCGTTCACTACCAGCCACCACAAACAGCGTTAGGTAAGAGCTAAATCTTCGGACCTATTCATATCGTCTATCACATATTGGCCAGTCAGAGTATTGTCCTGGCTGAGTCTTGTACACGTGCCGTATTCGTGCTTCTCTGTAGTTGACCATTTGCTAGTTCCACGTAACAGTAGTCTACCTTCCTGGAGGACTCCCGCGTCCTCGCAGCGAATCACTGATTCCGTCCGTTAGTAAGTAGCTCGCTTCTCGAGATTGTTATACTATCCGTTAGCTCGCTAATCTGTTTCCGTTCGTCTCGTCGTCCCGAGACGTCCCTCTCATATTTTGTTAGGCCGTCTTTACCATAGATTGTACAACCGTAGCTTGCTCTTCACGGACGCCTAGTAACGCCCGTGAGTGAAGTCCGTCAACTCACCCACACTCTGTCATATTTCCACCTAAGCAGAGCTAATAAAGTCTCGAGTTAATAGCAAATCTGTCTTGGTTGCGTCTCCTGCCAGATCCACTGTGCTCTCACTAATTCCACCTCTGAGCTGCCGCGTAGGGAAATCCGACTGCAGATCTCCGGAAACAGTGTTCGGCTAATCGCCAGTTAGTTTCGTTTATCGTGGTACCGCGGGGTACCTGGCGCCCATATTCGTAGGTTTTCCGGAATTGCAGCCGAGAGTCAGGGCTTAGTTTCGCGTCCCGACTTTTCCCGGTTCAATTCAATTGTGAGTCAGAGAAATCAGTCTCGATCTCTTGATCGGTTAGTTTCGTTTAATACACCCCAATTAAAATATCATCTCTCGAATTTTCTTGGGCAACTGACTGCGGGTAGCTCTATTCCCGAGCAGCCCAAGGAAAATTCCTCACAATGTATATGCGTTTTTGAAACAATCATCTACATTTACGAGATGTTTGAATTGTCCATCGTATACCAGACCAGTTAATGTTAATAATAGTGGTATGTTAGATGAGGTTTACGTTTAGATGAGGTATACATATGTGTGTATATCTATCTATCCATCCACCGGAGCACTTCCATGCTAGATGAAGGCAGAATGATGCATACAATAGTAACGAGTATTCTCTTTCTTACAGTCTGTGATATGTTTCTGTCATTTATAGCATTTTACTTATATTTACGCCGATTCCGAAAAGCTGCAATAAAGTTGTCAAAGTTGTATATTATAACTTCAAATTTACGAGAGCATGAAAACAGCAAATTATTTTTTACTTTTCAGCTCATTTTTTGTTCCACTTACTTTTATTTTTTATTTTATTTTTTCAGCTCTTTTAGTTTTTAGTTTTCTGTGGTGTTGTAAATTTTTCGAAGTGGGTCACATTTTTTTAAAAAATGTTTTAAGATATAGCATACAGGTATTAGGAAGTTCCCGCTCGGTGATGACCGGAGTTGCCCATCGCACGCGAAGGTAGAAGCAGGTAGAAACGTAGTCATAATTCAGAGAGTGGGGGTGCCAGTTAAGCTCAGAGAGCCTAACGTGGCAGACACTGATATAGAGTATGAGCCTCGACTTCAGATATTAATTTAACCGATGAACATTTCAACTTCGTGCGAAATGTCATTTTCATATCTGTAGAATGTTTTCGGTGTATTCAATGGTTTATACAGTACGATCTATCTAGCTGCTCGTCGTGTGGGACCGAATATAGGCGTTTAAGGGAGTCCAGTAGGTTGAAAAGTTGGGTCTCGGAAACCCTTTTTATTGCGATATTAATGTCTCTGTACCGCCCATTTTATGACATGGGGGTGCAAAAAAAGGCCTTTTTTCAGTAAGAGCGAAAGTTTATAAGTTATGGATTCTATGTTAATAACAATTTGTTTATCAAAGCCTTGACATTCACCTGAGTAAAATTATACCAAACACGATCAAAATCTACCAATTGCAAGATATATGTATATAGAAAGGTTGTGTTATAAGAATTTGCGTGGGTCATTACCCTTAATACATCGTGTATCTTGTAATTCTTCGAAGTAGATCGTGTTTGGTACTATTTTACTTAGGAGAATGTGAGCAATTTGTGAAACAAATCACTGCTGTACTATAATATTAAATGTAATCATTTTTGTACGTAGCAAATGTATATGATTTTTGTAATATTAACAGGTCACTGAGACGGCCCCCAGGGACTGAAAGTAGGGTCCGAAAGGGTCAAAAAGTTGGAATTCATAATTAGTGGAGGGGATACACACGAGCAGTTGGGGAGGCTCCGAACGTAAGCAGTTAGAGAGGTCCTACTGTATTTCGGCATGGTGAGAGAGCGGAAGACAGGGTGGGGATGTGTGCGCGCGCGCAAGAGAGAGAGGGATATTATATATAGATATAATATTGTGGAAGTCTCTATCGTATCGAGCATTGTCTCCAAGTGGCACAAGTGTTCTGTACTTCACAAGTGACGGTTGTAACGGGTGACTGTGAAGTGCGTAAGGAATACATGATTTTTCAAGTGAAAGTGGAATAATTCGAATCGGAGTAATGGATAGACCATCGAAGGGCACCGGTCGCAAACGGAAAATTCGCGCGAAAGAACCAGGAGACGAGAAGAAGGTACGTCTTGATGAATGCAGAAACCGCGCGAAGGCTAAGTGCCGGAAGGAAAGCAGTAAACCACGCGACTTAAGAAAATGCGAACTTACAATAAAGACAGACAGATACGTTAAACGCAGGAGGAATATGAAAAGTGACTTAATATTAATCGCACTCGATTGGATAATGAAACGTCCGAAGAATACGAAAAGCGATTAAATGTTATTCACACACAGTTAGCGAATGAAACGAGCGAGAAAAAACAAAAACGACTAAGTGTTATTTGCAAGTGTCATTCCTACACGCCAAGCAAAAGAAACTCCAATAGAACGCGAGCATCGAATTGATTTTATACAGACGCGATTAGACATCGAGACACAGGAAGAACAAACGCATAGAATCGGTTTAGTGACAGCCTGTTTGGAAAACGAAACGCCGGAGAGAGAAGAAGTGCGCGTTTAATGAATATGCTGCTCTCAACCACATAACGTACAAATGAATTGACAATGTCGAAAGAGCACTTTGAATCGGTTGTCAATGTTTTCGCCCATGTACCGTGTACATGGGCCGAATACATGCAACGTATAAATTTACAAATGCCACTTGTATGCGCTCTCCTCCCCACGAGTCTAGCTGAATGTAACACAATAATAATTGCCGGCCCCCGTTGTTCCAACCTTCTTAAGAAGCACAAATTCCCGTCGAAGGCGTATTGGAATAACATGACAGTAATGGCTCTACCGGAAGAGATTAACGACTTTTCAAACAGGAAACACAAATGCTCTGTAGAAGTGTACTTTTCATAAAAATAGTCAAAATACAAACTCGGTATGGCCAGGATTGGTATAAAGGTCAAGTAGTTTTATTTATCAGCGATGTAGTCGAAATGGCCGAATAATTGTCATTACGATTAAACCAAACTGAAATTATAATTATTGTTAGAAAGATTAGACGCGCTAGAAAGACACAGGGAATTCGAAATAAATGTCGGTAGTCGGTAGTCTTAGCAAGACAATTCACGGTGCGATACCCTTCTTAACAATGGGTGTTTTCACGTATTGAAACGGACAACGCATGAAGTTATGGTAAACAATGACAATCTTAAACTGCAAAAACTGTGGGAAGGAAACACGGATATACAACCTTGCGGAAACGTGATAGATGTTGCATATTACCTTGCTAAATATGCAGGAAAATACAAACTTGCTGAAACAGGCGAGGTTGTTAAAGATGCCATTGTACGCGTAAAACATTGCGGTGGTCGCACATGGAAGCAATTGTTTTAGGTGGCCATGGCAATTATCTCTCAACGCTTAGTTCGCGCAGCGTAATGTGCTTATAGATTGTCATCTACCACTTAAGATGAGTACGCGCAACGCTGTATTTGTAAACGCTGTCGACCGGAGCAAGGATTTAGACTCATACGATTGAATGCGGACGAGACATCAATTTTTAATAACATACTCGATCGATATGTACATCCAACGTCTGGAAAATCTAGATGATTTCAACCTAGTTGAATTCGCTGTTCGATACGAGACAGTCTCTACCACACTGTGGATCGAAGAAGACGGCGACGAAGAACTTTGAGAAAATGAGTTTGCACAAGAGAAATGAAAGTTTATACGATTGAAAGATAATACACATATGAGGATAAGAAACAAACCAGCTGTATTACGTTATCGCTATTATACATTGACCAGCGACAGAGAAGGATATTACTATAATTTAATAGTATTTTACATACCATTTCGGAATAAGAGTGACCTCATGCTTGAAAACGTGTCGGCAGAACAATACTTCTTACGTCGACAAAACGAGTTACGGGCCCAGCCAGGAACGAATCTGTCGAACATCAAAATAAATTTGGAATAAAATTGGAATAAATTTGCACAATTTATACTTGCAAATTTATATTTATATTCAACAATTTATATTTAAATTTATATTTATTTTGCGGAGCTAATCATCCAAGCCGCTGTTGCTTTAAATGCTGTCGAAGTGCATAGTCGAAGCATATATATATGAACATGAAGAAGAGCAAGAAGGAACTGCAATGACGGATGATGTCTTAGTAATATTCGAAGCCTTAACATTCAACAGAAAGAGTTGTTTAAAAGAATATCAACAGTAATAGAGAATGATATTAAGAATTGTAACAATATGGTACAGATGTTGGTTTTCATAACCGGAGGGGCCGGTAGTGGTAAATCCTTCATCTTAAAATTAATCGTTGAACATATTAAACGCTGTTATAAACCGACAATTAATGCAATGATGAAACCATCGTTCATCAAGGTAGCAGCGCTGACTCTTGTCGCTGCACACCAAATTTTCGGGGAGACACTACATACAATTTTCTCCTTCCCTATTGAGAAAAGAAGGAAGTGGTAGCATAGTAAGTGGTTGATCATTGATGAGATATTAATGGTATCGTACGGGATTTTGCAAATATTTCATTTCAAGTTGCAAGAATTCAAAAACAATGAGAAATGACTTCCTGGTACAAATATACCTCTCGCCGGTGACATCATGCAGTTGCCACCAGTAAAAGGGCGTTAGTGTTTCATATAACCAAACTGGTGTACCGGACAGACTGATTTATGATAGCAATTTTCTTTCAGCGAATTAACTATTAATATGCGACAACATCGCGACACAGAGTTTATAGATTTACTAAATAATCTACGTTTTGGTGAAGTAACAACTCAACAGTTAGAACTATTATGCAAATAACGGCATGTTCCCTTAACTGGAAAATTTGAAGACGGTGCGGCAGTAAGAAAATGTCCTAAATTAAAATTGGTGAACGAATACAACTTTAGAATGACTGATACTCTGGCGAAATCCCACCGTGTCTACATCATTAATGCGCTTGACGAAACCCGTGAAGCGGCTACGTATGGTTAAAGACCTCCAACCGATGTCATTCCAGTAAATATGAATACTTGTAGTGGTCTTTTATTTACACACTCTACAATTAGCTGTTAGCTCACGAGTGATGCTGCGACGAAATATATCAATTTCCGATGACTAACAAACGGTGCAATTGGAGTAGTGAAACGCTTCAAATGGCCAGCTCTACGTAGAAATCAACTGGAGGAGGGTGAAATACCGGAATCTGTAATGACGCAACTTGATGACGAAACTATTGGCAACAGATTTAAAGATGCCGACGGGTGTATCATTGCAATGATACACCCGCAGTGCAATCGCACCGGTTTCAGCGACATTTCAAGCAATCAAAGCTTACGGAGATCTTGAACGCAGAATGTTGCCCCTTATTCTCAGCTGGGCAGTAACTGTACGCAAATTACAAGGAAGCACTCTGAACAAGGCCATAATAGACCTCGGTAAGAAAAATTTGCAAAGGGACAAATGTATGTCTCCCTGAGTCATATGAAAAGTCTGAATGGGTTATCCGTATTTGATCTAGCAACAAATAAAGTTCTAAAGAAACCACACGCCGAAAAAGCACTTGCAGAAATGCAAAAATTACGTAAGCTGTTGTGAATGCAGTGACATATGTTGTCTGATATAAAATGGATACCAATGTGTGTACCACTGACACCAATAATGCGTATGTAGACTCTGTGCTTCTCAAATATATGGGCCGTTTATTTTGAAAGTGGTGTAAGTCCATTTTTTAAAAAAATGAGCTATCATGTAATTCGTGCTTAATTTAATGTATATTTTTTATGTATAACCAGTCCATGTTTAATTTCTTAAAAAATTCCCATGTTTTGTACAACTTAAACTCGGTCGGTAAATGAAATTACATAATCATCGATTATGAAAGTGGTGTAAGTCCAATTGACAAAGGTAGGTGGCTTAACAGACGGTTGCCGATTAGTAGTCTGTTATTATTCATTTGTTTTATCTTACGTGCCATATTACGTGTGAAGAGTTGCTAACTTAGGTTATAGAGTTGTTAATTTATTCCATTTGTTTCTTAAAATGGATAACTTCATATTAACATCAGATAGTGATATAGGTAAGAACAAATGGTAAATCAATATTATATTATTATAACAATTGAAAATATTTATTTTATTTCATTATAAATAAATTCACACAGACATAAAGCCCATGAATATAAACAGAAGAATAATCTTAGGTTCAGAGGATGAAAACAATTCTGCTATGAACAACAAATCAGCGAATCGTAAAAAGAGAAGAAGAATAATAGAGATAGAATCTTCATCAGATGAAGATATTGTTATTGAGAATCTAGATTCTGTAGAACAAAACAAAGAAAAATATTTGCAACACATAAACAAAATTAAGCGAAATAGTGGACAAGGCACTATACAAAAAGAGGAAAACTCATTCCAGCAAAACAATTTGAATCCAAAAATTGTAATTGCTCGAAGAAATGTATAGAACGTATTAATGAAACACAACGTATACAAATTTTTGATAAGTTCTGGAATATAGGTGATTTTAATAAGCAAAATATATTTCTATATGGTAATGTTCAACGAGAATCCGTCAATAGAAGAAGACCTAGAAATAATTCGGGCACTAAAAGGGCATGTGCTAATAAATTTTACCTAGTCACTTTTGGTGGAAACATTTTAGTATGTAAGAAGTTTTTCATTGATACTTTCCAAATATCTACTGGACGAATTGATCGTATCCTAAGATCGCATGAGAAAATTCCGAAAGACATGCGTGGAAAAATGGATGGCTCTTGCAGAAGAACTAGTGAGCCACTGACAAATGCAGTGATAGACCACATAAAAAGCTTTCCGGCATTTGAAAGTCACTATACTCGATCACAAAATCCGGAACGAATGTTTTTAAATCCTGAATTAAATATAAGAAAAATGTATAATTTATACTTGGAAAAATGCAAGGAAAATAACTTGAGTTCAGTTAATGAATGGACATACAGGAAAATCTTTAAAAGAGATTTCAAGTTACACTTCCATTTGCCACGTAAAGATACCTGTGCGAAATGTGATTTTTTAAACATGAAAATCAAGACAACAACTGATGACAAAGAAAAAACTATTTTTGTAGAAAGACATGATGTTCACTTGCAAAATGCTGAATTAGCAAGAAAAGCATTACAAGAAGATAAAATTCTGGCATCAGAAAATCCTGATAAATACTTTGCCTTCTCTTTTGACTTACAAAAAGCGTTACCCTACCCGAAATTATCTGTCTCAATCGCATATTACAAACGAAATATGTATGTTTTAAACGAGGGTTTTCACAATTTCCACGACAATAAAGTTAATATGTATATGTGGGACGAAACTATTGCTTCCAAGGGATCGCAAGAAGTAGCTTCTTGCTGTTTGAGGCATTTAGAAATGTAACGACCCACAGCCAAGTTATTGCCTACAGTGACATGTATACTGGGCAAAATCGAAATTTACAAATGGCATTGATGTGATTGAAGGTTGTCCAGTCGCTGGATAACAACACTGACATAATTGATCACAAATTTTTACTCTCGGGGCATTCATACCTTCCGAACGATGCAGATTTTGGTATCATAGAAATGGCATTGCGAAAAAAGAATTTTCTGTACACACCACAGGATTATTATGATGTAATAACACAATGTAGAAAACCTGACAAATTCATTTTACATGAAATGAAACGAGAGAATTTCATTTCAACAAAAAATCTTAAAAATGCGATTAAAAAACAGATTAAAAAAACACTAATGGCGAACAGGTCAATTGGTTACAAATATGTTGGTTGAGATTTCTCAAAAGTGTACCATACACTATTTTATATAAAACATTGATGAAGGACGCTGAATTTAAAACTATAAATTTATTACCTACACGTCCTGGAAGACCGCCAAAATTGGAAAAAATCGCCCTGGCGCCTTTATACCAAAATGCCAGGCCTATTAGTTACGAAAAATATAAAGACATGATGCAGTTACTACCCTATGTACCTCCGGTGCATCATGTATATTTCGAAACACTGCCACATGCAGAGCATAAGTAAAATCTATCCGTGTCTTGTAATTTTGACAATGTAATTAGCGTCTAAAATTAAATTTGATGTCTTGTTATGCGTATTTGTAAACAAAATTGGATTAAAGTGAAGTATATTTTAAGTTATATTTGATTTTTCAAAATTGAAATTAAAGGATTTTTACAGTTGTCTAATTTTGAAAGTGGTGTAAGTCCATTTACAGCCTATAAATATATATTATTATAGTCTAATTCGCCTAAAACAAATTGATATAATCAAATTAAGTATCGATAAAACAGTAGAAACATTGCCAGACTTCATATAATTTGCCTAAATTTTTTAATTAACAGATATGCTAACCTTTAATTTTCTCGAAACAAGAGAAAATGGACTTACACCACTTTCAAAATAAACGGTCCAATTGTCGAAGAGGCTAGGCTACCCACGTGACTTTTAGCGAGTTGGCCGTTCGCTGTGTTACCTACAGAAATTAGAGGGGCGAGATGCAGCTGCACGCGATGTCCATCGAATGATCCAGCGTCCAAACGCACGTGTGTCAGTTCTCACACATACGTATGTTCAACTGTTTCGATTCCCCTTTTTTGCGGCACTCGCTTATCGCTTTTACGATCTTGAACTGGGGAGCTCCCAGCTCCCGTGATTCCGAGACCGAGTACGAGCCGAGTCCCAACTGGTCCCAACTACGGATACTACACGTATAGTACAGTACGTATACGTACTATGTATAGCATACTATACCATATAAAGGGATCGGTGTGTCTCTGTTTCTTTTCAACTACAATAGACTGTCTCACATTATCCACATGTTACGTACATATCTATTGCCAAAAGTATAGTGATGCATAGAATTTATCGGATGTCGATTTTATAAAAATATAAATTAAAAAGAAGCTGAAAATATAAAAAAAAACGCGAACAGCAATTCTATTGTACACGAAATCGAATTCGACCCTTACAGTACTATTTACTGAATTAGAATCAAATTTCCCATTTCGGCAAAAGAAGAAAGACTCTGCTCTGTGTCTGTGATCACATTTTAGATAACGAAATATTTACAGTACGTCGAAATTATTCTGTTTCATATTATACAATTGTGTCTAATATGTGGAATTATTACTCTTTGAACCGTTTTTAGTATGACATGAGCATATGAGTTTGATGGAAAATGAATATGACCAAACAAAAATCTTATGGACTATGATTTGAATGATTCGTAAAACGTATGTATATAATTTCCTACAAAATCGATAAACTTTTTCTGGTATATTACTCTACGTGCCAAGATCGAAACTGTAGGGGACTTGCCGTAGTTGTTACACTTTTTATAATAAATGGTATTTGCAGTCTTTTTCGGAAAGAAAAGATAATGGGAAGAGTCAAACTAGTACTTCCGTATGGCAGAGAGATTCGAAACGTAAGTCATGAGTTCGATTCCTAGTGTAAGATGTGTTACGACAGTTTTTATAGATATGCACGGAAAATAATATAGATCTATGCACTGGGAATGCATAGTAATTCTGTTGAGGAGGAGGAATGTTATCATACATTTCTGCTAGCAATATTAGGGTATACGTATGCATTTAAGCTATGGGAAATATTTCTATTTTGCAAAAACAAATACACAATTCCAGTCTTAAAAATCCAGAAAGTAAAATATTATGCTTTGAATCCTTTGCTAGCATGCCTTTTCTCACTAGGTACACTGAGCTGGTCTTACTAGGAATGACAGTCATGTCATTATTTAGTGCCATTGTTTATGAATATGTAAGAGAGTTTCCAACTATTAGTGTTCTAATTAATGAAAGTTTAAAAATAGTGCAGTAACTAAATGAAAACCTTGAAAACTGTAAAGGCATCTACTAGTGCTTGCATGTATCTTTGTATTGAAATATTAGTTCTGCGTAACAGTCCTCTGATGTAATATCCTCTAGTATCAGATATAGCAGAAACAAAGATGGTTGATATACATATTAGCTCCTTTCATATATTTATGACAGTCAAGCATTCAAGACAATGAAGAGTACTTTCAAGAAAAGAAACAACTCTGTTTCATTTGACTTTGTGCTATAAAAATAAGACCAACTATAAAATAGCAGATCTTTGATTAGACAATCCATTTCATAAAAGTCATTTGCACAAGAACTGTTACGCAGATTTAAATGCTTCAATTCAAAGATATGTTTGCAGATCTGTAACTTCCTTGTGGTTACTGAGATTTAAAAGTCCCACTTTATTAAATAAATGTCCATTGGTCCAAATTTGAGCAGCTGTATTTTCCAAGTGTTTGGTTCTTGGGTCCAACTTTTTCAAACATACCAAAACTGGAAGATCAACTCTTCATGATCATTTTACAGTATCAAAAACGACACAGTTATGGAAGCTCTCATTTATAGTAGGAAAGACCCAAGTTATTACAACAGCATAAGAATATTTAGATAGCAAGAGACTGTATTTAGATAAAGACTGGAATTGTTGGACTTGTAATGATTCAAAACAAGTCATTACTATTTACTAAGGAATTAAGGAGCTGTTTACTAGATTCCGATAAATCCCACAGCTAAAAAACATAAGTAAGGGTAGGGCATTCTTGTAAAAGGATATTTTTGTGAGGTTCATCTACAACGCGTATATGCCTAACCCCAGATCTTGCTGTCAAAGCTGTCAACACAGTGCAGAGTAGACCTTTCAATTAGGCGCCACCTCGGACCCAATGGCCCACCTAAAGTACCCAGCTATACCGCTCTGCATATCAACAACATGGCTACGATACGACGAAAATCATGCTTCCGTATTCCCGCTCCTGTGGGTTTATATGAAATGATTTTGGGTTGGAAAAGGTCCCAATCGAAAGATGAAGGATCACTACAGACCGGATGATACCTGATATTCCACAATTCCGATGCTTTATAGGCATATTAATGGGTTGAAAGTTGTCAAAACTACATCAAGTTTACAACTTTTAGCACATTATTATTACTAAAAAGCATCGGAATTGTGGAAAATCAGGCATCATCCGGTCTGTAGTGATCCTTCATCTTTCGATTGGGACCTTTCCCAACCGAAAATCATTTCATGTAAGCCCACAGGAGCGGGAATACGGAAGCATGATTTGGGCCATTTGTGCCGATAAAACAGCGCTTCTACCATACCGCGAACGACCGAAGTGTAGCCCCAGGCGAACCCGGCCGGAATTTTACCCTCTCCTGTTACGCTTTCGGAATTCTCTAGCCTGGCTTCCCCTCACGCGCTTTTTACCACACATGCTGCGCGCCTTGTAGTCATGCCCTACGTTTGTATTTGAGATTTCAAGTGAGACGGGGACCTGCCTCTATTCACTTTCTTAATGCAGAGAGTGATTCTAATTTTCATTATACATATCATTAATAACAGACATGCGACATATTTGGTAGATTTTTATTCTACTTTCATCCCTTTTTTGGAGCTCCATAGAATGGCATTTACAGTTGCATCTGTAAACAAAATCAGACCAGTACTTGCTTCCTCACTAATAGCAAAATGTGTATGCATGAGCTTTCTTACCTTATTCGGCAATTGGAAATTACATGATCTTATGCGTGGAATATTATACATAAAATGTATAACAGGTCCCAGGAAGTATCAACCTAAAATAAGAAAGAACGTTAATAAATCTTGTTAACAGTTTTCTAAACATTAATGAAAATTGCTTATGTAGAATATCTTCATACCTTCATCATCAGATGATTCTGATAAGAGACCTATCCATTCCATCGTCACGTCTATTTCTTCTTCGAAACTGCTGCTCTTTTCCCTCAATGGTCCTGGAGTGACTGTCACGTCCATCTCTTGGTCGGAATCGGTTTCTTCCGAAGAATCGCCAGATGATGCATCGCTGGAGTCCTCGTGGAGTTGTCTCCTCGATCAGTCCTTCCTTTGTCCAGGCAACCTCAATAATTGTCCTTGTGTGCAAGACGGCAACTCTCCAATTCTCCGGTGTTATTTCGTCCACAGCCTCCTTGCTGAGTGGTTTCACATCCGTCATCGTGAAAGTGGTGTTCCTCTGATCTACTTTTCCTTTAACCTGCTCCCAAATCAATTCTATCGGATTATATTGGCAGTGATAGGGGGGCAATCGAAAAACCGAGTGCCCGAATTCGCGCGCTATCTCGTCTAGCTCGTATTTTTTTACCGCAACTTTATGTTGATTTACTATTTCTAGTAACCCAGCTTGTTTTAAATCGTCTTCAAATTGAATGTTATTATTTGTGAGCCATTCTATAATCTCGTTTTGACGCGAACCTATAGTGGCGGTTTTATTTTTGATCACCGAGTGATAAGGCGCGTTATCCATCACTATTGTCGATTGGAGAGGAATATTTGTTAAAAGTTTTAAAAACCACTTTTTGAATGTTGCGGTTTTCTTCGATCGAAATAAAAGCAAAGCATGGGAAATGAAACCGCTTGCCATTCCCGTATGTGTTAAAATAAGGCGCCCGCCTTTGTCGGTCGGCTCCTTCCGCTAACTTTTCCGCGAACTATCACTCCACGAACGAGTGGACCCACTGTGGACCACTGTTTTATTGAGAAACACAATTTTTTCGATGTCAAGTTTCCGAACCTGATGTAAAAAGAAACACCGCAAGCTAACAGTATCCGTACGCTCCATTAAAAATTTCCTATTGTTGATTTTACCCCACGAAAACACGACTTTCTGTAAAACCGAAGACACCGATGTCTTTCCTCCATCAAATAAACCCACTTCCCGTAAAGATATTAAAAGTTTCCTCCGAGTTGTAAGTTCTTTTCCACTGCATTAAGTGTATATATCTTCGCGAATATCTTCGCGGTCTCTTTTTCCCCGGAGTGGAAAACTGTCGCCGTGACAGCGTTCAGTCCCAATTCACTTTAGTCACGGTGTGCCTTGAGATTTGCAGAGCGTCTGCAACTCTTTAACCGACTTTATTTACGTCCACGAGTGGTCCATTATTAGTTTTTTCCTGCGAAAAATAATTGTACAAACGATAAACAAATGTGCGCGCCTGAGACCGAAGGGTGGCAGCCCTGCCCGAACGACGATTCTGTGCCATTGTAACCGAAAGTACAAAAAAAGTTCAGATACAAAGCCGTAATGTTCTGCTTCGTCGTGGTGTGCTTCGTACAAAAGTATCAAAGGACTGAAAATTTGGAAAGTGAAACGATCTATATAAACCTTTTCCTACATCCTCTTTTATTACTTCCGCAGCAATACTGAGACTCTCGCTGCCAATTATTTCCTGGAAGTCTAAAATATTTATCATACGGCCAATCATATACATGGAACTCTACTTTATGATTTAATTGCAGCGACCGCGTTCCAAGTAGATCGGGCGAGGATGCCTTAAAGTAATCCAAAACTCTTTTACAGCAGGTTGTAGCTAGCACTGCATGATTTACTCAATAAATACCTGCTTCACTAACAATGGGCAGGGTTCGTCTAAAGGTATACGTGTTGTATTGTGATTCTCACTTACCTTGCCAAGTTAGATTCATATCTTCATTCACTGCCACCGGAATGTTCACAAAAAAAAGCATAAACACGGTTTCCTTCAGGAGTCCCAAATTGAGACTCGCAAGAGACTCTACGGATTACGGCTTATTCCAAGCCGAGCGGATCGTGTCACTTTACTGGCATTTCTGATTTTTCTGAAATTCGCACATACTGTTCTCTCTAAGCAAATAGATATAGACCTTTCGATACTACTGCCGCCCATTGGCGGCGGCTTAATTTTGTGATATTGGAACATATTATTTATACCAATGCCAGTCATTTTAATTAATGTACTATGAAGAAATAGGTATGATTTAAAAACGTTAAACGCCAAGCATGTATTTTCTATCTTTCTATCTGATCCGCGAGATAAAGTTCTGTCGAAATCGGCTTTCAATCGAGGATTGGTTGAGGGTACAACGAAGCAGTATAGTCAGTTTCAAAATGTTTTTTAAATACGTTAAATGCCGCGTTAGTCACCGATGACTGTCGTGATCCAAATGAAAAGTTTAGTGTTAATCACATACGAGATTTCTATGAATGATCCAAAACACGTTATCGCGATTACGCTGCCGTGCAGTACAACGACTCTTGTGGAAAACTTCCCCGTCCCATGAATGTATAGGTGTGGTCATCTCCTCCGTACCGAAAGGAATACGTCATATTCTCATTTTTCGTGAATCGTAATTATTTAAGAAACATAGATCGTCAAAGTATAACATTTTCGCCATTTCGCTAAATGAGACCATTACGGAAGAATTTTTGTTGCGAAAGCCCCTGATCGAATCAACGTTGTTCCTTGCTTGTTTTGTTCAGGAAAGGACCAACTTTATAGCTATTATTTTTTCGAGAGCCCGCAGATTTTCCATTTAGTCCAAGATATTGAAGTAAACTTTTAATTTGCAAATAAAGTAATGTTGGGGTAAATTGGCTACTCGAAGATTGACTTCGAAATATTACGTGGACTTTCCTTTATCGAATAATGTTTCATCCAGGGTGGCAAAGCGATGCCAAATATTGAATAAAAACAATTAACCGGGGAGCGTGTGTGCTCGGGCGTATCGCGCTGCGAGCAGTCAAGCGTCACTGCTCGCGCGATACCTGTTACCTATTCAATGTGGACTTTGTAAGGGATTAGCTACGGTGATGATTGACTCTGGGCAAGGTCACGTAGTACAAGTATCCCTACTGTGATTGCGTTCGTTTATAATATAAACTTTATATACTGCAAATACTGGCAATGTGACGTCTGCGAGTAGCGTTCGGCTATTCAAAGCTATACTTCCTGTAAAGATTACTACCACAAAACCGAACTGTCTTGCAATATACTGACGCTACTGGCGTTACTATACCTCTGCAGCCACAATACTCGCAGTAGGAAGTGATGTCAAGATTCGTGACGTCATAAACCTTTGTGAATACTGAGAAAGTTTACTTCGGTCATGTAATACTAACAGTACTTGCAGTACATAAACGAACGCACCCTGCATTATACTGTGGTGATGCCTAGCAATAGCGGCCGATGTACGCTACGTCTAGGATGGAATCCGTGCACCCGATCGAACGGGCGATTGACGAGTCAATTCCCGCAATAATTGGTAAGATGGTTGCCACCTGCTTGGCGAACGATGCCTAAACGCTACCCTGTGACTTGACAGGGCAGTTGCAGGCTTTTCTGACTCTATTGTACAATTCAACAAACGCAAAGAACCCATCTACTGGGCTTGCAACTTCTACACGAATCTCCTAAGGCAGGGACTGAGGAATGTGAGACTTACCGCGAATATCTGTGGCAGATGTAATTAGTCACTATTAAATTCAGTCGAGAGCTGCTTTGTTCAGATATCCAGGCGCCTGGCTCCATAAATTCCAGTGGAATACACTCGCTCGTTGTCTCACTCACTGCAATAGAATACTCTAAACGCTAGTGTTCGTTACAACTGTCGCAATCCAAGTGGCGAGAGAGAGTTCCTGTTTCTCTAGCCCGCTTTACACTCTCAGCGCCCCTACCCTCGAATCTTCCCGTGGCTCCCTCCGTTTAGGAGGCGTCGAAGTCGATCTCACGCGTTAGAACCGACTTCGATCTTCCGCATCGACCGCATTCGGCGATTGTGTGCCCCCATCCAGTCGTTCCATCAAGAGTGACGGACTTCCATCCTCTAGGTCACTCGCCTTCTGGCTGAACAATGTCAGAAAATTAATTCTCAGAGGTACTTACTTGCGACAACTTGCAGACTGACCCCAGCTCTACTTCATCTTGGTATCCAAAATCTCCTGCTCTCCTAATCCTCAAAGCCGTTTTACCAGGCCGCTCGGCCTCGCAGCGATAATCTAGTCACCTCCCAGCGCCTATATCATCTGCAAAACACCTGAGCATCCCTTGGAGTAACGGTGGTAATCTAGTCTTCGAGGACACCGAGAGTTAGGAGGGGGCATGGATCCCCCCAGTTCGGGTGTTCACCCGAAGTGCCTTACCGGGCTGAAAAGTATCTTGTAACGAGGCAAACTGGGCCCGTCACAATTAATATGACCGAATACGCCGTACTCCTGGTGCATAACACAGCCCCTATTAACACTAGACAGTGCAGACTTCCACAACCTCAAAAAATGAAGTGGATTGGTAAATTAAATAAACGGCTAAGGAAAGAATAGTCAGCCCTAGTTGCAGCTCGCAGAACTCACCCTTACCAGGTATGGGCAACCGTGAATGAATTTAGGTCTGAATTTATTTATTCGCCAAGAAAATACCTTAAATTTTTGTATTCATCCAGAAAATACTGTGACTTATTTCATTCGTGAAGAAATAGTTCTGAATATTTTCATTCATCGGGAAATTCCCGTGAATTTTTCTATTCAGCGAGCAATTGCCGTGAATTTTTCTATTTATTAAGAGAGTACTAAGAATTTTTTAATTCATGAAGAAATAGCCGTGAATATTTTTATCACGCATGAAATTCTCGAGTATTTTTTTAATAATTCTGTGCATGGACGGATATGAGCGTGTGGGGGCGAACGTTTGCGAGCGGATTGAAGCGAATTCAAGGAAATCATGAGTATACGAAGTAACTTATGGTCGTTGTTGTTATGCGAACAGAAGATCCAAGGTGAATGCAATACTGTATAGTGTAAGGGTCGATTTAAATCAGCCGCCACCTCGCGCGATCACGGCGATCGTCGTGATCCTCTTTTGTTTTTAACGGAGTCCAACGGTCCTTCGGGTGCCGACATGCTCTCGTCAGTTGAGCTCTGGACATCGATGAATAAAGATGCTTTTCCTATCTTAAATTGAGTTTCACCTTACAGCTTCAGAAGTGGGATACCGGATCCTTGTTAGACGATTCGCTAGATTTTGGATTTAGAGCGTCCGTAATTTTGTGCCGGTTATCCATGTTGTGAACGCCTGACCGTAAGTGAATATTTGATAGGATTTCAACTCATATTTGTGTGCTTGTGGACAAAATTTGGTCAAGATGCCAAAAGACACAATTTACGACTTAACAATGAACGAACTCAAAACATTATTACGTGCAAGAGATTTGCCAATTAGTGGTAACAAGTGCGAATTGGTCGCGCGCTTGAAGACGGCGATACCCGATTGGGAAGTCAGGACGCCGGACCTTATGAGGGAACTCAACCAACCCGAAGCGCGAGATGAGGAACTGGTGGAGGAGGAGGAACCTGCGAGGTAAGTCGAAATGGAAAATGATGATACTGATATTCGTCGTCGAGAGCTACAGCTTCTCCAACGGGAGAGAGATCTTTTGGAACGCGAATGGCAGTTGTTGGGCCAACAGCGAGAGGCAACATTGTCGCCATCAACCGACTTAAGGGGCTAGGCAACCTTCTCCGCGGTACGGCAGAGCTGCTGTATTATTGGCTCAATTTGCCCAAACATGAGTTCGCGGGGTCACTTCCTGCTCGCTTATGTGGCATGATTTTGGGTTGGGAAAGCTTTCAATCGAAAGAAGAAAGTCCAATAGAGGCCGGGCTGGTAGTAGTTTCATGGGATTGTTTCATTTTTGTAGCAAATTAGTCGTCTAAAGTCTACATATTTTCCAAGATGGTCGTGAAATACACGGGCTTTTTGCTGCGGTACATTTGTGTCATTCCCATGTTTTCCTTTCAAAATAACTACCAGCCCGGCCTTCCTTGTGAACTCACGAACACGCCAAGCTATATTTTATCTTGAAACTGTAAGAAATAAAGCCGTAGGAAGTGGCCCCGTCTAACCCTGTGTTTTGCGGGATTTCGCCATAGTGTCGATCACATAGGTCAATATTCATGAGTACTTTAGGTCGGCCGCCGAGAACGAGGTGGCGCCTCGTGGAGAGGGCTGCTCACGCCGGATCGCAGAAATGTCAAGCTGTTTGCCAACAAGTTGCAGGTTAGGCATGTGAGAGATGCAGGGACAGGGGCATTTCATCATCATATGATTTTAGGGAAGTGCCTCATTTCGATGTAGGATTTAGAGTTATGAAATATAAACATGTAACAAAATGTGGTATGCTTGTCGTGGTTTTGTAAGATTGCATTGTTTCTTAGCATGCACGACTGTTTCAAAACAGGGATGTGAAAAACAATCTTGCTATGATAACACATTAGCACAGTATTCTTAGGCTTATGAATCGTTGAAACAGTAAAGGCATAACAGGTTTCCAAAGATATCTTGGTATTGAAACGACATGTATTGAAACCAAGATCTGCTTTTGAATGTTTATTCTTATTAGAATCAAGTGGACTTGTGTATATTCTTTTACACAAATGTTTTTCACTTTCTGGAGTACGTGTCTGTAACAGATATGATCTGAATCATGCTTGCGCCTGCTATATCAGATGATACAATGAATAGATGTGCAAGAGGAGAACTTACTAGTGGAATATTTCTCACAGCGCTTACCAGAGTAGTGATACGCAGGAGTAATCTTTCAATAAATACGTAAGGTTCAGAACTTATAACTTCTGTACAGGTTTCACCTTTTTGCAAGTTGACTCAAAACTGTATTTGGAACAGGATGCTATGACAATACTATTACATAGCTTGGGAAATGCAAGATGATTCAAATCTGCATTGCCAGTGTTTCTGGAAGAAACCTTAGAAAAGCTATAAGCAATACTGTTCAAAGATAAATGGGCATATTGCAAATATATCCAGTAAAATAATGAATCTATTATAATTTTTTTTATTAACCCGGTTATTCCACGCTAAGCTCGCACCTTTTTCTGATCATGTAGCTGATTTCTGAAAACAGAGTATTATATTCATAATAGGTGAGAATTGTAATTATGGAACTAAGATCAGGAGAGTCGGTAGTCTCGCGCCAAGTAGTAGTATATATAGGACGGCGCGCGACTACCGAGTATATTATCCCAAAGTGTAGCGGTTATCGTCTGCTATAATACTTTCACCTCGATTTATGGAAAAGCTATGGGTCGGAGTATCAATTATTGGAAACCGGGAGTTGGAATAACAGCTAGGAAGCCAATGACAGGAAAGTGGAGAATGGATTTTTTACAATAATTTGAACACATTATACAATATTATATTATGTTTTTATTTTTTTGTTCATCGCGTGTTGATAGTTATGACATATTTCCCCGAATTCCCCCCCCCCCCCCGCCGTTTCCACGATAATTTTTTTTATTTTTCTGGTGGCTCCGGTGTTTGCCGCCCCACTTGTTTGTTGTGCCGCCCCGCTGCACACTGTTGCCGCCGGTCCGTTGCAGGCTGTTGTTTCCGTTGATGTCCTGCTGCTGGCGGACGAGAATGGCCGTTATTATTATTCGCTGCATATAAAAGAATCACATACTAATAGAAATACATACTTGGTCATTGTTTGTCTCTCGCGCCACCACCGCTGGAGTGCGGGAGCGCCTTCGCGGGTACCGCTGCGTCCAATTTCTTGGACGCAGCGGTGAGCGGGTACGCGCTCGGCTACCCGGACAAGGGGGCGCAGACACCGTCTCGCGGGTGGGCGGCGTACGTGCCCGCGAGGTCCTCCTCGCGGGTGTCCGCCGCTCCCTTGCCGACGAGCGTCCAAGCGAGAGTGACCTCGCGGGTGTCCGCCACTCCTCCTGTTGACTCGTTTGCGATTCCATCTGTAACATAAATGTGTTCACAATTATTATGGGCCATGCAAAACTTAGGGAAATGTATCAGACGCACGAAATTACTATGAAAGTAGACTGATAGAGTAGAGATCGGCAGAGCAAGATCAAGATATGAGTGAAAGGAACTAAAGAATTCGAAAGAGAAGATACTTACGGTCTTTGGTCGGCAACGGTTGGCTTCGAAATGAGGCTTGGGGTGATGCGAACGGGAAGACGGGGCGCCGATCTTCGATTGTTTCGATTGTCGCTTCTCACTGATGCTGACCGAGCGACACCCGCTTCGCGAGACGCTAAAGCCGCAGCTTCGGCTTCATTATTTTGCGCGTTGCTACGAAGACGTGCAACTGAGCTTGTACCAACAAATACGAAAGGACACATACTGATTCGAAAGAATAGTGTATGCACTTTAGTGTTGGTTTGTGCACAAAATGCAGCATTCGAGTGATCGTGGAAGTGAAGCGAGGAAGAGGAATCTGAAGAAAGAGCCTCGAAACAACATCTTACGGATATCTGCAAAATGCATGTCCATGCGCAAAAGCGCCCGAGAACGGTAAGTTTTATCTTGAATTGATGGCTTTGCGAGGCGCCAGTGATATTAATTATTATCACCTTCCACCACCGGAGGATTGTATTGCATTGCTATCCACCAAAATATTCAAATTACGCTCCTACGTATTCCTAAAGAGTATGATTGTAATCAACCTAAGAATTATCGCGCTATCTTTACCGTAGCATACATACTGCCGCGTACAAATTGACAAGCAACAATCGTGCAAGTAACATCGAATGAACATTTCAAATGTTACATCAATTCCGGTGGTTGAAACTCTATCGCTACTTTCCGTTCGCTCATTTCGCTTTTGCTCGTTTTTGCTCGCTTTTCTCCCGCCCTCTCTCTCTCTCGCTCTCGCTCTTTCAAACGCTCCATCACTCCGATGCTCAGGCGTCGCTCAAGCTCTTGTAGGCGACCCTATGTATGTGTTACAGCGAAACACCGAAATCTGGAGAATGTCGACTTTCACCGGTGAATGTCAACATTCACATAGTCGCTTGGTGTATGTCCGAAATATTTGCTAAATACCCTTATTTCTGACTTACACCGGTAAATGTTGACATTCACCATGCACTAATGATGAATGTTGAACATGTTGGAGATTTATATTTTCTTCTCCGTAATTCAATCGCTATAAAACGTCACAAGACCTAACCCAGAGAAACCACTTCAGAAAGAAAACGTTTTAAAAATTAAGAAAACGTTGCTCGCGTTATTAAAGCTTGCATGACTGACAAAGCTGATTGACTCCGAGCAGAACAAAGGATTTGGCGGGAGAGAGCCAGTCGCTTATTTTTTGACTCTTCTGTTTTGGACCTCCACCAGAGCATATCTGTGATTGTCGACACACACCGGAGAGGGTTTGAATGTACAACAATATAATGAAATATTCGATCTTTCACCGACGTATTTGGTATCTGTTGACATTCACCGGTGAAAGTCGACATTCTCCAATTTCGGTCATTCACGGTAACATATGTATATGGGGATTCGAGCTCCGAGTCGCATGCATGTGTGTGCGAGCGACCAGCTGAGCGGGAGCCTGGCAGAGTGAGATGCCCGAGTCGCGGAGCGCATAGGCGTGAGAGAGAGAATGCTCGTGAGTCTGCGGAAGCGCTGCGTGCCGCGCGGTCTACGACTACACCATCGATAATCACGTCAATTAGCTCCTCATTGTCGATGCACACATTTTCGGACAACGTGAGCTTGTCGTAGAAGTAATCTGCAAAAGACTCGTTTTTCTTCCAAGTACACGTCAGTAATTTTCGTCAAAATAGCAACTTGTTTGGGCGGTGATCAAACAATGTCTCAAGTCTTTCGAATATTTGTTCTACCGAAAGCACCACATTACTCGCACCTGCCCGGAACCAGTTTAATGCTTTACCTTTAAGGCCTGCTGTTTCCAGTTCCCAAAATGATCTCCGTCACCACAAAATTCGTTGAGCATATCCGCGATATGCCGTACGTTCACTAATCGTGCGGGCGCATTGCTTAAGGGGCTAGGCTACCCGCGAGACTCCTCGCGATTCGGCTGACTATCGATTACCGACAGTAACCGGTGGTTTTTTAGGATCGCGATCGTATTACCTACAAACGTTGGCTATCGAATGGAACGCAAGGTGGTGTCACTGGTGTGGTCTATCAAGAGGAATTGAAACCTGAAAAAAGGTTATGGTAGAGAATAAGGTTACTATGGGCAACTTTGCCCTTTGTCGTCTAACACGTAATTAGTCTCGGGTATAATTTGATTACAATTACATCCGAGACTAATACGTGGTAGACATGAAAGGACAAGTATACCCATTCTCTTCCATAAACTTTTTTTCGGTATCAATTGAATTACAAAAGTTCTTATATCTTTTGATCAAATTCGTTCTTATATCAAATATCTTTCTTTTTTCCTAATGCCTTATACCACTCACCGGTTCTAAACAAACCCCCATCTTTTATTATGAAACCTGTTTGCTTATACACATTTTACTTTGTCGAAATTTATTAGGACACTTTGGCATCATTCTCAAATGATTATGAAAAAGTGGTCAACGTTGACAAAGTTTACCAATAAATTTTGACAAGGTAAAATGTGGATAAACAAACAAGTTTCATAATAGAAGATAGGAAGATGGGAACCGATGAGTGATATAAGGCATTAGGAAAAAAAGATATACAAGAACTTTTGTAACGCAATTCCTATTGAAACAAAGAGTAAAACAGTGTAGAGGAAGTATGGAGTAGGAATAGGGGAGGAACATGAAATGAGGGCAACAGAATTCCCACATTTTATGGTTTCATATTTATTACAATATGAAAATTGTTCACAATACATTTACAAACATTAGGGTTGTGCGGGTTGGCAGTTTGGACAGGAACCAACTCGTTTCCAACTCTCTGACACAAAGGAATAGAAAGCAAGCTTGCATGAAAACCCGGTTGGAAATAAGTTGGGTGCTGATCAAATTGCCTACTCGAACAAACCTATTATAACATACAACAATAATTATATTGATTTTTCTTATGCTTGATCCGTGTCCTGGCTTGTAGCTGGCTTGATTTTTGTACAGCCTCCCTCATGTACAGGCCCTGTTGCCATGCTAATAAATTTCGATCTGTAATAAGTATAAAAGAAACAGTTTCAAAACTAAACAGTTTCCAATAAAGTCGCCCATGCTCTTTATGATTCTGGCATATCACCAGTATGTATGAAAAATAATCACCTTCCCCAAAGTTATGGTGTTCCGTGAAAAAGTGATCATCCCCAGATTGGTTTTGGCTATACCTGTGCTTTCTTTGACCTGGAAAAGTGAATGACAGTTATTTCAAATCTACAACGCAGAAATCATAATGCCGTATTGACATTCGATCGTCCTGCAGAATGTTCAGCATTTCTCTGAAGTTATCTTTTGTCTCCTTCCTTTTTTCTCTATTTCTGCGAATATTCCTAGTAGGAGCATGGAGTTATTGTCCGGCGGTATGATATCAATACCTGCAAGAAATATAAACACGCCACACACAATTTTGAATGAATCCACTTGGCGCGAGTTGAAAGAAATATGATCTACTTATCTTTTCAAGGAAGAACATCTGTTTTATGACAGTTGCAATCCATCGCAGTTATAAAGCAGTTATCTAGAAAGTCGCGCGTTCGATGACCGTGTACTTCTTGGTCTATTCCCGCAATTATAAAAACAACTTGTAGACTCAAGCGATTGCGAGCTGTTGCAGTGAGTGGACGTCCTAGGCCCAAGCAATTGCGAGCTGCTGCAGTGAGTGGACATCCTAGGTTCAAGCGATTGCGAGCTGTAGCTGTTGCTTATAGTCGTAGCTGAAAATCTTGCACATTTCCATCGAGAAGGAGAAAAAGGAACGGCAAAAAATGAAGTAGAATAGCTAGAAGAGACCCACCACCCACCCCGTCTAAAACGGTTGTCTTCGACGCTTTTGAAATTATAATTATACAATTATAATCACGCGTTCAATGCCAGTGTACTCCCTGACCTGTTGGTGCAATTACAAGAACGACTTGGAGGCTCAAGCGATTGCGAGCTGTTGCACTGAGTGGACGTCCTAGGCTCAAGCGATTGCGAGCTACTGCAGTGAGTGGACGTCCTAGACTCAAGCGATTGCGAGCTGTTGCACTGAGTGGACGTCCTAGGCTCAAGCGATTGCGAGCTATTGCAGTGAGTGGATGTCCTAGGCTCAAGCGATTGCGAGCTGTTGCAGTGAGTGGACGTCCTAGGCTCACGCGATTGCGAGCTATTGCAGTGAGTGGACGTCCTAGGCTCAAGCGATTGCGGCTCAAGCATTCTCCTAGTGCTGTTTTGTGGAGATGAATTGTGTGCCTCTTCTTAGACTACATCATTTTCTGACACGTCTTCTTCCCGGACGGTGTCCGCAGCTTTTTTCTTCGGTTCTGTTTTCTTCACGTATGGGGGCTCTCCAATGGGCTGCCCTCTATTGTGCCGACTGTCTATAAGTTTCGGGAAGCATGCAGTCCTCATAAAAGTTCTTCAATTTCGACTCCATTTCTTTCTTCCAAAATGCGTCGTCCTTCTTCACTCTTGTGAACTTTGCTCCCTTTGGTGTCCACAAACAGAACACGCCCTCTTTTCTGCCTGTGATATGCAACTGCCCTTGCATTTGGTAAAAGTACTTGTGACTCCTGTTCAGTTCGTCACCTCGGTAGATTGCCTTTATATTTGGAAGTGTCTCAATTGCTTCTTCGGGTGTCAAATCTCTTGCCGAATATGGACATTTCACTTCCACAAGCATGTCATCTTGGTCAATGACGCCATCAGGTGTCGCACCTAAATATGGCACAACGCTATCAATGAAGAGGCCGCATCGTCGTACTTTGACTTCGAACTTGTCTTCTAGTGCCTTCAATGCCTTCGGTTCGTTGTCTCTTCCGTACTGCAGTGCTTCTAAAAATAATTCTTGGCGATACAGTATGCTCTTCACTGTATTCGCACGCGGTGTGGTTTTACCCATTCGGCACACTATGCCGAAATTGGACGCAGTCAATAATTGTCTTCGATATGCCATCCATCTCGCATCGTTGGCTTGATCGCGTGTTTCCTCCTCGATGACAGATCGGGATGCCTGCCATTCGTATAGCTGCGTCATGTGTCTCTCCCACTCAGAAGTGTACGCTGCTTGATCTATGTCCGGCCTGTCTGCATCGGGGCCGTAATCCCTATCACACGATTGCTTCTTCTGATACTTTGATCCAGATGCTTTTGCTACCTCCTTATATTTCTTCGCCATTACTACCGCATGTTTACGATGAGTTTCCATCTTCTGCAATACAGGCGTCGGTTCCTTGCCCATTGCTACATGCAGCCTGCTCAACGCTTCTTTCGTGTTCTTCGCAACGACGCTAGCCGCAGATCTACCGGTGTAAGATCCTTCTCTTCCGAAATCGAGTCGCTTTCCTTCGATGTACTTGGTAATGATGCCATTTAGATTTTCCACGCTGTTGCTATGAAGCCCATATAGCATACTCTCGGCGTTTACGTAAAGCCGTCGCATCGCATTCTCGATTTCTTCATACAGTCCTCTTTTCTTCAGCTCTGGTGCGTAGTTGATTCTCTTCGGGTCCGAGTATTTTTTGCAACAATATTGCAATCTCTCACAGTCTTTGTGTTCTCCAAAGACATGGCTCGGTACGTTCCTCAGATCATTTTTAAAGTTTTGTACCCGTTCGGCAAGCGGCTGCTTTTCCGTGAATCGGTGTTCCGCAGCTTTCTGGACGCAGTTCCGCAAACGGTAAATCTTCGTCTTGATCACATCTCTGGAATCTCTGAAACGGCCTTTCGCTACTATCTGACGTAGGGCGCTGCAGAAACTTCGGAGGAGGTGATTGCAGCATTCAATCTTCTTCACACGGACCATGTATTCCTTGTATGGATCATTGTCCACTATCTTCTTGTACACGGCAGCGTCGCCATCGGCAACTAACACTTTATATATTAGGCCATGCATCTCAACGCTGCACTTGAAGCCTTCTGCAATTGCAGCAGCTTCCATAGCCGTGGAAGGCACGTCACGACCCCAGTTCTTGTAGCAACGACGTGCGGGGGGTGGTTCATGCTTCTTCGCTGCGGTTATGCATATCATGCAGAACTTATTCTTGACATTGAAGTACAGGACCTTTTTCGTGGCGTATCCAATGATAGCTCCCATGCCGGATGTAGAGTTGTAAACTCCATCACGATATACTCTTTTCAGCCAGCTGCCATCTGCGACGACGGTAATCATTGGGATACCGCTCTCTGGATGCACGTCGCCTTTTGCAATCGCTATCTCTTTCTCCTCTCTCGCAGCTTCCGCCATTTCGCGTTCTGCAGCCAGTTCAAATCCGTCGATGATGTTTTGCTGGCACTTCTCGAACATTTTGCGCGACATGCATTCTATGTTCATGGCAGACATGGTTTCTTCCAATTGCCAGAGTCCGCCTCCTGTTACCATTGTTCCAGATACGGCGCTGTGATTCAGGTCCATTTTGTTTTCATTATTCGGCAAACACGGTATTCTCGCCACATATTGGCACATTTCACACTCCAATTTATAAATTTTTTCTAAGCCTTTTTTTCGGCATCCAATTATCTTGATATGTTCCCGACCGCAGTTCGTGGCGGGGGAGTGGTTGGCGAGATCTTTCATTTTTTGAAGGAGGTGCGTAAAGTCCACGATATCGAAACCTTTCACGACAAACTCTTCTGGCTGCGGTGACTCCGCTCTCTCGACCACCAAACAATCGTCTTCGTCGACCGACGTCCAGTTCTCCCATTCGGTCGAGAGCGGGTGCTTCTGCATTTTCTTCTTCCGGTGCTGGTGCTTCTCTTCCTTCTTCCAAGAAATCGTTGGTCCAATCACTCATGCAGTCGTCACCAGAACTGTCGTCGTCAATGCGATCAATCTGATCGTCGGTGATTGGCTGTGTTTCTTCTGGAGAAGCTTCCAATGCATGATTTTGAAGGGAATCTTCAATCTCTTCGCTGGGTGCATTCTCCATGACACGCTCGCCTTGATCGTAGGAAGTCTCGCATATTTCTATAATTTCTTCAGTGATTTCTTCATGCATGTCTTCCTCGATTTCCTCGAGGATGTCTTCTACGATGGTCACTTTCTCCGTGTCATCTTGCAGTGTTGTGTGATCGCTGATGCTTGCGTTTCCGTGCAATTCCTGTAGGGGGAAACTTCTACCCGCTACTGCAGACGTGCACATGTAGCAGCAGACGGAAACACTTGGGGGCATGAGTGCTCAAATGCTTCTATGGCCGTGCTACATGGAACCTTATGAAGGTGCAGGTCTGCTACAAAATCACAACTGTTGTCACTTACCTGCAGATGACCCACTTTCCTTAGCCGCCTCCTGTAAAAAGATTGACAAAAAACAAGTTCATAAGCGCATTTACATCGTGAAATGTATGCAGAATAATGTACACTGTATGAGAATTACAAACAATTCAGAGCGGCATGCATCCGCCTCATTATAATACGCAACACGCGATACGCATATTTAGTTTCGTGTTCATTACCTGCGAAAGAAACAGATTTCTGGAATATATGCTTACCTTTTTTCACAAAGTTACATTGTGAATTCGGAAAATGTTTATTTAGTTTATTTGCACCGGTTATTCCATTTTTCAACTGCATTTTTTTGAAAGGACATACCTATGGGTAGACCAGCCTTTACAAATACCTATAGGGGCAGTCTCGTTCAGGGCCAAATGACAGAGATATTTATTACTAACCGGGCTGCCACTATAAGTGCTGGTAAATGAAGTACTTCCCATTATTTTACATGTCCTTTCAAGATAATTCCAGTTAAAAAATGTCCTGTGCAAAACATCAATAAACATTATCCTAATTTACAATCTTTATGGAGAAAAGAAAAATGTATTCAAGAAATCCGATAAAGATGTTGCGATTTGTGAAATTTGGTAGAATCTACTGGGGTGTCCTCTACAAATTCTGTACATCTCATCCTTCCTATAGTGAGGCCGCTGAGAGAATGAACTCGAGATTTCCTTCACCCAAGCGCAGTCAGTGCCACTTCCCTTGACACTTGGGTGCGTCGCGGTCCTAGGACCTATGCACCTACAGTCTCACTATTGGTTGCCTGCCTCAATAGGGTCAGCCTAACTTAGATAAAGAGAATCTGCGTCTGTCTCTTTATGATTTCTCATTGATCAGGATTAATTGATATATTATAAGGGTTGTTGTTTCAAGTAAACTTATAATTTGCAAATAAAGTAATGTTGAGGTAGATTGGCCGCTCGAAGACTAACTTAAAAATATTACGTGGAGTTTCCTCTACCTGCCAACTACTGTTTCGTCCAGGCTGGCAAAGCGGTTTCAAGTATTGAATAAAAACAATTAACCGGGGACCGTCACTGCTCGCGCGATACCTGCTTACCTATCCAATGCGGACTTTGTAAGGGATTACCTACGGTGATGATTGACTCTGGGCAGCAGAAGAAAAGTCATAATCCCTGCCTCTAAGTTAACCATAAAATACACTTCTCACCAAAATTAAAGCATCACTTTTTTTGACCGAACAGAAAAAAGATGGCTCGAGTTTTCATTTGTTTAATAACAGACAAGTTATTGTAACCAAAATGCGATGTAGGCGCTGAAAGAGGAAGCTTCAAGCTGTAAAATGAGTATTGAAAAACTACTGTACGATTTTATCGAGCCGAGTTATGCTGCTTAAAAAATCGGTGATTTTTCGATCAAAAAAGTAATGCATTAATTTTTGTGAGAAGTGTAATAAATGACTCTTGCCCAGAGTCAATCATCATCGTAGATAGGTAATCCCTTATAAAGTCCGCATTGAAGAGGTAAGGAGGTATCGCGTGAGCAGTGACGTACAATGAGAATTAGAATCACTCTCTGTATTAAGAAAGTGAGTAGAGGCGGGACCCCGTCGTCTCAGTTGAAATCTCAAACACAGACGCAGAGCGTGGCTACAAGGCGCGCAGCATGTGTAGGTAGAAAGCGCGTCAGGGGAAGCCAGGCTAGAAAACTCCCAAAGCGTAACTGGAGAGGATAAAATTTCGGCTCGGTCCGCCTGGTTACCCTCCCTCACCGTGTTCATTCTCTTAGCGGCCTCACTTATAGTTATAAAATAATAATGCACTCCGGTAATGAAATGTACTACGTAGACCAGGGCTGTCCACGGGTGGGGCCCCTCACGCGCCGCTTTCCCCTTCCGCGCTACCCGTTGTTACTTTTCCGTCGTAGCCGTCGGCGGCAGCAGTCAGCTATTCGGCGCGCTATTGCGGCGTTTTGAATTTGAATGAAGTCTCACGCGTATGCATATCGTATTTCAGAGCCAAACATATTGCAGATAGCGCTAGAAGCATGATTTTGCTTATTACTTTGGCTTATCCATTAAGTGGCATCTAGATATTAAATCCCACTTTCTTTTGAAATTTTACAAAACTAATTGGGCAACATAACGGTAAATGAAAACAACGCTGAGGAAAATTACTTCCATGTGCATCCGTCGGTCTCCCTCGATGGATGGATGGATGCATGAATGGATAAATGGATAGATTGATGGATACATGAATGGATGTGGGTACAAATTAATAATGGGTCATTCCACGCCAAGTGGATCACTTTTGCGGTCATGTAGCGGAATTTGATAACAACAGAGTATTATATTCATAACGTTAAGTCGGAGTGATTCTAACTCCTGGCTTCTCAAAATTCTTATTGGTTCAGAAATAACAATTATCACTATTTCTCGGTCCATCTTACACAAATCAATTTTTATCTGAGGTTGAAGAGTACGTGTAAATTTCGCTCTTTGCTCATTATCTTAAGCAAGAATTAGGCTACTTGAATATATTTTGTCCACTTTTGTAAAGTTAACTTGCGAGTTCGGAAAATAGTAATTAATGTTTCATTTGCACCGGACACCGAGTAATCTAAATTGAATTTTCTTGAAAAAAGCTTAAAGTAAGCGATAGACCTTCCTCTATTCACACTTTATTTGGCACTATAGTCCAGGACCTAGTAACAGATATATTTAGTGATAACCAAAGCGCGGCACCAGACGCTACGCCTGATCGGAGGGACATAGCTTATACCGGGTAGCCCGGCTGCACTCGCAGCGTCACTCACGCGCTACTTGCTGCGCGCCATATGCGCTCCGGCGACCCGGTAGAAGCTGCGTCTCCCCGATCAGGCGTAGCGTCTGATGCAAGACTCTACTCCTGATTTCAAGCATTATAAACCAACAAAAGGTCCAATTGCCGACATAATAGCAGGTAACCAACTTCAGAGGTGGTTACCTGCTATTATTTTTTTCTTTTTTGATTATTATCATATTCTTATTACCCGACTTCGAAAAAGGTGGAGGTTCTCAATGTGTCCTGTACATTTTTTAATTTTTATTATTTATTAATTATATTATTTATTATTTTATTCATTATTCATTATTTATTTATTTATTTATTTATTTATTTATTTATTTATTTATTATAATATTCTTAAACTGTTTCGTGTAAGGCTTTCCGTTTTTCATCTAACTTGCGAATGGGTGGATATTTTTCACACTTAAAATATACTATTTTTCCACATAAAAGAAATTGAATTCGGGTGGCTGGCTTGCGAATAATTTTAAAGTAACTATTTCAAATTATTTGGGTTTTGTGGCTCGTGGATGGGGATTGGGTAGAAGTTAAGAGTCGTGATTGTAGAGTTAAATTGCTCTCATACGGGACTAATCTTGGGCCAGACTCAACAAATCCGAAAGGGGGGGGGATACAAAACCTTAGTCTGATTTAAAGTTAACAAAATTGATTAACATCGGTACTTAGCTATTTATCGGTAGCCCGACGAAGTGCCCTATGTCTACTCCCCGAGTAGTTAGATGTCTTCTTACTTCGGAAAAATCTTAAAATAAGAGAGACAGGGCACTATTTGGCAATATCACAGCTAAAGCAGACGATAACATTAGTGAAGCAACATAAGTACATAGCGAAGCAGTAAAGTTTAGAAAGTACAAGTGCGAAAGTATGAGAATATGCATTACTAATATTGAAATTAGTATTACATACTCTCATATAAAAGCAGGCCATGCAAATGAGACATAAAGGCAATCTTTGATCCATCTGGGTACTCTTTTGATTAGAATATGTATATGATTTTAACGGCTACTATAATAGAACAAGGTAAATTAATCAGAATCGCCCAGTTCTGTTTTCGTCTCCAATTTTAAATCGCGGAGATCAAATCTTAATTCGGCCATGGCAATACGAAGGGCGTTTTCCAAAGATTGATCCTGAAGGGATCTACGTTGACCGGTTTTGATCAACTTCATCGCTGAAAAACTACGCTCGCAAATATAGGTTGAACATAACATTGATACGAGTTTAAGCGCGAAGTTGCGTAAGAGTGGATATTTCCCAATCGGTAACAATTTGAAAAATTCTACTCCATGTTTTGTGTTTTCCGAATCAAACCATGGATCTCCTTGTAACAGGCAAAGTTCTTGCCGTAATTCGAATGGATGATTATTAATCTGAGCCTGAAATGGTTTTGTAAACAAATCTATATCGGAACTTAATTTTTCCACATCTTTAAAACGCAAATTGAATTGATTCAAAATTTCCGATACATGTGCCTGATATGTAGAAAACTTCATATCAGGAACTTCTCCTCTAATTTTTTCACAACACGGGAAACCGACTAATGACTCTTTGTTCCAAATTGTTCCAGAAAGGAAACAAGCTGAATTTTGAAACCGCGAATGTACCCAAATAAATCAATCACAGTATGATTCTGACCTTGCAAATTTAAGTTTAAATTATTCAGGTAGTCAGTCATATCTGCGAGAAATGCGAAATCACACAGGAAATTGGGGCTTTCTAAATTGTTAAATATTGTCGACGCGTCTGATTTCAATTCTTTCCGCGAAAATTCGAGCAATTCTTTTCGAACGGCAAAGAATCGCTTTAAAGATTTTCCTGCACTAAGTCACCTCACATCTGTGTGTATTAGCAAGTCATCGTAAGCTGCATTCTTTTTTCGCAAAAAAGCTTGCAACTTACGATGTGTAAGCGCGCGGTTTCCTCCTCTAGCAAGGATGATCATTTTAGTGACAAGCCTCATGGTTTCCGAAATTTTTAAAGACTTACTGCATAATACTTGCTGGTGTATCATGCGGTGAACTGAGGGACAGTTCACACCAAATTTGCGCAAATAATCGATTAAACCCTTGCCCGTCCCAGTCATCGAGGGTGCTCCATCAGTTACGATACATGGACACTTATTGAAGTCCGTAAATTTAACGATTACGGACCTCCAACTCTCAAATAAATCTACCCCGCGAGTTGTACCGTGCAACGGTATAAGTGCAAGTAACTCTTCATGAATAGAAAAATCACTTTGCACTGTACGTATAAAGATAGTCGGCTGGCTAACATCCCCGATGTCCGTGTTTTCATCCAAACACAACGAATAATATACACTGCTTTGAATCAAAGAACGTAACTTTTCTACTAATACTGTATTGATATCTACAACGCGTCGAGAGACCGTCTGATGAGACAAGGGTACGGTTTTAAATTGATCTTCCGCGTATTTATTATGGAAAGATCGAGCGAGTAGAATCGCACAATCTTTCATCAAAGGCCCGACCGCAAAGGGCAATTTCGACCGCGTAATTTCCCAGGCTACTTTATAAGACGCTTCTAAAGCATCTCTAGAAGAAGCAGGAGTAACCTGGAAATTCGACGTACTTGCTACGGGATTCGGAGGACCACTCACGCTTACCGATTGCTCTTTAAATGCCTGCACAAATGATATTAAATGTCCTACTCGTTCTTAAATCAGTACTGCAAATGCAGCATGTCGCGTTATTATTTTCGTCGAATGATACTAAATATTCAACATCCCGATCACCCTTACGCTTTCGCGTCTTTGGTTTCGACGTGCTTGATGCAGACATTTCGCTTATTAATAAATTAAGAAAATGCACAAGCAAAGAAACCTGCTAGCGTATTAATCTAGGGCAAATAAAGCGAAAAAATATAATAATACTATATAATAAGACACTTAACTTTCAGAGTGTTGCTTCCCTGTTGTGGCACGGTAATCCTCACACTGCACACACAGTCCGAGTGAGGCAATTTTGTCATGATATCCCGCGCGGTGATAATATACGTTAAAACAAAAAACGATCGCGACCTGATGTTCGCGCCACAGATTCGGCGCGCTTCTTTCCGCTTCCGCCTCGCCCGCGCAGCGCCGTAGCGGATGCGCTTGGGAAGCGCGTCGTGGTTGTCCATGACGACGGTGCGCGAGCCGACCTTGGACAGCCCTGGGGTGCGATTCCGGTTCTCGCGCTGTGCTTAACAACCGGCGCTATCAAGCGCTATCGCCATGTTAGCGCTGGTCCGCGCTAAGTTATCTCCTCGGTTGTAAAAGGAGGGCGCTAGTTAGCAACTTCGGTTGCTAACTAGCGCCTGGCGGTAACGCCAGTGGGAGAGCAGGCGCTATCGAGTTTAAGGGGCTAGGCTTCGGCCGTTCTCACTATGGCAGAGGGCGCTTTTTACTCACAATTTTGGGCCAAAAATGGGTTCAGGAGGATCGTTCCTGCTCTTTCCTATGAAATGATTTTGGATTGGAAAAAGTCGCAATCGAAAGAGGAAAGTTCAATTGAGGCGGCTGTTTCTCTCGTTTTGCAAGATTTTGTTGTTTTTCAGTTATACAAATGTGTAAAAGTTGCGAAGATATCGCACTTGCGAAGGCCTTTTTCACAGATGTTTTATAACTCTGCGAAAGCATTTTTCAAAAAACGAAAGAAACAGCCGCTTCGATTGAACTTTCCTCTTTCGATTGAGTGCTTTTCCGACCCAAAATCATTTCATAGGAAAGAGCAGGAACGATTCTCCTGTCAGCAGTACTTCTTGTCGGACTTCGTTACGTTGGCACTATTACAGAGCGGTAATTCTGGGTACTTTAGGTCGAGCGGTCGTTCCGAGATGGCGTCTAATTGAAAGGGCTGTTGACGTAAACTGCGTGCAAAGAGTCACCATGCTGTGCGACAGTAGACAGCAAATTATAAGGTTATGCATGGACACTACATGACTGAGTTCAGAGGGATGCCCTATTCTTTTGATGTACGATTGTTTATGAAATATATCAATTGAAAGGAGAAAATGAAAAAAGAAATAAACTTGTCATAAGTTTATGAAACTGTATTATTCCGTAGTAAATAGTAATATAAGAATCGTCTAGCATATTTATTAAATTCAATGCCTTGTCATTAGAATATTGTTACTGCACTATGTATAACAATTATCATGATATAATGGAAATGAGCTTCTGCTACTATGCCAAAAGATTCGTCAAGCTATTTTTTTTTTATGATGTGCAAAGATGAAGTTCAGCAGGTCTTGTAATTCTACATTGTTTTTAAAAAGTGGAATTGGATGAACAAATCATTTGATAAATACTATTGTTTGAATTGAATTAGTAATGAAAATTGGAAAAATATTATACGTCTCTAATATACAGGACAAAGAGGAAGTAAAGGCAAGTAAATAATTACATTAGTTAAATTTTAAAGAAAATCGTATATTATAAAGTAGAGTTATTATAAAGTATATTAAATCGTATATTATAAAGTAGAGTTATTATAAAGTATATTAAATCGTATATTATAAAGTAAAATTAAATATATAAAGACTTAAAAAATAATAATTAAGAAAGATAGTAGGTCTTGGGGCCGCACCCGCAACAATTTTCGTGCTGGCACCCACCCGCACCCGAGCCGCCACCTCGCCTGCCGCCACGATCTCATCCGCCGCGACCCCAGCCGCCGCGACCCGAGCCGCCGCGACCCCAGCCGCCGCGACCCCTGCCGCCACCCTGGTTGCCGCCGCCCCGGTTGCCGCCTCTACCACCCCTCTGGCCACCACCACGATTGCCCCATCCTCTTTGGTATATCGCATTTTGCCATCTTCGCAGCTGAAATATTACCAAAAATTATTTTATATATTCAACTTTACGTCACAAATACAATAAACCACTTACATCCCGCCTTGATATCGTCATATGGACGACCTCGTCGTCCCGTCCCGGCGATATTGGCCGCCGCCTATTATTTCCACCCGCCTGATTTGGCGGCTGGTGATACACTACGGCCATCTCGGCACCTCGTTCTGGTGCCGGATTGTCCGGCCGGCCTCTGGGCGATCGGTCGCGCCTAGGCGACCGATCGCGCTCAGGCGTTTGCCCCCTCTCTCGCGCAGCTTGGACGTTAGCGTTTTCCATCTGAAATGATAACGAACAAATATTGGACACACATTACTAAAACGTTTTCCTTCATTAGTGATGCAAGATCGAAAACACTGAATTCGAATGAAGAATAAAAGTTTAGACTGATTGCTACAAAAAGAATACGAGATCTTTGAAAATTACGCAAGTCATCTGCCTATTTGTCAGATTGCTTGTTTATGAAAATGATAAGTTGTAGTTTATTACGAATGTATGAAAGTCGTGCAATACTTTTTGTCGTATGACTCAAAGGCGAATGGTGTATGAGACCATGCGTCTCCTCGCATATTTTCAGACAATGTAACAATGTAACAAACAGTCGAACAGTAGGATTCGTAGAAATAGTGCAAAAGCGAAATTTGATGCACCAAAAAGCTCAGTACATTTACTGGGAGTTTGTGTTTAGATACAGCGAGAGATTTCCAATAGAAAGTAGAGGCGAAGAAAGCTAAGAAAGCGGTAAGGGTACTTACGATGTTTCGTTGTTGCGAGTCAGCGAAGTTCTGAGGCCCTGTCCTGCACAAAGGCCTCGGCAGCACGTGTCAACCGGAGGGGGTAGGCGGTGGTTGCCCTGAACTTAGCGTTCAAGGCGCGAAACATCGAGGCGAATCCCGTACCCCAAAGCAAAAAAAAAAGAATACTAAAGAAATTTTGTAGAGACAATAATACGAAAGTTTCTTGTATATAGGACTCAGATACAAAATTACCCGAAATGTATGCAGCTTGGAACAGTTAGCCCTTGCGTTCACTTGTACAGATTTCCAATAGTTTTCAATCTACTTGCGTTCAAACTCGCGCGTTCGAAATCCCACTTTCGTCCCACTATCCGCGATTTGTAGGCTCAGCGCTGAGGGTACCAAAAGTCTTGACAAACAGCGGAACTCGAGGCAATAGAATGAGAAGTGCAAGGAACATCGGACAAAAATTAATTATTCAAGAAGACCTATGCGCAGGATAACACAAGCAAGTGCCAGCAACTTTCAATCAGCATTCCTTGCAAGTCATTTTTGAATTTTTGACTAGGGCAGGGACAAACGCATGAACTCGCGGGCTTTCGATCGTGCTCGCGCCTCCCCACTACCCAGCATCCAAACGATCTCTATTAGAAACCCGGACTGCCTCTATTCTTCAGTTCATTGTTTTCTACGCTCGGGGGTGACAGCGCGTGAAAGTATTAAAAACGTTCTGTGTTTGTGCGGTGGTATATTATTGTGTTATAGTGTCTGTGTGTGTGTGTGTGTGTGTGTTAGTGTAAAAGTGTAAAAGTGTAAAAGTGTAAAAGTGTTTAGTGTTTGTATGTATAAGATAATATTTAAGTTAGTTGATAAGATTTTAAAATGCCGGAGGAGAGTGCCACAAGAAAGAAAAAAGGAAATCCTGCGTGCAAGGTTTTGCGAGTGAACGCAAGACGTGTATCTCGACGCAAATTGCAGCGACAAAGGTAAGTCTGACACGTTATATTCAACGTATGTATAGTATTGTGTTGGGAAATAATGTTGTTTTTATGCACCGTCGGAAAGATACGTTGCATCTTCGCTTGATTTCTGATTGAAGGCACCAAAATATTTGGTGATCATAGCATCCATCTACATTAGGACCTAATATTAGTCTTTTCCTACGGTACACTCTCCGATGGTGCGTGCAATCTTCATTATTCTATTGCATGTCCCTCTCCCCCTCCTGCCACCGCCACAACGCACGAGCGCCTTGCCGTAATTGTTGGTGTGTCCCTCGGAACTCTGGCCGTCGCGTTTCAAGCAGATACAAAGTAATCGCCCGAAAAATTCTACCAGGCAAAACACCCGTGGCGATATTTCAACAGTATCGGTCACTTTATTTACCTCTTGCAATAAGGATTCGTGCAATGGCAATTATTGTCATACATTGCTCATATTTTCGAACATTTCCAAAGACTCTGTTGTTTCGGTGTAATTCGAGAAGCGGTGATACAGAAAGCATTCTTATTCCAGATTCAAATTTTGTAAAGGACCCGTGGTCCGAGGCTTATCTATCAATTCGTCAATACAATTTGAAAACTTGTACGATACTCATTTAGTGGTGTGAGATTGACGGACACAAGAATTTGAGAGAATATTGTATTACGAGTATGAATTCTACGTCGCATCAGAGATTCAAGAGGGTAGCGCACAACAAAGTAGCCTGGCCACGCGTTCCGCGTAGCACGTGTTGCTCCTTTCTCTCTACCTCGCTTGCACTCTGTCATCCTCTCGCCCTCTCTCTCTCTCTCTCTCTCTCTCTCTCTCTCTCTCTCTCGCCCTCTCTCTCTCTCTCTCTCTCTCACTCTTCATCGCTCCTTCATACTTTTTCTAACTTGCATAGGTCGCGTCTCATTCTTGCTCACGCTCAAGCTTTTCGGTCACCTGACACTCCTATCTATAATATAGTGCGCTACAAACAGCCTCCTGTAATATCAAATATATCTTTAAATTTGACAAGTGGGTGACGCTCTTCGGTTATCTGCAATTATAAACGAAACATTATCTCGGATTCGATTATGCAGAACATAAATTCCCACTAAACAAGCGGCCATAGCTTACCAATTTCTTCTCTTTTGTCTTTAGAATTTGTAGCATTTTTCGGAATGTTTATTTATCATGTCTTGGCGCAACAATTAGCCAACCGATTTAGAAAGCTTGCGCGCTAATAGACTTAGCCTACCACCGGGACGAATAGCGGGTGAGTGGCGCAGGAGATTCGGATGGGATTGCTAGTAAAATAATAAATAAATAAAATTGCTCTGGGGAAAATGCCGTGCTTTTGTCCCTCGCAGTCCTCTTAGCAGAAAGGACCCTGCCTTCCGTCACTTTACAGTCAGTTCGCACATGTGCCGCATCGAACGTCAAACACTACCTGACCCTATTGACGACTGCTTACTTTTCCAACATCGAGTGGAAACGGCTAAGGCCTGAGCACCGAGTATACACTCGGATCGCTCGCGCACTGCCAAAAGCGCCGGTCCTCATCGTAAATCTATCACCGTGCCGATGACCTATACTATTAGAAGAATATGCCAACCTTCGAGTAGATGCATGTATTGAACTTAGGAATTTATTAAAAAATAGATGTAACAAATATTTGAAAGGCACATAGCGGAGGAGCTATGTAAGTTGAACCCTCTCTTCTCCCCGTCCCAATCTTCCCCTCATGATTCATCACTAATGACGCTGCCTAGCGTTCATGACATCATATTTTCATCGGCAATACGCCACCCTACTCGCAGCCTTTTATAAAAAAATTATCAGATCATTAGTGCATGGTTCCTTTCCAACATTCGCAACTCTTTCCTCCTGTTTATTTATACGCAACTTGTTTCTCTCACGATTCAATATATTTGAAGCTTATTTGCATTGCATATATGTTTACAGAATTGAACGGCTGAATAATGTGGCACGCCTGCAGGTAAGGGACAACAATGATAGGCCAGTAGAGGTGCACTCCGACAGGGATAGATGCACCGCGATAGATGCGGTAAGTAGTACATCTACTGCAGAAACGGACCCCCCATGCACTTCTCCTGCTGGGGACGATAGCTTTCCCTTAGAAGAATTTCAGGCACAAAACATACAGTTCCTCGAAAATATATCGACGGAAGAGAAAATCATCGTCGCTGCACAAACTGTCGAGGAAATAATCAACGAGACCACGCAGGATGAGAACAACAACCTTGAGTTGAAATTTGAAGACTTACAAGTACACGACATGCAGGCTATCAAATCAATTGAAAGTGAAGATCTAGAAGAGTTTGCCGTAGAGGAAGGTCATGAAACTCTTACTGACGATTCCCTGGATCCAGAGGAAGAAGGAGAAAATGAGAATAATTATTGGGTAGTAGAAAGAGCGCAGACACCGGAGCCAGAGGAGTCTATTGTGCAAGGTCTGGATATCGTCGACTTCGGGCACGTTTTCCAGACAATAATAGGTCTCACAAACCACTCCCCTGCTACAAACTGCGGCGTTGAACATTTCCAAATAGTTGGATGCAGAAAAATTGGATTGGAAAAAATGTATACCGCTCAGTGTAGAATGTGTGGATATGAAGCGCGAATACCGTGCCTGCCAAAGAATGACAAGATAATGGATCTAAATCACAGCGCTGTCTCTGGAACGATGGTGACTGGAGGCGGATTTAGTCAATTGGAGGAAACGATGTCTGCTATAAATGTGCAATGTATGTCAAGAGCAATGTATGAGAAGTGCCAGCAAAATATCATTGACGGATTCGAGGAAGCTGCACAGCGGGAAATGGCAGAGGCCGCGAAGGAGGAACGAGAGCTGGCCATTGCAAAAGGAGACGTGCATCCTGAGACCAATATTCCGGTCATCGCAGTGGTTGCAGATGGTAGTTGGCTAAAAAGGGTATATCGTGGTGGAGAATACAACTCTACCTCCGGCATGGGAGGTATCGTTGGATATGCCACGAAGAAAGCCCTATACTTCAACGTAAAAAACAAATTTTGCATGATATGCATTACAGCAGCAAAGAAGAAGGAAAAACCGCACGAACACCGTTGCTATAAAAACTGGGGCCGTGATGCGACTTCCACTAGCATGGAAGCTGCTGCAGTTGTAGAAGGATTCAAGTGCAGCGTTGAAATGCACGGCCTAATATATAACATATTAGTTGCCGATGGCGATGCTGCTGTTCACAAAAAGATAGTGGACAGTGATCCATACAAGGATTATATGATTCCTGTGAAGAAAATTGAATGCCGTAATCACATCTTGCGGAGTTTTTGCAATACCTTGCGTTATATGGTATCGAAAGGCCCTTTCAAAAGTTCCAGAGAGATCATCAAGAATAATATTCTGCGCCTGCGAGTCGGTATACAGAAAGCTGCGGAATACCGATACACCCAACAGTTGCCGTTGGCGGAACGTGTGCGAAATTTCAAGAACGATTTGAAGAACGTACCGAGCCACGTCTTCGGAGAGCATAAGGATTGTGAAAAATTGGGATATTTCTGTAAAAAGTTCTCGGATCCGAAGGTCGTCAACTACGTACCCGAATTGAGGAAAAGAGGACTATATCAGTCTATAGAGGATGCGATGCGACGGATTTTTGCAAACGCCGAAAGCATGTTATACGGATTAAATAACAATACCGTGGAAAGTTTGAACAGCGTCATTGCAAAATACATTGGAGGAAAGAGGATTAATTTCGGAAGAAAAGGCTCTTACCAGGGTAGAGTTTCCGCTGCTGTTGTCGGATTCAACTCGAAAGCAGCATTGAGCCGGCTAGCTACAGCAATGGGCAAGGAACCAACACCGATTTTGACAAAGATGGAGGATCGTCGCAAACACGCCCTGGAAATGGCGAAGAAATATAAGAAAGCAGCAAAAGAATCCTCATCAAAGAAATATCAGGAGAAGAAATCATATGATAAAGATTACGGTCCCGATGCAGACAGGCCAGATATGGAAGAATCCGTGTACTCTTCTGAGTGGGAGAGACACGTGTCAATGTTATATGAATGGCAAGCATCACGATCCATAATCGAGAAAGAAACACGCGACCAAGCCAACGATGCAAGGTGGATGTCATATCGGAGACAATTATTAACTGCATCTAACTTTGGCGTGGTGTGCCGAATGCGAAAGAACACGCCACGAGCTAATACAGTGAAGAACATACTGTACCGCCAAGAATTGCACCTACCAGCACTGGAATACGGAAAAGAAAATGAATCGAAGGCATTGAGGAAATTGGAAGAACTACTCGAAATCCCTGTGCAACCGTGCGGTCTTTTTATTGATAAAGAAATACCGTATTTAGGAGCGACACCGGATGGCCTACTTGAAAATGATTCCCTCGTCGAAGTGAAATGTCCATATTCAGCGAAAGATTTAACACCCGAAGAAGCAATTGAAACGTTGAAAAATATAAAGGCAATTTACCGAAACGATGAAATGAACAAGACCCACAAATATTTTTATCAAATGCAAGGGCAGTTGCACATTACAGGAAGGCAATATGGCTTATTCTGCTTATGGACACCGAAAGGAATGAAGGTCACCGGAATCGAAAAAGATGATAAATTCTGGAAGAAAGAAATGGAGCCCAAGTTAAAGAACTTTTATGAGGACTGCATGCTTCCTGAGCTGATAGATAGCAGATATAATAGAGGACAACCGATTAGGGAACCACTATATGTGAACAAGGTAGCACGGAAAACGGAAGCTACGCACACCGCCGAGGGCGAGGAGGAAGTCTTAACAGAAGATGATCAAATGTAAAAAGGAACTAATACAATTGATCCATTATCATTGAATGTTGCAATAGCAAGGGCGCCCAGCTGCACCGCGAGGTGCAGTTCAGCCATAATAAAAAGCTGCCCAATAATCCACTGAACTGTTCAGTTAGAAACGTATAAAAGTTATAAAGAGGACCGTCTCGGACGGGGGTGGAGGAGGGCCTCTTCATATTATCCTACTAACTTTTATTTTTGCAGTTCAGCCATAGTAAAAGGCTGCCCAATGATTCACTATCTTTGAAAGTTGTAATAGCAAGGGCGCCCAGCTGCACCGCGAGGTGCAGTTCAGCCATAGTAAAAGGCTGCCCAATGATTCACTATCATTGGATGTTGTAATAGCAAGGGCGCTCAGCTGCACCATGAGGTGCAGTTCAGCCATAGTAAAAGGCTGCCCAATGATTCACTATCATTGGATGTTGTAATAGCAAGGGCGCTCAGCTGCACCATGAGGTGCAGTTCAGCCATAGTAAAAGGCTGCCCAATGATTCACTATCATTGGATGTTGTAATAGCAAGGGCGCTCAGCTGCACCATGAGGTGCAGTTCAGCCATAGTAAAAGGCTGCCCAATGATTCACTATCATTGGATGTTGTAATAGCAAGGGCGCTCAGCTGCACCATGAGGTGCAGTTCAGCCATAGTAAAAGGCTGCCCAATGATTCACTATCATTGGATGTTGTAATAGCAAGGGCGCTCAGCTGCACCATGAGGTGCAGTTCAGCCATAGTAAAAGGCTGCCCAATGATTCACTATCATTGGATGTTGTAATAGCAAGGGCGCTCAGCTGCACCATGAGGTGCAGTTCAGCCATAATAAAAAGCTGCCCAATGATCCACTGAACTGCTCAGTTAGATAGTATGTACAAAAGTTATAAAGAGGACCGTCTTGGACGGGGGTGGAGGAGGGCCTCTTCATACTATCCTACTAACTTTTATTTTTAAAGACATCCTTCTGATTTATCTTCAAAAAGCTAGTAAAGTATACATACATGTAAAAAAAATAATTCCTTCTTCCTTTTGCAGCTTATTCTAAGGATCGGCAGGAAATGGAGAAGGAGTGTGTTTCTTGACTATTGGAAAAGATAAGTGCACATATTTCGATCCCAAATAGATTATGCTAATGAAATGCTCTATTATTATGTATACATTTTTGCGCAGGTAATGATTGTGCACATGATCCTCGCATACACAAGGAAATTGTGTACATTGCCCTGACTAGATGCGATGTAAGTGTTTTCTATTATCTTTTCGATGTACAGTTGAATATATAAAGTAACTTTTTTGAAATATTCCAGTTGCTAAGTTGGAAAGTTGACCTCCACAAGGCGGCAGGTGCGGTTGAGGTGCTTGTGAATATGGTGGTAAACATTTGTAATCTTTTAATTGAATAAAATAATATATTTGTATGAGAGCAAACCAGTCTAATTCCTTACTTTCCTTTATCTACTTCTTCATTTTCCCTTTATCTACCCAATCGTAGAAGTAGGGGGTGTTGTTATTCCTTAAATTGATCAATTCAAGACACTGTCGAAAGCTTTTTCCAGATCCACCCTACTACCTACCTACTTACTCCCAGCTAGCTACGTTGTACATTTCTCACACAAACGAACGTCTACCTACAATGTAGACTCGTAGACTCTACAGAAATCTCTGAACTGCAAGCAACATATTATTTTCTGAATTCTTTGCTGGTGAGCACTTTATTACTCTGTATCACAGTGGATCTTCTAACTTTGGCAATCATTGGACTGATTGAACCAAATACTTGGTATGCGCATCAATTTCAACTTGAGTTGCTATACATTTACAAAGTAATTTGAGGCATACGAATATTTAAAATCATGAGAAAGTCATTGTAAGTTCTACAACAGATATGTTTTAAATATATTGAAGTATTGTCACACTCTGTCAAAGGACTGTGTAAAATTACACAAATCACCCTGCAGATGCTTATTGATTGATCATGGAGCAGTTACGTTCCCCAAGTATTTGGTTGAAACAGCAAACACCGAAATTGGAGATTACTTGTCTCCAATCTTTTCTATTCTAACAGAAACATAGATATAGGGCAGAAAGTCTATTCTTCTTTTATCGTGTACAAGAATATGCCGCTGATATGGTACTACATTTACTAAACACCTTGAAATATTCATTTGCTGGTTCTCATTCAAATGTTACATCTGCATATAATTTTTCAATCTTCTCCTATAGGTCTATTCCCGAGCAAAAATCTTTCGAAACAGATCTCGAGAGTAATATTCGTCATATTACATTGACAAATATCACACTCGATAAATACTTTCAAGATTTTTGCTCCAAAATAGACACTTAGCCTTATTTGCTTGTCAAACAAAGCTTCAGGGAAGGGACAACGCCAGTCGCTCCATCTCGCATTTATTTCACATTCAATATCTGTAGGTAACACAGTTGCACGTTCCAAAAACCATCAGAAATTGCCGGCCATCCAAATCTCCAAAAGTCACGTGCCTAGCCTACCCCCTTAACAACCGCGTTGACCAAATAGCGCGGGAAATTATGACGGGTAAAAACAAAACACGGGCGGGACATTGTTCTCGGCAGAACCTCCTCCCTACCCATGTTCCTCCAGTCGCATTTAACTGTGATCGGATCAAGACGTGTAAGGAGCAGAGGATCGGGAATCGTCGCGCAGGAGTGCAGGGAGTTTAAAAATAATCATTTTGCAAATTTGTTTAATAATATTTCTGTCGACTAGTATACCGCTCGTTAACAATAAAAATGGCCCATTTAATTCTTCTTAGAGAGATTCACGCGATTCTGGAAGAAGAGGACGACAACGAGGAAGCGGTTCAACTACGAGTGGAACGACGACGACTCCGGGATACCCAGGACCCTTTCGCGATCCCCGAAAGAGGATTTCGGGAACTCTTCCGCGTGTCGAAAGTGCTGGCGAGGGATCTCATCGGGAGCCTCCGTCCCCATTTGGAAGAGCGGATACGAAGACACGGTCTGAGCGTGGAAGCGCAAGTAAGTGTGTAATCTTTGAAGGAAAGTAGGATGCGTTCACCAACTCTTTGATTTATTTGGTCATTTTTTTACGACTACAAATTAGGAGCTTAACTATTCTTCAAAGTTTCGAACTGTCCTAGGCTTCCTTAACGAGGCCAATTAACATTAAGGCCCTTGACGCATGCACTTGTAAAGTCTTGAATTTCTTTTTCCCTTTTTAATTTCTTGTCAACAGGTATTGTGCGCCTTGCGCTTTTATGCGGTCGGATTGTATCAACGATCCATTGGACAAGACTTTCTCGTTGCTATGAGTCAGTCTTCTACGAGTCGCTGCATCCGGACCGTCACCTGTGCCATACACGATCACGTATTTAGGCACTGGATCATTTTTCCCTGCTCTCCTCGGCAACGTATTGCAGCGCAGCGGAAGTTCTCCAATGCGCGGCATCCGTTTCCTGGTGCAATTGGTGCTATAGATTGCACACATGTGCAAATCTTAGCACCAAGCATTCACGAGGAAGCATACGTGAATCGTCATGGCACGCATTCACTGAATATCCAAATGGTTTGTATAACAGGATTATTTAGTTCTACTTAATATTATCGCAAAAGATATTCATGTTTAAAATTCAATTACCCGAATCTTCTCCTCTTAGGTGTGCGATCCGGACTTAAAAATCCTGGACGTCGTCGCCCGATTTCCAGGTTCCCGCCATGACGCTGCAATTTGGATGCAGTCAGCAGCACATACACTTATGAAGATGTGCTACAATGATGGTGAACGGCAGACGTGGTTAATTGGTAAGAAATCTAGTTTAGTATGGGGAATATTTTCTGTTCTAACACGACTCAACATATAATCGTTTCTTTCGTTTCCTTCTAAATAGGGGATTCTGGCTACCCACTGCAACCTTTGCTAATGACGCCTATTGTTGGTGCTGCACCCGGCACTCCGGAGTACCGGTACACCGAGGCTCACAGCAAGGCTCGTTCCGCTATAGAACGATGCTTTGGACTGCTAAAGATGGTTTGGAGATGCCTCAGCGATGTAAGTACCTCACCGACAGAGGGTTAACTAATGTACAATGTGGTAGCAAGACTTGTTTGCTTGGACGATTTAAAATATATAAACATTCTTTTATTCTAGCAACGGAAGCTGATTTATGAACCAATCATGGCGGCAAAGATTGTGATTGCATGCGCAATGCTCCACAACATGCGCTTGCTTTACAATCTGGCAGCAGAAGAAGAGGACGACGCAGGACACGACAGAGAGGGACCAGCCAACGCGGGACACGAAAGAGAGGAACCGGCCAACGCGGGACACGATGCGCCAAACGGACCAAGACGACGCCTAGAAGAAGGAAGACGCACCCGGGAGCAGCTCATCAGGACATCGTTCAGAAGATAATAGGATGATAGTAGATAAGATATTATATAAGTCTATCTAGTAGTGTAAGTACGTACTGCGATGTATTATTTAAGTGTTATATTGCGATGTATTATATAAGTATTATATATGTTGCGGTGTACTATTTACGGAGTATAATATTGCGATGTATTATATATAATTCATAAACCTAGTAATATATAATAGCGATATTTTGAAATATATAAATCTGTTGCGTTAAACTTGTTCTTTTTTGATCAGTATATGTAATCTGTTTTAGCTATTGTGATGAAACATGTTGCAATATATACGTACTGTAATTTGATTTATTTATCATTGTAATTATTAATAAATTGTACTGTTGTATTATTCATCATTGGCGAAATATACATTCTGAACCTTTTTTCGGCACTTTACATGTGGCATGCATTTAATATCGTTTAGCTTTCTAGTTAATTCTCCCTTTTGATTTCTCGCTAATACAAATTGTAGGCGTTTCCACTGTTTCTGAAATGCAGAGTATTTTCAGAATTCATAAAGAGTATAGGAATAATCTTCGATAATATTAATAATAATTGTAGGAATAAAGACGGCAGTGGGATGTTTTGTTACTCTTTTCCTGATTGTGAGTATTTGAAATGTGATTGACAAACGAGGAATTTTGAAATGATGAGTTTATTAGTGATTACAGGGAATTAGAGATTTATAAATATATATAAACAAGTCTAAAACTGGAAGAAAAGATTATCAAAATATGTAATTTATAAAATTTCACACTGCAATTCACTGTACAAAATTTTACAAAAATTGACATTTCTGCCATAAAGTGGCGCTAAAAGGATTAATACAAAGGCTTCAGGCAAATTTCTTCTACGATGAGCTTCAAGGCAGGCTTCAGGCAGGCTTTCGGCAGGGTCCGTGCCCGTGGAACGCTAAAACGTTCTGCTTACGGATCGCTTACGATCACCCGAAGGTAATTGTGAAGACGAGGACTCGAAATTAATTAAGACTTTATTTCAGATTCAAGGATTAACGGTGATTCCTTTATTTCAGAGAGCAAACTGACACGTGTGTGTGTCCTAGGTGATCCGGGCAAACAAGAAGGAACATTTCTTCCTCCTCGTCGGTATTTGATATTACAGAATACTCTGGTCGAGCTAGACAAGTTAGTTACTGATAGATTTAGAACATGAAGCTGACGCGTACGCAACAAATGAACTACTATATACAGTATATACACTTACAGAGCTAAACTTAAATAATATATACTAAATTAATCTATAAAAACAAATTACAACTCTAACTCTTATATTGTATGTACACTCTATAGGGCTTTTTTTTTTTTTTTTTTTTTTTTTTGATATCCCAGGAGAAATCCTCATGGATTCCCCATACCACACGGGATATGGGGATATGTCGGACTCCTACCGACTAAAACTCCTGGGTGGCCACACAAATGCTCGGTACTTGAACGGATTCTATAAAGCTTCTTTTCTGTAAACATAAATCATGTCACAAATTAATATTAACCAGTTCAAATTTTTTAGATTTTTTAGATTATTAAGTATAGCACAACTTACAATTTACTCATCCTCTAAAATCTCCAACTGCTCGGGCTGAAGGGCGGCCGCGATTGCTTTCAGGGATGCAGCCATGTCGCGCAAAATACACGTGTGTTCCCGCAGGGTAGCTGCGATTTCGTGTATCGAACGCAAGTTGTGATGCATTTTACCATCGAGGTTGCCTGCTGTTGCTCCTCCATGCGCCGGAACTCATTTAAAATTTGCTCGGCCTTCCTCGGCCGCTTACCGCTTGATCTCGGCGTCGTTCCGCAAGAGCGAACAGTATCCTCCTCTTCCTCATCCTCCTCAACTGACGGGATTCTGGGGGTAGGATTAACAGGCGGAGACTCTGGTAGAGGAAGCGGAAACGTGGGAGAGGGGACATTGGGGACGTGGGAGAGGGTTGAGGAGGATGAGGTTGAGGGGCCAGCTTCGGCGATATCTTGTGCTGATATCGGTCCTGTAAATTCACAGCAAGGATTGAAAATTAATTATCTGCCAAACTTTTCCAATTTCATAATGCAAATTATAATACTCACCCAGCAGAGTTGGAATACTTGGCGGACGGGTGAGGTCCGCCATGTCCTCAATTCGCCGCGCCGCCAGTGCAAGCTTTTAAAAGAAGAAGAAAAGATTAACATTAAAAGTATACATGTGATATCAAGTAGCTGACCAAAAAGCAGATAATATTTACCTCCTGTGTAGGTAGCGCCTCGGCAACAGGCAGGCCCTCGCACTTCATGACTCCCACGATATCGGCCACCTTGGCCTCCATGGGAGTGATGGGTATCGTGTCCACCGGCAAATTTCCTGTTCTGGCAAGGACCCGCCTAAGCTCCGCTACCCTACTCTTAGTCTTCGTTTTTATATCTTTCCATGTCTATAAACAAAGTGAGAGATTAATAGTTTCTACTTAAAAACATTCACTATATATAGAGGAATTATAGACAAAAGTCTTACCGTTTGCCACTGGCTGACCGACTTCACAGGCCCCAACTCGTTGAGGGAGTCAGCGAGCTGCTCCCAGATTAATTTTGTTTTCCCTAATCCCGGTGAACCGACAAACTGACCTGTCGCAAACTTTCTATTGGCCAGCATGTAATCTACAAGGAATTCCTTTTGAGCCGTCGTCAACCTTTTTCCCCTCCTTTTAATAATTTTTGAGCTGGAAACAAATAGGAAAACAAAATCATTTGTCAATCAAGAATTTGGAAACAAAGGCACGTGTCTTTAAAACTAAGCACGTGCTACACTTGAAAACTTATAATATACAGAGCTATGCGCGCGCGTAGGTTTTCAAAAAATGAATATTTTAAGTTCGTAATGAATAAAAGTGAATCATTTATCTATTATCTATCAATAAGTAGTATACATACCTCATGGTGTGACTTTGCTGGATGGCAGACAGTACGGAAATGTGGACACGAGCAAGAACAAAGACGTAAAACAATTGCAGTCTCGGATGCGATCGTCTCCTGTTTTCCACCAGTGATACAGGTCGACGGTGGGCCATACTCGATGAGAAAAACATCTCGATCACTAGTATGGCTTGCATTAGAAACGCAGTCTCCACTGACAGCATACTCTTAGAATTTTGAATTTTGCTGAAAACTTAATCGCCCTTCCTCGCTCCCAATAATTTCTCCAATCAGCCGCGCATTAAGTAAACCTTGAAAGAAGCTTGACTTCCAACAATCGTTTTTCTTATTAAAACACTTGTCAACTTTCTTAACGGAGAACTTCGATTTGATGAAACCGATAGATTTAGGTAAAATTAAACAGTTCTCTTCATCGTATATAATTTGCACAGACTCGAAGAGTATCTTAAAAGTGATGGAAAGTTACTGTATAAACGCTAAATTGTCTACCGATTTTTAAAGAGTTCATTGTGGAGTTTGCATATAAGGTGGTGTCGATATTAGGAACGTTTAAAAGAAGGCAATATTTTTGTTACATATTTAAATCTAGAAAAGAGCCTTGCTTTACCGATCAAGCACTAAAAAGATATAACACAACTCTTATAAATCGCATTAGATCCCATCACGTTAATACCGGTGTATCACTTTGCTGATTGGACATTATTGATAAAGCTAACTGTAAATGTGGACAAACGGTTCTAACACTATAGCAAGTCATTTGGGGTTGCCCCAACAATTCGATAGGTATGAGGAGAAACTTGTTGAGCAGCTATACGAAGCCCGAGAATATCAAAAGGGAGACATAGAACTTGAAGGATGTCACTGAATATCTCGTGGATTCCGTAGATCAAATTTTCGAGAAAATAATTTTATTTATTATTCGCAACAAAATTAAGGCGTTAGTTACATAATCATTTTAATGTTTCAATAAGTAAGAGAAAGACCTGGTCACCGTACTATCAAACATATATCTTCGTCTTGCGGTGTGTATAAAGGATGTTACTAGTTGAAGACAGTGAAGGCTCTTTCCCACGATGCGAGTAAAGTACTTGCAGCAAGCAGAATTGTAATATAGTGTGTGTGCATTTTCAAACGAAAGGTATGGTGTGAGTGCATTTGTACCCAAAAAAACGATTGGTGCAATGACTTTTACTAGCAGCATGGAGAAAGACCTTTAGAGTAGATAAATATTGACGCAGTGTTATCTTAATATTACATATTGCTAACAATCGGCGTTTAAATTTAGTTCATTTTTATTTCATGAAGTACGAAATATGTACTATTCTCATTGTATATAAGTCCATGGACTCGATTTTCAGTGGCAGTTTGTAGTCAATAAAGATATATATTGACACCAAAAAAATAATCTTACTCCTATATATTCGAACTGCCACGCGGAACCGCGACTAGATGTGCGCTCTACAGTCGGAAATATGCCATCTGTGAACACCTTCAGGATGGAAGTAAAAGGCGCGTTCGCAAGGCCAGCGACAGTTCATAGCGCCGTTGTTGAGCCCCCGTGGTAACGCTCGGCGTTAGCTAACGCGAGCCATAGCGCGCAATAGCGCGGTTGCTAACAAGCGTTAAGTAACTCTAAAAGCGCTAGTTAGCGCGAGAACCGGAATCGCACCCCTGCTCTAGTGGATATGGCGCTATTTTGCTGCAAAAACAAGCGAAGGGACATCTTCGTCCCGTATTTTATTTTAGTAAGCGTACAACTGTTGCAGAATCAAAGTACCATAGTTTTGAATTGGAATGCTTATCAGTTATATATGTCATTAAACGATTCCATATTTATCTGTCCGGTGTACATTTTAAAATAGTGACCGACTACGACAGTTTCCAATTAACCTTAGGCAAACAGAGCGTTGACGTGAGAATTTACCGGTGGGCGATATTCCTCCAAAGTTACGATTACGAAATAGAACACCGCACGAACGACAAGATGAGCCACGTAGATGCGCTGAGTAGATGCCATAATGTGCTGATCTTAGAAGCAAATACTTTTGACCAGGTTCTGTCATTGAAACAGAACCAAGACGCGACGATCCAAAAAATTAGAAAAGAGCTAGAGACGACCGAAGTAAAATACTGCGAGTTTAGGGATGGGTTGGTCTACCGAAAAGTGAAAAATCAGAAATTATTATTTTATGTACCGCAATATATGGAGGATAATGTGATTCGAGCCTCCCACGATGATTTGGGTCACCTAGGTGTCGAAAAGGTGGTGGAGCACATTTCCCGGGTATATTGGTTCCCAAATATACGGTAAAAAGTCAAGGACCATATTCGGAACTGTTTGAAGTGTGTCGAATTTGCGCCGCTTGAAGGTAGGAGCGAGGGATACTTGCATAGGATCCCGAAAGAAAACGAACCCTTTGGTACTCTACATATTGATCATTATGGCCCACTCGAGAAAAGTGGTCAAGGGTATAAGTTTGTGGTTTCCTTTATTGACGCCTTTACGAAATTTATACGCCTTTTCCCGTGTAAATCGACGAAGACCGAAGAGGTCATTAAGTATTTGAAAGATTACTTGCGCACATATAGTAAACCTCGTCGTATTATAAGCGACCGAGGGTCCAGCTTCACCTCTCATTTATTTAAAGATTTCTTGGCCAACGAGGACGTAGTCCATGTAATGGTAGCCCTTGAGATTCCCCGAGCCAACGGGCAAGTAGAAAGATACAATAGAGTTTTAACACCCATGTTGGGGAAGTTGTGCGAAACACCGAATACTTAAATACTTGTTATACCTTGTTACTTTGCGAATCCATTTTATTTCATTATACACAGTATTTTATATCAATTTTAAATAAATTGTGTTTAACACTGACATCATCAAGAGTACTCCGAGAATCTTCATTTCTCGACATCGGGCGCTCTTAAACACAAAGGAAAGAGAACTCATAGTAATAGTATGGGGAATCCAACATTTCTGACCTTATATGTACGGGTCCAAATTTATTATCGTCACTAACTATAAACCCGCCACATGGCTCTTTGATGTAAAAGACCCGGGATCACGATTAGCGAGATGGCGAATAAAACTAGGAGAGTATAACTACAGAATTCATCATAAAAAAGGCTTTCAAAATAATAACGCCGAAGCGCTTAGCAGAATAATCGCGCTAACCCGAGCTCAGAACTTCCGCGCGGGAGCTAACGTCAGCACAACCGAGGACAAAGTCCTAAGAGGGTTCACGGTGGAAGGAAAAAAAAAAAAAATATGCGAACATCACGACACAGCCCTAGGTGGACGTCTAGGCATCAAAAGAATTAACTCGATCGAATCAATCTATACCATAATTGGTCGATCATGAGGAAAGATGTCCAGGAATATATCTCCAAATGCGAATAATGTCAGATAAACAAAACTTGGGCCAGGCTTTGCAAGTCCTAAGATATGCTCTGAGACCCGGCTAAGGGCTATTTCACCTTTGTCAAAATAGTCTTCTCGATCCCAATTAGCTCTATATCAATCCTGGGATATTGCTGAGTGCTATTTGAACTCAACTGCACTCAGGTCCCTATTCTCCTATGAACCCTTTTATACTAGCTACTTCTAATAACTCGGAACACTATCTCGGGATCGTGCTAAGGGCTATTTCACCTTAACCAGACTCAAGGCTGGACCTCGTTAATAAACGAATGGCATGTTGCCATGGCTGCTCATCGATCATGAAGAAATGCTCTAAACTAGAGTTAAACCTCATTATGGCTCACCGGATATACTTCAAGTGGTAAGGGTTGTGACGTTACGCCCGGCGTACGTCACAAGAAACTCAACCCTTACTTAAAATTAGCGCGGCACAATCACGGAAATCAGCGTTTCCAGGGAAGATCCGGAAAGATCTAGGATCGCATAAGACTATCGCCTCATATTTCGCCCGAGCCAATCAGCGCCAATGGAAGCCCAGGAACGACCATCAACCAACGACACCCGAAGAATCCAAATTTGCCAGCACCAAGGATTTGGCTCGACCTGGACGCGCTTAAGAGATCAGTAGCCTCTGAATGTTGCTGCCGACGACTGGTCATCGACGACGGAAACTGGCTGGTGAGGCAGGCGATCGCAAGACACCCAGCAACGTGGAAGTGGATGAAGTATTTCCTCAGCGAAGCGGGGTTGGCACACGGTTGGGCCTGTACGGCCCTGGAGTCGCTCGTTCGTGGGCACATCGAAGTCCTTCGAGCGCGGTAGAACCCGGCGACCAATAGAAATCGATCTTCGAGACAAAGGCAGCTAGGCGAGCGTTACAGCCAGCGTGCCGAATTTCGGCACTCTTGTATTGGCGGTCCTGTCGAACGGATGTGTTGGTGAGCATTAGCGTGGACTAGCGAGGCAAATTGACGAACCAAAAACTAGGAAGGAAGGAAGCGAACACTCCTCCTGAATTAACGTCGCTCTAGCGAAATCGATTGGTGGTAAGTAAACTTATCCTTCGCCTTGGCTATTATGTAAGGAGCCGACCCTTTTCGGGCTCGCGCCAAGAATTCGTTGCTTCTCTTCTCTTTCGCTCACTATCTACTCCAAGTTTTCCGCTTCCAATTACTGTCGCGATTTTTTCGAGCTTGTGCGAACTTGAGAATCCTAGATATTTTGACTGAGATCTTTCTGTATGCTGCGGTCAACCAAGAGTCACTTCTAGTCCAATATTAATGAGAGTCCATTAGCGAATCTCGCAAACCACTAGCGCCTGTCAACTGTGCTTGAGCTCGCGGTCATCTTGATGTAATTTTCGATTGTGTCATCTGGAAGCCACGTGCTTCGCCCGAGGCTGCCGACAAACACCTCGTGCGAAACAAGCCTCTGTTCAAGCTTCGTAAACGATATAAACATCTTTGTAGCACAAAATCTGGCTTGGTCACTTGTGTCGACCCACGTGCTCTCCTTTTGTTTGACGTTCATGTTATCTAGCCGAGCAACCGTTCTGCCGTCTTGGGAGATCTCCAGTAGCCGTTCCTCTTAATTCTGTAGTGTTTTGTGTGGCATCTCCGATGCCCCGCGCCCATATTTTTGTGGTATGAGGAATAGTTGGCTTCTGATCTCCCGAGCCGAAGTATCGGGAAGTACATAGTGTATGAATAGAACATTAACGAAGAATTGCAAATTATCGAATCTGAATTAACGTAAAATCCAGTAAAGTAAAATCCAAGGAGAATTAAAGTAAAATAAAGTCGAGTCTAGATTCTTGTTAAGTAAAAGCAACTCTTATTTTCTTTTATTAAGTAATTTTCTCTCGAGGCCACGCAGTCTCCTGAGTAGAAATTGTACCACGGTCCCGATGAAAACCCGATTAGGACCCGATTTGAATTAGGGCGCTGGTTAGGAATATGTATCAGGGCTCGACTACTGTGGGAACGCTATAGCGTCGGGAACCTGATCAGGCCCCTAGCCAGAGTCCCTATCAGGGCCTCAGTTCGTTTCCCGACGTAATCCCGAGATAGATTCGTTTCAATCCTGACAAAAATGTCGCAGCCCTGTACAATTGTGTGCAGTGGTTGTACAAGGCTTAAGCATGCCATATTATGTATAGGATAAAAAAAATATTGAAATAACTGAACTCGTGGGGGTTATTTTAGGGTTCGCGGGTTCGACTCGAACTCAGTTTCTTCATTCTTTCTGTATGATGTCATCTTGCGCCTATAATCATTGCTTTTTTTTAAATTTTACTTTTATTTAACAGTAACATACATTCTTAGTTACCTTTGGCATAAAAATAAAATATATAAAAGGCCTTACAGTCTTAAATTACTCTTGGAGGGTGTTGGGTTCGTGTTTCAAGCGTCTCACAGCCTGGTGTATTGGGAGTAAAGACAATACGGGACTTAAAGCTAATCTTAGAGCTAGTAGGAATCTTGTTTAGATGTACATGTTTGGTGTATCACAGATAATAGAAAACCGACTTGTATCATGCAAGTGGAAAAACCACTCAAACAGTCTTATTATATTGGGTGTATGTGGGGGAGGGGGAGGGTGATATTTATTTACAAGTGTTGGGTTTGTTTCGGATCGCTTGGTAATAGTTACATTATAGGTAATGGGGTCACTTATCGTTCGCGCTGGCGCTGGATTGTTTTTTGCTTCTTGCGGTTGCGAAGCTCAGCTATATGGCGGTCGCCGTCTTTAAGCCACCAGTGATTTCTGTTAATACGACGGAAATGGTTTATGTCTACGGGCGGGAGGTCTCTTGAGTAGGCAAATCTTGCTCTGTTGTTTTTGAAGTCGTCCCATTTTAGATCAATGGTTTTGCAGGCTCGGTGTCTTTTCCAGTGGTATAGTGTTGGTAGATTTGCTTCATTTCGTATGATTCCTTCCTTGACGAAGTGGGTGAAAGCTTGTGAAGGAATACATCCATATGCGTTGAAAATAGTTAGTTCTTGCTGGTCAACTATTGCGAGGTTTTTAATTATTGGGTTAGCGTTTTTCAGGAGGTTGTTGTAGTAGTCTCTAGTTAGCTTTAGTATGAAGCAGTCTATTCTTGGGATATTGGCGATTCTATATAGTTCGTTGTTGCTTATTCTTGTTAGATAATTAGATTCTGGCGTGCGGTATAGGCGTAGGCATGCTCTCAACCATTGTCTTTCAAATATTCTTAGATGTTCGCAACATGAGGCGCCGATGTTCCACCATATTGGGGCGGCGAATTTCGACGAATTTCGTTTTTAAAAAATCGTAACTTTTTACGGATTAATGAAAAAATTGGGAAAAATTACATGTGATGCATTTTCTTAGTAAGATCGTAAAACAAAATCGAGAAAATTCTACATGCGATATTATTAAGGAAATCAAATAAAAACAGATAAACACATTTTTGCTTCGAACTTTTAAACGGGAAGGGTTACAAGGCTGGTATTTTGAAAAAAATTGTTTGTTTTGAAGAGGAAACTGTGGAGCATGAGAGAATTATTTTTCGGCCGGGGGCACTTTTGCTGTTCTTATCCGGCTATGCCCTTTTACGGTTTTCCTGATGTGCGCAACAAAATTTTTAACAGTGAAAATGCCTTGAGTTCGACTTAGTAACGTAAACGATTCTTCCAACTAATATTACAGTTATACCTAGTGTGTGCAGGTGATTAATCTCAGTTGCTCAACTATTTTTTGATTGTTCATACGCTAATTAAAAAGTTTAGGAAGTTAATACTATTTTTTCAACTTTTTTTCGCTGTTTAACCCAATGAATGTACTTTTCCCACAGGAGCGCGCGTAAAACAAATACAATTTCAAATCATAGTAACTGAATTATGGTTCAGTAAATCCTTCAATGAAAGCTTTGAAACTTTTGGGGGTGGTACGGAAAGGCAGAAAGACGTCAATACATTCTTAAGAGACCGTGTATGAGGAATTTTTTTAGGGCGGAGTCGGGCTGATGAACATTTCGGAAATACATTATAAATATATATTTTATTGTAGTTAGTGTGAATTATTTTTTCGAAAGTCATACAAGAAATACTAATTATTTAGTTCGGTATTCACGCGCTTCCTCCTACGCCAATCCTTGACATTGTACAATATAGACATTATGGCTTGTTGTATGTCTGTTTTTTTGGCAGAATGTTGCCTTCTTTAAATGTACTGGAAATAATAGCTGAAATACCATCACAAATTAAACATATGTAAATATTATATGTCAGAAAGAAGATGCAATCAAACATATCAATTAATTTGTATGTTTCAGTAACTGCAAATACTTCTTTGCCCTTAATTTTCTTCACGGCTGTAAACCTTTGGGCCACTTCTTTTGTTAAAAGTTTTCTTAATATGCTCCCCATATTTCTTATTAAAGACTTTTTGCAATCTATGTCCCTTGTTAAATCTGCTGCCTAGCGACAAGTAAAATAGATTACACAATCAGGAGACTCGGTAGAGTCTCGCGCCAAGTAGTAGTATATACAGGGTGTCCCAAAAATGTTGGATATCACTATAGCCATCTTGTTGGGAAGGGGGCGGGGATGATGATGCCGTTTTTAAAAATTTGCGTTAGGCTTCCAATTCCGAGTTATTCAACAACAAAGTTAGGTAACGCCCACCGAGCTCTTGGCGAGTCCTGGCCGGTTATGCCTTGCTCCTAGAAAAAGGGAGGTGACAGAAAACATCTTGAGTGTGGGCCTCCGACAATTGCTATGGAGGACCGACGGGTGCTCAACCGCTCGGTTCCTTCGAAATCGGGGAGCAGACCCTTCCATGTGCCGTCTTGAAGACCCGAGCACGGCACGGCACGGCACGGCATCGCCCTATGGACACTCACTTTGACTTTCCTCTCGCTTTCCCTCTTTCTTAATACACGCTTGCGACAACTGATATTCTTGATTAGTTATTTAGTGACTCCCGATTAAATCCAATTAAATCCGTCCAAATCCAGTGAAGCAAATTTATCAGGGGCCTATGACACTTCTCTTAAAAGTATCGAACTGGTGCCGTGACAAAACGTTGGAACTGGAACCCTGAGGATTCGAGTTCGATTCCTCCCCGTCGCGGATTTTTTTTTTTGATTTTCTTGCTGTTTGTTTTACAGTTCTTTGCCTTATGTTGAATACCCAGCCAATGGTAATGTTTAATTGTTAATCTTTGTGGCCTGTCCTCGCAATTTAGACAAGACTGCAAATTCTCCAGATAGTACTCGTAATTGGTTTGCAAAAAAATTATGAGAAAATCCGATTGAATTTCGATTGAAATAGTATGAAAATAATACAACGCGAAGCGTAAAATACTCATTGAGAAAAAGAGAAACGAAGTCGCTTTAAGCTACTGACTACATTTTCTAACATGTAGGGAAATGTGTACCGGTAGTAATTGATGTTTAACATAATTTAAGAAGATAATCCAAGTCGAATAATGTTCGCTCAATGGTAGTTAAAAAAGTTAAAATTCATACCAATTTATTAAGGAGTCGCTAAACAACTGCTCAGAGACCTTACGTATCGCATGCACGTGCAGGGAAAATGAAAATCTCGGAGAAAAGGCGAGAAAATATTACCACTGCTGGATATTGAACAAGGAAATCAAAAAAAAATATTCGCGACGGGGAAGAATCGAACTTGAATCCTCACGGTTACAGCTCTAACGTTTTGTCACAGCACCACTTCGATACTTGTTAAAGAAGTGTCATAGGCCCCTGATAAATTTGCTCCACTGGATTTGGACAGATTTAACTGGATTTAGTCGGGTGTCACTAAACAACTAATCAAGAGTATCAGTTGTCGCAAGCGTGTATGAGAAAAGAGGGAAAGCAAGAGGAAAGTCAAAGTGAGTGTCGGTAGGGCGATGCCGTGCCGTGCTGTGCCGTGCTCGGGTCTTCAAGACGGCACATGGAAGGGTCTGCTCCCCGGTTTGGAAAGAACCGAGCGGTTGAGCACATGCCGGTCCTCCATAGCAATTGTCGCAGGCCCACACTCAACATCTTTTCTGTCACCTCCCTTTTTCTAGGAGCAAGGCATAACCGGCCAGGATTTGCTGGCGCTCCGAGGGCGTTACCTAACTTTGTTGTTGAATAACTCGGAATTGGAGGCCTATCGCAAATTTTTAAAAACGGCATCATCATCCCCGCCCCCTTCCCAACAAGATGGCTATAGTGATATCCAACATTTTTGGGACACCCTGTATAGGACGGTGCGCGACTGCCGAGTATATTATCCCGAAGTGTAGCGGTTTTCGTCTGCTAGAAAACTTTCACTTCCATTTATGGGAAAGTTATGGGTCGGAGGATTTATTTCTTAATTTTGTATTTTTTTCCGATTTTTCTGAATCCAATGAGCTAAGAATCATGCAAATCGGTTCAGCCATTCAAGAGATATGAATTTCTCGTGTTATTTTTACTCGAAGTAAGGCACAGCGATTTTAAGAGTCAGTTTCATACGACATTCCTAAAAATGTGGCTTTCACTTTTTTCATGGGAGATGGCAGCACACCGAAATGCTGCGGGCTGCGCGCTGCGGGGATAATATGGCTGTATCGTGTTTATTTACGTTACCGACGCATTGGTTAAACTGGTTATGTCAAATATAGCAGGTTATCTGATACAGTCCGATTGCATTTATTATTGTTGTATTTCAGATTCAATACTTTACTTAGTTAATAAAAGAGCGTACTGTCCATGCCCTTATTATTTTGTGACTCTCGAAAATTATTATGAAATGTCAAAAGTGTTATATGTGCATAATTCACCGTACCATATTTGGTAATCGAGTGATCATTATCAATAGTTAAAATTGTCAAGTGTCTAGCATATGATTAGTAATCAGTACTTGCTTATTAAATGTATTTCAGCACTTTAGGTTTGCTCTCCATTAGCTAGGCACTTGAAAGTCTCAGAATACATAAAAGAAAAACTAGACTCTGAATGAGAGAGCCTATGGCTTATCGGATATTTATAATTTCAATCCATTCTACCTGTTGGTAATCTTTCTTTCGCTAATCTGAGTCAGTGTTTAATATAACGCTTTACGGTTAGCATATTAACCAAGTGATATTGGTTAATCACAATCTTGATTGTAAAGTTTGTTACTTAAGGAGCGCTTGAGCTAAAAAGCTAGAATGTTTAAATGATTGTTGTACTATGCACTGATTGAATCGAGTGAGGAAACAGCTTGTCTATCTGATATATCTGTTAAAGCGTTAAGTCTGATTAGGTGGATTTCAAGGGCATGCTATCTATTGGCAGCCAGAATTTACTCATGAAATTGCAAATCTTTAGTTTAAGCGATTCTTGTATTACGTACTGGACAATTTCCATGCTTTGACATTGAACCGAGTAAGGAAATAGCTTGTTTATCTTACGTATACCTTATTATGAAACATCAAAGTAGCTATTAGTCAGAATATTTTGGATATTACAATTATATTAACTTCATACGCACTGTAATTTTATTTTACTGTACCCTGAATGTCAAGTTCGTCGCTCAAAGAACGCTACAACTAAAGATCTAAAACAATCGAAGTAATTAATAAATATGAATATAGGTGGGTAATAAGAACGCGAAGGATATTTGAAAAATAATAATATATTATGAAGATGGAATATTAAAATATAATAAAATATACTGCATAAAAAAATAAAAAACTTACATAATTAAAATATAATAAAATATAAATATAAAAATAATCCTTATAGCTATTGTTTATTAATAGTGGAATATATTAATAGTTTGGCCACCGCCACGTCCTCCTCGTCCTCCTCTTCCTCCTCTTCCTCCTCTTCCTCCTCTTCCTCCTCTTCCTCCTCTTCCTCCTCTTCCTCTTCTGGCGGCGGCCGCTCTCCTTGACTTTCCCCCAGCCTTGAAGCGTTCTGTAATAGAACATTTAAAATTAAATTAATGAAACATTGAAAGAATGTTTTTATTTTTGTTATATTGGACTAATATTTATATGCATCTTTCAACGACAAGTAGACATTTTTGAAGATTGTAAACATTTTCCAAAGAAGGCACAAATAAGTAAAGGAAAAGAGAGTGATCGCATGGTTGACATGATTGCGGATCTATGGTTCGTCTGAGAAAATTACATTCTCTGAAGATGTGATTCTCGGCGAAATTAAGACAATAAGAAAAATTGACATTGACATGACACTGATTATTGACTTTTCCTCCATTTTCAAATAAATATAAAAAATAAATATAAGGGAAACGAATTTTGAAATAAACCTAGTTCTTGTGAGAATTATATCTTCGGAAATTGTAATGGTGGGAAAACGGAAAACATTCCATGGATCCGGAATCATGTCTTCTATACGACTATTTTCTTTTCTATTGCTTATTCGTGCCTTTTATGGAGAATCTTTTTCAGTCGTTGAAAGATGCATACAAATGTAGAAAAAAGATTGCGCATCAATGATGTCCTAATTTAGTAATTAAATTCCAACAACTGTTAATAATTTTGTAATCTAGACCAGAATATCCCCTTAATTCGTGCAAATATACTTACTTCTGTTATAGCCCCGTACGGCCTGGAGCTGGAGCTGCGGCTGCGGCTGCGGCTGTGGCTGTGGCTGTTGCACTTTCAGCTCCAGCTCGGGCGGGGCCGGGGCCTGCAGTTCAGCAGCGGGGTGAGGCTCGGGCCCGGGCTGAGCTTCGGCCCTGGCTAGCGGGGGTGGTGGCGGCGGCGGCTGGGCAACTATAAACTGCCGCAACCTTTTGATTTCTTCCCACATTTCTGAAAATATTTATCAATATATCAATAATTTTGTAAATAACTAACTCTATGCCTCTTGCATGGCTTCCACCTTGTACGTACATCATATACATAAAATTCAATATTTTTAATCCGCGTTCGTAAGCATTTAATTTTTAAAACATTCAGTCCATCTCTCTCTCTTCCTGTGTTACGCGAGTAAACGCACTAGAACGTCGCTGCCTCTTACGCATTTCGTTACAATGAATTCGTGTTCAACCAATATTCTAGCATTTTTATTTCATATTCTCCTAGACCTAAACTTTATCAGCTTTTGCAATTATTTCTTAGAACGGTTATCAAATTCATTCTACGAAATAGCAATGCGAGAATATTGGGCGAGAAGAACGAAGACATTGTAACTAAGTGTGCGAAAGCCAACGAACGTTCGGCCGCGTACGCTCACATGACACAAAGAAATTGAGGCAGAGGTGGAGAGAATGTTCAAAAAGTATATGCATGTGAATGTAGATTGAAAATTTTATATTTAATGCATATACTGAGCGTATAAAGTGGAAGCCAAGCGATAGAAATACAGCAAATGCGGACAAAACACTGGTGGATACTATACCGATAGTACTGATCCTTGTGGACAGACAGATGAAAAACAGAGATTTTAATTTACGTTATTGCAAAGCTCATAAACATAGGTAGATGATAGGTGGAGATGCAGAAAAGCAAAGGGAGAATATAGCAGAATGCAGAAGCAAATAGAACAATGACAAACTTGTGACTACACTTACGATTGACGTTGTCAAATTCCGCCTCCATCGGTTGTTCTTTTTCCTGATTCTGCATGTTTCTAGATTATGAAATTGAAATTATTTTGTAATATTATATTTAATTGAAACAGTCGCGGAGTGATCAGGAGACTCGGTAGAGTCTCGCGCCAAGTAGTAGTATATATAGGGCGGTGCGCGACTGCCGAGTATATTATCCCGAAGTGTAGCGGTTATCGTCTGCTAGAAAACTTTCACTTCCATTTATGGGAAAGTTATGGGTCGGAGGATTTATTTCTTAATTTTGTATTTCTTTCTGATTTTTCTGAATCCAATGAGCCAAGAATCAAGCAAATCGGTTCAGCCATTCAAGAGATATGGATTTCTCCTGTTATTTTTACTCGAAGTAAGGCACAGCGATTTTAAGAGTCAGTTTCATACGATATTCCTAAAAATTGTGGCTTTCACTTTTTTCATGGGAGATGGCAGCACACCGAAATGCTGCGAGCTGAGCCGTGTTCACGTTATCGACACATTGGTTTACACAGATTGGTTAGGCCGGTTATGCCATAGCTGATGAACAGTCCGATTTTATTGTTTTATATTGTATATCATGCTTATATTCCATGCTTTATTTAGCTAATACAAGAGCATACTCCCCTTGCCCCTGTTCCTGTGATCTTGTGATTATTAAAAATGATGAAAGAAGTCTCAAAAGTGTTAAGTGCGTAATCCACAAAGTACTCTATTTAGTAAAAGAGTACTGATTACAAATAGTTCAAATTGTTAAGTATGTAGCATATGAATCTTTTAAGCAATAATTGACAATTACTTATAATTTGAGGAAATGCTAGCTATTAGTTATCAGTACTTGCTCAAAGTAATTTCAGCAGTGTAGATGTTTGCTCCACCAGCTAGGCACTTGACACTCAACATACACCAAACAAAACCAGACTGTGTATGACCTGCGCATATATCTTACAAAATCTAAAGTATTATTTCACTTAACGCTTCAAATATATGATATTAACCAAATTATATGCACATACGCAATCTAATTTAGTTGTGACTGTCAAGTTTGTTGCTTAAGGAACGTTTGGTCAAAATGACATAATTAAGTAATAACTACCAATCATATATCATTTAGGAATATACTAGCCATTGGTAATTAGTACTTGTTTAGTAAATTTCATAATTTTAGATTGTGCACTGCTTGAGTTGACTTGAGAACATGCATCTGGCAGTCAAGATATATCAAAGTTAGAGTCCTTATGCGGCTATAGCTTATCCAATCTCAAATTTAAATGCATTCTAGCTGTTGGTAATGTATCATTGCTGATCTGTACCTGAATTATTGTACGTTAACACTTTACAAATTATATTAGGCAGGTAACATCTCCATGTGCCCTTTAATTTTAGTATTCCTGACTGAGAAGTATGTAGCCCAAGAAATGTTTCAGTTAAAGAACTAAGATGATGTAGACTAAGTAAGTTTTGTGGTGCACTAACTACTTATTGGTAGTAAGTTTCAGTATTTAAGGGTGTGCCACCTTGAGTTATGCATTTGAGAGGCAGGATACACTAAAATTAGACTGTCTATGAGGACAGCTCATCCAATATAACATGTAAAGTGTTAAAGAATAATGTCACTTCAGCAACCAAAAAAATACATGAAATTTGAAAGTTTGTTATGACAACACAGTAAATGCAATACAAAATTTCTTTAAAGGTCTTTATTGTGCCATTTTGGACAAAATGGCGGAGCTACAGCACAGCAAGTAAAGCTGTCTAATATTTTACCGCCGGAAAGATTCCTTCTTTAACCTGGAGCAATAAAACGAACATTGTTTAACACGTTCACGACGGCGTGTACCACCGGTGGCCTAAAGCTAGTTCAAAATCCTATACATACACTTCTCACAAAAATTAATGCATCACTTTTTTTGATCGATAAATCACCGATTTTTGAAGCGGCATAACTCGACTCGACAAAATCGTACAGTAGTTTTTTAATACTCATTTTACAGCTTGAAGCTTCCTCTTTCAGAGCCTATACCGCATTTTTGCTTACAATAATTTGTCTGTTATTAAACAAATGAAAACTCGAGCTATCTTTTTTCTGTTCGAATTACACAAGTTCAAGAGAGTTCACGGAGTTGGAAATTTTGTTTGGTGAATTCAAATTAATGCCATCTTGTAAAGGAAAGCTTCCTCTTTAAAATGAGCTATTGGAAAGTTGGGTACGATTTTTTAAAAGTTGTTTATCGCACTGTTATTGAAAAGTGTGCTGCCGGAATTGGAATTACCCAAGGTACACCACGAGCATGTTGCTCGGTCGGACTTGTACCTCCTGTGTGTGTGTGCGTGCGTGCGTGCGTACGTGCGTGCGTGCGTGACAGCCTCTAATTTCTGCAGGGTTATTGGATGTTTTGCAAGATGTCGTAGCTGCCACCCTATACATCCCTATGCTCAATAGGATTGAGATCTGGACTGAGGGGTGAGTGCTCGCTTGATTGTTCTAATGTTGCTACTCCGAAGGAATTCTCGTGTGTGCATTGCCGTATGCGGCTGAGCGTTATCCTGCATGAGCAAGAATTGTGAGCCGATTGGATTACGCATCGGCAATACATGTGTCTGCAAAATCTCCCCCACGAACCTTGCGTAATTCCAATTCCGGCAGCACACTTTTTAATAACAGTGCGATAAACAACTTTTAAAAAATCGTACCCAACTTTCCAATAGCTCATTTTAAAGAGGAAGCTTTCCTTTACAAGATGGCATTAATTTGAATACACAAAAAAAAATTCCCAACTCCGTGAACTCTCTTGAACTTGTGTAATTCGAACAGAAAAAAGATAGCTCGAGTTTTCATTTGTTTAATAACAGACAAATTATTGTAAGCAGAAATGCGTCATAGGCTCTGAAAGAGGAAGCTTCAAGCTGTAAAATGAGTATTAAAAAACTGCTGTATGATTTTGTCGCGCCGAGTTATGCCGCTTCAAAAATCGGTGATTTTTCGATCAAAAAAAGTGATGCATTAATTTTTGTGAGAAGTGTATATAAGAAAATGCGCCGACGTGAACGTGTTAATTCTGTATTGTGTATAAGCTTAACTCAAAAAATACGTATCAAAATTAAAATATTTCTTTTTGTTAAAGCGACACACAAAAGACAAAGTTTCTGTTTTCGATAAAAAATTATGTGAAATTATAAAAGATATTTTATTGCTCTTGTGTGCCGTTCTAACAAAAAGCAATATTTTTGAATTTAGTTTCGCTACGTACTTTTCGAGTTAAACGTATACAAAATTGAACAATGTCTGTTTTATTACTCCAGATCGAAAACTAGAGAAATTTTTCTGGCTGTGGAACACAAACACGCTTTTACTTGCCGAGCTCTAACTCTGCCATTTTTTCGAAAATAATTAAATAAAAAACTGTAATCATAATTTAAAGTATAATTATAATAAAGGCATTCAAACAAATTTTATTATTGCTAAGGATTAAATAACAAAAAGACATGAAATCAGTTCAAAAACCTTAAAACGTAAAAAAGTGTGCTAAGTAGCAGATTCATTTTCGCGCAAAATTGAAACATTGGTAAATAATTAGAAATTTTATTGTCTTTATTGTTCAGCCTTAACTAACAAAAAGACATAAAATCCGTCCAAAAACATTAAAATGTAAAAAAAAGTGCGCCAAGTAGTTTGATTTCCCGACAAAACTGAAATATAACAAAAAAGATAATAGATATCTTACAGGAAAGCCAAGATTTCATTCAAAGAGACCTCGATTTAACTCGCATTAGCAATGCACAATAAATTAACAAGAAATTAGCGATTAATAATAAAAAAAACTGCGTGTGCGCGTTTGATTCGAGGCACTTGCACCGATAATATTCCTACAAAACTTTTAAAGAAATTAAATTGTGGTAAAATGAGTGTTAGGTATAAATCAGTTTCCCATTGTCCTTTTACCTCTCGGTGAAGCGCGCACACGCCAAGTTTTTGATATATTATTAATCGTTAATTTATTGTTAATTTATTGTTCATTGTTCGGTTATTACCCTTTCAACAAAAGGAAGCAAGAATTATTAAAATGCAAAAATATTGTATTACAGGTGCACATACGTCAAAAATACTTATCGCGCAAAAAGTTTATAGAGCGATAAGTGCTATATTTTATCATACAAAAAATAATAAACAAAATAGCTAGCCTGGGCATTATACCTGTTTTGTAAGAGATAACTAAAATAGATTTATTAACATTGATGATGAAAAGATTACTCAAAAAATACAGTGGCCGAGAGGTTCAAAAGATGCCTATCTACTATTCATTGAAAAACACGGTTCAAAATGGTGTGATGTACAAACTTAACAGCTTTCAGCATTTGCACCCTTGCAAAGAAGATAACCTCGTCTGTATTTAGCGACACCTTTGCAAAGAACAAGTCCCCCCCTGCATTTAGCGACACCTTTGCAAAATCATAAACAGAACTAACTATATAAAGAATATTCCTCGTTTAAAAGAAGTCCTGCAAAAAAACAATCCTCTCGTTCCCCTCAAAACATTAAAATGTAGAAGAAAGCATCAGGCAGTTTTGTTCCACTTCCCGAAAGACGCCCACCAGCCTAAAAGAGCATTCCGCATTTAAAAGAAAATTTTTAAAAAGTGCCAAGTACTTTTCTCCCACAGCCCAAAAACACTTGTTAGCTTCTTTTAAAGAATATTCTTAAATGAACGACCAAAAAGACATGAAATCCGTGCAAAAACATTTAAAAAAATGTGAAAAAAGGCGCCAAGTAGTTTTGTCCCTCACCCCCAAAAAGATTTTGCCTCACAAAAAATGTGCTGCATTCCACTAAATAAATCTGTGGTGAAACCACCTCTATCAAATTGACCAAAAATGTAAATCGATATCATTGGGAGGTCAAGTTTTGATTCAAACACTCTAGTAAAAAAAACAGGAACAGGATATGAATGTGAAAACCAAACCTTCAGTTAGGAATTGTGACGAAGTGTCCTCCCCCAACCCAAACATAAGACCGGAAGACTAACTCGAAACCGCAAATTAGGGAAAACAACATAGCCTCCAGGCAAGGTCGTCCGTTAATCACTAGCGAAAGTTGATGTTCCGCTTCTAATACTCTTTGAATTCGCTTGAGCCATTTAGATACCGTTGAGCAGGGGCGTAGCAATTCCTCCAGCCCGCTGACAAACATCTTTAGTTCCGTCACCAGCAGCCACGAGATTCCGGCTCGACGTGGAGACTCCACTGCGGATGATAGCAGCCTGCGAAGGACTTCCAGGGCGGTGTGGCCCACACCGCAGGATTTCTGGGCGGTCGGGAAGGCACATCCAGGAGGAAGGATCCATCGGCAGCGGCCGCTAGGATCTTCCTACAGCGCAGGGGTACGGCCCTGTGCGGAGGCTCCCCGAACCGTGGCGTCCGGACTGCGTTAGGTGGCATGATCGGCCAAAGTCAGGGACAGGGGGGAATCAAAGGCTTAAGTCTATTAAAGTCCCGCGCGAGTAAGGAGCGGACATTCGTTGCGTGGAAATTTAATAGCCGAGTTGAGTTAAAGTGTGTGTGTCCCGTCACCACGAGCAATATTAAACAGCATTAGGTAAGAGCCGAATCTTCGGACTTCTTTATATCGTATTTAACGTATTGGCCAGTCAGGGGATTGTCCTGGCTGTGTCTTGTACACGTACCGTATTCGTGCTTTTCCGTAGTTTTGACCGTGCAAGTTCCACGTAGCTATCGTCGACCTTCCTGGAGGACTCCCGCGTCCTCGCAGCGAATCATTAATTCCGTCCAGTAGATCATAGATCGCCTCTCGAGACTTTATATTTGTCGTAGCTCGCCGATTTGTTTCCCGCTCGTCTCGTCGTCCCGAGACGTTTCTATTCCTTTGGGTCAGGCCGTCATTAGCAATAGTTGTACAATTTGTAGTTTGCTCCTCACGGACGCCTAGTAACGCCCGTGAGTGAAGTCCGTCACTCCACTACTCTCTGTCACGTTTCCATCTAAGAGGAGCTAATAAAGTCTCGAATTAATAGCAAATCTGTCTTGGTTGCGTCTCCTGCCGAATCGACTGTGCTCTCTATACTCCAACTCTGAGCTGCCGCAAAGAGAAACCCGACTGCAAGTATCCGGAAGCGTAGTGCGGCTAAACGCCAGTTCGTTCCGTTATCGTGGTACCGCGGGGTACCTGGCGCCCAGATTTTAGATTTCCGGAATTATCGTCGAGAGTAAGGGCTTAATTTTGCGTCCCGTCTGGACTCACGTCTTTTTGATAGAAAAATATCGGTTATCGAATTTCCCTGGGCCACTAGCTGCGGGTAGCTGTATTCCCGAGCAGTCCCAGGAAGAATTCCCTCACAGAATATAATACAAAACATATGTTAAACAATCGTGAAAATTAAATTCAAAATATATCTCTTCTGTTCGTTCAATTTATCAAAGAAAATGTAACACTTGGCCAGCCCGGTTCTTCACAAATCGAGTTTCAAGTCTTTCACACGGTAAACGAATGAAATGTTAAACCTATACCTATATCCTGTCATTAAGAAAGCTACGTTCTCCAAAAAATACTCCCCATTTAACATTGTACCATTAACGATACAATACCGATGTGCAATAATATAAGGTATCATTTGAATAATAAGGTTGCATCCATTTGTGTGTAGACTTGAAACTCGATTTGTGAAGAACCGGGCTGGCCAAGTGTTACATTTTCTTTGATAAACTGAACGAACAGAAGAGATATATTTTGAATTTAATTTTCACGATTGTTTAACATATGTTTTGTATTATATTCCTAACTGAAGGTTTGGTTTTCACATTCATATCCTGTTCCTGTTTTTTTTACTAGAGTGTTTGAATCAAAACTTGGCCTCCCAATGATATCGATTTACATTTTTGGTCAATTTGATAGAGGTGGTTTCACCACAGATTTATTTAGTGGAATGCAGCACATTTTTTGTGAGGCAAAATCTTTTTAGGGGTGAGGGACAAAACTACTTGGCGCCTTTTTTCACATTTTTTTAAATGTTTTTGCACGGATATATCTTATCTTGAAACAAACAAAACATGACATTTTTTGATTACTCACTATCTGCATACAATATTGTTCGTCGTCTGCAAGCATCGCGTCGAAGGTTTCAAATTGTTGATAAGTATCACAGGGTAGGATCATTCTATTTTCGTTGTCATTCTCATTTAGAGCAGCAAAAACTGTTGGTACCGCTCTGCTCTCCAATTCTGAAGCAGCCCGATTTCTTTCTGTTGGTTTATAACTTGTTTTTGTACAATATTGATTTCTGTCCGCAAACTTTTATACACCTTTTTAATTAAAAATTAGAAAGATTTATATTTAGTAATTTTACACATCTGTAATTAAATTTAATCATTTTTGAGATATTTATATTCAATTTCTTTACCTTCATTTTCAATTTCCATGTCTGCTGTGGATTTTGTATGTTGGAATCTATGAGTATTTGGAATTCCTGTACAAAAAATTCAGCGAATGGTATTCCATCTGAATTTATGTTAATCGATACAATAATTTATGAAATTACTGTCATTTCTTAAAGAGGAACATAGAAGAAAAAGTAAAAAACAAAAAATTAGCCGCACCCTTTGTTGGAAGACTCGGGGCATTGCGTTCTGCTGGCGTCTGCCAGCTACAGAATGGGAGCGCCTGTGTTTCCTCGTACTTGAGAGTCTCCGGTGATTCTTCTGATGATGCTATTGTTGTAACAGGCAAATATATTGTATAATTGAACTAACTTAATTGCGTTCTTAAGATAATCTTCATAAGAATTTTAAAACTTACAAATTACTTTCGCACACGTTCTTATACGCTTTCTCTGTTTACTCCTCGTGCTCTCGTCGTACACAGCTGATTTTAGTACAGCTTTTTTTCCAGTTGGTTTTCTGTCAAATCTGTTACTATCCACTGGCGCCTGCCAGCTGCAAGATGGGAGCGCCTGTATTTCCGCGTAGTTGAGAGTCTCCGGTGATTCTTCTGATGATGCTATTGTTGTAACAGGCAAATATATTGTGTAATTGAACTAACTTAATTGCGTTCTTAAGATAATCTTCATAAGAACTTTAAAACTTACAAATTACTTTTGCATAAGTTCTTTTGCGCTTGCCCTGTTTACTTCTTGTGCTGTCATCGCACACTGCTGATTTTGTGACTTCATTACAATCTGGTATATTTTCAAATTTCTTAAGAGCAAGCTTAGTTCCCCGGCTGCGGGACGGAATCTTATTCGCAATATCTGCAGTTTTTTTCGGAGTGCATTTTTGCTGAACATCCGACGATTCTTGCGATGAAGCTATTTTGATCTAACGATGCCCTTACAAAAGTTATTGTTTTTCTTCCAGTTGGCGCAGAAGGACTTTGTTTATTGTCTAATGTTTCCTGCAGAATGTTTGTATTTGCGTCGTTTTCTCCCGTAAACGCATACCGTTTTTCCTCCAAAGTTTTTAGTCGCAACTCCGCTTCAGTATATGTTTCTGTGAAAATAATAATTTTAATACGTGTCCGCAGGAAACGTTTACAAGTAATTAGAGGAATGTGCATTACTATTTTTATAGCTCTGCCCCGATTTTCAACGACACAACTTGGCCTCGTTTTGTCTGCAGGTTCGGCTGCTTTAACCATCTTATGCAAGTAATTCCACTTCTTATTTGTATAAGGCCCAGGCATAAATTTGCAGACTAGCGACCCTGTTTTTGTATCTTTTGTGATCCATGACGATGGCACAATATCAATGGATAATATCTTAGACTTATCCTCCAGGAAGACTATTAGCGAATATACATAAGCCATCTGAAAAATATAGAATGTATGTAAAGAACAATAATTATCTGCAACGTAAAGCCATTTGAATCAGGGGTACTATGTTTGAGAATGAACTTCAGACTGGGTTTACGAGCATCTCACTTGCTCGCCCCCAGTTTAAATAATAAATAAGTATACTTGTACAAACCTTGAACAATGTATTGAAGCGACGATGAACATAGCACTCTGTTACGGCGTGTGAGTGATCACGGCCGTGAAATATGCATGTGAATTAAAGATTTCGTCCATGCAGTCAAAATATGTGAGGCTCTTAAGGGGCTAGGTTAGGCTCGTCGGCGGTACTGCAGAGTTGCTGTGTTACCGGCGAAATTGACTAAAAATATGAGTTTAGGGGAAGTCTTCCTGTTGGCTCGTGTGAAATGATTTTTGGTTGAGAAACATTTCAATCGAAAGAAGATAGTCTAAGGAAGTGCGAGCTGGTAGTAGTTACATTGAATTGCATTGTTTTTTGGTATTATTAGCTGTCTAAACCGAAGCTAAGATCTGCCCATTTTCGAAGATGGCCGCCAAATACACTGACTGTTTGCTCGACCATATTTACATCTTTTCCGTATTTTCTTTGCAAAATAAACACCAGCCCGCACTACCTTATGAACTGAGGAACATCCCAAGCTGTATTTTATTTTGAAATTATAAGAAATCGAGCCGTGGGAAGACTTCCCCCTTAGCTCTGCTTCCTGCCTGATTTTGCCATAGTGTCGATCACACAGATCGGTATTTGTGAGTACTTTAGGTGGGCCATTGGGTCCGAGGTGGCGCCTCACTGAAAGAGCAATTCACGGCGAACCACAGAAATGCCAAACAGTTTGACAGCTGGTCTTAGGTTAGGCATATAGGACGTTGTGTCGTATTAGAATACTTGAAAATATTTTAAACGAAGGAGGATGAACCTACACAGCTTCACAACATACCACGACTTCTTTTGACACGGCTCTATCGCTAATTTTATCAATTTGACATTCTGCGTAATGATGAACTATAATCCACCATTTGGTCGGATAGATCCACCGTAGAGTTTCCCACATGATACTCCACAGCCATTTTCGATCCTTCACACGAAAATTTCACTGCACAGTAACCGCCTCTGCCGAACATTCATTGAAAGCATCAAGACACCCCTCTTGTCTCTTCACCTATTCTATCTCGGATCTACTCACACGAATAACGAGCTCGCCACGCCTTTAATCTCGGATACTACTGCTGTGGTATTCCCACACCAGGCTTTCCGTAATGAGCCCACCAAATGTGTACTCCTTGATATTAACCCTCATACCACGCCGGCGCTGGTATACCAGTCGTCTGTGCATATGACATGCCCCCTACCCAGTGAATTCTCGCACAAGAGTCATCACAACCTCGGACGATCTGGCTCCTGCTGCTCAATCTCCACTCCTGTCTTCCCCGGAATATACTTGTAAAGATTAAGTCCTTCCTGCACCGCAACATAACTTAATAATTTTAATTTCACATCGGTGCCGTCTCTACCTCAAACAGTGTTGAAGTGTGCGCGACCTTGGGAAGCACCAATGACTTGCCCACGCATATTATCTCACCCGGACTTGATACTCTTTAGATAACTTGGATAATCTTAGATAACTCATTACTATGACCGCTTTCTCCACTGTTACTGAAACAAACAAACCGCAAGAGTAATTCACATCAATTTCCCGGCATCTCTGTCCTTGGAATTGCATGCTGACCCCATTCATAGATTCATAGAAATGTTATGCACGCTCCCTGCTGGACTGGGAAGCGTGATCTTTAATTGGTCACACGAGGAGGCGCCAATTTGTATCACGTGTCACTCTTCGTGCATTAATTACGACATCACTGCCGTCATCCTCAAACCCGCTTTCATGGCTCGATTCTACGACAGCGAATGTACTGGAGTTGGCATTGCTAGATCGGACGGAGTACTCGATGAACCCCTCCACTACCTGATAGCCCCAGGTTCGTTTGAAAAGACTTGGTAAAGCATATCGGTAAAGCCTTATGAACAAAATAAAACTAAACAGATGTACTGTAACCCAGAGTGTTTAGGATACATGAACATAATAGAAATTAGCACCTGATTGTAAACGGTTTCAAATAAGAAAACCACAACAGTATCACCGAACTGGGCGAGGACACGGCTCGGGACGGGTGACGGCTGCCGCGGGTCGTGCTCCGGCGCCGCGGGGTCGCCGGCATTCCTCGCCGAGATTGGCATCCCAGTCATGTCTGCGCGCTACAGACTATCTATTGTAGATAATGCTTCAGCTGAATGAGGGATTCGTCGCGGTGCCGTGAGCGGACCCGGTGGGGGGGGGGGGGGGGGAGGGTTTCTGGCGCGGCATTCAGCCTGCTGACTAATCTGTGCTGACCCGGACACTGCCCTCCCCCGATGTCTTGATCATATCTCTTACCCCTCGCGGGGGTCACTCCGCTATTACACCTCTAAAATCCTCTCATCCCCTTAGCACAAACATGCACGCGGGGCCTCCCCCTCCTCCACTGACACTACCTGAAGATTCTACTCCTGCCACAGGCTTACGGCCCCGCGACGGTTGACGGAATCCCGCCACCCTCAACGCCCTAGTCATCAAAAATTTACCGTCACCCCCATCTCTGCAATTCCCTCCCCGTTAACCCTGGCGCACCCCTCAATCCTCCTTCAATACCCCTAGGCCTCGTCCTCTCAGCCATCACTCCCTGTCAAAAACAACTCCCAACCATTGATTGCCTCCTCATTCAGATAACTATTACTAGGCCCCATCATTGCCGGCGGCTTCTGCGGTGACCGTACCCTCCACTCTCCGGCTGGCCCCGTGTATATGGCAGCACGTCTAACAATTATCTACCCTTGCTTAAGTCTTCCCTTACACTTTCGGCCTTACTCACCCTCACCCCCCTTTTACTGCCGCTGACCTGCGGAACTCCCCGGCCCGCTGACACATCGGTCCTTCTGGGCCTCCCATGGCCAGCTCCCTGGTACTAAAACGATCTCTACGACCCACACAGGTCATGGCTACTCCCTCACCAATAAGGCAATCCTGGAACTGATGGGTTGGCGGTGCAATAAAAAAAAAAAAGAAAACCCCTAAACTGGTGTTTCTCACTTCCTCCCTGTGCAGGCAAATAAAGTCATCTGAACACCTCGAGCCACTGATAATTTCCCCACTCCCCCACAGTACGTGACGGGAGTTTTATTCCTGTTCCCTTCGGCCATGGCTCAATAACATTCTCTCACGACGTGCCCTTGCGTGCTCTCTTGCTGACGGGTAAGTGGGAGTTGACTCTCGCCCCTGCCTCACCGGGAATCGCAAGCTGTCCTTGTCTCACCTGCGAAAACTTCTCGACTCGCTACCCGCGGGTATTGCCACCTCTTATATACCACAATACAACATACGGGCTCGACCACACCTATGCGATCTCGATCGCACTATGATATCCATCAACCCCAGGTTCAACTGATCAGCCTGCATCCCTGACTGTACTGTCCCATTCCTGGCATTCAACCTAACCATGGGCGACTCTCTAGCGCGTGTACATACGAATCCAGTGTCAAGACCCCATCACCCTCACAAGATCCGCCTCCCGGATTCAATTCGAGCTAAAGAAACCCTAATTCCCTCACAACCTCACACAACCCGTTCCCTCCCTGACATCGATACAACCCACACATTCTTGCAAAGGGTGGCGCACGCCCCTGCCCCCCGGCCATGCCACCACGGCGCGACCCGCACAATCTATCGAAACCTACTCCTGAATGATCTCACTCCCATACAATGCAGACGTAACATCGTGCTATCGCCCCCCCAGTTAGCAATATGACGTCTAAAAGAAGTCTTAAGGATGTCTTCCGTAGGACTTGGACGTCCGTAGACGTCGTCCGGGAGATGTCTTAGAGAGTTCAGAGGGAGGTCTTATGCGCCGATTTGGGAAAGAAATAAGGCTTCTTCAGAGAGACGTCTTAGGGACTTCTTGAAGGAGACTTCTTTGAGACTTCCGATGGTGGTCTTATGGGACAGTTTGAGAAACGAATGGGACTTCTTCGGAGGGGCGTCTTGGGACTTCTTGTAAGAGGCTTCCTTGGGACTTCTTCAAAAAGACGTCTTAGAGACTTCTTAAAAAAGACTCGATTCGGATAACATTTTTAGGTTAGGAAAACCTAAATTTAGGATAGGACTAAATAGATACTGCTTGATGCACGTAAAATGGTAATAAATAAATATTTATTTAAAATTTTCACATTACAATTGAATTCATACAAATCATATAAATAGAGTTCGAAAGCATTCCAATATCGAAATCTCTCTCAGCCGGCATACACTTATCATAAATGCTCATAAATATTTCGGCATATAAATACATATATATGTATTTAATTAACATACATATGAACTTATATCATACGATTATATGTATATATAAATAGAAGTTTTCAACAAAACATTACAAACGTGAAGTTATAGCAGGAAATTTAACTACCTAGGTTATATATAACTTATAAAGAATAAGATATAACCATAATAGAGTTTAGATATTTGTGAGCTCCGAGCGAGCAAACTTGCGCTGACCAGTAACTCATACTATTGTCGTTGTTGAGGGTTTCCATGATGCCTACGAAGAAAGGTGCGGTAATACAATTTCACCGACTTCTGCTCCATTGCAGTCCTCGGAATTGGATGTTGCATGCATCACCAGTATGCTGGCCTTTCCAATCAGGTCGTGTAAAGCCAGCAAAGTTTGCGGCGCTCCGTTGCCGCGGTCACCTGTTGGCAGAAACATAGTAGTATCATTAACCTTACCTAAGCTGCCAAAACTATTTGCAGTGAAAGTCCTTGCTCAGAGATAAAGATTTAGTAGAATTGAGAATGAATATTATTGCAATTGAGTGCTGGAAAATACTTACTACAGTACTGCTCGCAATCGTCCGTACCATTGCTGCCGCGTTGCCACCGGTTCTCCCGTTCCACACAGATCTATGCCTATTTGACAAAACATTACAATTATTCAATTTGAAGATATAATAACAATTTGGCAGATATATATACTATACTAACCTTGGGGCAGGGGAGAGCTCGCTGGTTACCCTTTGCTCGACGGCAATGAACGGAGTTCAGGGCCCTTCGCAGGCTACCTGCATCGTTTCCGCGAAAAAGGAAAACTTCATTACACGCGCATACGTTCATCGACTTCACGCCTACAAAATACTAGAAATCGTGTTGTAATTTTAAAAAGTCTCAATGCCCGTAACGTCCTAAAGACTTCTTATAACTGACGTCCTTTAGACTTTCTAAAGCTGATTTCATGCACGAGGACAACTTGAGTTGTCATGGGGAGTCTTGGATGAGGACTTCTCGGATGGAATATCTATCGGGGGTCTTGTTTGGGACTCCAGGGAGGGTGACCCTCGGCAGGACTTCTTCTGAAAGTCTTTCTGACTTGCGTACTATCCGGGCCATCTATTCTGATCCCTATTGAGATGTCGGCCACCCCCCCCCCCCCGCAAGTCTATAAAACTGAAATCATATGAACCCAAGCCAGACATCTAACCCAGCTTACTTCGAACTGCTAGCTTAATCCCCTACTGACTGTCCGGAATAACACGACCCGACATTACACGCGAATCTACCACGCCACGCATCTACCGCGACCCGCTCACTCCAATAGTTCCACTCCCCAACTGTGTCCGCGCCTCCCCAAAACAGTCACCGACTCCCCCCCTCCCCTGGGTTTCGGAAGTTCAGGGTTTCAATAATTAAATGACCCTCACAAATTCTCTGCACAATACACCCTTTATTAATAACTTAATAGCTAAAGATACACGCAAGTAAGAAAGTTAAATGAGTAAATAAAATCTTAATCCTACTGCCTATTCTAGATCTAATCCAAACACCTTAACCTAATTAACCTAATTAGCCTAATTAATCGCCCTCACTGGCCCCCTCCCCCCCTGGCGGTGGGATGCCCACCAGTGGGCCTCCCCCTCGGCCCTCCCCTGGGCACGTGGGTGAAGATAAGCACCCGTGGTGCCCTGACCCCGCGGCGTCGCGCAGGATGAGCCCCCCGAGTACGGGAGGGCCCGACTTCAGCCGCGGGCCGGCCAAGGGGCGGCACCACCGCGGTCCGCTGGACGACCGGCGGTGGCGGCGGTGGTGTGTCCTCCCCTCCGGAGGACAGCTCGATCACCTCCCCCTCATCGGGATCGCTATCATCAAGGGGCAGGGTCTGCCCTGCTAATAGTGAGGGGCTGACAGCCGCCTCGGCGCGGCGCCGGTCAAGCCGCGGGGTGAGGAGTTCCTCCAACGGTGTCAGTCCAAACTCCATATTTCGCATTATGAGGAGCTGCCGTGTAATCTGCATCATAATTGTAGGGTTAACACCGCAACCACAACACTAACACATACAAGCCAGTAGATAATTCCACGCAAATGCCCTACACATACCTCTAAATAGGCCGCCTGGAATGCGGGCATTCGCATATATAGGGCATGCACCGGGCACCCCGGACAACAGGCCCCAGTTGCGGGATTCCCGGCCGGCTGCCCGAGCCGGCGCCCCCGTTCCGGAAGGTTGCGGAAATTGAACCCGGGCAAGTCGGGAGTAGTGGAGCCCGACCGGTCGGCGCCGCTTCCTGGCGCTCCTGGCGCCGCTCCTCCCGTGGCTCCGCCACCCGCTGACCCGCTCCCCCCGGCCACTAAAGGGAAAAAAGGGAAATGTAGGGTCGCATCACGAGCCAATCCCGACTTGCGTTTGCGGGTCGTCCAGTTTTCCTTCTCTCTCTCAAAACTAATTCGCGCTCACCATCTACTCCCACGGGTACCCCCTCCGGCTCCGGCCCTGGCAGATCTAGGGACCCCCTCCCGCGTCTCTCCTCCTCCTGGCCTGCTCCCTCTCCTCGGCCGTTCATCTCTTGTGCACCTTTTTCTATAAAATAATAAATTAAATTAAATTATTTAATGACACCCAACGATTCACTACGCAATATTCCACCTGATATCCCACCCCGATACCCGACAAGCCGTCTCCCTCCCCACATCACACGCACAAGCAACCCGTTATGACCTACACTTCCTCCAGCCTTCACTCCGCCCTCACTGGCCCCCTCCCCCCCTGGCCGTGGGATGCCCACCAGTGGGCCTCCCCCTCGGCCCTCCCCTGGGCACGTGGGTGAAGATAAGCACCCGTGGTGCCCTGACCCCGCGGCGTCGCGCAGGATGAGCTCCCCGAGTACGGGAGGGCCCGACTTCAGCCGCGGGCCGGCCAAGGGGCGGCACCACCGCGGTCCGCTGGACGACCGGCGGTGGCGGCGGTGGTGTGTCCTCCCCTCCGGAGGACAGCTCGATCACCTCCCCCTCATCGGGATCGCTATCATCAAGGGGCAGGGTCTGCCCTGCTAATAGTGAGGGGCTGACTGCCGCCTCGGCGCGGCGCCGGTCAAGCCGCGGGGTGAGGAGTTCCTCCAACGGTGTCAGTCCAAACTCCATATTTCGCATTATGAGGAGCTGCCGTGTAATCTGCATCATAATTGTAGGGTTAACACCGCAACCACAACACTAACACATACAAGCCAGTAGATAATTCCACGCAAATGCCCTACACATACCTCTAAATAGGCCGCCTGGAATGCGGGCATTCGCATATATAGGGCATGCACCGGGCACCCCGGACAACAGGCCCCAGTTGCGGGATTCCCGGCCGGCTGCCCGAGCCGGCGCCCCCGTTCCGGAAGGTTGCGGAAATTGAACCCGGGCAAGTCGGGAGTAGTGGAGCCCGACCGGTCGGCGCCGCTTCCTGGCGCTCCTGGCGCCGCTCCTCCCGTGGCTCCGCCACCCGCTGACCCGCTCCCCCCGGCCACTAAAGGGAAAAAAGGGAAATGTAGGGTCGCATCACGAGCCAATCCCGACTTGCGTTTGCGGGTCGTCCAGTTTTCCTTCTCTCTCTCAAAACTAATTCGCGCTCACCATCTACTCCCACGGGTACCCCCTCCGGCTCCGGCCCTGGCAGATCTAGGGACCCCCTCCCGCGTCTCTCCTCCTCCTGGCCTGCTCCCTCTCCTCGGCCGTTCATCTCTTGTGCACCTTTTTCTATAAAATAATAAATTAAATTAAATTATTTAATGACACCCAACGATTCACTACGCAATATTCCACCTGATATCCCACCCCGATACCCGACAAGCCGTCTCCCTCCCCACATCACACGCACAAGCAACCCGTTATGACCTACACTTCCTCCAGCCTTCACTCCGCTGTCGCTATCCCCCCCCCCCCCCCCCCCCACACACACCGACTCTACCACCAACCTAATTCTATATCCTCATAACCCTTGCCTGGTACTCGCCTTGTCGCATCCTCCCCTCTAACCACTCCGGTACACGTTACCTTCCACACACCACGCTCCTACTGCCGTTGCTATGCCCAACTCTACCAAAAACCCCAGACTACCATGTCACTTCCTAGTGTGAGTTTCAAAATATTCGCTTTGTCGGACTTCAATAGTAAGAACTCCCTACCTTCCCGTATACACTCACTTCATAGCTCTCTAGTCGCTCCCGTCTCGCCACTCGGAAATCTCTTTCCACGACCCTCCCCGCAACTCCCCCCTCGCAACGCGTTCCGACAATCCTCTCTCGAATGCTCGGGAACTGTGTTCTGTCCGCACGCTGAGTGACAATCACGTCACGTGTACCTGGACATCCCGCCTCACCCACACGTCCAGTGGCAACGACCTTCTGGTCGGTCGCGTCGATATAGCGCCCAAAACACTGACTGCCCGACTTCTTTCGCGACCTCTGTGCACGGCACACGACGGTTGACCAAAAACATCGGCACCACGACGCGCGAGCGGTCGCACGGGATCAACGCTTCACGGATATTACTCTCATCTCCCATACTGACCCTTGCACTGTCGCCCCAATCTCACTCTTCCATCCTAACAAGAATCGAGACTTTCCCCTTAGTCTATTCGTTCGCACCCATCACCTCCCCATAACACCGATACCTTTGACTACCTTTCGAGCCAAAGGCCAATTGCCCTCAAACCATCTAGCGCCATCCTCCCCCTAACGTACGGACATGCTATTCAAATCCAAGGAAAACTTAGCTGCTGTATCCCCTTCAGCCTCCACCCAGGCTTATAATTCGAGTCTCTAATGTACGCTTCTCCCATCCTAGCGACAGCAATAATGCTACTACTCTAAGACACGCGCGTTCGGGAAATCGGCCAAGCAAACTCACGTGTCTATGGAAGGGTCTGGCTCCACGTTCCTGTTCGGCTTGCTTCGCTTGCTGTTTCTGATGCTTGCACTGTGAGGTCTCGATCCGGAGTGCCCGGGCCCGAGCCTCACATGTGGTTCCGCCCTCGTGAGGCGCGCATTACCCCCACCAAAATCCTGACAGTCTACACGTGCTGCCAAAACGAAGGAACACAAACCGGTCAACCGCGCTTGAGCTCCTCCACTCCATCTATCTCGCGGCCCCACGGCAGCCCCCGCCAGAAAACTTCAAACTCAAACCATGCCTCACATACTTACAGGCTGGAGCCGCTCAATTTGACCTATGGATACCACTGCAGGGCCGACATGAGCGCTCTAAGCCTACCTCCCTGTAACTCGGCCACTCTCAGACCCACGTCCGCGTATCCTCAGATCCATGCCTACTCGCCATTCCCAGTCTGCCTCTCCACTATTCCAAACACTCCCACACCAGCTTTGCATATAAAACCTCTGTACCCCTGCACCCTAGTAACGCTAACCTTCCATCTGACAAATCCCTCTACCCCCCCGATCCCACCCCGGGAAACCTCGCTGAACGCGACACCAATTCTTACCTCACCCTACCGCTCTTTCATTCCTCCTTTCATTTACCTGCCAATCAATCACTACTCTATCATCTCCTTCACTCCCTCCATCCAACCCCTTCGACCAACACGATTCTACCAAAACCCCCCCCCCCCTCCCCTCGGCACCTCACACACCTCTCACGGGTTTCCTACACACACCCCCACCTCTGATGCTATTACCACTATGCGCCCATTAACAAACTCCCTCAGTTCCTGAAAACTCATTCGTGCACTTATCTAAACCGACTTACGTCGTCCTGCCCAGCCTACCTCGATCACTAATGCTCTCTTCCCGGTTGGGAATTAAGCTGATGCGCGGGATCCGGGCCGCTGGACACTCTCTTCTAACTACGACCCTTTCCGCGATCCGCTTACCTTCCGGATTCCCTCTCTGTCGCCGCTAAATACTCACCCCTTCCCGCCATACCATAATGCCCTGTCTCCCCTTAACTCCTAATGGTAGGCACACACTCCCCCCCCCCCCCCCCCCTCTCTTATACTCTACTCCTCTCGGCTTTCCACCAGCCTCCCACAACACACCGGGCACCATATAAATCCTACACCCCTAATTTACAGCCGCTATGGACGCGCCATCATTCCATTCAGCCCCACAACCCTACCCCGACTACACATTCGTTCGCCACACTGACCTATAATATCCAACCTCGACTCTCTCCACTAACTCAATGACCCGCCCTAGGAGCACATTACACTCTATATATCTCCATCGGCCCAATACTGACGATCGTTTCCTCAAATCGCGACATTTTCCTCTGATCAACTCTACCCATTCATTCCTCCAACCCTTCTCCTTCTCACACCACTTTTTAACACCCCCCTGCTCCCCTGTTTTACCTGTAACACCCATCTCTATCTCCCACACATAACAGACCCTCCCCTCTCCCTGTGGCGCCCTTCTCTGACTTCTGGCTTCTCATTACCTGAGGGACACCTTGCCTCAACCGCTCCCCTCATACTTTTCCCTCATTCCACGCAATCTCCCCTTTCACTACTGTTATCCTGGTCCCATACCTCTTTGCGTTCGCCACACTAACCTGCTACACTTATCCTGCATTTCCGTCTCCATCACCATTGCCCCCTCTCTAAATACACTCCCTGTTCCGAAATAATCTTCCGATCTTGGCGTTAACGTCCGGTGCTTGCTCCTGGCCCCGGACGTCGCATAAGCGCGGCAAATATCGGACTTCTCTCAACACTCGTCCAGATCCACTTCCCCTCTGTCACCCACATACTAATGACCTCTGTCTCGACCAATTCTGCTTCTCGCATCGACAAAACGGACACGCTTCACGAGTCTTCCTGCCATAAATTACATGACCCACACAAGGGCCGCCACAGTGATCGGCCTAACCTTGCTCATCTCTTCTCACTCTCAATACCCACCTCGCTTCCTATCAGTATGTAAGCCTCATACCCCTTACGCCTGCACGCAACACACGACTGATCTCTCTCCCCCCTAGCTCTAACTTCCCATATGCCATCTCGCAGCCCATCGTAACGGGTAGGATTCCGCGCCATCCCACCCACTCCTCCCAGCAACCCCTACCAATTATTCACTATTGTCTCTCATCACTTTAATCTCTCCTGTTACGCGCCTTGTATACCCCACTGACCTTCGATGCCTAGCTCGCAGTCTCTCCTCTAAATTATTCTTCCTAGCCTCACACCTTATCTCAACTATATATTCTGCGTCGCCACCAACGCTCGCCCTCTTCAGATCGCATCAAGCTCTCACCACTCTCATTCCCGAGCGCTGCGACATGCTGGCACGCTGGGATTCCGATTACCGCCATCAACACTGCTTTTATCTAGCCCCCCCCCCCCCCTCCGTCACCCCACACCTCTTGACTCCTCATACGACCAGCTCTGCATATTTTATCCATCCTCCAAACCTCCTATTTACCTCTGCACACCATCCTGCGCCCGTCCCCTCTCCCAGCCATACTACAAACACTCCTGCTTTCCGCGCAGGTCATGAACTCCTTTCTCTCGCCATAGCTCTACACCCCGTAACTCTCTCCAGCCCCCCACAACTCACTGGACTACCGTCGATTCGCCCCTCCCGCTTGACCCTCTCAATTAAAGCGATACCACCTCATCCCCCTATACTTGATCCCCTGCCTTGCGTTATGGACGCCTCACCGACCAACGACACCTTAATCCTGACTCTTCCATCATCCTTACTCTCCCCAGGCACACTCCCTGTCCCAAGCAGCTCTCTTGATCCCTCTCTCAAGGCCTATCTCTCTCACTCACACATTAACTCCTACTTCTCTTACCCTTGATCGGGGGGGTGCGCCGACGGTTAACCCTGGATCTCTCCCGCGACCCCCAAATATCTTCCTCTCCCTGCCATCTTCCTCATCTAACCTTCACCCTCGACTAAAATTCTCTCTATCTACCCTGTTTCTAATCACTCCCCTCAGCTTTAAATCCTCATCTTCAGTACCGATTTCCTCCTTGCCTCCTGTGATTCTCACGCTCCCCTATCCCCCGCAGAGTGCCCGGACTCTTCCCCTTTCGATTCAACCCTACATCTCATGACTCTTCTCTTAATTCCCCGCTACTCTCCGGATACCATCATTTCATCTACTCCTCCTACATCACCCTTTCTAAAGATATGCTATCATTCCACCTTCCCGCGAGGCCCGGCCCTCCGCCTCGCGACGTGTGCGTCTCACCGATCCGAGATATCCAACGTGCACCCTTTACCTCTAACTTTAGCCTGATCCCAGGAGCACATCCCATCCCCATGATAATTCTCGGACTCCACCAACAAGCATGCAATTTCTTCGCCTCGTTATCCTTCAGTACTCCTACCTCTGATCGAGGCGACGCATCGGCACGGCGAACTGCGTGCATCCCTCCCAATACTTATCAAATCTCGTCTCCTCCCATCCTTGCTTGACTCCTAAGCAACCTATTCTACTTACTTTATTTTATTTTATTTTATTCTATTTTACTTTATTTTATTTTATTCTACTTTATTTTATTCTACTTCATTTTATTCTATTTTGCTAATCCACCCTCATACATCATTAACACCTACCCCCCCCTATCATCCTACAAACACCCTTATCTTTTATCCCCCGTGGAGAGTTTTGAAATTCTCCCTCTTCCAACCCCTCATCTCACGACTCTCTCCCCAAGCTTTGACAGTCCGCGGAACACCGCCTCAGCCCCACTCCTCCCTCTACATGCACCTCCCTCTCCTTCTAACTCTATCATCTTATCCGCACATAACATTATCAACACTCACTTTCCCTGTCATGCTAGATTTGCCCTGCCTCTCTATTCGAAGAAAACATAAACTCTCTCCCTTTCGCCCCCACCCAGCATCTCTTGACTTTTCTCTTATTATTGCAACTAACTCGGACACCTTGTCATTCCTGTTACCCCTCCCGCATAACCCCTTCAATTAACATGCTATCATTCTAATCACTCTTACCAACCGACTCCTGCTACACGGAGCTTGTCTCGCCGTCCCGCGATCTCCTACTAGGATTCCCTATTCTCTTAATTATATCTCAGTAACACGTCTCGTCGCAGTCTATATCTCTTGACTTCCCTACTAACGCTTCTCTTCATCTCGTGACAACCGTCAATATGTACCCCTAATCGGATTAACACCGTATCACGGTTGGACTCGCCTTCCCTTCCCTGTTCTGTCCACTCTCTCCTCCCGCTGGTCGCTCATCTCCCAGATGCCACACGACCAGATCTACTTTCTTTATTTCCCTAATTCTTTATCTCATGTTATTTATTTTATTTTATTTTTCTTATTTTGCCTTATCCTTTTATCCTGATTCTCCACCTCCAAATTTCACCTTCAGCACCGGTTCTCTCCTTGCACCCTATAACTCTTGTGTTCCCTACTCCCCGCAGAGTGTTTGAACTCCCCCCCTCTCGATCCAACCTGACATCTCATGACTCTTCTCCTAATTCCTCGCAACTCTTCGGAACACCATCGATTCATTTGCCCCTCCTACTCTACTCGTCCGCATAACACACTATCGCTTCATTCCTGCAAGACCCGGTCTTCTGCCTGCGACTCGTGCGTCTCACCGACCCGAGAGATCCAGCTTGCGCTTTTGCTTTTGCCTCTGTCTCTACTATCCTGATCTCAGGGACACATGCCATTCCCTTAATAGTCCTTTGGCTTCACCAATTAGCAATCAACTTTTCGCCTCATATTATCCTTCAGTACCCTTTCTCTGATCGAGATGACGCGCCGGTGCGACGAACTGCGGGCATCCCTCCCAACACCTACCAAGTCTCGTCTCCTCCCATCCCTCTTCGATCCCTGAGCAACCTATTCTACTGATTTTACTTTATTTTATTTTATTTTACTTTATTCTATTTCATTTTTATTTTGCTAATCCACCCTCATACATCATCATTAACACCTACCCCCCCCCCCCCATCATTCTACAAACACCCTTATCTTCTATTCCCCGTGGAGAGCTTGAACCTCTCCCTCTTCCAATCCCTCATCTCACGACTCTCTCTCTCTGAGTTCTGACAATCCTTGGAACACTTCCTCAGTCCTACTCCTCCTCTTGTATGCCCCCTACAAACAATACAGGGTGTCCCAAAAATGTCCAACTTCACTATAGCCATCTTGTTGGGAAGGGGGCGGGGATGATGATGCCGTTTTTAAAAATTTGCGTTAGGCCTCCAATTCCGAGTTATTCAACAACAAAGTTAGGTAACGCCTACCGAGCTCTTGGCGAGTCCTGGCCGGTTATGCCTTGCTCCTAGAAAAAGGGAGGTGACAGAAAACATCTTGAGTGTGGGCCTCCGACAATTGCTATGGAGGACCGACGGGTGCTCAACCGCTCGGTTCCTTCGAAATCGGGGAGCAGACCCTTCCATGTGCCGTCTTGAAGACCCGAGCACGCCACGGCACGGCATCACCCTACCGACACTCACTCACTTTGACTTTCCTCTCGCTTTCCCTCTTTCTTAATACACGCTTGCGACAGCTGATATTCTTGATTAGTTGTTTAGTGACTCCCGACTAAATCCAGTACAATCCGTCCAAATCCAGTAAAGCAAATTTATCAGGGGCCTATGACACTTCTCTTAAAAGTATCGAAGTGGTGCCGTGACAAAACGTTGGAACTGGAACCCTGAGGATTCGAGTTCGATTCCTCCCCGTCGCGGATTTTTTTTTGATTTCCTTGCTGTTTGTTTTACAGTTCTTTGCCTTATGTTGAATACCCAGCCAATGGTAATGTTTAATTGTTAATCTTTGTGGCCTGTCCTCGTAATTTAGACAAGACTGCAAATTCTCCAGATAGTACTCGTAATTGGTTTTGCAAAAAAATTATCAGAAAATCCGATTGAATTTCAATGGATTTTGAAATGAAAATAATACAACGCAATGAAAATAATACAACACGAGGCGTAAAATACTCATTGAGAAAAAGAGAAACGAAGTCATGTTCTCAAGGTTAGAGTCCTATCGCTTTAAACTACTGACTACATTTTCTAACATGTAGGGAAATGTGTACCGGTAGTAATTAATGTTTAACATAATTTAAGAAGATAATCCAAGTCGAATAATGTTCGCTCAATGGTAGTTAACAAAGTTAAAATTCATACCAATTTATTAAGGAGTCGCTAAACAACTGCTCAGAGACCTTACGTATCGCATGCACGTGCAGGGAAAATGAAAATCTCGGAGAAAAGGCGAGAAAATATTACCACTGCTGGATATTGAACAAGGAAATCAAAAAAAAATATTCGCGACGGGGAGGAATCGAACTTGAATCCTCACGGTTACAGCTCTAACGTTTAGTCACAGCACCACTTCGATACTTGTAAAAGAAGTGTCATAGGCCCCTGATAAATTTGCTTCACTGGATTTGAACAGATTTACCTGGATTTAGTCGGGAGTCACTAAACAACTAATCAAGAATATCAGTTGTCGCAAGCGTGTATGAAGAAAGAGGGAAAGCAAAAGGAAAGTCAAAGTCAGTGTCCGTAGGGCAATGCTGTGCCGTGGCATGCTCGGGTCTTCAAGACGGCACATGGAAGGGTCTGCTCCCCGGTTTGGAAGGAACCGAGCGGTTGAGCACATGCCGGTCCTCCATAGCAATTGTCGCAGGCCCACACTCAACATCTTTTCTGTCACCTCCCTTTTTCTAGGAGTGAGGGATGACCGGCCAGGATTTGCCAGCGCTCCGAGGGCGTTACCTAACTTTGTTGTTGAATAACTCGGAATTGGAGGCCTAATGCAAATTTTTAAAAACGACATCATCATCCCCGCCCTCTTCCCAACAAGATGGCTATAGTGATGTTGGACATTTTTGGGACACCCTGTATATCCTCATCCCATATCCCTTGGGAACTTGACCTCCCGCTTTACGTCGCTCGCGCCTCACCAATCAAGTTCTCCAGCCAGGCCTCTATACCATTTTCCCATCTCAGGAATACATCCCACACCAAAGAACTCACTCACCTCTTCAGTACTCTACCCTCCATCTTGCGGTGGCCATCGAATCTCCTATCCCTGGGCGGAATGACACGCGTGCATGGCAAACCCCAAGCACCCGCATCAGCATCTGCCAAAATTCATCTCCTCTCCCCTGTCACCCATCTTCTTCGATTTCCTGACTGACCAGGCCCACTTATGCGATACCAACCCTACTATCCTATCCCCGTATTTCATCCTCAGCTGCTGCCCTCCTTACCCATCAATTCACAATCACCCCTAGGTTTCCATGTCTCGCGACTGAGCATGGTCTCTCTCCCTCTCCTCACCTCGCATCTCATTAATCTTATCTGAAATCCTCGCAGCTAATCTGAGTTCCTCGTCAATCTCGACTGCCCCTCCTGTACTACTCTTTCTACCTACTCTCTTCTACCAACTCTACTATCCTACCTGCACTTATCACTCTCATTACTCACTTTCCTTGTCATTCTAGATTTGCCCTGCTTCTCCATCTGAAGAAACATAAACTTTCTCCCTTTCGCCCCACCCAGCATCTCTTGACTTTCTCTCAATTCGCGCAACTGACTCGAACACCTTATCATCTCTGCCATGTCATCATTCCAAGCACTCTTGCTAGCCGACCTCTGCTACACGGAGCTCGTCTCGCCGTCCTCCGGCATCCTACTAGGATTCCCTACTTTCTTAGCTCTATCTCAATAACACGTCTCGTCCCAGTCTATATCTCTTGTCTTCCCTATTAACGCTCTTCCTCATCTCGTGACAGCCATCATTATTTACCCTTGAGCGGATTAACACTGTATCGCGGTAGGACCCGTCTCCCCTTCCCTGACCTGCCCACTCTCCCCTCCCTCCCTCTAGTCGCTCATCTCCCAGCCATCCATACGACCAGACCTACTTTACTTTACTTTACTTTACTTTATCTACCTTCCTTCTTTCCTCCTTTCTCTATCTCATTGTAGTCCACTTTATTATTATTTTCCTTATCCTGTCCTATTCTAGTAACTTGACTATCCTCCTCCAAACTTCATCCTTAGCACTGATTCCCTCCTTTCCTCCTATGAATCCCGTGTCTGTCTTACCCGTAGTATGCACGAACTTCCCCTCGCGATCCAACACTACATCTCATGACTCTCCTCTTAACTTCCCGCAACTCCTCGGAAAATACCAATTAATCAGTCGCTCCTCCTACTATACTCCTCCAAATAACACGCCATCACTTCATCCACTCCCGCATAGCCCGGCCTCCCGCCTCGCAGAGTATACGCCTCATCGGCCTGCGACTCCTGGCTTGGACCCTCTGCTCCCGCCATTATTATCCTTTCCTAGGAATACATCCTATCCTATCCTATCCTATATAACTCTTTTGCTTCCCTAAAAACGCTCACATCCCCTGACTCTGGGAAACTCTCAATCCTCTCACCGCCGGCAGGGATGACGCGTGGGCGCGGTGGGCCCCCTTTACACTCTGGCACTTGTCAAATTACGTTTCGTCTTTTCCTTCTCCGACTTTGAGCGACTAATTCTACTTACTCTCCTCTACCACTTAGACTATCTCACCTACACACTTCACCCTCAACACCCACCCATCCCCACATCATTCTTATAACGCCCAGGTTCCCCCTTCATTGAGAGCATAAACTCTCGCCCTATTCACCCTTCTCACCTTTACCCCGCACCTCCGCTTCTCAAAATTCCTGTAGCTAATTCAGACACCTTGTCAATTCAATCGCTCCTCCTGCATGACTCTCGTAAATAACTCGCTCCCTAACGCCGGACACGCTAGATCCTTATGACATGGATTATCTGACATCCCACTATCTCACACTTCGGTTCCACTCAGCCTCTGGTCAAGTACACTAACTTACCTTATCCCCCGCTAACCCCCCTTCTAATGCTTCCTCACACACACTATCATACACGTTCTCATAAACTTGTGCGCTCCAACGGTATAGCCCGACCCTACGGCTGCGTTAGGATCCGCGGCCTACTCCCCTCACACTGCTGACCTCTTACGACTCCATCGTCAGCTCTACGCCCCCCCCCCCCCCCCCCCCCTCTGCTTCCAGCGTTTCCCTCATGTAGTCGTAGCCCGTCTACTCATGATACATTCCTCGGGTAAATGACATAACGCGTGATCCCCCTTCGCTAACTTCCCGGGAACGAGCCATTCCCTTACCACTGGTAGCACGAAGAGTCTCCCCGTAAGCCCCGTGACTCCTTGCATTTCCGGCCCCGTTACGACAAACCCGCGAGTATCCCATGAACAGATCATCTCTCAACAACACCTCAAGAAGTTACTCCTTAAAGTAAAGGGAGTGGAGAACCTAAGGGTTAAACAACAAGGGAATGTGATTCTATGAGTAGCGAGAATTACGCATATTAGGTACCGCCATTCTTCCCACTTACTGGAAGAAATACTACTCCACTACTTGGGATCAGGAGACTCGGTAGAGTCTCCGCGCCAAGTAGTGAAGGCGTAGCCGTCCGGGCCAGCGAGACTCCCGAGGCTATATTATCCCGACATAAAACGATTTAATCAGGAGACTCGGTAGAGTCTCCGCGCCAAGTAGTGAAGGCGTAGCCGTCCGGGCCAGCGAGACTCCCGAGGCTATATTATCCCGACGTAAAACGATTTAACCCATGCGAAAAATTGTCTGCAAATTTCTTTTCCGAATTTCTCAGAGATTTCCTGCATGAAGTAATTCTTCTCGGGATATATTTTTCTGTGATTTTTTCTGATTCGTATGACGCAAGGCACAATAGAATCGGTCCATTAGTTTAAGAGATATAAATATTTGAAATATTTCGTCCGAAGCGAAAAGTTACTGAAATTCTTCATTATAATCAAGTTTCCTCAAATGTCGCTTTCCTTTTTCGCCGCTAGGTGGCTGGCGGCGCCCTACCTGCTTTTGGATGGGCGCTTGGCATCAGAATGCCTCGGACCGTCAGCCAGGTAGTGTCAAACAGGTATCGGATACCATAGCAGATACATACTGCTAATAATAAGCGTTGTCTTTTCCGCGCCCGACGACATACAGTGAACGCTCTTATTAATAAGAATTAATTATATTAATAATAATTATCTGTTTCATCAAAGTCAGTGATATTTTCGAATATATGTGTTGTGCTCGTATTTTATGAAACTTACGAACGTTTCAATGATTGCATCTGTCATGTATATAGTGAAACAACTGCCTCATTTTGCTCAAGTTGTACTGCGTTAATTAGAAGAATCAATCGATTCTCAGTGCCAAGCAGTTTACAAATTCTATGTGCTGAATATTATTATAGATATATGACAGCTTTTCAATTTTTGAAGAAACATTACAATTTCTTCCTTTTCAAATGTTTATTTTGTCGTTAAGCCATAGTCAGGTCGTAATAATATTCATAATAATATTCATAATAATATTCATATATTATTATTATATATTATTATAGATAGATATATGACAGCTTTTCAATTTTTAAAGAAAGATTACAATTTCTTTCTTTTCAAATGTTTATTGCAGTTTGTCGTTAAGCCATAGTCAGGTAGCTCCGTTTTATGACTGGAATCCGCATGATGGGAATAAGGGGCGGCGCGGAGCGCTCGAGCTCCAAGCTCACACATGCTACGCAGGCATTAACTCAAGTATTTCCCAATAGGGTCAGGTACGGTCATGTAATAATTGACAGACTGAACAAAACTGTGACAGATGGTGGGCGATCCTACATTTTACTCCAGTATCTGTCCCGTCATTACAATCAATGGTGCATAAATAACAACCGGCTGATTCTAAAATATAACCCTCAGTTGTCTACAGTTTTGTAATGTCGAATTATCGGTGATACCGACATTGCGTACTTCTTTTGGTAGCCGTGTAGTGTCACTCAGGTCTCGTATCGCTGAGCATTAGGCGGAGTGAATCACGTCACATATCGGGGGCCAATCGGTCAATTGATAAATGCAAAATCTCGAAAAAGCGTTGCTCATGAACTTCAATAAAACTATTTTATTTTCAACTCAGAGTTACATGGTAACTTTTTTAATTGTGTCATATAAAATTCCTATGAACTGAATTTCGGGAGAGTGGGCTATTGGGATGAACGCTTGTCACTTTCAATGAATTGAGTTAAAGTAACAATAGCAGTCGTCCCGGTAAGACGCTGAAATCGTAATTTTATCGTTCCAGTTCTATTGCAAATATCTGATATTTCTTACTATTTATGCAGGTAAAGAAATGATATATTTTGCTATTCGCAATAAACTCACTTCACAATTACTCTGCGACTATCAACAAACAACGTTTTAATCGCATTTATAAATATTTTATTATATGTCAGGACCAGGTGCTGTGAAAGTGCAAAGGCAAGGAGACAAATTCATTACTAACATCAAAATATAATTTTTTCATCTGTGTAAATAACAAGGAATTAAACAAATATTATGTATTTGCAATAGAACGGGAATCATAAGATTGCAAATTGAGCGTCTTACCACAACTACTACTATTCTTACTAGAATTGTATTCATTTAAACTAACAACCATGCATTTTAAGAATCATAGCTTACTCTCCGGAGATTGTTTACAAAAATTGTATACCCCCACAAAATGTAGCGCAATTCGCCAAGTAGTTTTGCCCAACCTACTCCAAACATTCTTTGTTCCGCATAAGTGTTTGGGATTTAACAAAAATCATACTCCGCTTTGACATTCTAACAAAGAGTGTTAGACCTGTCACGTCGAAACCCAAATCCAATTTTTTTTATAAGCTCTGGATGTGATGTAGACCTAGTGTACAAAATTTGGTTTGCAATGGTCAACTGCAAGGACCCCCCAAAAATGCCAAATGTGCCAATTTTTGCACTTATGGAGCTTTAAGGCATTTATAGCAAACCCGCTTGATTTTATTTAAGTCCATATACTCGCAGTGCACTATTATAGCTAATATTTTAAATATGTGGCATGCAGCCTCGAAACAACTTAATTAGAAAACACCAATTCAACAATCGCAAGTAATATACCAATTACGAACTGCATGTGTTTTTCGATGAACATGCAAGAAATTTTAGTCCCAGAGATTCGGCGCCATTTGAGTAAACAATATGCATAGGGATCCCTGTCAACTTTGTCATGTTGAAACCATTAACCAAACTTTTTACAGGTCCTAAAGAAAGAATATAAAAAATTCTAACTACAATTGTTCAGTGCAAGTGTATGAATGTATATGAGAGCTAGCAAATATGCCCTCGATGCTGTGAAACACTGTATGTAAATCCGTATGTCAGACCTGTCATGTCGAAAACTATCACGAAACTTTCTGAATAAGTTGTTTAGGTGCTAAATGAGAAATATGTGAAATATTAACTATAATAGTGCACTGCAAGTACACGAACTTAAATTAAATCAAGCGGGTTTGCTATAAATACCTTAAAGCTCCACAAGCGCAAAAATTGACACATTTGACATTTTTGGGAGGTCCTCGCAGTTGACCATTGCAAACCAAATTTTGTACACTTGTTCTACATCACATCCTGAGCTTATAAAAAAAAATTGGAATTGGGTTTCGACCTGACAGGTGTGACACTCTCCTTGTAAGATATTACTGATCACAAACTTATGATATCCCTCAAGAAGACATCGAAAATGTAAAATAAATCGCCAACTAGTGTTGTTCCATCTCCCACAAAAGTGTTTTCGATTCAACAAAAGTCATACTTCTCTTTCACATTCTACAACAGTGGTACATAACGTTATTTCTTTGGTATATGATTACATATTACTGATCAAAAACTTGCGATATCCCCTAAAAAGACATTAAAAATGTAAAAAAAATCGCCAAGTAGTTTTGTTCGACCTCCCACAAAAATCTTTTCCCCCACAAACGTGTTTTGAGTTCAACAAAAATCATGTTTTTCTTTAACATTGGAAGACAATTCTACTAACAACTACATATTTCGTTGCCTTTGCCATATTCACAAAAAAATTAATGAAAATCCTTCGAAACTAGAGCCAAGGCACTATTTAATTATGGAATATTTTTAAAAATGTTCTTAAACCATCAAACCATTTCATCGCAATGCCGAGGCGATTACGGGTACTCAGTCACAACACAAGCATGATATACTTTACAGTGCTAGATAAGGGTTGGTTGCAGTTTTGGGGTAGAGAAGCGGCATAGTAGAATTAATCATCAATAAAACATCTGATACTTGGCCGGCCCGGTTATTCACAAATGGAGTTTCAAGCCTTTCACACGACAAATACATAGAATATTTATTCATGTACAATACCAATCAATCAAAACATCTAAAATGTGAAACACGCGCGCAAAACGCCGCAAATTTCACACTACTTTCGATTACATAACAGCCAAATTCACAAACGTACAATAGCCCCGGTAAGAAATGAACACTCCATAACCGTTTCAACAATATACCAAGGATCTGTGATGGTATGATGAATCATTTAAACGATACAAACTACCCAGCAATTTGTGTGTAGGCTTGAAACTCCATTTGTGAATAACCGGGCCGGCCAAGTATCAGATGTTTTATTGATGATTAATTCTACTATGCCGCTTCTCTACCCCAAAACTGCAACCAACCCTTATCTAGCACTGTAAAGTATATCATGCTTGTGTTGTGACTGAGTACCCGTAATCGCCTCGGCATTGCGATGAAATGGTTTGATGGTTTCAGAACATTTTTAAAAATATTCCATAATTAAATAGTGCCTTGGCTCTAGTTTCGAAGGATTTTCATTAATTTTTTTGTGAATATGGCAAAGGCAACGAAATATGTAGTTGTTAGTAGAATTGTCTTCCAATGTTAAAGAAAAACATGATTTTTGTTGAACTCAAAACACGTTTGTGGGGGAAAAGATTTTTGTGGGAGGTCGAACAAAACTACTTGGCGATTTTTTTTACATTTTTAATGTCTTTTTAGGGGATATTACTCATCGTGGACCCAGCAAGGTAGATTGGTATAAGAAGAGCTTGGGAGTTGTCGAGAGTGCATTGGGCAGAGAGTTGGGGAGGAGGGAAGCGGGACGATCATGCACAAGGGAATTATGTATACAAGGATCCCGTCATTCCCCTCACATGCTGGAGGGAATACTACTCGGGACAACCTTCTCCAAACCCGTGCCTCTGCCACTCGGTTTATTTCTCATCATGCATCCAGCAACAATCTCTCAGTCACCACAAGAAGTCTCTCCTTAAAGCAAAGGAGTTGGGATTCTAAGGTGGTACAACAAGGGCATGGTTTTTATGAGTGTAAAGAATTAGGTATATAAGGTCCCCGCCATTCTTCTCATATGCTGGAAAACACTACTTGGGACAGCCTTCCTCAAATTCAAATTCATGCTTCCGCTACTCGGGACATCACTCATCGTGTATCCAGCAAAGGTTAGCCCGCATTTTATTCAGCCGCTTTCACAAGCTTACCTTCTTTTCCTAGAACCACCCCTTGTCACGCCATCTCAGAGGGGCTTCCTCATACTTTCTCCCCAATACTCCAACATACGGTGTCTCTATATATAAGTTACTCCTTTAACATTGTGCGAGGACACTCTGCTAAGCATAGGTAGATTGGAATAGGAAGAATATGGAAGTCGAATGATAGGAAAGGATAGGGAAGAATGAAGACCGCGAAAGAAGAATAAGGCTGCCTCGTGTAGGGAGGAATTGTGTACACAAGGATCCTGCCATTCTCCTCACATGCTGGAAGGAGATGCAAACTTCTCCTTAACACCATATGAGGACACCCGGTTAAGCATAGGCAGTAGGATATAGGAGGAGTGCAGAGGAGGATGGAGGAGCCGTTGGCGGATGGTTGCGGGGAAGAGATGCGGGACAGACGGGTCCAGCGAGGAAGTGAAGGCAGGAAGAAGAAGAAGAAATAAATCACTCCCAACATGTCCCCAATCAGTTTTCACCCTCCCTCCCTCTGAACTGTCGGCCTCCTCAAGGGACTTCCCATACGCCCTCACCACGCCCACGCTAAAATATGACTTCCCCAATACCGTTAGCTAATCTATTCACTTTAATGCACAAATAAAAACTCATACTCAACACACTATCGGGATTATACTTCCGTCCCGTCCTTCGAGATTACATGTAGTAGTAGCTCGTTCCGCGAGATGTCACAACGTTCAGAGTCTGAAAAAAAATCCCCCTTTTCCGGCCTCGGGCCCGCACCACCCGCGTCCGCGATCTTCATTGTAATTCGTTGTGCGGTGTAAGACACACGCACGGAGTCTGGAAGCAAATTATAACAAGATAATCCCAAAAATGGAAGCGCAGAATAAGCGCAGGAAGCTAGAAGACCCCCTAAGCATCATATTGGAGAGACTGGAAGATTTAGAACAGAAGATGACCCATCTGCAACAAGAAAATCCGCCAAGTAAGTGCAAAAATATCGTAACTATACGACCAAGGGAACAGCGCATTAAACAAAAAACAAATACCACGCTACGTCGTCAGGCACGAACTAACCCTAGAGGTTAGACATGTGCACTAATACAAACCTAATGGATCCAACAGCAGGTCAATAAAACCGAGCTACTATTCATGAAATGCGCCTTGAGGACATGCATATGAAAGTCAGGTGTTGTCCCATATTGGGCTACACACCAAAACCCAGAAAAATCCTATGGGGACCTAATAGATCCATTATTTCCAGTAGACCATGACTATACGCTCATACAGCAGGATGAAAACCTAGATCCAAATCACGAGGCTCAAGCCCAGATAGATGAGCGTGACGACAACGTGGAGGGCTCAGTAGATTTTCTTGATGAGGACATCTTAGAAGTCCTGGGCACTGACCCGACTAAGCAAGCGGGCTCAGAGTCCGAGATCCACGTCTCCATTGAGTCAAGATGGGGGACATGGTCCAAAAAAGGGCTTCCTAAAACGGAATGGGCGGCAGTTTTAGAAAAGTACAGCCCACCAGCCTGGCTCAAAGCCCCTCAAATAAATGAGGAGGTTTTGGCCACGATGAATGACGCTGCCCAAAAGAAAGACCGGCATTTCAGGGAAGCACAGGAAGCACAAGCCCTGGGAATGACATGCCTGGCAGCTGCGATCACAACCCTGATCAAGGAAGACGAAGACCAGTTAGACAAGTTAGCCTTGCTGCAAAGACTGTGTGACGCCGGAAAGCTGTTCTCTGCGGTCTTCTACAAACAAACAATCACCAGAAGGGCTCATGTCACACCCTGCCTTGATAAAAAGTTCAGGGAGGTACTTGAGAAGTCCCAATGCGACGAACTCGTGTTCGGAAAGGACTTAGGGGAAAAAATCAAAGGGGTAACCTCTCTGTCCAAAGTGTCGCAGACACTAAAAATACAGCCTCCACATAAACAAGTGTTCACCAAGACACATTTAAACTCCCGGGCCCCGCCGCCAGCAAAACAGCAAAACTGGCAGGCGGGAACAAAGAGAACATTCCACAACACCAAGAACAACTTTCGCCCAAAGAACACAGGGAGAAACCAATCGAGGCCATTTCCGTACCAGAGAGACAACCAAGGAAAAATGTAGATGTAAGTAGAATAGGGGGCCGGCTAGCGGCCTTTACTAATAGTTGGAAAGAGATAACAACCGACAGGTTTATTCTTAACTGCATCAAAGGATACCGAATAGTGTTCGAAAACGAACCGATTGCCAGGACACAGGTCAGGATAAAGAGGTCTACGGACGAAACGAAATCCATAAAAGCAGCCATAAGCAAATTAGAAAAAAAGGGGGCCATTACAAAGTGCCAATCAGAGAAAGATCAAGTCCTGTCTCCTTACTTCTTGAGATCAAAACTAGATGGATCTCATAGATTCATTCTAAACCTTAAATACGTAAACGGTTTTATTAAAACGGAACATTTTAAGTTAGAGGATATGAAGATAGTCACGAAGTTACTCCAACCGGACTCGTTCATGTCTTCCTTAGACCTGCAAGACGCATACCTAACAGTTCCCATACACAAAAATAGCAGAAAATACCTAAGATTCGAGTTTGAGAATATGATATACGAGTTCAAGTGCTTACCCTTTGGTTTATGTGTAAGCCCATACGTGTTCACTAAAATAATGAAACCGGTTATGAGTACCTTAAGATCAAAAGGGTTTACTTCCGTGATATATTTAGACGACATTTTGTGTATAGAGGAATCATTTCGAGCATGTGAACTAAACGTAAACAATACCCAGGATCTCCTCGAATCCCTCGGTTTTATAATAAACACTCAAAAGAGTGTTCTAACCCCCCAAAAAAGATGCAAATATCTAGGCTTCATCTTAGATACGAACAGATTTCTCATAGAACTACCCAAACAAAAACGAGACCAACTAATTACCCTCATAAACTCGGCCTTAGAAACCAAACAGTGTCGAATAAAAAACTTCGCTCAACTAGTGGGCACAATTATAGCAGCCTGCCCAGCAGTCCAATACGGGTGGTTATATACGAAGAGACTAGAGACAGAAAAACACAAAAACTTAATTATAAATGATCAAAACTACATGGCATCAATGACCATCAATGGGTCGACTAAGGCAGACCTAACCTGGTGGAAGCAAGCCCTAGTTCATAACACAAACCCCATTCGGAGAGAAAATTACGACATGGTAATATTCACAGACGCCTTCAAAACGGGATGGGGCGCAGTTTCTAATAATACAAAAGTTTTCGGCTTCTGGGACGAATCCGAAAAAGAGCAACATATAAATTTCCTTGAATTAAAAACGGTACTGTTAGCACTAAAAAGCCTTGCAAACAACGAAAGAAACCGGGAGATTCTACTGAGAATAGATAATTCAACGGCTATTGCATATGTAAACAAGATGGGTGGAGTTAGATTTAAGAACTTTAATGATCTGGCGAGAGACATTTGGCAATGGGCGGAAGACAGGAAAGTCTGGTTAAAAGCTTCATACATACCGTCCAAAGATAACTTTGAAGCAGACAGACTGTCCAGAATCACTTCGGTAGATGCAGAATGGCAACTTGCACCCAAGTACTTCTACCAAATTACAGAGAATTTCGGAGAACCTGAAGTAGACCTCTTTGCCTCCAGTAATAACGCAAAATGTGAGCAATTTGTGTCCTGACTCCCGGAACAGGGGGCGTCAGCGGTCGACGCCTTTACGCTAAACTGGGAAAACATAAACTTCTATGCTTTCCCACCTTTCTCATTGGTCCTTAAAGTCCTAAGAAAGATCAAACAGAACAAAGCCAGGGGCATTGTTGTCGTACCACACTGGACGACACAACCCTGGTACCCCCTATTCCTCTCCCTCTTAGAAGGAGAACCACTTAGGTTCAAACCAAGCAGTGACCTATTGATATCCCATTGTAGGTCTCTCGAGCATCCGAGAGCGAAACAGTTATCGCTGCTAGCAGCAATATTATCAGGCAAGCATTCGAAAAAAGGAAACTGAAAAACGACATAATAGAAGTCCTCCTAGCATCCCTGGCCAAAGGCTCCATAGATCAGTACGAAGGACCACTGAAGAGATGGCTAATCAACTGCGAACCACTAAAAGCAGACCCCTTCAACGCAACCCCAGAGACCACGTTGCAATTCCTGGCTAAGGAACTCCACGCGGGAGCATCCTTCGGATCCCTGAACACGGCGAGGTCAGCAATCTCGCTAGTCTCAAAAACAAAAATAGGGGAGGACCCACTGATTAAGAGGTTCATGAAAGGAGCATATAGACTGAAACCGACCAAACCGAAATATGAGACCACCTGGGACCCCATGATAGTCTTAAAGCACATAAAAGGATGGTACCCGGAAAATGACATAACATTAAGGGACCTGACCCTCAAGACGGTGGCCCTCCTAGCCCTAGCTACGGCCCATAGAGCCCAAACGCTAGCGGCCATTCGCCTTTCCAACTTAAGACGCACGCAAGATACGACATACGTAACCATAACGGACATAATAAAAACGTCTAAGGCCGGCTGTGCCCAGCCTTTACTCGTACTACCTAAGTTTAAGAAAAACCCGCCACTTTGCGTGGCATCAGTATTAGAGAAGTACATAGAAAGGACCAAAGAAATTAGACATAAGGAAGACTATCTACTTATATCGTACAAAAAACCGCACAAAAAAGTATCAGCACAAACTCTAAGTAGATGGATAAAAATAGTAATGGAAAAAAGCGGCATCGATATGTCGACGTTCTCTGCACACTCCACGAGACACGCGGCAACGTCAACGGCGGCGGCAAAGGGTGTTGACCTAGATGTAATCAGAAAAACGGCTGGGTGGCCAGGTACCTCACAGACCTTCGCAAACTTTTATCGAAGACCTATACAAGCCGACAGGACATCCTTTGCCAAAGCCATTATAGAAGCCTAAGCATAGGCCCATCTAAGATGATATACGTTTATTTCTATCTCTTGTTTTGTTTTGGTTTTTTGTTCCTTGTTCAAGTCCTCAACCACTGTTGAGACCTATTTCTTGCGCACTTGTTGCTAAGAGCGCTAAACGATATCCATTATAGCTCTCATATGCTAAGTACCATGTGATAAATACAACTGTTAGTGCAAAGACCATAAGACTGTGATCTGTTGAGGCAAAGAGCCTAAAGAGAGAGAGAGAGATATATACATACATATTTATACATACATACATATAGACTTACAAAAAAAAAATAACAATAAAAAAAAAAGACATCTGGTTCCCACATATTCCCACGAACCTACCAAAATTGCACACACGCTGAATAACTACATGTAATCTCGAAGGACGGGACGGAAGTATAATTGTACGATTAAACGAACTTACCTGTAAGTGAAGTTCGATCGTAATTATACGAAAGTCCCGTCCGAGATGATTACACCCTCCCATATAAGGATAAACAGATTATCCTTTAGAACCCATATCCCCTCGCAGTCGTGCAACTTTGGATAAAACTCTAAAATAATGAAGATCGCGGACGCGGGTGGTGCGGGCCCGAGGCCGGAAAAGGGGGATTTTTTTTCAGACTCTGAACGTTGTGACATCTCGCGGAACGAGCTACTACTACATGTAATCATCTCGGACGGGACTTTCGTATAATTACGATCGAACTTCACTTACAGGTAAGTTCGTTTAATCGTACAATTTTCCGTTGAGGAGGCGTGGCCGGGACCAGGAGACCTTTTGTCCCCTTGTTAGACTAAACTCATATAAACTCATATTACTTGGATTTCCCCCCCCCCCCCCCCCTCCCTCCCTCCATAACCCTTAACCACCAGACTCCCGTCTCCCCCCGGCTCTCCCTCTTTTGGGCGACACTCATCCCGCACTCTTACACCTTCACGGGACTGACGGAGACCTTGTTACGACGTACCTACGCCAACTACTGTTAAAACGTTATACTGGACACCCGCGTCAGTAGACACATTCCTTATTAGAACTCCCCTCTCCCTCGACACACCTTAACTTGGGTTACGGTGTATCATCATACGAACGATTGCTCGCGCCGGTAGCTCACACTTAGGCAGGTACGTGAGTCACGCGCGCGTCACAGTGAGACCTCACATATGGACCGGATATCAGGAGACTCGGTAGAGTCTCCGCGCCAAGTAGTGAAGGCGTAGCCGTACGGGCCAGCGAGACTCCCGAGGCTATATTATCCCGACGTAAAACGATTTAACCCATGCGAACAATTGTCTGCAAATTTGTTTTCCGAATTTCTCAGAGATTTCCTGCAGGAAGTAATTCTTTTTGGGATATATTTTTCTGTGATTTTTTCTGATTCGCATGACGTAAGGCACAATGGAATCGGTCCAGTAGTTTAAGAGATATAAATATTTGAAATATTTCGTCCGAAGCGAAAAGTTGCTGAAATTCTTCATTATAATCAAGTTTCCTCAAATGTCGCTTTCCTTTTTTCGCCGCTAGGTGGCTGGCGGCGCCCTACCTGCTTTTGGACGGGCGCTTGGCATCAGAATGCCTCGGACCGTCAGCCAGGTAGTGTCAGACAGGTATCGGATACCATAGCAGATACATAGTGCCGATAATAAGCGTTGTCTTTTCCGCGCCCGACGACATACAGTGAACGCTCTTATTAATAATAATTATCTGTTTCATCAAAGTCAGTGATATTTTCGAATATATGTGTTGTGCTCGTATTTTATGAAACTTACGAATGTTTCAATGATTGCATCTGTCATGTATATAGTGAAACAACTGTCTCATTTTACTCAAGTTGTACTGCGTTAATTAGAAGAATCAATAGATTCTCAGTGCCAAGCAGTTTACAAATTCTATGTGATGAATATTATTATAGATATATGACAGCTTTTCAATTTTTGAAAAAACATTACAATTTCTTCCTTTTCAAATGTGTATTTTGTCATTAAGCCATAGTCAGGTCGTAATAATATTCTTAATAATATTCATAATAATATTCATAATAATATTCATATATTATTATTATATATTATTTTGAAGAAAGATTACAATTTCTTTCTTTTCAAATGTTTATTGCAGTTTGTCGTTAAGCCATAGGAAGGTAGCTCCGTTTTATGATTGGGATCCACATGATGGGAATAGGGAGCAGCGCGGAGCGCTCGAGCTCCAAGCCCACACATGCCACGCAGGCATTAACTCAAGTATTTCCCAATAGGGTCAGGTACGGTCAGGTAATAATTGACAGACTGAACAAGACTGTGACAGATGGTGGGCAATCCCACATTTTACTCCAGTATCTGTCCCGTCATTACAATCAATGGTGCATAAATAACAACCGGCTGATTCTAAAATATAACCATCCAATTTTTTTTATAAGCTCTGGATGTGATGTAGAACAAGTGTACAAAATTGGGTTTGCAATGGTCAACTGCAAGGACCCCCCAAAAATGCCAAATGTGCCAATTTTTGCACTTATGGAGCTTTAAGGCATTTATAGCAAACCCGCTTGATTTTATTTAAGTCCATATACTCGCAGTGCACTATTATAGCTAATATTTTAAATATGTGCCATGCAGCCTCGAAACAACTTCATTAGAAAACACCAATTCAATAATTGCAAATAATATACCAATTACGAACTGCATGTGTTTTTCGATGAACATGCAAGAAATTTTAGTCCCAGGGATTCGGCGCCATTTGAGTAAACAATATGCATAGGGATCCCTGTCAGCTTTGTCATGTTGAAACCATTGACCAAACTTTTTACAGGTGCTAAAGAAAGAATATAAAAAATTGTAACTACAATTGCTCAGTGCAAGTGTATGAATGTAAATGAGAGCTACCAAATATGCCCTCGATGCTGTGAAACACTGTATGTAAATCCGTATGTCAGACCTGTCATGTCGAAAACTATCACAAAACTTTCTGAATAAGTTGGTTAGGTGCTAAATGAGAAATATACGAAATATTACTATAATAGTGCACTGCAAGTACACGAACTTAAATTAAATCAAGCGGGTTTGCTATAAATGCCTTAAAGCTGCAGAAACGCAAGAATTGACACATTTGACATTTTTGGGAGGTCCTCGCTGTTGACCATTGCAAACCAAATTTTGTACACTTGTTCTACATCACATCCTGAGCTTATAAAAAAAATTGGAATTGGGTTTCGACCTGACAGGTGTGACACTCTCCTTGTAAGATATTACTGATCACAAACTTATGATATCCTTCAAGAAGACATCAAAAATGTAAAATAAATCGCCAACTAGTGTTGTTCCATCTCCCACAAAAGTGTTTTTGATTCAACAAAAGTCATACTTCTCTTTCACATTCTACAACAGTGGTACATAACGTTATTTCTTTGGTATATGATTACATATTACTGATCAAAAACTTGTGATATCCCCTAAAAAGACATTAAAAATGTAAAAAAAATCGCCGAGTAGTTTTGTTCGACCTCCCACAAAAATCTTTTCCCCCACAAATGTGTTTTGAGTTCAACAAAAATCATGTTTTTCTTTAACATTGGGAGACAATTCTACTAACAACAACATATTTTGTTGCCTTTGCCACATTCACAAAAAAATTAATGAAAATCCTTGGAAACTAGAGCCAAGGCACTATTTAATTATGAGATATTTTTAAAAATGTTGGGGCATGCACAACACAAGCATGATATACTTTACAGTGCTAGATAAGGGTTGGTTTCAGTTTTGGGGTAGAGAAACGGCATAGTAGAATTAATCATCAATAAAACATCTGATACTTGGCCGGCCCGGTTATTCACAAATGGAGTTTCAAGCCTTTCACACGACAAATACATACAATATTTATCCATGTACAATACCAATCACTCAAAACATCTAAAATGTGAAACACGCGTGCAAAACGCCGCAAATTTCACACTACTTTCGATTACATAACAGCCAAATACACGAACGTACAATAGCCCCCGTAAGAAATGAACACTCCATAACCAATATTGTTTATCGCTTGTCGTATGTTCAACAATATACCAAGGATCTGTGATGGTATGATGAATCATTTAAACTATACAAACTACCCAGCAATTTGTGTGTAGGCTTGAAACTCCATTTGTGAATAACCGGGCCGGCCAAGTATCAGATGTTTTATTGATGATTAATTCTACTATGCCGTTTCTCTACCCCAAAACTGAAACCAACCCTTATCTAGCACTGTAAAGTATATCATGCTTGTGTTGTGCATGCCCCAACATTTTTAAAAATATCTCATAATTAAATAGTGCCTTGGCTCTAGTTTCCAAGGATTTTCATTAATTTTTTTGTGAATGTGGCAAAGGCAACAAAATATGTTGTTGTTAGTAGAATTGTCTCCCAATGTTAAAGAAAAACATGATTTTTGTTGAACTCAAAACACATTTGTGGGGGAAAAGATTTTTGTGGGAGGTCGAACAAAACTACTTGGCGATTTTTTTTACATTTTTAATGTCTTTTTAGGGGATTAGATAACTGTGGGCTACACGCGGGCGGGTATCCGATGGGATGTCAATCCGGCATCACACCGAAAAATACCCCTGCTCCGTGAGCAGGGTCTGGTACCCCGTCAAGCTTGGGGAATCCGGCCCGGGAGGACTCTCACTGGCTCACGGTCGTTTCCACTCCGAGAACCTTTTACGGTGGGAATGCGGAGGCCTTTCGCATTTTCGCTCAACCCCGGAACGTTGCAACGGGATCCGGAAACGGGGGGGTCGGCGCCTTGCGCGTACTTCCTCAACCCTGGAACGACCCAACCTCCGGAAGGGGGGGGGGGGTGTAATGCCGCGGGCTGCGAACTCCCCGCAGGTGATTTTTCTAGCACTATCACCTCGAGGGTACCTCTCCTTCTCTCTCGCGGATCGCCCTTCCTGCGAGCCACCAGCCTCAGTTGCTTTGGTATAGGGTTGGGGAAGCTTGCAGAGGCGGAGAGGAACGCAAAAACTCCGCCTTCGCGCTCTGTCCTTTAACAATACACAAAGAACAGAGCTCGCCATATTCACAAAACACAGACTGACCTTTCGTACTCTCCTGGCGAATTCAATCTTGACCTGACGAGACTCTCGCCTCAGACCTCTTCCACTGAAGACTCACAGACAAGACAGAGGGAAAGTGGAGTCTCCCCCTAACTAACGACTTGATACGTTCTTCTGCCCCCCCCCCCCCTCTCTCTCTTCATTGCACGCACACTACAGCCTGACTCCCTAAAACTCAGGCATGTAGACACACGAACACCAACATAAATTCAAATACACGTACCTACCCCCCCCCCCCATTTCTTTGATACAGTTCTGAACGCTTCAAGGGTATTCCCCCGTTGCCTATCCGGTACCTAAATACCCTGTACAACTCTCGACACAACACATCGCTCGCCTGTGCCCTCTCAATCACACCGAACACCTAAATAAGACAACTCCTCCTACCAGTTCACTCTCGATCTCTCGCCAAATCGCCTATCTATTCACCCATGACCTCAACACTATCCCCCCACCCTCCTACTCCACCTGAGGCAACGGGCATTTGACTATTCTCTCGCCTCGTAATAGTATACCCCCGCTGGAATGAATAAATTCAACACAACACTTGACCCCATTCAAAACCCTGCGTTCAGTTGCTGCTATATATGACCTTCTGTCATATAATACACTGTGCCGAGAGGAGGTTTTCCCCTCTCTCTATAGGCTTTTCACTCCGCAGCAATTACTAACTTTTCTCCGCTCGCTATACCTCGGCAGTGTAACAGATCTTTGCTTACTGCTCCCCTCTCTCTTCACCCCCCTCGGAGCCGTTAGCTTCGCATAGAGAGGCATGTGGATTGCGTGCGCGTAACGGCGGAACCTCACAGACGGGCCGGAGCCTAGATAAGTCAGGAATTCGCGGATGTCTACCCGATGCAAGGTCAATCAGTCATTGCACCGAAAAGAATGCCTTTCGCCTCGCCCCGCGTCAGGCAGGTAGTGCATCAGGGGAAGGGATGGCTCCGCCTCGGGAGGGCTTCCATCGATCCACACCAACCCCTGCTCCGAGTGACACAACGGCAGGGTGCAGGGGCTCAACGTACTCTCTCTCAACCCCGGAACGTTGCAGCGAGATCCGGAAAGGGGGGGGCTGACGCCATGCGCGTACTTCCTCAACCCTGGAACGACTCATCCTCCGGAAGGGGGGGGGGGGGGGGGGGGGGGAGGGATGTCTAGAGCTAGCGAGATCCCCGAGACCATTCGCACCACGAATGGCTCGTGGGAGCCCCTTCGCCTCTCTCGCGGATCGCCCTTCCTGCGAGCCATCAGCCATTGCTGTCTTGGTATAGGGTTGGGGAAGCTTGTAGAGGCGGATAGGGAACGTGGAAAAACCCTGACACGGGACGTGTAACTACTCCCCTCATCTATATAATTCCCTTGTACGGAGTCACGTGACAACGCGCTTCAATCGTTGGGTAACGTGGCGATTATAACTGCTCTGCTAGCCATTACAGCCACCTTGATCGTGCGTTTATCGCTATTTAACTCCTACCATCAATTGCGGACAGTTTTCACAACGGACTTCGGAGGACACGAATCTTCTCTCGGCTCGTACCTATACTTTCTCACTCGATTCCTTTTTTTTTTGGTCTTCAAACTCTCACCCCTTGTCCTCTCCTCCACCAGCCACGTGGGCCTTCCCCGTCGGCCCGGCAGGTGCCAGACTCAGCCAAGGGACCAGCACAGAGATCGCGATAGGTAGACAAATTACAGGCAAGCAGGCAGGTAGGGAGTATAAGGGAGGGATGGGTAACTAGAAACTTCACGACCGGCCACATCACTCGTCAGGCCCGGCGGATCTCCCGTCGCGACGTCTGCCCATTTTCTTTTCGCTCGCACTCTCGGTTAGATTGATGCAACGCGAAGGCAGGTGCGATTCTTGTATTTCCGGATTTCCCAGGTAGATTTGGGCAGGGTGGGAGCGCGCCCAGTAGGCAGGTACCGGTATACGCAGCCCTTGTCAGGGCTAGGGAACCGCACTTGCAGACCCGCGTCGATTAACCTCTGCTCGCGCTAAGTCATAGACTCACGTTACTATAAACTCACGCCGCATTTCTCCCGACTCAGCTTCCCATCCGACCGACGAAGGGTACAGAGTCCTCGCGCAACCGTCGGCTACAATTGTTCGGATTGGGGACGCGTGCTAGGTTCGCGTCATACTAGCTAGCAACTCGTCACAAGAAAGCATCAAGGAGATACTCCGCATATTAAAGTTGGGAATTAAATTACAATATATATTCTCAGACCACCAGACACACACAATTACACTAGCTGATCTTGAAGAGATCAACCAGATTCCGGCAGGTAATCTAGTGTTGCGGGAACCGTTGGGAGGGGGGCTTAGACGCGAGGGAAGATAGTTCCCGAACGGCTGGACATTGAGGAGGCGGAGTTCCTTGGCGAATCCTTCATTCGCAACTCCCCCCCCCCCCCCCCCCATTGATCACTTGACAGGGATAGGCAGGCATTAGGGGAAAGTAAGTAGGCCTTGGGTTCGCGCGCGCATTACGACCGGTGTCCTAGCACCCAATTGCGAATTCGAGCCCGATGTGGGTGGGAGTAAACTCAGGTCAATACACACACTTTGCACGGTTGACGATCGATTGCCCGATACAATGTCCGCAGAGATGGCATTGTATCGTCAATGACACTCGCGTAGGTCCAGTAGAGCTTGCCTCATTACAATTATCTCCTCAAATCTCCGCGGTGTCTCGAGTGTCAGGCATCGTCGCGTGGTGGGAAGGGAAACTGGCTCGAATCTCGCGGACATCGGTCGGCCCATAGTCAGCTCGGCCCCGAGAAGCCCCTGCGTTATCGTAGGATGTTGCTGGCCTCGAGCAGCAGAGTCTACCGGATAGCCACCGAGATGGTGAGTGTAGGGTACGCCTAAAAGCGACTCGCAGCGCGGTACGTGAGGGGCCTGTCCGCCGAACGGTTCCCGATCGGCGGACTTTAGGCAACCTGTGGCGGGCCCACGTATGTCTGTGTGTCGGCGAGCGCGTGGGCGTCCGGGGGAGATCGATTGGTAGCCAGGTGACGGAAGGGCAAGATAGGTTCGGAACCGGCCTCTATCCGGTCGGCGGTCTCCCCTGCCCGTGTCCGGTCACGTGCGTTGGGAAGGTGCTTCCCGCTGAGGGTTCCGCGCCACAGACACGGACGCTCAGGGTAGACGAAACACTCGGAGCGATTGGAGAACACAGGCCCGCGTCCCGGCGCCTGGAGGGGCGGGGGTCGTCGAACCCCCCATGAGCGGGTCGGACCCCCCTGCCAACCGCTGGGGACGGCACGGCTCAACTCGGGGTTCAAAGGTCGTCACTCTGAAAGTAACCAGTTCCGCATGACTACCGGTCACGGGGGCGTCGTGGCGCTGTCGCGCGGGTGGCTCTGTGAACTCCTTTCCCAACCTCTTAAAACTAGGCACATAGGACACATAAAGCCAAGGGCTCACTTCATTGTAGCAATCCGACTTTAGGGAAATGCAATAGTTAGACGTAGGATTTGTAGCTATAAAATGTAAAAATTAAAAGTACAGCTCAACACGGTGTGCTTATCCTGCTTCTATAGGATTGTGCTGCTCCTTAGCTTATAGCACTATTTCAAAACAAGAATAAAATTAACAATATTTGAACTACTTTCTCAAACGCAGTATCTTTTTAATGTAATATATCTCTTACATAGCACTCTTACAGTTTTTAATAATATATATAACAGAATAATGAACTGTTGATCTTCAATAGCTAGCAGCGCAACCACTTACTTTTTTTTAAATTAAAACAATATTAGCACCACCCAAGCGAAGCCGGATAGGACAGCTAGATTTAAATAAAAACTAGGACGTGAAAGTGGTTTTTAAATTTTTATTGAATTTTTTAATAGTATACATTGAAGTTGTACACGTGTGATTTTTCGTTTTTTTCGTTATTTTGTTATTCTTTGCGCCGCGACCACAGCGACGCCTCCCTCTTCGGCCGCCACGCCAGGCACCCTTCTTTCCGCCGCCCTTTTTTTGTCCGCCGCTGCCGCCGCTGCCCCTGGCGATTGTCCCCTATTCTCCTGGGGCGCGTCTTGTTGCGGCTCGTACCGGGCCACATTATCCCCCCCCCCGGGGGGGGGGCGACCCCTCCCTCGCCTCATCTCCCCCTGCTTGCGCCACTTGCTCCTCATTCTGGTTCATCTGAAATAAAAAAATAAGAATATTTTACTTTACATTGATTATTACAATACGTGTCATACAGTGATGAAACATGCAGTTTACACGTGTCGATATGTTTGCGGCGGATTCACATGTTTTTTCGTGAGAACGAAAGAAGGTGTAATACCAGATCAAAGAAAGAAGACCGAAAAGTAGTGTTCAAACAACTGAAATCTACTACACTGACAAGTCCTTTAGGACAATTGCAATTAGATCAAAGCAAGACTTTGTACCGTACAGACTAAAGGACTCACTAAATTTCTATCACTTATTTCTTTGTTACATTGTGTCTTTCTAAGATTGGGAAAGTTTAGTACGCGATAAATACGAAAAGCGTGCACGAGTTTCGATGGCATGTCTAAAAATCACGGCATGGTGTAAAAAACCATTGTTCGCGATGTATTCGTCAACAATGTAACAAGAAGAAGTACAACAGAAGTGCAACAAAGTACAACAAAGAGTGCGGAAACGGGACGAAACCGATGAAAAAACAGCGCGAATTTGGCAGACGCTTATTTAGACGTAGCGAGAGATATTCAAGAGAAACTGGAAGTTACATATCTGTAGACGTAAAGAAGAACTGGAAAAGGTACTTACGATTGTCACGATGTTTCCTTCTCAAAAGTCGAAAATCGTCTGAAGCTCGGGACTTCACTTCCACAAAGGGCCTGACCGAGGTCGAACGTCACGCCACCAATTAGTCCCGAAGTGTCATCCGAAGGAGACACGGCGCGCGAAGCATCGAAACAAATTTTGACCCCTGCGATACTCGATCAAGAATCGCAAGGAAGGTCACATAAAAATGAATGATATAGAAATACTTACCCACCGAATAATGCAACTGTCACTTTTGCACGTGTTTCCACAGCCAAACGATTCCATGTCTATGCAATTTGATATAGGTAGTCGTTGCACTCACTGTTAGAGTCTTTGAATAGAGCGGGCCCAAAAGCGTGAGATCACCGCGCTTTCGGTTCCGCTCTCGCCCCGCTACCCGTGAACCGAACGATTTCGCTGCTTCGATTCATCAGTTCATTGTTTTGTGCGTTACGCTGAACACGTGCGATACACTTGAACTTCATAAATACGAAAGTTATTTATTAGTGACAACGGTGCACTAAGAGTTTCGTATTTATTTCGTGACACGTTCCGCATATTTCAAAGTTTTGCGGTACTTGTCGCGAGTAATAGTGATAGCGTTCACTGATAAAGTTCAGCACTTTCTAAGAGATGGAAGAAGATGAAGGAGGAAAGAATCGCAATGTTCCGAAGAACAAACGGATAATAAAAGAAAATGCGAAAGGCCGCCTCCGACTCAATACAAGACGCAGGTCTATGAATAAAAGCTGGCAACGAAGGTAAGTTTCATCATTTCCTGTAGTACACATTGAAATTCTTATTGACAATGATATTATTCTTTCTGCGCTATTCAAAAATCATGATGCATCTTTTTTTCTGTATCTACAGAAATTGCAACGAAAGATTGCACATATATACTATTTTGCGATTAGGATTTGCCAAGTCTAGCAATTTTTCAGATTTTGCCTTTGCCTTCTTCGGACTTCCCTCTCTCATAATTTCTGATCTTGAAAAATGTTAGTTCGTATCGATAGTATTGCTGATGATAATCATTTTTCTCAAAGCTACATTGTTGCATTTCCATCGAAAGACTCAATGTCATTGTTATGCTTCTCTCGCTTACGCACCCGTCCAATTTCTTTATGCTTGTCCCTCGTGCTGCACGCCGGTTCGTTTACCCTCTCTTTCTTTCTTTCGGCTTTCTAACATCGCGTTGCCCCTTCAGCGCCTGGCCATCTTTTTATAAGTCGACGCAAAATAATCAGTCGAACAATTGTTCGCTCAAACATCATTGGCGGTACTATAAGTAGTTCTCTTTTTCTTACGTCGCAATACACAGTCTGAAGGACCACAATAATTTGTTGAGTAACACGTTATTCTATGTCAAATGAATCGCGTATTTCCGATTATTTTCTACATTCACATTTTCAAAGAAAACACAAGGCAGCAGTTTTCCGATTCCGTGACACCGAGATTCACCTAAACATTTATTTTGTTGGAAAGTATCTATAGAAAGGAATTTTATTGCCGCTTCTTTCGTAAATCTTTACAACACATGGGAATGCATTATATCCTAACTAAGAAGGCTCGAATGAAAACTCACTGTCCCTAATCTATAGTTCTATTCTCAATCTTTTTGGCACGATGAAGCGCTCTTTGCCTGACAATTTCTATTAACTTATGAATAACACACGACCTTTAGAATTTTATTATAAAAATATTTCTTGTTTTCTCGCTGAAAAGTTGCCCACATTTTTAATCTTGAGACAGTATAAAGTGGAAACTAGGAAATCTCTCCCGCAGACGCAAGCATGTGTTTCCAGCGAATTTGTAACCTTGCCAGTCCGTCTGTCTATCCGTAGAACTGCCTCACTAAAAGTGGCATGTATACCTCTTGCAACGGCGAGATCCCCCGGTGACTCAAAAAGTCGTATTCCAACTCTATTTACTTCGATCGTCCGCAATTTTCTATAGAAGCAACTATGGCGAAGCATTTTCTCGCAATTTCCAATGCGTGGTCAAATTATTATTCTTGTACAGTTTTCATGGATGTCGGATACATCGTTTATTAAACGAAATGAATATTTTTGGTATCTGCAGAGACGGAAGGAACTTTGTCACAGCTTCAACGGACATAGACAATTTCATAATCTCTTATCTTTTATGAATAATATGTCGCAATTTACGTGAAATAGTCGGCACATAAATTTTGTGCTGTTTTTTATTGTCACAGAAATAATTACATTGTTTGAATAACGATTCTGAAATTGTGATTGCACTTTGGATTGTTAGAAAAGAAAATCTTCCTAGGGCAAATAAATGCCGCGCTTGTCCCTATCTTATTAGCAAGTAACTTTTCTTTCTCCCTTCATGCCCAAATCCAGTAGATACCTAATTTCTCACGTTCAAACTAATGAGAATGCGAAGTCAAGGTGCTCGTCTTTTCTCTCTACCTTTGGTTTGTTGAAAGTCAATCGCTAGCCGATCGTACTGACGGCCGCCGACCATCGGTGAAAAAAAGGTAACGCCTAGACACCAAGTGTGCACTCGACGCTCGGATCCCTCAGCCGCGTTCAGTCCCCATTACCCGTCATAAATCTGTCAACGAGCCGACTTTCTGATTGTTGCTTAGTCAAGTAGGAACCTCTATAAAGTACAGCATCCGACAAAATAATTGTCACAATCTGCAAAACGGCAGTGAGAGAGAAAATGACGATTTATAGCATATACACATGAAATGCAAGATTTTTTTAGAGGGCTACGACAGGAATCCTCTTCTCTAAAATGAGGTTTTTAAAAGTTATACATACCGGGTGTACATGCTACCAAATTGCACTTTCTGTTCAACGGCTACTTTCCAAATTGTGACAACTATTTTGTCGGATGCTGTACATTGGCACTAGCATTATTGCTTCTCGCAACCACCGACCGTTGAGCGGTTTATTGGAAAATGACTAATTCAATAAATATTCAGAAATCTCAGTAATCGCATTGAGATAACGGAATTCTTATGTCAGTCTGATTAGCCGAATCGGAAACATACCGGTTTTTCAACGCACCCTATTCGTGAAGGTAATGAGGGAACACAACGAAGGAAACGATGCGTTGGAAAATGCGGGGATGCTTGCACGCTCCTGTTTATAAAATCAGATAAAAAGTGCCCCGACTACAGATGGAGGCTTTATGACGGCCTGCACGTCCGAGGGGATTATCCGAGAAAAGAGACGTATGCGCGATAGTGCAATTTGTCAAAACGAATCGGCAAAGGATTCAAAATTATTAGCATCGCTTCAGATTTTCGGATAGAGTTTTTATACCGAAGCATGTCGAACCGCTATGAGTTGATAAATCCAAAAAATCTCAGCAAATTTCGTTAGGCTCCTGCTCTCACATTTGGAGAGAAAAAGCTAGTCAAATTGGGTAACAAGGGCGGGCGTCCTTATCGTTAGGATCGTGACGTATCTGCAATGACGACGAATCTTGCGTTCCTTGCACCATAATACTATTCGGCAACACTCTTCTCTCGCTTGCTCGCTCCATCCGCCTCCTTCTCTCTCACTCTTTCTCACTCACTCACTCGCTGCGGCAGATGCAAGGGTCTGCTCCCCGGTTTGGAAGGAACCGGGCGGTTGAGCACCCGCCGGTCCTCCATAGCAATTGTCGCAGGCCCACACTCAAGATCTTTTCTGTCACCTCCTTTTTTCTAGGAGTGAGTGGTGACCGGCCAGGATTTGCTAGCGCTCCGAGGTCGTTACCTAAGTTTGTTGTTGAATAACCCGGAATTGGAGGCCTAACGCAAATTTTTAAAAACGGCATCATCATCCCCGCCCCCTTCCCAACAAGATGGCTATAGTGATGTTGGACATTTTTGGGACACCCTGTATACATGTATCACCTTTACCCTATAGTTCGACTTTCCTAACATTTAATGAAATACCTTCAGTTATTATTAATTAATTTGTTATTTCAATTGCCAAGGTTCCACTACAATATACTATGCATAATACGCGATGATATTCAGTTTTCGAAAGCATTTTGTCTAAAATATATTTATCTGTAATTATGCGATCCACAGTTTCAAATATTTAGAAGTAAATATGACTGTAAATTTTACATGTGCAATAAGGGCATAGTATATAATCGTTCTTTCAATTTAGTGGAGATATCCAAAAGGACTAGTTTCACATTGACACGTGTCAGTTCGCCACTAAAAGGGATATTTCTCCGTCGTGTTACTGCCCACATTTTTAAATTTTCGGAATTATATGGAAAACTGAACATGGGGCCTTTTTTTCTAAAATAGTGCCACCTATGTGGATGCAATCGGTACTGTCGTTTGAGGCGTAAATTTCGCTGATCTCTACAATTTTATTATCTTTTATTAGGACGACATTGTTAGGTGATTTGTCGGCCAAAGCTGCGCCTTCGTATTTCAATTTTTGTATAGGATAATTTCTATTTTCATCTTGTCTCAACCTTCTAAGAATTTGGATTTTTTCCTCTACTGTGGCCTTTTGAATATTGATCACAAATATCTCCTGCAGCCTCCTGCATACTTGCGCTAATAGTTTGTTGCCGCTGCGAATCATTTTTTTTATTTTTCCTATACAATTTTCGAATGGAAACGCTGAAATTTGTATCAAGGGGCATTCCATAACTGCAATATGGTCGCAGAGATGAATTCAATTGTGGAATGTACCAGTAACGCAGGATTTTCCGTATATCTGTGGTGCTATACGCACAAAGTTTGTAAGTAGCAGTCTGCTACGTTCGGCAGAAGAATTATGGTCGTTTGAATTTAAAAGGCGACAAGCAACATGCAAAAGCATAAAATGATCATACACTTCCTCAGTTAAAACTTTTTTAAAAATAATTGGCCCAGCATATAGTAACAAAAACTTGAATTCCGTAGCTTTAAATTTTTCTATTTCGATCATTGATCGACTTGTTCGTTGGAATTCTTGCGGAATCTGTTTTTGCTATCTTAACATTAACGTAGAAAGCTGCTCCTTCATATGGTAACCTAATCTGCGACTCGAGTGCGCGCCTAGCCAATAATTCAATAGTTTTTTCATTGCGCCTAGATACAATAAGTGCATAGAATCCAGAACAAAAGTTCTGACCATATCGATTTGCGGTTGAACGTTTAATAAGGGCGTAACACCAATATGATGCTCTGCATTTAACATCGAGCGATATGAATGACCGTTTCTTTCTTCAATATTATCTATCGGGTAAACTGTTCTCCCGTCAAATCTCTCGCCCTTAATAGTGCATCGTTCGCAACCCCAATATGCGCCGTGACTTTTTATGGCCTTTATAAACGCCCGTGCTGGCCGATCGCAAATAAATGCCTTTATTTTTATGTAGAATAGTTGTTAATCTATAATCATGTCGTTCTGCTGCAGTTCATTCATTTCCGCGATAAATTGGCATAAATATCGGTCTAAATTATCCGGCTTCTTACTACCTGAATATATCGCGATTGGGAAAGGAGCGTAAACATCTGTGGTGCTGTAAACTTTACCTAGGATAGGCCACAATGCTCTCGAACTGGATTTAAATAATGGTGCTTCATCAATATTAATGAGCAAGTGAATTATACCGTGTTCATGAAAATCTGAATTAATCATTTTTTGAAGGTATTTTCTAACACCAAAACATACAAATTGACAATCTACAGTAGAATTTTCAATTGTATAGTCTGCTGCATCAGTTTGTAGAAAAGTCTTCGAAGTCTTTGGCAAAGCTGGCAGTAACCGCCGTCTTAAAATATGGAGAAGACCATCTAATCTAGCGTCTGAAATCGCTGGAGTCAATCAATCAATCAATCTTTATTATTTCCCCATAGGGTTATAATTTCTTACAATCCTTACACACTATTTTAACCTATCTTAACAACTACCCTAGTCCCTAACTCTCCTCCTGTCGCCTCTCGCACGCCCCTCGCCTCTCGCACGCCCCTCGCCACTCGATCGTCTCTCGCCTCTCGCCCGCCTCGCCTGTCCTCTCCATTCCACCTCGCACACTCATCCCTCCATCCATCTCACACACATCCCATCGGACTTCCGTTTCCTCACGATCATTTACCACCCATTCTCTCCTTTCCATATCTCTCCCTTTCCCTTCCCCTCTTAAACACTCCAGCCTCCTCAACCACCCCTCCCCCTCTCCCCCCTCACCTAGCATCTCTTCCGCTGCCTCCCTCCAACTCCTTTCCCTTCCCCACCCCACGCATTCATCCCACACATGCTCCCATGTTTCCGCCTTCAATCCACATATCCTACATTCCTTACTCTTCTCGTCCGCCCAATATCTACCTCCCCTCATCCCATTCCCCAACCTGAATTTGATAATCCTTTTCCACCTACTCTCCCCCCACCCCTTCTTCAGATACCCCGGCACCCCTTTACCCTTCACCCTCCCATACCACCCATTATACCTCGACATCCCTATTTTTTCCCACCTCTCCCTTTCCTGCTGTTTCCTTTCGCTCTCTATCAATTCATCCCCTTTCAGTCCCTCCCCCCTTTCTATTAATCTCTCCACCTCATCTATCTCCCAACCTTTCCTCTCATAAAACTCCTTCTGTTCTTCCTCCCAACCTTCCAACGCCTTCCCTCTCTTCGCTCTTTCTTTAATCTCCTGCTAGCACCTCCTCGCTAGTTCCCCTCCTTTACCCTCCACCAACTTCCTTTCAAACCCCCATGCCCTCATACCTGCCCTCCCTGCAATTTTCTCCCTCTGCACCTTCTCCCGCACCATGTACCCCGGCGTGCACCTCTCTAACCCCAATTCCCACCTTAGAAACCTTTCTTGCACCCTTTCCATGCCTTCCCTCTCCTTCCACCCCCATATCTCCACCCCATAGCTTAACACCGGCCATACCAATTTCTGAAATAGCCCACACCTCTTTTCCCAGTCCTTCCCAAATCTCCTCTTCCCTATTCCCCATACCTGCCCAATTATCGCTACCCCCTTCCTAATCCTATCCCTAACATGGTCCTCCTGCCTCCCATCCCTCCTTATTATATACCCCAAATATTTATAATTTGCCACGTCCTCTATCCTCTTCCCCTTCCACCTCCAATCTACTTTTTTCTGCCTTCCCCCTCCCCTCCTGCATCTCATCACTTTTGTTTTCCCTATATTTACCTCCAATCCCTTCCTCTCCATATACTTTTCCAACCTGGCCATCATCCCCTTCATCTCCTCCTCGCTCTCCGCCAGCAGGGCCAGATCGTCCGCGTACGCCAAAGCATACACCTTCCTACCCCCCAGCTTTATCCCTCCCCACCTCCCTCTCTACAATTCTTCCTCTATGTCCGCCATCAGGAGCGTGAATAGGCACGGGCTTAACGGACATTCCTGCCTCATACCCCTTCCCATCCAAAATCTACTCCCCACTTCCACCCCTGCCCGCACCCTTCCCGTCGTCTCCCTCAGCACCTCCTCACACCTGACCACTAGCCCTTCCCTTACCCCTCTCTCCCTCATAGCCCTCACTAGCACATCCCTATTTTCCGAGTAAAACGCGGTCTTCAGGTCCACGAACAGGACCGCCATTTTCCTCTCCTTCCTCATCACCTGTCTGTTAATCAGATAGTTTAGAACATAGATATTATCAAGTGTCCCCATTCCTTTCTTGAACCCCGTCTGACTCGGCGGCAAGATGTTTTTGCCTTCTATTTCTGCTCTCAGCCTCTCTGTTAACACCCCCGCGTACACCTTGTACCCCGTCTGCGTTAGCGTCACCCCTCTATATTCCTCCACCTTCCTACCCGCTCCCCTTTTTATTACAGGCACTATCAACCCCTCCTTCCACGCTTCTGGCCACCCATCCCCCTTCCACACTCTTTTACATATTTCGACTAAGCCTTTCTCCACTTCCTCCCCTCCATACTTCCACACCTCGTTCGGAATCCCATCGCTCCCCATCGCCTTCCCCTGAAACCGCTGGAGTCATTAATGACCACTTTCTAATCTCGTCTATCTCATCAAATTGTTTGTCATTATCATTTCCTATTACTTGCTCGTCTTCTATTGAATCATTTTCACTGTTTGACGTCACGATATCTTCTCCCTCAATATTGGATCCATGAACGTCGATGGAATTGTCTTCATATGTACTATTTCAGCTTCCAGCAATTGGAACAATATTTTTGTCTGATGATGGTGAACTCCCTCGATCCGTTGAAGGTACAGACAATCAACTTGTACGTCGATTAACACTCTGCTCCTCACTTCTTCGAACTGCTCGCCACCTCTGAAGACGTGCACGAGTCAGTTCGCGAGACTTCGAAACTCTCGAATTTCAATTGTCATGATCGTAATAATAAGTTTGGTAATCTTAAACATCGGATTGACTATAACCTTATAAACATTCTTTCTGTTCCTGTGCTTTCCGAGTCACGTCGCTCTCGAAATACCCGATGTGGACCTGATCAGGACCCCATCTCATAAACGCTAACAGGGTTAATTTCTACTCGGGTTTGCAGATATGCGTTCGAAAATTGGTGAGGCTTAGAAACCTAACGCCGCATTGAGAGAAAAGATAGTTAATGAATAGCAAGGAATGAGCAGGACAATATTCCGCGAGTGGGCATCAAAATCGGTAGTCTCGTGAGTCCGAACATCCCGCCCACCTTGAACGCTCCGTTCAAAATAAAATAGTACTGATGTACGCACACTGCCTTACAACATATTAGCGCAATATGCGGCAAGTATGGCAAAAATCGAAAAAAAATTATTAAAGGGGGTGGCTAATCAAAATAAAAAAAAATGTGACCAACTTCGAAAAACTGACAGCATCCCAGAAAACTAAAAACTAAAAGAGCTGGGAAAAATAAAATTGAAAATAAAAATAAGCAAAATAAAAATGCGCTGAAAAGTAAAAAATAATTTGCTGTTTTCGTGCTTTCGTCATTTTGCAGTCATAATGTGTAACTCTGGCAATCTTCCAGCATTGTACTCCAACTCAATGCAACATCCAACCCTTTGCAAGCCCAAATATTTTGCAACTTTTCGGAGTCGGCGCAAATATAAGTAAAATACTACTCATCTGGCTTAATCGCACTTAACCATATTCTCTCTTTTTTCGCGCCATGTCCAATCCCACTTGCTAACGCTCAGTTACGATCTCATTCTTTTCTTCTATCGTCGTCTATACAGAGTGTAAAGGATATAACTCCCGGAGCTGTGAAGGAAGGTAGAGGGGAAAATTTTAAGCAATTTAAGCTCATATTATGGTGTCCGATCTTTGTTAGTTTGGTTGTTATAACATTTTAAAGGTAGAAGGCTATCTTCGATCCCACTGCTAAAATCGTCCCATAAATTCGCGTATGTGTGCTGTGGTGCGATTGGAGGTAACACCTAAAAAAGCGACTCGGTACTCTGATTGGTTTATATAATAATTAATAAAGTTTTCGGGCTTTAGGTGCACGGTGTTTGCAGAATCGATAGTGTGCAAGCGTAGTGGAAACAATGGGGCCCAGTCGCACCCCAAGAGTCGGTGCCTTTGCGGGATGTAACGTGGCACCTTTGAGGGCCGTCCCTTATCTTTCTTTAGAATAGGCTGGACCCAATTGTTTTCTCCGATTTGAACCGGTATAGTTATATTAGTTGCATCCCAATGGGTAAACATCGCCGAATCACCGAGAAGGGCTAAGACAAAAACGCAAAAAAGTAAGGAGGGGTCGTCGGTCACTCCCCGATGTTGCCGACCTGCCGTTTGATTACTACCCGTTCCAATAACTTACAGCTTACTTTAAGATGCAATAACAACTAAACTAAAAGTGATAGGACCTGAACATTTGCCCCCTATGGCCTTAGAATTTTCCTCTCTACCATCCCCTAAAGCGCCGGGAGTTATATCTTTTACACCCTGTATATCTATCTATCTGTTCACGGAAATACTTCCATGATAGACAAATAGAGAATGATAGATACAAGAGATGATTATTTGAGACAAATCATCTACATCTATGAGATGTTAGAATTGTCCCCCGTATACCAGACCAGTTAATGTTAACAGTAGTAGAATGTTACACGGGAGATACGTTTAGATAAGATATACATATGTGTATATATCTATCTAACCATCCACAGGAAGACGTTCATGATAGATGAAGGCAGAAAGATGCATACAATAGTAAAGAGTATTCTCTTGCTTACGGTCTGTTATATGTGACTGTCTTTTGTAGTATTTTATGTTAGAGCTCCTTGATGTGAGGGTTGTAAGGCCTCGAGGAAATATGCTCAAGTGATGAGTTTCGGTTGAAACTTAATATTTATTCAGCAGCCACAAGCCTCTATGGCTAGTGACTGGAATGGATACGTATGTACAAATGGTTAAATTGAGTGGCATGGACACTCTCGATGACCGCTCGCGACAGGTAATAATGTCCGAATCGCTAATGTTGAGCGGGAGAAGCCCTGGGCGAATTGATCCACACAGAAGTCTACGTTGTAATATCGTCGAAAATGAATGTTCGACTTGAATTTGAGATCTGGTGGTTCGCACACTAATCGTGGTTCTAACTTAGAAACTAAGTGCGGTGATATTTATAAGAGTTTTTGGTCGAAGCCAAAATCGGCGAATGATCCTGATTGGACAGTGGAAAGGAGTGAGGGAAGGAAGAGCGAGGAATGGAGATCAGGAAGATGAGAAGGTGGCACCGAGAATCTCGGCACCCTTGAAGGGGGCGGAAGGGTTTTTCCGCTCCAGGGAGGAGAGGTGAGGCGCTCGCCGCTTGGCCATACCTGACTAATAAAACTGACTTCGCAGAAATAGTCATCAGGGTAAAGTAGCCGGGTGACAAATGGCATCTGCAAGCCAGATGAGTAACGGAAGATTTCGGCAATAAAGCGTGAAAGGCGCAGAGAGTCAGAAGAGGCAAGAATGTATGTAAGGGCAATTAGCCTCTGCAGATGTGCGCTTAAGAATTGGTAAGTCCTAAGAATATGACGGCGGGTTACTGCTAAAATAATTAACTTATCAGAAAAGGTGAGCTTCGTAATGTTTCGCACGTGGGAATCAAATCGGGAGTTTAGAAGTCTGAACATTTTACTTATATTTGCGCCGACTCCGAAAAGTTGCAAAATATTTGGGCTTGCAAAGGGTTGGATGTTGCATTGAGTTGGAGTACAATGCTGGAAGATTGCCAGAGTTACACATTATGACTGCAAAATGACGAAAGCACGAAAACAGCAAATTATTTTTTACTTTTCAGCGCATTTTTATTTTGCTTATTTTTATTTTTAATCTTATTTTTTGTCGCTGTTTTAGTTTTTAGTTTTCTGGGATGCTGTCAGTTTTTCGAAGTCGGTCACATTTTTTTTAAAAATATTTTTTTTATTTCATGCTTTTTAGTATATGAAATGCATACAACGATGGTTCGCAGTAAATTGCATCTCGAATTTCATCGATGCACTGGTGTACCGGTTATAGACGAACAAATGTATCCGGAATTGTTGAGGAAGGAAAAGCTATTATGCACTAAAAATGATTAGCATTAAACAATTTCGGAAAAATTCATATTGGGACCAAAGTACGAACATCCTCTACACGATAGGCCTGGTTTCATCAATTTCGGTCCATCCATCTCTGAGATATGGACGGACAAACGAAAATTTGATTAGAAACGTGAGTCGGCGCAAAATTCGGTATTTACGCACTAACAATGGTTAGCGTTAAACAGAGTATGTAAGCGTATGCGAGAGTGTGTGGGAGTATGTGAGCGTGTGCGAGAGTGTGCGGGAGTATGTAAGCGTGTGCGAGAGTATCCGAGCGTGCGAGGATGCATATAAAAGAATTTTCGTTCGTGTTTGGAGTATGCTACACTACTCCACAAAATTAGCGGGTCACTTTATTTCGTCCGAAAATTGCCAATGTTTGAGCAATTGTAACTTCGCGAAAAAAAATCGTACAATAATGTGCATTCGCTCATTTTAAAGCGCCAAGCTTCTACTTTAAAAGCCTCAGATCCTAATTTTTCCAACAATCATTTTTCTTCTTCATAATCGCAAAAGTTTGATGGTCCCTTCTCTCCTTCGAAATTTCATAACTTCAAGACGCTCTATGGAGCTTCTCGATTTTTTTCTCGGATTTCCATTTGCAGGCCCTTGTAGAGCGAAGCTTCCTTTTTACAAAGAGCTATGAAAAGTTGATTTTCGATTTTTTTTCATCATTTTGTCGCTACTTGAATCAAAAGTGTGCTGCCAGCATTAGAGTAACCCAAGGTACACCGCGTGGAGGTTGCATGGTCAGGCTTGTACCTCGTGTGTGATGTGTATGTGTGTGTTTAGTTTATGTTTAGCGAATGTGCGTCCAGAGTTTATGTTTATTTGTCTGCGTATAGTGTATTTTTAGTGTGTGTTTAATGTGTATATTTTCAAAAACGAGTATTTCCACCCCTTTGCCTTATTACATCTTGGCATCGTTCGCGCATGTTAATACACCGACGCATTTCCTCTTGGGGAATTTAGCCCCAGATCCTTCGTAGTGTTTCAGCTAATGACTGTAATGTGAGTGGTGGTCTCTCTAGCTGTCTCAATCGCCGACCTAACATGTTCCAGACATGTTCTATAGGATTTAGATCCGGGCTCACTGGTGGGTGATCTAGAGTCGGGACGTTGTGCGATACCAAAAATCTCTGGGTATATTGGTTTGGATACTAGGTAAATTCCCCAAGAGGAAATGCGTCGGTGTATTAACATGCGCGAACGATGCCAAGATGTAATAAGGCAAAGGGGTGGAAATACTCGTTTTTGAGAATATACACATTAAACACACACTAAAAATACACTATACGCAGACAAATAAACATAAACTCTGGACGCACATTCGCTAAACATAAACTAAACACACACATACACATCACACACGAGGTACAAGCCTGACCATGCAACCTCCACGCGGTGTACCTTGGGTTACTCTAATGCTGGCAGCACACTTTTGATTCAAGTAGCGACAAAATGATGAAAAAAAATCGAAAATCAACTTTTCATAGCTCTTTGTAAAGAGAAAGCTTCGCTCTACAAGGGCCTGCAAATGGAAATCCGAGAAAAAAATCGAGAAGCTCCATAGAGCGTCTTGAAGTTATGAAATTTCGAAGGAGAGAAGGGACTATCAAATTTTTGCGATTATGAAGAAGAAAAATGATTGTTGGAAAAATTAGGATCTGAGGCTTTTAAAGTAGAAGCTTGGTGCTTTAAAATGAGCGTATGCACATTATTGTACGATTTTTTTTCGCGAAGTTACAGTTGCTCAAACATTGGCAATTTTCGGACGAAATAAAGTGACCCGCTAATTTTGTGGAGTAGTGTATTTATAAATGTTGTAGATTGTTAGAAACACATACATAGGAAAACTTACATTCGTAACAGTGACTTCTGATATATTTACAAACAATTGAGGAATTGTTGAAGAACATTCGCACGTGCTAGCAGCAACGTCTATATGTCGCGTACACTATGCGAAAGGTTTAATTCGAATAATACGCGTTCTTTCCGAGTTATGTACTTAAACTTTATGAAAGTTATTAATTGTGCAACAACTAATACAGGTAGCCCTTATACAACACGGCATCCTATAACACGGTTTCGCTATAGCACGATAAGAAAACTGCAAAAACCTTTGTACAACATTGTACTTCTACAGCCGCGGCAAGGCTTACTGTCCTAAAGATATAATGTTGCGGAAATGCAACTGCCCCCTGCCCCCTCTTGGTGTACTGCCGAGGGCAAATCCCAGCTGCACTCGTGTACAGCTGAGCGCTTGCGGAGGCCCTCGGTCTTCCTCGAGGTCCGCCGGGAGCTCTCTCCCGCCCCGCGGACGGTTGCCGCCACGAATCACTCTCGCAGCTCGTCCAGTGTCCCGGTCTCTTCCATCCCGCGTTCCGCCAACAGCACCCGCAATTGCTCCTCCGACATAAGTCGCGCGAACTGCTCGATCTCATTTCGGCTAACGTAAACCATCGCGCCCGATTTTTCGCCGATTACCCGACGCCTATGTCACGACCGAGGCCTACGCCGATGGGCGCACAGTCCGACTTCTTTGTTGTTCTCTCTCTCCTCAGCCGCTACAGGTGTTTACGTTTACGTGACCTTACCTGCCGGTTACGTAACGGCCTCGTGTTCGAGTCCCTTTGTGACCTGTAACGTACTTGTTCGAAAAATGCACTCGCGACTGGCGTGTTCTTATTCGCGAACGGCGATTTTTATTTTAGCCCCTTTCTCTCAGCGTGGGCCTCACGTTGGGCGCCAATTTGTAAGCGGCTTTCCCGGGTCCGTCCGCGCTGGCTCCGGGTGGAGGCGCTCCAACCTCGCCAAGGTCCTCGGGCTCCTGAAAGGGTGGAGAAAACGAAGGGCCGCTTGGGCGCCAAGCCCTGCCAAGGGCCGAATTTATAGGCGGCTCTCCTATCCGGCTGGTAGCCCTCCGGGTGACCCGTGGTATCCTTGGCGGCACTCGCTGCTGTCCTCCTAGCTAGGTCGGGGAAACGGTAGAGGGGCGGAGTGATTACGTAGAGAGAAAGGAAGCTAAAGAACCCACGCGGATGGGTGGCGAAGATGTTTATTCGGCCGGAAACGGCCGGAACCCAAAGCCCTAACGCTCGCGTCCGAACGCAGTCCGTTCGGACTCTCGGCTTTTCCTTAGCCGCTTGCAATCTAAATATAGTTAACAATAATGATAACAATTCCGATAACCCGGCCTACACGCGCTCGCTGTGCGTTCTTACAGGATGTTTAGAACATGCCAGTGGTTCGGTGGACGCGCGGTTCAAACGGCGACGTTTGAATATTTTGTTTTTTTTTTGCTTTGTGTTATACATACATTTATATTTCTAATAAAAATTAAGTTGTTCATGTAGAATTAAAAAAAAATATTTGTTTTTAATAAGTTTTTGGAACGTAACCCCTCTTTTTGTACTAGCTCTGGGTCTCATACAACACGGTTTCACACAACACGGCATTTTCTAGGAACCTAATTACCGTGTTATAGGAGGGTTACCTGTAATAGATTTCTACCAGAATAATTTTCCGAGTACGGCGAGTATGAACAAGAAACTACATAGTGGCCAAATGGACAGTCCCCTACCCTATTTTCGAATACAGTGAATGAATTAGCGCTACTACATTGTCGATGTACATTTACACACGCGCGTGTATTCGGGCGCATGCAGATAGCGTCCCAAAAGATTGTATAGCTAATAAGTGGACAACTAGACGAACTATGTATGATACTAAAAATATTGAAATATGTACAAAATATTTACAAAATGTGAAAGCTATACAAATATTAACGAGCGGCTTTCGCAAGGTTGGCATTACATTTTGCTAACACCCTAATTTCGAACTGTTTGTCCGACAAGCGATTATATTTACTAATGCTTATCATGGTGGCATATAAAAAGAGCCTTTCAACCGGCGTAGATGATGGCAGTGGGGTATTGAAGTGTAGAAATGTATTTCTTATTGAAGGATACGAATCTAATACTTGTAATGAATTGCCCCATGGCTCCTTTAAAAATCGTTCGAGCTCCAGTTCAGATTCGGCCACTTCGGACGTTGGCTGTTCAGCCTCTTCATCCTCGCCGAAATCAAAGAACTCATCTCTGTCTGGGGCCTCCTGAGGCGCTTGCGCGATGCTATAAGCTTTTACTGCTTCTACGGCAGCTTCCTCCACAGCTATCCGCTGGAGCGGTGAAATACAATTCACCACCGCTTTTTAAACTGTGGATGCGTTATGGCAGCTATCGCGGCAAATCTCCCGTTATTGATGATATTAAAATAGTCCGAAAATCTGCGATTTACCGCTTCTTCAAGGCCAGTTACTAGAGGGCCGCACACACTTAAACTATCTCTGCTTAATTGCTGATACGTTCTTCGCAGATTGACTATACTCGGCGTGACATATCCGTAATATATATAACTTTCGCCCTGGAGTTTGCCAATGGTTTCTGCGATTGGCTTCAAGCAATACGTGTACTCCGCTATATAAGCGAAATCGTCGCTGGATAGCTGGTCCTTTATGACTACATCATAAAGTAGGCTCCATTATTTTTGGTAATAATTCATTCGTAAGGTAATTAAATAAACCTTCACCTGTGGTATCAACTATTGGAAAAAAACCAAGAAAATATTCTTCTATTTTTACATCATTCTTTGCGCAATTCACACATCGAACAACAAACGTGATTTGTTCAACGTGGCTTAAATCTGGTGTACAATCAAGTATAATAGAAAAATATTTCGAATTTTGAATAGTAGCGGTTAATTTTGTTTTTACTGCTGCTGCTAATATAATAATTCAATAATTTCATTCTGAAAGTGAACCCCCAAATAATGCGGCATATGAGTTTTTGTTTGTTTTGATGTTTGTACATTTCGCACGTGCTCTGCTATTATGGGATCAAACTTCGCTAACATTTCTACAACTTTCAGAAAGTTTCCATTGTTGGAATGGTATAACGCAGTAGACTCCCCACATAATGCTAAACATTGACCAGCTAAGAATTTAAGAATAGCTATCATTCTCTCGATAATCCTGCGCCATCATTTCATTTCCATCTAATATTGTGCTTGAAAATCTTTATCTTTTGTGCAGTTCTTTTGCAATCGTAATTTTAATTCACGCCACGTCTTTGAGCATTCAATATGTTGTGCACTGTTTTCGTGTTATACAAAATACTTTGCTGCATGTTGCCAATCTGAATAACTGCCACGGGTTAACTTAATAATATTTTTGCTAAATAATTTGCAACAAAAACAGAATGCCCTATTTAATTTACAAGAGTAAAGTAGCCAATTTCTAGAAATTTGTTCACCATTTTTGAGAATTTTCTTAAAATGTATTATCGAAAATCTTCTATTTGTCTCATCTGCAATAAAAGTAATATTATCGTGAAGTTGCACTAGTCCTTTTTTCACTAAAGTTTCTGAAAGTTGGCTATCAATTAAATCCGGCCATGTTCCTGGGTCTGCCAGCACTAAGGAAGGGCTTAAGAGTTTTCCTTCATCCTGTTCTTTAGGATCTTCCTTTTCTGATTCTGACGATGTTGAAGATAATGTATTATTATCTTCCTGGTGCTCTTGCGCATTTCCAAAACTAGCAGACGAAGCAATTAATATATCTTGTATCTGCAGTGATGTTTCAGGATTTTCAGGAACAATTTCAGTAGTGGAACTGGCCGATGTACAGTAGAAATTCTCGAAGTGCTCATCGAACGGGACCGAACATGAGCACTTAAGGGAGTCCTGTGGATTATAAAGTTGGGTCTCGGAAACCCTTTTTATTGCGGTATTAATGACCCTGCAACGCCCACTTTATGGCATGGGGTTTTTTAAAAAATTGGTCCTTTTTAGTAACAATAAGAGTTTACTAATTATTCGTCCTACACAAATTGCCTAATTGTAAGGTATACGGTGTATAAGGGTGGTTCACACTAAATTGGTTGCCTCTTGACAGCACAGTTTCGGATTTGCATGGCACATCTATCAGTTGTATGTACATAGACAATATAAAGTGAATAACACTGAATATAAATATAATAAAAGTATAAAGCAAATAACACTGAATAATACAAAACGTTTGGTAGATATCTTATGTACAATTTTAATCGTAAGTACGTCAAGTCACTTACTCGTCTAATTACACTTATACCTATACAAACTTATTTGCTACATTGTATTGTATTGTTAATGTGTACATACATTTAAAAATAAACTTATTTATTAGGTAAGTATTTTTTTAACGATTGGAGCAATTCCTGTGCTTCCACGGGTAGAGTAGTTGCACATAATTCCAAATTCTCAAAACTATTGTCAATATCCTCCCTGGAGACACCGCATTCGGCAGTTGTGTCGTCTTCTTCGGCCTATCCATCCCCGTCAGCTTCTTCTTTGTCACCGCTCGCCATACTCTCAACCTCAGTGCAAAATTGCAGCCACGTTTCCACCTCTTCTGGGGCAATCGGATCATTCAAGACCCGAGCGAGTAGTGCATCTAAATCGCCTCTAGATGCGTCTATATTTAACTGCTCCTCCTCTTCTTCACTACTCAGGGTGGGACTCGTCTCAACCTTGTTTAATATTTTCCGCCACGAATTCACAATATTTGTTGCGGTTATTTAGTCCCATGCCTTGAATATAGTTTCAATGCATCCTTTGATATCGTGGATGCTATAAAATTGTCTGACACCACCCGGCAACTCCAGAATTTTTTGCAGAATTAGCTTGCGGTATGTATTTTTAAATTTGGCTACCAACCCCTGATCTATCGGCTGGATCAGTGATGTTGTATTGGGTGGTAAAAACATTACTTGCACATCACTATTGTCTATTACGATTTTGTGCGCTGTACAGTTGTCGACAAACAGCACGACTTTCCCGGAGTGATTGTATCGCTGCTGGTGCTCCTTCACTTGGGGTATAAAATCTTCATTCACCCATTCTGCGAAGAGTTTTTTCGTCATCCAGGCATTTTTCTGTGCTTTATATGTCACTTTCAAATCAGCTGCCTTGCAATGTTTTAGCGCTCTTGGGTGTGCATATTTATGCACTACAATGGGTGCAAGTTTATACGTTCCACTTGCGTTTACGCAAAGACCAATGGTGACTCGGTCTTTTTTTATTTTCCCACCATCCACATGGATTTCATTTCCGCCAACCAAGGTCTTACTCGGTAGCACCTTCCATGCCGGACCTGTTTCATCCATATTGTAAATATCTTGTAATCCAATTGACTCGGCAGCCAGAAACTGGGCGAACTGTTCCACAAATACTTTAGCTGCCTCCGTATCTGCATCACTTCTCTCACCTTGAATTGACAATTGTCTTATGCCATGACGTGTTTTGAACTTGTGGAGCCAGCCATTGCTAGCTCGGAATGATGTTGGACCGCCAATTTCTGTATTTATTTTTGTTACTGCTTCTTGAAGTAGCGGACCACTAATAGGGTCTCCAAGAGTCCTCCTCTCCAAAAACCATGAATGGACTCGAACGTCCAAGTCTTCAAAAATTGGTTTTCGGATACGTTTATTATTTGTACGATGTGCACTCGCATATTGATATAATTCGGCCGACTGCCATTTGATCCGCTGGACCGAACTCGGATGAAGGCCGTATTTCTCAGCCACATCCTTAACTGGCACTCCAGCATCCAACTCTGCTGTGAAGTCGAGTTTCGCTTGGACTGTTAGAACAGTACAACGCCTGGTCGATGCCATTCCGAAGTTTGTCGTAAACACAGGAAACAATCTCAGAAAATAAACTCGATAAACACTCAGGTTTTCATTTGTTTAATAACAGACAATTATTATAAGCAAAAATGCGATTTAGGCTCTGAAAGAGGATGCTTCAAGCTGTAAAATGAGTATTAAAAAACTACTGTACGATTTTGTCGAGCCGAGTTATGCCGCTTCAAAAATCGGTGATTTTTCGGTGAAGAAAAGTGATGCATTCATTTTTGTGAGAAGTGTATTTTATGGTTAACTTACAGGCAGGGATTATGCCTTATCTTCGGCTTGCCCAGAGTCCATCATAACCATAGGTAATCCCTTACAAAGTCCGCATTGGATAGGTAAGCAAGTATCGCGCAAGCAAGTTAATTGTTTTTATTCAATACTTGAAGTCCCTTTGCCACGCTGGACGCAACAGTAGTCGGTAGAGGAAACACCACGTAATATTTTTAAGCCGGTCTTCAACTGGCCAATCTACCCCAACATTACTTTGTTTGCAAATTAAAAGTTTCTTCAAACAACAACCCTTATAATATATCAATTAATCCTGATCAATGAGAAGTCATAAAGTAAAATCAGAGTAATCTCGTATGATGAAAATAGTAACCGATTTTAAACTAAATAAGCGATTGAATGGAAAAAAACTGATCCGTCTTAAGAAAAATGGCTGCCAACCCTCGCTTGCGGGTCGCTCAATGTGTCAAAGAGAGACAGACGCAGGTTCTCTTTATCTAAGTTAGGCTGACCCTATTGAGCCAGGCAACCAATAGTGAGGCTGTAGGTGCATAGGTCCTAGGACCGCGACGCACCCAAGTGTCAAGGGAAGTGGCAGTGACTGCGCTCGGGTGAGGGAAATCTCAGGTTCATTCTCTTAACGGCCCCACTATAGCACAGTTAAGTGCTGCGTATGTCATAAGCTCGGCATTGAATTTGGTCATGATGCACTCCTTATGCAAAGTCCTATGTGGACCTTGGCAGTGTACATATTTGGGGGTCGCCTGGGAGCATACTCGGAATTGTGGAATATCAGGTATCATCCGGTCTGTAGCGATCCTTCATCTTTCGATTGGGACCTTTCCCAACCCAAAATCATTTCATATAAGCCCACTGGAACGGGAATACGGAAGCATGATTTTCACCGCATCGTAGCCATGTTGTTGATATGCAGAGCGGTATAGCTGGGTACTTTAGGTCGGCCACCGCCAACGAGGTGGCGCCTCATTAAAAGGGATATCTACCTCGGACGCTATGAATCGCACGCTGTTTGACAGCAAGGTGTGGGGTTAGGCAAATACGCAATGCAGGAGACATACTTTTTTGAAACATGCTCTTAAAAGTACATTTACTTTTACTAATGTATAATAAATGTACTGTGCTCGTGATCATGATCATGATCCTTACCGCGATGTTATAGAATTATGTTATTTTTTAATGGTATTAATATTTTAATCTAGAGTCTGACACCTCATATTTTCAGGGTAGTTGTCAAATGTAGTTGCTGGTTGCTCAGGTTCTTACGCTATTGTTATAATTTGCTTAATAAAAGGACATCAACAATATCAATTGTACTACAGATCTACCAAGGTTATGCCTTTCATTGATTTTACAAGAAGATGACGAATTTTAATGAGTATTAATAGCCGATTTCATAAATTTATAAGCGCAGTACGGATAAAAGGAAAAGGGAGAGTGTTAATAATTTGATACATTTATCTATTTTATAATATATTTTAAAAAACACACACACACACACACACACACAAACTAAATATAAACAAACTAAACAACTATTTATACTATGGACCTAAATTAATATGATAAATGTTTCCCCCTGACCCTCCCAAGGCTGGCAAATTGGAGAGGCACAATTTGCCCCCCCCCCCCGTTCTGCTCCTCCGTCTCTTCTTCCTTTTTTTTCCTTTTTCTTCTTTTCCTTTTTTTTATATTTTTCCAGCTGGCGGTTCAAGGAGCGAAACCGCCGCTCTAGTCGTCTCATCTGCAATATGAAAAGTAAAACAATATTATGTATTCCATAATTCAAAATATGAATGCAAAACGGATATGTTGATGTGAGTGTTTACATACCCTATTTTGAGAAACATAAGTGCCCCCACTGGGCACTTGCGGTGCTGCTTCTTGTGCCGACTCTCGATTTTGTGCCTCCGGCACATAAGGCACCACCGCTGCCGCCCCATCTTCCCGGTTTCTATGGTAACCGGCCTCATTCTGCCGATTCCAGTATGGTTGTTGAGGTCGGTGGTCGTGATAGTTACGATGGTGGTAGGCATCGCGATGGCTCGTTATTGAGATGTGGCGGGAGAGACAGGAGAATCCAGAACACTCCCGCCACAGAGCCGTCGGGGCGATTCTGCCGAGCCTCGAAGCTTGGCTGAGTCGCGGCAGGGGTCAACTCTCCTACCGCGCGACGCAGGTGCTCACCGGGCACGGTTGCTTCGGTGAGTACCTGTGTCGCATCGGGAAGGAGGCGACGGCACAGTGCCACCATTGTGACGGGGACCGGGACACGGCGCAGCACACGCTCCAGTACTGCAGTGCGTGGGCCCAGCAGCGCCGTGTCCTGGTCCGGCAAATTGGTTGTGACCTCTCGCTGCCGACGGTCATCAGAATGATCCTCGGCAGCGGGAGGTCGTGGAGGGCCTTCCTCGCTTTTTGCGAGGAAGTGCTCCTCCAAAAGGAGGAGGCGGAGCGGTGGCGAGAGAGGACGGACCCCTTCCGCTTGGAGAGGGCCCGTCCTCGCCGCCGTGCCGCGCGGGGGGATCGAGTCCCCCCGCAGTAAAAGCGACGCCCTGGCTCTGTGGCGGATCTCAACCCGCTGACGGGCCGGGTGCGTGCCGAGGGGTCGTGTGGCGGCAGTGTGGTGACTCTGCCGCCCGCCTGTAGCGGCCCCGAGGCGGGGCGGGGCGTGTAATGGTCGCGCGTCCCGCCCAATTTGGCTTGTTGGTGATCCGGGAGGCGTGGTTCGCTCGTCCTTCACGGTTGGTGAAGGAGCGGGTCGAGCCGTGCCCTCCCGGGCTCGGAGGGGGGTGCCTCCCTCTCTCGCGCGAGCGAGAGGGGCGATGGTTAACCCCTCCTCCACGAGAAGTGCCCCCAGAAGGGGGCGGGCGCGGGGCGGCACCGGTAGTGTTCGACAAGAGTTCCCGGTGTCGCCCCATTACGCGCGAAGGATGGCCACCGTGGGGTTTTAGCCGGTAAGAGTCCGGCACTCCCCCTCCGCCCCCACCAGGGCGGCGGGGGGTCCATGAGGATTTCCCCACGAAAAAAAAAAAAGGCCTCGCGATGCCTACCGCGGTAGCGCTCGCGACGGTCATCGCGATGGCCATCGCGATACCACCCGCGGTAGCCCTCGCGATCCGCCGGACGCTCCCTTGACTGGGAGCGGCGGCGTCCGCCTCGTCGGCCGCGCTCGCCGAGCGCGGGCCACTCTTGGCCCAGCGGCCCTCTTCTGCCGCGGGCTGCCGCCCAATCTCTATCGTTATGTCTTCGTGGCATCTAAAATGAAAGAAAAAACAACATTTAGTATTGTTTCCCTTTCTAAAAAATGTTATTAACAATTTTTTCGACGATGCTTTGATTCTCTGTTATGAATTTCTCACTGCATCGAAGTAGGTTTCGAGTAAATCTTCAGAGATCCTTCATAAATGTAAAATCTTGGTTTTGCGTCATTTGCAAAATGTCATTTCGCGCCATGTAACTCTCAGTGATACGGAAGCGAATCTTACATACTTCTCGAAGCAATTGTACTAACAGTCACAGAACAGAAATGCAAAATCTTTGACCTTTGACGAGTATTTTATCGGGAAAAAAAGTTCGAGAACGAGAAGTTAGGGAAGGATAACGCGGAAAATACCCATCGAGGTACAAAGGTCTACGAATCTCTGCTCTACGAATGCTAGTACGAATGCTTCATCAACTGTGGGAGACTGTGATTCTAAAACGTGATTCCACTGAAAGAGGCATTATGCGAAACGACACTCACTTTGTTGCGCAGACAATGAGACAAAGGCTTGTACGTATAAAAGAAACAGTTGAAATAATGCAAAACCGAAATCGAAGGAACCGTGAAAGTGCACTAGAAGATTACTTAGATGCAGTCAAGGAATCGTAATTGAAACTAGAAGTTCCTTGACAGGAAAAATAAAGAAGCGGTAAGGGTGTAAGGGTACTTACGGTCTTGTCCGTTCGAGCAGTCACAGATTTCTGAAGCTCTGGCCTACTCACACAAACTAACTGGTCGATGTTCACTTCACTGTAGGAATTAGCAACACGTGTTGACCTAAGAGGCAACGCGAGGGTTTGTCGGTGTGCGTGAAGGCGGCGCGCTAAGCGCGCGATGCATCAATGCAGTTTCACTGCATCGAGGCATTTGAAACAGATTTTCTAAACAAATCATTCAAAAAGTGTTGGTATTTCAACACTCATAGACCGAATAATATAAGTGTCTATCATACACGCGTATTTGCAACCGAATGACTTCAAATATATATAACTTTGCATGAGCATTTCTTGCGAGCCCGCTTCAACTTTTTGAATCGAGCGGTGACGTTAGGTGAAGAATTGTGCGCTTTCGATTCTGTTTACGTTTCCCCACTTTCGGCGGCCGGAACGGTCTTTAGCCGGTTGGGGACGGTTTCGGTTCGTCAGTTCATTGTTCTATGCGGTGCATTCAGGACGAGCAGTTGATCGTCCTGAATAAGTGTGTGTAGAAGCAGTGTTTGATTTTTATCGATATATAGTGTAAGCGCGGTAGTTTGTAGATTCTGTGTTGTTTTGTTCGTTGCAAATTGTAATAGTGTAAGCGCGGTAGTTTGTAAATTCAGTGTTAGGTTTAGAACTAATTATTACTAGCTTTCGTAAGTCAACAGATTGAAGATAAACACCAGAGGGGATAAAGAAGATATGGGGAATAAAGAAGAGCAAGAAAATGCCAGGATAATGCCTGTCAACAAACGGGACAGAAAAGGCAATTCAGCAAACAAAGTCCTGCGACTAAACGCGAGACGCAGATCTAGGCGTGCAGTTTGGCGGCAACGGTAAGTTCCATCAGAATGCAATATCGTCTTTTGTACATTATCGGAAAGTGATGCTGTATTTTCATTTCGATATTTTCAAATTCACGGTGCGCAATTGATTGCTGATGCATGATTTTTATCTGACTAGGATCCAATTCGTATTTGTATTTGTCGATGACGCACTCTCCGAAGATGCACCCTTAGTCATTTTATTATTTTCTCGCTCGGACACACTCTTTGGGTCTCCCTTCCTCCCTCGCTTTCGTGATTTCCGCTCTCTTTCGTGCTTCTGGCCGACGGTTTCGAAGCGGTTAGAAATACAATGTCGCTGACCCGGAGAATATGTGCGCAAATCCATGGGGCTTTATTCTTACGGGCTTGGTCGTTTTCTCGTACAGCATTTCAATTCGATAAAACCAAATTCGGCGTATTACTTTTTTCTCTTGAAAAACTATTATGTGTAGAAATTAAGTTTTTACCGACTTCGAAAAGGAGGAGGTACTCAATTCGATCGCTATGTTTTTTTTTTTTTTTTTTTTTTTTAATGTTTGTCCGGCTAGTACGGGAAGACCGCTGGACCGATCGGGATGAAACCGGGCTTATATCATAGAGGATGTTCACAGTTTGGTCCCATTATAAAATTTTTCCAAATTGTTTAACGCTAACTATTGTTATTGCATAAAAACCCATTTTCTTGCTGATTTCACGTGTCTACTACAATTTTCGTTTGTCCGTCGATATCTCCGAGGTGGATGGACCGATCTTGATGAAATCTTATCTATCTTATAGCGGATACGCGTACTTTGGTCCCATTACACATTTTCCCGAAATTGTTTAACGATAACCATTGTTATTGCATAAAATCCCATTTTCTCGGTGATTTGACGTTTCTAGTACAATTTTCGTTTGTCTCATACAGAATGTTCCCTGAATGGAACCGTTCTAACTTTTTCGGGAATTCTTTAAGATTAACTTCTTCTATTGCATAAAACCGAAGGTTTGATTGTCCGGCGATAGTTTTCTGTGAGGACTTGTTCGATCGGAATGAAATTTTTCTTCACTTATGAGGGATGTTCTCGAAGTGTCCGCCTTACATGCATTTTGCAATGCACAAGCTTTTCTTTCCTCATTGCTTTCAGATACATTTGTTTGTCTATAATTGGTACACCAGCGCATCGATGAAATTCGATATGCAATCTAGGGCGACCCATCGTTCTAAACGTTTCATATACTAAAAAGTATTAAATAAAAAAATATTTAAAAAAAAAATGTGACCGACTTCGAAAACTGACAGCATCCCAGAAAACTGAAAACTCGAAAACTTGAAAATATAAAATAAAAAATAAAAATGCGCTGAAAAGTAAAAAATAATTTTGCTGATTCCATTCAACCTTCTTTTGACAACCTTATTGCAACTTTTCGGAGTCGGCGCAAATATAAGTAAAATATTACTGCTAATCATCTGTCTTAACAGCGCTATTGATCAATAGAATAAACACATTGAAAGGTTGAGCGAGAAAGAGAGAAAGAATGAGATAATGAAAGGGTGAGGGGGGTAGGGGGGGGGGGGGTCGAACATATACCCTATCTGACATCCTAAGATTGTTAACATTAACTGGTGTGGTATACGACATACAATTCCAACATTTCTTTTGTTACTTTTGTGTTTCCCATTCTATTTCCGTCTATCATTAAAGTGTTCTCGTGGATAGATAGATGTATGGATATAGAGGGTGATCGGGGGAGAGAGATGGGGCGGGAAGCGGTACGAAAGCGAGAGTGAGTTCGTAAATGAGCGTGTGTAAGTGGGAGAGGACATCACGCGGTAAAAGAAAGAAGCCGGGTAAGCGCGGTTCAGACAGATGACTACCAGTAATATTTTACTTATATTTGCGCCGACTCCGAAAAGTTGCAATAAGGTTGTCAAAAGAAGGTTGAATGGAATCAGCAAAATTATTTTTTATTTTTCAGCGCATTTTTATTTTTTATTTTATATTTTCAAGTTTTCGAGTTTTCAGTTTTCTGGGATGCTGTCAGTTTTCGAAGTCGGTCACATTTTTTTTTTCACCCATCATCTTCTGCCAGCCCTTTTCCCATCCCCATCTCGTTCATCTTTCCCACACGTGTCGCCAATTCTCCTTCTCCCTCCCGCACACCCTACACAACCTGTCCTCCCATTCCCTCCAGTACATCCCCCCGTTCATCCCGTTCCCTAACCTGTAGCCCGCTACCCTCTTCCACCTCTCCTCACTCCAACCCTTCCCCAGGTACCTTGGTACTCCCGGCACCCTCACCCATCTGCAGCAAGGGTTGTACCTGGACCCCTCTATCCTCTCCCTCCTTTCCTCCTCCTGTTCTCTCCTCTCCCTCTCCACTATCCCTTCCCCTCTCACCCCACCTCCTTCTTATCTCATCCTCTCCACCTCCTCTATCCCCCATCCCATTCCCTCAAAATATCCCCTTCTTTCCCTTTTCCACCCCCCTACTGCCTCTCCCCTTCTCGCTCTCCCTCTCATCTCTTCCCAGCATCTCCTCGCCAGCTCTCCCCCTTTCTCTTCCCCCAGCCTCCTCTCATACCCCCATACCCTCATTCCCGCTCTCGTCCTCACTTCTCCCTCAACATGTAACCTGGCGTGCACTTTTGCACCCCCATCACCCACCTCGAAAACCTCTCCTCCAACGCCTCTATCGCCCTTCTCTCCATCCACCCCCACATCTCTACCCCATACCCCACCACCGGCCACACCAGCCTGTCCCAGAGCCACAATCTCCTCTCCCAATCCCTCCCGAAGACCCTCTTCCCTATACCCCACACTTGCCCCATTACCGCCGCTCCCTTTCTCACCCTCTCCCTTATTTGCTCCTCCTGTCTCCCGTCCCTCGTCAACACATACCCCAGATATTTATACGCCGCCACCTCCCCTACCCTGTTCCCTTTCCACCTTCACTCCACTCTCTTCCCTTTACCCCCCCTTTCCTGCACCTCATCACTTTCGTCTTTTCCGTATTAACCTCCAACCCCATTCTCGTCATATACCTCTCCAATGTTCTCATCGCCCCCTTCATCTCCTCCTCGTCTTCCGCCAGGATCGCCAGGTCGTCCGCGTACGCCAGCGCGTACACCTTCTCCCCCCCTACTTTCACCCCTCCCCACCTTCCCCTTTTCAGATCTTCCTCCAAATCCGACAACAATATCGTAAACATGCAGGGGCTAAGCGGGCACCCTTGACTTACCCCTCTCCCCGTCCAGAATCTGGCACCCTCCCGTTCCCCGACTCGCACCCTCGCTATCGTCTCCCTCAGCACCTCCTCACACCTCCTCACCAGTCCTTCCCTTACTCCCCTCTCCCTCATTGTTCTTATCAACACACTTCTGTCCACCGAATCAAACGCAGCCTTTAGGTCGACGAAGAGTACGACCAACCTCCTTACCTTCCTAACTACCTGTCTGTTGATCACGTAGTTAAGAACGTAGATGTTGTCGATCGTTCCCATCCCCTTCCTAAAACCGGTCTGATTCGGTGCCAGTATCCCCTTCCCCTCTATTTCCTTCCTCAATCTCTCCGCCAGCACTCCCGCATACACCTTATACCCTGTCTGGGTCAGTGTCACCCCCCTGTAATCTTCCACCCTCCCTCCATCCCCTCTCTTCTTTATCGGCACGGTCACACCCTCCTTCCACCACTCCGACCACCCTTCCCCCCCACCACACCCTGTTACACACCTCCAGCAAGCACCCCTCCACTTTTTCTCCCCCATACCTCCACACCTCGCTCGGAATCCCATCCCCTCCCATTGCTTTCCCATCCTTCATCCTTTTCACCACCACCGCCAACACATAATCAATCACCGAGTCCCCCCTCGCCGCCGTATACGTCCACTCACCCCTTTCGTCCCCCACCTTCTTCCCATTTAATATCCACCACCGTCTTTCTCCCAACCACTCGCATAGCCTCCTCCCTCCCCTATTTACCTTCCCGTCTTTTGACTCCCTGCTTTTCTCCCCCTCCGCCCCCACTCCTCTCCACCATCCCTTCCGGTTCTCACGTTAAAGTCCCCCCCTATCACCTATAAAAGGCGAGGCGGATTATGTTCATGGGATTCAGCAATTCCTAAAAATGTGACTTTCACTTTTTTCACACCAGTTGGCACCACGGCGAAATGTCGCGTTTACGTTACCGATCTATAATCTGTAATCTGTGTCATACCGACACTTTGGTTAAGCCGGTTATGCCATGGTTGGTTATGTGCAGTAATGGTTATATGACACAGTCCGATTTGATCATTTTATTCCAGATTCCATGCTTTATTTAGTTAATAAAAGAGTCTAGTGTCCTTGCCCTTGTCCCTGTGACCCTGTCATTATTAAGAATTATGAAATGTTGAAAGTGTTAAGTGTGCCACTTGCAAGTCCTTGTTTTGGTAAACAAGTGTTGATTACCAATATTTAAAATTGTTAAGAGTGTAGTATATCAATCTTTTAAGCAATATGAGCAGTTATTTATAATTTAAGGGAATGCTTGTTATTGGTAATCAGTGCTTGCTCAAACTAATTTCAGGAGTTTACGTGTTTGCTCCATCAGCAAGGCACTTGACAGTCAAGATACACCAAACGAAACTAGATTGTGTATGAGCTGGATATATTGCTAATAAAGTCTAAATCATTGTTTGAGCCAATCCTTCACAATTAAAATATGAACTAAATGATATGCTCATACGCAATCTAATTTAGTTGTGACTGTCAAGTTTGTTGCTCAAGGAACATTTGGCTAAAATGACATAATCCAGTAATAGTTACCAGTCATACGTCATTTAGGAATATATTATCAATTGATAATTAGTATTTGTTTAGCAAATTTCATCACTTTTGATTGTGCACTATTTGAGCTATGCATTTGCCAATCAAGATGTATCAAAGTTAGAGTGCTTATGCAGCTATAACTTATCTAATCTGAAATTTAAATGCATCCTAGCTGTTGGTAATGTATCATTGCTGATTTGAACCTGAATTATTGTATGTTAACACTTTACAAATTATATTTGGCAGGCAACATCTCCATGGGCTCTTTAATTTTAGTGTTCCTGACTGTGAAGTGTCTAAGAAATGTATCAGTTAAAGAGTTAAGATGATGTAATCAAAGTACATAAATTTTATAGTGAAATAAGTACTTATTGTTAGTAAATTTCAATACTAAAGGTTGTACCATCTTGCGTTATGCATTTGAGAAACAGAATACACTAAAATTAGATAGTGTATGAGGATAGCTCATTCAATATAACATGTAAAGTGTTATGAAATAATGCCACTCCAGCACCCGAGAAAATAGTTTAGAGAATAGAGTTTTTTTAAGACAACACAGTAAATGCTGTGTAAAATTTGCTTAAAGGCCTTCATTGTATCATTTTCTATAAATTGGCGGAGCTACAGCACGTCAAGTAAAGCTGTGTAGTGTTTTGCCGGCGAAAAGATTTCTTCTCTAATCTGGAGCAAGAAAACAAACATAGTTTAATCTTGTATTCTGCGTAAGCTTAACTCGAAAAGTACCTATCAGAATTAAAAAATATTGCTTTTTGTTAGAATAACGCACATAAGAGAAAGTTTCTGTTTTCGATAGAATATTGTGTGAAATTTTAGGAGACAATTTATTTCTATTGTACGTCGTTCTAACAAAAAGCAATAGTTTTTAATTTATTTTTGCTACGTACTTTTCGAGTTAAGCGTATATAGAATTGAATACTGTCTGTTTTATTACTCCAGATTGAAAATTCGAGAAACGTTTCTGGCCGTAGAACACAAACACGCTTTCAATTGCTGACGAGCTCTAACTCTGCCATTTTGTCGAAAATAATTAAATAAAAAACTGTAATCATTCTTTAAAGTATATAATAAAGGCCTTCAAACGAATTTTATTATTGCTAAGGGTTAACTAACAAAAAGACATAAAATCCGTCCAAAAACATTAAAATGTAAAAAAAGTGCGCCAAGTAGTTTGATTTCCCGACAAAATTGGAATATAATAAAAAAGATAATAGATATCATACAAGAAAGCCAAGTTTTCATTCAAAGATACCTTGATTTAACTCGCATTAGCAACGAACAATAAATTAACAATGAATTAGCGATTAAAAATAAAAAAAACTTGGCGTTTGCGCACTTCATTCGAGGCACTCGCACCGGTAATATTCCTGAAAAAGTTTTAAAGAAATTAAATTGTGGTAAAGTGAGTGTTAGGTTTAAATCAGTTTCTCATTATCTTTTTACCTCGCAGTGAAGCGCGCACACGCCAAGTTTTTTTTATTTTTAATCGCTAATTTATTGTTAATTTATTGTTCGTTGCTAATGCGAGTTAAATCAAGGTATCTTTGAATGAAAACTTGGCTTTCTTGTATGATATCTATTATCTTTTTTATTATATTCCAATTTTGTCGGGAAATCAAACTACTTGGCGCACTTTTTTTACATTTTAATGTTTTTGGACGGATTTCCCAATCCCGCCACATTCCAAAACCCTATCATCATGCCCCTCCCACCTCCTCCACCTCATTCCATCTCCTCATTTTCCCATTTACCCACATTTTCATGTACCCCTCTTGTACCCTTTTTCCCTTTTCCCTCTCTCTCTTCGCCTCTCTCCCTATCTTCCACTTAGCCCTCCTCTCTTCCTCCGTCAGGTCGTCTTCCATCCTCACCATTCTATCCCTTAGGCGTCCCTTCCTCTTCGCGTCCCTATCCACCAATCTCACCATCACCATCCCTCTGCCCTTGCCATCCGTCCTCCCTATTCTCCTCGCCTCTTTCACCTTATCTGTCTGCTCCTCTAAGCCCATTTGCTTCCACAGCTCCTTCACCACCTCCTGCGTCTCTTTCCCTTCCACCTCCATCCCCTTTATTATCACCCTCTCCCTCCTTTCCTCTCTCTCCTTCCTGTCCACACTCAGTTCCACAATTCTCAGCCTCCTTCTTCCCTCCTCCCCCATCTCCCTCGCATTCCTTCTCTCCGCCTCCCACCCCTCCACCTTCCTCGCCATCTCCTCCAATCTCCTTCTCTTCCCCTCCCATCGCTTCCTCTCCTCTCTCCATTCTTCCATCTCCTTCCTCCTGCTCTCTCTCTCATTCCTCAACTCTTCCCTCAGCTCCCTTAAAGCCTCCATCTCTCTTTCCCTCCTCTCCGCTTGCTTTCTCACCTCGTCCCTGTACCTCCTCACTTCCCTCATAAACTCTCCCAGCATCTCTTTTACCTCCCCTTCCCCCTGCCCTTCACTTCCCTTTTCCTCCCTCTCCCTTTCCCACCTCTTCACCTCCTTTTCCCTCCCCCGCTCCTCCCTTATCCTTCTTTGGCGACCTCTTCGTCTTCGCACTTTTCTTAAAAGCCTGCCCCTCTCCTCCCCCCTGCTCCTCGCTGCTCTCCTTCCTCGTACTCCCCCACAACCCTTCCAGTGCCTCTGCGATACTGCCCACACTGCCCACACTTCCCACGCTGTCCCTTCTCATCCTCTCCGCGTTTGTCGGCCTCCCTATCCTCCTCTCCTTCACCCTGCCCTCGCCACCCGCCTCCTCCTTCACCATTCCACTCTGCCCTCTCTCCATTCTGCTTCCAACCCGTCACTACCTTCCCTACCAACCTCCCTTGCCTTGCCGCGCCACCTGTTATCTCTTCCCCCTACTGCCCCTCTCTCCTCTTTACCACCCGCTCCTTGCTCTCGCCCACTCTCTCTCACCTCCAACCTTCGCCTACCTTCTCTTCCCTCTTCCCTTGCTCCCTAGCCCTTCTGTCCTTCTCCCTTCAGCACACTCTCTCCTTCTCCACACCCCCTTCCTCCCAACACACTTTCACCTTTCCCTTTCTCTCTTTTTCACTCTCACTACTCCTTTTCTCAACCGCTCACGACTCCCACACCTGCTCTGCCACGCACCGGAAACGGAAGTCCCATGTCGTAGTACTCTTGATTTGGAAAAAAAGCTTTTGTGGCATCCATGATTTCTTATAAAACCTATAGCTATATTGTCCGCGAATTGAGAGATGCAGACCTGTTTGGGGATGCGATCCATAATATCTTTAGTATACAGGGTATAGAGCAGCGGATTCGAGACACCGCCCTGTGCTAAGCCTTTAAATATTAGTTTCGTGCAATCGAGTTGCGCGAACTATGTTGAGCGACAATACATCCAATTGTAAATGAAAATAACAATCTTGTTGGATATGTTGAGCTGAGCCAGTTTACGTACAAGAATATCTGGGAGGACATTGTTGAAAGCAGAGCTGACATCCAAAAATGATGCGGCTGTAAATTGTTTTCTTTTTGAAACCGTTTTGCACGCAAATGGATAAGTTAGCTAGGTTGTCTACACAGGATCGTCCTCTTCGGAAGCCAGATTGTGAGGTGGGGAAAATGTTGTAGAACTTACACCACCAGGACAATCTATTGTTGATTAGTTTTTCAAGGAGTGTGCACATACAAGAGGAGAATGTGATGGGCCTGAAAGTCATTCCGTCAGATTTCTTAAGGAACATGACATGGCAGTTGTTCCAATCAGGCGGGAGGACACCGCTCGTTAGGATATCGTTGAGAATGTCAAGGAGGAGTAATTTCATTTTGGGAGACAGGTATTTGATCATATTGTAGTCTATACCATCCGGGCCAGGGGCGGATTTGAAGTTCATGTAATCTATGGCATAGTTCAACTCTACACAGTTGAAGGGGTCATCAAAACATTGGTTGGGCTGGTGAGAGATAGGCAAGTGGGACCCAGGGTCGGTAGAGTTTTTTAGAGATGTCTGGATCAAGAGGAGGGAAGTTGGAGGCATTAGTCCATTTGTTCTTTAAAATTTTGTCACAGTTCCAGAAGTACGCAATAGATGTGTCCGGAGTAAAATTGGAGGCGAAAAGGTGGAAACTGTCCCTTTGTTTCTTTTTTAACATATTTCTGCATATGGTTGATTGTTCTCTATACTTAATCCTGTTTGACATAGACATGGTGTTGGCATTTTTTTAATGATGCCAGTCTTAATCTGACATATTTGTTGCATTCAGGGTCCCACTAGCAAACAGGGTTGCTGTGGAATTTTCGAAACTCTATTGTCTTTGGTGTGGCCTGCTCAATGGATTTGATCATGGCATCAATAAATTCCTGATAGACATCTGAGAGAGGACCTTCATAGATGGCTAGTATGGAATCATAGTAGGAGTCAACGTTTGCAGAGTATGTATACCAGTTCGTCTTCAGTGAAGATTTCCTGTAGGATTTCTTATGATAGAGGAACTTTTCATTATTAATATTGATCAGGAGTGGAAAATGGTCAGAGCTAAAGGGATCATTGAATTGGGAGACTGTGGTGTGAGTTAGTAGAGTGTCGGTGGTCAAGTTGAGATCTAAGTTGTTAAGGTTACCTGAGGTGGCATTGATGTGGGACTGACTATCCTCATTCAAGATATGGAGGTTGAAGTCGGGAATAATGTCCAATAGTTTCTCACCATCAGAATTAGTACTTGTGCAGTTCCAAACAGTATGATGGGCATTGAAATCTCCAAGGAGTAGAGGGTATTCAAGGTTCATAACTTGGTCCATAAAAGACATCCAAGCATTGGGTTGTAATGTGCGACCAGGTGGTCTGTAGCAGGCAATGATTGAAAGGGATTTCACTAATTTGGTGATTTTAAGGCAGCATGTTTCAGTAGTTTGATCATGAATGGTGATATTATAAATAAGTTTAAATGTAAAATGTTTGGCGACAAAGATAATAATGCCACCACCAATCTGATTGACACGGTCTTTCCTAATTACATTGTAACCAGGAAGATCAATAATGTTGTGCGGTTTGAGCCAGGATTCGACACAAACCATGATATCTATGTTATGAATGAGTTGTCTTAATTCAATTTGCTTGTGCAGAATGTTCCTACAGTTCCAATATATTAAGCTGACTACTTTTTTTATTGATTTATGTTTGGGTGTAATTGGGTTAGATAGTAAGCAGTATCAGGTGGAATCAGAGAGTTATGATTAGCTGGGGAAAACTTGAAAGATTGGAAGTCGGGACGGTTTGTTTGATAGTCCGAGTTGGCTGGATGTTGCTTTTAGTTTTTGAAGTTTGGTGTTGGGATGCACCTTGGGTTGTTTGGGTGAACTTCTTTGACGGAGTAAAGAGGTTGACTCTGTAAGAAGTGTCCATCTGCTTTAAGGTGTTCTGTAACTAGGTGAGTTTTTGCATAGGTCTCAAAGAGCCTCCAATCTTGGTGAGTGAAAATGATTTGTCCATAGACACATCCTTAAGAGGGGTGTAGTTCTCTTTGGACATTACGAGTTTTGAAGGTTCTTCATATGTATCTTAGGGGTGTCAGTTAGTTAGTGTTGGGGCGTCTGTAGACAGATGGGTAATTAGCTTTGATTTGCGATATAGCCTCATATACATATGCTGACACAGTTGAGGGCAGTATATTCTTTTAATTCCTTATTGAAGGCAAATTGAAGGCAGTCTTTGCTGAATACGCGATGATTCCCATGGTAGTGCAGACAATTGGTGTCTTGGATCTTACATTGATGATCCTTCGAGTTATCAGAGGAGAGGGTTTCTCCACAAAGGCAGCATCTTGGCTGCGTGGTGCATTTGGTGCTGCTGTAGTCATAGCGAAGACACTTCTTACAGGTTCTCGCTTGTTCAATGTAAGGCTCAACAGCGATGTTGTATAGGGCGTAGGCTTTAACGCATTTGGGAAGGGTGTTACCTTCGAATATCACTAGTATGACGTCGCTGGGTATCCACTCGATTACATTGGTGTCCGGGTTCACAACCTTTTATTTAGCCTCCTGGCATCAATGATTTTGCATGGGCTTGAACTGAGTGCAACGAATGCAGTGAGGTCTAGTTTAGCATCTATGCTTTTGATGATACCTCTCCTACTGGTAAGGTATGTTGGGATAAAGGTTTCGAGTTGAGTTTCGGTTTTGTTGTGTATATCGGTGACAAACTTGTTTGCTTGTTGAAAGTGATGAAAGGAGACTTGGGCTTTGTCGTGGCCTGTGGGTTGTAGGTCGCAGGCACCAACGAATGAAGTGGCAATGGCCTTAGCCAGATCTATCATGTTGTATGTAATGTCTTTATTGCCTCCCCTTTGGGGTTACAATTACTTTTCCCCGTCCCATACATTCTCCCTTTTCCTAATCCTAAATGTTAACCTAAACACGCTCGCCTCTTTCTCCGCACGCTTCTCTCTCCGCCGCACCTCCCCCTCCCCTGACACCGCTCTCTCCGCTTATCTCTCTCCACGCCCGCCTGTCGCACGCACCGCACGCACCTCTCTCCGCACGCATCGCTCTCCGTACGCATTTCTCTCCTCTCCACCCTCCCCTCGTCCTTTGCCCCCTTTGCCCCTTTGCCTTTCCTGCACCTCACACCTTCGTTTTCCCCGTGTTCACCTCCAATCCCTCTCTCTCCAAGTACCTTTCCAGCGTCCTCATCGCCCCGTTCATCTCTTCTTCATCTTCCGCCATTATCGCAAATCAACCGCATACGCCAACGCGTATACGCGTACACCTTCTCTCTCCCCCACCTTCACCCCTCCCCACCTTCCCCTTTTCATCTCTTCTTCTAGGTCCGACAACAGCAGCGTAAACATGCAGGGGCTCAACGGACACCCCCTTTTTTGTTTTTTTCGTGGGGAAATCCTCATGGACCCCCCGCCGCCCTGGTGGGGGAGTGCCGGACTCCTACCGGCTAAAACCCCACGGTGGCCATCCTCGGCGCTTACTGGGGCGACACCGGGAACTCTGGAAGAACACGACCGGTGCCGCCCCGCGCCCGCCCCCTATTGGGGGCACGTCTCGCAGTGGGGGAGTGGCCATCCACTCTCTCGCTTTCACGAGAGAGGCAGGCGTCCCCCACTACTCGCGGGGAGACACGTCTCGCCGCACTCCTTCGCCAGCGGCAAGGAGGAGGGAACCGTGCCTCCCGCACTACTAACAATCCCCTGGCCGGGACGTGCGACCACTACACGTCCCGCCCCGCTTCGGGGCCGCTTTGCGGAGGCGACAGAGCCACCACCCTGTCGCCTCGCGGCCCCTTGACACGTGCCCGGCCCACCGGCAGCGAAAACCCCCCCACCGGCAGGTCCGGGCCGTCAAACTTAGTCGGGGGGGACGGCGTCCCCCCGTGCGGGGCGGCGGCGGGGACGGGCCCTCCCCAAACGGAAGGGGTCCGTTCGCTCCCGCCGCCGCTCCGCCTCCTCCTTCTGGGAGAGCACTTCCTCGCAGAAGGCGAGGAAGGCTCTCCACGACCTCTCGCTGCCGAGGATCTGTCGGATGACCGTCGGCAGCGAGAGGTCCCTTCCGATATACCGGACCAGGACACGGCGCTGTTCCCTCCAGGCCCTGCAATACTGGAGTGTGTGCTGCGCCGTGTCCCGGTTCCCGTCGCAATGGTGGCACTGTGCCGTCGCCTCCTTCCCGATGCGACACAGGTACTCCCCGAAGCAACCGTGCCCGGTGAGCACCTGCGTCGCACGGTAGGAGAGTTGACCCCTGACTCAGCCAAGCTTCGAGGCTCGGCAGAATCGCCCCGACGGCTCTGTGGCGGGAGTGTTCTGGATTCTCCAGTCTCTCCCGCCACATCTCAACAACGAGCCGCCGGGTCTGACGCTTCAACTCCTCGACCGACCGTTCCGTGGGTGTTCCGCCCCCGTCTCGAAGGGCGCGAAGACCAGCGTAGGTCCTCGCGTCCCCCGCCGCCAGGATATCCAGGAGCGGAAACCTCGCTAGGAGGGTTGCCGACGCCAGGGAGATCGTGCGGTAGCCCCGCACGACCCTGACGGCCATCGGACGCTGCACCCTGAACAACAGGGTACGATTGCGCCGACTGGCCGCCAGATCGTCCGCCCAAACTGGTGCTCCATAGAGCAAAAAAAAAATATATATATATATAATAAAAAGAAATGATGCATATTCCTATACATATTTCTCCTCTCATGAAGAAGGATATTTACGAATTTTCTGTTCAGAATACTCCCATGGGCGTCTTGTTGGTTCGATGCCTGGACATTGTGGGGGTACTTCCTGATCTCCCACGGTGGTGTGGAGGATCCGCTGTCTGGTCGTCCTTCCTTCGAAGTGTTTCTTGCGGGTTTTTTCTGCCGCGATACCCTCTGCTTGCGGATTACGCGCTGTACTAGCGCAGACATTTGAGTCCACTTTTGATACTGGGACTCTGCGAGTGACCTACTCTGGCTACGCAAACGTTTTACCGCTTCCTGCTCCTCCTTTGCCGTTGCTGAACCTTTTCTTTCTTTTTCTGAATGTCAAACTGTTATCCGTGAACTGACCAACCCTAAAGTTCATTTAAGCTTATACCTGCTGACCCGCATGCTCCATAGCATCGTTAAACAGGCAAGCCGGGAGGAGTGAGGGGTCAACGAATACTCTTTGCGTGCCCTCTTCCCAACATCCTGGACCGCTTGATATATCCGTGAGGTTCAAATTAACTAATGCATTGGACATACAGCGTCTCTCCCTGAATGTCCGGGTGCGTTCAGACACGCTCTGTCTAATTAAATCTTTGACATCGGAGCGGTTATCTTAAGCATTTTTATCAGGCAATTTCCTATTGGCAGGCGACTTGTCGCATGGAATTGTGCACACTCTAACAACGTCGAGGAGAAACTCCAGGACGTCTTCACAAATAACAATATGTATTTACATAATTTTAATAGCCGCTCCCATGTCAACATGAGGTCAGCAACATAGGCCTGCTTCTTACCAACGACGCCACAGCCCCATCTACATCTACCTACCAGGTGGAAGACCCGTGTGGCTCCGACTATTTTCCTCTCCTCATTAAGATCAGCAACGAAAAACACCTATATTCCAGACATACGTTCAGGAAATCTTCCTCTAAAACCAACTGGGATCAATATTCCTTCGAGCTAGACAAACATTATGAATCTTTCCTCTTCTGTAATGCCGCCTCCCCACTGGACACATACCATTTACTCACCTCCATTGTGGTAAATACCCTAGAAAGCGATACTTTAGCAGTCTTTTGTTTCAAGTTGAGGGCTGTGGATACAGATCAGATAGGATGTCAGTACAAATCTATCTTCGACAGGACTTTGGCAATAAGAAGAGAAAAAGCCATTTCTGTCGACAGAAAAAGCATTAACAAGACGACGCATTCGTATACAGGAGGACCCCAGAGAAGGTTCACGTTAGGAACCCGTTTGAGGTTCAACTTTCATCCCCACCACTAATTAAGAATTCCGCCCGCAACCCTACCTGTGCTCCCTCTAAAATCCCTCCAAAATTACTTTATGACTCCATTTATGACCCCCTGGTCCCATAATTCTAATCTTTTTTACATGTAATTTAAATTTGATCGTTTCATGCTTTTAATAAATAACAATTTGTTTAACGGATTGGTGATATTTTTACGAGTAAAATGATACCAAAAACGACTCAATTTGGCTAATTTCAAAGGAATAGTACCTACATGCATAACTGCATAATTTCCAGTATGCAATGGTGAGTATGAAATATGTATAATAAGACGAGAAATGAGTTATGTGGTAGGAATAAGGATATATTCCCGTATTCTATTTATATATATGTGTCTACTTTACACTATGTACATATATACATATTTACATTTAACCATTGATACGTTCAATGTCCTCATTATACGCCTTTAGCCACTGGACCCGTTTCCGAACTTCTTGTGGAAGGGAGCTGGACCATACGTCCAAATGGCGAAACATTTCCTCGACCTGTTCGCCCGTTAGGCGGCTTGGTTCCTCAATATTGGCGCCGGTTTCTTCTTCCTCGCCCTCGTGCTCATCATCCTCCTCGCTTGCTTCTTCTTCTGCACAGGCCTGAAGCCACTGCTCCACTTCTGCCTCAGCAATCGGTGCATTCATGCTGCGTTGTAGGAACGAATGTAAATCATCGTCCGTGCCTTTCGGATCGACCGCATTATCACTGGACGCCAGTGAGGGGGTGACTGCGAGGCCGTTCAAAATGGCCCTCCATGCATGTTGGATATTTTCACTAGTTATGGTATCCCATGCGTTCGATACCATGTCTATGCTGGTTTTTACATTATGATCGATGTAAAATGCGTTTACACCGCCCGGTAGCTCCAGCACACGACGCAGCATCGCTTTTCGATAAATTTTTTTAAATTTTGCAACCACTCCTTGATCAATGGGTTGAATGATCGATGTTGTATTCGGTGGCAAAAATACGAGTTTTATCGTGTCGTCTCTGAACACACTTGGTTCTAATTTATGTGACGAGCAGTTGTCAAGGAGTAACACAATTTTCCCTGTGCGATGATTTTCTAATTGGTGTTTCTTCACCTCAGGAACGAAATGGTTTATAAGCCAGTCGGAAAATATATTTCTGTCGACCCACGCATTTCGTTGCGATTTATAAATCACTGGCAGTGTCTGACAGTGTTTTAATGCCCGCGGGTGGGCATATTTGTGCACCACTAAAGGATTTAACTTGTGAGTCCCACTTGCATTTGCACACAATCCAACTGTGATCCTGTCTTTTTTCATTTTCCGACCATCCACTCGCGTTTCACTCGCTTGTACGAGGGTTTTCATTGGGAGGGACTTCCATGCGAGGCCCGTCTCGTCCATATTATATAAATTATCGAGCTCAATTCCTTCTCGAGTAAGGAATTCTGCAAACTCGGCAACAAACAATGTTGCGGCGTCCTTGTCAGCATCCATCTTTTCGCCCTGAACGGACAGCTGCCTTATGCCGTGGCGCGTTTTAAATCTGTGTAACCACCCATTGCTGGCCTTAAAATCCTCTGGGCCTCTAATTTCTTCGTTTAACTTAAGGGCCACCTCTTTGAGAAGAGGGCCACTTATAGGATCGCCCATTGCCCTTCTCTCTAGGAACCACGTGTGAAGACGTGTGTCCAACTCCGTGTCCAAAGACGTGCGACCAAGGCAGGTTTTCTCATTTTTTTCGCTTGCAGAGCATGGCCATCCGCGTATTGATGCAGTTCGTTGGCCTTTCGCTTTATTCTCCGCACTGAGTTCGGATGCACATTGTGCTTGGCCGCTAACTCCTTTACTGACACACCGCAGTCCAAACTGTTGATAATTTGGATCCGTTGCTCTACAGTTAGAACAGCACGCCCGGATGTAGCTTCCATATTGAACACAGAATAATATCGTAACAGTCTTAGATGTTCACTGTGTCAATGCACAAGGATTTCTGACTCTGAAACTGTAGGTGCTCGATTTTAAAGGTCTTTTTCAACCCCCTTCCACGTCAGTTACAGGAAAAGGGTGAAAATTCCGAAAGCACCGATTAGTGATTAAACCTGTACCGATGAACCGGGCCCGCGGATTTCCCCAAAAAGGGTTTTGTGGCAATCGGGCCTTATTGTTAGTTGTGACCTACGCGGAATCGGTCGAGTAATAAATCCAACCCTTGCACCAGATACGAAATTTTCTTTATTCAGACCTGTTAAACAGCGGAACCGTCGGTTAGCACTTGGATAGACCAGTTTCCGAATTAGAATTGACCGATGCACTGAGCTGTACCCTGAGATTTTCCCAAATGTAGTGGGCCAGTCGGGCCTCATTGTTAGTTTTGGCACGGACATTTATTGAAACAGAGTTGTGAACCTTTTGTACTTTCAGGGTGCTTCTCTCTGAATTTTCGAAAAGCAAAACGTTGCTCTAAGAATAACAATCTCGCTCTCGAGACAACTCTCGATAGTTTTACATATGTACTCTCAAATGGACACGTATCACAAAAAATGATATCACCACCACCAATCAGGAAAATTGATAATACATATGTATGTATGTAATCCTTACCAGATCGGCGGACTCTTTTATAGGTTTCTAGTCGGTCTCGAATGTTGAACCTTTCCGGAGGTCATATTGTTCTTGTATTAGGTCGAATTTGGTATCGTTGTACTCGTACAAACATCGCCAATATGTTAGACATATTATGATTAATACCAAACAAAAAATGTTAATAATAATGTTTTTCACCTAAAATGGACTTCACCTTTATGGCTTCAGGGTCATAAATGTAGTCCCGAGAAAGGCCGAATCATAAAAATCAGCCGGCGCAGGGCCATTAAGTTTGGGAAAATCGCTAATCCTTAACAGATCGGCGGACCCCGTTACAGGTTTCTAGCCGGTCCCGAATGTTAAACCTTCTCCGGGGTCCTACTGTACTGCCCTGTATGCTATGTCGATGTCAGGAAAACTATTACCCCATGTATTTCCGTGCATGCAGGAACCCCGGGAAAATTTGGTCCGACCGTGCAGAAAAAAGTGGAGAAATTGGAAGAAGGCTATAAAAACGTAATTGTAGCGTCATCAAAATCGGGCAAACTAACTAATGAATTATATCAGTCATTTTTAAAATCAGTGATCCAGTCCTACGTGGAAGATCAAAAATTTCTGTTAATTATTAATTCTTGGGGAGGGCAAACAAATATACAGATGAATGCCGATTTGTTTACCACCGATGAAGGCGACTGTACCTGCACCGTCAAAGTCATTCCACCCAAGTGCACGTCGCTGGTCCAGCCCTGCGACGTGTACTTTTATCGTCAAGTGAAAAACTTCCTAAATGAAATTCAGAAGTGCTATCACCTGTTAGTAATGAAGCCTGAGCGAGAAATATCAACTAAATTACATTCGCTCATCCACAACCAGTTGTGTGCACCAATTTTGGTGCCCATATTAAAGTACGCCTGGTTTGCATCAGGCTTATTGGCAGAAAAAGAAGTATTCGAAAACGTCAACCAAGTGTGCTTTCCGCAAGAAATACAAAGCAGCAGATGCCTATGCAACAACACTGCACTAATTCAATGCGCGAGGTGCTTTTCGAAATTATGCTTCATTTGCTTTTATGACAAGTTTCACGATTGTACGGACAATGAGGGGTAAGAAGCTAGTCATATTTTTATACTAATTCTGTTAATTTGATAAATGTTTTATTTATTATTTCCAGGCACGATTAATTGGCAGTTAAAAGGCTCTTCTCCTGCTCTTGCAAAATACTTTTATTATTTCGTAATAAATATTATTCTGTTTTACTTATACGAATGATAATGACAAATAAAACTCTTATAAGGTTTCTAGTCGTTAAAGACATTTCATTTCCAATTTATTTAAACTCCATTATGTATCTTTATATGTATAAATAGACATAAAATGAAAAAAGAGTTATTCACCCTCCACGGACTCGAACCCGGCTCCTAACGATTAGGAACACCGATCCATTGGTGCTACGCTAAACCCACCCATTACGTGTAATCGTTTGCTACAGAACTGAATTTAACGAGTAAATTGCATCTTCAAGTGCAAATATGTACAAAATTATTGGGTAGTGGCCCCTATAACTATATATCTTCATCAACAGGGAAACTAAATCTACCATTCTACAAAATTTATACTAAATCCGTGACTCCAAGACCTTGCACTCTCCTTGTTAATCTTAATATTCTCATAACATAAGGTTTCACCTTTGAGTTGGGATAGCTTGATAACTGAAATATCGACAACAGTGTCTAGCAACAATTTAGGATATTCGTCTACAATTTGCTTAATTGGTAATGGTACGAGTGAGGTTGTCCAGATACTGCCTAAACCGCGCCAAAAATCGATATTTCAAGTCCCACAATATTTTTTTGCATAATTTTCTCTTAAAAGAAGAATGTCCAAAACACCCGAAATCAATTTTGTTTGGTCAATTCCTTGCAGCCTCGCTCCTGCAAAATTAGTGAAAGTTAGAACTTGGAAATCGGTACTGTGTATTTTTCATACCAAATTTGTTTTGGAGTTATAAAAAAAGTCCCACCGAGTCCCGCTTCCTAACTTACATTTTCTGAAAAGTAAAAGTACAGATTTGAAGGCTATAATAATAAGAATTGCACATACTTGCACATTTTTGATTGGTGGTCAGTAAAAGGGCACAGTACGCAGTATGATTTTAAAACAAATCTGGTATCAATGAGCTTAGAACTATGTTCAACTGTCATTCATTTGTCAGGGAATTTTTTTCAATAAAACGAAAGGTACATACATATGACCAGGGGTGCGATTCCGGTTCTTGCGCTAACTAGCGCCTTTGGAGTTACTTAACGCTTGTTAGCAACCGCGCTATTGCGCGCTATGACTCGCGTTAGTTAACGCCGGGCGTTACCACGGTGGCTCAACAACGGCGCTATGAACTGTTGCTGGCCTAGCGAACGCGCCTTACTTCCATCCTGAAGGTGTTCACAGATGGCATATTTCCGACTGTAGAGCGCACAATCTAGTCGCGATTCGGCATGGCAGTTCGAATATATAGGAGTAAGATTATTTTTTTGGTATCAATATATATCTTTATTGACTACAAACAGCCACTGAAAATCGAGTCCATGGACTTATATACAATGAGAATAGTACATATTTCGTACTTCATGAAATAAAAATAAACTAAATTTAAACGCTGATTGTTAACAATATGTAATATTAAGATAACACTGCGTCAATATTTATCTACTCTAAAGGTCTTTCCCCATGCTGCTAGTAAAAGTCATTGCACCAATCGTTTTTTTTTGGGTACAAATGCACTCACACCATGCCTTTCTTTTGAAAATGCACACATACTATATTACAATTCTGCTTGCTGTAAGTCCTTTACTCGCATCGTGGGAAAGAGCCTTAACTGTCTTCAACTAGTAACATCCTTTATACACACCGCAAGACGAAGATATATGTTTGATAGTACGGTAACAGGTCTTTCTCTTACTTATTGTAACATTAAAATGATTATGTAACCAACGCCTTAATTTTGTTGCAAATAATAAATAAAATGATTTTCTCGAAAATTTGATCTATGGAATCCACGAGATATTCAGTGACATCCTTCAATTTCTATGTCTCCCTTTTGATATTCTCGGGCTTCCTATAGCTGCTCAACAAGTTTCTCCTCATACCTATCGAATTGTTGGGGCAACCCCAAATGACTTGCTATAGTGTTAGAACCGTTTGTCCACATTTACAGTTAGCTTTATCAATAATGTCCAATCAGCAAAGTGGTACACCGGTATTAACGTGATGGGATCTAATGCGATTTATAAGAGTTGTGTTATATCTTTTTAGTGCTTGGTCGGTAAAGCAAGGCTCTTTTCTAGATTTAAATATGTAACAAAAATATTGCCTTCTTTTAAACGTTCCTAATATCGACACCTCCTTAATATGCAAACTCCACAATGAACTTTTCAAAAATCGGTAGACAATTTAGCGTTTATACAGTTACTTTCCATCACTTTTAAGATACTCTTCGAGTCTGTGCAAATTATATACGATGAAGAGAACTGTTTAATTTTACCTAAATCTATCGGTTTCATCAAATCGAAGTTCTCCGTTGAGAAAGTTGACAAGTGTTTTAATAAGAAAAACGATTGTTGGAAGTCAAGCTTCTTTCAAGGTTTACTTAATGCGCGGCTGATTGGAGAAATTATTGGGAGCGAGGAAGGGCGATTAAGTTTTCAGCAAAATTCAAAATTCTAAGAGTATGCTGTCAGCGGAGACTGCGTTTCTAATGCAAGCCATACTAGTGATCGAGATATTTTTCTCATCGAGTATGGCCCAGCGTCGACCTGTATCACTGGTGGAAAACAGGAGACGATCGCATCCGAGACTGCAATTGTTTTACGTCTTTGTTCTTGCTCGTGTCCACATTTCCGTACTGTCTGCCATCCAGCAAAGTCACACCATGAGGTATGTATACTACTTATTGATAGACAATAGATAAATGATTCACTTTTATTCATTACGAACTTCAAATATTCATTTTTTGAAAACCTACGCGCCCGCATAGCTCTGTATATTATAAGTTTTCAAGTGTAGCACGTGCTTAGTTTTAAAGACACGTGCCTTTGTTTCCAAATTCTTGATTGACAAATGATTTTGTTTTCCTATTTGTTTCCAGCTCAAAAATTATTAAAAGGAGGGGAAAAAGGTTGACGACGGCCCAAAAGGAATTCCTTGTAGATTACATGCTGGCCAATAGAAAGTTTGCGGCAGGTCAGTTTGTCGGTTCACCGGGATTAGGGAAAACAAAATTAATCTGGGAGCAGCTCGCTGACTCCCTCAACGAGTTGGGGCCTGTGAAGTCGGTCAGCCAGTGGCAAACGGTAAGACTTTTGTCTATATTTCCTCTATATATAGTGAATGTTTTTAAGTAGAAACTATTAATCTCTCACTTTGTTTATAGACATGGAAAGATATAAAAACGAAGACTAAGAGTAGGGTAGCGGAGCTTAGGCGGGTCCTCGCCAGAACAGGAAATTTGCCGGTGGACACGATACCCATCACTCCCATGGAGGCCAAGGTGGCCGATATCGTGGGAGTCATGGAGTGCGAGGGCCTGCCTGTTGCCGAGGCGCTACCTACACAGGAGGTAAATATTATCTGCTTTTTGGTCAGCTACTTGATATCACATGTATACTTTTAATGTTAATCTTTTCTTCTTCTTTTAAAAGCTTGCACTGGCGGCGCGGCGAATTGAGGACATGGCGGACCTCACCCGTCCGCCAAGTATTCTAAAAGCATTATAAAATTGGAAAAGTTTGGCAGATAATTAATTTTCAATCTTTGCTGTGAATTTACAGGACCGATATCAGCACGAGATATCGCCAAAGCTGGCCCCTCAACCTCATCCTCCTCAACCCTCTCCCACGTGCCCAATGTCCCCTCTCCCACGTTTCCGCTTCTCCTGTACCAGAGTCTCCGCCTGTTAATCCTACCCCCAGAATCCCGTCAGTTGAGGAGGATGAGGAAGAGGAGGATCCTGTTCGCTCTTGCGGAACGACGCCGAGATCAAGCGGTAAGCGGCCGAGGAAGGCCGAGCAAATTTTGAATGAGTTCCGGCGCATGGAGGAGCAACAGCAGGCAACCTCGATGGTAAAATGCATCAACAACTTGCCTTCGTACATTAATATTTTTTTTACACTGAATTTATTCTAATCCACGCTTATTGCTAATGATTTATAGCTCATCCTAGAAACCATCCAGGACGTTGCTGCTCCGGTGGAGACGATTGCGCAACACCACAGGGACCAGCCGATACACGAAATCGCAGCTACCCTGCGGGAACATACGTGTATTTTGCGCGACATGGCTGCGTCCCTGAAAACAATCGCGGCTGCCCTTCAGCCCGAGCAGTTAGAGATTTTAGAGGATGAGTAAATCGTAAGTTGTGCTATACTTTGTTACGTCCGGTTCGCTTATTGTCGACCCTCGGTAGCGGAGGGGAGCGATGCCGAACTTAGAATTGGGATCTTGCCTCGCCGCCCAAGTGTATCGTACCGAGGTACCACTGCACGGACGCAATGGAGGCTGTCGGGGAGGAAGCGATGCGGTGAGGGAGGGGAGCGTTTCGTCTTGGAGTCGACCACAGACTCATCAGTAGGGCTGCGTTTTTTTTTTTATATATATATAATTTATTAATCATTATAGAAATACAACAACTATTGCAAATGTATAACATTATCCGTGACTCTTAGTAGTACCTGTCACAGTTGACTTACCTACAGCTAATGATATTCGTTACTCAAGGTGATTATTTCTATGTAGAAATTTCATCACAGACGAGTGTATTGGGGGTTCTTATGTCTATTAAATTCGGTTACAGTTTATATATTTAATGTGAATGTGAATTCTTATATAGGAAAATAACAATATATGAAAACCTATCTTTAAGAGTAAGTAACATTGTAACATATTCACAGCGTTATCTTTGGGCAGTCTTATTACACTAATAGCTTATGATTACCTAACTAGAATTTATTAGTACATGTATCATATCCTCATACGGAGGTTTGTACTTCGCAGGGTTTCTTTCAGTCTCTTTGATATAATTATCTACTAAATCTTTGGTACATTCACTAACTTTCAGTTGCTTTCTATAAAAGTTTGATGATATTTTGTTGATATGTTCCGATAGATAGTCGACGTTTGCTCTCTTGTGCAATTCGTCTATTTTAGTGTATTTATTTTTGTTTAGGATTAATCTTAGACACTTGTTTTGGAATCTCTGCAATTGAGTTGTTCTTATCTTCGATGTGTTTCTCCAAATTGGTGAGGCATATGTTAGAATTGGTCTTATGATTGACTTGAATAATAATAATTTGTTATCAATAGAGAGTTGGGCTGATCTGGCTAGCATAGGATACAACATTTTAATGATGGCATGCCCCTTCTTGATTAGTTGTTTGTTATTTGCACTATAAAGCAGTTTTGTATCCAGCATGACTCCTAAGTATTTGACTGTGTTTGTGACTTGTATGTTAATATTATTGAATTTTATTGGTTGTATTATACGAGTCTCGTTTCTTTTCTTCGCGAACACTATTGATTCTGTTTTGGTGGGGTTTATAGAAATTTTCCAGTTTTTATAATACTGTTCTAACTGGTTTACATGGAGTTGAATTTGCTTTGCAGCGATTATCGCGCTGAAAGAGTGCGCATAAACGGCCGTGTCGTCTGCATATAAGGCTAAATTAGTTTTTTCGAACGAGGGAATATCATTAAGATATATGTTGAAGAGAGCTGGGCCTAGGATAGAGCCTTGAGGAACCCCTGCACTAATATACCTTATAGTTGAGTAAGAATTTGCTATGTTGACTTTAAAATACCTGTTATTGAGATAGGAGTGTATTAGTTTAATTATAGTAGACGGACATTTTTGTTTTATAAGCTTATATATAAGTCGGTCCCTCCAGACTCTATCAAAGGCCTTTTCTATATCGAGTAGCAGCATTACTGTGACTTTATCTTTGTTGTAGTTTTGTATTATATCATCAGTGATTCGCATAAGTTGTTGGGTAGTATTATGCTTTTCCCTAAATCCGAATTGTTCTTTGATTGTTAGTTTATTTGTGCTTTCATGGATTCTCATTCGTGTTAATATTATTTTCTCCACTAATTTTCCTAGGGTTGATAGGAGGCTTATGGGTCTGTAGCTGCTAGGATTATCTGGAGGTTTACCTGGTTTCGGTATAGGTAGAATATTGGCAGTTTTCCAGCAGTCAGGGAAGTAACTGATTGTGAGCATTGCATTTATGTAATACATCATTTGTACGATTGCTTTTTTACTAAAATTTTTAATTGTTATATTTTGTATATTGTCGGCTCCAGGTGCTTTTAGATTGGGAAGTTTTTTAATGTTATTTATAATTTCTGTAGGATTAGTGAAATATTTTGCTATATCCACTGATTGCTTTTCATTAAGCCATAGGTAGTCTTGAACCTCCTCTATTATCTGGATTTGTTTAGTTGTATTATTTATGACGTCTATTTTATGAACTGATTCAAATTGTGTGGCTATTAGTTCTGCTTTCTCTACATTGTCTATGACATATGAGTTCCCAGAGTTTAAAGCAGGTATTGCATTGTTATGCTTTTTAAGGGATTTAGCAACCTTCCACACTGAATGATCCTTAACATTCAGTTTCTGCAATTTTTCCTGCCAGTTTCTGTTTATGAATTCATTTATTTCCTTTTTTATTTGTCTATTTAATAGTAGAAAAATAAATTTGTCCAATTTATGTTTGGTTTTTTGCCAGGTTTTACGTATCCTATTTCTGTTTGTAATGAGGTTCTGTATGCGATCTGGGAGCTGAACTCTGAAAGGTGCTATTTTGATTTTAGGAATTGTTTTCTTCATTGCACAGTTTATGTCTTTTGTAAACTTTTGTATGCTACTATCTAGTTCGGCTTTATTATTAAATTTGGTTTTCATTGTGATTTTTTTGTCTAGTTCCTTCCTGAATTGTTTCCAATTGGCTTTATGATAACTGTAAATTTTTCTGGGTGGGACGTTTGATAAGTTCTCTCCTGCAGTAACAATTATGGGTCTGTGATCAGAGCTGAGCTCATTCATGACTGAGATGCTGTTATTGGTTACATTTTTTACCAGGGCTATGTCTATGACTGATGGTGTGAGATTATTGGAGGGATAATGTGTAGGTTCGTCCGGATGCAATAGTATAATGTTATTATCATGGACATATTTATATAATATGCGCCCTTTGGTATTTATGTAAGAACAGTCCCATAGGGTGTGCGTAGCATTCAAATCACCAAGTAGGATGACTTTGTTAGGTCCCATTAATTTATTGATATCCTCTGAGCTGAAGTTGTTTCTGGGATTGTTATAAACTGCCACTATGTTTAGTTTGTTTTGTAGTTCGATACTAATGTGCTCTATGGAATTATTTGTGTCAGTCTTATTAATTTTATAGGTCAGGCTATTTTTAATGGCAATAGCTACTCCTCCAGATCTTTCCTTTTTACTCTTCATTATGAGGGTGTAGTTTCTCAGTTTAACTCTATCTTTATCTTTAAGTTTAGTTTCGCATATACAAAAAATATCTAAATCATATTTATGTAGGAATTCTACTGTTTCCGGGACTTTGTTTTTAAGTCCATTTGCGTTCCAACTTCCAATCCTAATATATTTGCTATCCATCAATTATGTTGGTAAATTCAACGAGGCAGTTTAACTTGTCAAGGCCATTACTACACTTGCTAAGGTTATTGTTTAGATACTTAAGCGCTTGGATCATCTTACCAATATTGATTTTTTCCTTGAGGCTTTTGATTTCCTCTATTAATTCAAAAAAGGAGCAGAGCTCGTCTCCTTCTACTTTCCTGCTATTAGATATGGATTGTTGGGTTGTCATGTTCTGTCTTCTGTCCCATGGATTGATGTTTTGTGTGGCTATCTGTTCCCTCAGGGGTGCTGTGTCTGGTTTATCCTGTTGACGTGTCAAAGTTGGGAAGTCAGCGTAACTTGTTATCCTTAGCTGGTTTGCATCAGTATGTTTAGTCTTTTCTTCTGGTTTCTTGTGTGTCTTCTTGTTTCTGTCCTTAACATTGTTTATCCAGTTTGCTCTTTCAGTATAAGCTGGGCATATAGTGGCATTTGCTGGGTGTACTCCCTCACAATTACAGCATTTGGGAGGGGAGTCCTTATCTTTAATACATTCAGTGGTTAAGTGGCTTTCTGCACACTTGACACATCTTGGTTTTGAGAAGCAATTAGCCGTGGCATGTCCCCAGGCTTGGCATCGGTGGCATTGTGTGACTCTCCTCTTCAGGATATAATATTCCCACTTTATTTTTGTGTAAAAGACTGTGCTTATTTCAGCTTGCATTTGGTTTAGGGTTTTGGTGCCATCGGAGGTGACCTTATATAGTGGTTGGGCAGTAACCCTTCATTTTATATACAACTGGGTTAATAAGTCCTTGTTTTATCAGATCTTCTTTTATGTCATCCAGATTGATGTCTTCATGGAGACCTCTTATGACGTATGTCTTTTTCTTGATGTCTTTTGGGGTGTAAGTGTGAAAGTTGACGTTCTTCTCTTTCCAGCAGTTCATTAGCTTCTGATAGTCATTGTGATCCTCAGTAAGTACATCCACGTTACTGGCATGATATTTCAGTTGGAATTTTCCTTCTATGACGTTGGTAATTGCTTTGATGAATCCTTTGTGTTCACTAATATTACCATGCACTACTAGTGGTAGTGGTCTGGATTTTCTGGTGGTTTTATTTGCACTGAGTGGTATAGTCTTAGTTGTATCCTTATTTACTATTTTACCAGCTTTGTTTGTCTGGGCTTCATTGTCCATATCAGCATTCTCTACTTCCAGGGATTGGTATCTGTTTCTCAGAATGATTCCTGCTGCATTTGTGTTGCTCTTCTTAGTTGAGAAGAATAATCTCATCGGTTATTTTCTTACGTTTGGAACCAATTTTTATGTAGGCGGAAAATTCTTGGGATGTGCTTTCTTGACCTCCTGATAGGTCATTGTTAAGACTTTCTCCTCTTTGTGAGATAATACTTCCTCGGGGATGGCTTGATGCTCTCGCGTTGCTCAACCTAACCTATAGGTTAGGCGTCTACCGCACCTGCGTAACCACACATTAAAACTTGCTCCCCTCGCGGCGGCATTGCCATAACTGCCCCAGATCCTGACAATCTCGCGTTTTGGCGCTCCCCCTCGATACAAGGCTGACAAGTGCCTACTCACAGCGCTCTACCGTTCGCCTGAGCTCGTTCATCTCCCCTATAAACATGCAGCCAACCCATGTGTGGTGAGACCGTGGGCATCATCAATGGAGCGCTACCCGGGGCTGACCCCTCCCTCCGTCCGCCGGTGTGTCGCCATCGCGGGCGGACATCGCTGGCGCGATGTCTGCCGGCGGCGGGCTGGGGGGGCGGCTCGGATGGACTGATCGGGCTTCCCATGTATGATGTGCGGTGGTGGATGCGGGGGGTTTAAACCTTGCCATCTCTTTTGACTGCCGGGCTCCCGTCAGCCCTTAGCGACTGACTCCCTGGATTCCCTAAAATTCTCTGCACCATCCCATGGATGAGACTCTACCTCGGGCTCTACATACCTCATCACCAGCAGTGCACACCCGTTCTAACAGGTGATAGACTGTGATGGAGGATCCCCGGAGGCATCAGGCGCGGCTCGGGCGCCGTGTTCACCAGTAACAAAATGGTTCATGGATTCCTGACCATAGTGTCAACCGTACTCTTAAAATCGAATCCCATGACACACGCCCACACAAAACTGACCTATAGGACAAATATCGAATTTTCTACCGCTCTACATGTCCATATCACTTAATTAAATCTACATAGCTCGCTGTCAGACTCACTCCGCTCAGCTTGATTAACTCTCATCCACCCTAGGATGACTTCGTCCTATGCATAACAGTGCCCCTTTCATTACCCGACACTCTGTAGCGCGGGATGGCCAGACGGATTCTACATTACACGTACACATAAGTCATACACTCATAACTTGAACCTTTGACTAGACATCTCTCCCCATAGTCTTCCCTACCCGCGCTCCCCTCAATAACACTACATTCTTACCTTGAAACATAACTTGGGAATAAGGTGATCTATTCTAGGAGCTTAACAGACCCATTGATTGGAATCCAATAGTTAGCATCCATCTTCAGGTGTTCTATGGACCCCCCTCCCCACTACCTCCTATATTCACTGATTCCCATTAGCCTCGCGCTCTGCCCCTCTCTCCCCCTACGAGTGCTGGCGGGCGATGACCACCATTTTGGCAGCATATGAGCACTGCCCGGCTGCCCTCTCTTTGGCCCATGTGAATGAGTCCCTTGCTTGGGCGAATCGATGAGGCCATCATCGAGCGCACATTCAGCGTCAACCCTCCCTGGACAGCGCCTTGCTCGACTACTAGCACGGGCTCGGTACAGCTCGGGCTGGGGGGGGGGGGGGGGGGGAGGAGGAGGCTGGGCGTGCTGCCGTTGCGTGCCCAACGTTACTCGGAGCATTTAACGATTAACAGACTCTTTTGTTTTTTCTCTTTCAAATACGACAATTTATTCTGGCCCAAACCAGGCCACCTCTCACCTCTCACAACATTCAGCGGTTATAACATATTATAATAGACTCCGCATCCTACCGAAATAAGACTCCCACTCCGGCCACTCGGTCTCCCGTTCAAAATTAAAACACAGATAAAATGAGTATAAAAAAAAAAAATATTATAAAAAAAATGTGACCGACTTCGAAAAACTGACAGCATCCCAGAAAACTGAAAACTAAAAGAGCTGGAAAAATAAAATTAATAATCAAAATAAGCAGAATAAAAATGCGCTGAAAAGTAAAAAATAATTTGCTGTTTTCGTGCTTTCGTCATTTTGCAGTCATAATGTGTAACTTTGACAACCTTCCCGCATTGTACTGCAACCCAATGCAACACCCAACCCTTTGCAAGCCCAAATATTTTGCAACTTTTCGGAGTCGGCGCAAATATAAGTAAAATACTACTCATCTGACTTAATGTCACCTACCCGTATTCTCTCTTTTATCGCGCCAAGTCCAATCCCACTTGCTCACGCTCATTTACGATCTCTCTCTTTTCTTCTATCTTCGTCTATACAGGGTGTAAACGATATGACTCCCGGCGCTTTGAGGGAAGGCACAGGGGAAAATTTTAAACATTTTAAAATGAGATTATGATGTCCGATCTTTGTTAGTTTGGTTGGTATAACATATTAATGGTGGAGGGGCTATCTTCGACCCCACTGCTAGAATCGTCCCATAAATTTGTGCATGTGTGCTGTTGTGCGATTGAAGGTAACACCTAAGAAAGCGACTCGATACTCGGATTGGTTTACATAATAATTAATAAAGTATTTTTGCTCCAGGTGAACGATGTTTGCAGACTCAATAGTGTGCAAGCGTAGTGGAAATAATGGGGTGCGTTCGCCCCCAAGTGTCGGTGTCTTTGCGGGATGTAACGTGACACCTTTAAGGGCCGTCCCCTATCTCTCAGTAGAATAGGCTGAAACCAATTGTTTTCTCCGATTCGAACCGATATAGTTATATTAGTTGCATCCCAATGGTCCAACAACGACGAATCACCGAGAAGGGCTAAGACAAAAACGCAAAAAAGTAAAGAGGGGCCCTCGGTCAATCCCCGATGTTGTCGACCTGCCGTTCGATTACTACCCGTTCCAATAACTTACAGCTTACTTTAAGATGCAATAACAACTAAACTAAAAGTGATAGGATCTAAACATTTGCCCCCTATAGCCTTAGAATTTTCCCCTCTACCATCCCCTAGAGCGGCGGGAGTTATATCGTTTACACCCTGTATATCTATCAATCTGTTCACGAGAATACTTCCATGATAGACGAAGAGAGAATGATAGATACAATAGATGATTATTTGAGACAATCATCTACATCTATGAGATGTTAGAATTGTCCTCCATATGTGTATATATCTATCTAACCATCCACAGGAACACGTTCATGATAGATGAAGGCAGAAGTATGCTCACAATTGTAAAGAGTATTCTCTTGCTTACGGTCTGCTATATGTGACTGTCTTTTGTAGTATTTTACTTATATTTGCGCCGACTCCGAAAAGTTGCAAAATATTTGGGCTTGCAAAGGGTTGGGTGTTGCATTGGGTTGCAGTACAATGCGGGAAGGTTGTCAAAGTTACACATTATGACTGCAAAATGACGAAAGCACGAAAACAGCAAATTATTTTTTACTTTTCAGCGCATTTTTATTCTGCTTATTTTGATTATTAATTTTATTTTTCCAGCTCTTTTAGTTTTCAGTTTTCTGGGATGCTGTCAGTTTTTCGAAGTCGGTCACATTTTTTTTATAATATTTTTTTTATTTCATGCTTTTTAGTATTTCAAATGCATACAACGATAGTTCGCAGTAGATTGCATCTCGAATTTCATCGATGCACTGGTGTACCAGTTATAGACGAACAAATTTATCCGGAATTGTCGAGGAAGGAAAAGCTTTTATGCACTAAAAATGATTAACATTAAACAATTTCGGAAAAATTTATGGTGGGACTAAAGTATGTGCATCCTCAGATATGTCAGATTTAGTCAATATCGGTCCAACCATCTCGAAGATAACGTTGGACAAACGCAGTTTTAGTAGAAAAGTGAAATCAGCAAAACATTCGGTGTTTATGCAATAACAATGGTTAGCGTTAAACAATTTCGGAAAGATTGATAATGGGACCAAAGTACAAGCACCCTCTATAAGATACGTCAGATTTCATCAAAATCGGGCCATGCATCTCGGAGATATCGACGGACAAACGAAAATTATAGTAGAAACGTGAAATCAGCGAGAAATTGGGATTTTATGCAATAACAATAGTTAGCGTTAAACAATTTCGTGAAAATGTATGTTGCAACTAAAGAAAGTGCATCCTCTATAAGATACCTCAGATTTCATCAAAATCGCTCTATCCATCTCGGAGATATCGACGGACAAACGAAAATTGTAGTAGGAACGTGAAATCAGCGAGAAAATGGCATTTTATGCAATAACAATGGTTATCGTTAAACAATTTCGGGAAAATGTGTAATAGGACCAAAGTACGAGTAACCGCTATAAGATAGACAAGATTTGATTAAGATCGGTCCATCCATTTCGGAGATATCGCTGGACACACGAAAATTCCCTCAGAAACGTGAAATCGGCGAAGAATTGGGTTTTTATGCAATAACAATAGTTAGTGTTAAACAATTTGGGAAAAATTTATATTGGGACCAAAGTACGAACATCCTCCACGCGATAAGCCTGGGTTCATCAATTTCGGTCCATCCATCTCGGAGATATCGCCGGACACACGAAAATTTCAGCAGAAACGTGAAATCGGTGAAGAATTCGGTTTTTATGCAATAACAATGGTTAGCGTTAAACAATTTCGAAAAATTTTATAATGGGACCAAACTGTGAACATCCTCTATGATATAAGCCCGGTTTCATCCCGATCGGTCCAGCGGTCTTCCCGTACTAGCCGGACAAACATTAAAAAAAAAAAAAATGTAGCCATAAGGAATGAATGGGAAGCGGGTTTTCAACTGGAACATGATTTATTGAGGAGAAGGTTAGTTTAATACATGGGAAAAGGATCGAGGACATATAATTTATTTGCAGAAGGGTATAAAGTTCGAGATCAGGTGGAGACATAAGTGCCGTGTACAGAGGGGACTCGATATAATAAAAGGATCAGGCAGGAATCTAAGGATCGGCATTGCGACGCTAATAGACCAACTGATCTCGTTCAATCGTGTACTGGGCGTCCAGGAATGTTTCCCCGTGCTCTCCCTCGATCAGGCGTCCGGGTATAATCTCCGTACTCTCCCAATCGAAGGCGCCCACGGAAACTCCCCGTACTCTCCCATACTACTCAGGCGTCCAGGGATGCTCTCCCGTACTCTCCTCTCGGTCAGGCATCCAGGTATGATCGCCGAACTCTCCTGACCGAGGGCGTCCACGAGAACTCCCCGTACTTTCCTGTCTTCAGGCGTCCAGGAGTCATTCTGTACTCTCCTGCTCGGTAGGCGTCCAGGTATAATCGCCGAACTCTCCATACCAAGCAGGCGTCCAGGAATACACTCCCGTACTCTCCTGTCCCTATCGGGCGTCCAGAGATATTCCCCCGTACTCTCCTCTCAGTCAGGCGTCCAGGTATTATCGCCGAACTCTCCTGACCGAGGGCGTCCACGGGAACTCTCCGTACTCTCCCGTTGAGGCTAGCAGGCGTCCAGGTATTCTCGCCGAACTCTCCTGCTAGCGCTCCGATTACCCGTCCGAGAGGGCGGCCGATGGTATTACCTCGTCCTCTCCCTTCGGAAACAGCGTAATGACCGCGCGTGGCCGAGATCAGTCGTTTTATACTAGCCGTTGCTACCGAAATCAACACTCGCGTTGTCAGGCGCGAGGTCAGCGATCGCGGTCCGCGCTCTGCGTCTCCTACGCCCGCGGTCGCCTACAAGCGGTGATGACAATCTATCATCGCCTTCTGGAAGTTTCCAGGCTGTTATGAAATTCTTTGATGCTACAATCTCCCCCTCTGGACACGAAATCGCCCCGATGAGTAGTCCAGGATCCCTTGGTTTGTCTGGTCCATTCAGGAGCTGGGTCCTGCTACGTCCTCCGCCTTCCTCTTCCGGGGTCGTCCGCGCTTGCGGATGGGTACCACTGGTTCTGGTAACTGGTGTCGTTCTCCCGTATAGGGCCTGAGTGCTGAGGTGTGGTACACTCCGATGATATCCGGATGATTGCCCTTGGTTATCAGCTCATAGCTGTTTGCTCCAATTCGACGCTTCACGATGTACGGTCCATCTCGTTTTGGAGCCAGCTTGGAGGAGTAGTGTTGTTCCTTTTTACTCAAGGTGTGAGTAGTCACCCACACCAGGTCGTCCACAGTGTACTCCGGTCCTTCTCGTCGGCTCTGGTCTGCGTACTGTTTGCGGCGATCCTGCCGTTCCTCCTGATTCTGCTGTGCCACTCGCGAGGTGTCGGCAAGGGCAAGCAGCTTTGGGGTAACTCCTGCTAAGAAGTTTTCACTTTGGATGACTTCCCTCAGGTCTCGATTGGTATCGTCCGGTGTGCGTAGTTCTCGGCCAAAAGTGAGGTAGGCTGCACTGTATCCTGTCGTCTCACACTTTGCCGAATTCATCGCAAATCGGATCGTGGGTAGGCGCTCGTCCCAGCTGGTGTGATCGTGGCCCACGTAGATACCAAGTTGCGCCTTAAAGTCTCTGTTCTTTCGTTCTACGGGATTAGCCTCTGGGTGGTACACGGGGGTGAAAGCTTGCTGGATTCCCAGGCAGTGTGCAACCTGCTGCATCACAGCGCTAACGAATTGGGTGCCGTTATCGCTGATTATTCGGCGTGGCAGTCCGAATCTGAGGAACACTTCGTTGAGAAGAGGGTTTGCACAGGCCTCGGCAGTAGCCTGTTCCAGAGGAAAAATCTCCACCCATCGAGATGCGACATCTTCGATTATTAAGATCCAGTGGTTATTCCTTCTGGTAGCTGGTAACGGGCCGAATAGATCCACTGCCAGCACTTCAAAACGTCTCTGCATGACCGGTGTTTGGAGTAGTCCTGCTGGTTTCTGGTTACTGGCCTTGTACCGCTGACACTCCACACACGAGCGGACATACTCGGATATTTCTCTGCTCATCCCAGGCCAAAAGTATCGGCTTATTATACGGTGCAGGGTGTGTTGGATGCCATAATGTCCTGCCGTCGGGTCATCATGGTAGGCCTTTAGAATGTCCTGTCTTTCGTGCTCTGGTACCACCAGCTGAGCATCCTCTGAGTCGACGTTGGGTGAGTAACGTTGCAGGATGTTGTTATTTAGGAAGTAGCCCCGAGTCGTCCACTTCCTTATGTCCTCGTCATTGGTAGACTCCAGGGATTCGATGATACTTTTCAGGTTCTCATCTTTGAGCTGTTCATTCCTCGTTACAGTTGGTCCTCGGTTTGGCATGTCCACGACGACTCCAGCGATGTCCATCCTCTCTTCTTCTGCCCATGGCTCTGTTGGCAACCGGGAGAGCATGTCTGCAACGACATTGCAGCGTCCTGGGATGTATTGAATCTTTGGGCAGTATGGTTGGAGTAAGAGTGCCCATCGTGCCAGTCGTCCACTGGGCGATTTTAGCGTCATCAACCATTTCAGGGGCTGGTGATCCGAGGCGATGGTAACGTCAGCTCCCTCGATGTAGCCTCGGAATTTGTCGACCGCCCAGACCACCGCGAGTGCTTCTCGTTCTGTTGTTGAATAGTTCCTTTCCGCAGATGATAGGAGCCTACTGGCATACTCCACCGGGTGCTCAGTCTCCTTTTCTCCTTGGAGAAGAACCGCTCCGATTGCATAGCCACTGGCGTCTGTTCGTAGGATGTACGGCTTAGTTTCATCTGCTGTCTGCAAGACTGGAGCCTCGGAAAGGGCTTTCTTCAGGTTCTCAAACGCCTCCTGTTGACGGCTGCTCCATTCCCAAGTGATCTTCTTCCGAGTTAATTTCGTAAGAGGCTCGGCAACGCTAGCAAAGTTCGGAACAAATCGTCTGTACCATGAACAGGTCTGCAGGAATGATATTAGTTGCTTCAAGTTGGTTGGGCTCTTCATGTCTCGAATGGCTTGTGTCTTTTCTGGATCCGGATGGATCCCTCCAGCCGTAAGGTAGTGTCCGAGATACTTGATTCTTTGGCAGCAGAAACGACATTTCTTTCTGTTCATTCGAAGGCCGAACTTTCGGAGCCGGTTGAAGACAGCCTCTAGATCTCCAATGTGCTCTTGGAATGTTGAGGATAAGACTAGCAGGTCGTCTAGGTAAACCAGGATGTTACGGTTTCCCAAACCAGATTTTAAGCGATCCATGAGACGCTGAAACGTTGCTGGAGCGTTCTTCAGGCCAAACGGCATGCGCTTAAATCGGTACACTCCAAACGGGGTGGTAAAGGCTGTTTTATCCCGATCTTCAGGCCGTACGCCGATTTGCCAATATCCTGACTGTAGGTCAAGGGCTGACATATAATTGGTCTTCTTGGCAGCGTGGAGTAGATCGTCGATCCTCGGCAGTGGGTATGTATCGGTGGTGGTGATATCGTTCAGGCGACGATAATCGACGCATACCCGGATGCCCCCGTCTTTCTTGGGTACGAGTACTACAGGTGCAGCCCATGGCGACTCGCACTCCTCTATGACATCTGCCTTTAACATTTTCTTTATATCTTCCTGCAGCATCTCTCTCTTCGCAGGTGGTAGGCGATAGGGTGGCACTGCAGTGGGTGCACGGTCACCGGTATCTATCCGGTGTATTGCTTCGGCCGTCGGAGGTCCCTCTGCTTGAAATAGATCGGTGTTGACTCTCAGCAGTCTCTGAAGGTTTTCTTTTTCAAGTGGGGTGGTACTCACCGCCTCATCCTCCCGAATTTCCTCTACGTCAACGGCCGCTATATCCATCCTAGCGTTTTCGTATGTCCGGAGACACTTTTCAAACAGGCTATCAATGCCCGACCACTCCAGCTTGGTGCCTTCTTCATTCGAGGATTTTGGGCTCACAATCGGACTTATTGGAGGCGGTGGTGGCAAGAATTCCTCCTCGATATCCGCAAGATATGCCTTTAATCCATCTTTCTCTACTGGTGGCCTAGCGGTGGACAAAGCTGCGATGGCCTCCCCCTGGTCCGAAGGTGGGGTTGTTCCTTCTACCTCCCCCTGGAAGTCGTGCTTTTCGTCAGGAGATTCGACAAAATGCCAAGTCCTCTGTGGGATGTCCACGACCATTCCCACATCCTCGAGAAAGTCAATACCCAAGAGGGTACGGTCGTCCTTGCTGCCAGGGAGTATGACGAAGCGGGTGTTAATTGTCTTCTCTTGTAGCTCTACTTGGACTTCCGTGGTAAGAACTTCCCGGATTCGTGGGTTCCCATCTGCTAATGCGACTTGCATCCGCTTCTTTTCAAAGTTCTGCCCTTTCTTTTTAAGGAGCGCATACAGAGTTTGGCTCGCGACACAGCATTTTGCCCCAGTATCCACATAGGCGCGCCCGTTCTCGCCAGCAATCCGAATATTTACAGTCGGTCGTTGTCGAGTCTGGGAAACTGCTGAGATCGAGCAGAAAGCAGCCTGCAACGGTGACGATACTTTGCCGCTGCAGTCCGGGCATTTGCTTCGGACGAAGCCCGGTTTCCCACAGCCATAACATTTTAGGGGCGTGCGAGGTTGGCTGGTCAGAGCAGTTTTTGATGCTTCGCCTGTGGAAGTACTGAATTGTCGGGGCGCTTGTGGTGGTGGCGCTTGGTAACGGCGGTGTCGACAGTCCAGTGTATGATGCCCGAAGCGTCGGCATATCCCACATCGTGGGCGTTCTTTCCATGATGAGGAGGGCCTCTTGAAATCATCGTGGTCCTTGGTGTAATCCTCCTGTGTTTGCCCTTGAGCCTCCTTTTCTAGGGTTTCTACCTCTCTTGCCCGTCTGACCAATTCGGTAAATGATGAGACGGAATCTCGGGAAATCTTCTCGCGTATATGGAATCGCAAAAGCCCATATAGCATGTCCAGCTGGACATTTTCGTCGGGAAGGGATGGTAACTCCGCGAGGACAGCTCTCTTCTTGCTAATAAATATGTCCGTAGGTGTCTTTGGATCTTGTGCCTGACGGAAGATATCAACATACACTTGGTGCGCAGGACGTCGCGGTGCGAAAGTTGCTCTAATTAGATCAATGGCATCTCTCCACGAATGGATTGAGCTTTTCACGCCTGTCCACCAAGTGGCTGCGTGGCCTTCGAGGAGAAGAGGCAGCCCTCGAAGTGCGTTTTCGTCCGAGATTCGCTCTATGTCCTTAAATATTGTTGTTGTTGAGGTAAATTCCAGGACTTTAGAGTAGTTCGTATTCCCATCGAAGCGAGCCGTGCATTTGGCAAAGCTGCCTTCGCCTGCTGTATTCTTATTATTGATGGATTCCAGGATTTTGGAAAATTGGGTGGTGGATAATTGGAGGGTGCCAGGTTCTGGGTCGCGGTTCAGAGCCTGTTCGTTGGGCGCCATGTTTGTAGCCATAAGGAATGAATGGGAAGCGGGTTTTCAACTGGAACATGATTTATTGAGGAGAAGGTTAGTTTAATACATGGGAAAAGGATCGAGGACATATAATTTATTTGCAGAAGGGTATAAAGTTCGAGATCAGGTGGAGACATAAGTGCCGTGTACAGAGGGGACTCGATATAATAAAAGGATCAGGCAGGAATCTAAGGATCGGCATTGCGACGCTAATAGACCAACTGATCTCGTTCAATCGTATACTGGGCGCCCAGGAATGTTTCCCCGTGCTCTCCCTCGATCAGGCGTCCGGGTATAATCTCCGTACTCTCCCAATCGAAGGCGCCCACGGAAACTCCCCGTACTCTCCCATACTACTCAGGCGTCCAGGGATGCTCTCCCGTACTCTCCTCTCGGTCAGGCATCCAGGTATGATCGCCGAACTCTCCTGACCGAGGGCGTCTACGAGAAATCTCCGTACTCTCCCGTTGAGGCTATCAGGCGTCCAGGTATTCTCGCCGAACTCTCCTGCTAGCGCTCCGATTACCCGTCCGAGAGGGCGGCCGATGGTATTACCTCGTCCTCTCCCTTCGGAAACAGCGTAATGACCGCGCGTGGCCGAGATCAGTCGTTTTATACTAGCCGTTGCTACCGAAATCAACACTCGCGTTGTCAGGCGCGAGGTCAGCGATCGCGGTCCGCGCTCTGCGTCTCCTACGCCCGCGGTCGCCTACAAGCGGTGATGACAATCTATCATCGCCTTCTGGAAGTTTCCAGGCTGTTATGAAATTCTTTGATGCTACAAAAAGAAAAAATAAAAAAAAAAGAAACATAGCGATCGAATTGAGTACCTCCTCCTTTTCGAAGTCGGTAACAATAACAATGAAAGGTTATTAATAGATAAAAAAAAAAAAACTCTTCTGCGGATACTCTAAATGATAATCTTACATCTATCTTAATCTCTAACTAAGCCAACTCTCCCCTTATTCTTACACATTCCTTACAACTACACGCCTTAGATTACTACTATTGATGACCCATCAATCGCTGCCTAAACTATGCTTAGGGGGACAGATCCCCGTTGCACCGCGTCTGCCCGCGACCCGGTCGCAGTACGCGAGCTCGGGACTCTCGGGGGGGCGGCGATCGATCCGCGGCGGGCTCGATCCGCGCGGCCACTAGCCGGGGGGGGGGGGGGGGGGGGGGGGGGTACGCGGGCTGACGGACGACTGCCTCCTCTTCGACGTCTGCCTCGGGGGTCCCGAGGTCGGCCGGCCCCGTCATCCTCGCGGGACATTCCAGGCTGATCGACAGGGGGATGGTTGGGGAGGTGCTCTGCGCGGTCGGCCCGCTGTCCGCGGGTCCTGGCGCGGCCCCTCCGGAGCTGCCGTCCTCGCCGGTCGCGGCTGCCGTGCCGGGCGCCCCCAGTGCTGTGGTCATATAGTGGGCGACCACCTCGACCTCGATGGCCCGCATTCGCCCCATATGCAGTGCTGCCTGCAATGTCCACCCGCGAGGAACGTATGTATAAACTTGCGAATCAGGGGAAAAAAAAAAAAATTTTTTGGTGAGTGGCGGGGCTGGCTGTGAGAAATCACCCATACTCTTCATTGACTCATGCCTACGAATTAATCTCCTTGTATGCCCTCAAGACTGATATACCCCTGGTCATGTGCTTACCTGGTAGTAGGCCTGCCGATATTCGGGCAGGCTCTGTAACATGGCGCGCACGCTGGGCACCTGCCCCCCATAACTCCCCAGTCTGAGGGGGACCCGCTGGTTGAATAGCCGCCTCCCGCGGAATTCGGGGCGAGAGGTGGGGGTGGTTGGGGGTGCGGCGGGCGAGGATGAGCGGGGGGCTGCCCGTGGACCTGTCGGTCGGCCGGGGCGCCCTGGCCACCGATGGCTCCAGCGGGCCGTGTCCCCATGCCCGTAGCGCCTGTTCAACACAAATCACAGGGGAATATCACCTTCCTCAATTACAGTTTTCACGCGGATAATGAAAGCCGCGCCCCTTCAACGCACCCATAAGTGGAACCTTAACACTCCTTCCCCGCTACCATACCCAATGCACATTACTTTAAGCTATTAAGCCATGATAATTCTCTTACCTCTTACTGGACCGACCCCTGAACCTGGGAGATTAATCTGCCCCTCTCGCCCCTTGCTGCTCCCCGGATGGGTGTCTCGCGACATCCTGGCCTTGCTCCTCGTTTGGGGCGGGTGCGGGGCGTCCGGTGATGCCGCCTGTAACTGACCTATCGAATTAACTAACCTTCTTACTTCCGGTTCGGTGGGTCGACTTATCGTCGCCCCCGCTTCCTGGGCGGGCTCGCCCGGCCTGGGCTCGCGATGGGCTCCTGCCTGCGAGCCGGCGCCGCCGCTACCGTCCTTATCACACAACCTATCAAAATCTCTCTTCCTAAATCCTCGATAGTCTCCAACCTTGTCCTCCGTACACTCTCTCTGCCTACTCTCTACCGCCTGCCTAACGGTCACCCTGCGCATTCCCTGGCTACCCCCACCCATGCGCCCCCTCTCGCCCTTTCCACATGAACCTGCTCTCTCTCTCTTCCTACCTACCCGGGCGCCGTCCCATGTTTTGGGTCGCTTGCTCACGATTCATGGCATCAGCACTGGAAGTCCCCTTGTCCCTTCACGCCCTCTCCGACGCGCTATGCCCCCGTCACCTTGCGCCCCCCCCCCCCCCCCCGTCTCCTCTCCGCGCTCCCGCCTCATGATCCCTATCCTATGCGTGGTCGGTTCGCGGGCCTTGGGGGTGCTCTCCGGCGCCCGGTCTCCCCCGTCTGCGGTGCCGCGGGGGTACTGGGCGGGTCGGGCGGGGGGGGGGGGGGGGGGGGGGATTCGCGCTCGTTACCTCACCGCGACCTGGACGCGTGCGCGCCCTTCTGGCTGGGTCTGGTCGTATGGGTGCGAGCGCGGGCTGCCTGCTTGGGACCGCTCCCGCCCGCTCGCTCTCCTGGATGGGTGGGTGGCTGTCCTGGGGGGCGTCAGCGGTGCCTCGCTCGCCTTCCGGAACGTTTGCCCCTCTACTTGTGTTCTACAATGCGGACAATGCGGTCAATCGGCTGCATCCCGGCTTGCGCAAACTCTGGACACCGCTTCCCACTACTGGCCCTTTGCGGTCGGATTAAATTTGGACATGGGTATCGTGCTGGTCGGAATTAATTTCCGTCGATGGGGCAGGGATACATAACACACAAGTTTACGATGTATAGACAAAATTTAGTAATTCTTTTATGAACTTTAGGTATATCTTTATTCAATACACTCATCTTGTGATATGTTTTTGCATAAAATTATGTTTTATAACTCTCCTTCGTGTGATATTTTTCGGAACACTCTCCAACATGCAGGCCAGGTTTTCGAGTGCATGTATTGCAAAATAATTGGTTTGGTGCCTTCCACCCTTAATCTTTCTGTTTGAACATACAGTACAATCTTTACTTTTACATTTTCACAATGTCGCAATATATGCAGTTTTCTATTAAGCCTTTCTTCCTTATCGGAAGTCGATGGTCTTACTGGTTTTGAATCTGCTCCGTCACGGAAATCTCCTACCAGTTGTGCCACCAATTTTCGGACGACCATAAATGTGGCATAGGTTTCCTGTTCTCTCTTCTAGCTGACACCTTATATAAAATGTAACTATTTATTGCACAAACCGCTAATCCCCAGAAAAAGCTTTCGCCACCATTTGCACGATTTTCTCATAAAACATTATGAACTTGTGTTGAAGATAGAAGTCAGTGGATCAGATAGGATATGTCGAATAAGTCAGTGTTGTTCGTTGGAGTCAGAAATTAAATCACTCTATTATCAAACCAGTAGTTTTCGTTAATATACACAGATCACCCAGAAACATTCAAGCGCAATATTACAGCGGTGAATTTTGAGCAAGCACTCAGAGAGGATTATGAAATCAGAGAAAGCACTCTGTATGATTTCGATGGATTGTTAAGCAAGCACTTATGACAGTTCTTACGTAAGCCAAGCAGCAAAGCGAAAGAGGAAGTGCGCCTATTTGCACTCCTATTTATAGATCTCCCTTCCTAGGACCCTCCGCCTACGCTATTTCCTGCGGCGGAACTTTCGGGAAGGTCCTAGGAAGGAAGTGACATGCATTACAAAAACTAATACGAAAGTGTCACAAAGTCAGTTGCAACTGACTTTGCTCGAGTTTTGGCCAGGTGAGTGACCGCTGTCACTCATCTAACCTCACCTGTCATTACTGGCTGGGAGCGCTGTCGCTCACCGCTCCGCGTGCCAATTTCGATCTACTAACACATATCTTGAACATCCCGCCCGCCTCGCCATATCGGCGAAATTAGTCACAAGTCGGTCCGCGAGACGCACGAATGAATTGAATCACGTGACAGTGAACAAAGGTGAATGAGTTCCGCTATGTGAAGTGAGCGCAGTGAATCACTCTCTCATTGATCGCGGCGCACTAGATCACGCACGATGAAGATTGCAACAATGGCGCAGAAGAAATCTCTTGGAAGTAAAACATGGTAAGTACAATTTCCAACGCACATTTCTCGCGATTATTCCTCACTCAACTAAGGCGCGTCGTTATCTATCGGCAACAACACTAGTTTTGCTATTGGCCGGTCAAGAGTTCGCGATGCAGTTCTCACGGTCACAACTCGCACGTGGCCGTCCGCCCCAGGATGAACAGCAACGACTCGGGCCAGCGCCCAAGCAGATGGAGGCAGGTTATCCTGGATGACTATGCACATCGCTCCAGGTTGAACAGTCACAACAGTGTCTGCCACTTGGAACGTGGAGCCAGGCCGCGCAGATATTCGGAAGACCACCGCTCCCAGAAATGGTCTCGCATCCGGGTGATTAGCTGCCATCGGTTGAGCCTGGACTCGCTAGTATCCAACAAGGAAGCCTCAGGCAAAGAGTTCAAGGCACCGCCAGTTAGAAAGTGCCCAGGAGTAGGGGCCTGCAGGTCACTGGGATCATCCGAAAGTGCACACAAAGGCCTCGAATTAAGGCACGCCTCTATTTGAGCCAAAAGGGTAGCCATCTCCTCGTACGTCAATGTGTGAGCTCCAAGGACCCTTCGGAGATGGTGCTTGGCAGACTTGACCGCAGCCTCCCACAGGCCACCAAAGTGAGGGGCTCCAGGTGGATTAAAGCGCCAGCGAATACGGAGCGTGGTAAGAAAGTCCAGCACTTTCTTTGTAGCTCCGCTGGATGCAGAGAACATTCGTTTGAGCTCCGTGTCTGCTCCCACAAAGTTGGTCCCTTGGTCACTCCGCAATTCTGCACAAAGGCCTCGCCTGGAAACAAACCTTCTTAAAGCGGCAATAAAGGCTTCTGCAGAATAATCAGAGACCAATTCTAGATGGACTGCCTTTGTCACAAGACACACAAAGACAGCCAGGAAGCCCTTATAGGCTTTAATTCCTCTTCCAGGAGCAGTCCGGACCATGAACGGGCCAGCGTAGTCCACTCCTGTAAACTGGAAGGGCCGAGATGGTTGGACTCGTGCTGGAGGAAGAGCTCCCATGAGCGTGGTAGGAGGAGCCGCCCGCCATCGAGCACAGGTGATGCACCGGTGAATACTCCTCTTCACCAGGTTGCGGCCCCGCAGTATCCAAAATCGTTGGCGTAGAGAGCCCAGGGTAAGCTGCACTCCTCCATGCAAGGTTCTCTTGTGAAACTCCCCAACCAGCAATTCTGCAAATTCTGATTTAGAAGGCAAGATAATAGCATGAGCTTGCTCCCATGGGAGAAAGGAATTCTTGAGGCGCCCTCCCACTCTCAGCAGCCCCTTCTTATCCATGAAGGGCGTGAGCTGCGATAAGGGGCTCCGAGCCTTTAGTGCCTTTCCTGATTCCAAGGCAGTTATTTCCTCTGCAAAGGCAGCTCGCTGAGTGAGCTTGAGCCAGCACGTCTCCGCTTCCTCAAGCTCAAGAGCGGATAGGCAGCTGCTCACTTCAGCGGAATGTCCTTTGCGCTGCTGGTTGGGAAGCCACCTCCGAACCCATGCAGTAATGCGGATTAGTCGCATGTATGAAGAGCTGCGGAATGGAAGAGCTCCCTGGACGCTGCTCTTGAGATTGGTAGCATGCATTGCCCTCCCTCGCTGTTCCGGAACATCTTCAAGCTCTTCTTCGCTGGAGGTTGGGAGCTCCCTTGTCTGAAGGAACTCCGGTCCCTGCCACCAAAGTGGATGGTCGGACAGTTCTGCTGGAGATATTCCTCTTGATGCGCAGTCAGCTGGATTGTCCAGTCCAGGGATATGCCTCCACGTGGCCTCAGGCAGAAGCCGCTGGATCTCGGACACCCTGTTAGCCACGTAAGTTGCCCACCGGTTAGGATGGCCCCGAATCCAGGCAAGAGTAACTGTCGAATCCGACCAGAAATGAACTGGTGCATTTTGTAGGTTAAGAACCTCTTGCACTCGATGTGTCAGCCGGACCAGAAGTACAGCAGCACAAAGCTCAAGCCTTGGTAAGGATACCTGTTGTAATGGAGCTACCTTGGTTTTTGCTGTCAACAATGAAATAAGAGGTTGTCCTGAGCTCTGAAATTGTCGCAGGTAGAGCACTGCAGCGTAAGCGTGTTCAGACGCATCACAAAATCCCATGAGCTCAACTTCCTCATCTGAGCCCAAAGTGACAGCTCGTGGCAGTGAAATTGAGGTTAACCTCGGCCATTGTGATCGGTAGTCGTTCCATTTCTCCACCAAGCTCGTGGGAAGTGCTGAATCCCAATCGACCTTCAACAACCAGGTGCTTTGAATGAAAATCTTAGCTCTTACCGTGACAGGCGCCAACCACCCAAGTGGGTCAAACAATTGTGCTGCTTGTGATAAGATGCTCCTTCTGGTCACGGCTTCCACTGCTGCTTCCTTTACTGAGAAGCTGAAGATGTCTCTTGCTGGATGCCAGTGAAGCCCCAGGGTCAGGTGAGTATCCTCCTTTTCCTCCAATCTGACTTGCTGGGTGAGTGTTTCAGGCGGTTGAGAGAGAGTTTGGAGGAGAGTCTTGGAGTTCGAGGCCCACTTTTGCAAGGGGAAGCCGCCCGCCTTGCAAATTCCCACCAGTTGGTCCTTCAACTCCAGAAGTTGCTCCTCACTGGCCGCTCCAGTAAGTATGTCATCCACATACATATTATTTTTAAGAGCAAGCGCTCCCTGGGGATAGCGGGCAATCTCATCTTCAACAAGCTGCTGAATAGTACGGATAGCTAGATAAGGGGCACAGCCCAGGCCATACGTCACAGTGTTTAGTTGAAACTCTGATATGTCTTGCTGTGGAGAGGGCCGCCACAGGATTCTCTGCCAATCTCTGTCCCGCTGATCCACCAGAATTTGTCGATACATTTTCTCAATGTCTGTAATGATTACAAATTTAAACATTCTCCATTTTAGCAGGATATCAGCCAAACTGGGAGGAAGGTTTGGACCAGTGAGGAGCTGCTGGTTGAGAGAAGTGCCCTGAGCTGTGGTCGCAGACCCATTAAACACCACTCTCAGCCGAGTGGTCTTGCTGGATTCTCTAAGCACCCCATGGTGAGGTAGGTACGCTACTCTCCCTTCAATGGGAGCCTCTTTGGCTTGGCTCATGTGACCTAACCTTTCGTACTGCGTCAGGAACTCCACGTAGAGCTCCTGCAGCACTGGGTTACGGGCAAATTTCCCTTCATTGTATAGTAGAGCTCGCTTGGCATTGGCTCGCGAACTTGACACGTCAGTGAGCCCGTCTTTAAATGGGAGACGCACAACATACCTGCCTTCTTCGTCTCTTCTATGCGTTGCAACGAAATGTTCCTCACATTGACATTCCTCTGGTGTTCTTGGTAATTGAGAGGAGTGCATTTCTTCTTGCTCCCAAAAGGATCTCACCAGCTTGGTGAGTGAATCTCCCACCACGCACTGCAGTGACGAGGATGCAGGGGAGATTTCATCCCTTAACTTTCCAGAGAGAATCCATCCCAGCGAGGTATGTTGTGCGATTGGTTCTCCAGGTTGCCCTTTCCGTAACCCAGCGTGCAGGATAGCTCCATAAACGTCAGCACCTAAAATAATATCGATCGGATCATTTGAAAAATAGCTGGGATCTGCCAGCTCCAGACCCTTCAAATGACTCCATTCGTGTGAGGCTGGATTCAGTCGTGAAGCATAGACAGTCAGTCTAGGCATCACCAATGCCCACGCCTGGAGTGAGTGGCTCCCATGGAGAGAGCGCAGGGTTAAGGACACCTTCCCACCGTGCAGCCAGTGTGGTGGCCTGATCTCCCCCGTGGGAGATCGTAGCCCGCTCGCAGGCGCTCTATTACAGAGGCCTGTCCGACGCGCGGCAACGGGGAGTCGCCTCCACCGAGATGATGGCCGACTTGAAGCGCCAGTCCCGGCAGTACCTGGTTGACTCTTGGGTCAGCTGGCTCGACGAGCCGGGTATCGAGCCCACCAGGGCTGTCGAGGCTATCCGTCCGCATCTCCAACGCTGGGCGGATATGGGTTTTGGGGGTGTCACGTACCGCCTGTGCCAGGTGCTCACCGGGCATGGTTGCTTCGGTGCGTACCTGGCCAGGATTGGCAAGGAGGCCACGACCCGCTGCCACCATTGTGCGGCCGACCGGGACGACGCGCAGCACACGCTGGAATTCTGTCCAGCGTGGGCGGACGAGCGCGCCGTCCTGGTCGACGAAATAGGGAGTGACGATCTCGCGCTGTCAAGCATCCTGGGTCGGATGCTCGGCGGCGCGGATCGTTGGGATGCGGTCGTCTCCTTCTGCGAGCACGTAATGCTCGCGAAGGAGACGGCCGAGAGGGCTCGGGAGCGGCAGCGCCATCCCGAGCGGCGCGGGCCCCCCGGGCGGAGGGGCAGGGGGAGGAGAAGGAGGCCCGACCTCCAGGCGCCACCGTGATGGTGTCGCCACCTCCTCTTCCCTCCCCTCCTTCCGGAACATCTACGGGGGACGGCCGCGGGAGATAGCCACGGCTCTCCCGCGGCACAAAAACGTCCGCGCGATCGGCGGGGGGGCTCAGCTGGGGGGCTGAGTCCCTCCTTTGCACTCCGGCCGCGTGAAGGGGTGATGGGCGTGTGGCCCGCCCATCGCCCAAACAACAACAGTGTATCGAACGGTGGGAGGGCATTTCCTCCCCCCCGGGCATGTGGCACTACCAGTGCCAAGACAGGGGCGGGTCCTGGTAGCATCCTCTGGTCTCCCCAGGGCCCGCCCCGTTATGTCTTCGAGGTCACCGCAGTGTTTTTAGTGGGTGCAAGCCCCACATAACCCCGCCTCTCCCCCCAGAGAGACGGGGTATCCGTTCAGGGATTTTCACTGCGTCAAAAAAAAAAAAAAAAAAAGGGAAAGTAGGCAGGCCTTGGGTTCGCGCGCGCATTACGACCGATGTCCTAGCACCCAATTGCGAATTCGAGCCCGATGTGGGTGGGAGTAAACTCGGGTCAATTCACACACTTTGCACGGTTGACGATCGATTGCCCGTTACAATGTCCGCAGAGATGGCATTGTATCGTCAATGACACTCGCGTAAGTCCAAATAGAGCTCGTCTCATTACAAGTTGTTACGGATGGATAAACTAGGTTGTTATTATTATTGTGAAAGTCGTCGCATTTATCATGTAAGTCCAGTTATCACGATTGTAAAGGGGATGCGCCGAGAATAAGGGCGAGTTGGGATCACTTGTAGAAGTCGTTACTCCCGCTGGCCAAGCACCCCTCGTGCGCGGTAACGTGAAAACGTGCCGTGGCCGATAAGCCATTCGTGCTCAGGTAGAGGTTCGCCTTTACCTGAGGCCGAGATCGACCTCGTTAGGGAAGGTAAAACTTCCCGGGTTTTGAAGGTCCCGCGTGCACGGGGAGACCACATGGTCGAACCGGGGCCGCTAGGCTAACCCTTGGTGAGGCCGCGGGAGGGGGCCTTGTGATAAGGACGATGAGCTGCGAGTGGGGGGAAACCCACCCCCTGGAAGCCCGACTCGTATCACCTGGTTCGAAGCGCATACCCTCTCATTCTCAGTTTGGACGCAGACATTCTCAGTTTGGACGCAGACATTCTCAGTTTGGAAGCAGACGAATAAAGTCATATACACCATGTATTAAAATTACTATAGTTAAGTAAAGTTACGCCTCGGAAGTCAGAGCGAGCAGTTCGATTACAGAAGAGTCCACTACACAAGTATCTCCTCAAATCCCCGCGGTGTCTCGAGTGTCAGGCATCGTCGCGTGGTGGGAGGGGAAACTGGCTCGAATCTCGCGGACATCGGTCGGCCCACAGTCAGCTCGGCCCCGAGAAGCCCCTGCGTTATCGTAGGATGTTGCTGGCCTCGAGCAGCAGAGTCTACCCGGATAGCCACCGACACGGTAAGTGTAGGGTACGCCTAAAAGTGACTCGCAGCGCGGTACGTGAGGAGCCTGTCCGCCGAACGGTTCTCGATCGGCGGACGTTAGGCAACCTGTGGTGGGCCCACGTATGTCTGTGTGTCGGCGAGCGCGTGGGCGTCCGGGGGAGATCGATAGGAAGCCAGGTGACGGAAGGGCAAGATAGGTTCGGAACCGGCCTCTATCCGGTCGGCGGTCTCCCCTCCCCGTGTCCGGTCACGTGCGTTGGGAAGGTGCTTCCCGCTGAGGGTTCCGCGCCACAAACACGGACGCTCAGGGTAGGCGAAACAATCGGAGCGACTGGAGAACACAGGCCCGAGTCCCGGCGCCCGGAGGGGCGGGGGGCGGCGAACCCCCCCATGCACGGGTCGGACCCCCCTGCCAGCCGCCGGGGACGGCACGGCTCAACTCGGGGTTCAAAGGTCGTCACTCTGAAAGTAACCAGTTCCGCATGACTACCGGTCACGGGGGCGTCGTGGCGCTGTCGCGCGGGTGGCTCTGTGAACTCTCCTTTCCCAACCTCTTAAACTAGGCGTCTACCGCAGCACTATTTATGATAGTGGTTGGTTTATCCCAAATACTTGTTGGATAATGTTAATTCTCAATAGTTATAGGTCTAATCTTATTGGATTCAGCACCCTTTGGGTTGTTGTTATACTCGTAATATTCGAATTTCCAGGGAGCGCTCAGCGACGCGTCCGTCCAGAGTCCCGTGAAGCACACGTGATCAGTAGGGCTGCGTGGCCGACCACTGCCCTTTTTTTTTTTATATAAAAACTTGTTTTTATTTTTGCCAGTTAATAATACATAGAAGTAGTTTTAAAACAAGATAAAAAAAAACATGAAAATATAATCGCAACTTAATTCTACATACAAAGGATTGTCTCGTAGCTGACTTATTTCTTGAACATTTGTTCAATATAGGAACTCTTGGTTTCACTCTTTGGTTTTGTTTCTTATATGTAAACATATCTAATTAGTTTCGCAGGATTCGTGTACTTAAAAATAGGTTTAAGGCATTTTTTTAAAACATAGCACCTAATTTGTGGACTTACTACTAGCTTAAGCTAAAATACGACCTACTTAAAGAGTAAACTAATATTAATATTAATATTATTATTATTATGTACAGTGTATTTGTATATATATATGTATATTATGTTTAGATATATACACTATTTACAAGTATAGGGTATTCTTCCAAGCTATATCGGTTCTTAATACTTATATAGTGATTCTTATTTTAATTTTAAAGCTTGTCAACTAGCCACCAGTACTTTTTAATATTCTGTGGTGAGGCTTTGATATCTTTTGGTGGTAGTTCTCTGCAAAACCTTGGGTTTGGCGCAGTAAAGGTGTAATATTTGTCGGTTTATAAAGTATTGACTTGGGGTTTTTGCCTCGGTCTATGTGGTAAATGATGGGTGAGTTGTGTGGGTCTGTGATTAGTCCTTCTTTATCTAGATATACGAAGATTTCCGCAGGGGTGAAGCCTGTTATCATTGTCTTTTGGAAGTATAAATCTTGTGGATAATAAGGGCCTGAAATTAAGTTATTGTCCTGACATATGGAAGCTTTTGCGCAGTGGTTTCGGCAAATGTGTATTATGTGTGAATCTATACGACTTATGTTAGCTTTGTGTAGGAGTGTTTGGTTGTGGTAGTGTTTTGTGTAGTTTGAGTCGGGTCTCCTGAACATGCTTAGGCATGCACGAAGGCAGTGTCTTTCAAAAAGCCTTAACTTTTCCATATGATAGTTAGGGATATTGAACCAAATAGGGCATGCATAAGTTATTATAGGTCTTATGAGGCTTTGGTAACAGAGTATTTTACAATGAGTGATTAGGTTTCTGGAGTAGAATAGTCTGCTAAGGCTTTGAAATGCTTGCTTGGCTTTGTTTAATTGTAATTCAATGTGTTTAAAAAATTTTAATTGTGGATCAAATTTAACACCAAGGTAACTGACTAATTGTTTATGTGGTATCTGTAAATCCGATTGGTTGTTTATTTTTATTTGGAATTTTTTCCAGTGAGCGGATACATCTTTATGTGCATTTTTTAATAGCGGACGGAATAAGATGGTTTCGCATTTACTTATGTTGATCTTTAACTTCCAGTTTTGGTATGTTTTGTGTATTTTTCCTATTAATTCCTGTAGTTTGTTTTGAATTGTAGAGGCTTTATTGTTAGTCACATATACTATTAGATCATCTGCGAAGGCTGTTGCAGATAATTCTGAGCTTGAGTTCAGATTGAATAGTTTTAATATGTTTGCAGTGAATATATTGAATAGTATGGGTGATGTGACTGTGCCTTGTTGGAGTCCATTCTGTACTAAGAATTTTTTTGATGACAGATGTTTTCCATCAGACACAATGAACTCTTTACCGTTTATCATATCCCATATAGTTTTTATGACGTGAATTGGGTATTCAAATTTGAGTAGTTTGAAGAGAAGTCCGTCAAGCCAAACCGTGTCGAATGCTTTTTCCAAGTCTATTAGGCAAGCTCCCACACATTTATTATCGTTAAGGGCCCAGTATATGTCCGAGGAGACTTTATTTATTGCGTGTACCGTGGAGTGTTTTTCGCGGAATCCAAATTGTTGATCAGGTAATATATTATGAGTATAGGTGTGATTATTAATTGATTTTATGAGGCAGCGATCAAAGATCTTGCTAATATTTGGTAGAAGACTAATGGGTCTGTAGCTCGCGGGGATTGCTCCATCTTTACCTTTCTTTTTTAGAGCTATCACTTTAGCTGTTTTCCATTTTTCTGGGAAATAGGAGATATTAAGGCAATTATTAAATAATATTGTAAATAGAGAGATGTATTTGTTTGGTAGGTTTTTATAAATTGTGTTGGAAATGGAATCAAAACTAGAAGATTTTTTGTTATTGGTGTTTTTGAGTAGTTTTTTCAAGGAATATTGCGTGGTGAAATAGTCCTCGAGTTCGGGGATGTCAGGATCAGTTGCTGGATGGGTTTCATCAAACTTTACGATGGGAGTGTTATACTTATTGTTTGTTATGTGATTGTTTTTGAATTCATCTACTTTTTTTTTAACAATATTGTCCAGTTTACTAGTGAAGATTTTTAGGTTTTGGGTATGGGTGCTTTCAAAATGGGCCCCTATTATATTAAGTTTTTGGGTTGGATTATTGATTCTGATTATGTTATTGTTATCTTTTGGGATCAGAGCAGGGTCTATGTTGGCTGTCTCAAATAGATCGGTTTTGTCTGCTGGGATGCTTAGCTCCTCGATGTCATTGAGACCCTTGCCCCTGAATAGTTTATTAATTGCGGGAAATGTTTCTGAGGATTTATTTGGTGGTATTTCTTTTATTTTTCGTGTCCAGTACGAATTTATTGATTTTTTGAAGCAGTTATTTATTTTATTTCTTGTTGCGATTAATAGTTCGTTAAGGGATTTGATTCGCTTGTCGTTCAGTAATGGGTTCTTTTTTAGTTTGAAAATTTGGGATAGTAGGAAACTTTTAGCTTTTTGTAGTTTATCAATTTCGGGGGTTCGATATTGTTTAGTGTAGTTAATAGTTTTGTTTTTGGGTGCTACTTTCCTAATAGTGTTTTGTAGAGCTTTTTCCAGGGTGTCCAGGCACTCATCTATCTTAGATTTAGAAAGGTTTGTGTGGGGAGAGATGTCGACGAGGGATATTTCTTTCAGAGCTTGTTTTTGGAATTTTGGCCAGTCAATTTTGTTTAGGTTGAATTTAATCTCGGGGGATTCTCTCTCTATATTGAAGTTGTCGTCAATCGATATGGAAAATAGCAATGCGTTATGGTCGCTGTCGTATGGGATGGCTCTAATTTTCTGGTTATGTAGGTTGTGGAAATTGATCCTTTGGTCGCAAAGGCAGATGTCTAAGAAAGCATTGCTGGCTGGGAAAGTGGGGATGTCTGAGCCTAATAATTGTATTTTGAAAGAGCATTTATTGTCATCTAGCCATTTTTTTAGAGCAAGCCCTCTTGGATTTGTGTGTGTATTTAGCCAGTCATAATGCTTGGCGTTTAGGTCTCCTGCTAGAATGTAGTAATTGCTCGGATTGTCTAGATTTAATTCTGAGAATAATTTCTTCAATTCAGGGATGAATTCGCTTTTATGGTTGCCAGCCGCATATCCGGCTATTATTATTAGTTTTTTGTTGTGTTTCATGGGAAGTTCAATAACTGTGGCTTCTAAGCATATAGCATTATCTAAGCACGCAGGGTATAGCCTTTGGTGTTTTATGTTGTGTTTAATTAATATCGCTGTTCCGCCTCCTTGAATGGAATTGGCTCTGTCTGATCTGTGGATGATGAAGTTTTCGAAAGTAACTTTATATCTTTTGTTTAGTTTAGTTTCTCCTAGGAGGATGCAATGTGGTGATTCACGCTCGATTAATCGAAGTAGAAAATCTCGTCTGTGATGTGAGATTATAGAATTTACATTTATTGAGAGCATTGTAAGTTCTTTATTATTATTCTGAGATGATTTAAGGTGTAGAGCCATTTTGTGAGTTAGGATAATGTGGGGCTATGTAATGATAGAGGCTATTGATTCTGTTTGCATTATTTTCTACTAGGTTGAATAGGTTACCTATTTGGTTTTTAATATCCAAAAGGATTAGCTCTTGTGTGTAGTCTGTCCTTGAGATATCTGTAATGGGTTGTGTAGGTGTTAGTTTTTGTTGCTGTTGGTTTACTGAACCCTGAGTGTGATAGTTGGTGGGTTGAGAGAGTGATTTGTTTTGTGTTGCTTGGCTGTAGGATTTGCTAGGATCTACCATCTTAGAAATTTTGAAGAGTTTCTCTTTGGTTACTTTTTCTTTTTCCAATTGTGTTCTTCTTATATTATTTTGGAATTCTTTGTACTTTGTGCAACCCCTATAGGATGCGGGGTGGCCATGACTGTTGCAGAGTGCACAGTGTAGTAATGGTTTGTTGATTGTAGCTTCATTGTTATCTCTACTATTTATTGTGCAAGCGCCTGGTTGATGGTTATTACTGCACTTAACGCATCTATATGGTAGGTTGCAGTTGCTAGAACCATGACCTAGTCTTTGACAGTTAAAACATTGCAGAATATCTGCGTTCCTGAGTTTTTCCCAGGTTACAGATTGGTGTAGGATTCTGTTGATTTTTGTTAAGTCACTACATTTACTGTTTGGTGATAAGTGTACTAGGTATATTGGGAGGGATATGTTATTGGCTTTAGATTTCTTAGTACTAAATCTGGTTACTTTGATGAATGAAATGGTGTCTGGTTTTACCTTGTTAAGTTCTTTCAAAATGCATTGATCATCAAAGTTGCCTTCTAGGTATTTCATTAAGAATAAATGATTCTTGTCGTACTTTGGTGTGTAGGTAAAAAAACTAGTGTTTGACTGCTTGAGGGTGTCGTTGATCCTCTTGAAGTCTTGTGGGTCATCAGTGTATAGAATATGTTTGTCCTTGCTGGCTGATCTCGTCCAAAAGTTACCGTTGAGTGCTAGGTTGCTACTCTTGATGTTGTCTATGGTGATTTGAGCCTGTTGGCCAAATACATTGATAGGTGGTGGTCTTGGGTGTTGTCTTTTCCATGGTGTTTTAATGTTTGGTTGGTTTCCAGTGTCTGGCTGAGATTGTGGTTGAGAATGATTTTGCCGATCCAGTTGGGGAGGGTTTTGTTGTGGTCCAGTGGTATCTTCGTTATTACTTGGACCTGCCTGTGTAGAGTTTTGTGGCTTCGTTCTATCCATTATCTGATTATTTAAGGAGTTTATCAGCTTCTGCTGGCTCTTTGATTGTTGGATGAGTTGTTTGTTTTGATCTTTTAGATCTGAGATTAGCTGGTTTAGCTCTTTGATGGTGTTCAATAGCTCATTTGTTGTTGAAGGAGATTGAGAGCTTTGACATGGTTCTGATTCCATTTCTGCATTTGGTTGTGCGTGTATCAATGTGTCTATCGAGTCACCCGAGTCACTATCATTATATGATGATGTTTTCTCAGTTTTTCTATTTTTCTGTTTTTGCTTTAGGTTTGGTGAAATATGTTTTTGTTTTCTTTTGTTTAGACTTGTGAGGTTTAGTACTTTAAAAGTCTAGGTGTGTCTTATTAGTGTCTAGAACTAGTTTTCTTATTAGTTCTTTTGACACTACCTTACTTTCGTTTGTTGCTTTGTTGCTTTGTTTATTGTCTTCATCCTGTTTCGTGGGAGGCATTTCAGCCTCTCACGTAGGTGGGCTTTTGTCATTAAGACTATACAGTGCTTGGTCTTGATGACGCTCACTCGCTTTGTAAGGTTAGCTGGGGTTATTTGAGGTTGGAATTTTCTCTAACCCGATATTTAAAGCGTTAGTGATAGTTAGGCTTTGTTGTTTTTTAGATTTTTGAATCTGTGCTTTAAATGGATCACTATAAGAATTGTATATCGTTTTGTAGTATAATTTGCCTATGGAAAATATTTGGATAATGCAGTAAGCGGGAGCGCGATGCTGCCAGTATCCTAGCCACAGGCCAACTGCCGACCACTGCCCTAGACGCTGGGGGATACTAGAGGATGTTTGGAACTTGTATATATTGGAACGAGTGCTGTAGCGAGCACTTGTGAGAGACTTGGGAGCATCAGTGAGACCTCTAGCGGCGGCGTTGCGCACTATGTCCGCCTGCCAGCGTGGGCGCGTGACTGGGACGTCACAACTTAATAATCTAAAAAATCTAAAAAATTTGGACTTGTTAATATTAATTTGTGACATGATTTATGTTTACAGAAAAGAAACTTTATAGAATCCTTGAGGGGCTGGAAGATATGACCGCAAGGTTAATTAGCCGCCTCTCAAGTACCGAGCATCTGTGTGGCCACCCCAGGAGTTTTAGTCGGTAGGAGTCCGACATATCCCCATATCCCGTGTGGTGTGGGGAATCCATGAAGATTTCTCCTGGGACATCAAAAAAAAAAAAGCTTTATAGAATGTACATACAATGTAAGAGTTAGAGTTGTAATTTGTTTTTATAGATTAATTTAGTATATATTATTTAAGTTTAGCTCTGTAAGTGTATATACTGTATATAGCAGTTCATTTGTTGCGTACGCGTCAGCTTCATGTTCTAAATCTATCAGTAACTAACTTGTCTAGCTCGACCAGAGTATTCTGTAATATCAAATACCGATGAGGAGGAAGAAATGTTCCTTCTTGTTCGCCCGGATCACCTAGGACACACACGCGTGTCAGTTTGCTCTCTGAAATAAAGGAATCACCGTTAATCTTTGAACCTGAAATAAAGTCTTAATTAATTTCGAGTCCTCGTCTTCACAATTACCTTTGGGTGATCGTAAGCGATCCGTAAGCAGAATGCTTTAGCGTTTCATGGGCACGAACCCTGTCGAAAGCCTGCCTTGAAGCTCGTCGTAGAAGAAATTCATCTGGAGATTCCCACGAGGTGCAACACATTTAAGCTTCTGTTTTAATCCTTTTAGCGCCACTTTATGGCAGAAATGTGAATTTTTGTAAAATTTTGTACAGTGAATTGCACTGAAATTTTATAAATTACATATTTTGAAAATCTTTTCTTCCAGTTTTAGACTTGTTTATTTATATTTATAAATCTCTAATTCCCTGTAATCACTAATAAACTCATAATTTCAAAATTCCTCGTTTGTCAATAACATTTCAAATACTCATAATCAGGAAAAGTGTAACAAAACATCCCACTTCCGTCTTTATTCCTACAATTGTTATTAATATTATCGAAGATTATTCCTATACTCTTTATGAATTCTGAAAATACTCTGCATTTCAGAAACAGTGGAAACGCCTACAATTAGTATTAGCGAGAAATCACAAGGGAGAATTAACTAGAAAGCTAAAGGGTCATTCCGCGTCAACTGTCGAGGTTTATTCACACATGTTCGATGATTTTGATGAAACTTTGTGTATCTATAGTTCGCAAAGACCCGATTCAAATGCAAAAACCAGTTGCTCGCTAACTATTTTTTTTTAGTTACACGGGTTCAAAGTTTTGGGTCAATTTTTTTTCAAAAATTTATATCTCGGTAAATATTGCAGATAGCCATATGGCTCAAACGCCAAATTAAAGAAAAGGAATTGAAGTTTAATAAAAAAAATACTGCATTCAGAAATACTTGTTTGGAACAAATGTTAATTATAAAAGTTTACAACAAATGCTTGCCATTTCCGAAGGACATCATGGATTTTGATAAAAAAAATTGCTAACCGTTGCTGTGATTCTCTTGCAAACTCCCTCCGAAGGATTTTCTGTAACACCACTTGGGGACCGAGTTATAAATTTTTATTGCCGAGCGCGCCCGGTCAATTTGCCGGCTGGGCGCGCCACGCTTGACTGGCGCGCGGATTCCAGACTCGGCACTCGGGGTAAGTACATTCAAAATAGCCATACCTGTTCAGTTCCTTAGAGCATACCTGCCCAAAGACAATACGCGAATTCGTAGTACGCATCTGCATTCAAATTATGCGACTAGGGAGTGTCATAAAGCAATAAACACCCTTTCCTCTCCAGGTAACAACCTGGGCTCGAGACCGACAACTAGTCGTATGAAACAGATCTGTATATTTAGATTTTTACTGCATACCATACTTAAATATGTCTGCGTGATGACAAACCCCCTCCCTTTGGCAAGGGTTTTCCCAAATTGGGCGAAACGGACACTGTTGGAAGCAGACCTCATAATATTTCGAGACGTCTAACTGTGAAGTGTTCCACTGTGCAGTGTTCGTACGGTCTTCTTGAAACGAAGTCTTACCCTTTTAAAACTTTAAATATTATTAACCGGAAACCATTTAAAAATCGATATGCCGCGTAAACATTGTTCTAACCCGCTATCTTTACCGCATCATTCGTGGTGTTCGAAGAACCTTAGACCCGTCACGTCCCGTTTTCGCGCAAAGTATCCCCGTCTCGAACTAGGGCTTTATCTTTGTCAGCAGTGCAGAATGCGATTGCTTAGATCCAAAGAAGTAGAATCTCCGATATCCCAAGTTGAAGCAGCATCCAGTTCAGCAAACGCAGTAATAGATACAACCGACGCGAGTTCCGATGTTTTTAATATCCCAGTTCGCGATTTAATTGAAGCAGGACCCAGTTTCGCACAAACAATTGGCCCAAATGATTCCCCGGTTAAAACGGAAACCAGTAGCAGCGTGAAAGACAATTCGACGTCAAGCGGTGAAAGTCTGCGCGAACTAGAAGCCCAGCATTCCATTGATATATTGAATAAATCATTAATTTCGTTTGGTACCATCGATAAATCCTAGATTAACGCGGACATCCGGTCAACCTAAAAGAAAACTCGTTAATTTCGAGGAAACTTTAAAATCAAAAGTATTGCGTTCTAACAGCCCTACTAATGACTGGGCTGAATTTCTAAACCACGTGCAGTCTAAATTTCACGAGTGCCGGGATGATAAAGCAAAAATTCAAATCCTAACAATTTTGCCGGAAACGTGGTCAACGTCGAAAATTAAAACATTATTTAATGCATCCGATCGGTTAATCGAAAAGTCGAAGGAAGTCCTTAAAGAAAAAGGTATTTTGTCTCTGCGGGATCCTAGGTGCGGAAAACGTTTGGCAGAGGAATCTATCAAACTCATTAAAGAATTTTATAAAATGCCCGAATATAGTCGTGCGATGCCCGGGAAAAAGGACTACGTGTCTGTAAAAGTGAATAATAAACGCGTTCAAATTCAGAAACATTTGCTTCTTTGTAATATAAAAGAATTGCATGCCGCGTTTCGGGAAAAACATCCAAATATAAAAGTAGGATTCACTAAATTCGCGGAGTTACGACCGAAAGAATGCGTGCTTGCGGGAGCACCGGGAACACAAAACGTATGTGTATGTACGCTTCACCAAAATATAAAACTAATGATTACCGGGGCCGAATTCGATAAAATTACTCAAAAATTGGATACCCCGTTAAAAACATATAAAGATTTTCTGCCGAAAATCATTTGCAATCCTGCATTACCGCGTTGCCATTTAAACGAATGCAAACAATGTCCGGGCCTGTCGGAATTCACAAATGTTTTACGCGATCTTTTAAATAAGAACTCTTCTTATGAGATTCAATACAAGCAGTGGCTTTCCTTGAATAACACAAGTCTACATACAATTACTTCAAATTCAGAGATATTTTTGCACGAATTCGTGAATTCTTTATATAAACTAGTGCCCCATGACTTTATCGCAAAGCAGCAGCACTCTTTTCTCGAAACAATTAAGCACACATTAGGGTCATCAGAATTTTTGGTTTTATGCGATTTCGCAGAAAACTATTTATTTATTATACAAGACGCTGTCCAGGGATACCATTGGAATAAGGCACAAGTAACAATTCATCCGTTCGTAATTTATTATAGACTCAATAACACTTTGCACCACAAAAGTTTAGTCATAATATCTGAAATTGTACAGCATAATACAATCGCGGTTTATTTGTTCCAAAAAAAACTTATGCAATTTCTAATAGACAATTTTTCTCCATCCGGCATAAGTAAGATTTATTACTTTTCGGATGGCGCTGCCTCTCAGTATAAAAATAGAAAGAATTTCGTAAATTTATGCCACCATCAAATAGATTTTGGTTGTGCCGCTGAATGGCATTTTTATGCTACATCACATGGTAAAAGTCCATGTGATGGCTTAGGTGGCACTAGAAAAAGAACTGCTGCTCGCGTTAGTCTACAAAGGCCACTTGTTGTAACCCGACACATGACCCAACTAACTCCGAGCATTGCTCCGAGTGCTGACTAGACTGTTGCCTCATTTTCAAATACTGATGACTTGATAACCAAGAGCTCAGAGCAAATTGCCGAAACTCTAGTATGCAATACCGGTAATGCACCGTAAGCACCTCCTTGGAAGAACGGTATAAAAACACCGATCATGAATCGATCGCGGAGTACAACGAGGAGTCATATGCCCGAGGGCACTCCGCCGCGTCTCCCCAAATTGTAAGCCACCCTGATAGTCGTACCACTGTCCGGGACCGCGCCGAGACTAACTCTCTGCCGTCACCACGATACTAGGCCCAGAGCGGCTAGTATACCTTGGAAGTGACCATTTCTGTACTTCAATAAAATCTCCTGGATCACCAGTATCCGAATTGAGTTCCAACTCTTAAGTGACCGATCCCTTTACCTTGACGTGTGCGACCCCACAAGGGAAGCATAACGATCTTGCGTTGCACGAGGCTTCAATCCGTTTCGCCGAGCTGAGCCGAGACGTGTAACACACTTAACAATCAGATAACGACTCCCCGTGAATTTTATGATTGGGCTACATCCAATTTTGAAATTATTTCTTTTAACTTTTGTACTAACGAGGAGTATAACACTGCTGATGAATTTCTTAAGGACCGTTTTTCTCGAGCAAAACCAATTCCAGGAACCCAAAAACACCACGCGGTTATACCATTAAATGAATCGTCTCTTTTAATAAAATGGTATTCACATTTAAATAATCAACACGGCCAAGTGATTAGATTAACGCGTAACTAAAATTCTGTTATATATCGGTATTTTTAAATAATTCAATTCCACTTGGGTCCTGCAAAACACGTTTTTAATGTGGCCTTTTGCCGGTCTCAAGCCCGGATAACATAGAGAGAAAACGCTGTTTATTGCTTTATGACACTCCCTAGTCGCATAATTTGAATGCAGATGCGTACTACGAATTCGCGTATTGTCTTTGGGCAGGTATGCTCTAAGGAACTGAACAGGTATGGCTATTTTGAATGTACTTACCCCGAGTGCCGAGTCTGGAATCCGCGCGCCAGTCAAGCGTGGCGCGCCCAGCCGGCAAATTGACCGGACGCGCTCGGCAATAAAAATTTATAACTCGGTCCCCAAGTGGTGTTACAGAAAATCCTTCGGAGGGAGTTTGCAAGAGAATCACAGCAACGGTTAGCAATTTTTTTATCAAAATCCATGATGTTCTTCGGAAATGGCAAGCATTTGTTGTAAACTTTTATAATTAACATTTGTTCCAAACAAGTATTTCTGAATGCAGTATTTTTTTTATTAAACTTCAATTCCTTTTCTTTAATTTGGCGTTTGAGCCATATGGCTATCTGCAATATTTACCGAGATATAAATTTTTGAAAAAAAATTGACCCAAAACTTTGAACCCGTGTAACTCAAAAAAAAAAATAGTTAGCGAGCAACTGGTTTTTGCATTTGAATCGGGTCTTTGCGAACTATAGATACACAAAGTTTCATCAAAATCATCGAACATGTGAGAATAAACCTCGACAGTTGACGCGGAATGACCCTAAACGATATTAAATGCATGCCACATGTAAAGTGCCGAAAAAAGGTTCAGAATCTATATTTCGCCAATGATGAATAATACAACAGTAAAATTTATTAATAATTACAATGATAAATAAATCAAAATATAGTAAGTATATATTGCAACATGTTTCATCACAATAGCTAAAACAGATTACATATACTGATCAAAAAAGAAAAAATTTAACGCAACAGATTTATACATTTCTAAATATCGCTATTATATATTACTAGGCTTATGAATTATACATAATACATCACAATATTATACTCCTTAAATAGTACACCGCAACATATAACACTTAAATAATACATCGCAGTACGTACTTACACTACTATTTAGAGTTATATAATATCTTATCATCCTATTATCTTCTGAACGATGTCCTGATGAGCTGCTCCCGGGTGCGTCTTCCTTCTTCTAGGCGTCGTCTTTGTCCGTTTGGCGCATCGTGTCCTGCGTTGGCCGGTTCCTCTCTGTCGTGTCCTACGTCGTCCTTTTCTTCTGCTGCCAGATTGTAATGCAAGCGCATGTTGTGGAGCATTGCGCATGCAATCACAATCTTTGCCGCCATGATTGGATCATAAATCAGCTTCCGTTGCTAGAATAAAAGAATGTTTATATATTTTAGATCGTCCAAGCAAACAAGTCTTGCTACCACATTGTATATTAGTTAACCCTCTGTCGGTGAGGTATTTACATCGCTGAGGCATCTCCAAACCATCTTTAGCAGTCCAAAGCATCGTTCTATAGCGGAACGAGCCTTGCTGTGAGCCTCGGTGTACCGGTACTCCGGAGTGCCATGTGCAGCACCAACAATAGGCGTCATTAGCCAAGGTTGCAGTGGGTAGCCAGAATCCCCTATTTAGAAGGAAACGAAAGAAACGATTATATGTTAAGTCGTGTTAGAACAGAAAATATTCCCCATACTAAACTAGGTTTCTTACCAATTAACCACGTTTGCCGTTCGCCATCATTGCAGCACATCTCCATAAGTGTATGTGCTGCTGACTCCATCCAAATTGCAGCGTCATGGCGGGAACCTGGAAATCGGGCGACGACGTCCAGGATTTTTAAGTCCGGATCGCACACCTAAGAGGAGAAGATTCGTGTAATTGAACTTTAAACATGAATATCTTTCGCGATAATATTAAGTAGAACTAAATAATCTTGTTATACAAACCATTTGGATATTCAGTGAATGCGTGCCATGACGATTCACGTATGCTTCCTCATGAATGCTTGGTGCTAAGATTTGCACATGTGTGCAATCTATAGCACCAATTGCACCAGGAAACGGATGCTGCGCATTGGAGAATTTCCACTGCGCTGCAATACGTTGCCGAGGAGAGCAAAGAAAAATGATCCAGTGCCTAAATACGTGATCGTGTATGGCACAGGTGACGGTCCGGATGCAGCGACTCGTAGAAGACTGACTCATAGCAACGAGAAAGTCTTGTCCAATGGATCGTTGATACGATCCGACCGCATAAAAGCGCAAGGCACACAATACCTGTTGACAAGAAATTTAAATGTGAAAAAGAAATTCAAGACTTTACAAGTGCATACGTCAAGGGCCTTAATGTTAATTGGCCTCGTTAAGGAAGCCTAGGACAGTTCGAAACTTTGGAGAATAGTTAAGCTCCTAATTCGTAGTCGTAAAAAAATGACCAAATAAATCAAAGAGTTGGTGAACGCATCCTACTTTCCTTCAAAGATTACATACTTACTTGCGCTTCCACGCTCAGACCGTGTCTTCGTATCCGCTCTTCCAAATGGGGACGGAGGCTCCCGATGAGATCCCTCGCCAGCACTTTCGACACGCGGAAGAGTTCCCGAAATCCTCTTTCGGGAGGATCTACCAAGGAAGGAAATCTACCAACCGTAGATGAATTTTACACTTAAATTGAACATACTGCAGAGTTTCGTAAAACCAGTTAGAATTATCAAAAGTTTATATTCCAAGGAATAGCCGCATATAAGGATTTCTAGCATAGACGTGCTGAAATTCAGAAAATCCGATTTGAAAGTTGGGCTTGCTAAGCGGCCAGTACTGTCATCTAACCAAACTAAGACGCCGCTGGAACTTTTCAATGGATTCAACTTTTTTGCTTCATTATAAGAGAAATTTTGCATCTGCAGTTAAAGCTTGTGGTCTAATGATTCAATCGGTATCATTTTCCTAACAAAATTTTACATTAAAATAAGGAAAAAGTGTAAAATACGAAAGGCATAGTATTTGACACCTAGAACTTGAACAAATGGCCGTTCGGTGCGCTAGGGCTATTTGCTCAAAACGGCAGATCGTCGTCGGTAACACGTAAAGACGGTTGGCTGTCAGCTCACATGACACACCGAGAAATCGGCGCGCTTCCGATACTCGCTCGTTATACTCGCGTCTTTCACCCTGCCAACTAAGTTCCCCCCTGCAAACGCTATATGCAGCTATAGCTTGGACCTCGGCCTTTCGAGTCGATCAAGCCAAACTTTGATTTTTAGCGAACTGGAGGAATCATCTGCAAAATTCGGAGGCTCGCTAACCCTGTCGGCCTCGCACGACACTCCCGCCACGCCTGTTTGATGCTCACGAACAGTCGGTCATCTGTCTGTGTGCTCCGCCGAAAAGTCGACGCAGTCCCTATACTCGCCCTTTGTAATCGCGTTTTTCACCTTACAAACTAAGTTACGCCCTGCAAACGCTATTTGCAGCTATAGCTTAAACCTCGGTCTTTTGAGTCGGTCAAGTCAAACTTTGATTCTCAGCGAGCTGGAAGAATCATCTGCAAAATTCGACAGCCTGCTATTCCTGTCAGCTTCGATCGCACACTCTTGTCACGCTTGTATTGGTGTACACAGATACGCGGTTGTCTGCTCGTATGGCATACCAAGAAACCGCCGCGCTTCCGATACTCGCTCTTTATAATCGCGTCTTTCACTCTACCAACCATATTACCCCCTGCAAACGCTATATGCAGCTATAGCTTGGACCTCGGCCTTTTGAGTCGGTCAAGTCAAACTTTGATTCTCTGCAGGCTCGAGGAATTATCTGCAAAATTCGACAGCCTACTAACCATGTCATCCTCGCTCAACTAGATCGCAGACTCTAGCCATACCTGTACTGATGCAAACGAATAGGCCCTGCAAGCATTATAATACCCACATCCTCTGCTAAAGTAGACCTCCAAAAGCCTCGAAAAAGGGTCCATATTATAAACCATGTTCACGTTCTTTAATTTTCCATAATAACTTTACAAACGTTCACCCGCACATGCTTGTTCCCGCTCATGCACAGAATTATTAAAGAAATACACGAGAATTTCATGCGCGAAAAAAATATTGACGGCAATTTGTCAATGAATTAAAGAAGTCATAGTATTTTCTGGATGAATACAAAAATTAAAGGTATTTTTTGGCCAATAAATAAATTCAGGCCATCTCTGGTTGCCGTTGTAAAATTGGGCAACTTTTTTGCCTTCCCTCCTGCTTTGCCACTTTCTTAATATGCGCTTGGGATAACTAATATCTCTTGTTAGTTTGTCCGCGATGCCCGATTAAATATATCCAAATGCAAAGTATTAACTTTAACAGATGCTTATGATAATTCTTTATGGAAGTATTGAAGTGGTCATGCGGTAAAGCGGTAGTGCCCGCACCCACGAAGTCCCAAGTTCAGTACTCGGGAATGGCAAATTTTTTTTACATTTCATATTATTTATCGAGCTATAAGGATTATTTATGCTGCAAACAGCCAGGTCATATCACCATAGCTGCCATTCTATTAATTATGGACTCGAAAAGAGATGAGGCCGGTAGATAAATTAAAGCAGCATTAATATTGTTGAACTTTTTAAGACACTTATTGTCAGTGCGTATGACGGATTGCAATGAGCAGAATCACACGATATCTTAGACACACCTACCCAACTTCGCGTTTCTGACCGCCAGCCATTCTTCGAAACATGACATCTTTCTAGTGGGATACAGTACATAAGTATAATACATGCATGTATAGTACGCAACGCTTTGGCATCCTTATTCACAGTGTTCTCACACTTATTGCAGAAATTGACTGCAGATATATCTAGAGGCGCTTTCTTTTATCAAGAGTAGTTTCTAGTTTCACCGTGTGTTCGGGAAAGCGGGGCAGTCAGCTCTGGCTTTTTTCAAAACGTGCGATCCCCCTTGGAGGACCATGGGTAGGGAGGAGGTTCTGCCGAGAACAATGTCCCGCCCGTGTTTTATTTTTACCCGTCATAATTTCCCGCGCTATTTGGTCAACGCGGTTGTTAAACTCGATAGCACCTGCTCTCCCACTGGCGTTACCGCCAGGCGCTAATTAGCAACCGAAGTTGCTAACTAGCGCCCTCCTTTTACAACCGAGGAGATAACTTAGCGTGGACCAGCGCTAACATGGCGATAGCGCTTGATAGCGCCGGTTGTTAAGCATAGCGCGAGAACCGAAATCGCACCCCAGGTCGCTTACAATACTGACAATATCTTGTATCCCTAGATTTGATATTCGGATACCTAGCTATTTCTTTTTGTGAAATTTGAGAAATTTCTACGGCACTGGCTATTTGTATCGCATCCTCGAGAGTTAATGGTCTTTGTGATTTCACGATGATTGAAATGTATTTAGGAAGACCCATTACAAAAACGTCAAGAGCTTGTTTCCGGAGTAGGTTAACGCATGCTTGCCGTTAGGTTGCGGATAATCACGAATCTAAGCTATTCGTTAACTTAATTAAACAACCTCTTACCCTGTGTGAGTATGAGAGTACGTTCTCATTATAATTTTGTTTTTGCCATTGTCCCTGTGACCGTCTTTGGGTGTAAGCTTCTATTAAATATGATTTTAATGCTGACCAGTCTGGCAATGTTCTATTTCTTATTAATGATCTCGCATTTCCAGTGATTTTAGTTTCGACAATCGCGAACAGTATTGGTTTTGATTCCTCGCTTACTAGAGAGATTGCTTTGTCGCAATTGTCGCAAAATTTGAACAGGCTAGCTTTGTTACCGTCGAACCTGCTTAACATTTTGCTGCTAATTCGATTTTGATTGTGACGGCCATGATGTGTGATGAGTAACGATTGAGTCGAAGAACGAGTTGAGTTAAGATGAATCTACGATGTTACACTTACAATAAGTGGATTAATAAGATAACGTCACTGTTGCTGTTGTCGATGATATTTTCGGTTTAGGTTGTAATGGAGTTGTTGTGAAGTCCGCCAAAAGTCCTTTTAAAGTTGAAGGATGTTGTCTCAGCTTGTTTCTTGTCAATCGTTCCTTTTTCCTCGAGGCAGCACTTGAATTCCCGAAGGTGATTCTGCTTAGCTCGGTTTGGAGAGGTGCAATAGTTCATGTTCTGCTTCAGCGTGCCCGAATAATTGCTAGTTCTCCAGATTGGATCCGCCCGTTGATCGAAGACTTAGTAGTCACCGTGAGGATTTTTGAAATTTTGGCGAATTTTCCTCACGTTCACAGAAGGTATTTCACTTCTAACACCAAATTTTGTAATGTACTCAGGGGTTTACAAGACTGTTGCCTAACAAATTCTGATTTATTCCTTTGACTTTTAACGCTTTAGGCTAAGACCTTGAGTACGGGAGTTACAGGTTTTTCACAGAAAATGCTCAGATCGAATGCTAAAGTAGAAAATAGGAGTGAGCCTTTTAAGGGCGAATTTTGGGGAGAGTGGGGCGAGGAAATGTCTTGTTGTCGCGGACTCGCTCACAATTAGTCACCCTTGATTCATCCGATAGGGGATGGATGCGTAAGGCCAGATGGTAGCTATTTATGAGTTTCGGACTAAAAGGTCCAACATAAGTGTAGATCTATAACTAAAGTAAGAACTAATAAACAGGGTACACTTATGACTAAACTTATCGTGGAGACGGGATCGGTACATTACATTGATACTAACTCTAGTATCATTGAATTCTAGTATCACTATCTCTGGTAATAATTCATTTGCTCTTGAGTAATCTATGTTCTCTTCGCTGGGGTCCGGATTATTTCGCGCGTCAATACTTTCTTTGTAGTATTTATCTCCTACCATGAGTATATAGTCGATATCGCTAGGGCACCAACCGTTGGGATCTCGTATATGTAAAAGCATTTAAAGACAATAAAGTAATAAAGACATACTGACATTTATTTCCAATTCTCTATATCTCTCTAGCGTGCCTAGTCTTTCTACAATAATTATAATTCCAGTTTGGTTTAACCGTAGTTGCAATTGTTCGGCCACTTCGGCTACATCGCGAACAAATAATACTACTTGACCTTTACACCAATCCTGGCCATACCGAGTTTGTACTTTGACTATTTTTATGGAAGGTACAATTTTACAGAGCATTTGTCTTTCCGTGTTTGGCAAGTCGTTAATTTCTTCCGATACAGCCATTAGTGTCATGTTATTCCAATACGCCTTCGACGGGACTTTATGCTTCTTAAGGATTGAACAACGGGGGCAAGCAATTATTATTGCGTTACATTCAGCTAGACGTGTGGGAAGGAGAGTGGATACAAGCGCCGTTTGTAAATTTATACGTTATTGTGGGTACAACTTACAACATACATATAGTACACGGTACATCGGCGAAAACATTGACAACCGATTTGAAGTGCTCTTCCGACATTATACATTTTTTCTTGTCAAGCGGTTGCCAGCTGCATATTCATTAAACGTGTACCTCTTTCCTCATTACTTTCGTTTGCTATTACTCGTCGGGCACGATTTCTTACACGCGTCAACTGGCACGCACATTCCTCCGGCGTTTCGTTTTCCAACTGGGCTATCACCAAATCGATTCTATACGTTCTTTCTTCCTCTGTCGCGTTCTCTAATCGCGCCTGTATAAGACCAATTCAATGCTCGCGTTCTGTCAGAGTTTGTTTTGCTAGGCGTGTACGAATAACACTTAGCCTGCGAGCATTTTTCAGGTGTTTCGTTTTCCAATCGCGAGCGAATAACACTTAATCGTTTCTCTTTTCCCTCGATCTTTTCATTATCCAGCCGCGTGCGAATAACATTTAATCGTTTTTCATATTCTTCGGGCGTTTCATTATCTAATCGGGTGCGAATAATATTGAGTCGCTTTTCATATTCCTCCTGCGTTTCGCGTATCTGCCTGGCTTTATTGTAGATTCGCAATTTTTTAAGTTGCGTGGCACGTCCTTACTGCTTTCCTTCCAGCACTTCGCCTTTATGCGGTTTCTATATTCATCAAGATATTCCTTCTTCTCGTCTTTTGGTTCTTCTGCGCAAATTTTCCGTTTGCGAGCGCCCTCCTTCGGTGGTCTACCCATTGCTTCGGCTCGAATTATTCCACTTTCACTTGAAAAATTATATATTCCTTACGCACTTCGTAGTCACTCGTTATAACCGTCACTTGCGAAGTATAGAACACTTGTGTTACTTGGACAAAATGCTCGATACGATAGAGACTCCCACAATATTGTATCTATATATATATCTCCCTCTCTCTTGCGCGCGCACACATCCCCACCCTGCCTTCTCCTCTCCCACCATGCCGAAATACAGTAGGCCCTCTCTAACTGCTCACGCTCGGAACCTCCCTAATTGCTCGTGCGTATCCCTCCCCCCACTAATTAGGAATTCCAACTTTATGACCCTTTCGGACTGCACTTTCGGCCCCTTAGGACCGTCTCAATGACCTGTTAGTATTATAAAAATCATATACATTTTCTACGAACAACAATGATTAATTTTAACATTATAGTACAGAGTGATTTGTTTCACAAATTGCTCACATTCTCCTGAGTAAAATGGCATCAAACACTCGTTAGTGTTAAAGGTAATGACACACGCAAATTCTTACAGTACAACCTTCCTGTGTACATACATCTTGCAATTGGTCAATTTGGATCGTGTTTAGTATCGTTTTACTCAGGTGAATGTCACAGCTTTGATAAACAAATTGTGTTATTAATGAAAAAGTTATGTTATTAACATAGAATTCATAACTTATAAACTTTCGCTCTTACTGGAAAAACGCCTGTTTTTTTACACCCCCGATGTCATAAAGTGGACGGTACAGAGTCATTAATACCGCAGTAAAATGGGTTTCCGAGACCCAACTTTACAACCCACTGGACTCCCTTAGAGGCTCATGTTCGGTCTCGTACGACGAGCAGCTGGATAGGTCCTACTGTATAAGCCACTGAATACACCGAAAACATTCTACAGATATGAAAATGAGATTTCGCACCAAGTTGAACTATTCATCGGTTAGATTAATATCTCAAGTCGAGGCTTATACTCTACATCAGTGCCTGCGAAGTTAGGCTTTCTGAGCTTAACTGGCACCCCCACTCTGTCAATTTTTACGACGTTTCTACCTGCTTATACCTTCGTGTGCGACGGGCAACTCCGGTCATCACCGAGCGGGAGCTCCCTGCTAATACCTGGTATGCTATGTCTTAAAATATTGTAAAATGAAAAAAATATTTTAAAAAAAATGTGACCGACTTCGAAAACTGACAGCGCTGAAAAGTAAAAACTAATTTTGCTGCTTTCACTCAACCTACCTTTGTAAACCTTATTGCAACTTTTCGGAGTCAATTAATAAAACAATTTGTTTATCAAAGCCGTGACATTCACCTGAGTAAAGTGGTACCAAACACGATCCAAATTGACCAATTGCAAGACATATGTACACAGGAAGGTTATACTGTAAGAATTTGCGTGGCTTATTACCCTTAACACTGCCGGTATCTTGTGATTCTTTGAAGTAGGTCGTGTTCGGTGCCATTTTACTCAGGAGAATGTGAGCAATTTTTGAAACAAATCACTGTTGTACTATAATGTTAAAATTAATCATTTTTGTTCGTAGAAAATGTATATGATTTTTATAATACTAACAGATCATTGAGACGGTCCCAAGGGACCGAAAGTGCGGTCCGAAAGGGTCATAAAGTTGGAATTCCTAATTAGAGGGGGGGATACGCACGAGCAATTAGGGAGGTTCTGAGCGTGAGCAGTTAGAGAGGGCCTACTGTATTTCGGCATGGTGGGAGAGCAGAAGGCAGGGTGGGGATGTGTGCGCGCGCAAGAGAGAGGGAGATATATATATAGATACAATATTGTGGGAGTCTCTATCGTATCGAGCATTTTGTCCAAGTAACACAAGTGTTCTATACTTCGCAAGTGACGGTTATAACGAGTGACTACGAAGTGCGTAAGGAATATATAATTTTTCAAGTGAAAGTGGAATAATTCGAGCCGAAGCAATGGGTAGACCACCGAAGGAGGGCGCTCGCAAACGGAAAATTTGCGCAGAAGAACCAAAAGACGAGAAGAAGGAATATCTTGATGAATATAGAAACCGCATAAAGGCGAAGTGCTGGAAGGAAAGCAGTAAGGACGTGCCACGCAACTTAAAAAATTGCGAATCTACAATAAAGCCAGGCAGATACGCGAAACGCAGGAGGAATATGAAAAGCCACTCAATATTATTCGCAGCCGATTAGAAAATAAAACGCCCGAAGAATATGAAAAACGATTAAATGTTATTCGCATGCGGCTGGATAATGAAACAGTCGAGGACAAAGAGAAACGATTAAGTGTTATTCGCTCGCGGTTGGAGAACGAAACACCTGAAGAATGCTCGCAGGCTAAGTGTTATTCGTACACGCCTAGCGAAAGAAACTCCGACAGAACGCGAGCATTGAATTGGCCTTATGAAGGCGCGATTAGAGAACGCGACAGAGGAAAAACGAACGTATAGAATCGATTTGGTGATAGCCCGGTTGGAAAACGAAACGCCGGAAGAATATACGTGCCAGTTGACGCATGGAAGAAATCGTGCCCGACGAGTAATAGCAAACGAAAGTAATAAGGAAAGAAGTGCGCGTTTAATGAATATGCAACTGGCAACCGTTTGACAAAAAAAAATTTATAATGTCGGAAGAGCACTTTAAATCGGTTGTCAATGTTTTCGCTGATGTACCGTGTACTATATGTTGTAAGTTGTTGTACCCACAATAGCGTATAAATTTACAAACAGCGCTTGTATCCGCTCTTCTTCCCGCGAGTCTAGCTGAATGTAACACAATACTAATTGCCTGCCCCCGTTGTTCCAACCTTCTTAAGAAGCATAAAGTCCCGTCGAAGGCGTATTGGAATAACATGACAGTAATGGCTCTACCGGAAGAAATTAACGACTTGTCATACACGGAAAGACAAATGCTCTGTAAAATTGTACCCTTCATAAAAATAGTCAAAGTACAAACTCGGTATGGCCAGGATTGGTGTAAAGGTCAAGTAGTATTATTTGTTCGCGATGTAGCCGAAGTGGCCGAACAAATGCAACTGCAGTTAAACCAAACTGGAATTATAATTATTGTAGAAAGATTGGATGCGCTAGAGAGACATAGGCAATTCTAAATAAATGTCGGTGTGTCTTTACTTTATTGTCTTTCAATGTGTTGTTTACATATACGAGATCCCAACGGTTGGTGCTCTAGCATTAATGATTATATACTCATGGTAGGAGATAAATACTACAAAGAAAGTATTAACGCGCGAAATAATCCGGACATCAGCGAAGAGAACATAGATTACTCAAGAGCAAATGAATTATTACCAGAGATAGTGATACTAGAATTCAATGATACTAGAGTTAGTATCAATGTAATGTACCGATCCCGTCTCGACGATAAGTTTAGTCATAAGCGTACCCTGTTTATTAGTTCTTACTTTAGTTATGGATCTACACTTATGTTGTACCTTTTAGTCCGAAACTCACAAACAGCTACCACCTGGCGTTATGCATCCATCCCCTATCGGATGAATCAAGGGTGACTAATTGCGAGCGAGTCACCGACAAGATATTTTCTCGCTCCACTCTTTCCAAAATTCGCCCTTAAAAGGCTTACTCCTGTTCTCGACTTTAGCTTTCGATCTGAGCATTTCCTGTAAGAAACCTATCTCTGTAACTCTGCTGCTCAAGGTCTTAGCCTAAAGCCTTGACAGTCAAAAGAATAAATTAGAATTTGTCAGGCAAAAGTCTTGTAAATCCCTGAGTTCATTACAAAATTTGGTGTCAGAAGTGGGATACTGTAGGATAATAAAACACGGGAAGTGCTCGGTAGATGAAATGTATTTGGAACACCGCTTCGTCCACACGTGGACGATCCGTCTGAACTCTCCACGCCGTCTGACCCTCGTTGTTCGGGGCAGAATCTTCGGTGATCGTCCTGACGTTCAAATGTTTTTCTCACGCATACACTCACACACTCTACACATACGCTTTTGTCTTTCTCTCCTCAGTCGCTTTCTCACTCTCTCTCTCTCGTACTCAATCGCTCTCACTCACTCATACTTCTCGCTCACTCGCTCGCCTTATATCGAATATTTCGATCCCACAATACCTTCTGTGAATGTGTATTTTACTTATATTTGCGCCGACTCCGAAAAGTTGCAATAAGGTTGTCAAAGGAAGGTTGAATGAAAACAGCAAAATAATTTTTTACTTTTCAGCGCATTTTTATTTTTTATTGTATTTTTTCAGGTCTTTGAGTTTTCAGTTTTCTGGGATGCTGTCAGTTTTCAAAGTCGGTCACATTTTTTAAAAATATTGTTGTTATTTAATGCTTTTTAGTATATGAAACGTATAGAACGATGGGTCGCAGTAGATAGCATCTCGAATTTCATTGATGCACTTGTGTACCAGTTATAGACAAACAAATGTACCTGAAATTAATGAGGAAAGAAAAGCTTGTGTATTGCAAAATGTATGTAAGGGAGACACTTCGAGAACTTCCCCCATAAGTGAATAAAAATTTCATTCTGATCGAACAAGCCCTCACAAAACTATATCCGGACAATTAAACCTTCGGTTTGGTGCAATAAAGGAAGGTAATGTTAAAGAATTTCCGAAAAAGTTAGAACGGTTCCATTCACGAAATATTCTGTATGAGAGAGAAAAGGTTTCAACCCAATTTATCCATCCATCGCATTGATACTGGCGGACGAACGCAATAACAGTTCTTATGCGATAACAATAGCTAGCCTTAAACAATATTGAAAATTTTGCAATACGGCCGTTCTAGGGCCCGTCTCTTTAAAATGGAAAAGGTATCGACCTAATGGAAACATGCGGTGCTGACATATTGCCAGGCAAACACGAACTTGGCGCATATCACGCCTTCTATATAATAATAATAGTTTATGTTAAATGAACTACGAAAATTTGTTAGCGGGGCCACTGAAAGAATAACGCCTACGAAGTAGATAAAGTTTGACCAGGGTCGATCCATCCATTTCAGAAATATCACAGGACAAACGAAATTTTAGAAGAAACGTGAAATCGGCCATAAAGCCGGTATTTATGCACTAACAATGGTTAACGTTAAACAATTTCGCAAAAATTTGTAATGGGACCAAGCTGCGAGCATCCTGTATAAGATAGGCCAGATTTCATCAAGATCGGTCCATCCATCTCGGAGATATCGACGGACAAACGAAAATTGTAGTAGAAACATGAAATCAGCGTAAAATTGGGACTTTATGCAATAACATTGGTTAGCGTTAAACAATTTCCGAAAAATTTATAATGGAACCAAACTGTGAACATCCTCTATAACATAGGCCGGGTTTCATCCTGATCGGTCCAGCCGTCTTCCCGTACTAGGCGGACAAACATTGAAAAAAAACATAGCGATCGAATTGAGTACCTCCTCCTTTTCGAAGTCGGTAAAAAATGTGACCGACTTCGAAAAACTTACAGCATCCCAGAAAACTAAAAAATAAAAGTAAGCGGAACAAAAAATGCGCTGAAAAATGCGCTACAAAATAATTTACTGTTTTTATGCTTTCGTAAATTTGAAGTCATAACGTACAACTTTGACAACTTTCCTTTGACAACCTTATTGTAACTTTTCTAAGTCGGCGCAACTATAAGTAAGCCCAAAAAGATCTTGCCTTGCAAAAAAATGTGCCGCATTCCACAAAAATAACTTTGTGGTGAAACCACCTCTATCAAATTGACCAAAAACGTAAATTGATATCATTGGAAAGCCAAGTCTTGATTCAAACACCCTAGTAAAAAAAAAACAGGAACAGGATATGAATGTAAAAACCAAACCTTCAATCAGGAATTGAAAACAAAACGTATATGTTAAACAATCGTAAAAATTAAATTCAAAATATATCTCTTCTGTTCGTTCAATTTATCAAAAAAAAATGTAATACTTAGCCCGCCCGGTTTTTCACAAATCGAGTTTCAAGTCTTTCACACGGTAAACGAATGAAATGTTAAACCTATACCTATATCCTGTCATTAAGAAAGCTACGTTCTCCAAAAAATACTCTCCATCATACATCCCAAAATTAACGATACAATACCGATTTGCGATAATGAAAGGTATTATTTGAATAATAATTTACCATCTGAGCAGTCACTAAGAAAGTTACTTTCTCCAAAAAATACTGTCCATTTTACATTTTACCATTAACGATACAATAGCGATGTGCAATAATATAAGGTATCATTTGAATCATAAGGTTGCATCCATTTATGTGTAGATTTGAAACTCGAATTGTGAAGAACCGGGCGGGCCAAGTATTATATTTTCTTTGATAAATTAAACGAACAGAAGAGATATATTTTGAATTAAATTTTCACGATTGTTTAACATATGTTTTGTTTTATATTCCTAACTGAAGGTTTGGTTTTCACATTCATATCCTGTTCCTGTTTTTTTTTACTAGGGTGTTTGAATCAAGACTTGACTCTCCAATGATATCAATTTACGTTTTTGGTCAATTTGATAGAGGTGGTTTCACCACAAAGTTATTTTTGTGGATACTATCTATTGGCACCCAGCATTTACACAGGAAATTATAGCTCTTTAGCTTAAATGATTGCTGTGTTACACACCTGACAAATCTAATACTTTCAAATTGAATCAACTAAAGAAACAGCTTGGGTATCTTATGTACTTATGAAGCGTTGGCCTAATTATGTGCAATTTAAGAGCATGCTATCTATTCGCAGCCAGAATATACACATAAAATTGTAAGTCTTTAGTTTAAGTGGGTGTTGCATTGCGTACTTGACAATCTTCATAGTTTGAAACTGAACCGAGTAAGGAAATAACTTATCTATCTCATGTTTCTTATAAAGTGTTGGGCCTGATTATTTGGTATTTAAGGGCACACTATCTATTGGCAGCCACCATTTACTCAGTAATTTTCATGTTTTTAACTTAAATACTTTTGATAATTTTGAATTTCAACATTATTATTATCACTAATATATCATTAATATTCCTCGGTGCTTGTTTGAACAGTCAAGGGCTTGAATGAAGATAAAGTCAACATATATACAATAACATGTACATAAAAAACTTATATCCGAAAATCATTAATTTCATTTAAAGGCGTTCATCGCGCGCTCAGTTCAACCACGGCGATCTCAAGGAGCACGTGTATAAACACGAGCACGCGACAACGCCAGTGTCATGCGCAGTCACGGTTAGTCAATCCATCTCTGTTTTACACATGATTTCATCGTGTGCAGCTTTCTCTTTCACTCACGTGGTGAAACTCCACCACCCTCAGGATAACCGAGTCCAGGCACTCCAGGCGCTCCAGGCTACGCAAAACAGTATGAAGCTGAAGCCCCTTGAAGCAACACGTGAGTACGTAATTAAAGTCACTCTGCGACTGTTTCACTTAAATATAAATATTAAAAAATAATGTCAATTTCATAATCTAGAAACATGCAGAATCACGGACAAGAGCAGCCGATGGAGGCGGAGTTTGACAACGTAAATCGTAAGTGTAGTCACAAGTTTGTCACATTGTTCTATTTGCTTCTGCATTCTGCTATATTCTCCCTTTGCTTTTCTGCATCTCCACCTATCATCTACCTATGTTTATGAGCTTTGGAATATCGTAAATTAAAATCTCTGTTTCTCATCTGTCCGTCCACGTCAAGGATCAGTACTATCGGTATAGAATCCACCAGTGTTCTGTCCGCATTTGCTGTATTTCTGTCGCTTGGCTTCCACTTCATACGCTCAGTATATGCATTAAATATAACATTTTCAGTCTACGTTCGCATGCATATACTTTTTAAAACATTCTCTCCACCTCTGTCTCAATTTCTTTGTCTTTGTGTCATGTGAGCGTACGCGTCCGAACGTTCGCTGGCTTTCGCAGACTTAGTTACAATGTCTTTGTTCTTCTCGCCCAATATTCTCGCATTGTTATTCCGTAGCATAAACCACCATTCTAAGAAATACTTGCAGAAGCTGATAAAGTTTAAGTCTACGAGAATACGAAATAAAAATGCTAGAATATTGGTCGAACACGAATACATCGTAACGAAATGCGTAAGAGGCAGCGACGTTCTAGCGCGTTCACTCACGTAACACAGAGGGAGGAGAGAGAGAGAGAGATGGACTGAATGTTTCAAAAAGTAAATGCTTACGAACGCGGATTGAACACATTGAATTTTATGTATATGATGTACGTATGCACAAGGTGGAAGCTATGCAAGAGGCATAGAGTTAGTTATTTACAAAATTATTCATGTTATTCATAAATATTTTCAGAAATGAGGGAAGAAATCAAACGCTTGCGGCTGTTAGCAAGCCAGCTACCACCACCACCCCCGCCGATACCTGTACGGCCGAGCGCCGAGCGTCAGCCTCAGCCCCAGCCTCAGCCCCAGCCCCAGCCTCAGCCTCAGCCTCAGCCTCAGCCTCAGCCTCAGCCTCAGCCTCAGCCTCAGCCTCAGCCCCAACCTCAGCATCAGCCCCAGCCTCAGCCCCAACCTCAGTCTCAGCCTCAGCCTCAGCCCCAGCCTCAGAGCCAGCCCCAACCCCAACCCGATCGTGCATCTTTGCAGGCCGTACGGGGCCACAATAGAAGTATGTATATACATTTGTATGCGTCTTTCAACGAACTCAAAAAGATTCTCCATAAAAGACACAAATGAGCAATAGAAAACAAAGCAGTCGTACAGAAGACATGATTCCAGATCCATGGAGCGTCTGAGAACACCATTACAATTTCCGAAGATGTAATTCTCGCAAGAATTAGGTTTATTTCAAAATTCGTTTCCCTTATTTCCCCTATATTTATTTGTATTTATCTGGAAACAGAGGAAAAGTCAATAATCAGTGTCGAAACTGTTGCAGTTTACTTATTCTTCAATTTTTCTTATTGTCTTAATTTCACCGAGAATCACATCTTCAGAGAATGTATTTTTTTCAGACCAACCATAGATCCACAATCATGTCAACCATGCTCTCTTGTCCTTTACTTATTTGTGCCTTCTTTGGAGAATGTTTACAATCTACTTGCCGTTGAAAGATGCATATAAATGTTATACCAATATAGCAACAAATAAAACATTCTTTCAATGTTTCATTAATTTAATTTTAAATCTGCTACAGAACGCTTCAAGGCTGGGGGAAAATCGAGGAGAGCGGCCGCCGCCAGAAGACGAAGAGGAGGACATGGCGGTGGACGTGGACGTGGACGTGGGGGTGGTCGTGGACGCGGGGGAAATGATATGAAAAAATCATATTAACATTTACCGATATTAACATTAAGATACACATTATAGAACCTTATATTAATTAATTAAGAATATATGTTTTGTTATTATTTTTCCAATATCCTTCGCGTTCTGATTACCCACCTAATCTCATATTATTAATTACAGTTACAATTGCATTATAGTTTTAGATCTTTAACTGTTGCGTTCTTTGAGCGACGAAATCTACAGTCAGGATACACTAAAATAAAATTACAGTGCGTATGAAACCGCAGATTAAATAAATTAAATAAACTATAGCCTCATACGTACTACAGTTTTGGTGCATCTTCACTGTCAAGTGCCTAGCTAATTCAGCACAAAGCTAAAGTGCTAAATAGAATTAGTGTAAGCAAATTCTGATTTTTTACCAATAGCCAATATATTCTTATCTGATGTATGATTGGTAATTATTGCTTACTTGCTCTCCTGCACTAAAAATAATAATATTGAAATCAATTCCATAGTACAAAAATCATTTAAGTTAAGAATAGGAAATTTACTAATAAATGCTGGCTGTCAACAGCTAGATAGCACAGCCTTAAACCTAGCTAATCAGGCCCAATGCTTTATGAGGTACATCAGAAGCACAAGTTCTTACCTCATTCATTCCAATTTTAACCCCTTAGCTTACAATATCGTGTTAGAACCGTGGTACGTCGACCGGGTTAATCATTAACAAATCGTGCCAGAGACGTGGTATGTAGACAACGCCAAATGTAAATAAACATCCCAAAGACATTGCATAAATCTTTATTGTTCAATGATCAATTCATCCTAATTACTTACGAAAGATCTTGCAAAGTAAAGTTACTTGTACCAAACAGATGTATTTAAAAAACCATGAATAGCTGGACGAGCGATCGACCTTGCAATTATTTACGGGCCGCGCCATCGGAACTTAAATCGTACGGCAAGGGGTTAAACTATGAGACACACCTCAGAACATCTGAGCAGAAGATCCAAAATATCCTGACTAATAGCTACTTCGATGTTTCATAATAAGGTATACATAAGATAAACAAACTGTTTCCTTACTTGGTTCAATGTCAAAGCATGGAAATTGTCCAGTACGTAATACAAGAATCACTTAAGCTAAAAATTTACAATTTTCTGAGTAAATTTTGGCTGCCAATAAATAGCATGCCCTTGAAATCCACCTAATCAGGCTTAACACTTTTGAAGATATATCAGATAGGCAAGCTGTTTCCTCACTTGATTCAATTTAAACATCTCAAAACTGTTCAGTGCATAGTAGAAGAATCATTTAAATATTCTAGCTCTTTAGCTCAAGTGCTCCTTAAGTAACAAACTTTACTGTCAAGACACAGCTACTACAGTAAATTAGGTTGTGTATGAGCATATTGCTTGGTTAATATTATAACTGTAAAGCGTTAAATTAAACAGTGACTCACATTAGCAAAAGAAAGATTACCAATAGATAGAATGGATTGGAATATCCATTATAAATGATTTGATGGAACACTTTTCAAGTTAAATATTCGACAAGCTATTCTCTCATTCAGAGTCTAGTTTTTCTTTTATGTATCCTGAGATTGTCAAGTGCCTAGCTAATGGAGAGCAAACATAAAGTGCTGAAATTCATTTAAGCAAATACTGATTACTAATCATATGTTAGACACTGGATAACGAGCACTCGTTTACCAAATGCAGTGAATTAAGCACATATGACACTTTTGACATTTCATAATAATTCTCAACTCAATAGTCACAAGATAATGAGGTCATTGACAGAATACTCTTTTATTAATCTGAATTAAATTAATAATAAATACAATCCGACTGTATCAGATAACCAGCTACATATCACATATAACCAGCTTAACCAATGTGTCGCACTAGCTTTAATAATAATGAAAAAAAAAAACCAATGTGTCGGTAACGTAAACACGATACAGTCATATTATCTCCGCAGCCCGTAGCATTTCGGTGTGCTGCCATCTCGCATGAAACATGTGAAAGCCACATTTTTAGGAATATATCCTATGAAATCGGAAACTGACACGCCTTTACCTCGATTAAAATAAAAGCTGGAGAAATTCATATCTCCTGAATGACTGAACCAATTTGCTTGATTCTTGGCTCATTGCATTCAGAAAAATCAGAAAAAAATACAAAATTAAGAAAGAAATCCTCGGAACCATACATTTTTCATAAATCGAGGTGAAAGTTTTATAGCAGACGACAACCGCTACACTTCGGGATAATTATCCTCGGTAGTTGCGCGCCGTCCTTTATATACTACTACTTGGCGCGAGACTCTACCGAGTCTCCTGAAATACTATTGTTGCGTATCCCGTGTTGCGTATCCCGATCTCTCTCGTACTCTGAATTAGCTTCTAGTCGACAATGCTGACATTTTTAATCAGTGGCGGATTATTCAATTCAAATTTAAGCATGCATAAAGAATCATAGGAATAAACAGGTTTCTGTAATGATATCTCGAAGATAGGAATGCGATATTAGGCACGCAGATGTCGAACAATTGTTAAGGGAAAAAGTAGAGAAGCGAGGCCTGGAATAAACATGGGTAATAGCTAAAAGTCACGTCTCAACTTCTTAGCAAGTCCTCGATAGGCCTAGGACAATGGGTCAGAAAAACTCAAGTGCCGAGGCTCTTCGATACTTTCTAAACATACGGAGTCAATTGCGCCCCATAATAAATGACTTCCTGGAACCAGGCCCATGCTCTTTCTCTCTCGACAGGAGTAGGACCCAGCGAGGAAGGAGAGCCCTTCTACTGCGCGCGCCTGCGAATTCTAAGGGTAGGAGTAAGACCCACGGGAAGGGCACCTATCCCTGCGCGTAAGAACCAGCGTCTTCCTTAACGATCGCCGGATTGGCTCCTTCCCACGCGCCGAAAGAAGGGCGCCTTCGAAGACGTTCGCCAATTCTTTCTGGAAGAACGAACGTCACTTCGCTTTCGATTTCCTAGTGTTTCACTTTGAATCGAATTCGGAATTTTCTCTTGAATCTCAAAGCGTTCATTTCGTTTGCATTCGCAAATTCTTAACTTCGTGTTCGGATCCCTGCGTTCGACTTAGTAGTTATTTTGTACTGGGCAGTAGTATAACCATTTTGCTTTAAAATAGATTCATTTATTTTCCACATTATACATTTTCTCATTCATATTTCCTGCCTTCACGAGCAGGGTGCCAAGCACCCCACGGGCACGCTTACCCACCTTCAGTGGATAAAAGCCCTGAGTACGCAACACTATAAAGGACAGGAAGTTATAACAGACTGTAGGCAAGAGAATGCTCGTTACTATTGTATGCATCATTCTGCCTTCATCTAGCATGGAAGTATTCCTGTGAATAGATAGATAGATATATACTCATATGGATATCTTATCTAAACGTAAACCTCATCCAACATACTACTATTATTAACATTAACTGGTCTGGTATACGACGGACAATTCTAATATCTCGTAAATGTAGATGATTGTTTCAAATATGAATACACATATAAAAGACTGATAGCAAGATACCGCTCGTTACTCTCGTGTGCATCATTCTCTCTTCGCCTATCATGGAAGTATTCCTGTGAATAGATAGATAGATATATAGATGAAGATAGAAGAAGAAAGTGAGAGCGTCAATGAGCGTAATCAAGTGGGATAGGACATGGGGCGATAAAAGAAAGAACACGGGTAAGCGCGGTTAAGCCCGATGAGTAGTATTTTACTTATATTGGCGCCGACTCTAAAAAGATGCAATAAGGGTGTCAAAGGAAGGTTGTCAAAATTGTACATTATGACTTCAAATTTACAAAAGTATGAAAACAGGAAATTATTTTTTACTTTGCAGCGCATTTTTGTTCCGCATACTTCTATTTGTTATTTTATTTTTTCAGGTCTTTTAGTTTTTAGTTTTCGGGGATACTGTAAGTTTTTCGAAATCGGTCACATTTTATTAAAAATATTTGTAGTATATGAAATGCATAGAACGATGGGTCGCAGTAGATTGCATGTTGAATTTCATCGATGCACTGGTATACCAGTTATCGACGAACAAATGTATCCGGAATTGTTGAGGAAAGGAAAGCTTGTATACTATTACAAGATGTATGCAAAAGAGACACCTCGAGAACTTCCCTCAGAAGTTAATAAAAGTTTCATCCCGATCGAACAAGCCGTCACGAAACTATCGCTGGACAATCAAACCTTCCGTTTTATGTAATAACAGAAGGTAATGTTAAAAAATTTCCGAGAAAGTGACAATGGATCCGTTCAGGGAACATCCTGTATAAGATAGAAAAGGTTTCAACTCGATTGATCCATCCGTCGCAGAAATATTGACGGACATACAAAATAATAGGTCTTCTGCGATAATAATAGCTAGTGGTAAAGAATTCTTGAAAATCTACTAACAAGTCTATTTCGGGAATTCTCAGGACAAAGAACTTTTAATAGAAACGTGAAATCAGCGAAAAATTTGGGTTTTATGTAATAACAATGGCTAGCGCTAAACAACTTCGAAACAATTCGTATTGGGAGAAAAGTACGAGCACCTCTACGAGATAGGCCAAGCTTCATCCCAATCGGTCCACCTGTCTTCCCGTCCTCTCCGGAAACCATTTAAAAAAAACATAGCGATCGAATTGAGTACTTCTTCCGTTTAAAAGTCAGTAAAAACTCTTATTTGCCGTCCGATACTAGCAAAATTCATTAACGCGTGACAGACAAGATGTCTTGGATACTATGAATAAGCACGTAGTACCTCAGTATCAAATGTAAACCATGAAACAAGCAGAAATAGTTTTTTCATTAAAAAGCTAAGTAGAAATTGTTGCAAATAGTAACAAAATACTTCATTTATAAAATATATAGCATAACTCTTTAGTTTTAAATTAGTAGAAGTCGTGTAATATGTATATAAAAAGAGGCTCATGTGGTACGAATATGAAGACGCGCTCGGTATTCTCGTTTGAATTTAAAACAAAAATATTCGCGCGCTGCACAGTGGTCCAGCGAGCCTCGAAACCGCGCCATAAGTAAAAAACTTCTTCATAAGCTGTTTTCTGTATGATTACTTAAATCAATTGGAATGAAATAATAAAAGTGAGGACAATTTGAGGAGTACCTTTCGTTTTATTGAAAAAAATTCCCTGACAAATGAATGACAGTTGAACATTGTTCTAAGCTCATTGATACCAGACTTGTTTTAAAACCATACCCAAAAAAAATGTGCAAGTAAGTGCAATTCTTATTATTATAGCCTTCAAATCTGTACTTTTACTTTTCAGAAAATGTAAGTTAGAAGGCGGGACTCGGTGGGACTTTTTTTAGAACTCCAAAACAAATTTGGTATGAAAAATACACAGTACCGATTTCCAAGCTTTAACTTTCACTAATTCTGCAGGAGCGAGGCTGCAAGAAATTGACCTAACAAAATTGATTTCGGGTGTTTTGGACATTCTTCTTTTAAGAGAAAATTATGCAAAAAATATTATGGGACTTGAAATATCGATTTTTGGCGCGGTTTAGGCAGTATCTGAACTACTGTGCGCTATATTGGTAGACACCTAGAGCGGTGCAGAGAGGGGTAAGATGGTTACTAGGTAGTCAGGGTAGTCAGGGTAGTCAGTACTGATCAGTACCTCTCACTTCCCCAGGTAAGTTACCCAGTAGCCGAAAGGGAAAGAAGCGCGTGAGAGGCCCCTCACTTGGCTGGCACTGCTCCACATTATTGTAATACCTACTACTGGTATACTTTCATATGTTCCTATCGTTAGAATTTATATTGATATATTCTCAATACATTAGTAAAAGATTTCATCGTGACACAAAAGAACATGCTATGCGTTGCAAACAATATACAACATAGGAATAAGAAAGACACAACACGAGTATTTATTCTTTTCCTCCATTTTTATTTTCATTTTAATAAGTATAAATATTCGAGATATTATAACCTCTCCCACCCCTGCCATCCTTGTCGCCTCTGCCGCTCGCACTACCTCTTCCTCCCGGTTATTTCGGCGAGCGTACCACCGCACCCGCGACCATCCTCCCGCGCTGCGCCTTCGTGTAAGTACCACTTGCTGAGTGACAATTTTTGTTACACTGCATACATCGATCACGGAACTGCAGTTGCTGCGTCAGTTGCTGCGTCGGTTGCTGCTGCTGCACCACTCGCAGTAGCTCCTCGAACCTGTGCTGCTGCATGTTGTGGTCCCCTTTTATGGCTCTCACCTCTTGCAGCAACACACCCATTCCATTCCTGGGATCTATAAGTTTACACACAAAGCATGATACATAATTGTAACACAGATCAATAGAAAAGATACTCACCTAGTGGGGCAGCTAGAGTCTCAACTTCATCTTCTACTTCATTGCGAATTGCAAAATATATTCGTATCTTATTAATCATAATTAAAATACACGGGTATCAAGACGAAACATGTAGTTCCAATATGACTACCGATACTAAGTCTTTGCTCGGCGACACGCTCATGATGACTGAGAAGCCTGTTATTCCTTTCTTCTATTGCTTCCGACAGATTTCGACACATATTGCACACCAGCTCACCAATAACGTGTTCATATTGCTTACGTTTCTTGCCCGCATTCCATTACGAATACAAGCAAATCGTTAAGCCGAGTAGTCTTCTGCCATGTTTTCCGTGTGTACAGTGTCGTGTACAGGCCGTCCCATTTATCATCATTTATAACTTAAACTTTACACGAATTATGCAAGATACGAATATCCTGTTTTTATATACGCGACATGTTACACCCGACATCATATAACTTTGTCAGCCAGTTGCCCAGGAAAATTGTGTATATTAATACAAGATTTAAAGAATATATATTGTGAACGTTGTAAGCGTGTTTCCCGGCTCCTTCCGCGCTGGCGCCGGGTGGAGGCGCTCCAACTTCGCCAAGGCCCTCGGGCTCCTGAAAGGATGGAAAATACGCAGAGTCGCGTGGGCGCCAGGCCCTGAGAAGGGCCGAATTTCTATGTGGCTCTCCTATCCGGCTGGTTGCCCTCCGGGTGATCCGTGGTATCCTTGGCGGCACTCGCTGCTGTCCACCTAGCTAGCTCGTGGAAAACGGTAGTGTGGCGGAGTGATTACGGAGAGAGAAAGGAAGCTAAAGAACCCACGCGGATGGGTGGCGAAGATGTTTATTCGGCCGGAAACGGCCGGAACCCAAAGCCCTAACGCTCGTGTCCGAACGCAGTTCGTTCGGACTCTCGGCTTTTCCTTAGCCGCTTACAATGCACTTGAAATTACAAGGTTGTTACCAATCCCGATAACCCGGCCTAAACGCGCTCGCCGTGCGCCTTGAGATACGCTCGGAACACGCCAGTGGTTTGGTGGACGTGCGGTTCAAACGGCGACGTTCGAACCGTACCGGTCGCGGATCGCTCTCGGAGGCCGATGTTATTGCCTCGAATTCCGGAAAGTCCACTACGGCGATGACGGCCGTGTCGCTCCTGGCTTTCGTGCGCCTCACAATCTAACTTGTAGAACCGGGGACTTTGCTACGACCAGAAGGGTCGCGCCAAGAGTTGACCGCTCAAGTGACCGATGGTCACTCGCGCTAGGGATGCCTCTCAGGAGCGTAAACGGCCGACACCGAGACCAACAGATAATCAGGCAGGCAGGGAATTCGCTGGGCTTACTTGTACTTTTAGAAGATTCGCAGGCTCTCGTCACACTGTACTCGCAATTACGCTCGTTCGGCTCGACGGTCGCTCACAAAGTGACCGGTTTCCGGTCCTACCGCAATTTCGACCCAGCGTTACGTTGCCGCTTTACCTGTTCGATCTCTCGGTGCCGGCGCGTCGATCGTTATCGATCGGTGTCGAGGGCTGGCGTATCGATTCCCGCGCGCTGGGATCGACGCCTCGCTACGCTACGCTAGTCGCCGCTGTCTTCAGTCGGCGACGCTGGGAGCTCCTACGTCACGACGGCTGCTGGCTGACGTCACGGCTGCCGTCGTCTTTGCAGGCTCCGAGCGGCTCGATCGGCTCTTCTGGCGGACCGACACCCTCTTCATGGCTCGTGGCCTTAGCCATTCCGGTCGCTCATCCACGAGCTTGTCTCCCAATCCTCGATCGACTCGGTGTAGTTGTCGCTAGACAGGGGCTCGACAAAAGAGGCCTTCTTTAAGTAATGTGTGCGCATAACCTAGGCGGCAACCCTTGGAGCGACGGTTGTTCGTATGGCGCGGCGAGAGCGCTTCAGAGCGGGCGATTTGTGACGGGCAATTCTGCCCCGTCACTGGTTTCACCACAGACTTATTTAGTGGAATGCAGCACATTTTTTGTGAGGCAAAATCTTTTTAGGGGTGAGGGACAAAACTACTTGGCGCCTTTTTTCACATTTTTTAAAATGTTTTTGGACGGTTGTAACTTTTCGGACTCAGGGCAAATATAAGTAAAATACTACTCAGTTGGCCCCTGTACACCCTGGTGGTATGCCAATTCTCTCAGCTGGTCGTGACCTCCTACCTAATCCTGTCCTTTGAAAATGTAGCAGAAAAAGGGCTCGCGCGTGCGTGATCGTGATTTTTATATCGTGCCGTTACTACATTTGTCGAGCCGCCGCCACCGCAATCAACAACGGCATCGCCATGCAGCTGGCTACTCCGATTGGAACATGTTCGCTGTTTTCCGCCGCCAGCCGACGCTTCAAGATGTATCACAAGGGCACCGCATTAGGTGTCAATTGGTCATAATATTTATATTTCCATACTATTTGTTATTATAACTTATGGAATAAATAAGATATTGTAGTTTCATACAAAACCAAATCTTGCCCAATAATTTGAAATCAATGTCCACAATATTATAAAATATATTTGCGCTAGTTATTGCGCATTTGGGAAAATATAAGAATGATGGTGCATTATGAGGAACCGGCATTTAACATTTCTCGACATCAATTATTAGTACGAACATGGTGTAGAATTCAGAATTCTACACTCCATCCGTACTAAGATTGGGATTGCCGGTAACACGAACATGTACTGAACTGGTAATGGATGCTTGGACCCCATCGCTGAGACTACCGTAATGCCCAGCTTGTCCGGTCTATTCTGTACATACAGGGCAATACACTAGACAGGGAATCAATTCTTTACCATCGAATTATCGGTAGTATCAACATTGTGTAATTATTTTGGTAGCTATTCTAGTATATCCTCGTTCTCCCCATAACTTGAAATTATCACTAATGCCATCTTGATACTTGGAAATTTGTAATGCCGACAGTACAGAGAGATTAGGCAAAAATCATTGTATCAACTATATGACTTTATTGATTTATGTGTCCTAGCAACTAACACTTGAGTACCACTTTCTTGATAATTGAAATGTTCTTTAGCGTCTCTCGATGAGGCAAGTCCGTTGCTTGCTATCTTCCAATAGAATCAACTATTACCAATCATAGTGTGCTTTCCAATTAGGAGACACAGACAGACATAGAGAGACGCTGTGTTGCACAGGTGAGTATTGTGTTTCAGAGAATTTAGGTGGCAAATGGAACAACTATAACAGTTCAAAGAACACTGTCGTAGCGTCACTCGGTTTACTACGGAATAGAACGTTTGAAAGGTCTGAAATTTGAAACAAAATATCTGATATCAACTATACCATTCAAAATTATGGATGAAAGTCTAAAATGTTGATGTTTCGGTATGTCGACTTCCTCGAACACAACTTTGTCATGTGCCCCGCTATATCCAGCCGTGCACTGCTGTGTTGTAGATTGAACACTCTGTGTCAAACACAGAGTTACGCAGTGTCCCTGTATCTAATTGGAAAGCACACCCAGTGTATCATTTCGAACATTTGGCGGCAAATCACCAACTATCTTGTCGATCATCTTGAACACAGCACTTTAGTGCATTAGTGCACTTTAGTGTGCTTTAGTGCTCCACGCGTGCTCCCCCAGGCCCACAACTTTAAGCGTCTCTCTTGTTGCATACTCAGGGCTTCAATTCTCCAAAGGTGGGTAAGTGTGCCCGTGGGGTGCTTGGCACCCTGCTCGCGAAGGAAGGAAAAACATGAATGTATATATTGAAAATAATTGAATCTATTTTAAAACCAATGGATTAATGCTACTGTCCAGAACAATGAATAACAGAGTAGATCGCTTGCGAATCAAAATCGAAGAAAGTACTTGCAATCTCAAAACAAAGTATCGGAATTTGAGTCAAAGAGAATCACTTGGGAATCGAATTCGAAGTGACGTTAATTTTTCCAGAAAGAATGGGCGAACGTTTTCGAAGATGCCTGGTCCTCACGCACAGGGATAGGTGCCCTTCCCGTGGGCCTTACTCCTTCCCTCCGGACTCGTTGGCGCGCGGAGCAGAAGGGCTCTCCCTCCACTCTAGGCCCTACTTCTGTCCTAAGCTGCGTGCGCTGGGCACCGGCAAGAAATGGCAGGGTAGGATTTCACGAACCGCGGAAAAATCCTGCTTATTCCTACGATTCCTTATGCATGCTTAACTTTGAATTGAATGATCCGCCGCCGATTAAAAATGTCGGCATTGTCGACTAGAAGCTAAATTCAGAGTGCGAGAAAGGTCGGGATGCGCAACACCCTAAACACTTCGTTCAACGATCGAAATGCAACAATAGCCGGGTAATGTCACTTGTGCCGATATCACAGCAGATATCGACATCTTATCGATTAATTAAGCAATACTAAATTAGGACCCTAATAGGGGAATAAATGAGACCGCGGGCATTAACCCCCACTTTAGCCCCAATAAGGGAATTAATGTGTCTGCGTGCATTGGTCCCCACTTTACCCTCAATAGGGCTACTAATAGATCTGCGGCTAATAACTCTATTTGTTAATTAATCGATAAACCGTCGATATCTATCGTGATTCAACGACCATCGACACAAGTAACATTGCACGGCTACCAAACAATTACACAATGACGGTATTACCGATAATTCGGTATGGAGTAAGTATGCTTAAAACAAAAATTAATGATACTAAAAGTTGCTCATGAATTCTATGGAGTTTTCTAAATTACACTAAATTAATTGATACAAAATCCATTATATAAATTTTGTATAAATATTTTACAATATAAACCTTCAACATAATTCAATTCTCTATATTTCTGTATTATTTTCCCTCAATGAAAACATTATAATGATGGTGAATGTCATGTTCTTTCTATAAATAAAACTGTGAAGGGGCACTTTATATAACATCTATTCAAAATTATGGTAAATATCAACAGTGGTTCCTTTTTGTGGTGAGGTAAAGCAGCATTGGTTTTCTTACCCATACACTAGCATTAGTAAATCCCAATTATCTTTCAATGTAAATGTGGAGCTTTTCAGCTTTAGCTTTTATAGCACACTAAATATTGAACTAATAATAAAACATTCTTAAAATCTAATTGATATTAATTTCTAATTTAAGTGTATCACTAAAGACACAAGTATATGCTTCATATGCATCATGTTACCATCAACGTAACATAAACTTTTACATTTAAAATAACATTAACCCATATTAATCAAACTAAATGAACAAAATGCTCTTTCTGTTTTGGTATTTGCTCTCAGATTCATGTCAACTACTAAAAACATTTATAGAAATGATCATTATTAACTATACTCAAGTTAGCTTGTAGTCTTTTTATATTTTCAAATAACATACTTTGTATTTTGATATCCAGACCAATTTAATTCTGATTTATTATACACTATGTCAATATGTAGTGAAACTTGTCAAAAAAGCCCTTGTTAAGAAAAATATGTGGAGTTTATACTCAGTAGGAAAAAACCAGCTGGAAAGAAGTTGATGCAAAATCTTGGAGGAAGTATGGTAAATCCGAATTAAATCTGGCCTAACTATATGTGCTTTAATTAATTTGTTCAATTTGGGTTGAGTTTGAATCTAACAAAGTTATTTTAGTTTAATTATGTATTTCTTGCTGGTTGCTTCATCAGCAGAACAGAATGCTGTAATGGATATTTATAAACATTCATGAGAGCATTTCTAGACTATCAAGATCATTTCCACCAATTTTTGGATAAAAAGAAAATTACATGGTTGACATTAATATATTCCTAATACTATGACAATTTAAATAAAAAAGCTTTTCTTATATACAAAGACATTTCCAAGTAATTAAGTTTATCTTCTATAGTTAGTATAATACTAATAGTATATATTAAGTATGTTTTATTATTAATAAGCAGCATTATCAAAAAGTCTGAGTATCGTAAGTGTCTGCAACTATTTACATCCTGTGGTATACATACGTACATAGAAAAATAGGAAATGTCAGTTCAATGTTACTTTTGTTCAAATTAAGAAATAGTGCAGCTGCCCATTTATCAGGATACAATAACATTAGGATTGATGTTGATGGAAAGAACTTTTCAGATTATTATATAAAACTGCAATTGTCCATTCACATTTAACCACAATATAATTATTATAAAATGTTATGTAGGAATTAATTGTCAAGAATTCTCCGAATGACTGGAAAAGCGTAAAAAAGTTAGAACTCATACAATTTTCAACAAAAGCTTAGAACCTGATTATACCTGCTATTCAGTATAGTCTGGTTCTCTCCATTCGTTTCATAAAACACTTTATAAGACTTTATTCTTGATCTTGGCCTATTATTTGAACAGTGTCAGTTTGTCTATTTTCTTGTTCTTCTAAGTTGTCATAAAATGTTGCTGTAATTTAATTGTACACAAATATTTCCCAGCATTTCCATATGTAATATATATTTCATACATTGGCAATACTACAAAAAGTAAACACCATAGTACTTACAGTTATATAACGATTATAAATACACATATTATAATACATTGAGCATATCTATAGATATATTCAAAATTAATAATCAAATGAATCAAATTACTTAGATTTGAGTTGAATGTCAGGTTAGGTACCGGAAATCGGTATATTATTGGGTGCGTTCAGCCGACCACTTTGCTGCCCATCAGTCGATCGATTTTTCGGCTGAACGCACTTCGCTACTTCCGGTTGGTCATCATGATTTGCTCAGCGCTCGCCCTTCTCGGCAGCGTAGAAAATCTTCGCTGCCTTGAGCTGTGCTAGCTCAGCGCATATTAATGCCCCGAAAGCATTCGTGTATTATACGCTAATATACCGTGATCTCACGCATCTCAGCAAGATCAGTCAAGGCAAGACAGAGCAAGAGCGATAGTGAGGGATTATTTATGAGGAGAGAGCGAATTAGGCCATTAAAATGTAGACAACCTTGTTTTTCTGAATCAGGTATATTCGCAGGTATAACCCAATGTCAGGGTTGTTCCCAGAAGGGAAGGTTATACGGCGACAATACTTGGTCCGTGACAACTTCGCATTGTTTCAAATTTAGTGAGGGATTATTTATGAGGAAAGAGCGAATTAGGCCATTAAAATGTAGACAACCTTGTTTTTCTGAATCAGGTATATTCGCAGGTATAACCCAATGTCAGGGTTGTTCCCAGAAGGGGAGGTTATACGGCGACAATACTTGGACCGTGACAACTTCGCATTGTTTCAAATTCTATGTTTCTGCCTAACGGTACTTGGAGTTGCCAAAGTGGGGGCATATGCAATACCTGTAGAGAGCTAGTATTTAAGGATGTTGCTTGCAATAGCAGGCAACTATTCTCATCGGAACCTTGTAGGCGACCAGACATTTTGGAGCAGTGTACAGTGAAGTGTGGACGACGTGTATTTCTTAGTGATTATCGTTTTGTGGGGACGAGGAAATATTACATGTACGGATCATACACGCATAGGAGAATAATCAATTACAACTTATTGTCCTTCAAGGAGTTAAAGGTAATAACTTAGTTTGAATTTGCAGAATGGACATTGGGGTAATTCCAATTTTTGTGGATTCGGATGAGGAAATTGAGGAAGAAAATTTGATGGACGAGATGTTCGACCTCATCAATGGTGCAGATGGTGTCGATGAAGCCATTTTGGAGTTGGCCGCAGTTGAGCCAATGGACCAATTTATCCTGCCAAGGAACAGAAGACGACGAGCCCGCAACGAGAATTATGCGGAAGTAACTGTTGTTGCTTATAATGATGACTTGTTCACGGAACACTTTCGCATGAGACGGGAAACTTTTGAAGTGAGAAATATCTTATATGAAGTAATACGTAATTTGAAATATGCTGTACTGATTATAAGACATTTTAGGATCTTCTGCTTACCGTTGGCAACGCGATAGGTGCTATGGAGCATCTGGAGAAGAATTTATTATACACATTGTGGCTGCTGTCAAAACCAGAGAGCTTTCTCGCAGCAGGCGACCGCTTCAATTTGCCAAAGAGTAGTGGCCATGCTATTTTTAAAACCATTGTATGTACCCTACGGGATTTAGTTCCCCAGTTTATAAAGTGGCCCGAGGCCAACACATATGCAGCAATTGCAAATGTTTGTATTAATCCTACTGATACTTATTAATCGTAATATATTATTTAAAGTTGGTCACTATAATAAAATTAATATTTGCAGGCATTTGATGAGAGGGGTAGCTTCCCGGGTGTTATTGGGGCTATTGATGGATGCCACATAAATATTCGACAACCACAGCATAATGCTGTGGATTATTACAACAGAAAAGGAGTCCACTCAATGATTTTGCAAGGTGATTAGCGAGCTTTCTTGAGATATTCCTCGTAGGTGAAATACACAAGAAAATTAATTTTAAATCTATGTTCCAGGTATCTGTGATGCCAGTGGAAAGTTCATTGATGTCTTCATTGGCATGCCGGGCAGGATGCACGATGCCCGAGTGTTTCGAAATAGCGACGTCTACAGGCATTTAACCAACCAAGAAGATCCGCTCTTGCCAGACGCGTATCATATTCTCGGCGATTCTGCCTATCCATTGTCGAAGAGTGTGTTAACACCATACAGAGACAACGGTCACTTGCAACCGCAGCAAATTGTGTATAACACTAAATTAAGTTCCCTGCGATCGATAATCGAACGATCATTTGGACGTCTTAAATGCAAGTTCCGTCGCTTACAATACTTAGATATAGCTGACTTAGAATTAGGGAAAAATATAATCGCAGCATCGTGCGTCTTACACAATTTTATATTGAGCCACGAAGTGGAAGATGGCTATGTAGGTGTAGAAGAGGAGTTCGACATTGCCCAAGATGTGGCAGAAGGCCAAAGAAATTTGAATGGGGAGGGTGAACTAAAACGCAATCGAATCGCCAATAATTTTTAACGCTTTTATTTAATCTATATCAACAAACAACATTGAAAAACCTTTAAAACATTATTACTAAACTAAAACTTAAAAATAACTAAAACTAATATTATCTAATATTTATCTATTCATTCTATTTTGCTCCTCTAGAGCCTTTGCTTGGCGATTTAATGCCTCGGTGTGTTCTTTTAACGCCAAGGTATATGAATTTAACGCGATGGTGTGCGCGTTCATCGCCGCAATCTTTTCTTTTGCGAGTTTATTCCTTTCCGCCATCTCTTCGGCACATTTCCGTGCGACATCATTTTTTGCTATTGCTTGATCGCTTAAAGTTTTTAGTTGAGCGGCACGCTGCGACTCGACATTGAAATAGTCTTTGCGGAGATCCGCCAACTCCCGTGCCGCTTTAGTCTTGCGGAGCCTCTGAGTTTGATTTTGAATTATTTTGAAAGATTGATTCTCTGTATTACTTAATGTTTCGGTAACCGAATTGTGGGAAACTGATGTTTTATTGTATCGTTGGCTTGCAATTATAGAATTTGCATGGCAAGATGCAGTTATTATAGAGTTACCTGGGAAGCTGCCTTCCCCTGAATTTGTCGAACCATTCGACGTGCCAGGACCTAATATTCCAATGTCAGGAAATAAAGATGGAAATTTAGTTAGATATGACTCTTTAGACAATGGTTCAATTGGTAGAGTCTGCAATTTACCATGCAGTGAAGAATTATATTTTATAGTACTACACTCCTGCACATGAGAAGGCACAACTAACTCCAATTCGTCTGGCATATCATCAAAGAATGAATAATGTAAACTAAGTGCTCTAAAATATATATGTTTCGAAGCAGTTTCAATGTTACCTTCCATCAAATCTATCGTTGCTGAAGCTGTCTTCATGGCTGGCTCGTTCACTACTCCTCTCTGTTTTGCTAAGTTTTCACCCATGGCAGAAATTGTTGATGCAAAATTTATACACTTGTCCTCTCCAAATATCTCTTCCATGCAGTCTAAGTACATCCATGAGGTTCTTCCACGTCCCGACATTCTATTGGAATCCTTGATCGATTTGTATGTCGCCCGCATGTTCCGCATTTTGCGGTCTAAGGCCACCTCATTCACATGGTATCCATGTTCGCCAAGCTGCGTGCTGATTTGCCTCCACAGGTCCTTCTTCTTGATTTTGGGATTTCGAAAGTCGTGTATTCTCTCCTTGTACTCCGCCAAGAAAAGAAGCGTAAGTTCTTTGGTCCACTCTGATGAGGCTGCAAAATAAACACATATTTCACTAAAAGTATATTGTGTGAGCAGTAACTAAATACTGCAAACCAACAGTAATAAACTTTAGCTATCATTATGGCTAAAGAAATTCTTACGTGTAGCTTCAATCTTTTCTGCGGTTTTTTTAATATTTCCGATGTTCTCCTCATCAAAAATATAGATTTCGAAAAAGGTTGGGTCTGTAACAATGCATATTTTAATTACTGCTAAGACGCTATGGTTTTAATTGTCCAAATTACACAGATATTACAATCTCAGCTGTCCCACGCTACCCACGCTACCCACGCTACCCACGCTACCCACGCTACCCACACTACCCACGCTACTACTATTTGAACGCGAGACGCTACCGAGTTTCTTGATATGTACATACCACTTTGTAATTTTTCGTGCACGTCTGCACCCTCGGTGATATGAAAAATATCACCCTCCCACTGGTAGGAAATTGTGCTCGTAGTCATAATGCAAATTACTCCAAACTTTTTCTTCGAACTGTTCTCTCTTCGCTTGATCTTTTCTCTGCTATCGTTTCTACCGAACTGACTGACTGCACAACCGTTCGAACCTCGAATCATGAACCCCCCAACCCTGATCGTCCAGCACCTATTTGTGGCAGTCTCATTGCAGAGAAACTACCGAATGGTAGCGCTGGCATCGGATCGAAAAAGATCGTTCAGCCGAAACATGTGATGCCCAGCGAGCGCTGGGCAGCGGTTCATCGAGTGATGAGCAGCGAAAGTGGTCGGCTGAACGCACCCATTGCCTATTCCGGTTTCCCATCAGACTTGCAACAGCGAGCTTCGCAAATTGTACACCACATTTTCGGCATATAAAGGAATGGAGGGGGCAGGTTCAACAGAAATTGTAATCAAGTAAGCAACGATGTCCTACCTTCTTGTATTTACATATCGCATGTAAATACAATTCTCTATACCTTGCCCCTACTATTTACGATGACTCTAGTGTAATTACGTGCGCATGCAATATTGAGGAGAACTATATTTTAAAGCTAAGCTGGGTATATTTGTGAATTGTCATCGACAACAGACAGGTGAGCCCGATTGTCAGCCGGAACTTGGCTCGAAGCAGAAAGTAGTAAAAGGCGGTGGAGTTTTTAGTGCAGGCGACTTGGACTGGTGGTGAAAGGCAGGCGAAGCGAATTATTGGGAGTCTCGGGCTAGTAGAAGCATGAGCGAACAGAAGCTAGCTCTGAGCGAGATGGAGGTTGATGAGAACAATGCACCGCCGATGGAAGTACCGATGGAAGTCGATGAAGATGCTGCGGCACGCACCGCCGCCGGCACCTCCACCTCCAATCCACCGAGTGCTATAAAGGTGATGGCATCTTCGGGCACTGTCGGCTCAGTCTCCATAAGTCTCCATCCACTGGTTATCATGAATGTCAGCGAGCATTGGACCAGACTACGCGCCCAGGAAGGCACCGATCAGCTGGGTACAGTTTCCAGGATTCTCTAAAATTCTAATAGCAGTTCTGTAATTCATTAATTTCACTGTACGGCAAGCTACCCTACCTCTCAGATTCATAGTACATTATGACAATTTACAGTGTACGGAGCACTCATTGGAAAGCAGAAGGGGCGCAATATCGAGATCATGAATTCCTTCGAACTGATGTTCACCTGTATCGGTGACGATGTGATAATAGATAGAGATTACTATAATACTAAAGAATCGCAGTTCAAGCAAGTGTTCAGTGACATGGATTTCTTGGGATGGTACACCTCCGGCGATTTGCCAAACGAAAAAGACATTAGAGTGCACAAACAACTCTGTGAAATCAACGAGAGTCCAGTCTTGCTTAAGCTGGATCCCAGGCCAAAAAATACAGATGTAAGTTCGAATGAATGTTGATTACATTGAGATTGGGAAAAGATAGATGCTTTGAATTGGATAAAGCAACAATAACATGCAAGAATCTTAGTCAAACCCATTAAAGGTTTTTTAATTTCCATATTGTTTTCGATTGCGCAGGTGATTAACTTACCTTTGAATCACTCGTATCAATGATCGGGTATATGTTGCTATAAGTACAAGGGGATGCATTTCCCAGTTTGTGCAAACAGTAATACAATTGAGAAATAGCACAAATTGCCATATAAATGTCTTATTTTGAGAAATTACACTTGATATAATAATTCCAATTATAGGCAAATGTTTCAAAACTTATCTTTACACTCATTCAAAAGATAACATTTGTCTGTTCGTATCTTCATGATAAACTTAAAAATGGCTGAACTGATTTTAACGCAATTTTCTCTTCTGTATACAGTTATGACCCAGTCAAACCATAGACTATAGAATTTTACAATATTGATTACTTAAACACCATGCTTTAAGAGTAAATCCCAAATTTCAAAAAGAATAGGAGTTCACATTATAAATTGTTAGAAGAAACATGCAACAACTTGTTATACTTAAAATTATATTATTATTGATGTGCACACAAAAGGGCACGTGAGTCAAGCTGGATAGTGCAGCTGATCTATCTAATTTAGAAAATTAGGGGGCTGTTGCAACAGTCCTTGTCGCAAATGTCTTTTATATGCATAGCTCGAGTTTCCATTCGCTTTGAAATTTTAGTGTTACTTTAGAAACATTTCTAATTAAAAAATAATTGCAGAGTTCTATAGTCCTTGATTTATTTAAATCATAATTCTATAAAAAAAGAAGATAGAACATTGGAATGCGTTCAATGATTCTCAAGATTCTATAAAGCATTCTGTGCATAAAAAACTATTTTAATCCATTTTGTGATTATGTTATACATGCATACATGCAAACATTTTTTATAATATTGGTATAGAGTCTAGATGTACAGCATCCGACAAAATAGTTGTCACAATCTGCAAAACAGCGGCCAAACAAAAAGTAAAGTTTGATAGCATTTACACACGGTATGCAAAGCTTTTTTGGGGGGTTGCGACAGAAGGCCTCCTCCCCTAAAAAGGGGCTTTTAAAAAGTCATGCGCACCGGATGTACATAATACAATATTTCACTTTCTGTTCGACGATGGTTTTGTAGATTGTGACAATTATTTTGTCGGATGCTGTACATATATGTTTGATAAGAAATGGAGTACACCCGTACTGTTTTCGAAGGCAAATGAATCACTCTGCACATAATGGCATCTTGTAGATAGGAATCTCTCAATGTATCTGAAAGAAAGGGATCTTTCATATTCGGCATATCAGAAACCTTGCTATCTTTATTTCTTGTAAATAGAACTTACTACAGACATTATTGTTCTAGCAATTATCTGTCTCCATGTACGAATCTGTGATTGACCTCGTTAATGGAGAAGCTACAATGCTGTTTGTACCATTGACTTATACTTTGGCTACAGAGGAGGCAGAAAGAATTGGTGTGGATCATGTAGCAAGAATGTGTAGCAATGATCAAGGAGAAAGCTCTCTGGGTAATGATTCTTTAAATTGTAATCTTTATAAACCGACGCAGATGCAGACGCTAATTATTTGCATCCTGAATAGTTGCCGAACACTTGACTGCTCAACATAGCGCTATCAAAATGTTACATTCGAGAGTGAAATTGGTCCTAAGATATGTCCAGGCTGTGCAAAGTGGAGAGTTACAGGGAAATCACGAAGTGTTGAGAGCAGCTTGTTCCTTGGGCCACAGATTGCCCGTCTTAAATAATCCCAAGTTTAAAGCAGACTTCTATAATGTACGTATCTTACAGCTTACAAAAGTCCTTAGACTAAAAGGACATAGTGACTTCAATTTACAAATGATAAAACTGCAATATTATTTTCAGCAATGCAATGACTTTGGTCTAATGACGTATCTCGGCATCATAACAAAAGGCTGCAACAATATTAATCAATTTGTCAACAAGTTTAATATTTTGTATGATAGGCAAGGAGTTGGCCGCCGCTTGCGAAGTCTGTTCTTGTGATAAAGTAACGAAAGTTTTGTTTTTACATTTATCCCCTTTTATTACTTAAATTAACAAATGCTGAACTCAGGATATATAGTGCAAGATAGTCAAGCATCTGTCTCTGTAAGTATACATGCAGTACTCTTATTGTATTGATTATAAAATAAAGTTATAGAAAATATCTAATATTCTGAGGCAGTATCGTCGATGACAGCTTCATGTGCCGTTCGAAAGTACTATTCGATTTTATTGAGCTTGCGTCAAAATAAAATGGCATTTCTATTATGATTATATAAATTTATTAACATGTGCCTTGTATATATTATTTTTATCTGTTACAATGATAAACATTCAAGTTCAAAACACTCCCAACACAGTATTGCTTTAAATGAAATATACTGTAAGAATACATAGCTCGCCCATGTCGATGTTTTCATACATCGTTCTGTTAGTGGAAGACATCTTGTAGTTACTGTATTTCTCTCGCGCAAGCATTTTACTTTCACAGGTAACATTACTTCTTCTTTTATGTATGTTTTATGTACTGTATGGATCAATAATTTACATAATCCGTAGTGTATAAATTATACTTTATATAAAAAAGCGGCCTATAAAATACTACGAAAAGTCTTCTAAAAATCTATCTGATTATGACGTATTCATAGACTTAAAATATATATGCCCACTTATAAATATGACTGTACAAAATATAGTTTAATATATTGTGCCTCGTTAATTATTGCAGGTAACAGTAGAGTTACGTATTTTATACAAACTTAAATGAAAATTGACTCCTCGCACATGACTAGACCTTCGAGATTCAATGAGCTCCTTTGAATTATGAATTTCTTTTCTAACTTAACAGTAGTACCATATTATAGTGTATACTTGGATATTTCCTATCATTGGTTGTCTGACTAGATTTTGGTAAATGAGGCATACAGTACTTAAGAAAGACTCTACAAGTAGTGATCATTGAATTATGAGTCATTCTAAGAACTTAAACTTTGATTACTCTTGCAGGTCTGCTTGAACGTTAATACTCCTCATATAGTTCATTTGACCATTGTGCTATGCTGTACTCTACAAAAATCTATTTTACTTATTTACTCCTTTGATATATCACCGTTCAATGCGACTTCATCTGATATTGCGACGATATGATGCGTTTGCAACGGAACACAAGAGGGAAACTCTCTTTCCGCACTGTATAATTGCAACTGTTTCTGTTTACCATACAAATCTCATGATTTGTACATTGTGCCTTGGGGTTTTATGCGTCAGTTTTGCATAAGCTGTCCTCAATCATGGAGGCGAGAATATCCACCAGAACGGACAGCGTTGAGTCGGGCTAAGGACTCGGTTTATCCATTCCAATTACTTCCTCGAACAAACTGTTCCGCCCCTCCACTCTTTCTTCTACCGTTTGTATTGCAAATCTTAAGGTTGCCGCTGCCAAGTCACCGACCGACCATCGTCTATCAATTAGCACTCTGCTAACTGTATCTAACTAAAATGACAATGTTGCTACTAGTGATTTCACCTTCAAATTGAAATTGCGTCACAGTAGCGTTACTGACACTTCGGATATTATTATTACCTTCGACAAACTGGCGTTCCCGGCTGTATAATAGATTAATTTTGGTGCGCCAGCCAAAGATGCAGCGAGCCACTGAATCACCAGTTTCAGCTGAGGGTCACCTTTTAAACGGTTACCGCAGCCCCAATTGCCTGTTGCAATCGGTAATAAACCACCACCTTGTGGGCTGCTCTCTCTAGGCATCTAGAAGTAAAGTGGGACAAATTCATATTGTAAATCCAAGAAAGTTCTAAAGCACTGTATTTGGTTATACGACAGATTCATAGTTCAAAATACGATTAAGTTACGACATAATCAGAATATTTGAAGGTTGTTACATAAGAGAAAATTAGGTGTAAGATTTTCATAAGTTTATCGCAGAGGCATAGAGAATCTATGATACGGATAGAACTTATGTGGTTCAGATAGAATGAGAGACATATTATTAGTCACTGAAATCGTTAGCTAAGCAATTTAATTTATGGTATATTTCTATTATTAACTGTACACTCGCGTGCTGTTTGTTATAATTCGAAGTGGTTAATGGGAAGCTTAATTATGTTAACACTACAGATTCGTTTCGAGCGAAACAACTCGAGAGGAATATGGCGTGAGTAATTACAAGTGCATGCAATGCTTCAGTGATTATAGTTAAGGACATCACTGCAAAATATATCTGCTCACGTTATGCGAATATCGCAATTGGGAATTTTGCATGGTTCCTTGTTTTTTGATGTTGTTATCGGAAGCTTGGCACACTTCCTCATCTGTTGTAGATCTACTTGGTGCGGAAGGCTTAGAGAGACATACAGTAGTTTCATCTTCAGCCAATGTTTGGAAAACTTCGGACGTGAATGTAACTGCCAAAAGTTTTCTGCGCTGCGAATCCTTTACCCCTTTTGATACTGTTTCAGTGCATAAAGCATCTTCATAACAGTCTACACTTTCTGATTCCGATACCTGTATATTTTAATGCTATAATAAGATCCAACACTTGTGTGAAAGGACTTGCCACATTAATTAATATCCGATTAATCAATTCGCCAAATCATTGTCTCTCATTCCATCGTTTTTACATGGTAAAACGGACCTCGATGTCAATTAAAACCACTACGACGTTGCTACTGATTATTAGAGCTCCAAAAACCTAAAATTATCGCTCATGCATCTTGATTATAACTTGTTGGGTCATTTAAATTTCGGATAATATTGACCATTAGACGAACCATGTGCCGTAAAAAATCGTTAGAAGGAATATATCTTACGGATTGTTGTCTTCTATTTTTTTGCCGCGCAAGTTCCAGGCTCAAGCTTCTAACTGCCAGCGCTAGCTTGTGCCTTTGGTTCTCGTCCACGGAATCAATCAGCGGCTGCGGTTCACCCTCCTGGAGCGGGACGCCTGCGAAAGATTCGCTCAATGCCCGTTTTAAGAGAGAACCAGCAAACCGCACGACAGCTCTGTCTCGTGCATCTAACTCACGGGACTCATTCGCTGCAATCGGATCCTCCAGCCACTTCGCCAATTGTTCGTAAACTTCTTCAAGCTCTGAACAGAAGTCTGCTTTACCGCAAGGCGGATAACAATTTACAATTAAGTTACTGCTTGTCGATAACAATAAGTGTTTTCGATTAGCTTACAATGGATCCTGTTGTACTAACCGGAATTATATTCTGTGCTAAAACTGTATCTACTGCTTGCACTAGTCTCCCGTCTTTGAAGCATGGGTTGAGACTGCCGAAACCTGCCTAGCCATTTTTGTTCCGCTTCCAATGATTCCTTTAAAAATTCTTCATCTACAGTTTCATCCCGTAAAACGAAACCCCTTGAACCTCCCCTCTTCACTCTACCATATTTTTTAGGGAATAAATTGCAGAAGATCAATAACTACTATTCGCGTGGCGAAGAGTTCAAAGATTCGATAAAACGTTTCTTCGTACTTGATCTCCGGATCGCACACATGACTTCCTGATACGCTGATTCCCACAGCATAACTACTTTCGCCAGACGATGTGTTTGATGATGGCCCGCCGCCAGTAGCCGTTCCTTCGCGCTTTAAAGCTTCCTTTAGCCGTTGAGCAAAGGTTTCCCTTCTTTCAGGCGTATCCAATTGTGAACTATACCGCCTACATAGCTTTTGTTCTTCTTCCTCTGTAAGAGAACATCTGTATGCATAAGTTTACACACGGTCAGCGAAGAAAAAACTTCTAGACAGGATCTACTTACCGTCCACCTCCTCAATAGTGTCTTTGGCGCTATGAAAACTTTCTGTACTTTGACTATTACAACTACTGTACACGGACATCTGTGCAAGTGATTTCCTAGTCACTGGTAGTACTTCTCCGCTCGAACCCAGAACAATAAATCTACTTCTTCTATTTGTGCAACTAGACTCTTTGGAAGTTCTGAGAGGGCTTGCAGTACGTGTAGATTTCCCGTTCGGTTTACCTCGAATTTCCGACAGAATATCTAGTATACCTTGCTCCTCGCGTGATGCGGATTTTTCTACAAACAAACAGTAACATATACTCCAGATGTAAGCTCTAATGTATTGTAAGAATTAATTGTTATTATTTGTAATGCTTGTTACCTTCGGGCTGATTATTAGCGACGGCGACCTTTTCCTTTTCAACTTCTGGCGGAGTGCTGCTGAAACTTTCTCCGATCGGCGATAGTCTTCTCGATCCTAATCCTACATCGGACTCTGACTCTGACCGTATGGGCTCTGTCGGACTAGTCGGTATGTGCCTTTGTCGAAAGCCGAGGAGTGATTTGTTCATCTCCCTCAGGATATTATCCTCCTCGAATTGTACTAATGGTAACTTCGAATAATCCTCCGGGTCTATACAGCACACCGTCACCTGCGGTGTAATAGGATGCGGCAGATTTAAGAAAATGAATCTTATAGAAGATATCGGCATCGCATGTACCCACGATGTTCGGTTTCGGTAGACCTTCGAATACAGCTCTGTGCTTGGGATCGTTGACCTTGGACATTCGTCGAACACCCTCGACAATTAGAACTTCGTTGTCTTCCAATGCTTCGACTGATAGTATGGCGGCAAGCATTTCGGGATGCATTGTTAACTAAGAAGACATTGATTGGTCTGTAACTCTTAATTCCGCTGTCTTAAAACAATGAATTAATTAATTCCTCTTATTTACATATGCAGTTTCCTGAGTGATATCTCCGTCGAGGACACCGCCACCGAGCTTCGCACTTGCAAAACATACATGTAATACTTTGCAGTCTGGCTCGATTCGTTCTATTCGGCCCTCATGTCGAATCATCAGTGGACATAAAGGAACAGTACTTTCTAACCAGTCTTCAATAGTTAGCCAGTGTTTCGAACCCATTACCTGTCAGGATATTTCTTTTATTAGAAAGTGGTCGAGTTTATTATAGTCATGAACAAATTACTGATTGATTAAGCTTACTTGTCTAGATACAATCATTTTCCCTTCTAAGGCCTGGTCAGTTTCAAGGAAATCGTAATAGTGTAGAATACTTCTTAATTTCGCTTTTTGCCCTTTTCTGAAAGAGAACAGTGTTCTGAGTCAGCGATCACTCTTTCATAAATCATCCTTTTGCATTTTAGAGCTTCGAATCTTACTTTTGAAGGTGTTTAAAGAAATTCGTGAAGTTAAAGTCTTGAAGTGTGGGGTGCGTCTTCGACGTTCGTTTTGGATATGTGGAGAAGAAAGCATTTGCGATTAGAGCAGAAACGAAGGCGTAGCTATACTCGACGATGTCACCTGACAAGAAGAAGAAAAACCAGACTTAATGTGGATGAACAGAGATCTACTGAATCCTCGCTAGTACTGGTAAACATTTACCTTGTTGTTGTAAACTAAAATGTAAACCCTGCGGTGGTTTCGTCGCGCGCAGAGCTTTCGCCCGCTCGACTATTCTTGGTATAGTCTTTGTAAATACCTGCTCTCGTTCCTTGGAATCGAGATCGCTATCGAGAAACTTGCCGAATTCGGAGAATAGGTCGGGTTCTTGAGTATCTTCCTCGGGATCGAGACTTATACTGGAAGTAATCAATGTGTTTATAACTATTTGTACATAATAAACTACCATTTGTATTTCGAGAGTTTGTAATACACTTACTTGCACATATCGTGCAATCTTTGCATCGCATCTAAAAGATCTTGCGAATTTTTGGCGGCTGCCACTCTGTCCAATTCTTTCACCACGGCGGGCCACCATGGTAAATCACATGGTAACATTACCAGTGCCATTGGTGCAAGTGTTCTAAAAAAATTTGTTGTTGTGAAATTTCCAAAGTCGAATTCTTCTTTTTAATACTAATTTTTGTTACACTACAATTTTCTTTCATCCGAGGCACGGTTATTCCAATGTTCTATTATAATAACACTTTGTTACATTATTTATATGGTTGTTTATAATACTTGCTTTCATATATTTCCAGAAAAACCATAAAAAGAATGTGACAGTGGATTGGGAGAGAAAATAATTTGGATAGAATGATTAGGATTAGAAAGCTTCCACTCTAGTTATTCGAATACCGTCGAGACCCGGAATCGGAGTATTAGAAATTAGAATAGAGAATGGTAGCGAGCGTAGCAGCTGTGTGTCCAAAAAATAGAAGCATAGTCACTGCACCGAATTTCAGAAAAGAAATTTTCTTTGGCAGTCAGCCCGCGTCTAGTTTCATTTACACGACGTGTGCATACATCAAGCGTGCGCGCGCGCGCACGCCCCACTGTGCTAGGATAAACAGTTCTTGCTGCAGCCGAGATCCAGTTAAAATCTAAACACTTGTTATTTGAATGGTACATTTTCAAAAATCACCGACTCTCAATAGCAATTCGACAATATTCCAATTTTAAAGCGAACATAATAAAATAATTACTCACATTAACACGTGCTATAGTATGCGGGGCTCATACAAAAGATACAAACTTGTACGCACAATTGCGGCAAGTTCGAACTCGGCGCGAAATACTGCCGGATTGAACTTGTTCAATCGAATCGAATCTACAAGCGCGCGCGAAATTTTCAAAATTTCAAATGGTCGACAGCGACTTGTTTCCTCTAATCGATTACTTCTGCCGTGCTACACATTTAACAAAATAAGAAAAAATGAAGGGCCGCCATTAGGACTATCACTATACAACTATTACTGACTATATTTGTTATCGATTTTCTATATCCAATAACTATTTTTTGCCGAATAAATCATGCGAAGAGATGAAAGTAACGCACATCAAAGCAACCAAGAAGGATTTAATCGGGAATTCAGGTAAGCGCAATGCTTGCGGTCGTTCAAACTGAAAGCGTTCCGGTGAAGCACAGGGCCGAGAGTGCTCATGCGCCAATCGGAGGGCTGTTTAGTTAGTAACCTCTCGACACGAGGAGGGTATAATTAGTTTCTCTCGCAGCCGGGTAGAGAAGTCGCCGGCGGATCGTTGCGAGTCCACTTAAAGCTCGGTGTCCGCTGATCGGGGAAGCGTGGTGGGCGCGCACGCCGAGCGTGCATACCGAATTTACATAATCACCTATTTCGCTGGCTGTGGCAGTCGATCGAACGATACTGGAGCAGTGGACGAAATCACATCTTCAATCTGGCGAGGGTGCTCACCGACCTGCAGCACATATCGTCGGGCAGGGTCGACTGCGAGCTGGCCGAACGAGAGGCAGATCGGCACATAGTCGGCCCTCTCGCCAGTCGATTCGAATCCCCTGGGCTTCTCGGCCCCTCCACTTTCCGCACAAAGAAAACCTGCTCTCTGCGTTGCCGCACACTCGACAGCTCCCCGGCAAAGCTCTGCAATCCCACTGGAGGCCTCGACTAGCTCTGACACCAGCCGGAACAGACGATCCCGGCGATCTCTACACGAGATTTATCGAATCCACGATATACTCGGGCTGACTTGTGTGCCAAAAGTAGTAGAAGCGTTACTAGTCTTACTGCCAGCAATATATCGCCGAGCGCGCACCGTGCGATCGCCGCTGCTCACTTTGCGCTTATACTTTGCTAAGCTGCCGCAAAACTACCACTGGCGTTGCGCGCGCTATTTATAGAGCGGCGCCGGCGCCCTGCCAATCCCTATATAGCATTTTTGACAGCGAGGGACGACGTTTTCCCTGTACACTCTCGCAATATCATAATCACTCGGCTGCCCAGGCAAAATTTCCGTTGAAGGGTCATTAATCTTTTACCCGGCAAGCTTCGTGTCAAATGCTAGCTGTCCAATTTCTTCAGACCCCTCGTCGAATTTTCAAATTTAAATTCGTCGGTATAACAACTCACTACAATGTCGATTGTTGGAAGTTCAAGAAACGATACTTATAGAGAATTTATTCACTGTTGGCCATGTGTTAATTAGGCGCTCACTGAAGAAGTAATTCCCTTTCCATTATTTTTAAGTGTTTTTTTTTTAAATGTATGATAGATAGAAACCAATTTTAACAATATTTTTTTACTAATTATGCATAAAATGGTATTGGAGTTTTACTGAGGTCTGATATTTCGGGAATTTCTCTCGATCGAACCCGACATAGAAGTACCGGCGAATGAAATTAGTTTTGAGCAACACTCGACACAGAAGTTCCAAACATTGAGTTATGTATATGGACAGAAAAAGTGCATGCACACCCAGTGTTTTTGGAAAAAATATTTTTAAAGAAAAAAACTCCTCTCTGAATAGAAATACATTTATTCTCTTGAACAAGAAAGTTTCAATCTTCCAAAAAAATTCCTTTGGGAAAACAGGTTTTTTTTAAACAAAATTTTCTCCGAAAATGCTGGGTGTACCAATTCCTTTTTAGCCACTGCATATTTATTTACTCTTAACGTATTACTTTTAATCTTTTCGATATTTATGTTGAGTGTGCTTCTCATGACAAGATAGCATTTTTATATTTAATGGCAAATACACTCGTCATGTAGCAAAAATTGTATTTGGTATTTAAAACAAAACTTAGGTAAAACAAAATACTTTTTTAATATACAATGTTTTATTGCTTTTTGACAACTTAATCAAATTTCATGTTGTGTTCTCAATGCGTTTGAATTTGAAATTTGTCGAGTTATGTGGTTCCCAATTAAAGATAATTAGACATACAAGGGCTTAATGCACCTTTTCAAAATAAAATTAAATACTTCAAAGGTTAATTCACAAAGCCTGGGCTGGCTGTACACCAACACAGACGGAACTCTTTATGACAAGCCATCCAAGAAAATTGTTTCTCATATCTTTATGTTAAAACGATTTGTTACAATGATTTTGTCCGTTTCATCTGCTCCATTGTCGAATATTGTTCAGCTGCTTTAGACTTCTCCGAATTTTCGAATTCGAATTCGTCGGTATGAAAGGCCACTACATTTGCGATCATTCCAAATAAAGGAAACGATGTTCATTACGAATTTATCAACTGTTACGTATGTGTAAACTACACATTCATCCACCGAACATGTAGATCAAGTATGTATTCTAAAGAAGGTAATCTGCAAATTCATTATACATATTGCATAACTCTACGTTTTTCTACTTTCATATCGCATGTCATATGGCAAATAGACCCACATCACATTTAATATTACGACAGTTGGCTCGTGACAGTATTATAATTACAGTCAAACCTCAATCGCCGAAGGAACTGTTAGAGGTTAGTGGTGTTATTTGGTGCAGGGGTAAAAGGGAAACATGTGAGGGTTGTCACAAAGTTTTGAGGCCTTTTCAAATTACAACAAGACCCATTTTTGAGTACGAAAATTCAATTTGGGATTCAACTTATGCTATGTCATACCAACTTTTCTATGTTACTTTTGTTTTTATACTACTTATCACGTTATTTCTATAAATGAAACCATTTCCTTTTCAGTTTCTGCTCAAATACTCTCAAACCGAACAGACGAAGCTTTTGATACTTAGCCTGATTATTTGTAAATGTTTCATTTACCACATGAAATGTTTTTTGTTCATGTATTATTATTGTATTACATATTTTTAAGCCATAAACGGTAATCTCTGGTCTTGTCTCCATAAAAGCACAAGAATAGATGTTTCCACATTGATTACTCGAAAATTCTACAGACGAATAAGTTAAAATTTTGGAGAGAGAGGCAGTAATCATTGACTATCATTCTCTGGAAATTTCAATCCAATCTCATTATTTTCATTTTCGACACCACCTTCGTACCAACTTCGCTTTGCATTACTACTGGTGGACTAGACTTTTGTCAGCGCCTATCCACCACACACGCAAGCTTGCATGCACTGATAGATTTTCAAGTTATACACACGCATCAGAAGGCAATAACATCAACGTCCCTCAGTTTGCTTAGTCAATTCGTCCCTTTCATTTTTTAGAAATTTAAGTTATATTTAACTATGTTACGTAAAAACAAAATGGTAAAAAAATCTGCAAATATTTGTAGGCATTTGTAGAATGTTCATGAAACACGAGTTAGTTTTTATGCGATTCTTAAGAGAGGTATTCCAGATAAAATTAATAATGTAAATGGCTGACGAGTTTTCGTTATGTCTCCCGTGTTAAAAGTATCAATTTAAAAGTCCATTATCTTGGTAACGGCATAGTTAAGTCGAATAAAATTTTGCTAATTAAGTCGTAAGACCTTATGAAGGATGTTTTATCAAAGTTTCAAGAAAATCCTAAAAAAGTGACTTTATGACCCAGCTACCTTAGTTAAGAAGACTTAAGATAGATGCCTCACGATACTACCATCACAAAATACATATGCAAGTTTATGCCCTGCTTTCATATACCTTCCGTGAACATATTTGTAAACTTTGGGCAGAATCATTCCTGCATAAAATCGTTCAAAACCCGCTTGCATCTGACATCCATATGATCGGCTGCAGGAACCTTTTGCTATTAATTTATTAAATTAATTTTCCTAAACAATAAACAAATTCTTCTTAAAAATATATTAATACAAAGCATTTCAAAAGAGCCAAAAGTTGACTTCAAAAATAAACAAATTCAGACATTCTTCATTAAATTATTAATTAATTTGTTATATTGTTAATTAATATAAGAGATATAATATAATAGAATCTCCATGTGGCTAATTCATTTTAGTCACATAAGCAAATCAAAATAGCTTGATCATACATATATAAATATAGCTTTTGTTGCAAAAGCAGAATAACAATGTTGTACACTCTTTTTAAACTTTTAAGCCACATGAAAATATTAGAAGTAAAATATGATAATTAGAGAAATCTGTTGGAAAAATATGGTTTTGTATCATATGTGGAGAATAAAAATAATGTACTGAAATGCTAAAATGCCAAAATAAGTTGTGCAGAAAGTGATATAATGGTAGTTCATAAAAGCATTCGTGGTCACCTTTGAAGCATTCTTATGAAAGAAATATCGAATACTTTTGTGAATTACTATTATGTTGCTTTTTTCTCCACTGTATTTTGTTATTTATAACATTTTAACACGTTGTTTCTCTACCATATTTTTAACAAATGTTTTTGCAATTACTATATTTATATGACGAAGACCATATCAATACATTGCAAATAAATGCATTGGCACCGATAATATTGCAAAAGGGATTTAATTATAACATGCTACGATATTGTCGACGCGATGCTCGGTTAAAGATTTCGTTCCCCTTTCGGTTGGGGACTTCGATGCCTGATAAAGAAATGCCGCTACTCAGATACATTATTGACCATTGAAATCACTGCTAACGATGCACGCCCACTGTCGGTCTAGTTAACTCGAGACTTGGGCGCCAACCGTCCAAGAATAACTCTGACATCCCTTTCAACTAACACAAAGGACAACGTCTGTCTGTTTGCATGTATGTTTGCTATAAACTGTTGAAGCAAACGAGTTAACCGATTTTAATACGATTTTTTCTTTTTTATAACATTTAAATCGAGGCAAATTAAATTTAAATCGAGATTATAAAATATTGACACATACTTATTTCTGTTGAAGTTTATGAGCGTATTTGTTGTTTATTTGGAGTATTGTATTTTAATTGTTCAATAGGCAACGCATATAATATAATAAGTCCTTTGCTGTAAAGCTCTTATATCGACCTGACACTTCAAGGCACTGAATATATCCATTAGCTGATTGCATTTTGTTAGTTTTAAGACTAAAATCAACTATTCGCCTCGTTATTGATAAATCTACATTGAGTACATAAGAGCGCTATATACAAAATTATGTACAACAATTAATTATACAGGTTTTTCAAAAACTAGTATTACACCTGTCGTAGTCTGTCATACAAAGCTCAAAGCTATAATATATAATATAATATATAATATAATATATAATATATAATTCTTGTATACTGTTGGGCACAATGCTTTTCTTATGGGTTTGAGTTATAACAGTTCAACAACAGGAATAAAAGGAAAATCTAATGTAATACAACGTACGGATATTAAACTGTCAAAGTACTATTTCTACTAATATAATGGATAACATTTACTTGTCCGTTTGTTTTTCTCTTCTGTATTATAAAAAAGTACCGAGAGAATTCACGTTTGCTATAAACTGATGAAGAACGATTTTAATACGATTTTTTTTCTTTGCATAAAATTCTAGTCAAGGTAAATACGAGAGTATAAAGTATTGACATATATTTATTACTTATGCAGATTTTTTGAAACCTACTGTCAAACCTGTCGAAGTCTGTTATACAAAGCTCAAAGTTAGTGTTGGCACAATTCTTCTCTTATGGGTTTGAGTTATACCACTTCAACAGTACAAATAAAAGGAGAATTTAAAATAATACAAAATATTAACATAAAATTACCAAAGTATTATTGCTGTTAATATAATGGATAACATTTATTTGTCTATGTTTGTTTGCTATAAAGTAGAAAACCGTGGAATTAATTTTAATATGATTTTCTCTTTTATATTATGAAAAAGTATCGTTAAATCAATTTCAGAGGTCAAAGCTATCCAAGTTTAATATGGGAATTATAAATTATTAAAGCTTAGAGCTACTATTAACCCAATGCTTTTCTTATGAGGTGCAATTATACCACTTCAATGTTATCCTGAAAGCTGTGAAGGTGATTCCTACTAACAAGGATTACGCTTGTCTGTTTGTAGGTATCTACAATCCACACAATAAGCTCAATAACAACTAAACCAATTTGGATGCTATTTTTCTCTGTCAGAAACTAGTAATACGCGTGTTACGAGAAATCTTTAGTAATTGGATACACAAAGCGTTCCATTTCGTTTACGAGTTTTTCAACGAATGTCCACTCAACGTGCTCTTTGTATTTTATTCCCGTTTCCGAAAAGACGATCGCCCCGTACCGTCTGGCAATTCGGAATCGTTAAATGGCCGATTATCATTGTCAGGATTCCTTGCACTTCCCTGCATATGTATGGGCCCAAATTTTCTAGTCATTCTAGCCGAAAAAATTTTCTGGTGATATGGGCCTTTTTTCATATTTCCTCATCATGCAAATTGGTTAAAGAGGTTGTTGGCGTCGTTTGGTGCGGCGGTAAGAGGGGAACATGTGAGCGCCGCCATAGAATTCCGAGGCCTTCTCAAATTACAATAAAATCAATTTTTTACCGACTTCGAAAAGGAGGAGGTACTCAATTCGATCGCTATGTTTCTGTTTTTTTCAGTAGAAAAATTTAATTCGCAATTAAGTTTATGCTATGTCACATCTGCTTTTATAAATTATTTTTATTTCTATACTATTTATCACGTTATTTCTATAAATGAAACCATTTCCTTTTCATTCTCTGATCAAACACCCTCGACACCAGATAGACGAAGCTTTTGAAACTTAGCCCGATTCTTTGTAAATGTTTCATTTACCTCGTGAAATGTTTTTTTATTCATGTGTTATTGCTGTACCACATATTTTTAAGCTATAAATGGTAATCTCTGCTCTCGTCGCTATAAGAGCCCATGCATACGGATGGATTTTTCGACATTGATTATTCGAAAACTGTGCTGTTTGTACGAAAACAATACGACATTTTGAAGCGTTTTTCAACATTTTACTTGTTTGTTTTACCCTAAACACTTGTCGCAAAAACCCGAGTTATTATTAACGTTTACAGAAAAGTCGACATTAATACAAGTTTTTGACAGATTTTATAGTTAAATAGCAGAAAAGGGAAAGCTCATAGTCATCTTTGCGAAAATTGGTAATAACTACAATATAATTAGATTTATATTGGCGCATGATACTTTTTGTCTAGCAATGTTTATATATTTATTAAAAAAATCTATAACGTTGTCAGGTTTCTTAAATCGCACCTTCATGGTGTCAACCAAATCGCATCGGCGCGATTTTAGCAATCTGTACGCGGTAGACTTGGAATTCAATTATTATAACTGAATTACGCAAAAAGCTGATTTCAATCCTACTTACCTGATTCCAAGTCTACCACAACACCCTGTACGTATAATCGCACTCGCACTTTTACAATTTACACATAGCGCAATGTAGTTTTCATTAGGTTAGTTTCTACCCATAAAGTACAATAATAATACTTCCGTTACTTCTAAAGATTTGCCTCCAAAACCAATTGATATTATCTTACACAAAAAAGTTACATTTTTACTCTCACATTATTACTGTTTATACTAAATTTTGTGGTCGATTTACAAAAAACTAAGATAAGTGGTAATGTTTGCTAAAATTGGTAATAATTACAATATTGTTACAATTAGATCCCAAAAATTAGTATATTTTCTAACAAAACGTTTTGACCCATTTTTAGGTATTCTTCAATGGCTTTAACAAAATTTTTGTTTTATTTTATTTTTAAGGTTCATGCTTCGACTAAAAATATTAATATATTTAGTGTCTTGCCCCTACAAATAAAAATTATTTATTTCATTTTACTGTATGCGCAAAATCTTTGTTAAAATTATGAATTCCAATTGCTGTTGCCTAAATTGCACCATTTAGAAGGTTTGCAGAATTAATTATTTTCAAATTGATCATTATGTATTAATATTATACCAAAAAAAAAAAAAAACATAAAAGGGGGAAATACTGCCGTGTATTACCACAGAAATAATGTACAAATATGATTTGTGAGTAATAAGCCTTAATACAAAAAGTTAAACGATTAAGGTAACGTATGGGTCGAGTTATACATTGCTAAAAAAATTTGCAAGTTTGAACGCGCACGTCTTCGAGTTAACTTGGATAATTGTCGTCTATTGTGCGTTCACCAAAGTGCATAACACCGCAATCATATTCACATAGGATCTGACGGTTCGTTCGCGATAAACTCGAAGGCCCATTGATTTTAACGTCACTTTCGCTTCTGTACAGAATTATGACAACAACTCAGACAAATAATAGGTTCTAAAATATTGCAATACTTATTGCGCATGCAGCCTGTTCCAACCGTTATAGCAAAATTTCAAAAACAGTGAAAGAAGTAGAACTGGATATTATTATAAAATATTTACACCAAAGATAGCTACAAACAATTATTATTCTTTGAATTACATTAGTATTAATATACGCAGGAAATGTCACCTGAGCGAAGCCGGATACAGCCAGTTGCCAATACGAAGCAGTACTGCGTGTAGCAAGCGATGCAAACCAATTGCGAATGAGTATCTACAGCTAAGTTAACTCATCGCCTGTGTCTATGCAGCACGGCGGCCGTGATTCCGACAGGTGCCACCACCTTGCGGAATCGTGTATGCTCGGCTCGCTCGCCCCCAGGAAAGTATACCGATCGAAAGTGTAAGGTGGCGATATCAGTCGCCGATTACACTTTCGCTCCGACCAACCACCCACGCAAACTACCCGCGCATGTGCACCTGTTCAAACGGACGCACACCGCAGGATTCCACAGGTGGAACTAAATAAATTTCGACTTTCCGACTTGGAGTGCAACTGCGATTTATATATCGCATGATGGTGTGGGTGAGCGGGGCCCGCAATCCAGTAGAGACGCCTTCGAATTCATTAGAATCGCTTGCTGGCGATCCTAGCAGCCGATTGTATCCGATGACGAGTGCGCGAGTGTGTGGGTCTGCTTGGCTGAGGTAGTATAAGTATTTTACAGGGGCCGAGTGGCGAGGAAAAGGAGGAGGGGGCTTTTCCTGTGGCTTCAGTAGTGAGAGCTCATGCACGTCGACGAACACACTGGTCGCTGACGGCGCGATCCGGAACTTCGGACATCCAAAAATGGCGCTAGTCGCGTAGTTAAGCGCCGCGGAGAGTGTGTCCGCCGCCGACGTCGCCGTCGCACGTCAACCTGCACGGGAACCGGCTTCCATCGAAAGGGAAATCAGGCTCGGCATTCCGGCCATCACAGCTGGCCGAACCGTTCTCCCGAGGGTCCTCGATGCGAGAGCAGCCTCCCTCGAAGAGCCGCCGTCGATATCAGCTCACATGCCTGGCGTTCCTGCGGCTTCTTCATTAAGTGGGTGTAAGTGCCGATTCCCAAGCGATAACGCCCTCCGACCGACAACTCCTCTCTTCCTTTCCTTACAGTTGCTCCGATCATTCCGCTGGATTCGCTCCTTTCAACCGTTTTGAATTGGCTAATCCCGAAATTCTATTGGTCCACTTACCCGCCGGCGAGAATACTACAACTTCCTCGTCGGACTTCCTCTATTTTCCTCGATTAATTAGAGCATCTTCCTCTTCGGCTACTTCACTCGCTCGAATTCTCTCATTCGATCGTGCAGGTGCGATCGCTGCCTTCGTGCCTCTGCGACGCTTGAATGACAATGGAGTTGTTGCCGATGCAATTGAAGTGCAGTGTTCTGTGAGCGAGTAACTACACCTCCAACACAATGCTATGCCAGTGTAATTGATGTTTATTATGGTAGTTCGTTGCTGCCTGTTGTATGTGGCATTTAGAATGCAATCATTCATGGATAAGAGTCATTCATGGAAATCGAATCATTCATAAAATTGCTGGAGTTCGGTGTGGTGAATTCGGTGTTTCATGTGAGAGTAAAATTGTTTGAGTGGATTGTGTGAAAAATTGGAAAGAGTTGTGTGACAAATTTGGAAGAGTTTGGGATATCTTTTGGTGGGTTATTGATTTCGTTTTCAATAATGCAAGGTTATTGGTTTTGGTGTCCATCGCGGGCAACGCATGGGTCCGACCCACAATTTTTACGCACTTACGCAAGCTCCACCGGTCGAGCAAGGTTTTCTGACAACAGTGATGTCATAGCGCGTCGTATTGTATTGAAGTAATCCTCGCACGTGCGACTGATGTCACGTTAACGACTGGAACCAAGTGCAAATAAGCATACAACCTTACTCAGCCCATAATTCAAGCGTTTTCATATTTTCCCTGTATAAATCTGTACATAAAAATGGCACATTTGCTTGATGAGTAACATCTTTCCTTTAAGACGTCACTGCTTTTTCGCTCGAAATAAACTAGATAGTCAACGAGTCCGCTTTACGCTTTCTTCTCACCTTTCTCTGAGTTGCATCTGATTGTCACCGATAACATTGTGGATTCGTAACGGGCAATTGTAAAAATCTTCTTCTTCGTTTGTGATGATATTAACAAGACGCGCGCGCGCGCCTACGGGTGATTAGCGATGCAAGAGTAGCAGGTGGACCAGTGAGCACCGCAGACACTTTCACCGTGCGAAATTTTTCACTCGCCTATCTTTCCCGATCGCGGCAAAGGTCTATGGCATATAGGATATCAAACACGGAGTTCCCGTTGGTACAAAAATCGAGAGAAACTTGGGGATAAGTGAAGTCTCGAGCGGCGCGCAATACATCGGATCACTTGACCTTTAACACTTGACCTTTAGCTTGCATTCAATTGGCTCGATTGACCCGCTAATTTAACTTAGCGTGGAAGCTCGCTCCCAGAATTTCGGCACTTGTTAAGTACTAATTGCGATGTCCATTATAATTGGGAGTGATCATTTCCAGTGATAGATAAATAACGAAGAGCGGAGGAGGAGGAAGGATGCAGTCGAGCGAGCAATTGCGACCGGAACAACTGGTGGGCCTGGTGGCGCGTTCCGCCGAGGGCACCGCGGCGAAGGGAATGCCGATCAAAGGTCACGAGGATCTCTGGGTGGAGATCCAAGCGAACACATTCCGAAACTGGGTGAACGAGCATCTGAAACACGCGGGCGACGGGGGTGGGCCCGTTCTCGATCTCGCGGAGGATTTCCGCGATGGCACGCGACTCTGTGCCCTCGTAGAAGTTCTCACCAAGCGACGTTTGCCACGCTGGAACCCCCGCCCGGCTAATCAGCATCATCATCTTGAGAATGTCACGACCGCTCTGCAAGCCATCGAGGCCGATGGCGTTAAACTCGTTAATATCGGTGAGATCCTCGATTACCTCATAATTCAATGAAACTTACTCGCCGAGTATCACTTTTATGATTCTTCCGTGGTCATCTTTATGTTGATAGCTCAAACTCTTAAGCGTCAGCAGTTCAATGACATTCTTATCATTCAATGTTACATGCTGGATGTTGCCTCGGCGATAAATTTTACTTTCCGTCTATCGACTAGGAATGAGTCAGTCGACCCGATAAATTGAGTCATTCGAAGTATCTGGGTTAACCGTGGAGAAGTGACAATAGTTTCCTTTATATCTGTCTTAACAATTCATTTAGCAATCTTAAACAATAATTGTAGATTGAGCAGTCGTAGAAAAATGGATGTATTTGACGGATATCTATTTTTGATCGGAACGATTGAAGTTTCACAATTAAGAATAACTAACGCATTACCTCGTTACGTCAGGCTTTGTAAATCGTACTTCGAGGTCGTTGCCTTTCTTGCTCTGTACACTGGCGCCTACGAGGCCGCCGGAGCCCATTATGATTATACCCATACGGTTGCCGGCTAATTTGGAAGCCGGTGTGAGAGTAATAAAGCGGTGCATTGAGAAAATCAAGCGTTCCTTCACGGTTAGTGAGCTAAAGAAGAACTTCTCGGCGCATTAACGCGATTCGATGAACTTGTAACGACCAGCTTCTGATTAACGCGTTGTATTATAAGCTGGAATTGCTAATATAAAATTGTATTTTTCCCCACTCGTAATTTAACACTTCCATTTTAGTCTGAGAATGCGAATTAATGGCGCTTCAAGGATCATTCAAGGTAGACGTAATATTTTTGTACGTGATGTATGAACATTTTTCTCTCTTTAATGGTCATCATTCGCAAAGCTATACATATAAGTCGCAGACGTTTTTTTGCGATCAAACGAAGGCGATAAAAACTGACGTATCCTTATTCAGCAGTTGCTGAATGGAAATACCAGAATCCCACGAGAATTGCCAATTTTTTCTCACATTATGTATGCATAGAAATTTAGGTCGCCTATACAGTAGTTGCTTTCGACCTGCATCGGAGTCAGCAGACCACATAAATTTAAAGCATAGCTATATAGCAGCTGGATTGTCTGTCTGTGAAAGTGTAACGCGAGTAACGCCTTGTGTATTTTAGGTAACGTGGATATTGTTAATGGGAATTTGAAGCTGATCCTGGGTTTGATATGGTCACTCATCGTGAGGTACCAAATAGGCAAGTCCAAGTTCCCTCCAAGGAAACTCATGCTCGCATGGCTCAAGGTCAGTACACGTAATTGCACGAGTGACCTCGATGCATTGCAAGCATAGCTTTAAATGGGGAAATGTAACAAAGCCTCTCGCTGCCTTTGTGCTCATATTTTTAATTTAATAATACGTTCCAACTTTTTTTATGTAAATCTCTTGCTGGCTTTGTTGTATTCTTTTGATTTATAATACACCTCGATTATTAACAAATATTTAATTAACATTCACTCAACATTTTGAGTTTTTTAATCGCCTACTAATGTCCGAATTTTATTGCACGTTTTTTTCAGGCGGTTTTGCCGGAGTGCAGGGTAAACAATTTTACGACTGACTGGAACTCTGGTGTATACCTGAGCGCGTTGTTAGACTACTGCAAACCTGGCCTATTCTCACATTGGCGGCAAATGGATCCAAATGATAGGTAAAGTACTTTGCCTTAGAAAAAGGATAAAGTGTACAACTTTTCATTTTTTTCTTCGTTACAATCTACCCCTGCAGTGTGTACAATTGTCGAAAAGCTATGGAAATATCAAAGCGTGAATTCGACATTCCCATGGTATTGGAACCGGAATACCTTGCATCGCCTTATTTGGATGAACTTTCGGGAATGACCTACTTATCGTATTTTATGAAGGAAGGCTCACCGGGTTTCCACTCAACGTTACGATGGGTGAACTCGCAATTACCGCATGCACCAGTCAGGAATTTCACGGTACGGCTAGCCCGTTTTTTTGACTAGGAGAAACTTCGGTCATGGTGTCACGGGATCATTAACACCTGGTAAATTTTTTATTTTTAGACCGATTGGAACGACGGAAGAGCACTCTGTGCTGTCGTCCGGAATTTGGGTGGACCGGCTCCACCCTACGAGAAACTAAGCACCGACCCCGCATCCTGGGAGCATAATTTACAAATGGGTGAGCATCTAGGTTTCTTTCTTCAAGCCGGAGATTGCCCGCCTAATTATAGTAGGATGGGAAACGTGAGTAATCACCTGCCACTTCTAATTTCTCGAAAGGGATCGACGGTGGTAAGAAGCTGGGTGTGGAACCTATTCTCAAGGCGAGAGACATGACTGATCAGAACGTCGAGCACTTGGGAGTAATGGCGTATGCAGCATACTTTCAATGGGTGAAGCCTCGCCCTCAAGCGAGCAAACAAATTGCTGTCCACATAGATGGCACTTCCGCTAGAGTACAGCAACCGGTTAGTGCGATGTTATGGATTTGAATATTTAGCGATTTCGCCATGCTTTCATTCACCGTTATTGCACCTTCACACCTTTTCACTTCACTACTTCTTGCAGGTACATTTCAGATTAGAGTTACTTACCAAAGAAGTGAATACGCGAGAAGTGCGGGGCGAAGTAATTAGCCCCAGTGGGCGAATCGAATGCAGACTCACGTGGAACGGACTGCATGGAAAGGGAACCTTCATACCCACGGAAGTTGGGATGCATAAGGTTGATCATCTCTATTTATACGCATACTTTATTAGTATTACTTGTGGAGCTGAATGATATTAACCTACCTTATTTGTTCTAGTTATTGGTGTACAATGACGGAGAATTAATAGACGGATGCCCTTACTGCTTTAGAGTACTACCCCCCATGACCAAAATCAAATCACCCGGTATGGATCCTTGCGCTATAGGATCTATTGTCGAAGTTCTAGTCAACAGTTATGGTAATTGAATCTTGCACATCAACTGCAATAGACTTTCTACTAAAATAAGCTTAAAATGAAAAATTGTTTCTGTCATCCGCAGGAACTAGTCACGATGGAATAGACGTGACTGCTTGGTCACCCACTGGACGACCGCTGCCATGTCCTGTTAAAGAGAATGACGGTGTACATACAGCGACTTTCCAACCAGATGAAGCTGGAGAATGGAGTATCGCAATAACTCACAAAGGCAATCATATCCAGGGTGGACCATTCACATGTTTCGTTTTCGATCCTAATGGTGTTAAAGTAAGCCTGAGATTCAGTCTATTTCAATAGTCATTATTTTTTATTTCGTTAGTGCCTTTAGTTTCGCACGAAAGCAATTGACTGTGACATATAAATATAAGGATAAAAATATATGGCTATGTAAATTAACATAATATTTGCCAATCGTTAGGCACTTTGAAAGAGTTTCATAAATATCTTAAATCTCAGTAGCTATCTTGTAAAAGTAAAATGAAGATGGGGACGGCTATTTGTTAAATTCTCGTTTGCGCTTCCTTTTGCATGAAAATCAGCACAATTGTATGCTAATGAAAGGAATCTCGTTACTGTTCCTTATATTTGTTATGTTTTCTTCTGAAGAGGAAAAAACGAGTCCGCTGAAATTTGTCAAGTATGCCAAGAAAGTTGTTTAAATTATTATTAAATAATTTACAGTTGAGGACCGAATGGAAATTTTGAAAATAGTGATTTTCACCCCTTTTCATTTATGATATTTATGAGACCCTCTGTATGTCATGATGCTTCATTGTATTTGCAGTTGCTTGATACTGACGGTGCTATGCCAGGACAACCATTTTCCTTTTTGGTGGATGCAAGAGGAACTGGCGGTCTCGGTGACGTAATTTTAGATATAGTACACGACAAGCAATCAATACCATTCAGAATGGAAGATTATGGGGATATGCAATACAAAGTATCGTTCATGCCAAATGATGCTGGAAAGTACAGAGTTTACGTATATTTCAACGGGTCAGATGTTCGAGGCTCGCCGTTTTCTATTCGAGTAGGAACACAGAAAGGATCACGACGATCGAAAGAATCCACGTCCAGTTTAGAAAGATCAAAAATGTCATCCCTCGAAAGACGAATGGGTGGGATGAATGTCTCCTCGACAGACGGTGCCAACCACACTCAGAAGATTTACACGTCTACTTACAAGTCGCCAAGCCCGACACATCACGCACGCGAGTATTCCCCACTGCAGCAAACTGCTTCCACTTACAAGACATCAAATAACTACACCTTGGAGAATTCGAGCTCGATTTATCATTCGACAAGTTCGTTAAACCGCACGCGATCACCGAATCTAAATTACAGTCCTGTTCCACGAAATTTACATAGTCCTACTACAATGAAGGAAACAAAGGAAAGCTATTCCTCAACGAGTTATAATCGATCGAGGTCACCGCTGATGGAGAGTCCGAGTCTGATAAAAGAGTCGAAGGATATTTACTCTTCAAGCACGTTGTCGAGGTCCCGGTCTCCCAATCCGAGTCCTAATTTACATGCCTCGCGACAGGAATCCATTATAAAGGAATCTCGAGAAGTTTACAACACGGGCTCTTTAAAGAGGTCTCGATCGCCCACGCAGAGTCCGATGTACCGCAGCACAACGGAGAGTCCAGTAAATAGGAGTTTCAGTCCGAGACTTTCCGATAAGGAAGTTTCATTTAGTAGACGAAGTTCAGCAGAAAATGGTGTCGTTGACACAAGCAGTAATGTCCGCGTATCTTCGATGGTTGGCGGAACATTGAGACGTGATTCCTGGGATGCGATTGCCAAGACAAAATCTCTTTTATCTTACGGCAGCTTGGAATCTCTGGCGAACTTAACTAATTCTCCCAATGCGGAGAATGCGGCCGGCACTCAAAATTATATAAACAATAACTACAAGAACTCTCATCACCGTACTGTATCGCAAACGCACAACTCCTCCACAAATTATACGTCAAATCAGAAAGTATCAAGTCCTGATTACGGCACTACGCAGAAGTATGCTTCGGAAAATCAAAGTAGTCGTACACAGACGCATGGTATACTCAAGAACAAGAATAACAACTATTACAAAGATATGGATACAACCGATTCATCGCATGATCGATACGTGAACAACGGTGTAATAAGACATACATCATCGCAAAGCAAAGACCCTGGAATTGTTAGTGGAAGTGCACTTGAAATATTACCAATAAATAGGCCTTCTACGTTTACTATTAACTCAAGTATCGATCCAAGTCAAGTTAGCATTACTGTCACTGGTAAATTAATTTTTCGTAATATGTATATAAACATTTCCAATGCAAGTGGATGAATACAATTTTCCTCGTGTCAATTCACAGGGCCAACTGGAAAAGTAATACCTATTCAGAAATCCACATTCCGGGGCCTGACATATACGATTATTGCCGAGGAAGTCGGCGAATACATTATTGAAATTTTAATCAACGGTCAACACGTTCAAGGGTCTCCATTTAGGTTCGTTTGTAGAAAAAATAACACTGCTACATTTTAAACACACACTAAGACTAAACGTTCATTGAAATATTTTATCACAACCAGATCACAAGCGTACAACGCACGGGCGATACAAGTTGGGAACATTCCGAATGGCACAGTGAACACACTGGTCGAGTTTGAAAGTACGTATGCCGACGCTGGCCGTTAACCCTTAGATCTCTTTCGTCGAGCGCGACTCGACATCAATTTCATTCACAGGTGCTCCTATGTCGAGTTTCATTGAAAGACATTTCACAAATGTTAGATCTCATCAAACTTCCAATCCTATTTCCAACATACTTAGTAAAAATGATTTAAATTGAAAAACGCTTAAAATAATAAGGAGTCACTAGAAGAAAATTGATAAAGAATGAGAGTACTTAGGGTTAAGAGAAGTCGTCGTATTGAGGAAGTGGGTTTGACGAAAATTAATTCATGTGCGCAGTTGACGGATCCAGAGCCGGATCTGGTAATCTGGAAATTCTCGTCAATGGAGGGCACGTTACGAGTTTCGTTCAAGCACTAGGTGGTCAGAAATTCTTGGCATCGTTCGTACCGCACGAAGCAGTAGTCCATACAGTGGAGATGACATTCAACAGCGAACCCGTCCCTGGTAAGTCCACCGATTTCTATTGATTTTATCCTTCCATTCATGTACAAAAGAAAGTCTGTCTGGCGTTGTTCTGTTATAACTGAAGAACTAATCGACCAATTTTGATGCGGTTTCTTTTAACATCCAATGTAATTACCGTGAATTACCGGCGAAGGTTTTATGCAATTTAACTTCATTGCTTTATTAGTAGACGCGTTGCAGGCACAACTGTTTAAAACTCACAATTAAGTGCTATCGGCTACTCATATTTGTTTCCTATTCAAAATTTTTAAATAAATATACTATAATGTCTTTTCGATTATTATAAATAATTAATGTCGGATGTTTCCAAAATATCATGGTCTTTGCTTATTCAGTATAAAAATTATTATTATTATTCGTGGGCTTGGTTTACCTTTTGGTAAGACGGAACAATAGACGGAATAAATAGTGTATGATATAATAGAGAGAGAGAGGGATCGAAAAACAATAGAATTAATTTTGCAAATGGCAGAGATTATATAGGGTGGGCCGGAAACAACGCAACAATTTAAATTGAATGCTACTTGAAAATCATGCCGTGCGAATTAATATTATTGTTTACATAGATCCTATTTCATTCGATAGCAGAACTAAATCCAAATTTTATGTGTGCAAGCATAATTTTTTAGTGAAATTAAAGATTCTATAAAAAGAATTGAACTAATTTAAATATAATACATTTTTTAGTGCATTTTTGTATTACCTATGTTTGAAATTGATCTTATTTTGTATTATGTTTATACATCATTCTATTGCGTAAAGAGCGGCACAATTTTTGACCAGTATTAAATTTAAATCACTGTTTCCGCGGTCACCCTGTATATTCGGCATTTAAAACATTGGAATGGAGAGCCGAAGATTTGAGGCCGCGCAAGATGCTCCGAAGTGCCCGACACTGGAATCAATTCTTGAATAGTCAAGAACTGCGCACAATGCATTATTTATCGATGCGTACGAGCGCGCGCGCGCGCGCGCCCGGCATTCTCGTCATTCTTCGCATTTCTCTACCGCTTCGCTGTCTGGAATGTGGTGAAGCAATTACCGTTAAACCTGCAGATGAAGTACGAGAATTGAACAGTTAACGATAAGTAGTACGAAGGATTAATTAAACAGGAAGTAAAAACTGTAAACTGACTTTGAACATAGATAGACGCAGGAAATACGCTTAAAAGTACGATATGATTCATCTCTTATTCGCTAGTGTTGGTAAATCTCTTGCTGAATAATATCGCGTTTCGAAAGCGGCGCAATTTTAAGTAGAAAGAGCCGGTCTTGCCGTGATGCTGTCATATTTCTAAGTTTGGTATCGTTTAGTGACAGTGTCGTATTCATAGTGCTCGCTCCCTGAAGTTATTTTGTATTTTCCGCATTTTAATGTTACCTACTTTTGAAATCGGTCCGCATTTTTTTGAAATATCCTATTTCGCGCTTTTTGGTATTGGAGAAAGTGGACATCCTTCACAAAAATTATGCCACAACCGAAAAGTTGATTTTTATGTAATAAGAGTGGTTAATATTAAACAAGTTAAAAAGAATGTTATGGCCATTTTGATTGTTGGAAAAAACGTTGGGTGTTGAAAAAGAAAGATTCTTCGCAAAATGTAAAATATTTTATTCGGATTCAATTATTTATTTTAAAGTTACGTCATAAACGAAAAATTGTGTTTTATGCAATAACAGTGATAAATGTTAAATGCCCTGGTTAATCTATTTATCACAGAAATATCGCTAAACAAACATTTAAAAAAAACGACGAATTGAGAATCTCGTTTTTGAAGTCGGTTAAAAATGCAACTGCTATTCTTGTGATAGTGATACACGCCGGATACTTTACACCAGCTTTCATAGCGTCCGGTCGCGACGACTTATTACAAGCTATCAAAGAAATTTCCTGGTGAAAGCTATACGTCCATTCTGCATAGTTTCGTAAATAGTCCGAAGGTGTAATAGTACCTTGGGTACCGTTAGAACTTAATAGAACCGAGTTTCATTCGTACTTCTGCTTGCGAAAGTCGAAGGTCTTCCGTGGGTAGAAATTGCCATCTTGCTAGGGAATATACGAAACTGGCTGTCCTAACCGGCACCGCCCAAACAATATTTTGTCTGCATGCTTATAATAGCTTTATTTAAAGAATAACAAATTGAAAAAAATGTTTTTATTAGAGGAATATTCCAATGATTTATTACTTGAGCATACATTTTTTCGCAACTATCGGAATGACTCTTGAAACAGCCTTTATAACTGATAGATAATAGAATATTTTATAACCTATCATTTGAATGAGTCCGAATTCTATTTTAGGAGGGAATGTTGCATTAAAATCGGTTTCACCTTTTAATTCTTCTGAAACTTTGAGGTTAATCTTGGCACACCCTCTATAATTTGTAAATATGGCAGTATTTCGATAAAAATGGCATTAAAATCGGTTCTGCCATTTTCAATTTTAAATGCACACGTAGGCAAACGTTTCATTGTATTATATTAGTTAGGAGACATATTAGTTCTCATTTATAAAAGCGTGTCGCTCTATGCGCCCTAGGTGAGCATTCTTAGTGAACTATCGGAACTACTCTTGAAACAACCTGTATAAGTCATAAATAATGCAATATTTTATAACCTTTAATTTGAATGAGTCAGAAATCTGTTTTAGGAGAGAAAGTTGCATTAAAATCGATTCAACCGTTTTCACAATTTAATTCTTCGGAAACTTTGAGGTTAATAATTTGTAAATATAGCAACATTTCGATAAAAAAATCTCATTAAAATCGGTTGTGCGATTTTCAAATTTGAATACAAATAATAATTTATAAAATCGTGTCGCTCTATGCACTCTAGGTGAGAGCTCAGAATAGACTATGATTATCCGAGCTGAGCAGTACACGAGCGCCTTCAGTGGATTCGTGAACACCCACAGTACGACATTTGTCAGTAATTGCTGTTTTGATATTAGCAATCGCTTTCACTTGTGCGCCTGCTCATGCGTATGCATCGAGATGTTCAAGTGTATCTGACGCTGACGGAGTCTACGTAATTCGCTCATCCAAAGAGATACGCCGGATGATTGATTAATTATCTGAAATAGTAAACAAAGTAATACAAAATAAAAGCGAATATTGTTTGACTTTAGAACTATCTGAGGACAAATTGATTCGACAGTTGTTTATACTTGTAACACACTTTTGAAATAGTTAAATTTATGATTTTTTCTACTCTTTATTGAAATATATAAATATTTAGGTTAGTTTTCCCTATCTATGGTTTTTAAGATTTATCTATTGCGTAGGTAAATTTTAATAACTTTTGCATTTGAAAGGTTTCTTAGAAACTGTTAGGATTCTTCCAACACTGGAATACTTAATAAAAAATACATAATAATGAGTAAAACAAGTTGCAGAAATACAAGTTGCTAAAAATTAAAACCTACACATATTTTTTCACGTTTATCTTTTTTTTCTAAAGACAATGGTCATACATGATTTACTTTTTAGAATAATAATCTTGTTTCGTATTTCTTTAAATCCATTTAAACATTTATAAAAACACATTTATTTCTTGAATAGCGTCTTCTTTTTAAACAAGTCATTTTTACCATTTCAATAAAAGTTAATGTAATTTTCGATATAGTTCCAGTATTAACACTAAATTTACCGATATTTTCAATTCCTGTGCAGTAAACAATATACATTTGTTTCTCTATAAGAGTTATTAGATATCATAGTTTCCAATCGAAAGGCAGCAGTCACTCGACAAAAAACCCCACGTCAGAAGTTAACATTAAACGTACTGGCATTTTATACACATATACATGCATACTGTGGTTATTCCTACAGTAACCGGTCAAATGACCGGTTATGAAGTAAAGGTCATATTTTCCGACTTGGCTATGGCTAATTGTCAACTTAATACAAAAACTAATGGATGAAATATCGACGTATGCGAAGGAATCCTCGGACGGTATTTACATTTGAAGATTTCAGAAGATCCATTTTTATCATTGCAATTATTTAACACTAAACGTCCTCAACGAATTCGTTTAAAACACTGGTTATGAAATCATTCTTAATTTAATGTGAAAATTATTGCAGAAAATAACGTTTAGATAATAATTTAAAAATGAAATATTTTCAATTTTATGTTTCACTAGAATGAAGAAAGAACAAATGCATAGTTAAACCAGTCATTTTACTGGACGTGGTGTGTTCAGTGTTAAATCAGTAATTCTTTTGGTACTTTGAACAAGTTAACACTAGGTTTACGGGACCCGTCAATTTATGCTGACAATTGTTGGTGTAATGAGACGAATGTATACCCAAATTTATATCCCCCTTATCCATGTAATTTCAAAATTCTGTATGATGGATAGGTAATTCTACGCATACTTGTCAAAATGATTCTCTTTCGTTTGTTTCTCACTCGTTTCTCACTCAATTCTCACTCGTCACTTTGACGGGAATCCGTAGAGGTAGGTAAACATCACACTGAATTCTAAAATAACATGACGGAATAAATGTATGAACAGTAAAAGTTCCTATAAGTTTGTGATAATTTATGCAATCCTAACAGATTTAATTAATTTATATTATGTCTGTTAAGATTGGAATTGTTTTTAAATTAAATTAATCGTTTTTTTAAAAGAAAACACGGGGTTCCTTTACTCGTCAATTTATCGGGTGTTCGTAAAAATAGGTACAAAAATCTCCGTAAACCTGGTGTTAATCATCGTGTTAATAATGCAACTGTAACCACGTATATTGGAACAGATTCGTTTCAAGGTATATTTGAGTATTTACAGATATTTTCCAATTGGAAATCACTCATAATCAAGAATGCTAAATTTAGTAACAGTGCATTTTCTTATTAGTGTTTTTACGTACACAGAATTTCTATCTTATTACTACAATTATAGAAAGAGATACGGTTTGCAAAATAATTTCTTGTATGTGCCTGAAAGTTCTAATTTGTTTAGAAATCGAGGCAAGAGTTTCATAACAAACGGAAAACGCTATACTTCGTGACAAGTAGCCTCAGTGACAGATGTAAAATTAATGTCACCAGAAAAATAATATCACGAAAGAAACGGTTTATTACTATTAACTATGCAAACCAGCCTACCCGTCACTTTAACGGGTATCCGTAGAGATAAGTATACATCATGCAGAATTGTGAAATTACATGATTAACGGAGAAATAAATTTGAGTAGATATTCGTCTCATTACACCAACAATTGTCAGCATAAATTGGACAAAAATTAATAGTAATTGTTTTCGTGATTTTGCTCGTGAAGCCGAAAATCGGTCCAAATGACGGGTGCCATAAAGTTAGTGTTAAGTAACTCTCGGTGGAGTGTCTGGCGTACGCAGACTAGTGTCTCCGAGTCAACAGGTCAGGTCGTTGACTTGCGATTTCACGCATTCACACGATGTTCCACTGACACATATACGACGTCATCGTTTTCTTTGGCTTCCTCAAGTTTTTTCCTTTTCCTTCCTTCCCGCGAAACACAATACGCAAAGCCATGCCCGATCGGCCTGCGCCTCTACAACCTCGATCAATTGACTTTCAATCGGCGCTGTCCGCTATCCAGATTGCTACACACCGTCCTAGCGCTAGTATCGGTTCAATACACACTCATTATAAATCAATGAGTTATCAGAATTGTATACGAATATTTATCAACTCTTATATTTCATTTTGTATTGTATTAATTTTGTATTTTATAGATTACTAACTGTTTTATCCGGTTCCGTCTTGTTGACTTTTCATGTGTGCGCTGGCAATAACTTAGTTTAACCCTTTTAGTGTCGACCTAAAATATCTCACTCATACGAAAGATACCATAGACATAAAATATTATGAAAAACATAAAAATTAATTTCTCTTGTACAAACAATATTTAAATCCGTAAACAATTTTTTCAACAAACAAGTGTTGCGAACAACGATATATCGTCGTTTGGCACTAAAAGGGTTAAAGTGCATGTTACCAATCACTTAATTTAAATAATAATGGATTGTTGTTGCTGTCTTTGTTGCAAAGTCTGTTCTAACGATGTATGAAAGAAGCTTCCATTTTTGAATTGTTCTTAATATACTTTGTTTAAGTGATAAGAATTCAACTATTTTATAAGATATCCTTTTCAAGTTTATCTGGAACATACAGGTAGAGAGAACAATGTTGTTGTTTATACATATTAGTAGCGATAAACTTAGAGATTGTTTCTCTTGCTCGACAGTTCACTCGTCACGTTTCTGAGGCGAGTCTAATCAATCATTTGTCTGCTTGCTTCAACTCAGACCGAAAGTCCCTTCTTTTCATTTTACTGGAACACTTCCGTTTTATTTCTGCTCCATAATTCGAAATTATCATTCACTGTTCCTCAGTAGTTGCAAGTATTTTGTAATAATAAAAACCACGATATCTTATTCCTTTTGAAATTGTGGTGTTACTTTTGGTGCACCATGTATAAGTAACAAATACTGCAATGTTTGATAACTTTTAATTTTCTTGGACGACAAACTTTACGGGAGGAAAGAAACTCGCATTACAATAGATTTAGTCGTTTTCGAGGTTATCGCGAATATACAGACAGACAGAGAAACCTTGCCCTTTATACATACTAATCGAGAAGAGAAAAGATAGCTGTTCTACCTGGCTTCGCCCGAATGACATTTCGTGTACACGCTAACAATGACTCAATTTATAGAACAATGGATTATTCCATCGTGACTTTGGAGTTTTGTTAAACTTTTTCACTGATATCCTTCCTGTCAAAGATATTTTGAAGAAAATTTTAGAGTATTATATTTATATTTTTTTTTCTATATTTTACCTTATATTTTATACTCTACATATAGTTTACTACAGTTCATTACAGTCTATTGCAGTCAATTAAACTAGAACATTTAATGGAGAATGGAGAAAATAACCCAGGTATCGGATAAACACAATTAATCGGGGATCCCACTAGTTAGATCCATAGTAGACCATTGCGAGAGAATTTTTTCTGAAAAAACTATTGTTGTTCAGAATTTTGATTATTGTTGTTCATATTGGTTGTACCAATATGATTCACATGTAATTTCACATGGGAAATTTTGTAGTTTCCCATTTGTAATGTAAGTTTGTTGCTTGACATGGAAAAGGCCGCTCTATATAACTATATTTTTTTAATGCTTCGCAGATTAATTGATCAATGCAAGAAAATTGTGTTTTTCCGATTCCTGGATCATTTTTTCCACTCTGGAGAAAACAGTTTTCGATAAACCGAGAACCAAGGTACATATTGAAATACATTTCAGATTGGACGAGCGTTACCTTCGATATTTTATTTAAAAGTCAAAAGTTTGTGCAAATGTTTTACAGTGAGCAATTAGTCTGCGAATTATTAAAAAAAAATATAGTTACATAGATCGGCCTTTCCCAAGTAAATCAAAATGTGAATCACATCGATACGACAAGTAGTTTTTTCAGAAAAAATTCTCCTTCAATGGTCTATTGTGCTGATGCGCGAAAACGTCGTCTTTGGTGATCCGTATTTCCTAAACAAAGACAAATCTTGGAAAACGATGAGGCGGACTTTATGTCAGCTTAGAAACAACATACTGAATTTTTAGCAAAATCCCTGACATCACCAAAATCCAGCTTCTCAGTTGGCACGGAATGACCCAATATAATATAAATACACGTCTTATAAAAAATGGAATACGACGCCTCTAATGCAAAATCAAGTAAATCCCTCCAAAAGACAATAAAAATGATCGAAAAAACACCAAATTCCTTAAAATTATTTAAAAATTATCAAAAAAGGAACTAGATATCATTGCTAAACGAAAGCCAAATTATAATTCAGATATAATTAACACGCAAAAAATCCAAGTTTTCATTCAAAGATACCTCGATTTAATTCACACTAGCAATTAACAATAAACTAACAATAAATTAGCGATTAACAATAATAAAAACAACTTGGCGTGTGCGCGTTTCATTGAAGGAACTTGTTCTAATAATATTGTTAGAATTTTTTGAAAGAAATATATACGCGTCGAATTGAGAGCCTCCTTTTCGATGTCATACATAATATACATGATTGAAATGCAAATGAAAGATTTATTAGCATTTCATTCAAAATCAAGTACATCACTCTGTGCGTAAAAAAACAGGGTGATGTATTTGCCTTGGAATCGACAAGTATTTCTACCAACATCCAATTTTACGAAATAGCACAGTTTGATCACATTCATCACTGCTAATTATTCGCGCCATTGTTTGCGTCAACTCTTAGATAACCATTGCTAATTCACGTCCCACGTTAATAATGTATGTGGGTCATTCGACGCCAAGCAGATCATTTTTTTCTCTAACGTGACGAATTTTGTGAAAATATTATGCTTACCCTAAAATTAATTTGTCGTCATAATGGTTTGTTATATTAGTTTATTTGTAATGGTTAATTTAGGGTATTTTTGATGAACTATAAATATGATTGTCTTTATGGTTTATAATTATTATTTATAATTATACATGGTAACGTCTTATTTATGGTTAACCATAAATATTGATGAAAGGGAACGGGCTTTCCAATTCAAATGAAATATCATTTAACATTTTTTGAAGTTGCAAAATAATTTTATAAAAAACGAAAAAACATAATTGAAACTGCCAAACTCTTCTGGAAGTTAGTGAATAAAGAACAAAATTGACATGTGCTATAAAACCTGACAAAAATTCATTTATGCATGCGAGTTCTGAAAAAAAACAATTTTGCAATTTAGAATGAACTCAACGCCATGAATATAATATTAAATTTTCATAAAAGTCCGCCTGATGGCCAGAAAAAAGTGATCTGCTTGATGTGGAATGACCTACACGCGTAATATGCTATAGCTGAACTAAACCTTGGATAACAATGGACAATACTGGATTCCTGGTAAATGCATCAGCCTCTACGAGGTGAGAGGTGATGGCTGAGATTGGACTTCTCTCACGCCATTTAAGTAACGCTATTATGTACCTCCGCCGAATACATAACTGTAAAAATAGACAGAACTCCCGAAGGTCTATTGTGCCTTTTCGCAATAGGCTACAATTTATAACTGAGTCATATCGAACAATTTAATGTACAATCTATGATATTCAAAAGGAAGGAAGTTTCCATATAATGCAGGAATTTCTTGTATCTGTATTTTTACACATAATTATTGTTTGATTGAATAAAAACTTTGTATTCAATCAAATACCTTATGTCTTTTATAGATACATGTATTGGTACAGAATGTTCCTGTAGGAGTTTAAATTTGACTAATATTCTTAAATCAAGTTTTTTAAAGAAGAAATTATTCTGCTTGAAGAATATTTATTTTTTCTTAACACTAAGCGTATCAACGCCCGACCAATTGACCCGTTTTGAATTTTTATCCTACGATGCACTTATTTCTTTCGTTCTTGCTAAAAATAAAAATGGAAATGTATATATTTTTTATTAATACTATCTAAATATTACTTTGTGGATTTCTTTTGGCATGAAATTAATAATTAGCTCTATCCGAATCGAAAAAATATGGCTTTTATTTAAACCGTCAGTACAGTTAGTGTTAAAAGAGAAACTTTCTTCTTTAAGAAAATTTGGTTTTTCTGAAAAAAGAAAAAAAAGACAGTTTCTTTATCCAAATTTACTCCAATAAAAGTGCAGACTAGCTGAATTGTGGTTGATTTACACGTATCAGTGACGTGTCAATGCCCTTGTACTGCCAATACAAATGGTAAAAAACATTCAATTGTTTTTAAGTACATAAATTGGCTTTACGAAAAAACATATGCGAGGAACGAGACTCTTCCTTAAGATAGTTGGGTTATAAAATCATTTTCTCAGAATTGTCTTGAAATTTTGATAGAACATCTTTTATAAGGTCTTACAATTACTAGCCAAATTTGATTCAACTTAACCATACCGTTTTCGAGATAATAGACTTTGAAATTGACACTTTTAACACAGGAGACATAAGGAAAACTCGTCAACCACTCAAATTATTAATTTTATCTGGAATACTTTTCTTAAGAACTGCATAAAAAATTAACCCATGTTTCATTGAAATTCTGCGAATCTGTATAAATTTGTGTAGCATTTTTTACCATTTTTTTGCGAGGTTAGTTAATAAAACTTAAATTTCCAAGAAATTAAAGACGCGAATTGACTAACCAAGCTGCGTGACATTGCCGCTATTACTTTCAAGTATGTGTGCATGGCTCTAGAATTTATCGGCATATGTATGCAAGCTTGTGTATGTTGGGGACAGCCAATGACAAAAGTCTGTCCCACCAGAAGTATGCAAAGCAAAGTTAACAATTCCTTCGGCGGGTGATTGACTTTTAACTGGTACTGTTCACTGACCCAACCAACTCAAGCCAATGAACAAAGAGCCAAATTGACACATGCTCTAAAAAGTCAAATAAAATTTTATTTATGATAGTGAACCACGAAAAAGGAGATAATTATAATATAATTATAATTATAATTTTGCAATTACTGATAATTGTGAAGAAATCAGGACTTGAAATCACTCTGATTCAATTTTATGAACATAATACCATAAAAGAATGATTTCTACTTGGCGTGGAATGACCCATTATTATAAACATTATTATACATCGTGCATGCATTGATGTAAGTAAATATAGAATCGGGGACAAAAGTAAGTGAATATACATATAATGGAAATGGTTCTGATAAAGTTTTCCATAGAATAATAGTATTGTTATAAACTCAAATTTTATCCCTTATGCGCCTTTAGGCTACATAGATTTATTAGTAAACAATTATAATTGTTAATTAGATAAGTGTATGTGTGAAGTATGTTTACAGTATGTTTATACCGAGTAAGTCACGAATAAAAATAAGTGAGTACATTTTACTGCACAGGTGATAGAGGCAATCATTATTTCGAATAATTAATAATTAGTATTTGGTAGTACTTCCCTTTACTAGAATTATAGCGTCTAAATATCGTGACATACTGTTTACAATATTGTCGCTGTAATTTTTACCAATGCATTCGGATGCTGACTGCAAATTTATACAATTCTATATTTAGGCAATATAAAAATTCAAAATACTGAAAATTGAGTATATAATAATAATAATATTGAAGTAAACTTTTGCCACAACGATTTCTACAATTTGTCCACTCATTACTTTTGTCTACGACTGTATAACTAATAGAACGTGCAATATAACAATCCTAATTGAAAGATAAATGGATGGAGAATTTGAAGTCGCTCTGATTCAACTTTACGAAGATAGTATATAATTTTCATTAAAATCGTTGAGATGCATTTTCGCATTAGACTGGATCGTTCGATCGATCGGCCTTCCCAGTTACACGAAACCAAATTCTCTTTCCGAGCGCGTCCTTGGAAAGTGCAGGCGTACGTGACGCAGGCGTCAAAATTTGCAATCATTCCCAAGGCGAGGCGAGGCGACGGATTGATTGAGTTAGCGAGGGAATTATCGACCTAGAAGGAATTGGTGGCAGAGCTTGTAGGTGTGGCTGAGTTGTTAGTGGCGTAGCGTAGAGACGTATTTGGTTACGGGAGAGAGAATACCCAGGCTCTCTGCCTACGTGAACATGAATGTAATCCTTGCAGTAACAGCAGCAGCAGCAACAGCAGCACAGGCGGTTTAGTTAGCGTGCAATGTTTCTTGCAAATTCCGATCTAACTTCATGCGAGGCGCGCGTCTCATTTGTATTATTCAAACGCCCGATCGCCTAAGTAAGCAGTACCGTTAGAGAAAGAACCGTAGCATTTTTTCCCGATGCAGCTGGAAAATCTCGGATGCCGAGGATTCTAATGCATTCGAGCGCACGTATTTAAGAATCGGCCCGATCTTCTAATATTGGAATTTAGAGAAATCAATGTCATTGAACTTTGTTGAAGTTCAATATTTTCAAAACCTTTTTTCAATTCTGTGATGCGAGTCGATGCAGAGACAAATTCTAATGCGTTCGAGAGTTCGTATTCAAGAATTGTAGCGATGTTTTAATATTGGAAAGTAAAGAAATCAATGTCATTGAATTTTGTTCAAAATGTTCTTAAAATTGTATAATGCGAATCGGTGAACAAATGAATTCTAATGCGTTCGAGAGTTGATATTTAAGAATTGTAGCGATGTTCTAATATTGGAAAGTAAAGAAATTAATGTCATTGAATTTTGTTGAAATATAATATTTTCAAAATGTTCTTAAAATTGTAGAATGCAAATCGGTGAACAGATAAATTCTAATATGTGCGAGAGTTGGTATTTAAGAATCGAGGTGGTGTTCTAATATTGGAATGCTGAGAAATTGATTTCATTCAATTTCCTTGAAGAATAATTATTTTGAAAATCTTATTAAAATTCTGTGATGGGTCTTGACGAAGAGAAAGCTGGGACGGTTTTCAAAAAATTGATATAAAGAACATCACCGAACAATGGTGAACTTTAAACACATTTTTCAAAAACTATGCTTTGAAATTAACCAATCCGACTTTTCAATAACGATTTCATCAATTTTATAAATTTGTATATTTAAGCAAACATTCCTTTATTGTCCGCACTATAATCAGATAAAAAGAATGGATTTTGGTCAAATGGCAACTATTTTAACAAATAGCAGCTGTAATATATTTGTATTACAACTGTATATAATATAACACAAATTTCAAGTTCTTGAGGCAGTAATATAAGAATTATCGTTGAACTATTTCCACCGTAACCGACAAAATGATCACTTATCAAATAATTTAATTTAATCAAATTTACAAAATTTTAATTTAGTAAATTTAATACGAAATTAATGCACAAAATAAAGTTATATTTATATATTTATTATAGTTATATAATGATATATTTTTATTTCTATTTTTAACGAGAAAGAAAAAAAAGTGCATTCCTCAATCAAATTTTATCAATTGTGTTAAAATACAGCAGCATTTTTCTCAAAAGCATGTTTGACAAAGTGGCTGCCATAATTTCTCAATAATGGATTGATTAAGATTCTTTCGGACAGGTTGATCCGTCGAAAAACATTAAAATATAAAGGAATGCGCTAAGTAGCAATTTGATTCCCTCACAAAATTGAAATATAACAAAAAAGATATAGATATCACACTAGAAAGCCAAGTTTTCAAGTTTAAATTAACAATAAATTAGCGATTAAGTATAAAAAAACTGTGCCTGCTTCATTGTGTAAATCAACTGATTTAAACGTAATACTGATTCTACTACAATTTAATTTTTAAACAAGGTTTTTAACACTGATACGAGCGCAAACGCCTCCAATGAAGCGCGCACACGCCAAGTGTTTTTTTTTTTTATTGTTAATTGCTAGTGCGAGTTAAATCGAGGTATCTTCGAATGAAAACTTGCTTTTCTTGTATGATATCTATATCTTTTTTGTTGTATCTCAATTTTGTGCAGGAATCAAACTGCTACTTGGATTTCATGTCTTTTTGTTAGTTAATGCTTAATAATAAAGAGAATAATATTTATAATTATCAATAGTTTGGTTAAAGAGTGTAAAGTATGAGTTTATTTCGGACAAGTCGGTTCATTACGCGATAAAGAGGAGACAAATGCCGTTAGCTACTGAGGCGACAAGGATCTTTTTCCCGTGTTTATTCGATGGAGTATGCGATGCCTAGCTTGGGAGTATGTGGCGTCTCTACTCTCATAGTAAACCGTGCCAAAGGTGTTATTGTCGATTGCTCTATTCCACTTTCCATGCACGCCTCCTTCCTCCTTTCGCCACGATCCCGTCTACCGCATCCTTCATGCCGGCGATCATCTACGTCATTCGGAAGCCGTTCCCATTCAGTCCGCCGAGAAATAAATAGATCGTTTATTTCGGCATTTTTTTCCCAAAATACTGTCACGGCTATTAAAGTGAAATTTGGCACATTTATTATTGTCGTGCTGTGCTATATGTGTCATTTTTTGTGTTGCCAAATACCGGATAGGGTTTACGGAATGTGGGTCGAATGTAAGACAGAAAAGGATCTCAAAAAATTCCGAAAAAGTACTACTTTTCGACAATACGAGAATGATACATTTTTGTCTGAAATGTCATATGTGATACTATGACATTATCATATTTTATACAGCATACTTTCGAATGCTGGCATTTTGTTATTTTTATTTTCATATTTCTCAGTGAAAATAAGTGATTCTCTGCTTATTGAATCGATGATGCATATTGAATCGATACTTTACACTATTTTTGTTTCACATGTGTCAACGTAGAAAAACTCTATGCACCGCAAACTCCTTTTTTCTTGCATGCGTTTGCGTTCGATCCTCGTCACGTAAAACTGTGGTACCTGAAAATTAAACAAATATGTATACAGTGGGAAAAAATAAGAATTCGCATACACCCATTTTCTTGGCGTAAATTTTGATAAAGAAAAATGTTTCTTTTTTAAGAAAAAATAAAATTTCTTAAATAAGAAAGTTTCCTTTTTATAAGAAAATCAATGTTCTCAAAGCAGAATGTTTTCTTTTTTAACAAATTTTTCATCAGAAAATGTGAATGTGTGAATACTATTTTTACACACTGTTTTATAACTCAAAATACTAAAAATATGTGTATCAACTTTCGTTTTAATAATTCCAGTGGTTTCTTTGCAAAAAGTTCCGTAAGACCAGCTGTTCGACATTATTCATGAGCATAACTTTCCCCAGACAGTTTCCGACTTCGACCGACAGAGTGCTTAACAATTCGCGCCATTATTACTTCCCACTTTCGCGTAAATACCGTAAAACACCTTGAAGATCGTTCAATGAGGTGAATTAATAGGGCGTGCACGTTGTAATCGAACGATTTACTCTACGAACCGACGACTAACAACTACATATACTTCTAACAAAGAAATACAATTTTTGAGAAAAGAAAGAATTAAGGTACCAGATAGAAGTTAATGGGTCGAAAAAATCAAATTTTCCCCCAAAAATTGTATTGACAATGGTGTATGGCGCAGGAATTGACGATTTTATGTAAGCATAACGAATTTTGAAACTTTCTGATGTAATGCATAAAAAGATAAAAAAGATATTTTCTAGACATTCCCAAAACTTCAAACACGTTTTTCTCGAAATACTGTTTCTGTGGGCGGTAATCAGCATAACTAATTCATCATTGAACAAATCAAACTGAAAATTTAATCAGATCTGCTTCATAGGATTATCTACTGCACTACGTAGCGTTTCTTTGCATACCTATCCCAGTGTTTTTTTGTTTCTATACAAAATGCTTAATTTTATAGAACAAATCGGTTTGATAATTATAAATAGAGATATGTTCCGCACAAAATGAAACTTAAAGCATTTGCTTCCATAGTACAGTAGAGTTATCTTTCTATCCAAGCGAGCACGTTAAAAATAATTTAATTTGAAGAATAATAGAAGAATATATGCAATAACAAAAACAAGTATTCACATACTCAGTGGTTTTGGAGTAAATTTTCTCAAAAAAAAACCTCCCCTTGATGAAAACAAACAATTTCTTAAACAAAAATTCTTAAAGAAGACAGTTTTCTTTTTTAAACCAATTCATTCCAAACACTGGGAATGTGAGTAGTTTTTTATAGACTGCATATGTATAAGGAGAGAATAGCGAAAAACAATCTATCTTTATTGCAAAAATCTACTAACAATATATAAGCCGGCACTCTATTTGTTGTAAAATTTTGAAATTACTTTAAGAAGGCATAAAGACATACTCCAGTTTGAGTAATTTTTCTAAAAAATTTAAAACCACTATTTTTTACCACTTTAATGATTCTAGCGCTAAATTGGTTGTTATGAATCAACTATCTTTTGAAGTACACTTCAAATAAGAGGCTTGAAACGATGAAGCAGTTATTAGAAAGAAAGCTGAAAAAAATTTGCATGTTCAGTGGGTGTCTAATTTACACACACTCAGCAGTCGCTAGTACATCTCCTTATTATATCGTTTCAATAAAGAATCATACAATGAAATAATTACTACCCACTCTCGGGTAAAGACCGTGAAACATTATGAAAATCCGCCAATTAAGTGAATTAATAGGGCGCGCGCATCATAATTGAGCGCACGAGAGCGATATTAAGTGCAAGGCGCTGGAGTGAAGCTCCACTCACAATGGCTGTATGCAACTCTGTGTCATGCACCATGAACACACGCATTTATTAATTATAAAACGGTTTGCTCGGTTATATCATTATTATGAGCACACGTTTGCAATCGAATTGCTGGTGTGGCGGATTTAGATCAGTAATTTTGATTGTTTGATAAATCTAGTACTCAGGTAGCAAATTTCTTTTTCCAACCCAATTTTAACCGTTTGAGTGCGGCGAAGCGCCGTCGCGCTTTTCTTCTGTTGTGTTAACAATTCTTCCGCACTCAAACGGTTAAAATTTAGACTACATATATTTCAAAGTAATATTTAAAACTGCGTGCAATTTAAACAAATTTTTCTCTTTGAAACTTGAAATAATTGTTGTCGAAGTTATCACATATGTGCCACCTAAGCTAAGCATGTGATAATCAGGCATATTAAGTTTTTGTGTTTAATTTGCTGCTAGAATTCGAATAAAACACTTACTACTAGAAGGATATTATAATATATAAAATATTATATTATTATTATATAAACATTTATAAAAAAATCAATGATATTCTTCGTTTGATTTATGCACAAGATAGAAATATTCAAAGTATAAAATTTTGAGTGGTTTTGCTCGGATTCTGACGCGATCGTCGCGCCGTCAGGGTACAGGAGTACGCATAGAAATAACCATATGTATACATATATATGTACATACACAATCGTTCCATGCGTTAGTGCGCAGTACGACCGTAACCAGCTCAAAAATAGCTATAAAAATGTCTTGAATTTCAAGGGTGGAAAAGCTATTTTTGTAAAATGTTGTGTTTAAAATGCTTCACTTTCGTTAATTTTAAAATCGATTTCGTTACGCACTAACTTTGAGTATCTACTTTCTACAAAAAATTGTTCCGTCTATTTCAGACAAAAATGTTCTGACCTTATACTCCATACCATAAATCGTGATTTATAAAAAGCGTCCTTACATGAATGACAGTAATTTTCTCATTATAACCGATAGATTAATAAAATTAATTTATAATAATACCTTAAACCGTCTACTTGGACATTATATTTTATAAGGTTAAAACAAAAATGTTTTGATACTCTTTTAAAATGTTGAAGTTGATCCTCAATTTTTGCGCTCCAAGTGTATGTACGTCCTTCACCCTTTGACGACGGCGAAATCTATTTCAACTCATGGGATTTTAGATATAATAAATGCAATCTTAATGGATTTTTAGACCGCCAATAGAGAGAGACGCTCTCAGTATCAAAAACGCAACATTTTTAAGCGCCTCTAGGCACCCACAGTAGCCTAGGGGTTAAGGTAGTATAAAAAACAGTCTTTTATAGATTGTATTTAAATTTCGATAGTACAATATTATAAGATCCTGCAACTACTGGCTAAAATTTATTGGACTTGACTACGCCGTATTTTGAAATAATGGTCTTCAAATTGGGCACTTTTAACACATGTGAGATAACCAAAATCCGTCAATTTTGTATAGAATCTTGTAAAAAATCAACCCATGCTTCATCGATATTCTACGAATGTGTAGAAATTTTTGCAGAATTTTTCACCATCCCGTTTTTGCATAACAAAATCAATAGAATTGAAATTTCCATGAAATTGAAGGCGTTCGTTGACTAAACAAGCTAAGTGACGTTGTCGCTATCGCCTTCAAGTGCGTGTGCATGGGTCTAAGATTTATTCGTACATGGAAGCGTGTGAATATTGATAACAAACATTAACAAAAGTCTAAGCCACCAGCAATATGCAAAGCGATGTTAAAGAGGTTGGTAGGGTTATGTGGTACGAGGATAAGAGGGGAACATGCGAGCGCTGACACAGAATTATGAGGCTTTTTCAAATTACAATAAAACTAATTTTTGAATAAGAAAATTCACTTTGCAATTATTATGCAAATTGGAATAGCTTATGCTATTCCACACCTCCTTCTATAAGTTATTTTTATTTTTATACTATTTATCACGTTATTTCTGCAAATGAAACCATTTCTTTTTCACTCTCTGCTCAAACACTCTCGAACTGGACAAACGCAGCTTTTGAAACTTAGTCTGATTATTTGTAAATATTTCATTTATCGCATGAAATGTTTCTTATTCGTGTGTCATTATTATATCACATATTTTTAAGTCATGAACAGAAATCTCTGCTCTCGTCGTCATAACAGCCCAACGATAAAAATGAATTTTTCGACACTGATTATTTGAAAACTGTAGAGAAAGACCTGGTAAAGCGAACCCGGTAACAAAAAATGAGGAAAAAATACTAAACTATTGGAATGATGGGCCACTTTATATTGTATTCTTAGTTCGTACGTTGATATCTAGAAATAAAGAAATAGAAATTCAATGAAATAAAATTTAACACTAACTGTTAAACTTTTAACCAACGTGAAAAATATTTCCCATACACATAGCATTTCTAATTCTAGAGAATGGTATTATCATGTGATATGATTCTAATTTGGCAATAGTAAACAATAAGTACAAATAAATAGGGAGACTTACCTTGTTAAAATGTTAAGAAAACAAAGTAGAATTGAAATTTTCGCAACACTGACACGTCTGTGTTTCGGAAACGCTAAACGAATTGTCATGGCGTCGACAAGAAAGTTCTCCAAAGGAAAAGTCACCTGCCATCTCGTCACCTAGCGGTGCGTTTAAAAATTAGCAAGTATTCGCTTTGCGCGAGGCATCCCTACAAATAAATAAATTGAAATGTTGAAGAGAGCTGCAGTGACCATTGACTATCATTCTCTGGAAATTTCAATCCGATCTCATTATTTTCATTTTCGACACCAACCTCCTTAAACTTTAGAGGACCGGCATGGCCCCGATTGGGGCCATACACATATAAGAATCTAACCCATATAAATCTGCTGTTCACTAACAAGGGGCGCTTATCAGGACCGGAACATGAAATGGGTTGACAAAAATTGGGGATGTACGGTTCGACCCTCTAAACAAAACCCTATAATACTTTTTCAGAATGCGTCCTGGTTACCGAGAAAAAAATTAGTGAATATTGGTACATAGCGTAGCCTTATGTTATTAACAAGTATGGTCTGGAGTGGAACACCAATTGGGCTGAAAAAATTTGTGTACGTACAGTTCGACCATCTAAACAGAACCCCATAACACTTTTTCAGAATGTGCCCTGGTTGACGAGAAAAAATTGGAATAGATCGGTCATGTAGTGTATATAATCTTCATATTATTAACAAATTCTCGCGTACCAGGATGGCAGAGAGGTCGAAGCAGTTTTTACAGACATGCGTAAAGAGTAAATTTAAACATAAATATCACATTATTTGTTATTAGACGAGTAATTAGAAATTGGATTACGAAAAAGTATTTCGCAAAATCATTACTCAGGCTAGAAACAGGCTACACAACTATTTCTTAGTTGGCTTTGTTGACTATATCGCGAATTTTTTTCTCGGTAACCAAGACGCATTCTGAAAAAGTGTCATAGGGTTTTGTTTAGGGGGTCGAACCATACATTCTCAATTTTTTTCAACCCATTTGGTGTTCCAGTCCTGACAAGCACCCCTTGTAAGTCGATTTCTCCGTAGATATAATCTTTCAAAATCATCAGAAAAGCCATAAGAATATAAATTCAATTTTTTTACTAAATAATTTTCCGACCATTAGAGACCGGTTGGCCCCTATTGGAGCCGGAGAAACAAAAGGTGTCCCAAACATCATATTCGACATAGATATGTACAAATATAGGCCCAAAAAATGACGATTTTGGCCAAAAAATGCCGGCCCTCTAAGGGTTAAGAGATCACTTTTGAATGGTAAAGTACTAACACTAAACTACCTTAGGCAATCAAAGAAAACATAGAGTGGGTAAAAAAAGTACTCGCACGTTGAACACATGCATGACTTATAAAATGGTTCGCTCGGTTATGCCATTATTACGAGCATGCGCTCGCAATCGGCTCTAGAAGGAGAATCGCAGTGCTGCACTGTGAGGAGACTCGCCAATGAGCCTGCACAATGAGGTTAAACGCCACGAGATGGATGTGCACAACAGCCAGGGATTTGAATTGTTAAACGTCGTGGCTGAATGATCGAGTAGCTAGATTTTTTTCAGCATAATAGGTCATAAGCCAATGCAATTGGTAAAGCGAGCATATGGTCTATAGGGTGATTCACTTTCCTCTATATTACTAGTGTTGTGTATTCATCAGATACTTATAAAATTATAGTTAATATAATATATAAAAATATAATTTTTAGAATATGCAAGTGGTAAAGCAAGCGTACGGTTTATAGGGTGATTCACTTTCCTCTAAATTACTAGTGTTGTGTATTCATCAGATACTTATAAAATTATAGTTAATATAATATATAAAAAAAAAAATTTTAAAATATACAATTGGTAAAACGGGCGTACGGTTTATAGGGTGATTCACATTCCTCTAAATTAACAATGTCGAATATACATTAGTTTTTGTTAAATTATAGTTGATGTAATATATAAAAATATGACTTTCAAAACATAATATAGTAAAATATATTATATGAACTATGATTTTATAAGTAACTAATATATATACGACATTATTAAGTTAGAGAAAAATGGATCACCCTATAGACCGCATGCTCGCTTTACCAATTGCATTGACTTATGACCTATCATTCAGTCACGACGTTTAACAATTTCTTGATATAATTATAGTGTATAAAAATATTAATGATATAATGATTCCAATTATAAACGAATTTGTCCACTACGCTGCGTCTACTATAAATAATATTAGATTGCTTGTATAATATATAGTATAATAAAATATCCCAACATAATATTAAAATTTTAAAAACGTCAAGTATAGATTGACCACATTACAAGAAATGACTTCTTGAATTATGTATTCTAAAAAAGATTTTTTATTATACGCTTTTTGTGTACAAGAAAAATTCTGCGCAAAAAGTATAATAAATAATGTAGAAGAAAAGAATTACTTATATAACCAACTATTAAACTTATCAAATAGATCACAAATAAATGACGTCGCAATTTTATAAACATAATACTTAATTTTCATAAAGATCTACTACATGACCGTAAGAAAATGATTCGCTTGGCGTGGAATGAACTATTATTATGTAGATTATCATACATTAGGCGCGAATCGAAATAAGCACATACATGTTTAATAAATAATCGGAAATAAGAATTGTGATTCAAAGACAAATGAATCCAGAATTTGAAATCACTCTAATTCAACTTTATGAATGTAGTACTTAATTTTAATCAAAATCCAACACATAACCACAAAGGATGATTCGCGTGACACGTAATAAATTATTATTGTAAACAATATTATACGCCATGCATGCATCGATATAAGCACACATACATATGTATATTTAATACAAAGTGAACAGTTTATAACAGTTCTGATTCAAAAGCATAGAAATCCAGGCTTTGAAATCACTGTAACTCAACTCTACGAACATAGTATTTAATTTTATTATATACATTATATATTGTTATAAACATTATCACATACCAGGCACGTATCGAAACATAAAGTGCGATACGATAGACCGGATTCAAGGACAAATGAGTCACCCTGTATAGAGTTCAAGTTTCTCGCAGCTGCTTAACTGTGTTCAGAATAATGATATCTATACAGAGCCGGTCATTGGTAGGACAATGAGGATGTCTAAGCCTCTAAGTCAGAACTTTCTGATTTTGAAGGCTGACACGTGGTACTCGAGAGGGCCACAATCACCACCACTAATCGTATTGTCTCTTAGACGTCAAGTTTCTCTAAACAGTCGCGCACTTTTTCAAAAGCGTCTAAATCAAAATATGAATGACTCGGCGGACACTGAAACCGAGTAGAGTTTCATACTGATGGTAATTAATGAGTCTAATGAAAGCCGCAGCTGTCGAGTCCGATCGCAAGTACTCCAACGAAAACAATGCTTGGAGTATTTTGCTTGGATTTAAAGTACAGGCGTGTTTCAAACGTATTCGTACGAGTAATACAAATACTCAAGAAAAAGAATACCCAGAAAGATGCATGTTAACACTTTGAATGCCATGTCACCCGAAATGGAGTGACAATCGAACATCCATTCACAGACATGTTTATTTCGCCAAAATAAGACTAATAAACATGTTTAACAAGGTGTAGCAAAAGAATTGAAAATTTGCAACTTTACCATTCAAAGTGTTAAATTTGAGAGAATAATTAACTTTGCACCTTTTTATTACACAATAATGCGCTGAAAGTACAAAAAATATCGTAATCACTCTTACTAAAATAGATAGATTAAAAAATAATTTCTTACAAATATACTTGTGTGCCAGACTAAAATAGAGTATTTGTTGAAAATTCTCAGCAGGAACAGCAACGTGACAAACGACTAGAAAACACGAGTTAATACAAAAGTGTGTAACAATAATAATATCTTCCACTTTTTCTAATTATTAAATTGGAAGCGGATTAATAACCGCCTCATTAATATGAGGCCGTTATTAAATCATCGCCAAATTAGAAAATAACATCATTAAGACCAGATTGATTCTTTCTATCTAAAATTGCGCCATTTTTGGGACGATAAATATTTCGCAAGACACTTGGTAATTTTGAATAAAAAGGAAACTACTTTATACTTTTTGGTGCATTTTTAATTAATCCGCCATTGGAAACAGGAAACATTTTTACGTTAGCAATCATCTAATTTAACGAACAACAAATTCTGGCATCTACTTTTGATAAATATCTAATAACAATTAAGAGCAGGATTTTTCATTGGATTTTAAATTTTAAACTTTCACAAGTTACTTTTGGAAGAGCCTGTATAAATAATGAATATTGTAATATTTGAAGGCCTACAGTTTCTCTGAATGGTAACTGTATGCAGGAGTGAAAATGCAGTGAAATCGATTCAATCGTTTTTGAGTTTATTGCGAATAGACAAATGTTTCCCTTTATTGTAATAAAAACAATCATTCGCACGCAGGTTTACAGTAATTTATCTTCTGCAGCATGTATCTTCTACAATAGTAATGTGTAGCTCGATTTTCTATTCTTTGAATATCTTTTTGTTACTCGCGACACATTTTACCTCAATAATAAATATTGCATTATTTTATAACCTACTAGCATGAGTTTCATTCGCCGACTTCGCAAGTCTGGGGACAATATTACCCGATGCCACCCAACGAATGTAACAACGGAAAAAATGTTACAATTTTATTTATCCCCAATTCCGTGCTCTCGGTTCAGTAAGTTTCACATCAAGTTGAAACAAACAAACATACAGAAAACACCTTCACATTTATATATGTAAATAGAAAGATAGTAGTTCGGCTTGATTATAATTTTATAAAGGAGAGAAAATGGCATTAAAATCGGTTCAGTCGTTTTCGTATTTATCACTAACTTAAAATACATAGACAAATAAACACTAACCTTTTGTGTTAGTAGAGACGCAACAATCTCTTTATGTTGTATAATTCGCCGCTTTGATTGTATAATCCCTTTTCAAATTTTGTTGTTACTCTCGAAACGCCTCTTATTATTTTTGGAACAATGTGTAATTACCAAACAACCGTATATTAACAACATTTTTAAAACGTTCAAAAGATGCAAATTTTTGACGTTGCTTTTTACGACACTCTAAGAATACCCCAAAAAGTTAGATAGACGTTTTAAAAAAGAAAAAAATGTGGACTTCTTCGAAACGTCTTCAGTAGAACATTTTTGAAACGTGCTACGTATGTACTTATGTCTTTAGACATTCGGGCGCAAAAATCGCATAAAGAAGACATCTTTAACACTAGGTTTACGGACATTTTTGTATACCCCGGTCTTTACGGACACCCGTCCCATTGACGGGTAAAAAAAACAATTAATTTAATTTAAAAGCAATTACAATCTTAAGAGGCACAATATAAGCTAATTAAATCTGTTAGGATTACATAAATAATTGTCAGCATAAATTCGAAAAAAATGTATGGCAATTGTTTTTGTAAGTTTGCTCGTGAAGACCGAAATCCGTTAAAATAACGGGTCCCGTAAACTTATTATTAAGTCGTTGTGTACATGCTACTATTAACAGACAATAAAAACAAATAGAGAAGAAGAGAAGAGATTCAATAAGTATAAATAAGATGGAAATTATTGCCTGCACTGATATACCGTACAGTTATATAGATATTGACGGTAATTAATAAGTCTAATGAAAGCCGCAGCTGTGGGTCGAATCGCAAGTACTCCGAGCAAAACAATGCACTGGCTTGGGAGTGCATTCGTGTTTCAATTGATCCTGATATGCTTCTCTGCACGCATGTATACGGTGTCCCACTTTGTAAGCGCGCGCATATAAGTAAGACGCACAATCATGAAGTAAACGGCACATCATTCCAATTGAATTGTCAGAGAACGATTAACGACGAATCTTTATATTAGATAAGAAAAATATATAGCGATTGAGTTGAGTACCTCCACCTTTTCGAAATCGGTAAAAATACATTTAATGTAAACAGATACAAATTATTTTTACAAAATCTCTTCTTTTCCTAATTATTGTATTATAAACGAAATCATTTGCTTTTCTGACTATATATTCATGACAAAAAACGGTTGAATCGATTTTAATACGTTTTTTGATTGGAATGTTGCAAAATTTGTCACTTGCTTATACAAGATGTTTCAGAAGTAGCTTTAAAATTTTACAGCGAATGGAAGATGGAGATTGATTGTTAGAAGATATTGGGAATGAAAATCGTGCTACTATCTATTATTCATTAAGTTACATAATTCTTAACCTGCGGCCAATATTTTAAACATAAATGTTTACAAAATATTTACTAAATGTTTCCTGAATGTGTCCCCTTTCAGACACGACTCATTACCATCAAAAAGATTCGGTCTTGTATTGATGATGCCATATTTCTAAATTGGTAATCGTTTAATGACAGTGCTGCATTAATTTTGAATACTTGCATTAATAAGTATAAATAAGAAAATGATTCCTACTCTGTAACACTTTTTTACGCTGCCTAAGTACTTCCGAAGGAAATTTACTTGTTTTAAAAATATTTTCTTCAGACTTTTTCGGCGTATGAAAAATTTTGTTTATAACAAGACAATACTAAATACTTTTTGTACAGATTTCAAAAAGTGTTATTACGATGAGAAATACCACTGAGTAAACATTAGAAAAAACATATATCTTTGGAACACATTAAGAACCTTTTCCTTTTCGAAGTTGATTATTTTGACAATTTGATGCGACTATGAAAACGAGGAGTGAGTCCGATAATATTGCAATTAATAAGAAGTGCGTGTGCGGGTGTTGAATGGACTGGAAGAGTTTTCGGGGCATTTTGAAAAAGGTCGGAAGAGAACTGGTTACGTAGGGTATGAGCCGTTATGTCGGGGAATGCAGCGATTCACCGAGGCACGCTCTCTTCGACGTAACTGGTGTCGTCAAGAATGTAGCGTAAAGCGATTCGGAATAAAGAAACCGGCTTAATGATTTTCGTGGCGCGGCCCGCTCTCTTGCGTCATCTCCCCTCTAACTCCGCTTGGATCCGCCTGATCTCCTTTATTTTTCGAGCCCCGCATTTTTCCACTGGCGAGCAGTTTCCTTCTAGCTTCTTCATTCAGATATAACGTAACAAAGCCAGACTCATTTTTCCAGCGAAAATATATTATAATAAAGGGCGTCTCAACAAGAACACATATTTTAATTTATATCCCTTATTTTAAAATTGCTAATATTTTTATCATCTCTCTTCTCTTCTCTGGCTTTCCCCTTTCTTCTTCAGATATAATTTAACAAAGCCAAACTCTTTTATCCAGCGAAAACACATTATAATAAAAGGTGTCTCAACAAAAGCGTAAATTTTAATTCGAGTCACTTATTTTAAAATAGTTAACATTTTTATCATCTCTCTTCTTTGTCTTTTCCCTTTCTTCTTCAGGTATAACGTAACAAAGCCAGATTCTTTTATCAAGCGAAAATACATTATGATAAGGGTGTCCTAATAAGAACGCATACTTTAATTCGCATCACTTATTTTAAAATTGCTAATACTTTTATCATCTCTCTTCTCTGTCTTTTTTCTTTCTTCTTCACATATAACGTAACAAAGCCGGACTCTTTTATTCAGTGAAAACTGATTATAATAAAGGGTGTCCCAACAAGAACGCATATTTTAAATCGTATCACTTATTTTAAAATTGCTAATATTTTGATCATCTCTCTTTTCTGACTTTCTCTCGTTTGAAGTCAACAATTTAGTTTTCTGATATAAGCTTTCCCAATAAGCTCGAAAACGGTTTTGTGAATTTATGTAAGGTATAGATGTAAAATTGAAAGAATTAAATACATAATAAAATTATTCGAGTAAACTTTTAACAAAATCGTTTCTACTATTTAACCACTTTTTTCTTGCTGACTGTAAAGAGCAAACAGTTTGGTTTCTCTCCTGTATATAGTTATGTTCCAAGTAAATTATAGACTATAAAATATTTATTATTAAACGAGGCTTTTGAAAACGATCAAATGTAAAAAGATATAGTTCGCTACGATGCTCCGCTTAAAATTGGCGGCCGCTTAGAGTTTCAAAAATATTATAGCATTCGAGCGTAAAAGAATGTAAAAGAAACGTCAAACTGTGAGCCATGTAGGGTTAATTCTAACACCTCGTCATTTTCGAAGGATTAATAACAATCTGTGTACTATATTTTGAAATAAAAAAAATAGGCAATTTTAAAATAATTGATGCGACTTCAAAGAATTCGAATATGCGTTCTTGTTAAGACACCTTTTATAAAGTGATACGATTGCTATAATACTTTAAAACATCTCACACTGGTCGTTTATTATCGGTACGAATTAAACTACCCAAATTACATAATCTTCCGTAAGTCCTTTCATATCTGAAAGTAACTGTCGATGCATTAATAGTAAACACATTATAATATAGAATTTATGTGACATTTATAATTAAAATCGAGATAAAATTAATTATATAGATGTACTGCTGATGTCGAACTAAATAAAATCTATAAAAACGATAAAATTAATTTAAAGTAAATTAAACGACACAATTATAGCGTGGTATGAAATTTAAATCGAACTGCTGTTTCTGCATCATCCTGTATAGTCTGTGTCACTTGCTTGCAAATTAGTTCTATTGAATTTCTATCTTTATCTATTACGTAACATTCTATTTCTTTCATCTATCGTATTACCAGAAGGCTCATGCTGATGCATAATAATGTAATAACAGTAATAACAATAATAATTCTTGTACCGGACGAGTAAAGTCTATGATTGCTATCCTACTTTGAAGTATCAGACACTGGTTATTTATTGTTGTTATGAATGAAATTACTCGAATTATTCACTCTCGCACGGGAAGTTTCATGTTAGAAGGAAAATATCAAGCGTAAACAAAAACACATTATAATATTAAAACAAACCTCACCATAGACAAAAGCAGTTGTTTGTTTTTGCCCACGCTAAAAATAAGAAATAAAACATCTAATTTTGTTAATTATTATCTGAATGTTATTTTCTGCATTAATTTCATAGTAAATTTATAATTAGATATACCAAAGTCGTACTAATATAACATTCATTCGGTAACCGATTTGTGTTTAATTAAAAATATATAAAGGTTATGACACCTTGTATACTTTCCAGTGGTGACAGAATTATCCAAGTCAATTTAGTAATTTTTGAAATTACCTGGGTCACATACACATACAAATCCTCTCTTTACATTAATATACAGTGAATAAAAAAAATGTTTACCCACGCTGCTTTCTTTAAAGTAAATTTGACATTTTTAGAGTCAATATTGACATAAAAGAAACGTTACTCCTTAAGAAAATGTACTTTAGAAAATCTGGGGATGCGAATACTTTTTTTACCCACTGATAATTTCGAATTATCGTGCTCAAACAAAATGGAAGTATTTCAGTAAAATAGAAGGAAGAGGAAATCTTCCGCTCTGCGATTAATTAAACTAACTGACGTAAAAAACTGTTGAAGAGCAACTGAAAAAAGCTAATAAGTTTCTAAAACTATCATGCACGTTATAACTGCAACGATTTGTGTTAATGTTCTTTGTTAATAAAATACAAAATTGTTGTGAAGTGCATAAAAGTTTTATTAGCTTGATTGAATTACGCTATCACGTCGTGGTTTATTTCCACATAAATTATAACAGATATAAATAATAAATAATAAATATAGTACAGATTCTGTTATAAATAATCTACCAACTCAGCTGCTCTTACCTCGACTTTTCCTCAGAGTACTCGAATGACCACTTTCTTACAGATCGAAAACTGTACTTTTTTTTATAATCATTGGGAGTGGTAATGGACTATTTCATCATAAAAGAACGATTTGCAAATACCTATAATTACAGTAATTGCTTTAGTAACGCAACGTCATCATTGCGTGCAAATTCTGCAGTTTTTCAGTAGGATTTTGCAATAAGGCACATGCGTGTTATTACACATCCGTCACTGTTATGGCTTTCTTGCGATTGATGTTCTTGCGTCTGGAGCAACAAAATAATTAAGACCTGTTGACGCATTCCCCACTCCGGCTCTTCTCTCCGATGCACGCACGCATCCATGCGCACACGATTGGCAAAGAAGTCATTCAGCTGATAAAGATCGTGTGCCCTGGGATCAGCAAGTGCTTTCACGCACGGTCAACTTTGCATTTAGAGAGAATAGTTTTCTTTCATAAGAAGTTTTCCTTTTTAAAAGACTGGCTGTGCAGGTGCTTTTTTTATACACTGTACTTACATATATGATAAAAAATGTGCTACAATAGCGCCGATTCGAATTTAATATGTCATATTTCATGTATAATGTATACAATAAAATACGCAATGGTTAAAAAAAGTATCCGCACACCTAGTATTTTTAGAATACATTTTCATAATTTTCCTTAAGAAGGACACAGTCTTGTTCAAGAAAGTGTGTTTCCATTTAGAGAGAATAGTTTGCTTCCATATTTTTTTTTTAAAAGGCTGATTTTGCGGGTGCTTTTTTTATACGCTGTACATAATTGATTTAAAAAATGTTTTACAATACACATATTACTCTGAACACTGATAAAAATTTATTTATACAGATTTAAAATGTTCGATTCCAAAGTACGCTTACACGAATATCGGGAACTATACAAAGTGAACAGGTTTATGTGAGCCTTTACGTATGCTACATTATGTGATGCGTACGCATAATATTATATAATATATAGGATATAAAAGAGATTTGGGAAACAAAAGTACGGAATTAAAATTACTTCATAATTTGTTACCTACTAATAAGTGTAATTTGAGTTGAAAGCAAAGTTTTTTCAATTTTTTCAATTTCCCCTCCATTATAAAGTTACGATTATGGCAAAATAGATATTAAAATTGTGTGGAATTAAACTGTTTTATCACATTCGTTGTTGGAGTGCACAGCGAAGACTATTGACAGGAATGTTCAGTCTTGTTAACACAATAACTGACGAACGAGTCATTCAATTGACGTTAAATATAAACTACGTGTTGGAACTGTCTAGAGGTCAGGTTTTAAACGTTTGAGATAGAAATTAGGGAAGTTAGGAACACAGTGTGATTTTTTTTTGCATAGTTTACTGCAAAAAACAAATCATTTCCCTTTACTTGGCTGGAGTAATCTTTAGATTCCACAATCGTTGATCTATTAACGACCGTAATATGTTTTTAAAAACGCCAAGTATAGTTTGACTACACCACAAGAAATGATTTCTTGAATTACGTTTTCTAAAAAAGACTCTTTATTATACACTTTGTGTGCAACAAAAACCCTACACAAAAAGTATAGTAAATAATGTAGAGGAAAAACGTTACGTATTTAACCAAGCATCAAACTTATCAAACAGATCAGAAATAAATGTCATCGCAGTTCTATAAATATAATACTGAAATTTTATCAGCATCTACTCATGACCGGAAGTATGTACATTATTATAACATCATACGCGTATTGAAATAAGCATATACATGTTTAACAATTAGTAATCTTTAGATTTCATAATCATTGATCTATCAACGTTCATAATATTTTTTACTTTGCTCAAACTACGCAGTTAGCCTTTATATTAGTTTACAATTTTCCTGAAACTTTCATCACCTTCGAGAGACTAGTATTCACTAATGTAAGAACGGTAATTAAAACGGACTTTGGAAATCCACATTCTGTATTGACACGTCTTTTAGAAATTTCCCTGTCCCAAACTGAAGGACATTTATATTGTTTTTACATTATTATTTATAATCAAATCAAAATCAAAGAAAACTTTAACGTTAATAGTACTTAGTTTTGCCAACTTGAACATTCTTGAAGAATGTCAATTGCAGATTGAAAAATGCTTTAATTAAACTATTTGACATTGATATTCTGCATTTATACTTTGCAACAATTTCACATTCAGAGTAATGCATTTGTATTATAATTAACAAGTATTTTCATCATTTATTTTCATTGAAATGAAACAATTTTATAGCATTTCTTCCGCTCTATTAATTTTCTTATTATTTCCACAAATTGCAAAATAAAGATTGACAGTTTCAACACATTCAATATTTGCAATATATCATAGAATACATGATTGATTTCAAAAGAAATTCATCACCGTGTACATGCTTGCGGATGTCGCATCGATCGACAAGCAATAATTGATTCTGCTAGATATGAATAGCAGTGGCAAATTGAACGGCGGTTGTGTCTTGAGAGAGGCTTGTTGAGAACGCCTAAACAGTTGACCCAATACCATAGATCTTCGGCCAACAGGAATATATAACAGGCTGTCGATCGAAGATATCGGTGACAATAAGCACGTTGTGGAACGACTGGCATGGCAATGCAGCGATTGCAACGATGCGAATATGAATACTTGATGGAGGGCATATTAAACTGTTAGTTCATGCAACACCGACTTTGGGCGTTGTCCTTTTCACACGTATAATTCCTATGTTAACCTATTAATTATCCTAACCGACATTTTGTAATAGATTAACAATAACTTAAGTCACAGGAAAATAGGTTGTTGTAAAAATCTTATAACGATGCTGATCTTGATTTCCCATTCTTTTTAAAATTTCAAAATTAATATTGAACGTTAACGATATTTTAATTTTAATGAGAATCGGTTGTTGCAACTATCTTTACTGTAAATATCTTGTTTTTGAAACTTTGCATTTACTTTTGAAACACCCTGAATGTGTGATAAATATTACAATATTTAGTAGCATATAGTTTGCCTGAATGGTCATTTCATGCAAGAGAAAAAGTTGCTTTAATATCGGTTTCGATGAGCCAACGCTGGTTTGGACCTTCAATAAGAAGGTACCACAAAGTTCCTATGTTAATTCAAATCCATAACAAAAACATTGTATTAACGTAGAACAATTGAGGAATATAAAATTGCTATATTAAACTAAAACACTTCGACAGCTTTAAATCTAGCGCTGGACTGCTATAACTCAAATCCATAAGAAAAGTCTTATACCAACTTGTACCAAAGTTAACTTCAAGCTTTTCACAAGAAAGCACCATAAAATTCCTGTATTAAATAAGAACTTTCAGCCCAGGAACTTTAGACACTTTCGTAGCTTTGACTCTAACGCAGAGCTACTATAATTCAAACCCATAAGAAAAGCATTATTCCAACTTATGGCCACGCTAGTTGTGAGCTTTTCATAAAAAAAGGGTACCTTTCTACTGCGACAGCGATAGGTGCGCTCCACGATCTACGGTGACACAGAATTGGGGGGAGAAATTCCCCGGAATCGCGGGGGGATTGGAATCGTAGAACTAGTGAAAAGAGAGTATTGAACTTGAGTGGCGAATACCCGGTGAAAATGAGGAGCGGTCGACGGTGAATGAAGCTGAGTATCGAGAGCTCCCTTCTTACTTCGAGGCGGACATACCAGCCTATCCGAATGCAAACAGCGAGGTTTCTAGTCGCAGCCGACCTTAAAGTATCGAAATACAGAGAGATCAGGTATCCTGCGGGCGTGCATGTAGATGCTACACTCTCTACACTCGCTACAGATACCAACTGTATAGGCTACAGTCAGTGAAGCGAACAAGAAACGGATGGGAGGCCCCACCGGTGTGCTTAGTCCAACTGGAACCCCATCCCCCGTTTATCTTTCCCTCCACTTTACAGCCGGCGCACAGTGTGATAGTTTCCCAATCTAGCGGAACTTTATTCATTTGGTGCCATGCCGTATACAGTAAGGTTTTGTATAATAATATCTATATTTTTGGCAAGATTATGCTGCATTATCCTGCATTCTTATCATATACGAAATGAAGTTGCACCCATAGACTATCAAAAAAGAAAAAAAGCTGTTGGGTACATTGGCATACTTCGCAGAAATACTGTCATTTCATCAATGCAAAAAGATGTTATTTTGCAATATCTATGTTTTAACAACATTATACCACAAAATAGCACCTTTTCATCATATACAAAGTGAAGCTAGACTCTCAGACTATTAACAACAACAACAACAAAATCTTGCGCATATTTGCGCACTCAGGAGAAAACAATCATTTCATGAATGCAAACAGGTAATATTTGACAATATCAATGTCTTAACAACATTATAATGCGCAAATCTGCGCAAGATTTTTTTTTTTAATAGTCTAAAAGTCTAACTTCACTTTGTATATGATGAAAAGGTGGTATTTTGCAGTATAATGTTGTTAAAACATAGATATTGCAAAATAACATCTTTTTGCAATTCATGAAATGACAGTATTTCTGCGAAGTGCGCCAACGTGCGCAACGGCTTTTTTTCATTTTTGATAGTCTATGGCTCCAACTTCATTTCGTATATGATAAGAATGCAGGATAATGTAGCATAATGTTGCTAAAAATATAGATATCATTATACAAAACCTTGCTTTATACGGCATGGGACCAAATGAATAAAGTTCCGCTAGATAGGGAAAATATCACACTGTGCGGCGTTAAAAACATTCGTACAAGCATCTGTTTTAATAATTATTCAGAAAGTATGTAAAAATAATTGAAATCAGTGAGCCGTGTCTCTGAAATAATGAACCTGATTTTGGATTCACTTGTACAGGATTTAGAATTATAATACTTTATAAGATATAACAAATATTGAAACAGGGAACTATCAATGATCACGTATAGTTTGTGCAAACAAGTAAATAATAATAGAATTAATGCGTAGCAATAACCGAAATAGGACTGATTTATTTTGCAATAGTAATAATTGATGAAAATGTATACTGTTTCTAACGTGACTGGTCCAAAAGTATTCGCACACCCAGTACATTTGGTATAAATTGACTTGTGAAAGGAAGTTGTTCTCTTAAAGAAAATGTAGCTTTTCTTAAGAAAAACTATGCTTCGTGGAAATTTTCTCTAAACGCACTGTGTGTGCGAATGTTTTTTTATACACTATATACAGATTGTTTGAAGATTAATTTCAACATTTCAAATGGGTGGTTGGGTTTTGTTAGAAAATATGTGCAAAAAATTGATAATGATATGGTAATAGATAATGATAATAAGGCATAAAAAGTTGTATCTATTCTCGCATGCCTCTAAAGCGTATATCACATAAAACTTGTGAAATAGTGCACTGCTTATGTTATAAACTTATTTATCTAATATTAGTTCTAAACATGTTACGGAATATATACATTTTTTTATTTTACTGCTATCATTTCACAAATGTAGCAATGCTATTTTTTTCTTCAAATTGATCTTTGTACGTATAATTTTTACACTAACTGAACCAAGGGTAAGGTTGCAAAAATTAATTCTATTAGTTTATACCTTCGAAGTATGGCAATGCTGCTTTAATTGTTTTTAAAGTTTTGCCGCAAAAATCAAAGTAATGATTGACCGTCATTGAGAAGTCGCTGTATTGTTACTGTTTTCTGACACGTTTTATTGCCGAATTGCGGGAGAAATAAAATAACTGTTTTTTTTTCGAGAATTGGTGATAACGCAATACTGTTAGATTTCGAATGATAAATTCAATTTTTCTCATTCGTGGTTCTAGACCGTACATTAACCGGTTAAAGAAGTACAATATTACCAGCTTTTTTTAAATGGCATCTGCCAAAAATAGGCATTATTCCCAAAACGTTTTTCAATGCTTTCTTTTATGAAAATATCTTTCTATCTTAGCTGTTGAGCTTAATTCACACAGATAGGAATTATTTATTTGATTTAGCACTACGTGCAACATTCTTATTAAAATATTCTTTATCAATTTAAATTGGAATACGATTATTGCAATTTACAACCCAGAAGATATCCAAAACTAGTTATATTCAAAATAATCATGAACTATCGAAATTATACAGAATTACACAAGAAGGAGGAAATGCTCCTGTTTATTCCAGCGTAATGAATGTAAAAATATTCAACTTAATTTCTGAGTAATAAGTCCCAATACAAAAAGTAGTACGGTGCAAGCAACCTTACTCTACTTGCATTTCCCCGGCTTCCACTTCAAGCATGCCGCTTTACTTCTTGATTCAGCAGAAGGTATTAATTACCTGAATCGCATGCTGCGCCGAGCAGCGGAAATGAAATACAATGAAGCTACGAATGACGAATCGAACATCCGTTAATAAAACGGCACGCGCAAGAAAGCATCGGCAGGAAGTCTTTGAGGAATAGTCGGACGCTCGTGTACCGGCACCTCTTTATTATCTGAGATATTCTCAAAGGATTACTCTTAAGTAGATTGTAATCTCGCATCTTAGGCTTCATTCACAAGATCTAATCTGCTAGTAATAATTATAAACACGGCTCATAATGTAAACTAGAAATTTTGTTATATTAATTTACAACTAGAAATTTTGTTAGCAACTCTTTGATATATTAATTTTTATGATTTTTTTTAATACTAGAGATTCGTGATTGGATGGTATTCAATTTTACTGTGTATGAATTGCAATGGAAGCTTTCTTATATCTGTTTTTGTTATGAATAAATCACAGTTTTGACACAGTTCGGGCAATTACAGGAGAAGCTCTGTCATCTAAATTAAATTATCCAAATTATCTATTAATATTTAACTTTCTATAATATTATTTTCGTGGTTTTTCTTAATGCTGATACTCATATACATATTTCAAGGAAGATCATAAAATAATAATTTAATAAATTTGGATCGCGTGATTCAGGTAGTAAAGCATTTACTGGACTTGTCATTCATAAGAAACACTTTCATTCATCAATATCAATCGTACTACTTTCAATGAAGTGAAAACAATCTGTAAGAACCAAACGTACTTTTTCACACGAATCTTAACACTTTGAACCATAGCACTTCAACGCTAGCACTAAAGCCGTGAAAGTACCATAAAAAAAAAACAGTACAAAGTTGGCATTGTGTAAATATACACCTTCAAGGTACTTTTTCATACAAACCTCAAAGCTAATTTTGACCAATGTTAATTCAATGCTTTTCTTATACGGCTAAATTATAGTAGTTCAACACTAGCATTAAAACTGTCAAAGTATAAGAATTGTATGGTACTATTTTATTCAAAGCTCAAAGATAGCGCTGACTTACATTGGCACAATGTTCATATGAATTTTAAATTATAGCAGTACAACACTTGCGTAAAATGCTATAATGTATTATAAGAATTTTATGGTACCTTTAAAGCTGCGAAGATGAATTAAAAGGTTTGTAAAGCTTGCTTGTCAAATCAACCCCGAAAGAACGCAATACTTCGGATAATTTGTAGCTTGGACAAAGTGTAGTACAATCGAATCTTGAATTTGTCCACTAATTTCAAGAGCAAAGTCTGAAAATTGAAATTTTCTTTTTTCTATAAAATTGCAATTCAAGCTAACCATAAACTGTAGAATATCGCAATAATTTCCTCCACTAATACAAGAATCAATGGTTGTTTCAATGCATGAATATACATGTGTATTGCGAAATTTCAATCATATAGTGATTCTAATTCTTCATACATGTTTAACTTCTTTTCTACGACAATTCTTCACTTCATTTTCAGAGTTATACATATGGAATGCTGCATTCCATGTATAATATATGCAATAAAATAGGCAACGGTTAAAAAAAAGTATCCGCTCACTTAGGATTTTTAGAATACATTTTCGTAAAAAAGAAAATTGCTTCCTCCAAAAAAAAAAATTTTCTTTAAGAAGGACTCAGTCTTGTTCAAGAAAATATATTTCTATTTAGGGAGTATAATTTTCTTCCATAACAAGTTTTGTTTTGAAAAAGAATGATTTTGCGGGTGCTTTTTTTATAGATTGCACATACATAATTCGTTAAAAAATATGCTACAATAGCGCTGATTCGAATTTAAACATATTATTCTGAACACTGATAGAAATTTATTTATGCAGATTTAAAATTTCCAAAGTGGGCTTATACGAATTTCGGGAACAATGCAGAGTGAACATGTTTTCATGAGACTTTTGTGATACTTTACGTATGCTATATTATGTGATGCATACGTCTGATATTATACATATATAATATATAAAATATAAACCAAATTTGGGAAACATAAGTAAATAATTAAAATTACTTCATAATTTCTAACCTACTATGTGTCATTTGGGTCGAAGCCGACATTTTTTCAATGTTTTCAATTTTCCCTCCATTATAGAGTTATAATTATGGTAAAATGGAGATTAGAAAATATTACAATATTTATCACTTGTATAGGGTGCTTAAAAATGTCAAATAGCACGGGAAGTCTTTTTGAACGAAACATTTATACGAACTGACAATTCTACCCAGCTTCGCTCGGATGACACACGAGTGACTTAATATTTTTGAGACTTTGATTGGCCACTATTTTTAAACAGAACGGTGTACCAATTACGTTTCTCTTGATCTGCTCATTTCTAAGAAGAAAGTATCTTTCTAACGATGTGTAACTTGATATCTCGATACTTAACATTATTTCAAATTGCTGAGTTTCTTCTGTAATACTCCGTATAATTAATGAAAATTGCAAAATTCCATAACCTATAATTTGCCTGGAACATAGCTATAGTATACAGGAGAGAAACCAAACTGTGTACAGTTAAGGAGAAAAGCAAATGGACAAATAGTAGAAATGGCTCTGACAAAAGCTTACTTGAATAATATTATGATTATATACTTTTTTTGATTTTGTATCTTAACACTTTGAGTGCCCAAGCTGCAAATTTGTAAGTTTTTCGCTACACCCTGCTAAAAATATTTATTAGAGTTATCTTCGTGAAATAAATGTGTCTGTGGATGGATGTTTGAATGTCAATGTTACCTGAGTTTGCAATCAGCAGTCGAATACATTAGTAAAGATAACAGCGAGAATCGTATAAATAGTATGCCACGTCATTTGCAGGGAATAATTGTAGGAAAAGGAACCAACGCCATACACTAATTATTAATTACTTGAAATAATGATTGTCTGCATTACGTGAGCAATAATGTATCCACTTATTTTTCACTCTGCAATTGATATTAATTGCATACACCTATGCAATTAATAATTATAATCATTTAGTAACACATGTATGTAGCGTAAAGATATATAAGAAACAAAATTTAATTTTATAATGATAATATATATTATTCTGCGTAAATTTTTAACAGCACCGTTTCTGTTAATTGTCCATTTAGTTTTGTCCCTGATTGTATATTAATTGATACTAATCTTTACTAATATAAAGCACATTGTTTGGCTGTTTGTTTGTATGTGCGCGATAAACTTGAGAACTATTGAATCGATTTTAATGCAATTTTCTCTCCTGTATAGAGTTATAATTTAATAACGTAATAATACTTAATTATATATAATAATACTTGAACATGAAATGACAAAATAATTATTTATAATAAAAAGTATTTATACACACATATGCGTATACAAAGATGCTACTATTTACCCACTTACTTTTGTCTTCGGCTGTACATAAGTAGGAAAGGGAAATGGGGAAAAAAGAATTAACCACAAATTCCGCTATACAAGTTTTAAAATGTGTGCAAATAAGAAAGTTTTACGATGGGCCGAAATGAGTTGGCTATCGTAGGCGGTGTCGGTGTTGAAGCTACCGTAATCCGAGAGTGAAGAATACGGCCCTGGTTTTGGGCCCGAGTGGCGATCGGGGGACGGGCATAGTCGTCCCGTCGCTCGCCTCGACTCGACTCGCCTCTGCTCGGCTCGCTCGTGTTCTCCTCGACGATTGCGATCTGCTGACGTTTCCTCCTGTACAGGAGCCGCGTACTTGCGAGAGCCCACCAACAAGCGGTCCGGCATCGCCTTTCCTCGATCGTTCGACGTGTCCCAGTGCTGCGTGCTTCCAACTCATGTCGGCGCGCCTTACGCCGTAATTCTCTCTCGAAACGCGGCAGGATGCACTGCCGGGAGGCCGACTGTTCGCGTGCGATCTTCCGTAAAGAGCGCCGGAAAACAAGGATCGAACTTATCCGCCGCGCACGTCTCTGAGAAGGCCGAGTTTCGCTGCTCGCATTCCATTCATTCCAGGCGCGCGTACCTCCCCATTTTCGATCCCTCTCGATAAACAGAATACACATTGTACATTGCTGCTCTCCACTCCTGCTGGCCCTGGTCCAACACCACTGGGCTCGACCCTCGCTTTTTTCTCTCTTTTTCCCCTTTTAGGTTCTTTCAGTGCTCGCGTACCTTTAGTGTAATAAGAGTTTTGGTGATCGAGGTAATTCTACTGTTTCCTGTGTCTTTTATCAGTTGTGCTGTTCTTCTCTGCTTGCTTATTGGGATTCTTGTGAAACTTGATTTCCCGTCGCGCGATCAACAAGTGTCCTTACGCCCAGTAGGAAGGTTAGGCAGTTGATTGGTGTCACGTTGTACTTCCGGAAAAACGCAGTTCGAATCCAAGTGACACGCAAGCCGCGGGAAACCTATTGACCAGTTCCTTTCGGGGAACTCGTTTTTCCGAGGATCGTAGCATCGATGATACTGTTATTAGCATCGCTCTTACTGTGCTGCGTGTTATGCATGACATTATAACGGTTCCTCGGATACGCAATGCAAAGTAAAAGCGATTAACGCAACTGCAAGCGATGCATAATCAGCGCGAGATCGTAATTGGAGTTAATAACTGAATGAAAGTGTCGATAACATCATTTTGCATTTCTTTTAAGTTTTTAATCTTTTTTTAATCACTTTTGTAAGGACTTCTTTGAAATTCGTAAAACTAGTATCAAAGTATGTTATTGTAGTGTTTGTGATATGCAGACTTAACAAACGAGTCAATTATTTTCTCAGGATCACCTTGGAGGGTAGGCATCATGCCTAGTCCAAAGATGTCGGTGATCGGGGACTCGATCAGATTAGTCCCTGCCGGTAGTCCTGCAGTATTCGAGTTATCTGCTCTTGGCTTCAATAGCAATGCTGTTGACGTTGAAATCATAAGTGAGTTGCACATCTAATATGCTAGAGTTAATGTTTTGTATTCGATTGCTAACAAAACTGTCATTTTAGCGCCATCCAAAAAACATATACCAGCTCGCATAGATGAAGAGCCAGGACGCCCTGGCGAGTTTAAAGTAGAATTTACTCCGACCGAAGTGGGCAGTCACCTTGTGGAAGTAAGCATCATGGGACAGAAGCTACCGGCGGGACCACTGGTTGCCAAGGTCTACAATAGCAGTTTAATTCAAGTTACTGATGTACCTAGTGCTGTAGTAGGACATGCCTGCCAATTTCGAGGTACACCCATCGATTCGGATCGTCTTGGTTTAGGATCGCTCGAATCGTGCGCTTCATGTGTTTGTTTTGTGTAGTGGACGCAAGTGCTGCTGGAGAAGGACAACTGGAGATATCGATAAACGAAGGAGAAGTGCCTAATCATGTTCAAGTGGTGGGAGGTGGAAGATGTTTGGTGTCCTTTACTCCAGAAATTGCGAAACCACATTATATCGACATTAAGTTCAATGGGGAGGAAGTACGCGGATGTCCGTTCGTTTGCAATGTGTCTGACACGAGCAGAGTTACTCTCAGCTTAAGTCACTTGGAACTTATACCCGTGGACCATCCAGCAAGTTTTCATATGGGTGTCGATGGTAGCGGAAGTGCAGAACTCGCAGTCTCCGTAAGGGGTAAGCCATTCTATTAATCATACTGTTTGGATTGAAAGTAACGTTGAGTGGCAACGTCATATATGATGTATATATGATTTGCAGGGCCAGGCAGTGAACTACCTGTGAAAGTAACAGGAGACGTAAAAAGTGGTTTTACCGCTGAATTCATACCAAGAGACGTCGGTGTCCATTCTGTAAGTGTAGAATATAATGGACACCCGGTCAATGGTACACCTTTCCTCGCTAAGGCATTTAATGCTGATAAAGTATTAATCGGCCCTGTAGCTAGAGGAAGTGTCGGCCAACCAACTCATTTCACTGGTATGAAACATTTGCTTTGGTATGAAACATTATCACACTCATAATGATATCTATATTAATAGATCGGTGATTTTTTGAATGATTCACACAGTCGATGCGAGTCAAGCAGGTGAAGGAAACCTGGAAATAACGATATCCGCTCGTGGCCAGAATATACCAACTCAAGTGACTCCCCAGGGCAACGCACGCTTCTCAGTCAGTTTCATACCGTTTGAGGCGTGCGAGCATGTCATTAACATTGCTTTCAACAAACGAACTGTGCCAGGCTGCCCAATCGTAACGCGGGTGGGTGGTGACAGTCATGTAACTGTTAGTGGGCAGGCATTGAGCAGTGCTGCATTAGGACGGCAAAGCTATCTTACCGTCAGTAACGTTGCCGGTAGCTTGGAGGACTTAGAAGTTAATGTTGAAGGTAATTTAACTTAATTATAAGTTGCCCTCTGGTTCATTGCGGAGAATTCTGTTGCGATTGCAAAATCAGTGTGCACACCTTTTCTGCGACTTGGAATGCAAGAGACTTCTGTTATTATTGCACAGAAAGCACTGCCACTGTATAATGGTACTTGGTACCATCGTGGTGCTCACCATCCGCAATGTGATTGATACTTCTCATTCCTCCATCTAACAGCTGGAGCGTGCATTATAAATCTGCAAACCATGCACGGCGAATTCGCAGACCACCAAGTGTTAAAATTCGAGCACGACTATGTTGGTAGTTACCACTCCTTGTACTTATCCCCTGAACTTTCTTTTTTACGAGGACGTCTAAGCAACTTCTGTTAATTATCAAGGCAAACCGCACGGATTTCGTTGCCCTCCTGTTTGCCTGTTCACGAAACTGTGTATCTTCCGTTACATCTCCGGCTTGAGACGAGTTCTCTCTCTGTTGCAGGTCGGCCAGCTTTCAGACTACGACATTAATAGACTTCTTGAACAAAACTAATTTCACTCTCACTCTTAATTTATGGACTATAACGAGTAAAGCGGTGGTGGGTTCCTAATTCAAATTCCTAAATTTTCTCTCGTAAGGGTAGTCTAACCGCCACCCACTCTTACCTCTCCTTGTACCATTGGTTACCATTTAGAAGTATTATACCGGCTTCAGCATAGTTCTGCTCTGGCAATCTCATGAACTGCGACTAACTCTATAATATAGCTCCCAATCGCTTTACCACTTACGGTATGCATATTACGACAGAGCCATTCTTGTGGTGCTATATATTTGCTAGAATTTGTATGTAGCTATTACTCTACTAAGATAAGGTAGATCATTCGTGGTCTTTTTATAGTGCCTTAACATACGTGCCAATATTCCTATTTGTGCAAACTATTTACACGTAATTCTAAAGCCCAGTAAAAACTAGAATGTACGCCCGCCGATCTCTCACAGTTCCCCGCATATTACTTTTGAATAAGCCTATTTGCTTAAATTGTTGTTTGCGCAAATCGTGGAGTACATTAATAGCATCTTCTACGTAAAGTTACTCAGGATATTATTGCTATAGATGAATGGTGAACGACTAATGTCCCAAAAGTGCAATTACACTTCATGTAACAGCTCTTTGTCATGAATATTTTTACACGTAGCTTATTAACGGCATATATTGCTTTGATCGTCGGTTTCGAAGAATAACACGAACCCCTGACTTCTGGTGCCCTTGTGATCCACATTAGTAGTTGGCTGACTAGATTGAATTAAACAACTAACAAGCGGACTTGATAGGACCCAACGGACAGGCCGTACCTGCTCAAGTCACTGATAACAAAGACACAACATGCAGCGTGGCGTTCACGCCGAGGGTCGTTGGAGAACACAGAATATCGGTAAGCCATCGGAATGTTCCCGTTGCCGGCAGCCCTTTCAGTTGCAAGGTATACGATGTTACTGCCATCAAAGTTAAAGACGCTAAACATGGTGTTATTGGGATGCCTGTAACTTTCCTAGGTATCGTATCGTTTTATTCAATACTAATTCTTACTTTTTCATATTTCAACGCATATTAATATCGTACTTGGTCGTAGTGGAGACCAGTCAAGCAGGCCCAGGAAATTTGGAAGTTACAGTTAACGGCGGTCGTGTACCCACATCTGCCCAAGCACAAGGACCGCATACCTATGCGATATCTTTCACACCCCGAGACCCGGTCATACACACCGTCGATTTACGATTTAACGGGGAAGATGTGCCTGGTAGCCCGTTCAGTTGTCAGGTATAATTTTTTGTTACATTTCTCATTCAACTTTCAGAGGAATAAAAATAGTGAACCTCCTTTCATCCGAAAACGTTTTGTATGTGTACAATTCAATGTATATTTAGTATCGTAACCAGTCGTAACGCAACATTAGCAGTCAAAAAAAGTTCAAGCCCCAAAATCTTTACCCAAACTATATTTAATTACAGTATTTCATATCGAGAATTCTAATATTCGTACGGACACAGTTTTAGATTATTTTACATAATAATCGTTGTTCTATTCAATAAAAATTTCTCACGTTTGTTACTCATTAGGTGAGCGACACGGCTAAAGTATTGATAACGGACGGGTTAGAGAAGGTGTCCGTAAATCGTCTTGCCACATTCACAATAGAAGCAGATTCCTCTTTGGGATCACCTGTTGTTGAGGTCCTTTCTCCCACCAGAGAAAGTTTACCCGTTCACGTCAAGCAAAACGGAATTGGCTCTTATACTGCAGGGTTTACGCCGAAAGATGTTGGTGAGTGTACAAATCATCAAATGAGTTGATGTGGAATTATGACTCTTATTCAGAATGATTTTTCAAGGCGATCATAGTGTGGAAGTGAAACTGAGTGGAGCTCATGTCGAGGGCAGTCCATTCTTAGTCAAAGCATACAATGCAGACAAAGTGAAGGTGACAGATATTAACAGCGGAGTGGTGGGAAAACCAGTCTTCTTCAGCAGTAAGTTTTCCTTTCATCTAGGACATTTAATCTTAGGAAAACGGTAGTCGAGCCAGTTCGACTTAATTGCTGCAACGATCATCGTGCGCCAATTCGTAACAAAACAAGACCGGAAACAAGAACGTATTATTATCTAATATCATAATATTAGTTATCTCACGGTCTGTTTTGACCCAATGCAGTCTTATTTCTTTAGCAATTGTAGTGTTTCTACGAACATATATTGAAATTCTGGTGAATGATTGATTCTAGTCATTTAACAATATACTCAGAGACTTTAAATGTACAGTTGAATAAACGACCGGAGTAGCGTTAACGAGAAATATAATGTAATACTTTTACTGCAGCTGATCAAAGCAGTAATAGGCACAAACTAGTGCTTTAAACATTTTTAAAACGTATACGAATGAAAAAGTGTTTTTGAGGATTGAAATAATTCGGCAACCGTATGCCGCGTTGCTGCTCATTCAGTATTTGTCCGAGGGTTAAGTATTTTTACTTTGAATGACAATTGTAACTCTGTGTTTCAGTCAATGCTAGCCAAGCAGGTGCTGGAAACTTGGAAATTATCGTCGCTGTGAATGGGAAGAATGTACCAAATTACGTGCAGAGTGAAGGAAATGCGAAATTTCGAGTCAACTTTAAGCCTCAAGAAGCTGCTGTACATAGCCTTAGTGTTAGGTTTAATGGGGAACCCGTTCCTGGTACGTCTTTTCAATCTTTTAACACTAGAGCTGTCAACGTTTCACCTACACTTATTTCTACCAAAGGGGTCAAAATGATTTGTTTTCGGAAAATATGCCACTGAAAAGTTATGTTATTATTCGAAATCTAAATGTATATCTATATAAATTTTTATATTTATTTGCCGGAAGTGCGAAAAAGCATTGTTTTTATAAAAAGTAAATGAATTATAACATTCTCCTTACTAAAGAAAACGTAAACATAAAGAAGTATATGTATGCTTTACTTTTCAGTCATTCGCAATTTCGTAATTTGGCGATAGTAAATAATGTGTGCTTCAATTTTGAAAAATTGGATCACTTATACCTAGACATTCCAGTGCTGAAAGATGCGCAAAAGTTTTATAGAAATCTTGTGAAATGCGAATGTCATCAAAATTTACGTGGATTTTGTAACTAGCGAAGAATACTCATTTCAGTATATTCACAAATATTAAACAAGTCATTTAGATTCGTTGCTCGTTTCCAGTGTAATGTATTCAAAACGATGTAATTGTTATTATTGTTTGATATTTCCTACAGGATCGCCATTCAGTTGCAAAGTAGTTGGCGCCGGCCAAGCAATAATCGCAGGACATAATTTAAAGATGGGTGCTGTGAAACAGTTGATATCTTTCACTGTCGATCCGCAGACTATCTCCACGAATTGTGACGTAATTGTTACACCGCCCTCGACCATAGCGCTTCCCATTACGATAGAGCCCGTCGACGGGAAGTATAATATCAGTTTTGTTCCGACTGAAGTTGGAAGACACAATATCAGCGTGTTGGTGGACAACGAACCGATCAAAGGCTCTCCCTTTGCTTGTAATATTTATGATGTTACAAAGGTAAGTTGATTTTCGTAAACGAAAAATAATTTATGGGCATAAAAAATCACCGACCTACATGTATGATAAAATCGGGAAGAAATTGTGCAGAAATAAGACAAGCTTTTAACTGCAATCAATCTAAAAATTCCATTTAATTTGAAAAACAAATATTTAACTTGATTAATATTAATCTTTCGCTATCCTTTGCCGAGTCAGCCTTGATGTTCTAATAATTATTCTTACGAATTTTTCTCGAAATTAAAGAACCTGAACAGCTTACAATTAGACAAAATAAAATGTACCAGCAAAGGGTAAAATTGCATTATGTGCGTGCATATATGCAACAAACGGTATAACGTTCTAAAAGTCCAATAACTCTTCCGTTCTTCCTTTGCAAAGTAACGGATGCTTCCGTTAATATGTATGTGTTTGGCCGGCAAAAAACTGTCCCGCACAAGGTCTTACTTGTTTTGGTCACTGTGGGCCGAAAGAGTCTTCGTGTTACCGAACGCTCGAACCGAGGACAGTTAGTTCCATGTTTTCTGCACTTCCGTCACTCTACCGATCCTTTATTTGTTACAAATTGTTTCAGACACAATTTTTATTATTCAATACAACTTCTTCATTACCTTTGTAGGTTCACGTCTCAGGACTTACAGAAGCCTACTTGGGTCAGGCGACTACTTTTACCGTAGACGCTGCAGAAGCGGGAGAAGGTACTTTAGAATTGGTAGTGAGCACCGAGAACAACACAGTCAAAGCCGAGGTAGTAGCATGTGCGCGGGGTTTGTACGATGTAACATTCGTCCCACAAACAACGAGTACTCATTATGTTAATATTAGCTTCAACGATGACAATGTACCAGGTATGAAGAATATTTGTTCTTTCTGGTTATCAATACCAGCTTTCCTGTTCATTAAAAACACAACAAATTATTTTATAGGGAGTCCATTTAAATGTCCTGTCATAAACGGTATGATAGAAGGCCCTTCAATGGTTCGGGTCGGTAATACCGCCTTTATGGACTTGGATATGCACGGTTTAGAAGGACCTGTATCAGCAGAAGTCACCGGTATATACAATTATTATGCTTGCCATTCAAACCACTTTTTTGACAAATTATTTCATGATATTCTATATTCCTTAGGTCCGGATGGGATAATAATTCCATCTACACTAACGAAACTGTCGTCTACCTTATACAGAGTGGAAGTCCGAACACGGCAAGTTGGGACTTACAGTGTAATATTCAGTGACGGTCACAAAATGATAAGTTCGCAGACACTTCAGGCTTTTGATCCTGCGAGAGTATCGATAAAGGAAGTTGCAGATGTTGTGTGTCACCGACCTGGAACGATTATAGGTAAATATAACATTTCTGCTTTGCAACAGTAAATAGTACATCATTCAATGCTAATTTTGGGACTTTTGATGTAGTCGTGGCTTCAAAGGAGGCAGGTCCTGGAAAGCTATCGGTAAACGTGCGCGCTGGCGGTGCAGATGTTGACAGCTTAGTTAGAGAGGGTGACAATGGCTTTTACGAAATTGTTTTTCATCCAACGCGGGCAGCACCTCACAAAGTGCACATTAAGTACAATGAAGTTCACATACCTGGTAAACGTTAAAGACATATTGTTAACATAATGAAATGTTTCATTTCTATGCAATCCTATCTCAACACTGTTTATTATCCACATGACAGGAAGCCCATTGGACGTTACTGTTCGTGGACCAACGGGAGGTCGAGAGGTAACTGCAACAGGACTTGGATTATACCAGTCTTGCGTAGGGAAAGTCACATCTTTTACTATTGAAACATTAGGAAGGCCTGGCAAAGAGTTCGATGTCGTAATTAGTGGGCCGCAAGGTAATGCGGTACCAGTACGTTGCTATCAGCATCGGGACGGTAATTTGCTTGCCGAATTTACTACAAACAATGTTGGTAAGTAAGTGTGAGTGAACGAGCTGCGCAATTAAAAATAGTACAGAGTGATGTTTGCTTTCAATTCCACGATGTCAGTGTCACCGAGTGTGATTATAACAAATATTATATTACATACTGTATTAAAACCATAGTATTATCAACGATTATTTATTAATTTATACGGACAAAATCAAAAGCAATAGGAAATAATAAATGTGATAAATATTTCATTTAGTAAAATTTGAGGTGAGAGAAATTACTTACGGATTTTAAGGCACACGTATCACCCTGTACATATATAGAAAGTTTCAATATGTACATTCTGTTTATTCCTTTACTAGGAACGTACAAAATTGACGTTCTACACGGTGCCAAACCAGTGCTGGGCTCACCTTTCTTCTGCCAAGCTTTCGACGCCTCCAAAGTAAAATTACAAGAATTGGGACCACTGACAGTCTCCGTCCATGACCACATCGCATTTAAATGTAATTAATTATTAACATACACATTTTCCATAGAGTTTGTTTGCATTTCTGTCGGTATTGCAGCGTGCGGCCCCTCTAATAGAAGCAGATATGCACGCATGCATTCCTGTAGAAAGGGAGAAAGTAGTAATCATTTTCCGCCACGCCAAACCCATATTACTCCTCAAGGCTGTCTAGAATAATTGCATACGGTAGCGTGCATTTAGTTCACTTTCAAATAGCCTTGTTCAGGTGGCTGACTGCATGCGCGCGTCAGTGATCGGAATGTCGTGCAGGTGTTCAAAAGTTCGCTCGCCTCTACGCGTTGTTTTAGTGAAATGGTAGAAAAGTTTAATCGCTTCCGCGACATATCTTCATCAAAGTGCGATTGATTGTTGCAGTAATGAAAGCTGACGCTGGAATGGCAGATTTAGATGTAACAGCGACGAGTCCTCTTGGCCAAGAATTACCATTGCAAGTGACACCATTGAATGATGGAGCGGAGATGATTGAGTTCTCACCGAGTACTCCTGGTACTTATATGATCAATATTACATATGGTAAGGATGCAATTAACAAAGTATATTATTGTCCTTAAGCACCGCTCAATGATTGCCTGGTCGTTTCGACACAAATCTTACAACGATTTTCGAACGACAACAAAATAAGAACGTAAATAATATGTTTGCAGCCGGCTTTTCTTCGCTGACATTTCGTGTGTATGATAAAGATGGTTTAATTTATAGAGTAACAAATTCATGCACCTTTTTTATTCATATCATCGTATGTGCAACAGATATTGCGGCCATTAAAATATATTGAATAGAAGTTTCGAATATATTTAAACTTGTTATGCTTTATACTTTATTAATATATAACAATGTGATGGCTAGCCCATGTTATTTGGGAACAAGTAAGACTAATCATAGTCAAAGGATTTTCCAAATCTATTCAATAATTTTTGAATTTACCTCTTGCATCCAAATAAACAACACCTTGCGTCTTTTTATATTAATACGCATGAGTATAGATTTACCATAATGTTTCCACGAATTAATAATAACAAATTCTGTATCAGAACTTTGGATATGTATGCGCATAAGAATTTTTTGCGGTAGGTTAAAATCATTTGTTATTTTTTCATTTAGGCGGATGTGCTATTCCCGGCAGTCCTGTTGCTTGCAATGTTGATGCAGCAGGACAAGCTCGAGCAAAAGGCGAGGGTTTATTGACCGGTCATGTAGATAAAGCTGCTCATTTCATCGTTACCGGTACTAGAAGTCCACCAGTTGTTCAGGTACCTACATATTTTTTACAATACTAGTTATCCTACTCGACTTCATTTGAATAATATTTCATGTATACGATAACAATAATTTAATTTGAAAAATAATAAAATATTGCAAAAATCTTGTAACGATAGCTCGATCCAGCACTTCTCTTCAAATTTATATTACGTTTGCAACACCGTATATAAGTAATAAATATTGCAATATTTTAGTCTATAAGTTTCCAGGATGATAACTTTGTAGAAAAGAGAAAACCGCATTAAAAATCGTCCAGTGGTTCTCGTGATTACATCACGTTCTCTGTGCATGAGACACTCTTTTAATTTGTCTTGTGGGGCAATTATGCTCACTGCTGGCTTCTCCAACGATCTAGCATATTTTAATGTAGCCTATGTCGATCTGAAGCAAATATACTTTCCAATGGTAAAAGAACTATTCAAATTGGTTGAGCACTTTCTGAAATTATCTTGGACGCGCACAGCCATGCGAACTTTCTCTCTTTTATGATATCAGTCTAGCATAACAATTTAATGATTGTCAAGTACAAATGTGTAAAAACATGGAAATTTGTCATATTTCTTCGTTGGACAGGTCGATGGTCCAGATAGTGTCTCGAAAGCCACCGTCGAAGCTGGCGCCAATCCAGGGACTTGGAATATATCTTACGTTCCCTCGGAAGTGGGAGTCTTTGACATTAGAGTTGTGTGTGCCGGACAACAACTTCCAGGATCACCGTGGCATCCGAAAATTATAGACACGAGGAATTTGAGGGTGATAGGTAAGAAATTTTGTGGTGACGTTATTCACTTTCAGAATACATATATAGAATTGACTTTCTCTAGGTGGTTGGCCAGCGGTGTGCGATGAGCTTGGCCGATTAAAGTTACATCCATCTAATAAGATCAGTTTTGATACGGCTGAAGCAGGCCCAGGCGAACTCTCGGGAAAAATCGCCGACCAAATACTTACATTTGAAATGACATCTAATAACAGATTGAAACTCGGCTTGCCGCAAATCAGCAGCGGCGAGCACCGATTGGATATATTGTTCAATGGTGTGCCATTTCCAGGAGCGCCAAAGCTCGCGATTGTTCAAGATTTGGAGGTAAGGTTTAAAGAATAGCGAAAGTGGCGCAATTTACAAAACTCTAGTTAGTGTGTTATTTGTTTGTATATTAACTTATGCTTTCTGTTTGTCTGTCTCATTACTGTTAGTAATTAGATTATACAGTAGCAGGGCAACAACTTGCTACTGCATTGGCTTTTCATAGTTCGAAAATGAATTAACTAAATAAATAAAGTAGCTTGAGTCACGTACTAAACTTCTAAGCAGTAATAAAATGATAGAGATAAAATATTCTAATTACAAACATACTTTGTAAGTACATATTTTGATATTACAAATTATAGCCACCAATGCAAGATACAAGTCGCGTCTTGCTGAGAGGGCGAGGACTAACTTCGGCGAAATGCGGGGAAGAAGTTAGTTTTACAATAGATGGATCGCAAGCGGGCAGTGGTACTCCTAAAGTGCAACTGTTTTCTCCGACTAGTGAACTGAACGTGATGTTACAACATTTAGGCGATAGTGTCTATCGCGCGAGTTACATACCCTTATCACCGGACCCACTTCTTCTGACTGTATCATGGAATGGTCGACAGCTAAAAGGGTGTCCCTTACAGATTAACGTAACAAGTGCGGCCGATGCCTCCAAGGTGATTTGTTCGGGTGATGGTTTGAAACATGGTATAGTTGGACAGGAGATTAGAAGTTTTATTGATACCCGGCGTGCTGGCCCAGGTAAGAATGAACATATCACCGTATATATAGGATGATTCATTTGCCTTTGAGTTATTGTTGTATACAGAGTAACTAGCTCATACAGCATCCGACAAAATAGTTGTCGCAATCTGCAAAACTGCCAGCGGATAGAAAGTGAAATTTGGTAGTATGTATACTCGGTATGCAAGACTTTTTTAGGGGGCAGCACAGGAGGAAAGCCTCCCCTAAAAAAAAAAAAGAAACATAGCGATCGAATTGAGTACCTCCTCCTTTTCGAAGTCGGTAAAAATGGAGCTCTTCGAAAGTCATCATACCGGGTGTACATGCTATCAAATTGGACTTTTTGTTCGGCGGCCATTCCGCAGACTGTGACTGCTATTTTGTCGCATGCTGTACATGGTTTTATCAGGATGACGTTCTCTTCGTATATTAGGAGTAATACAAGTTAATGAATAATAAGTTGTAGCAAAAATCTTCTAACGATGTCAAACTTAACATATTCATTTTCAAATTCTGGGATTACTTTTAGAATATTCTGTATAAGTAATGAATATCGTAATATTTTATAGCCTATAGTTTCTCTCGATCATAACTGTATACAGGTGCAAGAATCGTAATTTTAATTATATACTTATATTTCCCAAATCTTTTCTACACTCCATACATAATATTAGTTCTACACGTATCCGTTATTGTGCATTGTGTGTCAAGTCTTACAAAATCGCATTTACACTGTATAGTTCCCAAAATTCTTCTGGACGCAATTTAAGACCGGATATTTTAATTGCACTTAAACAAATTTCGACCAACATACAGGATGATGCGTTCAACTCAGAATCAATGCTACCTTAATCGAATTTTTGTCAAACATGTATGTTTTACGTGTTATACATGTTTACATTATACGTACACAATAGACAGTGTAAAAAAGAATTGGAATGTATAATGAGATTCATTATATTACTTATAATTATCGTTTGTATAATAATCTGTAGTCAACACGGGTAATTCAATGGCAAATGAATCACCCTGTACACTGTACGTCTCCGTTTGTCAATTCCATCTAGTTACGACCAATTATGCTTCAAAAATTTAGTCACTCGATCGTTCGGACACGACTTTTTATCATTCAATTCAAATAATTACAAATTTTCTAGCAACTTTAATTATTTACGAATGTTTCCCAACTCCTTCAAACTTTTTGCATTACATTACGATTATATTATATGCATTACACATAGAATATAATATATATATACATATACACAATTGATAGAAAGTGGGATACAGCAATGCTAATTGAAAGCTAAATGAATGACTTTGTACCTGTGAATGCACCAACCCAATCATGAACCAACGATATTGCGTTTACAGGTGAATTGACAGCTCACTGCGTTGGACCTCACAAAGTAGCTTATTGTGAACTGTACGATCATGGCGATGCAACGTTCACTTTAAATGTCAAGCCTCAAGAATCTGGGCGGCACGCATTGACAATAAAATACGCCGGAGAGCATGTGCCCGGTTCCCCTTTCACGTTACGCGTATCGGGTGCTCCGGATGCTTCGAAGGTAAGGAATTACACATAGGGCGTATTGTACTCAGCACCCGCAACGCCCATTACGTGTTCCACAGAGTTACTATCGGTCTTTGGAACGATCTCTTGAAACGAAAAATAAAATGAGTTCTGTTTCGAAAACTGGGATGAAAGAAATCAGCAGAAGTCCCGCTGATTCCTCGTGATAAGTTGAATTTCCAGTTTCGAAGCTTGAATGGCAGTTAATCTTTTACTGAGGCTGGAATTTGAACGAAAACTTAGATCTTGTGCGCGAGTTTTAGAGTAACAAAAAAACCCCAGTCATGGTCGTGACTGATTCAAGCTTTTTTCAATTCTCTTTCCAAAAACATCCTAAAAACTTAAGTGTTTTATTTAAATTGTACTTTAAAGAGAAATTGATTGATAGGGATGAACTGAAACAATTGTTTTTACTGATTATGTGGAAGACAGAGGAGTTGTAAGGATTAAGTGGAACGCGTCAACAGTAGAATCTCTTTTATGCAAAACCTCTATTAAAACACCAGTATTATTCCATCGCCAATTATCCGAACATATCTTGTATGAACAAAGTGTATATGCAACAGTGCAAACGATGACAATACACCTTCAATAGCCAAAGAAATGTTTACTGTTTACAAATCTTTAACTAAATCGCGATAAATTTCAAAATTTGTAATTGCTTCAATATGTGGAAATTAATAGCAAAACAGTAACACTAATATTATCAAGTATTTCCAGATTGGTTGGAATAACGGAGGTTCTACCATATTTATAATTAGCACACAAATTTATATACGAGAGGGAATTTCATGTTTAATTGATTGTTTAGGTGCGAGTGTACGGGCCCGGAATCGAACACGGTGTATTAGCGACATTCCAATCGCGGTTCATTTGCGATACACGTGGTGCTGGAGCGGGCCAATTAACTGTAAGGGTTCGCGGGCCGAAAGGAGCGTTCAGAGTTGAAATGCAACGGGAAACACAGAAAGACAGAATAATCCTGTGCAGATATGATCCAACCGAGCCTGGTGATTATCGCGTGGAAGTTCGTTGGGCAGGTGTTCTTGTACCCGGTTCTCCGTTTCCAGTCAAAATCGTCGATACTCAAGACGAACTGCTAATGTTGACGCAGGTATGACTGATTCCAGATGTTAATCAATGTACCGTGGTCTTTTCCGAAATGTTATGCAAAATTGCTTTTAGGGTGGAGACAATTATTCGACGGGCCATCACACAATTGCGTCTTGGCGTGGTTCGCAGGCTATATTGTAGAAATGCTGCGCTTGAAGTTGTTATTATTTTTTATGGACTAATAATATATTTAATAATATATAATATTCTAACTTATACAAAACATTTTCAATAAAAACGATTATCTAGCACTCGTTGTTATATTACTTTACAAGGAGTACAATTGTATGATACAATTTCGGCAGTTTTTATACACCATCGGCTCCACTTTAATCAAATGCGGACTTTTGTTAAGTCTTCTTCTTCTTCTTCTCAAGTTTACTTAATTCCCTGAAAACTTCCTTCTTTACTTCTTTCTGTTTCGCCAACTTGCGAGTCCGTTCGGCAGCGAGTTTGGCTTTGTGCGCTTGAATTCTTTCCTTTGTGGCTTTCTTCACTTGATCTTGTTTGTGGGAATAGTTGGATCGAATCATCTTCATAACACGTGCAAGCTGTTGTTCCTTTGGCTCGCGTATCACTGCCACTCTCTTTCCTTTGATGCTTGGAGTTCTCATTTCCTTGTTGGGTCCTAATTTTGGCTTATCACGATACGGCAAATTTTTCTGAAGAGCTTTGGGTATGTACAGAGGCTTGAACACTTTGGGCTCTCGTTCGATGGCGGTGTACATTGAATCTTTATTCGCAGGCATATGAATATTCTTCTCACGCTTCAGTTGCCCAGTAGTTTTCATACCCTGCCATCGATTCTTCTCATCCGGCGGTAACAACAATGATGTTACAGGATTGTAGAATTTCGGTACGTCAACTTTAAACCACGTACGACAGAACACGATATCGCTGAGAAGTATTTTGTCCTCGAAAGTTGCTCGGAAGCATCCTTCGGGCTTAGAGACTGCCTTCTTTATTTGTCCTCGGATACCAGAGACTGTCTTTATCTTGGCGCCTTCGAATTTCGCTACTTCCAGAGTTGTATTGAACATGTCTTTAATGAATGCGGTCTTTTTGTAAATTTTCATTGGAACACCTGTTAATTTGAGTTTCTTCACCACCTGTGTGCTCTTGTCCATTTCAACAATCGAGCCTGTTGCTGCTATCCTAAATCCGGGTGCTCTCGTCGCAACATCTTGTACTGCCAAGACTCCAGTGCTTTGAGGTGTAATCGGTCCCCAGAAATGCGCCATACACGCGACATGTTCAGGTGTATATTTCAACATTCTATTTCTTAAATTATCCTCCAGCTTAGAGAAAATTGGCAGCGTCTGGAAGCGTCTCCAACCAACAGAGAATATAAGAGGATCTCTAGTTTTTAGAATTTTGGGATACCATCGGTGTTTCTTGATTCGCGTTTGTACGAAACCAATGTTTTCTTCACCATGCAAGAGGCCTCCGATTATGAGTGGGTATGTGGGATCTAAGTGAGTTATTAATTCACAAGGAACGTTTTCTATTTCTACCCTCACATACATACCCGGTCGATAGCCTTCCAATTGTACACGAACATCATCATCAACACCTTCAAACTCGGAGCGATTTAAATTGGCTTGCATTTCAGCTTCTTGTTTGAGTTCATCGTAATACGTTTTCCCTTCTCCATTGTCATACGCGGAATCAAATTGTTCTTTTAACTTCATCTTCTTCTCAAGTAGCTTCTTCTTCTCCTCAATGTCGCCCGTTGCCTCTTCTTTTGTTATACCTGCTGCTTTGTGCTTCGCTCCTGTTTCTAAATCTTCAAAATCACCGTACAATTCTTCTTCGTCCAAATCATCCATTTTTAGTAATTCCTCGGCGTCTTCCGATTCCTTCCATTTTCCTGTGACAAAGCGGTTTACGACTAGGACTTTATTACTCTCGTCTAACCAGTCTCGCGGAGTATCTTGGAAGAAGACTGTTTCATCCTGGTTTTGTAATTCTCGCTCTTGTATTTTCCGCTTTTCTGACTCTTGCACTACACGGAATATGCCTCCGATCTCCTCTGCTTCGTTCTCATTCTCTTCTTTTGAATCTTTTTCGTCTTTCTCACTCTCACGCAATAGGTTTGCCTTGTCGAAGACACCATAGACAACTTTCATAAGGTTCTTGTTATTTCGTTGCCGATTCTCATACGCTTCGCGAGCTCGTTCCGCTAAGTTCGATTTCCACTTTAGGCCGTCTTCGACTTCTTCCTCAGCCTCATCTTCAAGGTCCTCGTCCTCACTTTCTTTTTCGTCTGCAAAATCTTCCTCGTCGCTTTCCTTATCAGTGTCCATTTCCAATCTCTCGCGCGAGTCTTCATCACTCAATTCGTCGAAGCTCTCATCATCGTTTTCCATGTCCTTCTTGTTTTTCGTACTAGAATTTAATAAATCGAGTGCTGCACTAATTTTATTTTTTATAAACACATCTGATTCTTTGCTCAGGTTGTGATAAACTTCTGGTTTTTCCACTGATGACAAATTCTTGTCAACTGTAAGAGATGATAGATTCTCTTCTTCCATATCGGAGTCATTCTCCTCCACATTCGGTTGAACTTTTTTCTTCTTTTTCTTAGGTAATTCGATACTTTTGGACGGTTTTTTCCTTTTCACACCTTTTTTACTCAATTTGTCATCGTCCTCCGCACTCATTACATTGTCGTCACTATCTTCATGAACAACTTCCTTTACATGCTTCTTTTCCTTCTTAGATTTCTTCTTTGATTGTTTGCTAAGTTTTTCATTATCATCTTCACTTTCACTACATTCTTCCTCATTGTCTTCATCTTCGCTACCAAGTTCGTCCATATCTTCTTCTTCATCTTCGCTCATATCTGCTGCTTCGTCCTCGTCGTTCTCATCGCCGCTTTCATCTGACGTGTCTTCCGTCAGCTTCGCGCTATCATTGGAGTCAATAAACTTAACTTTCCTTCTAATTCTGCCATTATCTTCAACAGCTTCTTCAACATATTGTCCAAAAGCATCATTCACATCTTGGGATTTAATCGGTGCTGTATTGCTGAAGATTTGCATCTCGCTGTGCTGTAACTTCTGATCGAGCGTCTCTTGGGTATCCATCAAAGTCTTAACTAAACCAGTATCTTCTTCTTTGTGCGAATGACTTCCTCCTAATTCAACGTACACGGCATCCTTGTCATATACTATTCCACCGACACCAGAGAACGGAGCATAAATTAGCCTCTCCTTTTCTACCAATGATCTCTTTTTAAGTTGCTCCGGAAGAGGACACGGATCTGGTAGAAAACTGACATCTTTTATTTTTAAATCTCCGCAACCAGGAATGTGCACCGACGTTTCTTTATTCAGTGGTACTCCTCTCACGTACCTAAAATTATTTAATCTATTATAGAATCATTTTGTAATGTTTTATACATAAAGTAAAAAAGTATATGCTTACCCATATAAACTAATAGTTCTATCTGTCTTGGGGTTTTGCCTAATTAATTCCGGAGCAGTCAAATCTTCCACTCTATCCGCTAGTATATACGGATGGGTAGACCGCCAAGTCAGAGGTCTGAACTTCATCACAGAAATAAATCGTGCCAAGTTCTTTATCTCTGTGCGCAAGTATTCCTCGTGAAGCAAGCCGGAGAGATAAAACAATTTAGCACCGGCGTATACTTCTGTCCAAAATCTTTGCTTCAGTGTCTTCTTAGTCTTTTTCAATTGTTTCGCTTGTTTAATCAAATCCAAGTGCGTTAAAACACCCATGATTCTTGGCATACCGTGAACTTGGCAAATATTTAGGAACTCAAAGATCTCCATTTCGAAGCCGAAAGAAGCGTCTACCAAAAGCAGAACCAAATCTGCTACTTTGGCGATATCGATCATGCTGTTTATGTCATTGTTACACTCCATGAAAGTAATTCTCCGTTTCTTGCCGGAGACAACTGTGACTGGTCCGACAATATTAGATAAAGGTTGTCTCGCAAAGCTTTTGATCAGACATTGAATGACCAAAGATTTGCCGACTTTGGGTGGACCAACTACTGCGACCATGACTGGCGGCGGTTCCAATGGAGTTCTGTCGACAAGTGGTATATGTTGTTTCTTGGTATCGATGTCCTGTCGTCTGCGGAATTGCCTTTCCGCTCTGACGGCGGAATTAAAGGTGAACGCTTTAGGATTCCTTTGCTTGTCAGTTAGTTCCTGAACATGATCTTTCTTAGCTTTCTTCTTTTCGGCTTTGCGACCTGAGTGCCGTTCTCGATGGCCTTTGTGCTTCAGAGTTTCCTCGCCTTCCGGCATTTTGCTTTGATATTATAATATTAATAAATATCGAAGAATCGTTAACCTTTCCAGGTTCTCTTAAAGTTGAGTTTCTTTACAAACGTGCATACTTTCTGTCGATCCTTCTTCGTATATGCACTGTAAAACACTTTGCGCTTTTGAAATTATTGGAAACCGCATTGACCTGTTCTCCATTAATCTACGATAACTATTGTCGTCAAACAATATCGTGTGAGTTTGTTGGACTCTTGTAGGTTACGAGTATTCCGAAAACAGGATGCGAGAACACGTGGGTTTTGTTGGTAATAGTCCGTTGAATTTGGAGAGTGAAGATTAGTTCTTCGAAGACAGATGGAGCCATTGTGATCTATCAGAACTAACACAGCAATCCTAAGTTTATGAAATCAACAGAATGAAATTACATGGCTTCCCAAATAGCACGCATTGTCTTAAAGATGCCTTTTTAATACAATTTTCACACATCTTACGACATTCGTAGGATGTTTTAAAGATGTTCTGTCGAAAACGTTTCAAAGATTGCCATATTTTTTCATTTTTAAAACGTCTTTGATACATCACCTTTTCATCTGTCTTTTTGCGATATTCTTAGAGCGTTGCTAAGACATCGATCAAAAGACGTTTTAACAACGTCTGAATTTTACATCTTTTGAACTTTTTAAAAATACCTTTAATATACGGTTGTTTGGTAATTATGCATCGTTCAATTACGCATTGTTCTACTACTACGTATAATCTCAAAATGGATTGTTTCCTCCAAAAAACTTTGATTTTATTCAATTAACATTTTGAAATACTGCTTTTAGAATATAATTCTTTCAGAATAGAATATGAGCATATCACTGTCGGGCGTTTTAAATACGTTTTTAACACGTTATTATGCTATCTGGGTTTTAATAAGATCAAGGAATAAAATATTTCTTCCAGATTTTGAAACTAGTGACCACAGTTTTGTTTTCGAAAAATTAGAATATTTTTGGATCTCTGCAACTGAAACTGCCGAACCCATCAGTAGCAGATTGTAAAAAAATGTGGTACGGATATTTGTTGTCGAAAAGATATTAAATTTGACGCAGAATCTGTTATATTCAATTTTAGTATGAGATTGCTAGCTGAAATGTGGCAGATCCTGCTAAAGCAGACTGGTGACAGAATCCGACGGTAGAAACGAAGCAGATTCTGCTTTACTAAGAGTCATTCGAATTTTCAATAGCATATGCATATTGGGTTCATAATGAAAAAACGAATATTTATTATTTTATTTAAATAGTTCAATCTTTCACAATGCTAATTAAAAAAGAAATTGTATTTGTAAGACTAATAGTTTTCGAAATAAAAATTTATTTTCGTATTTTGGCCACAATAGTAATTTTTAATATCCTACAATTTGTAAACAAATTTGAGTTCAGCTAAATACCGAATATAGTCATTTGTTATTTCACGCAGACAGCAATATGCTCCAATTTAAAAATCGCAAGACATGCTATTAGAAAGTGATCCATTTGGCGTGGAACGATTTTACCGCAAGAATAATAAGTGTTTATTCGAATGGAAGAGATATTCTTTGAAATTACTGAACAGGTTTAAATCCTTTGTTTTTACTATGTGGAAGCTTATACTTTCTGAATAATATATTAAGCCCACATTAAAATAGTTATATATCAATAAAGTACAAAAGTGCAAATATGTATAGACAAGGATGTTTCGATCTATACGAAAGTGCTGAAGTGGCACGTATAAAAAACTGAGTTTGGATCTGAAGTAGAAAAAGGATCTATTGATCCAGAAGTTATATTCCATGACAACCGAGTTGTCACTTCAATAAATCAACTCAACGTCATCAGAGACAGACGTAAAAACCAAAGGGGATTCCTAAAGACGCATACAATCGTGAAATTATATTGAACCGTAAGTAATCTTGCTTAAACATACTATTATAGGTTTACGCCTCGCCAACAGACTATCAGTCTGTTGGAAATAGAGTTCAATATGAACTAATACTATCATTAACCCTTTGCGGTCGTATGTCTACTCTCAGCCACCAAAGCTTTTTTACCGTTTCGGTTGTATGTCTGCTCTCAGCCACCACCATAATGAAAAACCATATTGATTAGAAACATATAAAAAACATATAAAATATATAATTTTTTTTAAACATGACATTAAAGCATATTATTGTGTAAACATGTATCTAAAGTTCACGAAAGAAACAATGAATCTTGTTTATCCTTCATAATCTTGCATATTATGTATCATTGCTCGTTCAATGGGAATTAATTCCGATCACTACAACATCCATCTATACATTTAATACGACCGCAAAGGTACATATATTAGAGGTCATACCTCGCCGTTAATTATTAACGGAAATGAGTAAATAAATTGACACTGAAAGAAAAGCAATTCTTGTTCTTTATTGAGTTGGTACTAATTCACTATTTTATCGTTAGCTCTCCGATCCATTAGCTCCAAACAAAGGATATTGCACAAATACAGATTCCTATAAATTAATTGCCCTTTCATTAACTTAACTTTTATTCAAGATATTTCAACGGCCACGATATTTTTCGCAAAAACGCCGGTACCAATGAAAAAGTTTAACAGAATTCCTAAGTGACGAAGGAATAACTTATTATTTTCTAATTTTTTTCAATTAAAGTACATTGGCGTCCACACAAAGTAGCACCCGGGCGAAGTCACGTATGTAGGAGAAAAAGCGGGGAAGTTCTATTTATTGTAGTATAATAGGTACTTTATTATAAATAATACAATGCTTATGTAAATACAATGTAACAAATGTAAATGTAAATGTAACATAATAAATGTAACAATGCCTCGCTAATAATTGTAACAACATTTCGCCACGCTAATAGTTTCGTACGAGTCGACACGACGCTCGACGGTCAACGCATTCTGCCCTTTGTCCGTCTGTCCGAAATCTTCCGCGCTCCGTGATATTCAATTTTTCTCACAAGCATACACACACACGCACACACTTCGCATACAGCATCCGACAAAATAGTTGTCAAAATCTGCGAAACAGCCACTAGACAAACAATTAAGTTTGGTAGCATGTAGTCACGATATGCAAGACTTTTTTAGGGGGTTGCGACAGAAAGGCTCCTCCCCTAAAAGGGGGATTTTACAAAGTCATGTACAACAGGTGCGCATAGTACAAAATTTCACTTTTTGTTCAGCGAACATTTTCTAGATTGTGACAACTATTTTGTCGGATGCTGTATGTACATGCTTTCTCTCTCAATCACTCAATCGCTTTGTATCTCCCGCTAAGCCGTTCAGACGCTTTATCTCTCTCTCTCTCTCTCTCTCGCCCACTCATCAACCACACACATAAAACAACTATTACTATAACTACAACTATATATGCTATTTTTGCATAGCATATTATATTGTTATTGTAGTAAATAAACAGGAACGTGATTTTATTACACGTCTTGTCTCTTTTAAAGGAATGAATTCACAAATCAATAAGCGAGCCCCCCTTGCACACGGTTGACTCTTTTTTTAAAACATACAAATGTATGTACAAGTGTCTTAGATAACTATAGCAGCATCCTTCACTCGCACTCTTTCTATCTTTCTCTCTCTCACACACACACTCTCTCTCACTTTATCATACTAGTCTCTTATATTATTTTATAATTCTCCTACATTATACTATCAATTGTTATCAACAATTATGATGTATAACAAATGTATTAGCGAACCCCCTTTTCGGAAGTGTATTTTTATATAGAAGGGTTTCCTCTTTAACACTAGGTTAACTTTTACGGACTTCGGACTTCATGAGCAAAATTACTAAAACAATTGCTATTAATTTTTTCCCAATTTATGCTGACAATTATTTATGCAATCCTAACAAATTTAATTCATTTATATTATGTCTGTTAAGATTGTAATTATTTTTAAATTAAATTAATCACTTTTTTTTTAAAGAAAAGATTTGGCTTCCTTTAGCCATCAATTTCACAGATCTCCGTAAAAAAGGCGTACAAAAATGTCTGTAAACCTAGTGTTAAAAATCAAGTGCATCACCCTGTAGATTTGGTGCAGAATGACAAGCATGAGAAAGTGCGAAAGTAACGGATGGTTAACCCGATCGAAATTCTAAATGTGCTACCGAGAACATGACAATGTACCCTTCGATTGGGAACAATATGAAACACCGATTGGAAAGTCATCGATCAAATATCATAGTGGGCGCACTTGGTGGACAAATTCGTGACAGTGTAAAATTTCGGACGATGATCGATCGCGGCCAGGAATACGTGAAGTAATCACATATAGAAGCCGCCCGTTTGTCCAGTCATTCCGAGTAGATAGAGCCAAGTCAATCAATCGATTGGAAATACATTTATAAGTGTATGTACGAGGGGAACACCGCACAAAGCGGATGGTGGCAAATTTGCAAACGCGCCGCTAACCAGCGACACTTCGTAAGTACGACTTTATCACTATAGAAAGTTTTGTTCTCGACGCCATGACACTTTCAGTGACCTATTTCAAACAAAAGCGTCGCTGTACCGCACGAATTTTAGTTTTTCATTTTTCTATTTCTCAGATACGGGGCGGCATGTTGGTAGCATTACGACAGCATTTTTAAATTTGAAATTTTTTTATAGTTAATTTGAAAAACATTGTAATGAGAAGGTGCATCTTTTTTATTGTTGTAAAATATCAGGATTCAAAAATGGGGATTATGGAGTATTACAATTATTAAAATAATATAGTTACATATTTATGGTAATACGTCCAATAATTTGTTACAGTCAAATTCTAATAAATTCTAATAAGCTAATAATATTATAAAACAAGGAAATGAATTGTTATAAAAGTTAATCTTACGTTATAATCTCATGAGCGTTCAAAATTCTACACCCTTGTCCAAAAACAGATACTGGAAGAGTTTTCATCAAAAATATGTTTGGTATCGCTGAGCAAGCAATCGCTGACTTAAATTTACAACTTATTACAAACATAAAAGGGCATTTATAATATTACAAGGAACTACGGCTAGCAGTGGAATATTATAGGGTCATTTGCTAATTAAACTAATGGCACAATTAAAGGGTTAATATAAGGTTCAAAGGCGTCTAGAAATCGCTCTAAAATGCTGACCTCTCGTACCTCTCATTATCATAAACCGCCAGGTATGAAAAATTAGGGCACACGCGGTTAAGCTTGAAATAGTGTCGAAATAGCTCCAAAGTTCTGACAGTCTGATCCCTCTAATTACAATTAAGAACCTGGTAATAATAATGATGACATGTTCAATAAAGCTTTGAGGGAGTATTCTGGTGTAGATTGTAGAATTATTAACAATTTTTGGGATTAAATTCATCTTGTTTATTATGCATTTTAATACATTCCGATTGTTACCGAACTTGTTATAAGAGAATTATTTTCTTTAAACGTCATGCAAATATACTTGTATTTCATAAAAAAGGAAATGCTAGCATTTTAGTTTCATTACTGTATTCTGCTGCAGGTTGGAAAATTATTAAAAATTTGGAGGATTTATTTGCTAAATTAGAACATTATTGAGTACCAATCTTTATTTTACATTTATATGCATATTTCAATGATACGTAGCAATTTTTTAAGGACTGAAAAATATTTTCCACGGAAGGCACAAAGAAACAAAGGAAAAGAGAGCAGTCGCATAGCTGACGTGATTACGGATCCGCGGTCTCGAAAAATAAAGAAGTATGTGAGAAATAGTGGAAAAATCAATAATCAATATTGAAAATGACGCAGTTTACTTATTCTTCAATTTTTTTGTTTAATCAATTTCCGGTGCAAATCACATCCTCAGAGAATATAATGGTACCTTTTTTCAATTTTTTTAAGCGAACCATGAATTCGAAATCATGTCAACTATACGGCAGCTCTCTTTTCCTTTGCTTATTTCTGCCTTCTTTGGAGAATGTTTTTCAGTTCGTCGAAAATTTCTACTTATCGTTGAAAGATGCATATAAATGTAAACAAAAATTGGTTATCCAATAATGTTGTTCTAAATTTGCAAGTTAATCCCACAAATTGTTAATAATTTCATAATCTAGACCAGCACAGCCCCTTAAATGTTGGAGTGATGAAATCATGATGACAATCTTTATACATACTATAATTAAAAATTCAAAACTTATAAAATTTAAAAATTCACCCAATCCAATTTTTAAAAAATGTATAAAAATAAATACGTTTTTCAAAAATATAATGACTAAATATGCCGGGAGATATATTCCCATTAGGATTAGCAACGACTTTCACTAATTTTGAAATATCGTGTATAAGTGACAAATACATATTGCAATATTTTACAGCCTACAGTTTGCTTGGATTGTAACTTCAAAAAGGAAAGAAATGTAATACGAGTTTTTGTGATTTAATACGCGTGAATGTATATACATTTGCAGGAAACAAAGTTTTTAATTAATAAATGAAATTGTATCACAATCATCTCCTATAATGCCAAATTTTATTTCAAATAGTCTTTGGAGCATTGGAGTCTTCCTGCATTCAAATACAACTGATGAGAAAATCTAAGTTGGACCATTAAAAGGCGCACATGTATGATCAATTGGAAGCGTTACTAATTCCTCGCAAGAGCATCGAGCGCAAGCGGTGTTTCAAGAATCGGACACGACTGTGGCTGCGAGGCACGAGTTCCGGGCTGTCAACTAGCCGTCAAGCGGCGACAGCTGTCAGCTTTTAAAATCACGCCTAAAAAAATGGTTTAATGTACGATCGCGGCGTACTGTGACAGTTCGTGGCGTGTACGCGCATTTGCAGCCAATAGTATTCGCCGAGCGTGGCGAATCGCTCGGACGATTGGGGCGGCTTTTAAATGGGGATGTAATTTTAGGGTGCGGACATTCCCATCAGCTTTGCCGGCTTTTAAAACCAATCGCTTGCTTTAACGACCACCCTCGCGTGTCCTTACTTCTCCTCGCAACTCGCCTTTTTTTGCCAGTGCAATAAAAGCTTTTTCAGTGGGAACTTGAGTATGCGCGCCATTCCTGTTACATGTTAGGTTAGAGTGTCGCATATATATTCGGACAACCGTATCGTTCAAGGGCATATCCGGTACAGTGGAACCTTTTTCGTGCGAGTTATGTTTTCTTTTTAAAGAAATAGAACAAAGGGTTCCTCACCGATTTCAATGCCCTTAATATATATTATAGGGGACATTATCCTGAGTAATTTTTCCCTGTACAAGTACTCGTCGTTCGGCTTTAGTTTTCGAGTTATACGCAAAAATATGTTTCGTGTTTGGATTTTCTATCAATGAAGTAGAGTAACCAGTGAGCATACCAAATAGTTAAACAGTCAAGACAAATCGTAACGTAAATTTAGCTATGGTCTTGTGAGAGCATTTCAAATATCTGTAGAGAGTTAATACAGATGTAACACAGACAACCCATTGACAGTTTATCCCGTGACATTCAGAGATCGAGCGTCAAATATTACAGCTTATGGTACTTTATTTTGTAAATTATAAGTACATTTAATTTCATATAGTTCACAAAAACGATTTTTAAAACTGTTGAACCACTAAATTTTGGTGCGAAGACGTGTGACCGACTTACATTTTTTATTACATGCTGAAGTGTTTTCCTATATAAAGAACTAGACATTTTTTGGACGAGAATTCGTAATTTTACCACACTGTGAAAGGGTTAAAACCGAGCCCTAACCAACCCAGATTCAGTATGGCTCAGTCTTCATGTTGTTAACAGCTGAATATAGTACATTGCTTTTGACAGCATTTCAAATAAGGCGATCTAGCTATGAAATTAAAAGAAATTCTATATACATACTTGCCGCAGTCTGAGTTGGTAAGGTCTAGCTTTTAAGTCTCCGTTAAATCTGTATTAAGTCTTTACCAGGTATTTGGAATGATGTCACAAGACCACAGTTAAATTTACGTTACGATTTGTGTTGATTGTTCGACTATTGCATTATATTTGTTCGACTAAGTGCGTCTAACTTGTTTCCTATAATTTTCCCCCACATTCATATGTATCTGAAAATGATCAATTTAAATCGCTCTATAAGATATATAAAAATCATTAAAATCGGTTGTAAGTTCGTCTTGTAAGAAGCGCGAAACATATTTTGTGTATACCTCGAAAACTAAAGTCGAGCGACGGCTACTTATATGTATAGGGAAATATTAGTTCAAATAGTGTCCTCTATAAAATATTAAAAACTCATTAGAAAAGGTGAAAAGTGCTCCGTTTTTTATAATTACCAAAGACAATTTACTCTAAAAATCCTGAGTGTGCCAATACTTTTTCTACCTGCTGTAAAGTAACCCAGTGCTGATTGAAAGGCAAGTGAATCACCCTGTACATGACAATAATTTCTCAAATACGAAGGACGTCCGAATATTAATGCACGTCACAGTTTCAATCATTGTTCGTCGAACAATTGGAATTTCTGGCAAGAATTCAATAAGTGACAGACTTGCTGTTCCAAGTAAAACAATGCTCGTATTAAGGTCAGGTTGGAGCCATTGAAATTGGCTAACGAGATCAGCCTGTAAATACATTGGCTTAATTGGTTGGATGAGGGCCGAGCGGATTCCGATTGTGCGGCTGTCGATAGCTCTGTAATTCGAGTTCAGGGGTAGTTGACTCGGCCTAACACGTTTATTCGCCACGAGAATTACTCCCCGCCAGATTAACCACTGACTTCACCAACCACACAGATGGTCCTGGAAGAGCATCGCTTGGTCAGCCTGACTTGCAATTCCGGAAATGAATTCGACAACTTTTGGAAATGCCACTGTTCTGGACGCCTTTTATATAAGATAAGAAACAAAGATTAAAAAAACGTTGTTTAAACATTAACGAGGTTGACTTGTAATTTAGTATTTTGTATAAGATAGAAAACATATTATTATTTACGTAATCTATTTTAACCCTTTGCACTCGAGGGCTCCGGAGCGGAGCCATTTAAAATTTGTCTTCAAACTCGAGGGCTCCAGTGTGGAGACAATGCAAAAAGTTTTCAGTTCATAATATAAAGACGAAGATAAATCGCAAAAACCATTGTGTATAGGATATTCCGTTCTTGGTGACAAAAGACGGTCGCAGCTGGAATACAGTATACAGAAAAACCAATTACTTTTACAATTTTGAAAAATGATTACTTCGAGAGGTATCAGATCTTGGACAATTACAAAATGTAAAAATTGTATAATTTTTTGTTTTCTTATATATTATAACATTTGTGTCTATAATCAATTAAAAAATAATAACATACAACAGTGACTTTTCTTTTAATGCGCATATCATTTACTTATATGTATGTGAATATAATCTTTCCACTGAAATTGCTTCGAGTTGCTGGTAATATGAATGAAAAAGAACTTCGAGTGCAAAGGGTTGATATCTGTTTAATCTAGATTTTTTTAAATAAATTTTCTTAAAACAGAAAACATTCTTCTTTGAAAACATTTATTTTCTCCTAAAAAGGAACATTCGTTTATTCTTAAAAACAACCTTTGTTCTACATATATAAAAATTTGCTCCAAGAAATCGGGTGCTAATATTTTTTCCTAGGTTGACCATCAACTTGACTAGCCACACAGATGGTGTTACAAGAGTATGAATTGGTCAGGCTGACTTGCAATTTAGGAAATGAATACGACAATTTTTGGAAACGACATTTCTGAGGGATGCTTATGCGTCGAAGAGATTTATAAAAAAAATATATGCACACTAATATTATATATAAAAATATATATAAATATACTCGTCTATACTAATCTCTACTAATATAAAAGAAAACATTTATCTGTCTGTCTGTGTGTACGCAATGAACTCGAAAATGGACGAAACAATATTAATGCGATTTTCGCTCCTGTAGAGAGTTATAATTTAATCAAACTATAGGCTATAAAATATTGCAACATTTATCACTTATACTGAATGTCCCAAAAATATTTGCAAAATTTCACAAGGAATGACAGTCAAACTATGTGTCACTATGTGTCAAAGCTTTTACATTTCAAATTCATCCTCTATTGCAAATCAAATTCACCCTCTTGCAACTCAAGTTCTTCAACAACAAAATATTAGCGGAAAATTTCTATTGCATATATGCAATAATATATTTCAGCATAAAGCAATATAAAATAACATGAAACGACATAAAAGGCTTATTTATCATAAAAAATGTATATGTAAATGTATACATATTACACACAAGTTATACACCAGTATAACAAGTATACAAATAATAGTATGTATAGAAATTACAATAAATTATAATAAATAAATGTATACTGTATATATACATTTTTTACATTTATATAAATGTATATAGTACATTTATAATTGCTCCCCTGCTAATTGCGCAAGGTAACTTCATTTAACGGTCGAGAAAATAAGAGGAGAAATTTACATCTCCAAAGAAAATGAACCAATTAACTTGTTTTACAGCTCATTGGATTAAGAAAAAAACTGAGACTATGTTCGCATGAGCAAAATGTTCGATGGAAAGCGAACGAGAAGAATGAGTGAGTGAGAGCGATTCAGTGAGAGTGAGAAAGCTATTGAGGAGAGAAAGAGAAACGACGCGGAGGATTCTGCACGAACGATAAACGGCAGACTCCGTCGGAACTTGAGAGGAGTCGTTCGCGACGCGGCGTCTTTTTATTATATGAAGGACAATTTTCTATTTACTGAGCAGTTCTCCATTAATAATATCTCAAATGTGTGATTTATAAGTTATACATTTTCTAACTTCTTTACAATTCGAGGTGCAACTTTTATATCGTGCGGCAAACGCTATGGTTGGAGATAAGTATCCTCGACTGTCTCGCTGACGTGCGCTAATTCGATTTGGCATGAATAATTATTGCATAAATCGCATTATAATTATTTCATAATTATTGCAATCTGCAGGAGTAACAGTTGCAACAGAACAATTAATCATATCAACTAAGTCATCATTGTTTAAAGAACTGTCTAAAATATTCCTTGCATAGAATTTAATTTTTGAGAATACTTCACGAATGCGATTAAGAAAATAAATGTATAATAAAATTTGCTTTCCAACAGAGTAAACTTCATTTGTAAAAGGATGAATTTGATTTACAGAAGGTTGAACTTGAAATACAAAACTTATAATCATTAAATTAAGTTATTCAACAGACTAGAACTGTTAATTTCGAATAAATTTCCATTGATTTCCTTTGGATGTATCAATTCACGAAATATTAATAACCTCAGGGATTTCTTTGATGGAAGAGCAACTCCCGCATTTCACCCTCGCAGATGCTATTGAAGAGTTCTCGAATTAGTTGGCAAATATTTATTCATAATTTCGCGCGGATTGGAGTGTAGCCTTGGTCACGCGTCGCTCGATCCTCTGGACAAACAGTCCTCGTCAACAAGAGAGAGATGACCACTACTTCATAACGCGTATACGCAACGACGCCCTTCCGCCACCATAAAGCAAACACGCATAAAATTATGGCAGCCCTACTCCTCCAACCATCGACTGGCCACAACTACTACTTGGAAAAACAATAGTGACCGTCGCCTCGCGTCGCGTCGCTCGGAAAGCTGTCAATTGCCGCGGTGCTATTGATTTGCACCGCACTGGTCACTCAATACATATGTGACAGTATTCAATGTAGTATGCATGTTTCACTATGCTGGTTTCACCATGTGATTCGAATATGTTTCACATTCGTTTGTATGATCTTTATATTTTCATAAACCGGCGTTGCAAAAGGACTATAAGATAAAGCTGTTTTTACATATAAAGTTTACACTTCTACAGTATTTTTAAATTTTACATTTCTTTTTGTGATCTTCATATTTTTATAAAGTTGCATTGCAAAAGGACCATTCTAAAATAAAGTTGTTTTTAAGTTTAATGCTTACACTTCTACAGAATTCTCTAAAATTTTACAGTGGATGAAATAAATATCTGCGCATCCAATCCGTTTGGAAAAGATTCTCTTAAAGAGGAAAATTCTACTCTTTAAATACAAATTGTCTTTTTTAAGAACAAATAAATTCCCTTTGAAAAGGCAGTTTTCTTTTTTAAGACAAATTTATTCTAAAAATACAAGATGCACCAATACTTTCTTTTATCCACTGTATGATTTCGCGAAAAGTCAAAAAGATTTCACAAACTGGAATAGCTACAAACACTACTCGGAAAAACAATTGTAATCGTCGGTGGATGAGATAGTAATTAGTAAGAAAATACCACGACTGTGGAGATATTTTCAGTTAAAGTTTACAGTAAAGTAGTTAATTTATATTAATCTGTATTTCTAGATATGCATCCATACTTATTGTACTTTATACTTTATGTTGCTCAACAGGAAGTAAACTTCTGCATACTGAACGAATTTTGCAAACCTCTTCAGTAACTTATGAACTTACTTCTTATATCAAAATCTCGTACATACAATGGGTACAAAAAGTATTAGCACAATCAGTATTTTTAGAACAATTTTCTGAAAAAAGGAAACTCTTCTGATGAAATTAATTATTTTGTAAGAAAGACACTATCTTATTGAACAAAATGTGTTTTGGCTTTGAGAAAAGAATTTTCTTCCGGATTAAAATTTTGTCCAAAATGCTGGATGTGAGCGTACTTATAGGTATTAGTATAAATATAAATAAAAATGCTACACAAAAGGAAACTACATTTATACAATAAACAATCCATGTATTAGAAGTGAAGCGCAAAAAGATTTCGCAAATTAAAGTAGCCTACAAGCACTACTTGGAAAGAAACAATAGTAACCGTTATTGGGAGTGAGCTGTCAATCGACGCGATATCGATTGGCCCCACTGGTCACTCGCACCCCCGACAATACTGACACTTGACCAGTGCCAGTTGGCAGGAGGGTACAATCGTCCAATAATTGGTAGATATTGTTCGGAATACTTGCCGGCTGACCATCGCGGCCATATGTATCGCATGCTTGCCGAGGAAACCTCTGACTTCCTTCGTTCTACCCTCTCGTTTCATCATCATCATTTTCTCTCTCGGTCCAGCGGCGCATCTCGGCTTCTCCGGCGCGTTGCGGTCATTCGTTACCGGACACTCGGAATACCGAGTGTCCCATATATGAATTTATCACCGATCGCCTTACCTCCGCCTGCCGGCATCGCTAATGACGATTCACCATCGGATATATGAATTTATCACCGATCGCCTTACCACGATCAGTATTATATTCGGAGATGCGAGTATAATATTTTCGCGCCCCAGCGCACACCGCTTCTGTGTTTGCACTCGTAAATTTCGAGAATTGCGATTCTTCTGTATGATGGTGTATTCCAATGGGAATCGAATGGGTGTCTGACTTCTCTTGTGAATGAAAGCAGAATAAATGTTAGTTTGCTGCTTTGGTTTGCGTTTATTCTGTTTTGCTTTATTTCTGCATTTTTTAGGTTGTATTATCGCGAATGTAAAATTGACTTTCAATTTTCACAACTTTCTATGTGTGTATATAGTGGATGCAAAAGGTATTCGCACAACTAGTGGTTTTATAAATAATTTTCTTGTAGAAGAAAAGAGTTAGTTCTCTCTAAATAGTACTACTCTTCTTGAATATGAAAATGTCCTTCCTAAGAAAAAAACGCATTTCAATCACACCAACGCAGTGTGAATAAAATTTTAATTATATGGGAATGAAAAAATTATTAGAAGTTAGGAAAAAAAAGCCTCTTACAATAAACAAAATGTTGATCGAACTTCTACCAAAGTTGAAACATAAAACTTTCAAAAACGCATCTGTTTTTAAGGCTTCCAGTCCCCTTAAGGGCTTAAAGGGAAACGCATGCCTGACTTCTTAAATCTTCACTCGCCACAAAATACGCATGAAAAATTTACATTTCTTGAACCATAGAACCAATTTCCTTGTTTGCTGGCTGCCGACGAATTCCGAAATATCAACAGAACTGGACTTAATATTATAAAATACGCCTTGATGCTGTAACTTTTGCAAGAAATAAAGTGAAAATTTCAGACGTATCGAAACTCACGGTAATTCGGGATAAGGAGCGTCGGTTGTAACGCGATAATACGCGCTAATAATTGGCGGGAAAATCTACTGAGTCGCCTGATAAGGTCGTTAATATGTATTATATATGTCATAATTACATACAGATACTTAATATATGTCATAATTAGATACAGAGGGACACTGTGTAACACTGTGTTCAACACAGAATGTTACATCTAACACAACGGGACACAAGACAAAATTGTGTTTGAGCAATTTGACACACTGAACTACTAACATTTTAATGTTGTATCCATAATTTTGAAGGGTATGGTTGATATCAGATGTTCTATTCCAAATTTCCAATTTTTCAATCCTTCTGTTCCGTAGTAAACAGAGCGATGCTACAACAGTTTTCTTTGAACTGTTATAATTATTCCATTTGACACCTAAAGCTCTCTGAAACACAGTGTTCAACTATGCAACATAGCGCCTCTCTGTGTTTACTAATTAGAAAGCACACATAACCTTTGCTAATGCATTGGAACGCTGATTGAAAATCTGTGTAACTCTACATTTATATAACATAAAAGCACAAAATAAAAGAATAACAAACTAAATATATGTATAATACTAATATTATTCCAGGAAACTATTGTTAACACCAAATCTACTGTTTTTATTATTGACTTTCGTCATCGACTATAATACGTATAAGTATAAATACGTTGTAATGATGAATGCGAAGTAGAAACTGTTAATGAAGCTATATAACAGAAAGACACAAAATAAAGGAAATAAATAAATATATAACACTAATATTAGTCAAGTAAACGATTGTCAAAACCATATCTACTATTTGTTCTTCAACTTTCGTCATTGACTATGACACGTATAAATACATATAGATATACATCGCAATGACGAACGCGAAGTAGAAATAGTTAATAAAGTTATATAACACAAAGTCATAAAATAAAAGAAATAAATACATGTATAAGACTAACATTATTCAAGCGAGCTATTGTCAAAGTGACTTTTAATGTTTGTTCATTAATGTTCGTCACCGACTATAATACGTACAAGTAAAAATATGTCGCAATGATAAATGCAAAGTAGAAACTGTTAATAAAGTTATATAACATAAACTCATAAAATAAAAGAAACGAATACATGTATAAGACTAACATTATTCCAGTGACATTTAATGTTTGTTCATTAATCAGTTAACTGTGTTTGACGACTATACTCGTCATGAATGCACGGTCTGCAAATGGGTCGCCACAGTTAACTGGTTAATGTTCGACACCGACTATAATACGTAGCAATGATGAACACGTAGTAGAAATAGTTAATAAAGTTACATAACATAAAGTCATAAAATAAAAGAAATGAATACATGTATAAGACTAACATTATTCCAGTGACATTTAATGTTTGTTCATTAATGTTCGTCACCGACCATAGTACGTACAAGTAGAAATACGTCGCAATGATAAATGCGAAGTAGAAACTGTTAATGAAGTTATATAACATAAAGTCATAAAATAAAAGAAACGAATACATGTGTAAGACTAACATTTTTCCAGTGAGCTATTGTCAAAACCATATCTAATATTTGTTCATTAATGTTCGTCACCGACTATAATACGTAGCAATGATGAACACGAAGTAGAAATAGTTAATAAAGTTATATAACATAAACTCATAAAATAAAAGAAATGAATACATGTATAAGACTAACATTATTCCAGTGACATTTAATGTTTGTTCATTAATGTTCGTCACCGACTATAATACGTACAAGTAAAAGTACGTCGCAATGATAAATGCGAAGTAGAAATTGTTAATGAAGGCCGAAGGAGACGCACGGCTCGAGCAGTGCTGCAGCTGCTTGATACGCAAACTAAGGTGCACGCGCATGAACGCAAGCACTTTGATTTCGGCCACGCGACTTCACGTGCTGACGTCGCGTGCTCTCCGGAAGTCCTTCCCCGACAGTGCGGTCCGACCTAGTCCGAACTTTAATAGCTACGTGACTCACCGAGCATCACTTCCTTTTTTAAGAGAAGAACGACTCCCATAATGTATCCGGCCTTTCTTCCCAGTCAGCCCCGCTCTTTTATAGGCCACAGTTTTTATGCTGAGAGCTTTGTAAATTGAGCCCATAGAAATACTACATTCTCTCTCCGATTCCTGCTACGACGAAATACACTTTGACAAAGTACAAAAGGATTTTTATTATTTGTTTTTATTAAAAGCATATTTTATTTTTTCTTCTACTACACTTGTTAGTGTTTTTTAAATATTTTAAACGTTTATCCAGCGATGATTTTGCGATGAATGCACTGATTAGGATGAAATCTTTTTTGCCTTGTAGTGGAAACTACTAGATTAGTTGTGTTATCAACCATTTTTGAATTAGTTTCATATTAAACATTGTCATTCAATAAAAACAATATTTCACTGAACTCATTTCTGCGACAGCGTGAAGCAAAATGTTGAATAGCAAAATTCTGTCCTTTATATTTGCTATCTGATTACTTTTGTTAGGAAACATAAATGTAACATTCGGATCATTTTCCTATACTCATGATTATGGATAATTACCAACGCTCATAATCATATTTGCTGAGTTGCATTCATATATCACATTGATGTATAACATATGACCAACGTTGGGATAGTTAAACTACTTATTTATTGCCTTTCAGTGCATTTTTTTAAAAACTTGCAACAAACTTTTGATATTTTTTCCTCTGCAGTGTGTAGTTGTCTTTAGACACACATTACCAAAAGAGAGAAATTACAAGTTGCTAGAAAAGCATATAAATAACAAAGAACGTGATAAATTCTTCATTATTTTCTATTGCATTTCACTAAGATCGTATAACTTGATTTGATTGTCCTTATGTCACGATAAAAGATAGAACATATTGCTCGATATGTTGTTTGCGCTATTTGTATTTTTATATTTTGTAATCTTTATAATTGCCAGTTTATTCATTTTTAAAGAGATCAGTTGCATTAATGTAACACGACCAGTTGTGATAATATCAGTTTTAAAAATCATCTTGTTACTCCCACAATAAATGCACGAAGAGTCATTTGACATATGCCAGACGCAATACATTTTAATAATTTCAATTATAATTTCATTAACAGTAATGCCAAGATTAAATTATTGTCAATGCTTGTAATTATTTGAATACAAATTGTACAGCGCATTTTACGACAATAACTTGGCAATTTTTCTTTGGAAATATTTCGCACGGAAGATAAAAGGAGAGGAATATTCTCAGGGCGATCTTGGCAGTGGCAGATGGAGGATTAGGCGCAGATGCAAAATCGCTCTCCCTAGCGGTGAATGCAGTCCTCTTAATTTGCGAGGCACATCCAGCGGGAACTGCTACCTGTGGGAACGGCGGTACCCTTCTCGGCAGAGAGTCCATTGAAAGGGGACAGGGAGGAAGGGGCTCCAAAGAGATATTGTGCAATGCTCCAAGTTCGCAGGATCGGCGAAGGGCGAATCCGATGGATTCTTCCTCGCGAAAGAGGAACTTCCTGCGAGAGTGCGGGCAAAGGAATACGAAAGCTGGAAGGGCTCAGAAAGGGAGAGAATGGCAGATACGCGACCTTGCTCTTCCTGAGCTGGCACACGATCCATTTTTTTTGCCTCGCGCGTCCTGCGATACAACACGCGTGTTGGTCGCGTGCTTCGCATCCTCGCGGGACAACCACTCCACTCTCGGACACCCGTTCGCTCCCCTTAATTATCCCCGAAATACCCACGCTGTGCTTTTATTCGCGAAGTACCTGTCCCTCCGTCGACGAGCACTGCTTCCAGCTCTCGCAGCTTCCAACTACAGATCAAAGGGTTTTTCCATTAACTCTTTAAGGCATGTGATTTTAGATAATAAAATAGACCTACGTTGCACAGATTTGATTTCCTTTTAAATGCAACAAAATATTTCTATTAATAAAGGAATCACATAATGTAAAAGTGTAAAAAAATAATAATAATCTAATGCAATTTGCTTTGGTGCAACTCGAATAGTCCCACCGTGCCACATGGGTTCATGAATGTTATACTTTCATCGTTCATCATTCAATTTCAAGTAACGAAATATTTGTTATCATTTCGCGAAACATTTTGGCACAGTCTTTATTTTCGTGTCGGTGTCGAGAGAACATGCGAGGACGGAATTAAACGGAGTGGTTCGATCAAGAGTGAAAAGTTAATGACACTATTGGTCAACTTGTTAAATTAACCTAGCGTTAGGCACAACCGAAATGTTAACCCTTTTAGTGCCGGAGCCGACATATCGGCCCGCACCTTATAATAACAAAATGTAACACATTTACAATATCTAAATATTTTCAATGAATATAGGAAAATTAGTGTCATTGTTTTGTTCTCTATTTCGTCCTCAATACACTGCTTTTTAAATTATGAAAATATTACTTTTTGTTTGGTTTTAAATGAGCCTTTTCCAAAAAGTTAGTAAAATCGTGAAATTTAGCCGGTTATTCTCGCATAGGTACCTCTTTTTCGCCCGGCACTAAAAGGGTTAAAAGAGTAAAACCGGCTGTCATAGAGAGCTATTAAAAGAAACTAATAATAATCCAATATTAATACAAACAAAATCTTCAGATAATTCCAATGCATTATAGAAATGATTACATTATTCATAAAATTACGTTCTAGTCTGTCAATTACATTGTACAATTTTTGATACAAAACGAGGAACGTGGATCGATTATCGTGTGGTCACGCGAGATGGCAATTAATCGGGGTGTTTCAAGCGTCAGTGGAAAGTTAACGATTCGATTAGTCAACTTGTTATATTAAACTATTGTTATGTACACACAATATGTTCAACGCGTAACTGATACGATAGCTATTAAAATAACTAATTAACAATGAAATATTAATACAAACAAAATCTTCAGATAATATCAATGCACTATAACAATGATTTCACGCAGAACCATTAAATTGTTCATTACATTACTTTTCTAATCTGCCAATGACAGTATACAACTTCTGATGGAAAATCAGGAGCGTGGATCGATTATTGTGTGGTCACGCGAGATAGGAATCAATTGGGATAATTCAACCGAGAGTGAAAAGTTAACGATACAATTGATCAGCTTGTTAACTTAAACTAGTATTACGTACACACAAGATACCAAACAAATAAAACCCGATAGCTATTAAAATAAACAAATAATAATGCAATATTAATACAAACAAAATCGTCAGATAATTTCAATGCACTATATCAATGATTATATTATTCATTAAACTTCTTTTCTAATCTACCAATGACAGAGTACAACTGCTGATAGAAAATCAGGAGCGTGGATCGATGATCGAGTGGTCACGCGAGAACGGACTTAATCGGGGTGGTGGCTCGATCGTCAGTGAAAAGTTAACGATACGATTAGTCAGCTTGGTTCCCAGGCACACGGCGGCGACGGATAATCGTGCGAGCGCGTGCTACGTACCATTCCTGTGTGAACTTTATCGTGCTCGCACCCTCCCTCGTAAACGCCTACCCTCCACCCGCCACCACCCTTCCGACACTGCGCTCGGCGTACGCTCATGTGAACTCCTAGTGCACACACACTACCAACACCGACTAGCTGGAGGGGGGACGGCGAGGGCTGCTCTCCAAGTGATTTCATGGTGGCGCACATATCAATTTGTGGGATCAAGGGAGAGCCCACGACAATACGGATTCACGACTTATCCATTGTCTTTGCCCACTGCTATTCTTTGGATTTCTCAACCATGCTTTTTTCGAGGGTGTCTTTACTTTTCTAAATTGTTTATTAGAAACTTATGATATATTGTATGATATTTCACTTGCGATATTAGAATTTGTTACTACATATTGTAATTCGAAATAATTTGTCTTTAAATAAATATTATCAGAATAATATATATGTAGTTTTTTAAACGAATTCTTTTGTTAATAGAGATGCTTTGTTATCCAAATCACGATACCAGCATTTTGTACTTTTCAAATAGTTTATAGTAGTATTATTTATTGTTCTTAAATATATGAAGAAAAAAACTTGAACTCGACCAAGTGATTTCATGGTGGCGCACATATCAATTTGTGGGATCAAGGGAGAGCCCACGACAATACGGATTCACGACTTATCCATTGTCTTTGCCCACTGCTATTCTTTGCCTTTCTCAACCATGCTTTTTTCGAGGGTGTCTTTACCTTTCGAAATTGTTTATTAGAAACTTAAAATATATTGTATGATATTCCACTTGCGATATTAGAATTTGTTACTACATATTGTAATTCGAAATAATTTGTCTTTAAATAAATATTATCAGAATAATATATATGTAGTTTTTTAAACGAATTCTTTTGTTAATAGCGATGCTTTGTTACTCGAATCACGATACCAGAATTTTGCACTTTTCAAATAGTTATAGTAGTATTTTTTATTGTTCTTAAATATATGAAGAAAAAAACTTGAATTCAACCAAGTCATTTCATGGTGGCGCACATATCAATTTGTAGGATCAAGGGAGAGCCCACGACAATACGGATTCACGACTTATCCATTGTCTTTGCCCACTGCTATTTTTTGCCTTTCTCAACCATACTTTTTTCGAGGCCATTTGTGACTTTCTAAATTGTTTATTAGAAGTTTATCATATATTACATGAGATTCCACTTGTCATATTGGAATACGTTGCTAAATATTGTAATTCGAAATAATTGATGTTTAAATAACTGTTATCAAAACAATATATATATATATATTTTTTAAAATGAATTCTTTTGTTAATAGGGATGCTTTGTTACTCGAATCACGATACTAGAATTTTCTACTTTTCAAATAGTTTATAGTATTATTTTTATTGTTCTTAAATATATGAAGAAAAAAGCTTGAACACCAACAAGTGATTTCATGGTGGCGCATATATCAGTTTGTGGGATCAAGGGAGAAGACACTCTGATATACGGCAATACGGATTCACGACTTATCCATTGTCGTTACCCACTGCTATTCTTCGGGTTCTTCAACCATACTGTTCCGAGGGTATCTTCGACTTTCTAAATTGCTTATTAGAAGTTTATGATATATTGCAAGATATTTCACGTGTAAACAAATGATTGATATTTGTTATTTTAATTCGAAAGAATTCGCCCTTAAATAGCTATTATCAGAATAATATATTCTTTTTCTGAACATAAATTGTTTTGTTAATAAAGGATCTGCTTTATTATCCGATTCACGATATTAGAATTTTCTACTTTTCGAATACTTTATCGTATTATTTAATTGTTTTGAACATATGAAAAAAGTAATTGGTGTTTGTAAAAATCATTTTTAAAAATGATTATTACATAAGTAAGCAAATGGTGAAGTGTTAAGAGTAAAGGCACCATGTAGAGGAGAAGGATCTGCGATGGACGATACGCGATAGCAGAACAAAGGGGATGAGAATAAAGATCCAGTAATACTTCTAATATATCGAAATATATTAAATTATAAAAAGTATACAATTTTTGGACTTTCTAACGATAATATATGATTGAAAATATGTTTTGGATTTCTGATATATTAAAAAATCATTTACAGTTTAAATTTTCATTAATCCAAAATTAATTGCAATTAGAAGACTATTTTGGAATATATCGTGACTTCTCAGACACACTTTCTGAAAATATAATAGTGCAGTACAGCCAAGTGTAAATACTTCCAGCAGTTAGACGCGATAGCGGGACAAAGAGGATGAAAATAAAAGTCAACTAATATTTCTAATACACCAAATTAAAATTATAAACAGTACAAAATTTTCGAACTTTCCAATGTATAATTTCAAAAATATATTCTGATCTTTCAATAAATCCAAAAATCAATTACATTTAGGGAGCTCTTTTGGAATATGTATATCGTGACTTCTCACGAGTACTTCCGAGAACGGTAGTGCCAAGAGCAAACACTTCCGGTAGCGGAGGAGGATCCGCGATGTGCGAGACGCGATAGGAGAAAGAAGAGGGTGAGAATAAAGAAAGGGTGAGTGAGGATGAGGAGTGGAGTGGAGTAGAGGAGAGGGGTGGGGTTGGGTGAGTTCGGCAGGGGGTAGGTAGAAGTAAGCGCCACGAGGCGGACGATCGTTCCCACGAAAATCACCCCTGACAATCTCTCGCTCCCTCCGCGGAGCGTGTTCTCGTCGAGGTTTCTCCCTTCTGGAGTCCTGGATAGTTTTCACCTTGGCTGGAAGGGTGGCCCGGGTGAGAAAGTGTACCCCCTCCAAGCGCTCGCCCCACCAAAGGGCCGAAAAGGGCCACGCGCTGCTGCGTCCTGAGCGGCTCCTCCCGCACACGACATACGTCGGCCGCCACGCGACCGGTGCACACGCCTGCAACGTGCCATCCACACACTCGGAATCATCGACCTTCCGTCGCTCGCTCCTCCAACCTCCAGGAAACACACCACTCGCCGACGCGACGTCTTGGTACGCCGCGCCGCGGCTAATAGCCAGACGCACTCGCACGCGACTCCCAACGTCGCCAGGAAGCATCGACACGTGATACCGCCAAGATAGCGAACAACAAGTGTCAACGCTCTATCTCGCATCCACCTTTCAGCACTGACACACTTTCAGTGCTTCTTGATCGTCGTCGTCGCTCGAATTTTGATTTTCGTCGCTGAAGAAGATTTCGTCGGAGTTGAAGATAGTTTTGGTGATCAGTGCTGCTCGAAAAGACACAGTGCTCGGAGTATTACGATTTTGTAATCGAAATTGAATGACAGTGTAAATCTTCGAGGCTGATCCATTTTTGACATTGATATATTCTCAGTTTTTAATTCGTCTTTGGAATTTTTACCGAGTCTTGTGATGAATGTTGGATCTAAGTTGGAGGAAATAGAAACTAGTGTTGGAGAACAGTGCGACCCGAAAGGACACAGTGATAAAAGGTCAGAGTACACCAAACGCTTTTGACACTGACGCACCCAGTTCTACTGTCATTCGAATTCTGAATGAGCAATCAGTGAATAAAAATTCTAGAAGTGTGAGCGATGTTATGGAAACACAATCAACGAGGATTTAACAGTTGACAGTGACGTGCTGAGAAATATTCTCAGGCTTACTTCCTTACGAATTACCAATTTGGAAGAGGACTTTCATTTCGTTGGAAGAGAGAAGAATCAGACGGGCGAAAATGTGGCGTGTCGTTGTAGCGCGTTCCGACGAGAACAGCACTTTACTGTCATCGGACATCACTCCTGGAGCGGTGCCAGCGAGTCATCTCTCCGGTCTATCTGGACCACCGTCCGGCCATCACTGGGGTTACCCACCGCCGCCCCATCATCCGCCTTATCAGCCCCAGCACACCGATATGCGTCATCATCATGAAATGCGACCACCCCCGCACGATCTTAGACACACAGCGGCTGGTGACGTTCGAAACCAAGAGCTGCGACACGCGGAAATGCAGAGGCAGGCTGATTTGCGTCATCCCGAGATGCAACGCCACCAGGAACTCCATCGGCCGGAATTAGCCAGGCATCAGGAAATCAGACACCCTGACATGTCCGGAATGAGGACAGATATGACGGAACTTAGACCCAGTCACGAATACACCGAACTTAAAATGGATGAGATGAGAAGTCAGGATAATAGTCAGCAACAGCAACAGCAGCAGCAGCAACAGCAAGCTCAAACGCAACAGCAGAGTCAAAATCATCAGAGAAATCTTAAGAGGGCGATGAGCGATTCTGATTGCGACGATGTTTTCTCCGAGGAGAGCGGCAAAGAACCGTAAGTATTTAAAGGTTTTATTTTCTAGTTTTTATGATCTTGGAAACTCTTTGAAGAATTTTGTAAGAAAAGTGTCTCATTTCATAGAAATTAATTCTGTGGTTTTTATATTAATTTGATATGCTTATTTAAATGACAAGCTTTAAAATTCGAATCGAAAAGATAAATAAAAATATAGAATTTTATTTATTCTTATCTAAAATGTTATTTTGTGCATTAGTTTTCGTATTGAATTGCGAATTAGCGATTGCTCAATTGAAAAAATCGGCTGTTTATTTCATAACCGGTAATTTCACCGATTACGTTACTTAAAGTGCAATAAAGTGCTGCTACGTTTGGTATTAAAGGTGGTATAACGTTTCATCATGCACGTTCGAGCAGTAGAAAGTGGGACGTTTTTTTATACGACTATGATTCAAAGAGTTAAAACATTGCAACGATGTATCGGACGATGAAAAAAATCTTTCGTTTAACACTAAAACTACTACGTCCGGTTTTTAAATTCGATTAAATTAAATTTAACAATGCGATTGTTTTTTTCGGTTTTTCCGTGTCCAAAATTAAAATAACAATGTTTGTATTATTATCTAAATATTAGACTAAGTTAGACTAGGAGTACCTACACTGAATAAGAAAAGTACTCGCACACCCAGTATTTTTGGAAAAAATGTTCTTCAAAAGAGATGTCTTCTTTTTAAGTAGACATACATTTTTTCAATAAGAAAGTGTCATTCTTAAGAAAAAAATATTTTTAGTGAAGACAGTTCTCCTTTTTAAGACAGTCTATTCAAAAAACAGTGGATCTGCAAATACTTTTTTTTATAGACTACATCTGTGTAGAAACTGCATTTAATGTCAATCATAATAAAGCAGTATAAAGATCTATCTAAGTACACATCAGTGAACATGACATACTTAACACTAATCGCACCAACCCCCGATCAATTCACCGGACACTTGTTTCTTTCGTTTTTATTGAAAATGAAAATGTAAATTTATAATTTTTATATCATTATCTAAATATTACTTTGTGTATTTGTTCTCGTATTAAATTAACATTTAAAATATGACGTTTATTCCATAATCACTCCAATTTGAACGGTTACAATAGAGTTTTACTTGTAGAATAAAAACTATTCTTGGAAAGAGAAATGTTTTATTACATAATATTTTAATGTTAGTTAAGATTTTAACTGGTTTTAAATTAAATTAGTCACTTTTTTTAAAGAAAATACGCGGTTTTCTTTACCCGTCAATTTAACGGGTGTCCGTAAAAGTAGGTACACAAAAATGTCTGTAAATCTAGTGTTAAATAAAATACTAGAATTTGATTGTACAAAGAAAGCCGATACGTTTAGTGTTAGCAACAACAGTGCATTATTTGCCATTTGCACTGGCAAGGACACGAAAGACACGTGAGTGGTGGGTGTGAAGGAAGTTTAATATCGAGCCGAAAGGGATAAGCGCGTACACTCGAATAAAAAGGATGCAGTACACGTGTATCCTGGCGACAGAAGTTTGTTCTCGGCTGAGCGTTCTTTGTTTGCTTGTCTCGATGTAGTTGCAACTCACCCGGAGGTGATTCCTGTCAGCATGCGTCACGGAAGCGTCGCCGGGGGATGATCGAGAAGAAACGTCGAGACAGAATAAACGCCTCCCTCGGCGAGCTGCGAAGATTGGTGCCCGCAGCGGCAAGGGATCCGCATAGCGGCAAATTGGAAAAGGCAGAAATCCTCCAGCTCACCGTCGAGCACCTACGAACCCTCCGAAACAAAGGTGAGCCTTCCGCCTTTTTTCTATCTGCCCTTTTTCGATATTGGCATCGCGCCTCCGAACAGGAAACGGAAACGATTTCGAATACTGTTAAAGTAGTTGTTGAATTTTTACTATCGAGTCGATGAATGTGACAAATTAATGTTTTGATTGTGGTCGATGATAATAAATTGTAGCTAAGATTGTATACGTAAAAATGTGGGTAAAAAAACTCGTGCATCCAGATTTTCACAAGTAAATTTTCTTGAAGAAGAGCACATTCTGCTCGAAGAACATTTGGTTTTAATTTACAATTTACTTTTACACAATTTATTTTTGACAATTCACTTTTTCTTTGCAAATGAAGCTTTCTTCTATATCAAAGTTTACTCCAATGTGTATTATTCTACACACTATACAATTATATAAAGAAAGTATTGGCACTCTCAGTATTTTTATAATAAATTTTCTTAAAAAGAAAACAGTCCCCTTTACGGAAATGTATTTTTTTCTTAAAAAGAACAATTTCAGGTTTAGGAAAATGCATTTCTCTTTAGAGAGAAGAGTTTTCTTTTTGACCAATATTTATTCCAAAAACACTAAGTGGCAGGTACTTTTCTGTCCACTAAAAATTAATATTATTTAATTTTATACAAAAAGTAGTAAATAATTTTAAATCATTCTTCTAATACTTTCTAATATATTTTATCGAATTATTAACATCCATTTTGATGTTAAAATTAAAATCGTACTAAAATTAAAAGGTACAGTTTTTAATCAAAACATTCTGTCTTCATAGACGATCAATTACATTCAATCTTTACGAATGCTTAATTAACAATCTCTTCTTCGTATTATAAAAATCCCGAAGGATTCCTACAAAATTGAGACTGTCCGATTACGCAATGCATATGCGAAGGGATTAATCGGCTGTGTGTTTGACTTGAAGTCACAATACTGCGCAATTAATATAGCAGACTGAAAGCGTGAAAGGGCACGGCGAGTGAATCGGTTCTGTGGTGAAAACAGTCGGAGATTTCAATACGTTTTAACGAGGAAGTAGAGGAACGACAGATGGGTAGTCGGTTGCCGGAGCTACAGTTAAGCGGGCAAGAGCGCCGCGAACGCCCTTCGGTCAACAGGTGTCTTCCGGTGCGAAAAGGTCCCGACACCGCCGCCTAATATCAAAGTATAATGACCAGAAAAAATCAGAAGGTTGGAAACAGACCGAAACCGATGCCCCCAAATGTTTATGAGACTTTCTAATCTCGGTGTGGGTTTAGAATCGAAATTTTGGGTACGGAAGGACGCTTTGTGCCCTTCTGTTGAGAAGCCATTAAATTATCTCCCCGCTACCCTTAAAAGCTTTTAACCTCAAAGTCAAAAATCGTTTCTAATAATATAATAGATTATGTTTGTCGGATTATATACATTCGTGATAAACTCAAAAATACCGGTGCAGATTTAATTACAATTTTTTCTACTGTATAGAATTATAAACCGGGCAAATTATAAGCGATACAATTTTACAATATTTATTAGCAACTCAAAAATGTATGAAAAATGAAAGGTCGAAATATTTTTCATTATAAAATTAGTATTAGGAATTTTAGAGACTTTATATCCTCTATTTCATTATTAACTTTAGCAATTTGGTTAACAGCAAATATAATCGCTAGATATTTTTAAGCGTCTATAGGCGTCCGCAGTAGCTTAGGGGTTAATGAAATGCATAACGGCACAGCACACAGAACGCTCTTTAGTAATTCCTGATATAAAGAGCAACCTTTATCCTTTTCTGTATATTCGCAATGAACTGAAAAAACAACTAAACAAATTTTGATTTAATTTTCTTTACTGTAAAAAGTTAAAATATTTCAGTATCTTTTCTAAAGAATCGAGAGAATCGATTCGAAAGAATCCTAGGTCAAACTACAAATTATTATAAAATAGTTATAACAACGATAGCTGCAAATATCTATAAATGTTAAAATGAAATGATTGTTAACGTATGGACGACATAATTCCAGAAAGAATCCTAGGTCAAACTATAAATTATTTAAAAATATTTGCAACGAAAATAGCTACAACAACTTATTAATGTTTAAATTAAATTATTGTTGACATATGAACGAAATAATTCCAGAAAGAATCGTAGGTCAAACTATAAATTATTATAAAATAGTTATACCAAAGACAAATGTAACAATCTATGAATGTTAAAATTAAATGATTGTTAACACGTGGACGAAATGTCAGACGGGTGAAGCTGAGTTGCACAGCTAGTCTGGGATATCTTTGAATAGCGGTTAAATCTAGAAAGCGGGGATCAGTCGGAGGGTAGTTTCCGGAGTAATAGGAAATCGAGTTCCTTGTTACGTGAGTCGATATAATGGGAACGGTACGACGAGGCCGAAAGGGGTTCCGGGCTTTCAACTCGTAAGGGAGGAGAACGAAGCAGTGTCAGGAAGAAGCATCCAAGCAAAACAGGATATGAGCAAGGATATTGCCAATGCGGAAGATCGTATTGCTGTCCGACCCGTTACGTACTTAACGGTAGTTGTCGTGCTATACCGCTTTCTTAAGAATTGATGGAAACTTCTGTAATGCGTTGAAACGATTATTAACTAACTGTTCGTATAATTTGAAATCAATTGATCCTTTTCGATTAATAATCGTCCTTTCTTTGCTCTTTCTGTACTATCTGCAAGTGTAAAAAGCACACTTTTAATTTTACTATCACAACAGTTGTTAGGATTTTGATAAAAAAAACACTTTTATGAAAGAGTATGATTTAAATACTACAAAAAATATTAAAGATTATCAATTGTTTTATTAAAAAGCTCTAGTTTCGGAAAAGAATGTTATTTTCTTATAAAGTTGCAATTGTAATATTACCAATTTTATTGTTCTTGAAATTAAATTATTGTTAAAGTGCATACGTAAAATCACTTAGACGAAATCGTATCATCTAGTTTAATGTAAAAATCTGACGTGTTGAAAAGAGAAGAGTCAGAGTCAGCGTTGCACGAACCCCCATCGGTTAAACGGGTATAGCGAATCGGAGAAATTGGATCATCGTTGACCACCCATACTCGACAGAGTCAATACAATCGTCCCTACAAATAATCACGAAACTCATAGAACACCGGGAAAATTGTGCAAGTCTTGCGGAGAAGTGCAAAGCACCGCATTTTTTTCAACAATCCAATATCCTTTAAAATAAATGATTGTTAATGTGTATGCGGACTGTCATTCGGGTAAAAATAGGTAAAACAATTAATAATTTAATATAGAAATTATAAAAATTTCACGTATCGAAAATACAACATTAAGTAATATTAAATGAACTCGCATCACTAAAACTTTAAATATAATATAACATTTAAAAAAATATAAATCAATAGAATCGTCGTTACACATAGTGAAGGAACTGATAAAAGAGCGAGAAAACTGTTCGAGAGTTGCGGAGAAGAGGAGAGTACCATACTTTTTTAACAATCCAGTATGCTTTAAAATAAATTATGGTTAATGTGATAATAACAGAACAGATAGAACGACTAGTAATTTAATATAGAAATTATACAAATTTCGCGTATTGTATTTGACGGATTTTGGACTTCATGAGCAAAATTACAAAAATAGTAACTATTGATTTCTTTCCCGTTTATGCTAACAATTATTGGTGTAATAAGACGAATATATACCTAAATTTATTTCCCATCAACCATTCCCCCATTAATAATTTTTTTAAAGAAAATACGCTGTTTCCTTGATCCGTCAATCTCATAGCTGTCCATAAAGATAGCTATACAAAAATATCCGCAAACCTCGTGTTAAATAAAAATAAACGAACTCGCATTAGCAAAACTTGAAATATAACATAACACTTAATAAAATATGATAAAACCCCCAGACTCGACAAAGACAAAGGGAATCATCGCTAAACATAATGAGGGAAGTGATAAAGGAGCGGGAAAATGCTGGGATTGTTGGGGGGGGGAGGGGGTGGAGAAGAGTACCGTAAGCGTAAAGGGAGAATCCCGGAGCAGGAGCAGGTGGTGAAGGCAGCGCGGAGATCCTGTGGGAAGTAGAGGAAGTCAACGACTCTTCCGAAGTGCTGTTCCCACGATTGGTGGCAAGCGAAGAAGGTGGGGGTTGCGTGCCCAGAGTGGCAGCCCTCGACTCATGCACACGATGCACACGTCCCGCTAAACTAAGCCATGGGACCTTTTCCCCCCCTCTCTCTCTTTCTCTCCCTCTTTCTCTCTTCGGGACTCGACTCTGATCCGCACTCGGGGCAGATGTCGAACTCTGTGGGAAAGCAGCTCGCACACATCCCACCAGATCCACATTGATACGCTTCGGCTCGCTTGTATTGACTCACCGCACTCTATTTGTTCTCTCTCTTTTGCTCTCTTTCTCTTGCTCTTTCTCTTGCTATCGAACTCCTCGCTCCCTTCGTTCTTCTCTGTTGTCTTGTTTGCTAATGCCAGAGTGGACACGCCAGCGACGCCCTGCCAGGGGATGTATATTGAATTTAATATTTCCAATTATGACATTCCATTGGGAATATCACTTGATAGCTTTTGTTTGGCACGAGCAAAGATCGCCATTTAAATAGTGGCATGATTGAGCTCATTCGAATCGGCCCGATGTTTGTTGTATAGTTTTAAATACAGTTTGGTCTTTGGATAATTGTATTTGAATACGAAGGTGTTCTAATTTAGTTTTGTGGCTTTTTAATGTAACCGTTGTTTTCTGCAATTATGTACTGTACAAACTCTTTGATTTAAATCAGAATTGCATTAGCAGAATTCGTTAATAGCCGAATATTGTTATATTACTTTCTTTGGTCATGACAATACAACTTTAGTTCAGTAAGAAAATAACACTCATTTCGAATTTCAATTCCTTCAACAAAACGGTCAATAATGTTCAAGATTTTTTGCAATATTCATGCTACACTTTTCTATAAGTCTGTTAATTTTTACCGAAATCTTAACATCTATTTTCATATAAAAATTGAAAGTATACAATTTTAACTTGCTGATTGTACACGAAAGACACGCAAACAGCACAATTTTCAATCGAAAGAATGCAACTCTTAAAAAATGCACTTAGTTAGCAATTGGACAAGTAGAGCGTGGGAATCAAGTCTTAAATACAAAGCGATAAGCCGAGGTACACGTCGATTTACTACATTATAATTGCACTTATCTAATCGGGCTCTGGATGAGCGGTGACCGAGGGAAAGTGTTCCGTAAACAATGCATTAGTAAAATTTTAAAAAAGCATTATTAATCTGTTGTAAGAATTTCAACCAATTACTAATAAAAATAATTTACTACTGCAACAAGCTTAATTAATTATTGGCGATATCTGCAATAACAATTGAACAAGTGGAACGCAAAAATCAGGTTCTAAATACGATAAACCGAGATACGCGTAATTATCTAGCAATTATAATTATAAATATATTCTTCTTGGTATTTTCCTACATTTATATAATATACATAAAATTGCACTGCATTTCTAACGTATAGAATAATATTGAACTAATTCTAGTATCTAAATATCTGAAAGATGATCTGCGCAATTATAATATTAAACACGAATGTATCATAATTTAATTTTGGGACTTTACAATATAATCGTTGTTTTCTACAACTATGTACAGTAAAATCTTTTTGATCCAAATCTAAATTTCTTAGTATTCGAACATTGTTATATTATTTTCTTTGGTTACAATAATACGACTTTAATTAATTCCGTAAGAAAATAACATTCATTCGAGGTTTTGATTCTTTTAACAAAACGGCCAATAATATTTCACACTTTTGTTAATATTTATGTCTTTTCTATAAGTCTGTCAAATTTACCGAAAATGAGCTGTGCAATTATAATATTGAACACGAATGTATTATAATTTAATTTTGGGACTTTACAATATAATCGTTATTTTCTACAACTATGTACAGTAAAAGCTTTTTGATCCAAATCTAAATTTCTTAGTATTCGAACATTGTTATATTATTTTCTTTGGTTACAATAACACGACTTTAATTAATTCCGTAAGAAAATAACATTCATTCGAGGTTTTGATTCTTTTAACAAAACGGCCAATAATATTTCACACTTTTGTTAATATTTATGTCTTTTCTATAAGTCTGTCAAATTTACCGAAAATGTATATGTTCCGTAAGACTTGTTTCACACGACACGAGGTGTGTGAGTAGTTTATTTCCAGTGTAATTGCGCTTATCTAATCGGATTGCGGGTGCGCGTTGACCGAGGGAGAGTGTCCCGTGAGCAGTAAAATAGTTGGTTGCCGGTGTTACTGGGTGTTAGTATCGAGCGTGTGCGATGTGTGTGCCTTTTAGTCTACCGGGGGTCTAAACGGTTCCCACGCTACCTGCCTTGTTCTCCTGCTGCTTACAATAAGCCGCCACCGGCTGCCGAACCGGAGCCACCCAAAGCTTTGCCATCTCCCAATCGCCGCGCCGCGCCGCCACCTTGGCCAGCACAGCCGCTCTTTTTCTATCTTCTCACCATTCAACCTGCGCCGCCGCTCCGCTTCGCAAAACCTCTACCATCCCTGCCGCCGATTCATCTGCTCTTCTGCCGATCCGCGGCTCAAAACCTGCCTATTCACTCCTTCTTCTTTTTCTCCCGTCTCTTTTTTTACCGGTGCTGATGTGGGGTCGTTGCTCTTGTTGCCGATGTTAATGACACTGGTGTATTTTCAAGTTGGAGTCTGGTGAATTTAAAATTTTATATAAAACCGTTTTTTTCTTGGAGTAAATGTTGGTATAGAAAAAAGCTTCTCTTTTGAGACAAACAAATTTTCTTACAGAAGAAAGTTTCCTTCTTAAAATGAAATGAATGTATCTTAACGGAAGTAAAATGATAGGATTAATTTAAGTATACAGAAAGTAGCAACTCACACACCTTTTCTTGGAATGGATTTTGATACGGAAGAAAGTTCCCTTTTTTAAAAAAAATAGCTGTTCTCAGAGCAGAATGTTTTCTTTCTAGTTGTGTGAATACTTTTTTTAACCACTCTATATCACTAACTTAATTTAAGGAATAGCATGTTGTTCTGCCTTTGTTACAAATGTCTTCTAATAGTAAATAGCCCGATGGTCCATTCCCTTTAAAATTTTAAAGTTACTCTTGAAATACCCTGTATAACTATAAAATATTGCAGTATATTATATCTGGGTGTTAGTTGTATATAACAAAGAAAATGATATTAAAATTGGTTCAGTCGTTTTTCAGATAAACATTATTGCCTTTCATATTATTAGAGGTTAATATTGTATAAGTGAACACCTTTTTCAAGAATCGTTCTTTAGAATTACGAAACTCGCATTAAAATGACATACACACACCGATACTTCTTTTCATATCATATGATAATACAATCTTATTCTTTTTTAAATATTAATACTAAGGAAACTGTTAAAAATTTGAATAAAAATCTAAGTATCCGAGTTCTATAATTAATCAAATTTGACATTTATGTTGCAGGACCAGAAGGATACGACAGTACAAAACTGGCGATGGACTACCACGCGGTGGGGTGGGGTGAATGCGCAGCCGAAGTAGGCCGATACTTGGTGACGATGGAGGGCCTGGACGAACGGGACCCTCTGAGATTACGTCTGCTCTCGCACCTGCAAAGTTTCCACCGGGAACACGGACCCTCCAGTGTCCCAGTGGCTTCTGCCGCTGTTGCCGTTCCGTCTGCATCCGGAACGACACTGACCACCGCCACGTCATCCGCCAGCAGTTACGACGGTGCTGGTAGTGTCTCGGGTGGAATGCCACCTGGGACCGGCGGGATGCCACCCCTCCTTGGCGGCGGGCCTCTTGGCTGGGGACAGTATCCCGGACAGTACCCTCAGCAGCAGCATGGCAAGCCATACAGGCCCTGGGGCGCCGAATTAGCATATTGAACTAGCCCTTCCTTTAGGGCCCAATTACTGTAGTCCCCTGAACTATGCAACTATTTCGGTTTAAAGAATTGAATCTATTCTTTAGGGCCCAATTATAGTAGCTCCCCGATTTTCGCAATACTTTTGGGACAGAAATGTTTCATAAATCAAAACTTACTTGAGACATAAAAGACCCTAACTCTACAGGGAGTCCCAAAAATGTTGTAAGATATTGTAGAAAATGCGACGGAACACCAACACAGCAATCTCTAAGACTCTGGTGCGATGCATTAGCATATTGAATTAGCCCTTTCTTTAGGGCCCAATTTCAGCAGTCACAAGTTTTTCGCAACACTTTTGGGACTGAAAAGTTTCATAAATCGAAACTTACTTAAGACATAAGAGGTCCTAACTCAACAGAGAGTCCCAAAAATGTTGCAAGCTTGTAGAGACTGCGACAGAGCAACAACGTAGCAATCTCTACAGACTGGTGCGACGCATTAGGATATTGAATTAGCCCTTCCTTTAGGGCCCAATTGCAGCAGTCCCCTGATATATGCAACTATTTTGATTCAAAGAATTGGGTCCATTTTTAGGATCCAATTATAGTAGCTCTCCGATTTTCGCAACACTTTTGCGACTGAAACGTTTGATACGTCGAAACTTATTTAATATGTAACTGGTCCTATCTCTACAGGAAGTCCCAAAAATGTTGCAAATATTATAGAGAATGCACCGGAGCAACAACGTGGCAATCTCTACAGACTCTGGTGCGACGCATTAGCATATTGAATTAGCCCTTTCTTTAGGGCCCAATTTCAGCAGTCCCCTGATATATGCAACTGTTTTGGTTCAAAGAATTGGGCCCATTCTCTAGGGCCCAACTATAGGAGCTGCTCGATTTTTGCAACATTTTTATGACTGAAAAATTTGATACATCGAAACTTATTTAAGACTTAAAAGGCCCTAATTTTACATGATGTCCCAAAGATGTTGCAAAATATTGTAGAAAATGGGATGGAGCGATAACAAGGCAAGCTTCACAGAATATTTATGAAGCAGCCTGTATAACCAAGTCGAGCTCAGCACGACATGCAGGATTATGTAGATACTCGAAAGAGACATCCTCAAAAGCAAATGCAACCTATCCAGAAGCTACCGAACTAAATTGCGAACTATAAAAAAGCATGTTTCTAAGAACCAAAGATCGTAGAAGTCCTGCTGGGAGGTGCGAACCTTTTGGCAGTTCCGAAAATAGATGGGGCTAAACCTGTTGCAAAGATGGAGGGAGATAAAGCGAGAGAGAGAGAGAACGGGGGACTGCTGTATTATTTACCGACACACCTCGAAACCCAAAGAGAAGACATTGATGCTTTGTGATTCACGCGAGAAGAGCTGGCTCCTTTTTAGCTGCCACTCCCGTTTAGGATATACGTATATTGATAATGCACTTACTTGAACCGACACAGACTGAGAGATTAGAGACTATTTTTTTTACGACAATAGTTTTTTATAAGATTGTCAGCCGATAGTGGTTTCTTTCCACTGTGCTTGAAGGCGACGTTCAAAGTTACCTCCGACAGTCAGAAGTATATCACACATCGCCTGTAAATAACGTATTTTGTATTAAACAAACGCGTCTCAGGAATGCTAATCGACCAAGTCGCATATTCAATGAGTGATACGATAATAGTCATTCAAGTACCTAGTTAGTGATAGAGAAAAAAAATTATTTATGATATATGTATTTTAGATGAATTAGGTGTCGTTGTACATAATGTATATAGTCTTGTAAATAATTAGAATTAGATGCAATTGTACTTAATTTCGTGTTCTTCATTGAGAACAATTGTACATGTTTGGTACGTAAAGAGTGTAGTCGCATGTATACACCGGACAAGGTATCGTAATACGAATGACATTGACAGACAGGCGTATGCTTTTTACAAAACAATAAAGGCGAGACGAACAGGTATTTTACTTACAAGATTGTGCCATCGCCACATATCGATATCGTAAATGTCGAGGAAGGCTCAACTATTTTTGCAATAAAAGTTTGTAATAAAGCTACGATCCAGAAGAAATTGACGTTGTTGTTATTAAATTCCCATCCCTAGCGAAATACAATGATGTTGTCTCTTCAAAAAAACATGTCTACCAAAACCGAGCGTCAATCGATAGAAGACTGCTGCAGGTATACCAAATTTGACATTGTATTTTTTGACATCGCGGTAACGACTCAAACAAAACAAGAATTTGAACAGAAAACTCGAAACATGGAAATCATGCGTGGAAAAATATCGCTGACTAAAAAAAGGCTGAATGCATTTCGAATTTTATACTTTTGTTTTCTTTTGTAGTACGGTAATAACTTTTGAAATAAAATTGCATTTTTTTAAAGCATAAAACATAAAACATAGTAATGAAACATTTGGTAAATGTGCACGATCAAATAATTAGTGTTAGAAAAAAAGAAAAAAAACGATTTTTCAATTAGACAAAATTCTTAGAATAAAGTAGAACTTCCCTAATCCTAATCGCATCAATCGTGATAATTAGAACCTATTACTAATGAGTATTAAATTGAGTCATGTTCGTTTATCCGTCGGTCTGCAACAGCTAAAGTGCACCACTACCCTTTCAATTTTATAATGGTTCTATTTGAAAATATGTAACAATTTGTAAAAGTAGTGCTTATTGAGTTCTATCAAGTAAAATTATAACGATCACTTCAAGTAATAAATTTGAGACAAAAATAAGAAAAACAGTTTTTTAATTGGAGAAAGTTCTTCAAATACAGTAAAACTTGTTTAATTCGAATCACATTAATCAAGTTTCCTACTATCCAATTAATCTATCACATCATTTTTAGGATTCCTCAGTTTACTAGGAGTCCCTACAACTTCGTCATGGTTTTCTATCCGTCGCTAACTCGCAAGCTGAGTCCACCACTACCCTTTCAATTTTATAATTCTTTTGTTTAAAAATATGGAATAATTTTTCAGAATACCAGTTAATGAGTAATATCAAATAAAATTATAATAATGATTACCAAATAATTAGTTTTAGGAAAAGAAACGAGAAAAACGCTTTTTTAATTTCAAATGGTTTTCAAAATATAATAGTAGAACGTCTCTAATCCGAATCACATCGATCCAGGTTATTATTATCCAAACTCTTTGTCATACCCTCACTATTTCGTCATGTCGCTGCGACTAAACGTTAAGAAACGTTTTTATTCATCCCGATTCATTTGGATTGCAAGACACATACTTGATACATACAGATTTTCGAATATTTGTACCAATCATTGCATGTTTTCAAATAGAGTTTTTTTAAAGCAGACTCAATTTGATTACACACGAGCGCCTTCAGAGGACTGAAAAACTTAAAGTGCGTTTTAATTCAAACCATATACACTGGTCAAAAAAGTATTTGTACTCTCTTTTTCTGGAGTAAATTTTGATACAGAAAAGAGTTTCTTTTGTAAAAAAACAAATTTTCTTCACAAAGAAAATCTCCTTTTAAGGAAAAATAGATGTTCTTAAAGCAGAATGTGTTCTCCTTTAAGAAAATATACTTCGTAAGATCTGGTGTGCACATATTTTTTTATCCACTGTATGTTTGTAAATGGATACCTTTTGGTGTAAAATTAACCCCATATGGTTTAAGGTATCGGGATTATTTACTTGGCTCACGGAAGGTTATATTTTACAATATTAGATGTCTACGAGCTAACATGAGTGTTATTAATAGTTGCACCTGTGAAGGTTCATTGGCAGAGTCCATAAATAAGTGAACGAATTTCATAGTAATTATTGTTACCTGTTAGTTAAGTACTTTTTGTATTAATGCTTACACCAACTGCTAGATGATCATTAATGAAAGATGTCCCAAAAAGAACGCATGTTTTAATTCTCTAATAAAGCACATCATTTATTTTAAAATTAATTACTAACTAATAGCTTCATTTAAAATTTACACAAATTAACACTAGTACGATAATACTGAAACGAACGAGAATGTGCCAGCAGAATAGTCGCAACCATTTATATTATACACATTCTAAACAAAATATACGTCCTTGTAAGGACACCCTTTATTAAATAGTAATACTAATAATAGACAGCAACCATTACGATAATATTCATTTGTTTCCCAAAAATTATTGCAGGGTGAAAATACATATTCATTCGAAGGTAAACGCATTACTTTGCACATAACCTAAGTCATATATTAATATGACTTATACCGCTTATCAAATCCGCATTTAATTTAGCACGAGTATTCTTTGATACTCTAAAAAGAACACCCCAAGTAAATGAAATGCCATCCGCACGAAGCCGGATGGGATAGCCAGTATTTTATAAGCTTAAAACAAAAATTTTGCTTATATTTTTTTAAATATTAAACCTAACCTTCAATCTTTGAGCTCCAAATGCATGCACTCTCTTAAGAGTTAATAATTGTTGAGTTACTTGGCCTACTACAGGCAAAGACGAATCTATAATAGTATTTGAAAAGTATATTGACCTTTTCTTCCGACTGTCAGTTTTTCAGAAATGTACATACCGAAGGAAACCCGATCGTTTTTGTACCTGCCGGCGGAGCACGTAACTGTATTTCGTCCCTAATCTATTTGCAGTGTTGAACGGGAAAAGAAGTGGTTGTCTCATGAAAAAATGTAATTTTATATCGATGATAAAAGTGTATTTATAAATTCAAAACCTATAATGTCTAACAGGTTATATGCCCAGTGTACGTGGTGTTCTGTGATAGGTTAAATAAAACTAAATGTGGTAATGAACAATTAAACCCTGATTTCAACTAATATTTAAATATAAATGATCGTGGAAAAGTATGATTTTATATCGATGATAAAAATGTATTTATAAACCCCAAATCTCTAATATCTAACAGGTTATGGGACTAGCCTTCGTAGTGTTCCGTGCTAGGTGAAATAAAACTAAATATGTAAGTGAACGATTAAACCCTGATTTTAGCTGATGTTTAAATACAAACGATCATGGAAAAATATAACTTTATGTTTGTATGAATTATGTCAAGATGAATGAATTTAAACTGTAATACCAGGCGTTTAGTCGTTGATTTAAGTTTTCATTGTTGACAGGTTTAATAAATGAGAAGACACGCAGCAGAAATCAAAGTCCTTGTATCGGTTTACCGTCGACAGTAAAGTTACAGTAACCTAATGATTTGTCTCGCTTACTATGCTCTAACCTTAATCTAATTAGCCAGCAACGAAAGATTATCGATAGTTGAAGCGCACTGGAGTATAGTAAAAAACAGAATGTCGATTGTTCATTATTTACTAACACCGTTACGCCAATCTCCGCAAATCGTCTGGGGAGATTCGAAAGTGTTGACAGTTGTTCTCCAGTGGTAATTAGGAGGTCTAATTACCGTCGAAGATTTCGATAGTTTAAACAATATCGACGATAAAAGTGTTCTTAGAAACCCATAACCTATAATATCTAGCAATAATAACTCCATCTGCACTACCATATTTCATGGTTAGGATCAAATCAAACGCAGATTCTGGAAAGTAGAACTTTGTGCATTTAGTCATACAAGTATGATTCACTGATATTTAGACGCACCATAAAAATCGACGGAGCTTCCATAGACGGGGTAACTAGGAAAACAGTGCTAATGAGCGAAACGAGCAAAAAGTCGAGGTACGAGGGTCGCAATGATTGTGTACCCAAGTGCGAGCGGATGAATCTTTATCATGCAAAACTCTGGCTCGCAGCTTGCCACAGTCAAATGTTGGCCAGCGCGAAGAACAAAGGCGCCTCGGCCTCGCACCCTTTCGCATTATGCTTCGAACCAGTTGCCGAGTGGCGTCTCGTTAGTTCACCGCTTGAGTGTATTCCTGTAAAATGGGATTCTTCCGCAAGCCAGCATCATCGACCAGAACAATTACTATTTCACGCCGTTGTTCTTGTTAGCATTGAATGGGTTCTAAGTCCGGCAAATTTAGAATATCGCATTGTCACGTGCCCACTGTTCGAATGGGATTATATCTGTTTATCTTCAGCGCTTCTAACCATTTTAGGGCTAATTGCTTAAGGGGAAGTGCCTACCTAGAAACCTTAAAAATAGATGTATCTTTGAGACTTTTTTGGTCATAAACCTCACATCATGTGATCAATTAATATTTTTTTATTCACGTATAATTAAAATTGTAATGCTACTAATTATTGTATTGTAGCACTTGTATTTAATATTGTTTTGCCGTGACAACTGCTGCTCGTCACTGGATCATCTAAAATAGAAAATGGTGTATTTGCATTGCGTATTAGATTACCTACACCCATAAAGAGTCAGTTTTATGTAGGAAAAATGCAATAAAATGGCGGCAGATTATATACGAAATATCTATTTTTTCCAAACGATTACTCCTTTTTTATTTAGAAAAATACTAGTGCGCACACAAAAATTGAATTCTCAAGTAACCTATCACATATCATTTTTTTATTTTAGCTGATTAAGTTCTGAGCAGCAGTGATCACACTGATGAAAATAGTGTCAATTACAATAAATTAGTTAGTAGCACTTACAATTTTAATTATATATGGACAAAAAAATATAAAATTTCAACAAAAAATGCCTCTTGAAATAAAAAAATATGGATCGACCACATCACGTAAGGTTTTTGACAAAAAATCCCGAAAATACATCTGTTTTTAAAGTTTCTAGGTAGGCGTTCCCCCTTAAGTTACATTGTGCTCTTTACAGTTAAAGTAAAATCAGGTAGACTTTAATTGTAAAACTAAAGTGTACAAGGGAAACAATAATAGTAATAGTAAAAGAAACATGGTCGTAAGCTTTCAACATATTAACTGACAAATTAGCGAACATTTAATGCTGGATTTATGAATAGCGTTCAAATGATTTGTTCAACGCGTGTTAATATTTATAACTCATTTTCAAAATACTTTAATTTATGACATCTTTTGTTTAACATTGAAATATACAGACAATTAATTTTATTCGACAGTTTCCTCTGTTCATTTTTTTTTATTAAATTTGTATGTGCCATGCAACATAAACATTCACCAAATATAGGTATAATTTCCAAACTAATTTTATAACTTTTTATCATTCTTCCAGCACTGCTGACACACCTAGGAATAATGTATAGAAGTTTAAGAAAATACGGAATATGCAAGCTCTAATAATATTTCGTGCTTTTCAAAAATAATTGCATTATGAATAGCATTTTGAAATCGCATTAATCGAGGGTCTTACTAATGAGTATTGAATTCAGTTTTGTTCCTTTATCCATCGGTCTACAACAGCTACAGTACGCCATCACCTTTCTAATTTTGTAATCCTTCTATTTAAAAACATAAACTAATTTGTGGAAATAGTACTTAACGAGTTCTATCAAAATTAGAACGATCAAGTAAAGTTACAACGATCCCTTCAAGTAATACATTTTAGACAAAAATAAGAAAAACATTTTTTTAATTATATAAGTTCTTCTAATCAGGGATGGGCAAGTATGAATAATATAAGGTCATGATTACTAATAATCGTGGCGAAAAATTAGTGATTATTTGTAATCGTGCAGAAAAATCCGTGATTATTTATAATCGCGGAGAAAAATTAGTGATTATTTGTAATCGTGGAGAAAAACTCGTGATTATTTGTAATCGTGGAGAAAAACTCGTGATTATTTGTAAATTACAAATAATCACGGATTTTTCTTCCCGATTACAAATAATCACGAATTTTTCTCCACAATTATTACTAATCATGACCTTATATTATTCATGCTTGCCCATCCTTGCCTCTAATACAGTAGAACTTGTTTAATCCGAATCATATTAACTCAATGCTACCGAATGTATTTTAATATTGCTTTTTTTAAATCATTTTTACCACATCTGTAGAAACAATATTAGTTAATTAGCGTTAGTTCTATTGTTAAATATTTCCCAACAGCTTGCTACAACTATTTATTATTTACCAGCGTTATTGTCACAGGAATAAATGTACTGTGCATGGAAAAGCGTTTCACTTGAATTCGAATGTTATTGTCATAGGAATAAATGTACTGTGCATGAAAAAGCGTTTCACTTGAATTCGAATGTCATTATATTCTGCGATTCCTTGTACGCCGAAGAAACTTTAAATTAATGGGCGCAGCGATGCCGTGCAAAGCCGGATAAAGTAGTAATAGCATAGTATTACCAGTGAACTTTCATGCAGTCCTAATGCGCAAACCGACCTGATAACTCTCGGAGTATGGATTGGCCAAGATTCGCTATTCTCCGCATTTTTGCCAGAGTGCGGAGGAGTTTTATCGATGTTTGCCCGACTCTGCCATAATGCAGTCAACGGGACAAAAGATGCACTCGGTCGAAAAAGTATTCGTAGCACTGATCCACTTTACCTATGATATAACTGCCTTTTACTTCCTTTTTTTAATAACGAACATATGTTTGATAAATGGTTTTGTTATTGTTATATAATCAGTGTATAAAGTTTTATATTTTATTACATTTTTTGTATTATATTATTTTAAAAAACGTTGAACATATTCTTTAGTGCATGTAGATTAAATACAAGACAAAGCACGAATCGCGCATATATTGGTGTTTTGTTTATATAATATTTGTAGTGAAGGAGCCAATGAATAACTATAACACTTTTGCTATGCAGGCATTATTTAATAAACGTAGCAACACTAGATTTTATTAAACCTTGATAGCAATATAACTACTTTTTATACCAACCGAACGTATAATAAATTTTTGTTTAAAAATGTTTTTAATTCAAAAAGTAAATACACAAAACAGTTATGCTTTAATATGCTATAGTTGTTTATATGTTTAAAAATATTTCTAATTAAAAAACATACATTCAAGAAATAGTTATGCACTACACATGTATAAAAACATTGCTTTGTTAATCAAAGCATGAAAAAACTAACGTCGCTACACGAAAGAAGGATCTGTTCCATAACAGCATAATTATAATTTTTGCTATTGGAAGAAATGACTGGGAAAAAATAGAGATGAGAACACACAGGTATAGTCAATAAAATCCTTTTTATTTATGATACAGTCACGTGATTCAGAAAGTCACAGCCTTATCGGTCACTCGCGAAATAATGTACTCAGGTACATGCACGCCATCCCAAGCTTATTTACACGCGCGCGTCTACCACCAAGTAAATTCATCCGGAAACAACAGCATCTCTCTCAGTTGCGTAGAAAACTCGTCGGATTTTTACAGTAATAAAGTAAAGTTCGTTCGGCTATAGCGTGCTGGTGGAATGGCATCGTGTTATCGGATGAGTGCGGTCGACTGTTAAATAAGACGACAATAGGATACGCCGCGCCAACTAGCCGGTGTCTTATTGCATCTCATCTCATCTCATCTCTCTCTCGGAGATGTTATGTGCGTCAACGCGTCAATCCAGTTCTACGCTCGTTAGTTAAGTAAGACGAAATGCGCGCCGAACGTCCCACTGCGGTCCCACCTGATCGACGATACAGGTTATGTCTCTCGTCTTGGGTTACAGCAATTAAGTTCTAAACAATATAAACTCGTCCATCGACATCTCTCGCGATGTTGCGCACGCGTTCGCTCTCCTCGCACGATCATTTCTAAGTTAGTTTAACCGTTTAAGTCCCAAACAGCGCGATCGCGCTGTTAAGATTTTATGTCGAGAAGACCCAGCACATTTCGAGCATTGTGGACAACTGACTGTCGAAGTCGCGCGCGCAGATTTACTCACACAAGTACAGCATCCGACAAAATAGTTGTCACAATCTACAAAACGATCGTCGAACAGAAAGATAAATATCGTATTATGTACATCCGGTGCGCATGACTTTTTAAAAGCCCCTTTTTAGGGGAGGAGGTCTTCTGTCGCGACCCCCTAAAAAAGCTTTGCATACCGTGTGTAAATGCTATCAAACTTCGCTTTTTGTTTGGCGGCTGTTTTGCAGATTGTGACAACTATTTTGTCGGATGCTGTACATCACACAGCTCCTTCTTTTAAAGTAAATAATATAATACATTTCACTATAGGTACAATACCATAATAATAGTTCAATAATACATTACAAAATCAAATATTTTGTATTTCAATGTTATCTTCTCAATGCTTTTTATCGAACGAAACTTGAAATATTTATAAACTGACAGTACGCGTATGTAATAATAAAGATGTATTTCATAAAATAACGAATTACAAAATAAAAATATTTTTGTGTTAGAGAAAGCCCGATTGCGCTGTTCGGGATTCTTCGACCGTGTTTTTTAAATATCCCCTGGGACTCAAACGGTTAAGAAATAGTAGTTCTATCCGGTTTCATTACGGTGCACAGTGGGCTCAAATACTGAAAACGCGGACATTCGAACTAAATGGTACTTTATCGCAATAAAAACATATTTATCGCTTTTCTTTGGATAATTTATCACATATGTTGTATGATTTTACGCTACTTTATAAGGGCATATCATCTGATGATTAAAATCGATGACTTTTTTTCGTAGCGAAACGTTTACCGAATCAAAAGAGCTCGTATTCAATCATTTATCTTCATTAGTAAGGATTCTACCGCAATTTCAAGCTGTAATGAAAATCAGACTTCCGCATAGCTCCAAAATTGACTTCTGTTGCAACTTAATTGCAAGTTACATAATGTACAAAGTCGTAAAATCAATACAGAATATTCAAGCCTGAACATCTCGCTTTAGAAATATTTTATAGAAGTATAGGTTTTTAAACTTTGACAAAATTGTCTAATGTCCGCGTTTTTCTCGTTTGAGCCCACTGTGCGGTGATAGTTCGGGTATGTTTGTTAATAATAATTTAACTTAGAGAATAAGAGGATGTTGCATCTGCCGCTGTTGTTTATGTCTCCTAACAATGTGTAACTCGAATCCTAACACTTGTTCGCATTCTCAAATTACTCTCGAAACACTCCGTTTAAGTAGTAAATATTGCAATGTTTATAGAATATAGTTTCCCAAGGTGAGAACTCTTTGTACGAGGGAAAATGGCATTGGAATCGGTTCAGCCATTTTCAAGTTTATCACGAACATTCGGATAGACAAAAAGTTGTTCTTTATATTAATAGTGATGCAATAACCTTCTAATGATGTACAGCCCGACTTCCCATTTCCCAGTGAAATTTCGAAACACCCGATACAAGTAATAAATATTACAATAATTAGTAGCCTACAGTTTTCCTCGATTATAATTCTACACAGGAATGAAGATCGCATTGAAATTGGTACAGTTGTTTTCGAGTTTCTCGCGAATACATCGACAAAGAGAGAACAGGTTGCCCTTTGCATGAATAGGTCGACTTCTCATTTCTCTTGAAATTTTGAAGTCACTCTCGAAGGACCCTGTACAGGGTGATTCAGTTGCCTTTGAATCAGAACTCTCCTATCCCACTTTTACTAGACATCCATTTAATTATACTAGATATCCTCTACTTAATAATAAACTGTATTAAATTCTGTAGTTTGTTGAAGCGAATATTTTACCAAGTTGTAACATTGACTTCCTTCGAATTGGTAGCAACGTAAGGAGGAAATATTTTATTACATTATATTTACAGTGGAATATTATATATAACTGGCTTCTGCAGGGTGAAATTTCATGTGCAAGTTAACATGACTGAAACATGTAAAAGTATAAATGCAGAAAATGCAGACAAATGTTGAGAAACATTTGAGTATAATTGAAATTTCTAGGTTATTTCTAATGATTTTCTATGGAACAGTGTATGCTCGACAGTGGTGATTCAAAGGCAAGTGACTCACCCTGTATAAGTAATAAAGAATGCAATATTTTCTAGTCTAGAATTCGGCTAGATCACAATTCTATACGGGAAAGAAAGTCGCCTTGAAATTGGTGCAGCCGTTTTCGAGTTTATCGGAAACCTAGCGGCAAAGGGAGAAAGCTCGCCTTTTATATGAGGAGTGATCGGGGGGAAGATTCTGTAGACGGTGCCGCTATACATCTCATTAATATTCAACTGGAGGGAAATAAGCCCGCCGCCGCGCCGGCTTGTCTATAGACTCCGGCGATCTCCTAGTGATAAAGGGATTATTAAAGTCGAGCGATCGATAAGTCGCTTTATGCCGGCCGGCCGACTTCTAATGCACTTTTCCACCGTCGAATTCACTTCCTACCTCGGCCGCTCTTCTAAACACTACTAGGATGTACAGGCTGATGCATTTCTCTCGGACACATCAAGTATTTTCACTCAATATTAATTTTGCCAAATAAATCAATTTTATAGTAATTTTTTCAACCTATTATTTTTGCCAAGTATCTTTACATTTTAACTGTGAACTATGCAAAACAAATGAAATTACTATGAATGTTCTGAAATATAGATTCTCTCAAGTCAATTTTCTGAAATGAGAAAGCATTCTACTTTCAGAATATTTATTTTCTCTTAAAATAGAAACTTTCTTAAGAATAGTTGTTTTTATTCTTTAAAATGAATTTATGTGTGAATATAACAAAAACTTCTATTCTTTATGAGCGAATACATTTTTTATTCACTGTCAGTTAGTTTTATTGTAATTAATTCTGCCTACTAATTGTATTATTGTTTGCACAAACTGCTAGACAACCATTGATGGTTCCAACATTTTTAATATTTATAATATGCTGTACAACATCGACGTCGTTGATTCCAAAGTTTTGATTTTCCTCGAATTCAAAGATATTAGTATTCCTTTGTAATATATCAGAAATATGAAAAAGGGAGAGTCAATGCTAATCCAGCAGTCTTTGCAAAACAATAACGCAATTAATAGCTGACATACAATAATAATAAATAATGACAATAATAATAATGATAACAACAAATGCGATAAAACTGATTTACTTGTGAAAATGACTGAAGAGTAAAAATACTTGCGGATTCTAATGGAAATGCATCAGCGTGTACAGATCGTTTAATTAAGTAATAGGACTGGACTAGAAAGAAAACGAGATCACCGAGAATACGTGCACCACTCGGACGTTACGCCGGAGGAGTTCCTCTGATATGCGGAAGACTTGTCCGTGTAGAATGCGACGTATTCTTCCTTCGATTGTAATACGTGTGTTTGCTACGCTTCTCTTGGTAGTTGTCGCGCTCTATGATATTGAAACGGCAAACACAATGAAATGACTATCGCAACCGTGCTTTGCAAATGTCTATTTCTGATTAGAAGTTTTAAGGCTACCGCACACGACAAATTATTGGCAACCGATTGTTTTATCGATTGGTATGTTTGCTGTGTATTTTTATGCAGCTTCGCTTCTTGATGATTGAAAAGATGAACTCGCATATAAATAAATAAGAATTCATGGTTAATAATTTAAAAGAGAAAAAAATCGGTCACTGAGAATTTGTCTTGTTTATAAAAATAATTATAGTAGGACTTAAGAAGTGTGTTCAATGAAGCAACAAAGAGGAATTCTTTATTGCTCATTTGCTGAACGTTTTGATATTATAGTTGTTATTAATTTTGTGAATATTAACATGAATTTACGAGCAATATGCAGAAATTTTTAAGTAAGCTTTAAGACATTTCTTCTGAAAACTAACACATTTTTGAAGAAACACGAAACATCAGTAAAAAATCTCCCGGTTGTTCTTTCAGAAAGGACATAGCCTTAAGCTTTGTGTCCATTTGGAAGTGAAAAGCACAACAGTAGCTTTCAATAAGCATCTGAAAATATTGTCAGAGCTTCTCTTGTAAAACTCTTAGGCACGTATTAACAAATATTACGTAGCTTTTGCTGGACTACCATTTTCTTGATGTTCCGCACTTTTACAAAAGATGCCAGTTCTTTCCTGAAAATTTCTCAAAATTCGTTAACATTCCTGTTACCATCTGCAAAACTTGAGACGTGCTTAACATTTGTCCACGGTAAACTAGACAAATGAAAATATTGAGCAATAAAAAGTTTCTTAGTGCAGCTTCAGTTTCATAAAAAAAACTAGCATTCGATGTGAGATTTTTAAAAAAGTGATCAATAATTTAAATATTTTTTCCTAGTATTCAGAATATACTCTTTTATACTCCTGTAATTTTGTATCCAAATCTTAACATCCCTTTTGACACTAAAATGAAAAACGTGCCATTTCCACTTGTCAGATTTAAGGAATTCCTGCGAAAAATACTTCTTACTCGAAAGGATCCGTCCTCGTAGAAGTTCAATCAAGTTTAAAATATTCGAAAGCTTATTTACCAATCACCTCTAAACCTCTAAGAAATTCCATTCAATTCCTAATGAAGTAGTATAACGCGACAACTACCACAACTACATCTAACAGCTGATGTGATGCTTTATTGCCGTCGGTTTAACGCCTGGCGATGACCACCGAAAATCCGAGTGGTTTCTCTCGTGGCGAAAAGACTAGTCGAAAAATAATCGATCTCCGAACACCGATATTAGTCAGAAATCCTGGAGAATTGGTTGGATGTTCCATGCGAAGGAAATCGCAACCAGTATTCCTTGTGCTTTTAGTGCGACGATGGTTAAGAGGCCATTTCTCGCTCTATGCTTTCGTTCCTCTCGTTGTCTTCGCACTCTCGACAGTAGCAGCACGCGGACGAGCACTCCTCCAAATTGTCCGCGAGGTAGGTCATGTACGTGTCGATGCTAGCGGTGTCGAAGGATGGCAAGGACCACGAGAGAGAAGCTGTTTCAAGATCCGCCGGCGGCGGTGACAGCCACGAAGCCAACTCGTGCTGTTTCTTGCTCTTGCGGATCCTCGTCGACAGCTTCTTCACTGCCTGCGAACACAAGTTTCATAATACATGAATGCATGCTTCTCTGACAGGGTTATTCAAATTTGGAAATCGGATTTCAAGAAATTGTAAAAGTAGACATCGTGGATATTAAAATTAGAATAGTATTGGTAAATATCCCTAAATATTTTTAAGGATTTTGATAAAGCTTTAATAACATAAGAAGGATGAATGGAAATTTTTTATGAAACAGTGGCTGTCTCATTCTACTTCATCCGAATGTATGCTTCTCTGCCAGGGTTATTCAAATTTGGAAATCGGGTTTCAAGAAATTGTAAAAAAAAGGCATCGAGGATATTGGAATTAGAATAGTATTGGTAAAGATCCCTAAATATATAAATATATTGAATATTAGGATTAATTTGAAAAAGTAAAATTAGAAATTCCGATAAATCTTTAATAACATAAAAAGGATAAATGGAAATTTTCTATAAAACGCCGACTGTCTTGTTCTGCTTCATCCGAATGACATTTCATGTGCAACATTAACAATAATTGAATTTAAAGAGCAATGGTTGCTCGGAATGTGTTTATTGCAAAAATGTTCTAACAATATATACCTCGGTCATGAATTCCGTTTGAAATTTTGCAATTACTTTTGAAACACACTGTATATGTAATAAATATTACAATATTTTATAGCTTATAGTTTTTCTGAATCTTAACTGTATAAAGAAGGAAAAAGGGAAGTTGCAGCATCTGTCTTTATTGCAAAGGTTTTCCAAGAGTGAGTAATGCATTTACGTTAGAATTGGCAAGAATTTCCATCCGCTACTAATTTTGAAAAATAAATCAATTTTAATGCCTTTATTTTTTTATTAGTTGTGTTATTGTTTTCAATATTTGTAATATGTTACAATAAAATACTAACATCCCTGTTTCCAAGGGAAATGCATCACCCTGTATAACTTGACTTCTCATTCCTTTTGATTATTTGCAATTGCTTTTGAAACACCCTGTACAACTCATAAATACTGCAGAATTTTATTGCCTATAATTTACCTCTATCATATCTCTATTTCGAGAGGAAAATCCCACTAATATCGATTCAGTCGTTTTCGAGTTTATCGCGAGCAAACATTGTCCTTTACTAGCTGCTCTGTTAAGCTTCATACGAATGACGCTTTGTGTGCACATTAACAACAACAATTAATAATAACAATGTGGACCTCTCACTTATTTTTAAATTTCGTAATTGCTTTTTTGAACACCCTGTGTAAATAATACATATTGGAGTATTTGATAATTTATAGTTTGCTGGATTTTAATTGTGTGTATAAGTGAAAGTCTCATAAAAGTTGGTTACTTTATTAAATTCAAGTTTATCATAAGCGCACAAACAAACAGGCAAATGTTGCAGTTTATGTTACCGAAGAAAAAAAAAGCAGAAGTGCAATTCATTTTGAAACACCCTGTATAAGAGATAAATTTGCAATATTGTATAGCTTGTAGTTTGCCTGAATCGCAATTCAATACCCGAGAGAAAACCGCGCAAAAACCAATTCATCCATTTTTAAATTTATCGAAGTCCCGCAGACAGACAAATATTGTTTTTTATATTTGCAGACATCAATGTTGCAAACATGCAAATCTTGCGGAAGAAATGTTGTATAAAATGGTGAAACTCGTATCTAAATGCGTTGAGTGGTTCTCGAGATTAGCCCGTTCATACGAACATACGAACACACTTCCTTTAATATTGTATAACGATTAGAATTAAAATAGTGTATTGGCTCAGACTGCCATAATCCACGAACACCGTAATTCTATCAAAGTTCAAATAGAATCGATGAAATCAACCGGGCAACATGCCGAGGTTATTAGAATTAGAACAGTATTACTATTAAAATAGAATAGTATTAGAATTCGGAGTGTCAGCCCGCAGCATCACTTGCAATAGAAATTGCGATGGAGAGATGAGAAAAGATTCGACAAATCATAATCTAAAATTCGAGCCAGAAAAAAAACGCCATAAATACACAATCGGGTGAGACGCCGAAGATTTAAAACTAGAACAATATTGCTATTAAAATAGATTACTATTCGAATCCGAATCATTCATTAGCCGATGATATTGCAACGAAAATTGAAATAGCGACGCACAGATTTAAGAAATTCGAAACAAATCATAATCCAATATCATTAAAACATAAACAATATTACTATTAAAATAGTCTTCTATTAAAATCAGAATCGTACATCAGCCGATGTTATTGCAACGAAAATTGAAACGACGCACAGATTTGCAAAATTCAACAAATCATAATCCAATATCATTAAAACATAAACAATATTACTATTAAAATAGTCTTCTATTAAAATCAGAATCGTACATCAACCGATGTTATTGCAACGAAAATTGAAACGACGCAGAGATTCAAGAAATTCGTTAAATCATAATGCAAAATTTCACCGAGGAAATGAACGACAAATGCAAAATCATCCGGAGGATCCAAATTGGTCTGACATTGAACTCACAACTCTTCTACTGCAAGTGGCAGTGGGCAAGTAGATACAGTAATAGAAGGCCACTTTACGGAAGTAGGTCGCCGTGTACGGCGAAACGTGCGTGTGCATGCAACAGTCGAAACAAGGGCTCAGAGTGTATGTGTGTCTGTATGTGAGGGCACGTAGGGAATATCGCGAGCCCTTACCTTCAGCAGCCTTCGGCCAGGTTTGCTCAGCAGCCTGCCCAGCATGTCTACGGCGGCCAATTATGCGGCAAGAGCGCCTTTCGTGTAATTCGGTTGGCGTCTCGCAGCCGAGAGACTGGCACCGAGAGTGGCAGAGCGCGCACGAGGAGCGTGCGAGAGCGGCACACAACGCAGGCCAATCGATTCCTCGAGTTCTCAACAATGCCGAACGAACGAACCAACGAATGAACGTACGAACGAACGGGCGGACGAACGGGAGCAGCGTATACGTTCAGATCGATGTGCACGGCGTCGCGTCCCGTGGCCGAATACCGCTCGCCAGTGCTACGCCACCCTATTTATCACCTCGGCTACCCCCCCGACACCTTATCGCTCTCGACTAACCAATCCCCCACCAGGCTCGCTCTCCCATGCCCTTCCTAATGCCAACCACTCGTGCGGATTCGCTAAATTCTAGCCTTTCTCTCTGCTACATTATTACTTCTGCTATCTAGGAAATGTAGAGTGGATGGAACAAGTGTTCGTACACATCCCTTTCTTTGAGTCAATTTTCATGTAGTAAAACGTTTCTGTTTTCAAGAAGTTTTCGCCTGGTGTTGCAAATGTTGCAACATATTCCAACATCTTTCGCTAAAATCCAAATTTTGACATCGAAAAGGAGGTTTTTCATTTATTATGTATAGTGTGGGTGAAAGAAAGTACTCGCGTACACCAATTTTCGTGAAATAAATTTTGATTTTAAAAAGTTTCTTTTTCGGAAAATACAGTTTTCTTAAAGAAGAAACTTCGCTTTTTAAGAGGATATTTTCTTCTTTAAGAACATTTACTTCAGAAAACCTGGCTGTGCAAGTACTTTTTCCACCCATTATGTACAGTGGGCAAAAAAACGTTTTTCGAATAAACTTTCATATTTTTGATAGACTTCAAAAAGAAAAAGGTATGCTTGATTCAATGTGTATAACTATTTTTTGTTTATTGTTGCAATAGATGAACCGATTGAAATCAAATCTTGCAGACAAAATTGCACAGAATTTTCAAATTTGTCTAATATTAACCCTCTCGCTAATGTTGGCGCCTCTAGCAGTTTTGAAATCTCACTCGCAGTTAGACTGTTGGCGCCTATATTTGCTCCAAAAATAAATTCCGATTGTATATGTTACAGCTAACATCTCGTCGGTTGAAATTAATGTTATGTATTAGATTTCGCCATAGTCAAAAAGTTAATAAAAACCAATATTTCTCTGACCCCTTTTACATTTATTCGATAATAACACCGAAAAATAATTGAAATGTCAAATTTCTGTCCGTTCTGTTTACTGAACGATTACTTTTGCCAGAAAACGCAAAATGTAACATGTGAAGTATTTTTGACTGATTTGAAAAAGGTGGATTTATTCAATTCGAAGTGGATAATTCTTGCTTTTTAATGTTTATCGAGTGATAGCTCTCGAGCGGATGGGCCGATTGAGATGAAATCTTTCTTATCTTGTAGAAGATGCTCCCAAAATATCCTCGGTATTAAAAAAAAATCGAATTTATTTAAAATTATCCGTTGTTGTTGTTATATAAAGACTGATATTTCACCGACCTCATTTACGTTTGTTTTGCAATATAGCGTTAAACCAAATGCTGAATGGCAAAATTATCTACTTTATGTATGCTATTCGACAACTTTTTTGTAACAAAACATAAATGTAACATATGGACCGTTTTTGAACATATTTCGAAAAGGAGGTGCACAATTTAATGTGCATAATGCTTTTTTCTTTTCTTTCTTTAACATTCGTCCAGAGATATCTTTGCGACGGATGAACCGTTTGAAATGAAACCTTTTCTATCTTATAAAAAAATCGATTTAAAATAATCCACTTGTAGAAACTTTTCGAATTTGTTTAGTATTTATCATTGTTATAGTATAAAGTCTGAAATTTCACTGATCCTACTTACGTTTGTTGACGATTACTGAGTGATCTTATGTTAAATCAAAATCTTCAAGTTGAATTGCACCATTTATACTAACACTGGTATTATAAACAGAGAATGTTTGTTTATGTGTGTGTCCGAAATGGACTGAAAAAGAAGTCAACCAATTTCGATCAGTTTTTCAGGGTTGAAAAGTATATTTCCTCCACATTAACATAGGTTATATTTTATTACATTCACTCTTCAAGAAACCGAGAAATAAGCATAACTGCACTAAAAGATAGGTTAATACAACTTCTTACGTATGGAAAACTTTATATGTACAATTTCAAGAACTACTGAACCGTTTGAAATGCAGTTTTCTCTCGTGTAAAGGATTATCATCTGTGCAAATTGGAGGCTATAAAATATTACGATATTTATTATTTATACAGTGTGTTCCAAAAGTAATTCAATCTTTGCTAATATATTGAGAAAGGTTAGTCTGTCTCTATATTCGCGATAAACTTGGAAATAACTAAATTCGAGCAAATGGAAACCTATAAAATATTCCAATATTTATTATTTATACAAAGTTTATTACTCAGACATGAAGGAGCATATCTTTTCTTCTTTACATCATAATAAACAGCAGTATAACCTATTTCTTAGACAATTTTGTTATAATTTTAATACATGATGGTCAGTTTGAAAATAATTAATTTTGCAAGGCTTCTAAATCCTGCAACTGTGTTTGCAAAATCGAACCCCAAATTTCCCAAATTCCCAAAATAACTCTGCAATTGGAGACCGTAATTTTAATAAAGATTTTGCGCTTAAAGCAAAATGAAATAAATAATTCTTATTTGTAGGATAAGTAACACACTAAATATATTAATATTTTCAATCGAAGCATTATCCTCAAAATCTAAAAGAGCAAAATTTTATAATAAAAGAAGCTATTGTAGAACACGTAGAAATGGGTTTTTGCGGTAAATGTATAGAAACAATTGAAGTATCATTATTGTATTTACTTTGAAAGTAGAAACTAATCTAATAAAAAACAAGATAGCGTCAAGTATAAATTGTTAAGGTTGGGTTACGATACCACTCTGATTACACATATACATATATGTAGAAATACAGGTTACTAAAATCGTATCTGTGTTTTTTATTTATTAACCTAAAAACATTAGTGGACAAAAATTTAATATTTAAATCTAATCTAACAATATTGTAGTCAGTAATAATTTTCGTAAACATGATTATGTGCTTTAAGTTTAAGTCTTTCTGCAATTCGACTACAAAGGTTGTCAAAAAAGTGTCTCTGGTTTTTCTGGTAAATATTTCAAAACGATTGGAACATCACTGCTATATTTTAAAGGTGTAATTTAATTTAACAAACAAACCAGGTGGTGGTACGTGTACCTTTTTAGGCACGCAATGCGATTCAGAAACCTGTGCGATTATGGCAACCTTAACCTAAAGATGTTAGATGAGAAACACCCCGTAGGAGTAATAAATTGCAACAATTTAAAGCCTGCTACTTGTTTGCATTATAATTCTATACGGGGAGGAAAATTGGATTAAATTCGGTTTCGTTGTTTTTGAGCTAACGATGAAGATACACACAAAATAGTACCTTCACAGCTTTCAGGTTAAAGTTGAAGTGCTATAATTCAACTCGATAAGAAAAGTATTCTACGAATGCTAGCTTCAAGCCTTGCATGCGGCAGTACTTTATAATTCCTATATTAAACTATAGCACTTTGATAAATAGACACTTTTAGAATCGATTTGACGACACTTGTTTATAACCTATAATCAGTTTACTTCGAGCAAATTATTATGCAAAGAGAAAAAATTGTATTAAGATCGGCTCAACCGTTTTCTATTTTATAGCGAACAAACACGCAAGCAGAGAAACATTGTCCGTTATGTTAGTAGAGAAGTATCCTTGCACCATTGGCACCCATCCACTTTACCCTAATTACTTAAAATTTAGTTACAATCTGCCAGTGCGTTAAATGCCCAGCAAGGTACATACGACTCAAAAACATTAAAATGCAAAAAAATTCATCAATTTGATTACCCGCCAAAATTGAAATATAATAAAAAAGATAATAGATATACAAGAAAGTCAAGTTTCTCATTCAAACATACCTGAATTTAACTCGCATTAGCAATTAACAATAAATTAGCCATTGACAAAAAGAACTTGGCGTATGCACACATCAATTGAGGCAGTTGCTCTGGTAATATTGCTAAAAATATTTTGAAGAAATTAAATTGTAAACAGCGTTAAGTAAATCAGTTTCCCATTGTCTGTTTATATCACAATGAAGTGCTCACACAACAAGTTTTTTTATTGTTAATAGCTGACTTATTGTTAATTCATTGTTAATTGCTAATGTGAGTTAAATCGAGGTATCTTTGACTGAAAACTTGGCTTTCTTGTATGATATCTATTATCTGCTTTATAATATTTCAATTTCAAGGGGGAATTAAACTACTTGATGCATTTTTTAAAAATTGTAATGTTTTCGAATGGATTTCGTGTCTTTTTGTTAATTAATGCTTAACAATAAAGACAATGAAATTTCTAATTATTTATCAATGTTTCAATTTTATAGGGAAATCAAACTGCTACTTGGCGAATTTTTTGCATTTTAATGTTTTTGGACTGATCATAATTGTCTGTGTGCACTAGCTGTGCCTGTTCGCACGAGGATAGTGTACTGCTTTCGCACGATGATGGGCCAGAACGAATTCCCAATACGCAGTTGGTCCTTGGGGACCGAGCGACCCGGAGAAAAGGATCGAATTGGATTAACGTGCGAATGATTGATGAAAATCAACTGATGCCTAGACCGATTGCCATTTGATAGCGTGCACTCTCCTATAATTGAGTTCTGATTGATTCTTGAAACCTCGGAGTCACTCGAAAATTGTTGAATCCAAAACTGAACCCACTTCGATTTTGTTATACAATTATTTTATTTCAATATAATAGATTTCTTTTTTAGTACAAATATAAAATTTGCAAATAATTTCCGTCCCTTAATTATCGTTTAATATTAAATTAATAAACATATTGAAAGAAAACAGAACGCTGTTTTTTTTCGCCTATAAAAGAAGTTAATTCTTAAAATCAAATACGTTTCACTAAGGTCACATTAATACAATAACTGCATCATCTTTTAAACACTAACGGTACCAACGCCCGGTCAATTGATCGGCTTTCAAGTTCGATTTTACGATGCACTTGTTTCTCTCGTTCTTGGTAACACTAAAATTAAAAATTTATCATTTTTGTATGCCTATCTAAATGCTATTTTATATATTTGTTTGCGTATGGTTAGGTTAGGTGAGGTTAACGTAAAATTATCGCATTGTGTGCTATCGAGATGTCAAATAAATATCTCATCCTAGATCGTTGATCAAAACTTTTAATACACCGATGCAATATAACTTAATAAAATAACATCTTTCGGACTAAGATTTCTTTAACAAAACAATCAATAATTTTCCATCCTCTTTAAGAATTTGTATCATACTCTTCCATTTTTATACTATAATTAAAAGTATGCCATTTATTCTTGCCAGTTATAGGAAAAGCGTACGAGAAGTACAGTTTTTAATCAGAAGGATCTACCTTTGTTACAAGATCAATCGCGTTCAAACTGTAAGAATGCTTAGTTAATACTCTCCTTCATATGTTAAACAAAATTGCATACAATTCTTAAAAAAGTATTAAAACGCAAAAATTATCTTGAGCAACATTTTAGCTTTTATGAGTTATATGAATAATTATTTATTAGTTTCGATATTGAGAGATTGCAAATAAAATAGCGGAGTTTAAATAACGGATTAGCTTGAAATTTAAAACTACTAAAGTTTCATAATCGCCGGAATCGTTACTTGAACGGTTCGCAATGCGGCAGGTATCCCCTGAAGAAGAGTCGTTTAATATCAGGCACGTGTATCATATATGGAAGGACGCGGAGCCGGTCACGTGTTGGCGCGTGCACTTCGCCAAGGCAAATATTGAGTACGAGATCCGCCTATTTGCTTCCGGTATGCGAATCATGTAGATCATGTTGTTCGAAGTGGCGCAAGAGAAACAAGAGTGATTCAGTCCTATCCACCCCGAATCCACGAGTATTCGATACAATCCAAGTGCGTATAACCTAGAATCATATTTTCCTTTCTCAAAAAAAAAGATCGTGGATTGTATTAATACTGGGAACTACCGATACGATCATAATGATTAGTTTTACATTTGTTTAGACTTATACCTCATTTATTCAATACAGTCCAAGTGCGTATAACCTAGAATCATATTTTCCTTTCTCAAAGAAAAAAGATCGTGGATTGTATTAATACTGGGAACTACCGATACGATCATAATGATTAGTTTTACATTTGTTTAGACTTATACCTCATTTATTCAATACAGTCCAAGTGCGAGTAACCTAGAATCATATTTTCCTTTCTCAAAAAAAAAGATCGTGGATTGTATTAATACTGGGAACTACCAATAGGTAGCTACCAATGATTAGTTTTACATTTGTTCAGACTTATACCTCATTTATTCGATACAGGACAAGTGTGAATAACCTAGAATCATATTTTACTTTCTCAAAAAAAAAGATCGTGGATTATATTAATACTGGGAACTACCAATATAATCATAATGAGTAGTTTAACATTTATTCAGACTTATAACTCATTTATTCGATATAGTTTAAGTGAGGATAACCTAGAACCGTAGTTTCCTTTTTCAAAAAAAGATCGTGGATTATATTAACACTCAAACAATCGGTATGGTCATAATGAGTAGTTTTATATTTGTTCGGACTTATGTCATTTCTAAAATATTGGAATTCAAGAAACTTTCTCTAAGTTTTATTGAAATATACAAATGTTTGATTGAATAGTTTGATTTTCTGTTTTGATTTTTTTCGGAGTTTTGTATGGTGTTTAGTGAATCGGAAAGTGTTATTTTGACAACTCATAGAATACTCGGACGTTCTCATTTTTAACATTCTTTATAAACATTTGGAATTTCTCCTTTTGAAGTTTTCTATATTTCTATATTTTCTATAACATATATTCTATATTTTATTTTCATTTTAGAACAGCAATCCTATTTCATACTTCCGGTGAATTACTATAACATTGTTTGTAAATATAAATTTGTCTGTCGGAAACAAGTTATTTGAAATGCTTCGACAGAAATAGACCTAAATTAATCTTCCCATTAATATTATAATAGTAAAAATAATGAATATACAAAATTAGCACTCAAAATGTCTAGTTTTCAAAAACCAAAAAATTCAAAAAATAAAATTTAAATTCCAGGTAAACCGAAGGCATATCTAAATTGAAAGGGAGCATTACTGAAAATTTGATGTTGCGACTTATCGCCGGTATAAATCGGAGCGTGCGACTCGCGCGTGGAGGGGCGAAACGATGAGAGTGTGCGTGCCCCCCGTTGGCATACGTGTGACGCGTGTGAGCGAGTTCGTTCTCACGCGACAGCACGCGTCTCCTTCTCCCCTCGCTGGGCTCTGATCGACGATCGGCCGTTCGACTGCTACGCACACCCCCCCAACCGGGGCGCAGAGCACACACTCGGGCGCCCCGACGCTTTGCACAGGCCGCTCCATACATCGGCACGTGCCGGCTCGATGCGCTCACGGAAAACTCATAATTGTCATAACATTCGAGCCGGCAAGCCCCGCTTTACTTACTCTCCCACCAGTGCCGCCAAGAGACCCCGCATTCAATTTATAAGTGCACACTACTCTCACTCTCTCTCTCTCTTTCTCTCTCTTTCTCTCTTATCGTTAAAGCGGCCGGTACGAGGCGATAAATCGCCCTCCAAGATTATCTGTCACTCAATGCCCTTTTTCTCCGCCTCCGATATTAATTGCAGCTCAACGGCCCCGGCAAGCTTGCGGGATTAAAGGCTCCGCCTATTCTTCGAATCGAAAGAACAAAAGAAAATATTTTAAATTTTCGAGTTTTAATTTTGTTTTGTCTATATGTAAGAAAATATCCGAACATTTTCTAATTTTAATTTTATTTTATCTGTACGTAAGAAAAAGTAAAAAAAAATCTGATTTTAATTAGACAATTGCTGATTTATTACTCATATCGGAGCAGCGCGTGAATTAGTAATCTAATAAACAGATATACCGTAACTTTTAAAACATATTCATATGCAATATACCTGACGAATTAAGAAGTCGATTATAAATAGTTGGATATTAATGTATGGCTAATATTATAACTCAATAAATCAGTTGTTTATAAACAAAGCGGTTTGGTATGTTTTCAACGATAAAATAGTTAAGGAGATTGGTGGCGTCATTTGGTGCGGGAGTAAGAAATACATGTAAGCACTGATACAGAATTTTGAGGTCTTTTCAAATTAGGATAACAACAATTTTTGAGTACGAAAATTCAATTTGCAATTAACCTACTACTATACTTTATCACATTATTTCTACAAATGAAACCATTTCCATTTCCACTCTGGAACCAGACAGACGAAGCTTTTGTACTTAACCTGATTATTCGTAAATGTCTCATTTACCACATAAAATATGTTCGATTCATGTGTCATTTTTGCATCATACATTGTTAAGCCATAAACGGTAATCTCTGCTCTCATCGCCATAACAGCCCACGCATAAAAATGGATTTTTGGACATTGATTACCCGAAAACTGTACAGACAAATAAGTTGAAATATTCAAGAGAGGTGTAATGACCATTCACTAACATTCTCTGGAAATTTCAATCTGAGCGCATTATTTTCATTTTTGGCACCAACCTCTTTGAATGTCCCGCCCATTGTTCAAATCCTTATTCATATCGCTCGGTGAATTCATAATATACACTCACGCATGTAACACTCGCACTCTCTCAAAAACACATACATTAACTGTTTTAAAAAAATGTATACGCAACGAATTGAGAACTTGCTCCTTTTCAAAGTCGAGTAAAAATATTCTGTCGCTAATATGCCGCTATACTTCTAACTCGATATTTCAGTTTTTTATAAATAAACCATTTTGATGTGCTTTCACGTAGTAATTAAATTGAAAGCTCCGCCGATTGTTCTAACCCTCACTCATATCATATGCGTGAATTAATATGGCGCACAGATAGATGTAGTAACCTCCAAAAACAATCAGAATACTAAAGTATAGCTAATATACATTATGAGTTATGATTCAATTTTGCCCTTGTTTATAAGCAGATCATTTTGACATATTTTCCAGTAGTAATAGAATTAAAAGCCCCGTTCAGTGCTGTAACCGTTACTCATACGTAACGACGTGTGGTACATGATTTAACCTCTTAGATACGCCATTATAGTGGCTTTCACGAATGTCATCTTATATTACGACGCACCACTATAATGGCTTTCGTTTACGCGCAATTCGCATCGAACTCTGCCGTACAGAGAAATAGTCCGCGCAAAATTCAGACGTACATACCTAAGACCAGGGATGGGCAAACATGAATAATATAAGGTCGTGATTAATAATAATTGTGGAGAAAAATGAGTGATTATTTGTAATCGTGGAGAAAAATCCGTGATTATTTATAATCGAGGAGAAAAATGAGTAATTATTTTTAATCGTGGAGAAAAACTCGTGATTATTTGTAAATTACAAACAATCACGAACTCGAATGATTCAAAGTTGAATATTTCAAATTCGACTGAGTAAAGTACATATTCAATTCATTCGAATTCGAAGTATTCAGCTTTGAATTATTCGAATTCGAAGTATGCAATTTTGAATCGTTCGAATTCCAATAACTCAGATTCGATGTATTCGACTTCAAATCATTCGAATTCGTGATTATTTGTAACTTGCAAATAATCACGGATTTTTCTCCACGATTACAAATAATCACGGATTTTTCTGCACGATTACAAATAATCACGAATTGTTCTCCACAATTATTAGTAATCATGATCTTATATTATTCATTCTTTGCCCATCCCTGCCTAAGAGCTTAATAATGGTCACTCACACGCACTGTCACTGTCAAAAAAAGAAACAAAACCGCAACGAATTGAAAAATTTCTGTGTGATAAGTCAGTTATAAATATTCGGACACTAATATATGAATAATGTTACGATACGATTTGTCTGTTTTGGAATGTTTTGCAACATTAATTGATTTGTTGATAATAAGTAATGTATGTGATTTCTTTAGGAAATACAGATATTAGGGAGAATGGTGGCTGATGGAACTGGTGGCTTATGGAGAACATTATGGAGAAAGAATTGATAAGGGAAGTATAGGGGAATGCGGAGAAAATGGACAATAGACGAACAATCCTACATAAACAACAATAAATACCATACTTTATATATATATATAAATGCATCAGATAGAACAGAAGAGAAAAATGTAGAAATTTTGCTAAGCTGATCTAATATCTTTATATAAATAGAAGAATAATATCATTTACATTCACAGTGCTATCATAACCTTCACATGAGGAGTAACATGGTTTGAATTTTCACGAATAAATATTCACTTGGATTAAGTAAACCTGCCAAAATTAATTCCCCGGAATCGAACAATAGTTTGAGAACAAAAACTTTTAATAAAGAACAATCATGTCCGAACATGTTTGTATGTCACCGTATGTTCATAGATTTACTCGGCGTCGATACTTGGGACAAAGGAGATACTGAATAATCGATGGAATAGCATTTTGCATTTATCAGCGGGATTAATCGACACAGGTATTCCAATATCGAGGGTTGATCGGACAGCAGCGAGGATATTGGCAAGCATGGACATGTCAAAGGCGTTTCTGCTTGAATGTATACTTTATTGGATAACGCGACAAGGTCAGGTGGGTTTTAGGAATTGTCGGTAACAACGATGCCAAAATCTCGTTGCTACTGTGACGTCAGCGCTCGCTGGTAATGACGTCAGTACAACTAGTTCAATATCTAGGATTACGTATGTGTATACGTCCTTTCCGCAACGGAACCAAGCGAGTCCTGGTACGCACGCGACCTGGTATGTGTGGGCGATTCAATGCTAAGTCGTCATAGTCCATACACCCAGTTTCTCCAAGGACATTGACCAGCGGCAAACCGCATATTGTTCAGGAAGGATCGTACTTTCAAGAAAAAATGATTTTAAACTGTTGTAAAACAGCCTGGCGCATCTAGAAAGTCAATTTCACAAAATAAAAGTATAGCTACTAGAGATATTTACAAATAAAAAAAGTATATTAAAGTATTGTAGGCTTTTTCAATATTCGCTCTTTATTTGAATATACACTCTTTCTAACGTCCGCCGGTTCGCACTCTGCCTTCTTTACGCTCGCTTTCGACCACACATCAACAACACGTTCTCTCTGTTCGTCATCTTCTTCTGTCGCCCTTCAGATGCACACCTTTTATATACACATTCGCTGAGCCACGCACTCGCCAATCACACTTATTCCTAATGTTCTACCTTTCAGCCAATCCCAAACAACCCGATACACTCTGTTATCTTTCACCCCAAACACACATATAAAGAAATTCACACGCATTCACAATCGCACATCTCATTCTCTCACCATTCGCTCGCAGTCTCCCTCGTTAACAATCCTACGATATTATTATTTAAAGAATCGTTGCAGGATTCACATAATTTTTTCTTCTATACAATATGCTGTATTCCGTATATCGATATCTAGCAAAGTTAGGAAAATAGAATTTTGCAAAGAAAGATCGTTGTGGGGAAACCGCGTGTATAAACTATAACTTGAGGGACGTATAGTTTTACAAGAGTACTGTCTAGTGAAAGGAAACAAGAGAGCAGGAGTGGGGACGAGGGGTTGGCGAAGTTTCGAGGCGGGGTACCGGCCAGTGGAACCTAATCATTTTTAGGGGAAACAATTGCCAATGGAGATGGTGTAACGAGCGGCGCGTGCCGCGTCACGTGGCGGGAAATGCTCGCTCAAACATGAGGTATAAAGAAGCAGTGCGCGCGCAAGAATAAGTTGCGCCTAATTGCGACGGCTGTTCCATTAGAGATTAAACTTCAAACGGGGCCGGAACATCGGACGGCCAGACCTCCTTTAATTAACGCGGTCTACCGATACATTCGATGGCCTTTGTTCGCCGGCTAACCCAGCGCCCTGCCAATCCTGCACGAAAAGCAAACTCGTCTTCCGAACGCTTTGCAAACAATGCTTTACACTAGCTCTTGTTACTACTATTTGTTTAACCTATTTCCATCATAAGGAAGTATGAAAAAAGGGTCCTTATCACCAATTTTGTTTTGTTTTATTATATTTAATGACCAACGAAATTGGGTGTATATATACGCTAATAATGCAAATGGGTTAAACCCAACAAAAATGATTATATCATTTACAATGACTCCTGTCAACTGCTATAACAAAAATATGACTTTCAGTAATTGGTATATCAAATAAACTCGTTAGCTGTTCAAATCAGACAGGCGGGACAACTTAAATATCTTCTAAACATAATGTCAGAAATTGTTCGTTTACAGAAATTCGAAATGAATTCCTCGAATGAGTGGAGTTCTAAAATGCAAGACGAATTGCGAAAACTGTGATTCTAAAGAGAGTAAGTTTATGGCGCCTAATATCAAAGGAATTGTAAAAATAGAATTATTGGTCCATTCAACCTTGTTATCGGTTTGAGCTATTTTTGAAATTAAAAAGTGTGTACGTCAAAAAGGCAGGCGATATAGATCACGCGGGCGGCAGATTTTGTTTGTACTCGTCGTAAGGGTCAGAAGTCAGTGTAACACGGTCGATTGGCTGGTGATCACAGTTTCTGCGCGCTCAAAAGCCTAATCTAAGAGCGTCGCTTTCATCGTCACGTACATGTTGCACGATGGCCGTTACGTCAATCTGCCGTCCCGTTCTTCGCAAATATTTGTAAAACCGTTCCCGTTCTATCGATCACGCATCGACGCTTCCTCTCAACAATGATCTGGACGACATTTACAAATGTACAAAATAGTTTATTTCCTTTATGCTTACATCTATACATTAAATTACAAAAATGAGAATTGACAATTTACAATCACAGTCAGACTGGTGTGTAAGTTTGACCTATCAATGAGTATTAAGGCTTAACAAAATATACCCTAACAGGGTTATTAACAATTTTCAAGTTCAATATGATGACGTATTTAGCAACGGAACGTATAGCAGTTTTGGATCATACGGAATGGTTTGCTTGTTCCCAGGAAGCGCAATCGGTACAAGCTTCGCACGAATCTCATACGGAAGGAAATCGTAACAGAAGTGATAGAAATCGCTGCGATTTTGGATTATGCCCAGATGTGCCATCTGTTTCATTAAACGATTCACGTCATCTTTGTAATTATCGTATTTCTTTCGTTTCTTAACTAATGTTGTCACAGTTACAAGGTACTTGATAAATTTCTCTGAACGTACTCGCGTAGAAATATCATATTTCGGTAATAAGCATTTCTCTAAATATTGGTAAAGGCGATTGGTTACCCAGTATTTTGGCCGCGACAGCGGCGGAGGTTTGTAAACTTCACCATGTACTAAATAGGCACTATCGACGGCTTTCTTTGGCCTCGGTTTTGTAGGTCTCATCAGATTTTTTGTCGGCTTTACTTTCTTAACTGGCGACAATCCTGCTTTCTTTCGTACATTAACCATTTCTCTTTGCTTTCCGATTTCTTCTGCTATTTGTTTCTTTATTTCTTCCACCTTGTGGGGATCAGACAGCACCAGTGCCGCTGATGGCTGATCGGATTGGGAATCGGACTGTGTTGTAAATATAGTCCGATTGAATCCATTCTGCGTTCTTCCTTGTAAGAAATCCATCATACTTCTTTGGGTTCCGAATTCTTTCTGTTTGGATACGTTCCCCAAAGTCCGTTCTGTTATCACAGATTTCCCTGAAATTCTCTTACTTCTAGCATCTTCAGCAATTGTTTTATTCTTTGTAAATATATTATTGAAAGTAGAATTTTCTTGCTGTGTTCCCATTTGTGAATCCTCCTGCGGTTTCTTTAGAGTTGTACTCTTCTCAATGCCCTCGTTTGTCTTGTTCTGTTGTTTGGTAATCGGCCGTTGGTTTCGTGTAGATTGTTCTTTCTCAGTTGTGTTCGCAACAGGATCCTCGTAATTTGTAGAACTCTCTTCCGGAATGGTATTATTGACTCTGTGAAATCGATGTCCAGTTTGTCTTGTCTCATCGCCATTTTTCGCTAGTGATGTTGACGCACGAGCTTGCGAAATAAAGGAAGACTTTCTTGATCCATCTGAGAATTTCTTTCGGTCGCCCCCAGAAACACCCGACATACGCACGGGAGACCTTTCATTCTCCGGTTCTGCGAAATCATCTTCCATTGCGGGGTTAATTGGTGAAGTCGGCATATTGTCCACTGCTGAATACTTACTTGAAGGTGGAGATGAAAGCTTTGACTTGCGTTTATTTCCAGGATTCAGAAATATGGACCTTCTTGTAGAACTTAATAATGGAGACCGCCTTGTCATGTTCGATATGTTAATACTGGACATGTCACGAACTTCACCCGTCATTTCCTGAGAACTTGCAACTGTTGCACCTGATTTTGCTGTATCCTGTTCCTCATCTTCACTGACATTATCTTGAGTGGAATGTAAGTTTTTTAAATTAGATGTGGATTTTGTGCTACGATTACGACCAGCAGCAGGATGAAGAGATTTGCGACTTGGTGGATTCATTGGTGGATTCATAACATTTTCGTCGACAGTGTCCTCAATGTCACGAATTTCATTCTCTTCAATAATTTGTTCTTCGTCCGAAATACTTGAAGCAGCAGATCGCCGCTTTTGTTGGCTTAATTGTATTGTCGCTTTTTCCTTATGAGTTCTAGATATAATTTCATCGTCGGTACTTTCGCTGTCACTCGCTTCTTTAAGTCTACGTTTGGAGGTACTACGTCTTGGACTGCTTGTAACTGGAAGCGTCACGCGTGCAGAAGAATCGCCATCGTTCTGTGCATTTGGAGTATCAGATTCATTAATACTTTTTTCCGCCGTTTTTGCTTTTAATGCGTTCGAAATCCGTTTGCTTCTTCTTTCTTTCGGCACAGTTCTCGTGTTTGTGCTCTGACGCATTGTTTTGCTAGTAGATTCATTGGTTTCACCAACACGATTCTCGTTCAAAGTACTATGTCTTACTTTTGAGATACTAAAATTACGATTACTTTTTCTTCGCAATGATACAGATTTGTTACGAACATTACCAAGTAAACGATTTGGTGTTTCTTCATTGTCTTCGTTTGCATGTAGTTCATCATCGTCTTTATAACTTACACCGGATTTGGACTTTCTCGCTTTAAATATGTAAGAAGTTGAGTCATTTGTGACAGCTTCTAATGGAGTACTAGAGCGACCCTGCCGACTGGTAATAAGTCGAAAAGTTTCAGTCGCTTCGTCATCATTATCATCCTCATCCAAAACAGTTAATTTCTCTTTTGCCATATTTTCAAGTGGATACTGTAATAGATGCGAGGTCGTAGATTTATCATATATACTTCCGCCTGTTTTCTCATTACGAAGACGACTTTCTTGATCATCAGCCGAAATCATAGATTCTGCTCTCCGTAATCTAGAAACACTGTGAGTACCAGCGGGTACTTCATTAATACTAACTGGATCTTCCTCATCTAGAACATTCTGATCTATGATCATAGATGATTTATTACGCGTACTGCGACGCGTACTCTGTCCAATAAATTCATCATTTTCTTCGGCTATTGTAGAAATTTTCGTTCGCGAGGCTTTAGAAGTGGAAGATTCGGTTAAACGACGAGACGATCTTTCACGTGTACTGAGCCGCGAACTTCGCCGTTTACTCTCATCAATTTCATCGTCAGTATCACTCGCTGCCAAAAGAGCTGTTTTTGTTTTGGCCAGTTGTGAATGGGGACTATCAGAAATGCGACGCGATGATGATTTGTTATATGAAGTGTGACGCGTATTCTGTCCCATAATTTCGTTATCTTCCTGAGCGTCATCTTCGGCAATAATTGAGATTCTTGTTCGTGACGCTTTAGGAGATTCTGTTATATTACGAGACGACCTTTCACGCCTGCCAGTCCGAGAACTTCTCCGCTTATTCTCATTAATCTCGTCATCTGTATCACTCGCTGGCGAAACTGTTGCTTTTGCTTTTGCTACTTTTGAAGGACTATCCGATATACGTCGCGATGATGATTTATTATATGAAGTGTGACGCGTACTCTGTCGCATAACTTGGTCATCTTCATTTTGAGTATCATCTTCGGCAATAGTTGAGACTTTTGTTCGCGAGGCTTTAGAAGTGGATGATTCTGTTAGACGACGAGACGATCTTTCACGTCTACTTGCTCGTAGACTTTGCCCTTTATTCTGTTCAATTTCATCGTCAGTATCACTCGCTGGCAAAAGTTGTGTTTTTGTTTTCGCCGCTTTTGCAGTCGGACTATCAGATATCCGACGGGATAATGATTTATTATATTCACTACGACGTGTATTCTGTAGCATAACTTCGTTTTCATCGGAAACAGAATCATTTTCAGCTACAGTGGTCGTTCTTATTTTCGAACCCTTACGAACAGGACTGCTTGATATTCTGTGAGATGACTGTTTATGAGTACTTTGTCCAATGGTTTGATCGTCCTCCTTGTCAGTGTCATGTTCGAAAAATGAATTTAACTGTGATGTTGTTCTTGCACTATGCAAGCTGCTGCGCATAGCTCGTCCAACAAGTTGATCATTTTCCTTCCGAGTGATATCGTCAGGCACAATTCTGGCTGACGATGTAATTTGTGATGTGCGATGAGATGATGATTTGCTATGTGTACTGCGACGCGTGCTTTGTTGAAGTTTCTCGTCATCATCATCGTCATCGTCGTCGTCGTCGTTATCACCGGGTTGGTCAGAATTTGTTGATTGACCATGGACATCTTTTCTCGACCCGTCAATTTCATTGTGGAGAATATCTCTGTAGGAATCCTTGCCAATTTCTGGACTGACGGTATGACGATCCGCACTTTCAGGTAGTTTATCATTTTGAATATTAGAACTTCTTCGTATTGCATGTGTCATACTTTTTTGCGATTTGCTTAATGATGATTTACCTTTTTTAGATAAAATATTGAGTTGATTAAAAGTAGCACTATTTTCCAAATGTGATGATTTATTTCCAGTTTGTTGAAATTGTTTGGAAACTCGGTCATTTCTGGAGTGTTCTGCTTGATGATCGGATTCTTCATTATTGGGTTCCACTGATTTTCTAAGTGCTGCATCGAACAACTCTGTGTCACTTTTTTCTGGAACATTTTCTATATCTATGATAGGTTCTCCATTATTCGTTTCCAACTCTTCAACTGAAGCTGTATGACTGTTTAATGTATCTCTCTGCTGATTAGTTTTTTTCCATGCATTCAGAAACTTTGATTTTGGCTTATAGGCAGCATTAACTTCAGAATGACCCACTGAAGAGTCATCCGATTCATTAGCATCAGGTTGTGTATCATTCTCAACTGCGGGAGAACTTGCTTTTTGTCGCTTTTGAACGCTAGTAGACAATCGTTTACTAGACATCGCAGTCGAAGTTCTGATCGAGCTGTGAGGAATATCTGCTAATGATTGCTTGTGCTGTGACTTTTGTTTTAACGAATCACTTTTTCGTGTGCTCCCTTCAGCAGCCACAAGATCGCCTTGACCCTCACTCTCAAGGATATCTTGAAAGTTATTACTTTGTGCACTCTTTGCAGTCCACTTTAACACTTTTGGTTTTAGTTTCTGGACATTTTGCTCGCTGATACTACTGTCGCTCAAGTTCATCTGCGCCGACGTACTTTCCAGCAGAGTACTCTGTGCCTTTGGAATCAGTGCATTGGAAGATTCCGAATCAGTGTTATCAAAAGATACTCCAAAAGTACTGGGACGTGGTTGACTCATAATGACACTTTCATTGTCCTCGTTGCCCTCTTGAAGTTCCGCTGTTCTAGATCTTCTTAATGACAATTTTCTCGGAGTATCCATCACATGTTCTTTCAAGACATCGTCAAACATATTTCTACTCTTACTCATTCTTCTTTTAACAGTTAATTTCGGTTTCAGCTTCACCACGTCCTCCATACTTTGACTATAATTCGCTTTACTGTCCATACTCTTTTGTGATCTCGACAGGCGAGGTTGAACAGCATTTTCACTTATTGCTGAATCGTTGAAGTGTCCTTTTGTTTTCGGGAGCGGCATGGATACTGTAGACTCTTTCGATGTATCCAAAGCCGACAGGAAAGCGTTACCTTTGAGACTCTTTCTTTTAGCATTACCTTTCAGAAGCTTCCTTTTCTTTATCGGCTCTTTCCCATCTTCAGAATCGTGAGAATCATCGTTATTGTCTTCTGGAGGAGAAGCATGTTTCTCTTGTCGTATAGTTCTTTCACCATTCGTTGCATCCGATGCATCCAACATCTTCCACCATTCATGATTGCCTTTGCTCGACTCCAAACGAGAAGTAGCATTCAACAGTGGACTCGTTTCATTGGCTATATTCAAGAGTGTCGAACGTCTTGTTGCTGTGTTATCCTCCAAATGCCTCCACCAGAACGGTTCCTCTGACAAGACAAAGTAAAGTAACATAAGCAACATAGTAAGAAAGCAGCAGTAGCATAAAAAGAAACTAACATAAACGACATCAAATAAACACTCGAATGCAATTATTCTTCGAGCTAAGGAAAATGGAAAACGAAAATAGTTAATAAAAATTGCTAATAAATTTACCTTCTCCTAATATTCTCGTATCAGGATCGAGAATTCTTGAATCTCCGCTCGCTCTGCTGAATCTTCCAGAGCGTTTGTTCAAACTCTTTCGTTTAGCCATTTCTTAAGATTAATTAGCTCTTACCAGTAACAAAATTTCTGATCTTAACTATTCGAAATGTATTAACAAAACTGTATGAAAACTATCTTTTCCCATAATGGATCTCGCCAACCAACTATGTTTTACCGCCGAAATCGACGGCGCAGATAACCTAACGCGATTAAATTCATACGTTGATCGTAACCGCCGCACTACGCCGCAAGGGGAGAAAATGCGTGATTGGATTGGATGACCGAACGGCGCATGTGTATCGCAACAAATAACGGGAAGGGTGAGAAAGTAGGGGAAGTTTTGACTGATAAATGTTTTTAGGACTCTGTCACTTTTTTGGAAATGTAATTTCATTTGCAATGAAACTAATTGATGTATACAATGTTAGAACTGATCAGCTTAGCTCGAACAATTCTTCTACTCAGCTTCGCACAGCTGACATTTCGAGTGCAAATTATAAAATTGCGATGGTTATTATAGAAAAACTTTCGGACGAACATTATTTTTATAATAAAAATCGCGTGGAAAGCATACAATGTACTTTTGGGAAAAATTCAATATATGAGTATAATAGTACACACTGCTAACAATAATTAAATGGTCGAAACAAAAATAAATAATGTTCCAAACGCAAATATAATTGCTAAAAAAAATTATGTTCGCATAGCCGGGTTTTTGGAAACAATGTTTCTTAAAGAAGAAAACATTTTGCTTTGAGAAACATAAATTTTCTCCTAAAAAAGAAAATTTCTCCTTTCAGAAACAAATTTCTACATCAAAATTATTATTTACTCCAAGAAAATGGGTACGTACATGTATAAACAAATATAAATGATTCATTTTGCAAATTTGCTTTAGCTTTTCCTCTTTTCAAACTTAATGCAGAGACTTATTCAAACTCCCACTAAACCTGAAAGCTTTCGCGTTCGAGCACAAACCCTTCGTGTCGAACGTGTCCAACACAAAAAGAAGCACACACAAGCAACAATCACTACCCAGATACAACGAATTTCGATGGTCGCGCATAGTGGTTTATATCGGATTTGATAGATGTCATCGTCGGCGCTCTGACTGGGATCAGTGAGCGTAATTCGTAGTTGCACTATCGGTTTCAATCGGTCTTACAGAGACAGTTTTGCGACTGCTTCGCAGGAATCGAGTCTCCTTTATTAACAAAGGTTGACTATAAAAATGGCGAATAAACTAAATGCTTTAGTTCGTACGTATCATTGAATAACACTAATTCTGTCAACAGAATTAGATAAACTCTGCGTGGAGCTTTAAACCTACACATTCTTACATAACCATGAACAATTCTTTCATTTCCAGCTACACCTCTGAAGAAATGGCTTTACAATATAGCTGGATTCAATCAGTATGGTAAGAACGCGTATATCGAGTATTGTTTATACAAAAAAGACGCGAACTAGCAACAGTGATATTGTTCTTGAAAAATGTGGACATCTTGTCACCATACTACTTGTGACCTCCTCTTTCGTAATCGCGGTCAACAATTTTGACGTGATACTGACACTCATTCCTCATTACTGTCATTTCATGTGATTCCAGGTTTAATGCGCGATGACCTGTTAAGTGAATTAAATCCTGCTGTACAAGAAGCATTGCGAAGATTACCGGAGGATATCAGAGACGAGCGGAATTTCCGTATTCTCAGAGCGTTGCAGTTAGATTTTCAGAAGAGGATTCTGCCTAAAGAGCAGTGGACAAAAATAGAAGATGTAATAACTGCCACTTAAACAATAGAATATCGATTGATAATATTCCTTGTTCTCGAGTGATTGTTTAATTGATATATAATTGTTGTTTGTAGGACGTACAGTACCTCATGCCTTACGTGAAACAAGTTTTGAAGGAGAAAGAAGAGAGAGACACTTGGAACGCACAGTAAATATGTTGAAAACTAGATGTGTTGTAGTGGATAATATACTTCCATTCGCAAGAAAGCCATGCTTAATGGTTTGTACATACGATAAAGAGATAATGAATAAATTATTATAACGTGCAAAATAAAGTTTAACACATAAGAGTTTCATGTACCTTGTTCAGTTGTTAAAATGTTTCTAATTTCATATCATTTGGAATAGATATTTAATGTCGGTTTCCCAGTTTCACTAAGAATCGTTATGCCTCTACTCCGCTTCTATTGTACAATCAGACCATCTGTAATCTCTAATGTACCGGTGAGCCTGGATGGTACAGTTACAGTCTGTGCATAAATTCTCTGATCCATACGATATTTCCGCAATCTCTTGACTAGAAAAGGAAAACGATTATGATGTAATCCGGCAGTTGTATCAAATGTCGAGTAGATATATATCAAGTATACTATATAACAGTGGGAATGCGTGCATATATTTTCCATGTTCTCGAGCTAAACGAAGCAGTGTAATTCCTGCCGTTGCAGACGGAAAATTCGGTGATATTTCAAGGGACTTTATGTGATTGTTGTGAGCTTGTAGAGATCGTCAGTGATTAATGTTTAAGGCTGACGAAGCTATATAGTCGCGTGACCTTTAATTCAACGATGTAGGAACCGACACGCGATTATTGGTAATTATGTCCTCTTCAGTTTGCAGCTCGTTTAGCACCCTTTATATAATGACTTATTCATCATTCCCCCACGGAGAACGATCGGCGGTTAGTGCGTATTGCGATTTTAATGAAGGCGATATGACCATTAAACAGAAATCGGTGTTAGAAAGAGAAGGGAAGGAAAAGAGGGGTTTGATCGAAATTTTGGATCGATCTCAGAGGAGCAGGGTCACGTTTTTACTGCAGTGAACCCTTCAGGGGTAGAAGAGCAGAATGTTTCGCGGGCAAATGGCGGATCAATATCTCACCCCCACGCGGATCTGAGCGGCATCCCCGGTCGCCGAAGATTTACGCAAAGTGATTTTAGCCCCGTGAGTGCAAAAGTACACCTTTACTTCGAGTACTTCTTTCTCCTGCGGTCAATCGTGCCCTTCGCCGAGTGAGAGCCTCCTGTAAATATATATTCGCTGAGGCTTCCGAGAGAAATGTGATAAAACACGAAAGATTGGGAGGATCAGTCGAAGAACGATGCAGAAAGTGGTAATCGGCAAATTTCTCCCTAGAAACTAGAAACTTGCACCATACGCTTGAAAGCTTTGCCGTTTAGCCTCGACAACTATCATTCCTAGTATTGGTGACGCGTGTCAGTGATTAATTAGCGAACAAAATCTTCCACCCCTTCGATCCTTTATGTAAATGGTCACATTTCCGGCGGCTATCACGATCCTGTCTGATCGCACGAGGAATGCCTATGGTACGACAATAACTTTGACTGTTCTAAGTTACGTTTATCAGGTATGTGAGTTTTAATCAAGGTACCAAGTATCGGAACGTGAAAAGAGAAAAGGGTAGAGCACCCCCCCCTCCCTGCTTAGGAATCGGGCGTGAGAAAATTGGCAAAACATTTCCGTCTAGTAATCGAATGTCCTTCGTGGATGTTGAAGTATCTCGTTCCTTATCATTGATTCTCTGACGATTATGATGTGTCTGCGAAGGTAAATGTAAAATAACGTACTTGCATTGCTTTCAAGAATTTCATCATATCTTTTCTGATCGGCAATTTATCGCAACTGCCTCCAACCAGTGAAATACTTTAACCAGATTCTTCTTCAACTTGCAGATGCAGCTATTACAACGACCGGCGTATTTCCAAGCAAGGAAAGCGCTGATAAACAGTCGTTTAAAAATTGTGCACTGCTATTACCACTCGATACAGATTAAAATACATAGTGGCTGGTTATAAGGCGGCGGAGTATCCAAACACAATATTACAATTATATCCGACAACATGATATTAAATATATCAGGTGCTGAGCCAAAGTACTACCTCTCTTATATGTACAAAATTAAAGAATTGAACGTGTCGAAGTTAAAATGAAAATGGAAGTACATGTATATATATACATACAGAAACAGATATATTGACTCAAGTGTACATAGAAAAATATATTCTGGTGAACGAGCATTTACACACATATATATACTATACCGAAACTGGAAAGTTCTTCCTCGATACAAGCCTTCTTATTGAGCGTTGTATTGACAAAGAAAATGAAGAACATCAAAACGTATGACCCACAGAGCCTATTCAATTGTCTGACAAATGTATAAATGTGAAAACGTACGGAACGTTAAGCAGTCCAACTAAAGTATCCATCAAAACATAAAAATGATCACCCCACACGATGAGAGCTTGATATGGATAGTAGTGGTTGGGTTTGTAGTAGCGTTCGTTTTAGCATTTGGCATCGGCGCCAATGATGTTGCTAATAGTTTCGGAACTAGTGTCGGAGCTGGAGTACTTACAATATTTCAAGCCTGTATCTTGGCCACTTGTTTCGAAATTGCTGGAGCCGTACTCATTGGATATAAGGTAAATAAACCAAGCGACAGCTACGCGAAAAGATCTGTGACAGATTAAAATGATATTTATTGGCACAGGTGTCGGACACAATGCGTAAAGGTATACTGGATGTTACACTGTACGAAGGTCATGAAAAAGAATTGATGCTAGGAGCATTGTCTAGTTTAGCCGGATCTGGTATCTGGTTACTCCTAGCAACAGCATTAAAACTACCAATATCCGGTACACATTCCATTGTTGGTGCTACTGTTGGTTTTTCACTTGTTTGCAGAGGCACCGCAGGGGTAAGTACCAGGGAATTTGGGCGTACAAATTCTTAACTTTACATGTAAATGTGAGAGAAATATTTCATCGCAGGTCAAATGGATAGCCCTTGCTAATATAGCAGCATCATGGTTCGCGAGTCCTCTACTTAGTGGAATTGTGTCTGTTACTATTTTCTGGGTCCTAAGGAAATCCGTGCTCCAGTCCAATAGGCCTTTGGAACAAGGTCTTAATATTCTCCCAGTAGCATACGGACTCACTGTTGCAGTTAATGTTATGTCAATTGCTCATGATGGACCTAAACGTAAGTAGCTACTTTCGCTGGATGAAAACCTTCCTTTCTCTAACATACCCGTAATATTTTAGTTTTAATGCTGGACAAAGTACCCTGGTGGGGTAGTCTTACAGCCTCTACTCTCCTCGGCATAGTGTCAGGGATGATTGTTTATTTTGTCGTCGTGCCATGGCAAAGAAAAAGGATACTTCTCGCTATGAGCAGCAGTGAGAAAGCTACCAGTTTTGGTACCTGCGATAAGAAAGAAACAACAGCATTGTCAGTCATATCGGAAGCTCCTTGCAGCAGTACGACCAATGGCAATGCAAAAGACAATGCACCCAAGCTACGTGGTAACAGTAGCGCGAGTCCACTTCTAATGGCAACAGGAGCCGACCCGGAAGGTGGTCCGATTGAAATCGAAGAGAATAAAGAAGAACAACCGGAAGTGTCGCAGCTCTTTGCTTTTTTACAAGTACTGACTGCTGCATTCGGGAGCTTTGCCCATGGGGGTAACGATGTCAGTAACGCAATCGGGCCATTGATAGGACTTTGGGCAGTCTATGCAGAAGGATCCGCTAAGCAAGAAGCGGACACACCAATACTTATTTTACTTTATGGAGGCCTAGGAATATCGACGGGACTTTGGATATGGGGACGTCGGGTGATACAGACATTGGGACAAGACTTAGCTCGCATCACGCCAACAACTGGATTCACCATCGAGGTTTGTTCAGTTTATTCAGTGTACATTGATAAATGCTGCTGCAATAGCTGTGACAACATATATTTGCCCATCACCCTAGGTTGGGGCGGCAGTGACCGTTTTGTTGGCAAGTAAGGCTGGTTTACCTGTGTCAACGACTCATTGCAAAGTAGGATCGGTAGTTTGTGTGGGATGGGCGTCGCGTGGTGGTGAGGGAGTGTCCTGGAAACTATTTCGTAACATAGCATTTGCATGGTTAATAACTGTACCAGTCGCTGGTTGTTTATCCGCGGGCTGTATGGCCATCTTCAGAGAAGTAATTAGTTTATGATTCCAGACTGGTCCAGTACATTTTAGCGGATATCATCCAGTGCTACTGTTGTCAATAATTTATGCAGAAATAAACGATCAAATGTAACTTGACATTGCAATCTGCGTCATTGACTTTTTATTCAAACACTTGAACTGTACACTGATATCTAACTCCTCTTGTTAGTAAGGCAAATATATAAACTGCAAGGCCTCGAATATATATATATATGTATAAGATCCCACTTGACTCATTCACATCAGTTGAATCAATAAGCAATGACGTTGCCATAGGAACGGACTTTCTTAAGTTTTCGGCTAGATACAGTAAACCTGCTGTACATTGTAATATACTTCATCTGCCAATGCGTCTATTCGATCACAAATATGCAGCCGTTACCACTTTTGCCGGGATATAGATTTGACGATCCAACTGTGAGTCATTGAACACTATTAATTATTGACTATCGAATTACTAATAATATAGACTCACATTCCCTCTTACTTCTCCTCTCGAAGACTGAAAATTTCAAATTAAAGAGTAAGTTTGATTTCCTCAATGGTTATCGTGTCCTACGGGATAGTAATATTGGCATCGGCGGGAGACAGATAGACACTGCATCAAGTGCATACATTAGGGATCTGGACCCTGTACAGTAAGTACGGTGTATTATTATTTATATATTAAACTAAAAATGGAAACAAAATTTCCTTTCCTTTCTATGCTCTCACTGTGACTGATAAGAAAAGTGTAATTCTCTCTATATTTTTATATATGCAGATATGATCCATCATTGACTTATGGTCGTGTGCGAGAGTACGGCTATCAGCAATTTGTTCCGCACTATGTGATATTCTCGCAAAAGTGTTTATGCTTTAAAGCATTCTTTCGCCAAGGCGTATTCAATTCGGCGAATGAACATTTCCGCATTCGTTATGTAAATATAATCTATTTTCTGGAAGACGACACGCTAAGTGTCATAGAACCAGTTGTGGAAAACGCCGGTTTCCAGCAAGGCAAGCTCGTTAGACGGGATAAGATCCCCAAGAATGAACTTGGCGACACCTTCCACTGGACAGATCTCAATGTCGGCATTGACATAAGTACGTCCCACTAATAATCAGATTACTAGCAGAGAAGGAAAGAATGATTGGTCAAAGGCCTGTTACTTCCAGGTATCTACGGTATAACTTATCACATTGTTGATTGCGATGCGTTTACACGGCAGTTTTTAACCAGTCAGGGTGTAGATGTCGAGGAGAGACAAAAGCTTCCCATTGATACATACACAAATCTACGCGAACGAATGAAAAGAATACCAACTGGCGTTACACGCGGTTCCGCGGATGATAGGCGGCGATATTTAGAATATGATAGAATGGTTCTATGCTTCACCGCCACTTGGAACGACGATATTTATAATGTAATGTACTTTTTAACCGATGATACAATAGCCATACGTGAGATTCAAAAGAATAATTCTGGCAAAGATCCGGTACCAATGCTATTGAAAAGAATGAAGGTACCGAAAGACTGGAAGAATTTACCGTCGTCGCATCCGAGCACGTATTTAGAATACGGTGATCCGGAAATTGTAGAATACTTCTCGCCGAAAGACTTCCGTGTTGGCGATCAAGTCCTTATATTTGGACGACGATTCTTTTTACACGATTGCGACCGTTTTACACGAAAGTACTATTCCGATATGCTTGGTCTGAAGCAAGCTGATGCTATTCCACTGCCAACTAATAAATGCAACGATGAGTCCTTATCTCGCATTGACACAGAATCAGCAGATGTTACTTATGCTACTTGTCTTCCATTTATGCCGGAACAACCAAAGAAAAACTTAGTACGGCAGCTGGCAAACTTTCCAAAGAAATTGCGGTACTCCGCGGTGTTAGATGCTGTACATCCGGAAGATAAAGATCGAGAATTTATATTAGAATACAATTTAAGTGAAGGGACCATTGTCATTACGGAACTTGAAAAGCGCAATTCAGGGAGACGGGAAGGAACTTTCTTGAAATCAACTTTGATTCCAAAACCTGATTCGAGAAGAGACAATCCGGAGTATTATACACCGGAAAATTTCTTCATCGGGGCAAGGATCAATGTTTTTAATCATTATTTCATCATCACTGGGGCTGATCTCTTTGTTTATCGATACATTGAAGCAAATCCTGAAAAGTTCCCCGAAACTGTGAAGGAGAACATTCGAAATTACTTCGTTCGCAAGAACTTGCTCCATGATGAAATCGTTGACGAAACCAAACGAATTATGGAAACAGAAGATTTAGAATGCAAATTGGCTCAAACAACAGAATGCGATAAATCTGGCACAATAACTTCATTGGAAGCAAGTCCGCTTAATCATAAAGATGAACATGAATCTGGAAGCTTGACACATAAGCGTGTTTCATTCAGTTCAGATACGTAAAAGAGATTCCTAATGAAATGTATGAGGAAAGAATGAAAATGGAGTAATAAGAGTTAGGGTATGCAAAAGGAGATTTACGTATGAAATAATATCCGGGTCTATCTACAAGCTTCTACTTACGGCAAAATTATTGTTACCTTTTGGAGACAGAGATTAGAATTAAATTAAATTAGATCAAACGATGATTTGATTATGTATGTTTACTTGTATAGTGTAATAATCAGTGTGATACATTGCAAACATTCTGACAGTATAGGTTTTTGAGGATTGATCAACTCAAAGATGAAGGTGTGAAGGAGTGTACAATTGGTAATGTCACTTATGAAGTCTAATTGGCGATTTGTTAACTTGGAAACAATCTAATCCGTATTACAAGAGTTGTGCAGAAAAAATATGGGGTATGGCAATGCCCGCTGCTGACATTTCCAGTACTTTTGTTACTTAGTTAATTTGGTGTGCATTTCTCAATGACTCCAGGCTTTATGTAAAGATGCGTGAAGTGTATCTCATTCAACTTCACCACCTGATACAATGTATTAATCTGTATACAGAATGTATTGTTACAATGCAGTGTACTTCACTCGCAAAATTTGCATAGCATTACACATATTACACCTCGGAACTTATGACTTTAAAAATCATAAAATCCTATAATCATTTAAGCACTGCTAATTCATGACAAAGGATAAGAGTCATATCCTTAGAACAAATATACCCTCAAATCAAATGGTTATAACATTGTTATCTGCTTCTCTTTCTAAAAAAACAAAAAGTAATTCGTGTATGAACTATACATATGTGTAACTACCACAGATAGTATTAAAATCTATGATAAAATTCATTATTCTGCATCGTTTAGCCTCGCTAAATCCACGTAATGCTGCTAAAGCAGTTCTTAGGCACGACCGCAGATCGTACCCTTTTTTTTCTCATTATATTATGTTTCAAAGCTGCAATGCGTGAAACATTGTTCAAATTTAAATACGCTTTACGAAAGTTGTACATAGATGAAAAAGTACATGTCTTTTCAATAGTCCAAAATGCAGAGGTTTGACAAGGGTGTAGTTCAAACAGCGCTTCTCGGCAAAACAATCAAATCATTGTGAAGAAGTCGCATAGATTGAAGAGAAAATAACAAATGTCGTTAACAATAAGGATCATATCTCATGAACTTTCCTTCAAATAGTACAATAATAATTATCATCACCATGTACGTTGTTACAATGGAGTAACTATAATAGCATTTTCATTTCTGTTATATAATATTTTATATCATTTTTGCAGTTCATGAATAATATAATATAATATGTAATATTATATCATTTGCAATAGATATAGAATATGCATAAAATAATTGGTTGAGGATAATTTCTATTATCATCCGATCACAAAAGTATGATGTTTACAAAGAAAATGAAAAAAAAACAGAAGGTTGTAGTAACCCCTTGCACCTTTATAACAAATAAGGTGAGCCCTTTCAGCCACAGGCACCAGGTCATATGTTCATCAACGTTTAAAACGGTAATCGATTTAAATGACACTTGCTTACGATACTGTTTTCGCATAGACTTTTTTTTTCATTATCAACAAAAGTTTAAGCATTTTACAAGGGTTAGTCCACGTATTACAGTTTTTCTTCTGTTCCGTTTCTCGATTTTCTCCCATTTTGTTTAATTTGTACGTTTAAGAAACACCTCTCGATGAATAGCACGCAACACCACACTATATGCCTACATCCAGCATTTTCCCAATATCCCTTGAGATTGATTTCTGTTCTTCCTCGTAGTAGATACGATTAGATAATATTTATACTGCCCACACGATGCTAACTATTATACAGGTCGATTATTCAACAGAAGGAGATAGTCTCAGTAACGAGTCTTGTCACAGGAATTAGAAGCCCATCGCAAATCCAGGAAAGCAAGGGTAATCATTAGGACGATAATTAGTCGTAGCGTGCTTCCTTTACGTGGATTACAGTGATTCATAGCATTACTGTTCTTCGCTATCCACCGCTACTGTCGGAGGCCACCACCCCTGCCCCTGCCCCGTCCACCATCACGGTCCTGAAATAATTCATGTTGTACCAATTACTCGCTTTATCATTACTAATCATCTTCCTTACAGGAGGAGACATTCAAAACGAATTTATACATACTTTCCGTTGATGAATGTGTGATGGATGGGGATGCTGCTGATGATGATCCCTCGGCATATCCGTGTTGTGTCCTCTATTCCTATGATTGGAAGGATGATGGTGTTGTATTACGCTTGGTGGTGCTTTCCGCTGATCTTCTTCCGCTTGCTTACGTTCGTAATGTCCGAAATCGTCGAAAATACTAGTTGAATGCCGATAAGTATGTAATATACGCAACACAGTCACACCCTTTGAATGAGGAACTTCTTGCGCATCTCTCGAATTAGTCACTGGTTTATTTTCATTGTTCTCTAGTCTAATATGTCTAAGTTCCCCATTCGGGACATCCTTCACATATATCCAACGTACACGAAATTGGCCCTTCCATTTGTCTTGTGACCAAACCGAACTATTGCTCTGATAATCGACTGGAGATACCATCTGCGCCATACCACAGAAATGACCAGATCCATTCACGGAGAAAAACAGATACAGAGGTGCGCCTTCTCGGGTAGCTTCTCTGTAAGCATTATCCAATCTCTTGTTGCCATGCTCGGTGCTGCACCAAATCTCGTACTTGATTGATCTGTGTATGTCATCCTCCGAGTACGACTTGATAACGAAAAACCTCGCTCCAGGTGCGGTCTGATCAAAGTCGGTAGGATTATAGTCATTCTTCACTTTTAACTCATCTAGAACCGGGTGGGATTGAGTCTGTGGGAGTTGCTGCTGCTGCTGTTGTTGTTGTTGCTGCTGTTGTTGCTGCTGCTGCTGCTGCTGTTGCTGCTGTTGTTGTTGATGTTGCTGCTGCTGCTGATTTTGTTGGTGTTGTTGGTGCTGTTGATGCTGTTGATGCTGCTGCTGCTGCTGTTGTTGCTGCTGCTGCTGCTGCTGCTGCTGTTGCTGCTGGTGTTGATGTTGGTGCTGGTGTTGTTGTTGTTGTTGATGCTGATGCTGATGTTGATGCTGCGGTGGCTGTGGCAAATGTTGAGGTTGCACGGATGGTGGCGGGGGTGGCGATGTGGGCTGTCTGCTCCAACATAACGGTGGCGGGGGAGGTCTCTGCCTCTGAACGGGTGCTGGCTGAGGTATGGGTGGATGCACTTGGGGCGGTGGCGGTGCTGTAGGAGGGGGTACCGAAGATTTGCCTTCTCCCCATGTACCAATATCCATATTATGCTTCCCTGGCACAATTGGTGGTGGTGGCATTCCCGCCTTCTTCTTCATCCCTTGCGTAGAAGAAAGAGGCGGAACTGGCTTCGCCGGTTGACTCGCCACGCTCGCCCATGTTATCTTCCTTGGCTCCTTCGCTTCAGGTTTCAATTGCTGATTCGACGAAGGCTGCTGATCCTGCCTCGGGACTTCGCCACCTCCTAAGGATAATCCTTGTACACCTTGATCGATAGTCTTGATTTCAGTGTTGGTAGGAGTCGGGTAATTCTCATTGCCACGCGGCGCCAGATAGTAGTCCTCGTAACGCGTCTTCCTTGCTGTGCCCCATGCACTGAAGTCTCCATTGCCAGGGAAATAATTGAAAGCGGGTTGTGCAAATGTGCTAAAACTACCACCAGCACTGGCAGAGAACATCCCATCCATGCTATAGGTATCATGTCCTATTTGCCCTCCATATCCAGAGAGGAATGCAACAGGGTCCGTTCCATTCGACCAGGTACCGTCGCCAGCTCCAATGGTTTGATAAGGAAATGAAGTACCTGCATAGTAGGTACTATACGGATCACCTGTGCCAATAGGATAGCTCGAATGATGTTGCGCATTATTTCCTCCTCTCCACGAGTCAAACCCAGCGTCTTCTCCACCAGCATGTTCTGTCTGTGGTTGCTGCTGGTGTTCTTTAGGACCATTGCTCACTATTAGAAGTAGAAGTTAGCGATGTTAATCATCCTACCATTTCCAGTCTTTCTAACATAAAATTTACTTCTACGCATCGAAATATCGTTTACATTACACAACACATAGATTTCTTCACGGATAACATAGAATTAGGAACTTTTTGAGTCGTTTCTAACATTTATACATATCACTGCTAGAAATTCTGAGCGGCACAAATACTTGTTGCAACATGATTCTTATACTCTATTTAACGATTCCCCAGGTACGATAGAATAATAGGATGACTGAGAGAGCGTAAGAAGAGTAAAATAGAAAACTTATAGAGTATTATGAAGATATTTGAAGAAAGTTTGAATAGACAACTCGTTAGGTTAATGCACTCTAAGTAGAGATATATATTAAGATATAGAGCGATCGACCTATTCATTTAGATTCGGAAATTCTTTCGATTTTCGGTCTCTTTGTACTACTGTCAGAGAGTGAATCTTAAGAAAGTAGCGAAATGACAGTGTAACAGGCGAAGTAGTAGCAGGTGTAGAAAGAGAGGCGCGTTGGGGAATAAAAAAGGCTTTCGGCGGCGAGGAGGAAGGAATCTTTGGGAGATCCTGTCGGCATGAGAGAGATAGTGACCAAGTGGTGAGAGTACTTACCTTGGTTGTTGGTTTGTCCTTTCATCCGCTGCATTTTGTTGCATGGAAAAATACACAAAATTTAGAATGGCTGTCTTCAGTGAAAGGTATCTGCAGAATAGCGGTGTGGTAGCAAGTCAACACACTGACCTGATTTGAGACAGCACCTGCCAATCCAGTTGACATAACCCGTCACACACTCTGTTTGCTCTTCACAGTCGTCCGATAGACGCCTGTGCTTGAATCAAATCAAGTTTCTCGAATCTAATAGCACTGTTACATACAACAACGTTATACTACTCAAGTACTCCGCGAACACAGCTTTCCAAAGTCAAGTACATCCACTGGCCTTTCACTGCTCAAACCTGAGACCTCCGCACACCTTCTCGCAATGTCCTGGCGCGAGAGAGTCTCAGGACTTTTTCCCTTTCGGTGCGGGAATTGATAAATTCGCACGGAATTCTTAACTCCAAATAATAACTACGTGACGTGCACTGACCTCTTGTATGCATTAGCAGATTGGCTAACTTACTCGCCGCCAACATCCCTATGACGCGAGCGAGGCAGCGCTCGCCGAAAATAGACTTTGGGCCGCTTGGAAAATTGCGTGTCCTGCTTGCCCGCACTCATGCTTTCGTCTAATTGTAGACGAATTTCATGGAAAGTTCCCCCTGTGAAAACCGGCTTCCCATATACTCAATTATCCTGGCAATCATTCGAGGAAAATCGCCCGTTTCGTTCCGGCTCCGGCTGGCTAGAGTATTTTCGATAGTGACATTCTGAATGCAGCATTGCTTCGAGAGCGACACACATATATATATGTCTGTGTATATTTATATAAAACCAATGAAAATAATTAATTCAGTAATTTCGTGCGAAAGCGTGGTAGTTATTTGGATTACAAGGTAGTTTTAACAAAGCAAATGTTTGATCGTCCCGTCATTTACTCATCGTTGCCGGTTTTTGTGTTCAAGTGATTTTTTTTTATGAGTAGGATATAAGAACTTGGACCGCGTCAATATTCATTTCCCATTCTTTATTATCTTGTTCACAATATATGATATAAATGTACAGGATCATGTAATATGGCCACAAAAAGAGTCAAACCTAATAACCGCCCGTCTAAATACTACACTAAACAGTTTCAACAACTTGGTCAACATATCGATACAATATTTTCTACACAGTAGGTGGAACCAAAAAGAACATATGAACTTGTATATAGTATCAACGGTGGCAACCGCCAACATTTCAATAATCCCTTCGTCTCAGGAATCGCCGGGTATGATGTACCAGAGCTACTTCAAGAGTAATTAATTATTAATTACGATTTAATTACTATTATTAAATCGTTACATTCTTGTAGATGAACTGGCATCTTTAGCACTACACAACCAAAATGCACCGGAGAGAGAGAGAGATTTCCATTATATCCGTAGAGGGACACAAATCATTTTATAAATATTTTATACAAACACCCATGTAATCGTATTATTTATAAATTCTTGCATCGTATATATCCAATTTCTTTGGACATGCTTATTAGGTGCACATGATTAATGCTTGGAAATAATATACTTGTGCTTGTATTCGTTCGTCTTGTGTGAAACGATTATCCGATTTTCGTCTTCTACTCAACTAATAGTACGCGTAATGACTTCTATGTAAAAATGGTAAAACAGATTAGTATATGAGAATTAAACTAAATCGTCGACTAAACCATCATCACGTTCGCGAATGTAAAATTTCTGAATATTTGCGACTATGATGTAAGATCACCCGAATGGCAATATTGCTTGCACTCGCCTTCTTCTTTCTAGATACAGTCAAGACTTGACTGAATATATACGATACTTTCCAATCTCAAGATTTGACGTACGCTAGACAAAAAGTCTTTGGCTAGTGACTTTCTTTTTCATGCGCGACCTGTGTCGGATATTACTTTGTGGCATCACCATTTACACAACACGCAGGTCATCTTTAGCGAAGTGCAAACTTCAATTTCTAGTCAACCAGGCGAATGCTTTCATGATGAAGTACGCTATTGTCACTGCATATAAAAACTTATCCTTTTGCTGACGTTGCAGCATTTCCAGTTCGATGGCCATAACACGCCGGTTTAATCTGCCTACTTGTCTTCGCAGATGCTGTATCTCTTCGCTCGGTGGAAGAGAAACGTCAAGTGGATTATATACAGGGGTCTGCTCCCTGCAAACGATAACACGTGTTACATATACTTATCAATCATTGCTAATATATACAATTAATAAATTTGTTAATCGCTCGCATACCTCACAGTTCTAACTACTTGTGGCTCTGTGGAATACTGTACGTGTGATCTAACTGGTATTGCTTCTTTAGTCTCATTATCATAAGAGTGACGTTCTTCCTCGTCAGCAGTGGGGAAGTAGTGATTATCGAGTGTCAACACCCTCGGTGGTGTCTTTGAAAAGAAGAAAAATTTGTATAAATATCATTTGGACTAATCGTATACAAATACAACAGAGCTAAATATAAATTCTACAGCTTAGCCATTAAGAAAAAGTATTCACCTGTACCCTTACCATCCCAGGCTCCGGTGGAATCACAGCATTTTCTAATGCAATTTCTCTGGGAGGTGCTTTCGTTCCAATATGTTGTTCTTGACCTGTACAACGTCAATTACAATTACTTCCAATCTGAATGATCCAAGCAAATATGTTATTATAAAAACACATACCAACAACGAGAATTCTGTCGGGGACATGCATCTCAAATTTTTCTGTGGCTGCAATGTGATTCCAATTCGTGCCATTGATATCGTTCATAGTTTCATTGTTGCATTCGCCATTAACACGAATGCTTTTAGGAACTCTCATCATTTGATTGATGTCCATTGTAAAGTTCGGATCGTAAAAACTTTCGGCTTCTCCATTGAAGTGCGATGGACTATGTGCTTTTGACATTATAGCTAAACATAAATAATTGACATATATTTACATTTTATTATACGAGTGTAGGCACAAATTTTTCATAATCATACGTCAGATAAAGATAACATCTAGAAAGTTAGAGTTTAGTGAAAACGAATGGAGTAACATTATTCAACAGACCAGACTGTAATTGAAATCAGAGTAATTCGTATTACATAAGCACTTTACAATCTCACCATACCGCTTATCATGGATTATTAGATTCGGACGATTTATAAAGACTTCTCTCAAAAACGGACAAAGGAAATAGTTGTGACCTGACGAATTCTTGTATGATAAAATCTCCGATAAAAAAGGGGTGCGAAAGTACGTGCGCTATTTTGCAAATCAATTCTATCGCGACGATAAAATACTAAAAAGCGATCGAGTTCGAAGTTTGACCAACGGTCGAATTTCTTAGGCTTGACAAGCGGTCGTTTAATCGTACAGTGGGGAAACTGACAATGCAAAATAATAACGTACATGACAAGACTTAGTTTTTTGGGTTAGCGCACTAACATTAACAATGGAAACTGGAACGACCGAATTCGTTAATTGGAAAGCCAATTATTGGGTTGTTGAACCACGCGAAAAAGTCGTATTTACAGCGGTTCACTTACGGTCCTGTACTTTTTCTACCGCAGAACGCAAAGTCTTCAAACAAAGTCAGTCACGTATATACACATAGCCACAACATATCAAGCGTATTTAACTGGTGCGATGCTGCGATGTCGCTGAACGTATTTTCGTTTGGCGCTCCACCTGCCAATTTTAGGGCGCTTCCCACGAAAGCGGATATCGCTTGCATCTGATTGGATAACAATCGCGCCAATCCAACGAACTTATACGACGTCACGAAAAGTAGTGCTTTGGGTGTTTTGCGAGCAACTGTTTGTGCGAATATAATGCAACTCTGTTTTGGCGCTTCGAACGTTCTTCGTTTGAGCGTTGAACACGTAAAATTTGTAAATATACAAATATTCAAATAATAGTTTAATGAAACTATAGCATTTTTATAGTTCTGACACTATAGGGTTGAAATGCTTTCTAAAAGTTCTTCAACAGTTTAATTTCTTTTCGAGCAACTTATACTGGAAATTTTCCAAATCTTCAAAGGTAAATTTTCTTAAAGGGAGGAACATTCTGCTTTGGAAATATTTATTTTGTCACAAAAAGGAAACTCTCTTCTTCACTTAAACAAATCTTAGAAAACAAACTTCCTTCTATATAAAAATGTTCACTCTAAAAAAGAATATATATGTGCGAATATTTTTTTCACAGCCAGTATATTTTTAAAATAAACTTTCATAAAAAGTGAAATTAACTCTTCTAAGGAAATACATTTTTTTCTCAAAATGATATTTTCTTGTTCAAGAAAATACAATTGTATTAAGAAGAAAGAGTTTTCTCCTTTAAAAACAGTTTTTCCAAAGACTGGATGTGCGAGTACCTTTTTATCTACTGTAATAACTGAAGTAATGTTTGCAATAACTGACTACAATACCCTCAGTTGGATCTGCAGAGGTCTTATATTGATTATAGTTAAAGATTACCGATTGTATAGGAAAATTATGTATCCCACTGTCCAACAATTATGTTATACTTCCCCGATCTTTGCAACTTTTTCGAATTTGAAAAATTGCGGCCGGTCGAAACTTCTTTAACATTAGATTTACGGACATTCTTATATACATATTTTTACGGTCCCCATAAAAAGAACGGTAAAAGAAACCACGTATTTCCTTTTTAAAAAACGATTAGTTAATTTAAAAATAATTACAATCTTAACAGGGGGATTAATTACACCAATAATTGTCAGCATAAATCGAAACAAAAAGTAAGGAGGTTGGTGCCAAAAATAAAAACAATGGCATCGGATTGAAATTTCCAGAAAATGATGGTCACCGCACCTTTCTTCAAAATTTCAACTTATTTGTCTGTACAGTTTTTGAATAATAAATGACGAAAAATCCATTCTTATGTAATTGTGGCTTAAAAATATGTGATTCAATAATGGCACCTGAATAAGAAACAGTTCATGTGATAAATGAGACATTTACAAATTTTCACGATTACGTATTCGAACAGAGAGTGAAAAAGAAATGGTTTCATTTGTAGAAATAACGTGACAAATAGTATAGAAATAAAAGTAACTTATAGAAGCAGGTGTGGCATTGCATAAGCTTAATTGCAAATTGAATTTCCCCACTCAAACATTGGTTTTATTGTTAGTTGTAAGGAATCTTCAAAATTCTGTGTCAGTGCTCACACGTTCTCCTTTTATCCCCGCGCCAAATAACGTCACTAACCTCCTTAATAGTAATTGTTTTCGTAATTTTGCTCATGAAGTCCGAAATCTGACAAAATGACGGTTTCCGTAACCCTAGTGTTAAGATGCAACAGACCCTGACTCTACAAATAGCACAAGCTAAATGTAGCACGTAGAATTACTTTCATATTTAAAAGAAAACAATTCCTAAAAGCAACTGAAACCTGCATTTCCCTTACTGTAAATTGCGAACGATGAAAAACTACGTTTTTAAGTACTAAAAGATCATAAAGGCAAAAGCCTTATTTTTTTACTCTTTTATTACTGTCACATCCCCGTTTAAGGTATTAGTGACAATCACTTTAAGTACATTGAGTTACAGTTGTGCAAAAGCCTTGTTGAGGTATGGAAAGGCCGATACAGATCGGAAGACCATTCAATTAGATAAGCATCATTGGCTTGCATATACGTGATATATACAAGAAAAGTAGCTAAAATGGCACTTCTTTGGCATTTTTCTTTGGCAACCTTCACCTGTTACATAAAAGTTTGTAAACCATTGCAGTTCAACTCGTTTAAGAACGAGCGAGATTATAATCAGGGTACTGCGGTAGTAAAATGATAAATGTCCAATCATGAAACCCGAGTTCAATTCCAAGTGCATGATACTTTTTTTTAGTGCCTCTTGCCTCTTTTATTGTTGCCTCGCTTTTATGGAATCTATTCACCGTAGATAGACAAGCATATAAAAAATCACGTAAAATAAATTGGGTTCCTGATTTCAGTGTGTGCATTTATTTATCATTGGAAACCGGAATATTAGATACTAAAGTGTCGTATCCGTCTTTATCCGGGCATTTTGTACGCACCTTAACAATAATTTGATTTAAAAAGTAATAGGTTGTTGCAAATGTCCTCTAACAATATATAGTATGACTGTCATTTCTTTTACAATGTTTGAGTTATTTTCGAAAAACCCTATTTAAGTGATTATATAAATTTGAATTTGTCTGAATTATAAATCTTTGTACGGAGAAAAATTATATTAGAGCATATTTTTTATTACATCTTTTTCGAACATATCACGAATATACGGACAGACAACCAAACCTTGTCCTTTATATAAAAACACTAGCCGCTCCATCCACCTTCACACGAATTAGAATTTCATATGCACGTTAACAATAATTTAATTTTGAGAACTATAGATTTCTTTTTCAATTTTCGAATTTCTCTTAAAACACGTTATACAAATGATCAATATAACAAGATAACAAATGTATAGATTAAAAAAAGGTAGTTTACTTTCCATAATGTTCCGTAACGGCTTGACACGCTCCTTTCTCGTGCGAGGATTTCTATGAGACTGAAGATTTACTGATAGACTCCGGTCATTAGGGATATGGTAGAGACACTGCTTTATCGGCACAAATGGCCCAAATCCTGCTTCCGCATTTCCGCTTCTATGAGCTTATATGAAATGATTTTGGGTTAGGAAAGGTTTCAATCGAAAGATGATAGATCAGTACATACTGGATAGTATTTAGTTTTGTAAGATTTCGATGCTTGTTAGTAATGTTAGTGTGTTAATAGTTCTAAATAGTAGCTGTCTTGACAGCTTTTGTCGTCCTTGTCGAGAACAAGCACGGCCAATGTTTTGCGACGTTATTTCTTTTATTCCGGAAAGTCTTTCAAGCGCAACACTCGTATATACTTCCATATTCATACACGTGCTGCCCGCAGGAAAAAGTATAAAACTCATTAATTTGAAGTTTTACACTTTTCCTTGGTTAATTAATTAAAGTGAATTAATTTGAGAATAAATTTACTTAAAAATAAAACTGTCTCCTGTAAGAAAATTTTTGTTTTGTTATAAACGAGACTTTCTTATTTAGGAAAAACTATTTTTATTTAAAGAGTAGTTTTCTTCTTCAAAAACAATTTTTCCAAAAACACTGGGTGTGAGAATTTACATTTTTGTTTCGAGTGTATGTAAATCTTACTGAATTGTCTTTCCTTTACAAATATTATTATAATTTAAAGTACAAACAAACGATAAGAAAAGTCTTCGCACATCCAGATTTTCTGAAGTAAATTCCCTTAAAGGAAAAAGCGTTCTGCTTTGAAAACATTTATTTTCTCTCAGAAAGGAAACATTGGTTTTCAAGAAAATTTCTGTCTTTCTTAAAAACGAAACGTTCCCTTATATTCAAATTTACTCTAAGAAAAGGAGCTCATGCGAATACATTTTTTTAACCATTGTAATTTACTTGGATGATAAATGTATAGAATCGAAAAGATTATAATATATATTATATATATTATAATAATATATAATATATTATAAATAATATTCTTAACACATTCATCGCCACGTCACTCACATTTTGATGACACTCGAACATTCATTCACAGACATATTCATTTCAATAAAAATAACGTTAATAAACATTTTTAACAAAGCGTAGCCAAAGAATTAAAAATTAACAACTTGGGCACTGAAACTGTTAACACTTTCAGTAGCAGAGTCCCCTGAACACTATTGTCAGACGAAAGCCGTCAAGCAGATCCTCGTAATACATTGAGACAGTTTTAGACGCCAGTTTCTATACAGCGATTATAATTTTAGCGTCAGTGAAAAGTCTCAGGCACCTGTCTTCTTTGAAGCATACTTCAATCCCGCCACAGTCGAATCAATCCCATAGTTCGATCGGACAACCATACAATACCACAGTCAATTTCCAGTCCAAGTCAATTCATTGAGTATCGATTATAGCTTTGACGCGCCGGGCGAAATAGCCCTGAGCCTTATAGGAAGACCGGAACAAAGGAACTAGTTGTAAGAATAATTTAATTCGCATCAACCAATCCTAGCCGAGCGAAGGTCACCTATGCATCAATCTATGGCACGTACGATCGCTCGAAATTAAATACGTTGTTATTCGAGGAAATAACATTTATATTATTATAGAAAATAAGATTTTACTTTTAATTATTTCATACTTTTTATCCCATTTTTGTGTTATTTATTATCGAAATTAGTTTACGTTTCTTTATAAATATTTTCTCTTTCGCGCTTTTTAGTGAAGGAAATTTATTTTTAAAGGGAACCGCCGTAGGAACAACTTCCGGAAAAGTGCAAATGATTTTCTATCGATCCGATCATTTGTCAAATCTTGTGTCAGGATAAACAAGTTCGATTTTTTTAATTTGTAAAAAGTCCTTTTACAATTAAAAAAATAATTCTGATCGCTCCATGCGAAGAAATAGATATAACCGTAGAAATATTAAACAAAAAAAGGAAACGATGAATTGTGAACCTCGTCAATTTCCAATAGCGACGACAAAGCATACTCAAAACAAAAACTAGCGAGTACAATCAATGCTTGAATTATCGGTATTGCGCTTCATTGCATCCGGAAAGGGGATCTCAAACAAAAGGCGTCATATTTGCAGCGGAAGTGACACACGAAGAAATGTCAATCTTGACTTGGAGTTCGCTAAATATCGTATTCACTGGAATGTGTTATTACAATAGAAGTCGAGCAGGTGCTAAGCAATCGTACTACTATGACAAACATCAACTCGACTCGCAATTGTAAGGAACATCACACGTGGTGCATTCTGACTTGGACGACGACACCGCATCGGTCTTTGAGGTCAATGTGTATAGTCGTCCTCACGTCCACCGAGCTGTTCAAAAAGACAGACGGTCACAGGTAACAATGCGACCGCACAGTACACCGCAGTACTCTACGCTATGACCTCCGGCAAAAAGAGCGACGCTTAAACCTCACTTTCACGTAAGTGTAACGCGCCAAATTTGTAATTTCACAAAAATCTTTCTTCGAAGATAACACTACTTTTAATGTTATCGTTTAAAAACATACGGTGCCTTTGGGTTTCATTGAATTTAAAATAAACGTTTTGAGCACCGCATTTAACTAGATACGTTTTGATAAAAGTCAAGGAAACCGCAGAAAATGTCCAATTGTAGACTTAAAGTTTTCTATTTAAATTGTAAATGCTACGCAGAATCTATCGTAAGCTGGATGATTGCGTGTGTCCAGTCGATTTTTCCGGGAGAGATAATCTGACTTTTTTCGAATTTATATCACCGGGGCAGATATTCTTCCAATCTACTATTCATACAATGGATTATCAGGGCTTTACAGCACCTCGTTCACAAAGATTGCCCAACAGCATCTCGCCGGCTATCTTATCTACGATAACATTTAATGATCCCCGTAATTTTGCGGAAACTTTCAAGTTGGACGCAGTACCGAGCACTTTTCCATACTTATGGCGCGCAACCACTAAGAACTAGTTCAGAGAATTCGAAAGTTCGGCGATACATTGCCAATTGGATAATTAGTAACAGTCTACAAGGGATCAATTAGACGTCATTACATGACGATCTACATACATAGGTTGTTAGGGTCGAATCAAACTCGTACGAGTTGCCCGAGTATTGACTTTTGCTACTTGGAAACAGACCTTGTTTATTGCTCTCTTGGAACAGGTCTTCCGGTCAATAGTTCACTCTTAGCTAACGAACTTCGTTATACAATAATTAGATACTGTCGAGAAAAAAAGTAGTTGTAACTAAATACAAATATGCTACTTCTATTTTCGATAGCTTACATAATTTTGACCGGGCAATCACAGACTCTTTCCCATTCTAATCGAGGACATTAATTTCTCTATGATAAGTAATTCATTAGTTCCCGTAAAAGAATCAATAACTTCCCATTACGCTGGATGGGAATGTATGTCACGTGCTGGGGTACTCTTACGATATTACGCGATCGCAACTCTGCGTGGTAAGTTCAGCGGGCGACTTATGGTGCCTTAAAAATTGGTGGCGGCCACTCAGTCGATTCAGGGTTTAAATAAATCATGACCACTGTGCGAAACAGCGCGTGCTCTAATCGACAAAAGAAAGAAGCGCCGCTGGACTTTATACCTTTTTCTCAATAGAGATAATCGTAACATCAATCGATATGTGTACCAGCACATTGACAATGACTTTGATACGCACACGCTCCCACCCTATCTTATATTAAATCCATAAACAATCACGTAATATTAATTACTTAGTAGAAACAGTCGACAATTTTATAAGCCTTCAATCGATCCTGTCATCAGAGCCGGGAAATAGTTCGGACAGAGAACGTTCGGCCGAGAAAAGATGATAGCTATTAACAGTTCCGATTGAAATCATAGCTGACGCTATGACTTGACAAAGGCGCAATGGAGTTGCCGTGTTATTCATGCGGCAGCGATCGTAACACACTCATTCGACGCGTAGGTGTTCATACACCTCCCATCATAATTGCAACATCTATTCTGAGAAGGTCTCGGATTGCTCACTCCCATATACTATTCCACCGACAGAACAACATAACGAACAGGACTCATCGACATACTTCAAAAGGCCAGAATATTAAATATCAACACATGTAACAGAAATATGAAATGCATTCCTATTAATTTCATAATTTAGTAAAATGACGTAAGCGAGGATTATGTGTCAGGATTAAAAGAAGGAATTGTCGAGCGTGTATGATGGGAGTTGCGTCGAAAGGGAGGCGAAGCGTGCGAAAGGCCAATAGAATTGGTGACGGGGCGGCAGGAGTCTAGCGAGACGGTGGCGGCAGTGGAGTCTGGCACGAAAGCGTCAGTGAGCGTCGCGACGCCGTGCACGGTCGTCAGGCGGCGTCTGGGACTGGCGAAAAGGCAGGAGCCGATACGAGACGAGGTGGGGTTAGAGGAGAGGCGCAGGGGAGGCAGTGTGTCTCGCGCGAAACAGCCAGAAGTAAAAATCCGCCGGGTGCAGCAGGAGCGCGCTGCGCGAAACTCCGCCCTGCAAGAGACCAGAAAGAGACAAAGGATTAGTGTGTGGGTAGAAGAGCGGCAAGAGAAAAAAAACGGCGAAGGGAAAACCGTGTGAAAAACCCATGGCGAGACTAGCGCCTCTGCTATTTGTTCCTAGCGCTCCTGCTCATTCCTGCATAGCTCTCTGCTGGCGACACTCGCCGGAGCCGGCGGCGGCGGCGGCGGCGGCGACGGCGCCTCAATGTGCCCAGAAGAAGACACTCGCCCCGTAAAGAGCCAATCTTTTCCGATCCTCTCATGCATTCTACCACCTACGCGCTGCTAGTCCTTGCTCCACTATTCTCTGCGACTGGTTCGACCCTTTCTCGTAATCGCTGGCCGTCACGCCCGTCGGCACTCTTTGCGCTCTTCTCTTGGATTCTACGCTACTTGCCAAAACGAGCCGCCAGCCTGACCGGCTACTCCCAAGCTTCTGCTTCTGCCTGCCTCGGACCGTCTTGCCACTCCACGCTAATTGGTGCAGCGCACCGTACGTCAAAAAGAAGGGTTGTGCGTGCGTGCGTGCGTGCGTGCGTGCGTTCGTTCAAGGCGACTACGCGTGCACATGATGCGTGCTCGCTGTCTCTCGTGCATCTGTGTTACGCCGGTACGAGGTGCTATTGTGGCTGCTCGCAGCTCTCTTTTCATCCCACCAGTGACTAATTAACGTTCGTGCACCATCAAAGGAGTTTATGAGTGGACCAGGCATTCGGCAAGGATAACACTGGCCCCAGTACCGAGTCCCTTGGGATACCTTGAGATCTTGCGCTCGAAACTGATATTGTTCACGCTGATCTCACTGTGGTATGTCATCCCATTCTACTAGGAGTGTTCAACCTATTATCGCGTCTGCAGCAGACTACGCTCTCTGCAAACAATGATTGTCACTCTTGCGCGTGACTCTTCTTAGATCTTTTGCTGCTCTACTCTGCTTTTAAGCGGCTTCAAAAGCCAGGAAGTGTCTTGCCTCTTTTTTTTAGATAGCGCAGAGTAATCATTGCGTTAAATACAAGAATGTTGATTGCAGGTTGAATTGAATAATGTAATCCGTCTAGTCCGACGCGAGCGACCGCGACCACTGCTCAAACTGATCGATGACACGCGCCTCGCTAATTTTAATTTCATCAATTCCATTTCAATTAAGCTTGATAATTCATAACATCGCGTTGCCAGGTCGCGATGATTGGTGTTCGATGCGATTCTTACTGTTAATACTGCCAAGCTGTCCAAATTTCCGAACAGTTATTTTGCCGCTCTTACGAGTGCACGGTTTGCTTGAATTTATAAAATAATATTGTCTAGTGTCGAATTATTTAGTTGGAAAGCAGCCAGTCGTTGTTTATACTGGCTTACCTTGTGCTTTGGAAAGTACAGAGCTTCGATAATCCGTCATGCAATATCATCGATATTACGGGCTCCGATCGGGCGTTGATCGAACAATCTGCGCACTATTTATTAGAACATCGTCTTGCTATTAATGCAACTTCGCTCTTGAAAAATCTATCCGCGATAAACTATAACTACTAAGAATAATCAAAGTCTGATCCCGCGAACTTGCATCAAACTAATTTCGGTACATCATTTGAACCCAAGTTCAGTGTAATTAGCATACTGTTTTATTTTCTTAGTACGGAACGACGAAGCGACACGCGTGGACGCACATTCTTTCGGAAACGGTGAACTTTCCAATGATCAGGGTGATAGACGTCCTATTGCAAAGAAACTGGAAAAACGGTAGCTGATCCAAAACAACAGACAAGATAATGTTCAATCAACGAGCTGATAACATCATTGCTGATACTTTAAAGCGTCCTGCGTGCCCCATAGTGAGGTGGGGTGGGACCTATAAATTAGAGAGGAGATTATGACCGGCTCTTGTCGAGTCAGAGAATTCTCGATTTTCTGGCATTTCGGTAGTCTCGGACGGGCCGGTCGCCTCACCGTCTATCTTTCATACAACTGCTGACACCAGTGGGAAGAGCCCTGCGAATTTATGGTAATTAATGATAATAATAATGGGTGACTTAAAAGTGGCGAACTTGGGCCAGGCTGCGTCCGCCGCATGCTCGATGGCAACGAATTTTTTGGCTCCGGTGAAAACTGAACGGGAGATTTATGAGAACTCAATGCTCGAGGATGACCCCAATGCCAATTCGGTGATACCAACGTCGCAAGAGGACAAGTCCATACCGAGGTGGGGCCCCAATCACAAGGGTGCCCAGGAACTTAAGAATCTCTACAGCACGGGTAATTTCATTGTAAATCTTAGACAGCTTACGCAACGCGTGTCTTTCGAACTGTTATGTACATAGCGATAGCAAGTGGTGTCTTTGACATTGATGGTTATTCTTATACGTAACATTGAAATTTCCTGCGCGAATATAGCAGCTATACTTGATATTACAAAGACGATATATTAGAGAAACTACTCTCGATTTTGCACTGCTCGTTGCAATTTTGTAGAAATCAGGCAATTAAAGCTGGTAATTAAAGAGAAAGATTTAATTGGATTAATTCTAATTTTGGCAGCTATACAATGTTTAATTCAGACATAATTCACGTGTTACGAAACTTAGAATTCAATTATCATATATTACGCACCTTTCTTTCAACGATAAGCTTTTACCCCTGGTTGTGTATCTATTTCTAGGAAAGAGGACACAAGAATGTATTTGTGTCAGTGTCTGTATGACACTCATAGTGGTCAACTCCGTATTTATCCTCGTCAGGTTACGGCTAGAGAATTTGAGTTCAATAGCAATAGCAGCATTGTGTGGGATTCTAACAGCAGACTTTGGTTCTGGATTGGTCCACTGGGCAGCCGACACATGGGGCTCGATCGAGTTACCACTTCTTGGGAAGGTGAGTTCAAAAGAAATATATAGAATGTATTTATTTCATATTTTCGTTCACTTTATTGAAATTGTTCTCACATGTGTATAACAAATTTTTTGATTGACACTATTATGTTTTCATTAGAATTTCTTGAGGCCTTTCCGGGAGCATCACATCGACCCTACGAGTATTACAAGGCACGACTTTATAGAAACAAACGGTGATAATTGCATGGTGACGATTCCATTTTTTTGTAAATTAACATGGGACTTCCTCGTGCTCCCGGAGCCCGAGGTCGAGCAAAAGTTCGCTTGGAGCTGCTATTGGTTTTTACTTGCACTCTTCGGTGCATTAACAAATCAGGTAAACATCCAAAGCACTGTGAAAATTTCGATTAGCCAACTATTTCTATTGTGTTAGATTTAATTATACGAACTCGTAATTGTGCGTATCTGTACTAAATAACATTGCAGATTCATAAGTGGTCGCATACATACTTCGGTCTGCCCGTCTGGGTGATATGGTTGCAAGAGCACAGAATTATACTACCTAGAAAACATCATCGAGTGCATCATGTAGCGCCGCATGAAACGTATTTTTGCATTACCACTGGCTGGTTAAATTGGCCACTTGAAAAGTTGCACTTTTGGTACATACTGGAAACTATAATCGAGAAAGCTACTGGCTGCAAGCCCAGAGCGGACGATTTGAAATGGGCGCAAAAGCGATCTTGAGAATTAATGTGCTTTACTCTGACGTATATATATTTTGTTACACGAAAGAGTTATTTAACGTAAAACTTAAGGACTCAACGAATTTCAATGACGTCAGGAATAGAAAGTTCCGTGGGAAGCATGTGGGAGGAGAGGATCAGGGAATAACTGATCGTAATAATGGAATATGAAGTGTATATTCCACTTTTTTAAACTAGCACTACGAGGCCTTCTCTGACAACAGGTAGTACGGTGAAAGACAATTAGTATTACTCGAATATGCTTTTTAAATTTACACATTTATAACGACTCGTATGCAATAATGTCAGAAACCTGTGAAAATATCAAACTGTATACTAGTTATTGACTAGTAACTACTATTGATATGGTTTTGCACTGCACAATCAATATGTGGGCAACACAAACCTAATGAAAGAGATGGACTAAGAATTGATTGTTCTAATGTAACTTATAGAATAATTGCAAGGCTACTGCAGTGCCTAAACACAAGTTCCGGTATTATCACCAAAAATCAGACGCACTCCTGTACAATGCTTGCATCTGCAAACATTATAAATAATGTAATACGTTGAAGCGTTACATCTATTTACGCGCCTGTAAATGTACGCGCATAATTTCTACGACTTAGTTTATACTTGTTATTTATAATTAACCGTATGGTAATTAAGTGGAAGCAAGCTTTAATATGGCGATTGTCACTAGAAATGCTGATAGTTGAATTAAGTTTCGCTGTTTCATAGAATCGTCGCTTAAAGTGTTTAAGTACATTTGATTGGTTTTCCCTGAACCTTTATAGATTCGAACCGATTGTGAAATCGTTCCTAATATTTTACTACATTGTGCCCTAGTCGGGATCGATTTCTCAACAATCATGTGCTGACATATTTTTTTACAAGATATAAATTCATAACATTAAACGTTTGACGAGACGAATCAAACATTTTATGTAGTTTCTTGCAGTGCTGAAAGGCATCGGCAGTTGTTTTCTGCAACATACATTGCTTAGCTCACAACGAATGGTCTAACGAATATGAAAACAATAAGGTGCTAAATATAAGTACAACTTTCGGGTTCAGGGACCAAAATGGGCCTATCGCTCTGTGCGACAGACTTCTGAAGCATTGGTTTGATTTGGGTAAAGTATACTGATAAGCAAAACTGGTGCGGTTGTGGCCCAATCTGTCGTTAAGTGTCACAAGTGTTTTTTGCCCGCAAACTCTATTCGCACATTCTGCGCACAACTTCTCGGCTGCTATGTTGCTTATTCGTAATGTTCAGTATACTTTATGCAGAGCTGTACCACAATATATGTTCCTCGCAAGTAACTGAGTAATAATATTTGAAACCAAAAAAATGTAGTAGTGATACAAACTGCAACTATTCTAAGAAATAATGATTGTTACTGTTGTTGTTATTGTTATAGATGAAAGGTACGAACTTGATAAAATTTATATCGCATTGCAATGCTGAGACCGGTAGGCAGGAGCTGTTTTTTTTTAAAAGCCATGCTGTAGTATAGTCAAACTATATATCCACATGGAGGAAAATTGGAGGCGACAAAAAAAGTTCTCGGCCAATTCTATTTTCGATCTAATATATCCGTGCTTATGCTATTTATTGTTACTTCAATTCAGTTTCAATTGTAATACAGAATATATTGAAACATGATTTAAAGGCTTACTGAAACAAGAATCTAGCAGTTATCGTGCGCAACGACGAATCTAAGATTTCTAGCACATAAACTCACGATTCCAAATGTCTTTATCCTGCAGTGACGCGTAAGATTAGAAATGCATTTGAAATCTTACACGATCACAGGTTGTACGGTTCGGAATAAAGTACCTTTCCTACATTCCAATAATTTATTCTGACCAATACAGCAAGAAGCGTTATAGGATGTACATTTGTGACTAGTGAAGTCGAACACCCGCTTATTTTTCAGATTTTGTATCGATACATATACAGCTGAAAGGATAACTCTGTGTCAAGGCATTTTATAGGGATAAATGTATTTCAACCTCAGTCAATATTAATACCAGCCTTATAGAAACGAATTCAAAGTGAACAAGTTTTTACAAAACAAATATATATATATATATATATACAAATATATACGCTTGATAAACAACGAATTAATTAAATTAAGATCTATTATTAAGGTCTTCATTGTTTCACGATCATTTAGGCAAAGCAAAAGTACACCTAAACTTATACATGATTTATTCTTCTGGAATACTACTAAGAGATAGCACGTTTATGCCGGATATTATAGTTTAAACAAATTACATGTGTAATTTTGATAACAAACAATCAACAATTAACTTAAACACCACATTTGGACATGTATACATAATATGTTACCACGCGTGAAATCTGGTATATAAAATAAATTGCAAAATTTGTATATTAGATGATATATGTAATATATTTTGACTGTTTTGCACACGTAAGGGAATATTTTGTCCGACATTAATTGTATTGCCAAAAACACTTATGCGAACTATCGGCGTTGTTTTTATATGATTATATCGACTAATCTGCAATAATATTATGCAAAACTATGAGAAACTCAACAATACATTGCTCTGATGCATTATTTACATCTGGCTTGCAGTTCTGCCCCATCATTTATCCACTTTGTAGTCTTCACACACGATATTCAGTCAGTTAACACATGTGCGCTGCTGCATACACGTAAGAAAAGGCTTGGTGACTTACCAATATTGTTCGTACGCTCATGCATTCCTTCTAACAATTCGATTCGCATGGCAAAAATTCGATCATATAAACAATGAATAATGCCGCACTTTCGTCGATAAACAGATGACTAACTAACTCATTACTGGAAATGCCAGATTTGCCGAAGTAACCGAAGCCAAAAGAAAGCTACGCGATATAATTTGATTTGCGCGCAAGTGTTGCCGAGTTGGCTGGCGAAAGTAGTTCCGGCTAGTTCCTAGCGTTCCTAGCGCTGCAGAATCGAGTTGGGATTGGCCGCACGAAATCGCCTGCGAATTCCACGTAGATAGATAAACATAGACGCGCACTTAATCCATTTCCCCAATGCTTCTCTCCAAGCGATTTCCGTGTACGCTCTCAGGATCGCTGAGCGGCATCGCTGCGAACCGTCGACAGCGTGGCAAGCGTGTAATACACCTGCGCTTATTAGATAACAAGATAATTACATATTCCCGCAAGCCGGTCGATCCGCAATTACATCCGGCAAATTGCACCGACTATTTCCAACAATAGGGGCCAGTGAGCATGCGCGATGCAGAGGCGCGCGCGCGAGCGAGCGAGCGAGCGCGTTATCTGCGTCTGTGTATACGCATGAGTTCGTGTTCGGAAGGAGTCGGAACCGTCGGGACAACTTGAGCTGCCGGTGGAGGGCCGTGAACGTTGAGAGGGCGACCGCTCGCTCGTCGTCTTTCTAAACAGTTGGCAAGATTTGTGCGTGCGGTGTGCGATGTTCGGTAGTCTGCCGACGGCGTCCGTTTGTAGAAAAGAGAGAAGGCATCAGGGGATTCCTTTGTCAGATTAAAGTAAAGGGAATCGACGGAAAGGAGAGATCCATCCGGGAAAGGGGCGCAGCGACCGAGCCAAGCATCGGTCCGGTGGTTGGCTTCGCTCGCGAATCCGCCGACTTCTTGTACTGGCCGCGGGTTTTTTCTTAGCCACAAGGTGAATAACAGTGGTAGATAGGCGAGGGAGAGCGAGACCGCGAGAGCAAGAAGAACAAGAGCGAGAGAGAGCGAGCGCGAGAACGAGCGAAGAAGAGACGAGAGTACGCGAGAAAGAGAGAGAGAGAGGGAGAGGGTGAGGAAAGGAGAGTGAGAGAGTGCGAGGCCCCCGCCCCCACCTCGGCAGGTTCGCGCCTCGGCGCCTAGGCGATCGCGGAAGAAAGGACGGAAGTAGAGAAAAGCACGAGAGAGAAAAGAAGAGAGATTGCTGCAGCGGGGAGGTTAAGGGGACGGCAGGAAAGGGAGAACGCGCCGTCCATCACCATGAAGCTCGTTGACCACGTGGTGAGGAGCTTCAAGGTGGCCAAGGTCTTTCGTGAAAATTCCGATCGCATAAACAGCATCGACTTCTCGCCGAATGGGGACACCCTCATATCCTGCTCCGAGGATGATCAAATTGTTATATACGACTGCGAGAAGGGCACCCAAGTCCGGACAGTCAACTCGAAGAAGTACGGCGTGGACTTGATTCACTTTACACACGCTAAGAACACAGCGATACACAGTAGCACCAAGATCGACGATACCATTCGATATCTGAGCTTGCACGATAATAAGTACATTCGTTACTTCCCTGGGCACAGTAAGAAGGTGGTATCGCTTTGTATCAGTCCCATCGAAGACACCTTCCTCTCTGGCTCGTTGGATAAGTCGCTCAGACTATGGGACTTACGCTCACCCAATTGCCACGGTGTCATGAACGTCTCCGGACGACCTGTGGCAGCGTACGACCCGGAGGGCTTGATCTTTGCAGCCGGTGTCAATTCTGAATCTATAAAGCTGTACGACTTACGCAGCTTCGACAAAGGTCCATTCGTCACGTTCAAACTGTCCCAGGAGAAAGAATGTGACTGGACCGGATTAAAGTTTAGCAGGGATGGAAAGACCATTCTCATCTCGACGAATGGCAGCACGATTCGTTTAATCGATGCTTTTCATGGTACTCCCTTACAGACTTTCGCCGGTTACTTGAATAACAAAGGGATTGCTATCGAAGCCAGTTTTAGTCCGGATTCGCAGTTTGTATTTAGTGGATCCACGGATGGCAGAGTACACGTATGGAACGCAGAGACCGGATATAAAGTCTGCGTACTGAACGGAGACCATCCTGCACCCGTGCAGTGTATTCAATTCAACCCGAAGTACATGATGCTAGCATCGGCATGCACCAACATGGCATTTTGGTTACCAACCGTCGACGAGAGTGCATAAATTTACCACGGCAGATGCAGAATATTGCCTGCAAGAATAATGTACATGCTATGGAAACAAAGGCTGAAAACGACAGTTCCGGAAGAGGACGGTTGGAAGAGAAGACAACGGATAATTTGTGGATATCTCGAACGAATGGAACCTGCATTTACGTTATGTAGAGAGAAAGAGAGAGAAAGAGAGGGAGAGAGAGAGGAGCAATCAACGTATGAGACGTTGATGCTGGAACGGACCGAAGGAGTGAATGAGTCGCTGTGTGACAAAATAGATCGGCCAGTTTAGCTCCTTGGATTGACTTCGAGTACGTCGCACTGTTTTTAACTATTTGGTCTTTGTCATTGTCGTTTTCATCGTTGTATACTCTATGGCGCGATGAACGCGACCATTTCATTACCTTCTCGATGCTAAAAGAAACCTGAAATGCACAGTCGTCTCAGATTTTCAAGGTAATAATACCCGGATACTCTTGGTATTCGGATGTGTCGTCTTGTGTACATAATTTCTTCTTGTGTACCTGTGTGTAGCATAATGAACGGGAATTACTATACACTGAAGAACATAGTGAAATGCATATGTCCTCAACATTGTATGAGTTCGTAGTATTATACTATAAAGATTCATTATCATCTTTTCACTGGTTGTATATACTATGAAGATAGATACTGAATAAGTTTTCTCCATTTCCACGAGCACGAGGCCCTTCTTAATTGTTATTATTAAGGGCCACCTAGAACTCATACACAAAGAATTACGCTGATATCCATCAAAGTACCAGAATTTCCGAATTCCATAGACTCACCACTGGCGAACTTGTAGTTAGTCATATTTTATAACTAGATACAGCTACAACTTCGCGGTTCAGCAACTCGGACCTTCTTGCTTCGAACATCGACTCTAGAGCATGTAAAAATCATAGTCATACATTGTATTTGTGTGGTCGTTTCAAGAATTAATCTAGTATTGAATTCTGTGTACACACCAACCATTCACACGACACACGATAGAACAATTATCGTTGCATAGATCTATACATCTATCTATTTTCATGATGTCGGTCTCGGAAAAGAACTATTGTAATCGCTGATATCGCGCATGGAGAAATGAGTGCGATCGTAAATACTTCTGTCACACGTTGAAAACCGAGAACTCTACCAGATCATTCCGAAAATTAGTCTTCACTTATAAAAGCCGTCCGAAATCAAGTGTTTCTTGGACATCATCGATGCAGAGATTCTCTGGCATCGTATGCTTATGCAATAATTCGTTAATACCGTGGAAAAGCATATCAGCCGAGTTTTTCTTCATTATTGCGCAACACACACGATTAATAGATAACTTTTAATTAATGGTAGGGAAGTGTTTCTACGTTTTTGCGATCACCATGTGAGAACAGGCGTAACAGTCCAAAAAATGTAATACCTAAAACTTATACTATTGTTATGTTATTTCGAAATGCGACATCGTTCTTAATCTACATGCGTGGAACCGGCGGGCCGGGAGTCAACAAAAACATTCGATGTTACTAGGAGATGCATTAGGTGTAATTAATTCATGGCAGTACGGATAGGTGAATCCTAATGTGTATGTCCTTCCGACAAGGCATTCTTTCTATCTAACTGAAATAGGTGCGACTGGATGGGCAGACGTTGCGTCACCAATGAGCACGCTGCTGACTCTCTCTGTATCCTTCAACATTGCGATGTAGTACAATTTCTACAATTACGAGCGTACATAGAGCTGTCATAGATCATTTTATGTACTCCGAACTAGTGAACGTTACTTTTATCATACTAGCATGAAGTGTCGCACTGACGCGTGCAACTTTTACATTGATGCAAAATTACACAACTGCATTGTGGTTGTGTAATTGGCGCGTGCTTATTGGCAACCGGCTCATGTTCTGTCCATTCGTTTATGCGTACCCGGCTCTGATATACGTGTAAATACCACTATACGCATTATATCCTCTAGAATTTCTAGACATTTCCCTTAACATACGTTTATGCAGGAGTAAGTGATTATAATAATCTGTACGACAGCGCGCGTGAAGATGCACGGCATGCACGGTTGCACCGCAGCTGTGCATTCTGCCACCGAATCTGTGGTTTGCACGAATAATCCACGTATGCTTGTCATTTCTCTGTTTATATGTATGTATGTATAGAATGTATGTAAGTATGTACGTATATGTGTTTCTCTCCGAGTTCCGCGGGCTGAAGCGCGCATACCTCCGTTGAGTGCGCAAAGGCTTGCCCCCTTCCTCCGTTGTAAAATAGTATTTTTCTAACAGCGAAGTAACAATATGCGCAAAGGTCGCGGTCGTAAAAAGGGGTGCGTCCAAACGTTAAACAACGGCGAAGGTGATCGTAGTATTTCGGGCAAGAACTAGAAGAAAAAGGAGACACGGTCGAATTACTCTGTTCGCTAGAGGACGGCGGGCGTGGCGGCAAACTTGTGTAATCGTGCACTAAAAGGCATGTCGCCGTCAAGTACCGCCGCAATTGTTCACGTACATAGTTTAAAAATGTTTACGGGAGATGAAATACTGCCAATAAGCCCTCATGAACATTCAGCCAAGGACCCTACGCGGAAAACTTGAAACTATGCAAGCATGCAAGACACTGTGTTCCCTTGTCCTTAAGGAAAGCAAACTAATTGTATATAGTCCGCGTAATTGTAGGCGGAACAGTAGCCGATCCACAATCGTGCTTCCGAAACTAGAGGCGGAAGTAGATCGTTCACTGATCGTAAATCAGAACTGATTTAGATTTATTTCGAGGCCCTTTCTCTTTTGAAATTATCCGACAGGGTCGTGACTACGCGATAACCCCGTCCTTCTACTTTTGGCCCGCGTCACGAACCTTTTCTGTACATTCAAATAATTGTTTCTTGCAACAGCAATGCAAACCTGTTCAGTGAAATTATAGTCCTCCTTTGAGAAGCATACCCAAATTTGCCGATGAAACTCCTCATGCTTACGAGAAAAGCTTTATCACGCTTTGAAAGTACAAAAGAACAGATTTATAAGTGGAAGGAAGATAAATCATGCTTCACGCAACGTCCAATTTACGACCCTTATTTTAGTAATCGATTTATACGATCATTTAACATGAGGACTTAGATATTGAACTGCGATTAATATACATACACAATGTTAGCATCCAATGTGTACAAAGGTGTCTTTCACGGAGAATGATTTTGAAAAACGGTTTTAAATGTGATGAGCCGGCGATGGACTATTTATACCTCTGCTTTCTGGTTCTCAATGCAGGGTTCCATTTTAGGGTGTGCAATTTGAAAGTCTGCGAAAGTATAATTTGGACAATTTCTAAGTCCTTCGTTATCCACTCGTATGAATCGACACTGGTGCGCAAGAAATTGATCAGGCACCGCGCGTAGTACCAATTTTCACAGAATCTTTCCAGTTTTGTGCGTTTCATGAAATGAGAATGTATACCTATCTGTGCACTAAGGAAAGTCAACCGATGTCTTATGAAGTAAGGCAGATGCATACTGAAAATTGTCTTACACCGATGCGCGCACCTCTATCGAGGACACGATAGCGAATGTCTATCTTCCAAATATAATATAGAGTAGGTACAGAATCAATTTCGAAGTTTTAGTAAAGAATCACGGTGATGAACTTCCAGATACGAAATAATCTCATTACTGTAAATATTTGAATACTGTGTGGACTTTTAATACGCGACTTTCGACAATTATAGGAAAATACCGATTTCAAATTTTTCATCGTTTCTACTCGGCTTATTTCTTGAAATGCGTAGATCTCAAGAGTATGAATAAGAATGTAAAACTTTATTTATACTTACATTTGTATACAGTAAATGTGATGTAATAGAACAGGCTCTGTATGTATTGTATTATTCGTGCCCAAACATTCGACGTCAAAAACACATTTAGTGAAAACCGGCACACGGAAGTCAAAAGGATGAGAGAGAGAGAGAGCGCGTGTGCCGCGCTTTACTTTTTAACGATGACAATATCAGAAATAGAGAAACAATCACTGGTACAGTGTGAGAATTACAATTGAAATAGTCAAAAGAATGATATAACGATTGTGTACGCGTGTAAATTTTCCTCCGCTGATCTTTTACATAACACATATCAACGTGTTTGTTCCCACTTTGTACTGGGCCATTTGACGAAGCGATGTCACTCTATCCATACAAGGACAAACATGTCATGGAATTCGTGTTACTAGTACGGCGGATCATTTTAGTAGTTTAGAGCGCAAATTAAATTATATTTTTTATTTTTATTTAAAACCACCTTGATTCAACGCACGAGTATAAAGAAAAACAATAAAATACCTTTTTGTACATCGAATTTCTGGTCTTTATTTATTTTCTACACTTTCGATTCTCACCAACAGATAGTTTTTTCAACGCAGTATTCTATCTCTATGCCTACCCTGGATTACCCGAAAATCAGTGACGGTAGAATTTGGTAAAAGTTGAAGAAGTAAAATTCCTCTAGCAAAAAAGTTATAAAATTCTTTGACACCTTTTTGTAGCATTACGATAATAATTATAGACGACTCTCATACTTACAAATTAGTTTTATTCTTTAGATTTATCACATAAATGGTATAATTGTTTTTCTTCATCAGAAATGGGTGAGGGAGCATTTGTCATGAGATCGCGTCCCTCTATTGTTTTTGGAAATGCAATCACACTTTTAATACTTTTCTCATTACACAGCAAACAGGTCAATCGATCCAATCCTTCAAATAAAGAATGCATTGTAAGTAAAAGAGCACTTGTCAAATTCTTGGGGAATCAAGAAAATATTTACCTAAGGCAATACCACCGTGAGGAGGAGCACCACATTCAAGAGCATGAAGCATATAATACATACTATTGTGAGGTATATTTAACATTTCCAGTATTTGTTGTTGAAGTTTCGAATCATGGATACGTATTGATCCACCTCCAACTTCAAGCCCATTTATAACTAAGTCATAATGTAGTCCTCTTACCTAAAGAATTAAATAAGCCAGCGATGTATTACATTTACTTATTGGTCCATAAAATGAAGAATTCAAAAAGCCTACCAAATGTGGTTGTGTGGATAAATAATGCATATCTTCTGGATTTGGTTGCGTGAATGGATGGTGATTCGATTCTAATGCACCCGTTGTCGAATCAACAGCAAATAATGGAAAGTCAGTGACCCATAAGAACTTAAATCCAGGCGTGCGAATTGTTACACCGGATTCTTCTACCGCATTAACGAGATTGATTCGCAGTGTTCCCAAAAGCTTTTGCTATGTACAGAAATAGTTATATATTATCTAAATTTATTTAAAAATCCTGTAATACTTACAACTTCTTCTTCTTTTCCGACCGCTAAAAAGATCACGTCGTCTGTTGTTATATCTAACTCGTTTCGTATTTCATCCGACATTAAATGAGCGGACAAGGACTCTTTGTTTTTCTGAATTGTTAATGGTGTTTTTGCTATCAGCAATTTTACGTTTGGATAATGTTCTTTTCGTACTGCATTTAATTGTTCCTTTAACTTGTTTCTGAGAAACCTCTGAAATGAATACAGGAAAACTGTAATAATTTCACAGCATATAGTCTAACGATATAATAATCATGTATTGAATGATTATGCTTGAATGTTATATTATGAAATCTTACAGCTGTTTTCGGTATTGTAAGGCCATATACTGTATTTTCATCGTCGGGTGATAATTTAAACTCCTCCTTTATAATAGCAGCATCAATGATTTTGGTCAAATCCCGGAGCTGTTAAAAAATAAGAAATGCGAATTTTAAATTTCTATGAACTTGTAATTTAAATCTTGTGTAATTCTTACTTGATATGGAATTCTCAAGTCTGGCTTGTCCGAGCCATATAATCTCATGGCCTCATTGTATGTCATACGTTGAAACGGAGCAGAAATACTCCCAATTTCCGCTGGCCAACAATGCTCCAAAAGATCTTCGGTCAGACTCATTATCCCTGAGCAGTCAACAAACGACATTTCAATATCAAGCTGTAAAATAATGGATTTTTGTACACTCCTTTTAAAAGAAACCATAAAAGCTTATAATTAAATGTACCTGTGTAAATTCTGGTTGTTTGTCGTATCTGCCTGTTTCATCTCTGTAACACCTAGCAACCTGAAAATATCTGTCACAGCCACCTACCATCAACAATTGTTTCAACTGTTGCGGACTCTGGACAAGCGAATAGAACAATCCAGGCTGCTGCGTAGGAACTACAAATTCTTGTGCTCCCTAAAACGTGGCGTAATTGATAAAACCTTGGAATTAGGCAGCCTTTCTTTCATGAAAGCACATATTACGTACCCCAGGTGTATTCTTGAAGAGTGTCGGTGTCTCAATATCTACAAAATGACATTCTTTTATCAAAAAGTCTCTTATGCTATGTATAAAGTCTGATCTCAGTCTCAAGTTTCTTTGCAGCCTTTGATCTCTTAACGCAATATACCTATATTGCATTTGCAAATTCTCATTGGACTTGTTATGTTCCTTATTGCACAATGGCAATATTTTGTGCGCTCTGTTCAACACTTCCAAAGTCTCAATAGATATTTCAATGTCGCCGGTTTTCATCTCTGGATTCTTATTCGTCCCTGGTCTTTCCTGAACTTTACCAGTCACACATAGAACACTTTCTAATGGCAAGTCTTCGATGATATCTTGCAAATCTTTTCTCTGAAAAGTCATCCGGACAATTTTTAACTATTTACAAACATTGTATGGAAAGTGAGATAAATTTCAACTTACATCTTCCGGAATATACAATTGTGTGATGCCATACGCATCCCTCAGAACTATAAACTTTGTTAGTCTCCTGAATTCTACCCAGCCGCATAATTTCACAGATTCCCCTACATGATTAATACCAAGTTCCCCACACGTACGAGTTCTCCATATGTACTTATTCACCGGACTTTCTGACTTCGTTGATAAGACTGTTGCATCAGCTTTCAAATTGTGTTGGGTTGCTACAGAAAGTTTTGTATGCCTCAGTCTAAGCTGTAACAGAATTTGGATACATGTAACGCTATAATAACAAAGCAGAAAAATTTATCCTAATAGCCATTTGGCAGCAGAATCTGACAACAAATCTGTATCCACCTGTGGCTCCGTTAACTTTATCTTTTTGGATCGGAGTCTCACATCAGAATCGGACAACAGATTGGCAGCACAAACACAGCAGAATCTGCTGCCGGATTCTGTCGCAGACCTGGTCTGTTTCTGTCACTAAACTAATTAGCAGGATTTGCTACATTTCTACTGCCAATCACATACCAAAATCGAATTTGACAGGTTATATATAAATATTCCGCAAAAATTTATTTCTAACGGGTTTGTCTATACATTTAGTGTTAATTATACATGGAATGTTTAACTTACAGTGGGCATCACTTGCGTTTGACAAAAGTATTGCAAGAACCGGTGGCTAAGCCGACAACGATTGTAAGATTTGACAGCGAACATAATGTAACAATTGACATAAACAATAATTAACAAATTAACTGTTAGTTTCACGCGCAGATAAAATGTACGTCGAGTTTTAGAAAAGACTTAATTTAGTTCTTCTTTCACTTTAACATTGTTTACATGTTACTTTATGTAAGGTTAGGTATGAATTCATTATTGGAGTCAAGATTTGTATTCGTGTTTGCATCCCCTCTCCTTTTGTTTCAGAGCCGTCAGATATCGAGATATCTCAATGGACTAACACAACAACAAATGTGCATGTGCGTATGTATTTACATGCACCAATACGTAACTAGTAATTCGTATATACTTTTAATCCTTCAAACAACCACTAACAACAAAAGCCAAGAAATCCTAACCTTAAAGTTCGTTTGTGTTTAGGTTCTGAAATTGTAAATCGATGGTGAGAACTTATTGTTAATTCAAAGTCGTACAAAGAAAACTATGAAAGAAGGAGCACATATTTTTGCCAATCCAGCGCAGGAGGATTATGTTCATGGAAATGGCGAGGTAGTTATTAAATCTAATTAAAAAATCTACCTCTCAAAATCTGTCTTTTCTAATTAGAAAGCACAGAGAGACACAGAGAGATGCTGCGTTGCACAGCTGAGCTCTGTGTTTCGGAGTGTTTAAATCTCAAATACAACAACTATAACAGTTCAAAGAAAACTGTTGTAGCTTCGCTTGGTTTACTATGAAACGCAACATCTAAACAGTCTAAAATTTGGAATAGAACATCTGATATTAGTTATACTGTTCAAAATTATGGATGAAACTTTAACCCTTTGCGGTTCAAGCAATACACGGCTTACGTGCAATTTAGTTGAGTCCCACTCGACATCGGACCGCAAAGGGTTAAAATGTTGGTAGTTTGGTGTATCAACTCACTCGAACACAACTTTTTCTTGTGTCCTGTTTGTACACTAGTGCACTGCTCTATTGCAAATGAAATACTTTGTGTCAAACAGTGTTACACAATGTTCCTCTGTGTGTTATTAAAAAGCACAAAATGATAGGCCAAACTTTAACACAAATAGATAAAAATGTTGTATGAAACCTTTATTTTACAATGTTCCTCTTGCGATTGACACAGGTGTGAAATGTAGAAGCGCAAACTTTCTGCAAATCCATTCATTCATCCATTGATTCTCACTTCTGAGTTAATTGACTGATAAATCATCTAGAATGTAGGATCCTTTGAGATATGTACCATCTGCGCCTGGAAAAAAGTCGCCTGGCTCTAGAATTTGAAAAGCGTGGCGCTGATGGGCTATGCCTTACAAGTCTGTTGTCTGTTCCTAAGTATCGGATTTTGAAGCAGCCATATTTTTGCCAAATCGGAGCCAGGTGCCTACTTTCCAAAGGCGAACAGTATTTAAAAGATTTATTGGTTTAATCTCTATTTAGGAATATTAAATAATTTAGGAATATTAAATTAAATTCTGAAAAATTCCATAGAAGAGTGTTAAAATTGCATGGGGAAGGAACATTCGTTCATTAATATTTACTAATTTTGTACTAATTTGTCAGAGTTGAATTGTAATAGACATTGGCGGCAGAAGAATCACCTGGCAAGCAGAAACTAAGGGGATGGTTGAACCGTCAACTACGAATAAAAATGACCGATGGACGAGTGTTAATTGGTGCTTTCTTATGTACCGATCGTGATGCTAACGTGATATTAGGATCATGTTCGGAGTATTTGTCCGAAGAACACACTGAAGAAAGGACACTTGGTTTAGTGATGGTTCCTGGTCGACATATTGTCACAATACATCTCGATGCTTAAGTATTTATGATTGTTTATATTATTCCTCGCACTACTTGATTTCATACATTAAGGAAATAATTGCCAGTGCCGTCTGTGAGATTAGTTTATTGTTCGACTTCAACTTAATCGCTTCTATGTACAATGTAATGAAATTAAAAATCCTATGTAAAATTAAGTAATAAGTAAGTTATAATTACTTAATTTACATCTATGTACAATGGAGTTTAATCCTTCGGTTGGTTGTCTTCGTCAGTCTTCGCTGCAAGTAAAGATTCTAAGTTTTTTGAAACTTCTTTGCAAGTTTTCATGTTATTAAGAATTTCACTTACTTTTTCTTATACACTCTTCTTGTATTTCCCAGTATTCTTGTTCCAGTAAAGACAGAGCGTTGAATTCTTGCTTTATATTCCTTAATGCATCATCTATTCGTTGGGACAGAGTAATGGACAAAGTATCCATTCCAGATAGATAACTTAATTCTGTTGCTGCTGTCGCCATTTTATGTACATAATCGACAAAGCCTGACAGCTTCTGATAGAGAGACATTAATTAAAAGTATTAATTTCTATATTCCAAGGATGTGCTTGAGTTTGATCTACGTTAACTGCAAATCTACCTACTGCCAAAGTATCCTTCTTCTCTTGTACCTGCGATCTTAATTCGACTATCATTTCCCAATGCGCATCGGTAACTTCAAAATGCAACGTGTCCTTCGACAGTGTTATTAATTGACCTAATAAAGCCCTAACAAATTTATTCCAAGTTCTGTAACTAAAGTTCTGCTGTTCTTTAAATGTTGCGAATAATATGATACGCCTTACTTATATTCATTACTAGTCGTTACGATAGCCATATAAGTAACAGTGAGCGCTTGAGTAGCACTGTTGACAGCATCCACAGTTGATTGCTTTATCATAAATTCATGCGTAAACTTTTTCAGATCCACAGGCTCAAATATTAACTTCTCTTCAATTGTCGGTTTCTTAGTATCATCGTCGCTGGTGTACATAAAACCCATATTGCACTGTTGGAATGTGAAACAATATCGTTCTTAATTGACAATTCTACTTTACACTTTGCGTGTCAACAAGAAAATACGAAAATACTAGTGTATAATGAATTTTACCACAATTGCGCTAGTTGGTTTGAGAAGTTTTTGTACTAGTCGTCGCAATGACATTTTGCAGGATTTGTCGAAGGAAATCGAAATACTTTAAATAAGAAGAACATCAATAAAGGTGAATGATCATTTATTTGACGAAATCAGGAAATTCGAGCGTGAATAAGAATGATGATTTAAGGCTATGAAAGGTTTGTGCGCACAGTTGTACTGTTGTGCGCGATGCAGCCACTGTGCCAGCGCCGCAACAATACCGCGGTACTCTACCGTACTTTGAAATATTCCTCTGGCACAATTGGTGATTACTTTGTTTCATGTTTGTTTTACAGTTGCACTGTCAGTTTAATACGCATCTATTTACAAAGCGGGCAATATTTCATTATGAAGTTAAGAAGCATATATAATACTTGAATGCAGTGAAATGTAATTGTACGTAATTTTGAAGACGTGGCAATGAAATTACTAAACGGACGCAGTATTCTTTGATATTTTAGACATCTTTATTCTCACTATAGTTGCTATTCAATTTGGCCCCTGACAGCTTCTGTTTCAAGTAGAACCAATTATCGTAGAATGAGACTATTTTCTCGCGGCCCTTGATTTGTAAGTGAAACAGGCTGAAATAGGCGATGTATGACGGAAATGATGTACTTGATTATAATCTTGGATAGTTTAACTTTGTAGAAGAAGAAGAAGAAGAATATACATATTTATTTACAGCTCGGAGAGAGAGAGAGAGAGAGTGTCAGAGTATTTTTGTGGACAAAATAATTCCCTTGTGCCGCTTCTCGCAGAATATATATTACACATTTCTTTTTATTCGCTTAACTAAATAAATAACATTTAATAAATTTGAAATACAATTTCGCAGATTGGAATGATGTAAACTACTTCATACTGAATGCTGTTCAGTGGCAGATTCTTAACTCGAACTCCCTTGCTAAGAAGGCTAAGTTAAAATGGTGTTTAGGAACAAATGTTCTTTGATAATTGCAATTTACAATGAATAACACATTTCTCACTCGCAAAGTGCACTGCCACACACACACACCGAATGCTCGAAAGCTATATATAGTTGCAAACTGATTATACTGTAGTAGAAAAACCTTACATCGGCAACTAAATGTATAAAATGCACGAAGTCTTTACCTCCATTAAAAATGATTATTATTGTAAAAAGGATTGTTTCATATGTATGCGTAGGTATGGTAGTTGTCACGTGTCCTTCTCAAAAAGTCACATCATGAGCTATGTTATCTATCTATGTATATGTACGTATCTGAAAGTGTTATCACAATTAAGTACTATATTAACAATAGAGTAGAGACCGAGTAGAACGCTCGCAGATCCCTGCATTTACGTAGTACGGATACGTCTAAGAAACGTATTAATATAATTGCGATAAAACAATGTCAAAAGTTAGAGAAATTTCTGTTTAGGTCGAAGGAACAGCTCTCCTAGGCAATTGATTCTTGGCACTTGAAAAGTAAACTTTACGCAAACGAAACTTTCCTTATTTCTCAGCGGTAAGATTGTACGTCATGTTTTGTTTCGTTGTTGTTCCCTTTTTAGAAAAGCGAAAAGAATAGTTTTAGATTTATCCAACCAAAACGTTCGTGATAACTTAAATAGAACCATACCTCGTATAAATTACACACGTGAAATAATTTAAAGAGTGCTACCAACACATCATTGAATTTGATTTAGATTCTTAAATGCTTCTTGAATGTCCTACAGTATAATATAAATTGTCTAGGTTACTGACCAACTTGTCTGGCCAATAATTCTCAAGTGATCCACTCTTAATTCAATTTCATCCTTATAGTTCCTGGTGTATTTCCTCTTCGGAAGCTTCCGACTTTGAATGCTCTTTCTCGGTTTCTGATTGTGCTATTGTGTCGTCCGATGTACTCGATTCTCCTGTTGATTTCTCCCCTTGAGACTCCTCGGTCTCGGCCGATGTACTTTCTTCTTGCGATTTTTCCGTTTTTGAGTCAGATTTTGGTACTTGCTCATCGCCGGTGCTATTCGTAGAATCTGCCGTTTTTTCACTCGCATTTTCCGTCTGGTTTGTTGCAGCCTCTTGTTTCGGCCGCCAAATTTTTGCTTTGTTCATTAAATATTTCACTTCCCGATCAAGCAGTGCCATTTTATTCGCTATATCGCGCACCTTGTATTTTACAGGTTCGTACAATGGAGTTCCTTCGAATGATTTCATAACGAGATTATAAAAATCCTGAAAGGGAATAACAATTTATTATTTAATGTAGAAAAACGATTGAAACATTCATCGTAATTTACTCTTATGTGTTACTTACTCTCGTTTCATTAATTGCCTTTTCCAATGTATCAATTTCAACTTGCGTGAAGATTTCATTAGTCAGACTTAAGTTGCGCATATTGTTCAGGAATATCGTGCTCCCATTTAACATAGAAAACATGCCTTTTAACACTTCAGGACGTTCTTTATGCTCGTACACTCTCTCATAAACATCATTAGCTAATTTTTGAAGTTCCAGTAATTTCTCTTCGTAAACCTCTGCATTTGCGTTGAAACCATCTTCGTAAAGCCATTCGGAAACTTCTGAACATGCTTTCAATATGTTCGCTGCCTCTTCGGATGTAGCAGCGGCAGCATATTCTTCAGTTTCCAATTTTTGTTGTGCGTCGATTACGAAAGTTTCTAAATTATTCAAGGCTGTCTCGCGGCGGGTCTTTTCGAAATCGTGCAAGTCCAATCGCCGTAATCTGAAACAGGTTTCGTTATAAAAAAGAGAAAAACTGTTCACTGAATCATGCTATAATTAATGCTTATGATAAATATCGAGAATGTCCTTTTATTGATTGGATAATTCTGTAAGTTCTTATAAAATGACATACTTCTCTCGTGATTCTTGGAGTTTATCTCCAACAAGAACCTGTGCTCCTAACTGAGTTTGTTCGGAGCCAATCGGTTCCTTAATTGTTACAATAGTTGACTTCTTGTCTTTCTCTGGTTTTTCCGTTTTGTTCGAGGTTTTCTCATCGGGAACAGTAGTGTCATTTTTCTTCTTTGCCTTCTCCTCATCCTTTTGTAAGCCAGGATACTCCGGTTCTTCATGTACTGGTTTTATATCCTCTTTTGGCGGTTCCTCAACTTTTTCTGTAGCCTCTTTGTCATCCGAACCTAAAAGATTAGTTTAACATAATCACCTTTCGCCTTATATATTTCTAAAACTTTTTTCGTCTCCCTGAATAATGATTTTTCCTATATAATGTATCATTGAAACATTTTTCATTGATTTCGGTAGTGTGTAGTGTGTGGTAATTAACATGCGTCCATAATTCAAGAACTCTTGTGTACAACTACGGTCAATAATTCGTTTATGCTTGCAAAAAATGACTTAAGTATTTAACACCCAACAAAATCTTCATACTGACTCGAGTATGTACTTGATACCATAGAGTAAATCAACAGGAGCAACATAGTTACTATTTAAATGAAGACGTAAACAAAAAAAAAACAGAAAAAAAAGCTGTAGTTGTATCATTTTTTGCAAGACATTCTGCACACACCTGCAAAGAGTTTACTAATAGTTGAACCAAGTATTGAGAAAGTACCCTCTTCTTCGCCTTGAGCCGCACTCGACTTCTCTGACACTAGTTCTACATTAACTAAATTCAAGACACCACTATCATCCATATTGAAGTGTGCTTTTATCCCTTTGCTCTCAGCTCCCTCCTTAGCATGCTTCTCCAAAGCTGCAGCTACGCCTTTCAATACAATTGTTGATAAATTTAAGTTACCGATGGCACTAAAAATAGAACATCCATAATGAGAAATTGTGTAAACAGAGTCTCTTATAATATACGTGTCAATACAACTTACGCAATTTCATGCGGAGGTAAATAGTCTAGCTCAGCAAAGTTAACATTAAATTGAAAGTCGTCGGTATGTTTATTGAAGATTATTATCTTTTTCTGAGGGTATGGGTTCATTTTATTGAATAATGTCTTCTTTACCTGAAAGTGAAAAGTCAGTTATTAGATGACATCTTTTTTAAAAATTACGGGTTTCAAATTATTATCATTGGAAAATAGCAATGTTGATCTTAGGTGATATTTGCTTACTTGTTTCATCTTATTGTCTACGAAGCGGTCGAAAACAATTTGGATAGGAAAGAGTACTGCATCTTTCGTTACAAATTTCTTCACTTTAAAGCCCTGACTAAGATCCGCAGCTTTGTATACTGCTCCCATAGCGGCTGCTTCATCCGTGTTAATGTTTTTCGATAATTCGGTAGTCACGAACTTGCTTAAATGCTCTTGTACTTTCGGCATTCTCGTACCCGCTCCCACCAATACAACTTGCGATATAACTTCCATCGCGAGCCCTAGAAATATTTGTAATAACAAAATTAGAATGGTCTTCAAAAATCGAAAATCAACTTTATCACAGCTTTTTCTTAAGAGGAAGCTTTGCTTTACAAAGTCCTATTAATGAAAATTCGAGAAAACAATCTAGAAGTTTCGTAGAGTGCCTTAAAGTTATGAGATTTCAGAGGAAGAAAAGCAACATCAAAATTTTATGATTATATAAATTAAGAAGTATTGTTGGAAAAACTGTAATCTAAGGATTTTAAAGTAGAAGATCGGCCCTTTAAAATAAGCACATGCAGACTATTGTAGTACTTTTCTTTTCAAAGTCACAGCTGCTCAAATATTGGCAATTTTTTTAACAAATTTAGTGATCCATTGATTTTGTGGGGTTCTGTATAAAGTTATTTGTACCTGAAGTTTTCAGTGCAATCTTGACAGGATTGGCAACTCGTTCAAACATATCAGAACATAGTTCTTCCAATTTTTCTCTGGTAACCTGTAGCTTAAAATCTTGCTCGTCCAGTAAACCTTCGACTTGAGCGAAGTGGTCGGAATTCGCACTGAGGACATTCTTAACACGTCCGGCTTCCTTAAATAGTTTGGCCATGGCTCTTGCATTATTAAACACCGACTGCGAGGTTTTATTCAAGGCGTCAAATTGTTTGGCCAAATACTGTTGCAATCTAATTTGTACTTCCAATCCTCCGAGAGTTCTATCATATCCGACACCCAGAATTGCTACGTGAGGATTCGTTTCTAGAAAGCCTCTTTCTTTTGTCTTGACATTCTGATAACTGACAATAGTTGCTGTCGTGCTACTAGCTCCCATATCATAGAACATTATGTAATGCGCAGTCTCATTTATTTCTCTAGAACGGAATATTCCATAGTTTAGCGCTACAGCTGTGTAATCATTGATCAGCTGTAAAACTTTCAGGCCGGCGAGTTCAGCAGCTTGAATCAGCATTCTCCTCTCGATTTGATTGAAAAATCCTGGGACAGTTATTACCGCGTCGTTCACTTTTTGACCGGCGGAAATTTCAGCGAATTCCTTTCCCTTATGCAAAATTTGTGCGATTAACTCTTCGGGTGTGTAAGTTGTATTTTGATCGAGCTTAAACGCAATGGTGTTTCTCTCCTCGTCGGCAATAATATCATAGTACGGGAACCTCTGTCTATACAGTTGCACCATCGGATGATCAATTGATTTTCCTAATAGGTCTAATATGTATGAAAAACTGTTCTGTGGGAATCTAACTCCTACGACTTGAGCATCTTCTCCAAAACTCCTCTCGCCATTTCTAAACGCTATCGTTACTGGTGTCTTCCTCTTAGATTCCTTGTTTAAAGCTATCTCCATAGGAACCCCAGGCTAAATTAACAAATATCACACGTATTAACAAATATTACTTTAAAGCTAGAACGCAGTAAAGTATCGTACGCATATAAATATGGATAACTTCTTACTGAAACGATGGCAACTTTCATCCATTCGCTACCAATATCAATACTCATCACAGCGACTTGTTCACTGCTTTTAATCAGTGTAACAAAAACCAGCAGTGCCCACCACGCCACAGCCATGCCTAGTTTGTTGAGTTTCATCTGCGCGCAAACAGAAACACGTTATTATTTTAGTAAATTGTACGTAAGTTAGCGGAAACGCATCGAAATTCATGACAAAGATTCATATTGTTTAATATTCTTTCGGTAAATATTAATGAATGTACGCCGATGAGTAAATAAATAGACTTCTAAACTGGATAGAATCGACAATTTTATACCCTCGAATTACTTTGCCCGAAGAAACAGATGTAATCGTGTCAATAATTGTTATATCGTCGGAAAGTGTTACAAGAAGCAGCGACAGTAAAAGACTAGTGCGGATTGAGGATGTGGCAGCAAAGGGTATGATCACATAAAAAAATGTCGCCAACACATCGTAAACGATTTTATATGCGCAAAAGGCGGAGCCGGTATGTGTACTCGATAATATTTTCGGTACACGAGGACAACGATCTGTCAAGTACGGTTATAATAGCCGGACGTTCGATGGGAAATCGAGGACTGATCATCTCTCGTTACTTACATTTGATTCCTACTGGCGTTATCACGTAACAAACACTTAGTTGTATTTAAATCATGAGGTATCAATGCAGAATACTTTCGGTTCTTTGGAAGTAACAAAAAAATACGTCTTCCTTTCAACGTTCTCATGAAACTGAACAAGCCATGTGTTTGTGTGGCACAATGCCATTGGTAAAACGAAGCCGATGAGAGCGATCAGATTGGTCCGCGTTGGCGAATTGAAAGCAACGGTATCACATCCCGGCATCCCCTCCAAATCTCCAGCTTGGTGACAGGGCTTACTTTTCAAATGAGATTACAGATTTTTTCCTTTATTCAACCAATGACAGTCGTAATAACGACTGATGAGAAATTATGCAAGTATCCGAGCAAATAGATTGACATTGCAAAATTCTTATTCAAACTTTTCAAGGAAATTATATTAAACAGCATTTCAACTCCACTTGAGAAACTCAAATACTTGAAAAATAGAATTTCTTTGACACATATTCCAAACTCAAACTTTTATATTTCAGAATAAATAAATTTTTATTACGATTTAGTTATAGTAATTATTATCCTAATTTTTGTATATCAATGTTACTAAAAAATGAAGACTGTGGGGAGATGTAAAAAAGTTTGCATCACAAGATTGTTTTAGTACAAATAGAATGCAGATTTATTACCTATCAAATGAATTTCTACATCATATCGTAATGTCTATTGTATGCAGTAAATACATGGATTTATATGCTTGCACGTGTGAAATGGGTTACCTAAAATTTCCTCTTCTACAAGTGGCGAACAGAAAGTATACAAACGAATGAAGAGTATTATTTCATTTCAACACAATTATGTCCTTTCCACATCTAAAGTTCTTAATATTGAATTAATGACTACTTTGTTTGTTTTAGCTTTTATAGAATTGCAGTTCTTTATGAAAATGTATAAATATTAATACGGAAGTGACAATTAAGGCTGATCACCACTGATCCTCCACACGTCCAAATTTATAGGTCAACGAACCTAAGAATATGAACACATTCTGTAGAAATAGACCCACTCCAGGCCAATGATGCGTTGCTCCTGAAAAGAGCAAATATTTTTCACGATGCATCTAAAATAATGTTACTGTGATATAAAATATATCCCAGGCTCTTCCAAAAATGCAATAAATGACTGCAGTTACCTTGTAGAGCAGATAAGAGTGAAAATGGCTGTTTTCAAATTTGGAGTTCAGTTTAAAGAACTCAACTCCATTTGAGTTCTCAAAGAAATTCAAAAAACTGTGGACCAATAAGGTTCACAGTTCTTTTACAGTATCATATTAGTCTACAGTTTTTTGAAACTCTCATCCAAATTTGAAAATAGCCATTTTCATTCCTGTTTCCTTCAGTACAAAATGACCAAAGTCATTATGACATTTTTAGAGCACCCTGTACGTTAAGATGCTATTAATTCATTTTACCTGCAGCAACGAAATTGACAAACAAAATCCAACAAGCAGCGATAACTGCAGCAAAGCCTATCACGAATCCTATAAACAACCAACTCCTCGCTCCCCTAACTCCTAAACATCCACCACTGGTGTCATCCCTTATTTGCGCATTTGTCACGGAATTAACCCTGTTGAAAACATCAGTATCAGTAATCGCACATTCAAAGGATGCTAAATATTCATACGACACTCATCTATTACAGTGACACTCACATTAACAGCGATATTGTACCAAACACTCCGCATATATGATAAGCATTGGACATCTCATCGGGATACTTTGCGTGCGCATCAATAATAATCCACCAGCCTACAAAGAACTGAAATGCACGAATTCTAATTTATTTCAATGATTTATTTTCGACCAGAAAAAATGTACGAATTATACATTAAAATTAAAACTGTTATTGAACATTGGGAGATATTAACCCTTTGCACTCGAGGGCTCCGGTGCGGAGCCATTTAAAACTTGTCTTCAAACTCAAGGGCTCCGCTATGGAGACAATGCAAATAATTTTTAGTTCATAACACAAGGACAAAGACAAATTGTAAAAACCATTGTGTATAGGATATTCCGTTCTTGGTGACAAAAGACAAACGGAAAGAGAAAAGAAAAAGAACATAGTATAGAATATAGAAAATAGAAGAGTACAGCAAAGCCAAAATTATCTATTGGCGATTGCTTCGAGAGGTATCGCACCTTGGACAATTACAAAATGTAATAATTTTAGAATTTTTTGCTCTTCTTATATATTACAACATTTATCTATAATCAATTAAAAAAACAATAACATACAACAATGACGACTTTTCTTTTAATGCGCATATCATTTACTTATATGTGAATATGATCTTTCCATTGAAATTGCTTCGAGTTGCTGGTAATATGAACGAAAGAAAACTTCGAGTGCAAAGGGTTAAATTAACAGCGGCGTTTTATAAAATTAGTGTTGGAAGATAAGAAGAAATTGGAGCGAAGTGTTTAATTCATTGACAGAGAGTGTTTCTCCTTTACCAATGTTCCAGCAAGCATCGACATCAAGCCATTACGCTTCTCGCCTCCCTCGAACCAGATGCACGTCGGTGCTTGCATATTTTCGAAGCAAGACATCTTTTCAAAAGTTTCTTTGGCAGAGTTACTTTCGATTGTGTCGTTTCACTTGACGGCTAACCTAAACTTCCAACAACGGACATGTCAACCGCAGTCTCAATGTGAATAGAATCTGTGTTTGTTTGTGTGAATTCGCACGTTCACATGAGTGCGTCTTAAATCGTTCTCGCCAACCTGAAATTGGTGATGTTAGGTATACTTTAGCAAAGATCGACTTTCACTTGCAATATATCGAAAATGTCGAACATCGGAAAACGGAGTGGTCAGAAAACAAGTTCCAAAAAGAAGTTAATATTATTTTATGTGAGATAGAGTCTCCCGTTTTTGAACGCTGTTTTTGTAAAGATTCCGAAACAGTTTTTGAGTTTAAAGGAAATCAAAACCCGCTTAATCGAACAGTGCGCTAAGTAAATGTAGCAGAAGCTAAATTGTGTAATGTGTGTGTTACCTTTTGCGTGTGTGTAGAATTGAACATAACCTGTTCGACACCATGCGTGTATGCAGCACGTTGAACGAAACATAGCTTGCGAGTGAAGAAGTCTAAAGTGAAACAACATTTGTTTAATTGTGTGTTAACGGCAAAATGTCGGTCGACTTAGGTTTTATTGAGAAATGTGAGCCATGGCGACTGGAAAGTAGATTCTTTCCCAGCAAAGTCGGCGGTAAACCGGCCTGGCTTGATTTAAGAAACATTCCCCGCGAGAACGACGTCAGCTGTGAATATTGTTGCGAGCCTTGCATTTTCCTGTGTCAAATTTATGCTCCGCACGAGGATGTTGAAGCTGCCTTTCACAGGACAATATATGTTTTTATATGCAAGAAGGCAGAGTGTTGCAGGCCGAATGAAAATGGCAATCTAAAAGTCTTTCGCTCTCAGTTGCCAAGAGTGAATGATTTCTATCCCTCGGAGCCACCGGTGGAAGAAGTCGACTGGAGGACGGACATCAGTATGTGTCAGAGCGACAGTTTTTCATAGATAATCGCATATTTGGCATGAAAATTAAACTCTCGAGGAATATATTGCAGGTGCAAATAAATGGGTAAAGACATGTTCGGTTTGTGGAATTTCTGCACCCAATCATTGCTCCAAATGTAAAGCAGTAAATTACTGTTCTCGTGCTCATCAAATTTATGACTGGAAGAATGGGCATAAAGAGAGTTGCGGCTCGACCAAACAAAGTTGTACAAAATTGTTATTCCCGGAGTACGAAATAGATGTGGAGGCTGAGGAGAATTCAAACGGCGATGAGACCGATGAAAATAACTCTGACGAAGAAGAAAAAGAACTGGAAAAATATAGAAAGATGACAGACACTGGCAAAGCTGGAACGTTTCAGGATGCGGATGTCCACAATGAACTAATGAATATGGCAACAAGCAAAGAAGACGAAACATTTGCGCAATTTCGAACACAGATCGACAAATATCCAGAACAAGTTTTGAGGTACAATAAGGGTGGTGAACCGCTGTATATTTCCTCAGAAAATAAAGTGGACAAAATTCCAAAATGTGCAGAATGCAACGAAGAGCGCCGCTTCGAGTTTCAAGTATGTGCAAAGTTTTTCAAAAAGCAACATCCGCAAATTAACATAATAATTAACAAAGAAAACTGCTTTCCCTTCAGATTATGCCGCAACTATTGAATTTCCTTGAGCTTGGGAACGCTTTAAATTCAATCGATTGGGGAATTCTTGCGATCTTCACTTGTGCAAAGTCATGCGTACCAAAGAACAAGTATTGCGTGGAATACGTATGGAAACAGGACATTGTAGAAGATAAGCCAAGCACTGACTCAGCTGTAAGCAACACATAATACTACTGATATTAGAAAATCAATCGTTTCAAGAAAGCACTGAAATACCACTGTACATAATGCAAACTACTAAGTAGTACTAAAATCAAATAAAATCCGATAAACAAACTTGGTAGTTGCTTTTCTTACAATATGCTTAATTCAAAACCATATTGACTGTGGCTGCATGTGCAATCAAGGATACTTGCCAAAGTTTCTCAGTCTTTATTCAAAAGCAATTGTTTTACAATTCAATTCGTACCAATTGATAGAATATTACTTAATCATGAGTATAAGCATCGCATACTTTAGTCTACTTGGTATCTTACTATTAGAACGCATTAAAATTTCTTCATCATAACAAAGCAACGATAAAACTGTCTTAAAAACATATATACTAGAGTATAATTTATTTATGATAGCTCCTTGACAATCATAATAAATAGTTCACTGTGCAATATTATCTATAAATAATTAGTCCAGAACTTTAAAACACAATTCACGAGTTAAGCAACACAATCGTTTTATCGTTCGCGCGATCTTAACATGATTAAAACTAGTTTCAAATTACCTGCCTGTACTTTAAATATAAATATAAGCTTACGTTTTAGTCTCTGATAACATCATCATACTTTTCTTACAATATTCTCGAAAATGTTTTAATGTGACACTTTCTACATTTTTTGTTAAATTAACATACAAGTCAACCGGGTCTTGCAAATATAGAGAATTACCAACATCCAAATAGAATATTCTACAATTTTCTTTGTAATAATGGTGCATTTCTTTGGGTAGTTTGTTGATTTGAGTAAAACATTCCCTTTTTATTTTGTATCCCATAAATGGGCTAATAACGTATCGTCGGTAGTCGAAGTCCGCGTAAAATGTAAAAAATTCTACCAATAGGTAATGAATAGTTTGAGGCTCAATAGGATTTGCCGTCGCTTCTAGAAAACAATTTATCAAGAGTAAAACTTTTCTTAGACTAGATTAGATTATTAGTAATCCTTAGTCAATACATGTTACCTTGACATTCAGATTTCCCTGCTTGATGTAGTACGACACTGGGTAAATGGGAATTTGCTTGTAAAGAAAATACCACCAGCCACGTGAGAGCTTCATCACTTAAATTGTAGCGTCCTGGTAGACTACAGCAGGATAACCACTTTTTCAGGAATAAAATCAAACGTCGGCATGGCTCATACTGCTTACAAAACACTCTGCAATTTAAGTATTCGCATGAGTTTTTCATTATACTTAGGATGTATCAACACAATTTCACCCAAACTATTTACCGTAAAATTTCAGATTTTCTAATTTCCGTGTCACCGATCTGACAAATATTGCATACCAAATGGGTTTCTTTATGACAGATTACCGTCACTGCAGGGTTGTCTACGTTTACGTACCATTCTTCGATTTCATTTTCTTTGATGTTATCAATGTCTTCTCCCTCAACTATATCAAGACAGAGTGTGATGCTATATATGCAATTAATTAATTATAGTATTAAAGGAAATACTTGCCTGTATCAGATACTATATATACATTACTCTCACTGACAGTCAATCCAATGCTTCTTGGTCCGAAAAAACGCACCTTGACATTACGGGTCAAGGATCCCCGACTGTTTTTCAAAAAAGCTTCCAAAGAAGTCTTTAGTCTCGTCTGAGTATTGGATACTAAAATATTTTCTGACAATTCATACAACTCGTCTATTACGACTTGAATATCTTGAAATAATTCGACTGCCGGGGCAGGTAGAGTTTCTACATAAAACAGTTTCGATTCCTTTAAGTATAAATGCATTTGATGAGATATATGTTCATTGAGAACTCTGGTTATTGAGAGCCAGAGTGTGCTACATGCCATACACCCTTCGAATATCAGTTTATTCGATCTCCACAGGTGACGATGGCTATCTAAGACGTGGTAGATAAATTTACTTTTATTCATAAACGACGAACAGCACACCAGGCAGCAGAATCTGTTTATACTGTACCAATACCATTTGTCCATGTACTTTTGTAGTTGAAGGATCAATTCGATCCTACTTTTCTCAGCTTCTTTTGTTAGTTCTGAGAATAATGTAACAGAGCTGGATTGCTTTTTTCTGTTGCAATAACATATATGGTGAATCAATTGCTCTTTATCATTGGTGGTCTTTCTTTCACATATCAAGCAATAGGATCTTGCTCCGGCAGTGATGATACATCCATGGTTGAGTATGTCGAAACTGTACATTTTTTCTTCGACATTTAAAAACTCTTCGGTGTACCTTGGTTCCAACCCAATGTTGTCTCGATTGGTGTCGGATGGTTTATACTTGGTAGGTTTCTCCTTGATGTCCGAAAGTGTGAGAAGACAAATATTCAATGGAATAACAAATGGTTCCAATCTGTCTTTCTTGGGCTTTTTATCACTAATCGAAAGCCTATTAAATGCAGGCAACAAGTTCTCTTCGCGCTTTGGTCGTCTTGGTGTTTTAATAAGACCTTTTTTCGGGCCATTCTCCACGGCCTTCCTGCTAGAAAAATGCTCGATTAAGTTGCAAGGACTTTCTAATTTTATATGACATATATTGCATGTCAAAAGCACGCCTGTAATTCCATTGTTTATCGACGTATCAGTAATATTCTTCCAGCGAACTTTAATAGTTAAAAATGTGATTTCCTCGTCGAGCATTATTAGATTGCATAAGGAAAAGGTTTCGTATTCTTTAAAAGTGTTCGCCTGTGTCAATGCAGAATATTTCGTCCCTCCGAAGTGACTTTTTCCTATACTCTGGAGCATTCGTTGAATATTTCCCTCGTGTTCTTTCTTTGAAAAGTGGTCTTTTACACTTTCTTGGGAATATAATATTACTTTGCAACAAAGACATCTAACGCCAACCATATACTTTGACGAAGAATAAGTTTCATTCAGCGAATGCTTCTCCTCGTCAGATGAACTATGATTATAACAATTTGGCACAATCATTCTTAAATCAGATGTGTTTCTATGCTGACTGTTAGTTCCAGTGGTTGATTCGTCTTTGGTATTCTGACTACTGACGTTATGATTGATAGTGGAGGAGTGGGAGAGATTAGATGATATAATTGAGATTAGATGATATATATGTTCTATAATTTGTTGAGTCGTTTCATAAGATGAAACATCACTTTCTAGTGTTTTCCTTGTTAGTTCAGAATTAAGCGTGTCTTTTTCTAAGTTTGTATCTAAATTCAAAACTGGCAAAATATCAGCTGTTCTTACTGCTTTCGCTGCATTATTGTGACGCCTGCCTTCAAGATGTTGAACATCATGAGATAGCGAAGGCAATGCACGAAAACAGACAGTACAAATCACAGTATTATAATCACCCACTATTATTCCTTGTTTCTGAAACCACTGTGTTCTTGCATTCTTTTTTACGCCATCATTAGGACATTTAGTTTCGATACTCGAGCAAAAAGTTTCAGTGGTTGCTGAAACTTTCATTCGTTCTATCGACATTAAGTTTTTCAATGCTGTTAAGTGATGACTGTCTTCGATATGTTTTAAAGCGGTTTCTAACAACATTCTTGAACGCAGACAAATGTTGCAATTAAAACGTTCTGCCTTTCCTCGCACTATCCCATGCTTTGAGTAACTATTGATCGTATCTTTCTCCTGTTGCGTCTCAACTTCACTCAAAGTATTATCTCCAATGAAATTATGATTCGCATCGTGTTTGATTGTTTCTGCGTTTACCATGTTCCACTGAAAATCTACTGTCTGAAGTTTTTTAATGTGGCGCTTCGCTTTGATGTGTTCTACAACATCAGGTAACGATGAAAGTGTACATAAACAGGCAGTGCAAATGAAATAAGGTGATAATGTCGGTGTGAGTTTGTTTTCCAGTAAAATTTCCCTATTACTTTTCCCAGAGTTCTCACTATTCAGTCGACACGCGTGTATTACTTTTGAAACACTCAATGAGCTTGTATGATGTTTGCCTGTAATATGCTGTTCAATGTGATCCGAGTCGTCCAATGTTGAGAGAGTGCACGAACACAACATACATTTCATTTCCTTTATAGTATTTATAACTATTCCATTGTTCACCCATCTCTTACATTTCATTGGAGAGAAATTAACGAGCTTCGGACACCACAAACACTTGTAACTTTGTATCAACGAGACATGTTCCTTTGATAGCACATGCAACAAGGCGTCGTTCCAATTTTCAATAGGAATCGAACATTTGTAACAATATGGTTTTTCTTTGTGCAATGTGACACTGTTCGACAGCATAATTTTGAAAATCTCATCTTCCATCGCACCTCTTTAAACTTATAAATACAGAATTCCAACACAAACAGAAAATATTGAATTTCTTGGTAGAACTGCCTGCAGGACTCGATTTCAAATTGGAATGTATATCATCGTCTCCGAGTAAATCGCGGTTTGACTGGTGTATACTAATATTTGTGTTTTGAAAATCAATCTGTATACAAAGCTAGCAGTTCAAATTTTTTGTCTCTTAATGTGAAATTTCTTAGATCAGATGGCAAATAGGTCCATTAAAGTTAAACGGTTCGATTGTATTTTATGCGCATTTACAATTTTGTAGCGGCAACTTGTCGGATTATACCGCTGTTTTTCATAATTTTGCGATTAAAAATATATATACTTACTGCATCTTGTTGAATTTTGTAACAAGTCCTGGTTTCTCCATTCCGAACATCGTCTAGTCGTACTTTTCTACAAATACTCTTCATTAAAAATGCAACGTCGATTTCTAATCTCACATAGCGGAAGACACAATGCCTATCGTAGATTATATGGTAAACTCTTTTGTCTTCATTTCGTAGAAAAGAGCGATATAGTTTTCAAACTGCATTGATTAACGTAGTACGTAACAACCTGGATGCGGAAATGGCAATATTTGATAGAGTTACGTGTATTTTGTATAAATAATAATTGGAATTGTTTCCCCCGTCATTTATTATACCGTTGTATGCATTTTAATATTTCCCTATTTGGGCGTTTTGTTTCAATTATAATATTTCACATTTCTATACTTTTAATTACTAACATATAAACATTTTATACAGTGAATTTTACATGAAAATTATACATCAAATTTATTCTGCACTAAGGACAATTTCTTGAACTTTGTATTTTTATATATTAATCTTTTATGGAATGAAATTCGCTGTTCTATGCTAAAGTACATTGTCATTGCTTTTCATAATTTCGAAGCAAGTACCAATGCGTAGAGACTTATATTTCTAAATAAACATACATTTTCAACATCGCTGTGAGTAATACCCAAATTATTTGATTGTATTTTGTTTAATTTCCCAAGAAGGATATAAAATTCTCCAAACTGAGAAGCAAATATGCTTCTCTTTAAAAGTGAAATCCCATTTTAAGTCGTCGGCGATAAAAGAGAAAGTCGATGATTTAGATCCTTTCTCTTGAACTCATAGGCAAGAGAGCGATTTAGACGTTTGAACTGCATTGATTAACGTAGTCCGTGTGATTCTGGATGCGGAAGTGGTAGTGGTTTCATTCGGTAGCGTTATTCCACTACGTGTCATCTCCACGCAAATCAGACTCTCCTAATCGCTTTAAATGTCTGCCTCCACCAGTCAGGAATTTCTGGTGTCGAGTTCTTCTGATTGTGGAAGGTAGCGGGGTCACAGACCTTCTTCGCCGAAATTACCGACACGAGCAGCACCCAGTCATTCGTGTGTTCAACGCGAATACCCACAAGCGTGTACAGCTTGTTGGATTTCATAAGAACCGTAAGCATATGCATACCCCTCTTGCACCTGTGCTTTTTTCGCGAAACGTTTGTCCTTAGCGTGAATTAAAGTATTAGTAAAAAAGAAGTTGAATTCCTCAAGATCGAGTGAATGAAAGCTGGGCGAAATCTGTCGCGGAGATTTGTAATTCTAGCGAGTGTTTAATAGACTAAATTAATTACTGTCAATCACAGTTTCCTGCTTCATAGTTAAGATAACAAGAATTAATGAATAGTTTGAGTGGCAGTTTATGGAATGTATTCATTAATGGAGCCCGGACAAGTCTAACCTTTTCTAAGACTAAACTATTAACTATAATTCTGTTTACAGTGGATGTTTATGTTACTCGACTGATCCAATGATGTTTTATTTGCAGCAGCAAAATGCGAAAACTAAAAGGCAAGACAAAAGAAACGAACAAACAGAAGAAGGAAAGGAAAAAGGAATTCCTGGAGAATAAGCAACGCGTCTTTACCGTTGTATTGCCAACGATGGCTGCGGTGTTTGTGATAATTGCAGCGTACGTTTATATCAAGACCCGTCCGAAAGTTATAGAATATTAATTGCATTCCAATTTCATTACTGTGTCGGCTAATACCACATATTTTATAAATATGTCGAAAGTTCCTGCATTCATTGTCACGATTCAAATTATGCTCGACAAGAATTGGAAGGCAGCAGCCCGTTATTTTCATTCCATGATTGACTGCGCATCGCGGACTGTGTAACTGTGTAAAGCATTTGGGATAGATGCGAGCGTACACTCGACGAATATATCATGTAGCGACTACGAATAAGTTTTTATTATTATATACAATATGAGAATTAAGATATTTATATTATTGTACAACATTGTCTATATTAAAAATAGTCTCTTTTTAAATTTGTACATTTCAATGTATCTGTATGATTCACTGTGATCCTGAGCTCTGTTCAATATATATATATATTTATATATGTACATTTATTTACACAGAAAGTGTTTGTTGATTCGTGCAAAACATAATATATAATAATATATAATTTTGCACCTAGATTTGCTTTCTTAATACTGTCAAACGTCTGATATTAGTTTCATACAAATCTGACAGATTCTTATCTCGACAATATCGGGCGATTATATAAATTTATCGGACTTTCAAATATCATTATTCTCGCATGAATATTCAAGCGAGCAAGTGTCAGCTTACAAACGATGGTATTCTCGTACTGTTTTCTGTGTTTTGAGGATTTTCATTAAGTCAAATGGAAGCGATAGGAGGCGATTATGACACACCAATGGGAAGCCACCACGCATATGAGTACACGTGTATTGAATCGCCGGCTTCGAGTTTTGTTTCGTGATCAAGCCTTTGGTTATTCGTGTTAGAATGAAAGAGACTGCAATGCAACTACCATTAGCGATTCTTTTGGTCCTCGTCTTCCATACAAATTTTATACACGGTATATAACAAATCCCAATTCTATCTACAAAGCAGCACGGGAATGTCGTGGCATATACATTGTTCTTTCTCCAAGAAATTAGTTTGATACAACAGTCGGAGTATCTTTCTCTAACACTGCTGTTCCAGTTGTTTTTTCTAACAGTGCGGTTAAATATTACGATCTTGCCATTTCCACCTCGATTTCTGTATCTCCTTTTTTATGCAGGCATATAAAAATATTGGGAGCAATCTAACCTATTAACTGCAGTGTCAAATCTGTCAAAGTGGTGCAACATTTATGCAGCATCCATTTTATTCATTTAAGAACAAATCTCTTATACTCAAGCAATTTCTTTTGAACACAAGAATAAATGTTTTAGTGAAACATATCTCGTTGAGTGCTGTACAATGATTTGGAGTATGCATACAATGTGTTAATCGTTACAGGTAGAGGCACACAGCATGTGACATGCGGCTCCTCGTTGAAGTTACTAAATGTCGGCTTCAAAGTTAGACTGCGCTCGCATGACATAGCTTACGGAACTGGCAGTCGACAGCAGTCCGTTACAGGGACGGACAGCGAGGAGGATGGGAACTCGTATTGGGTGATAAAAGCTGAAACAAAGAAACAGTGCGAGAGAGGGTGTGTATTAATGACTATTAAATAGTATTTGCTGATTAGTTTGTCGTTCTTAAGCAATGTTTATATGATAATCATCCATGCAGGAAACCAATCAAGTGCGGCGACGTAATAAGATTGGAACATATTGGCACAAAGAAAAACCTTCATTCGCACGAGGTCAGTTCTCCTCTCAGTTATATGCAAGAGGTATCTGCTTACGGAGACAGCAAAGGAGACGGCGACACTGGTGACCATTGGATGGTAGTGTGCGACGATGACTTTTGGAGGCGGGGTGAACCCGTTATGTTCAAACATATTGATACAGATGCGTGAGTATTATTGCTTTCTAGTACTATTATTTTGTTTGTATTGCGAGACAGATCTATTTTAGACTGAAGAAATGAGAGTGGTTTTATTACTCTTGAATAGTACGTGGCAGTTATTTAATCATTCCACTTTTATTTCTAATATTATTACTCGTGCAAGCAAGTATGTCAGTATACTATTATTTTGTTTGTATTGCGAGACCGATCTATTTTAGACCGAAGAAATGAGAGTGGTTTTCTTACTCTTGAATAGTACGTGGAAATTATTTAACCATTCCACTGTTATTTCAAATATTGTTATTCATACAAGCGAGTACATCCGTATATTATTATTTTGTTTATATAGCAAGACAGATCAATTCTAGAGCGAAGAAGTGAGACTAGCACTATTATTCTTGAATAATAGGTGGCAGTTATTTGATCATTCCACTTTTATTTCTAATATTATTACTTGTATAAGCAAGTATGTCAGTATATTATTATTTTGTTTATATAGCAAGGTAAATCTATTTTAGACTGAAAAAATGAGAGTGGTTTTATTACTCTTGAACAGTACGTGGCAATTATTTAAACATTCCACTGTTATTTCAAATATTGTTATTCATATGAGCGAGTACATCAGTGTATTATTATTTTGTTTATATAGCAAGACAGATCAATTCTAGAGCGAAGAAATGAGACTAGTACTATTATTCTTGAATAATACGTGGCAGTTATTTAATCATTCCACTTTTATTTCTAATATTATTACTTGTATAAGCAAGTATGTCAGTATACTATTATTTTGTTTGTATTGCGAGACAGATCTATTATAGACTGAAGAAATGAGAGTGGTTTTCTTACTCTTGAATAGTACGTGGCAATTATTTAACCATTCCACTGTTATTTCAAATATTGTTATTCATACGAGCGAGTACATCAGTGTATTATTATTTCGTTTATATAGCAAGACAGATCTATTTTAGACTGAAAAAATGAGAGTGGTTTTATTACTCTTGAACAGTACGTGGCAATTATTTAAACATTCCACTGTTATTTCAAATATTGTTATTCATATGAGCGAGTACATCAGTGTATTATTATTTTGTTTATATAGCAAGACAGATCAATTCTAGAGCGAAGAAATGAGACTAGTACTATTATTCTTGAATAATACGTGGCAGTTATTTAATCATTCCACTTTTATTTCTAATATTATTACTTGTATAAGCAAGTATGTCAGTATACTATTATTTTGTTTGTATTGCGAGACAGATCTATTATAGACTGAAGAAATGAGAGTGGTTTTCTTACTCTTGAATAGTACGTGGCAGTTATTTAACCATTCCACTGTTATTTCAAATATTGTTATTCATACAAGCGAGTACATCAGTGTATTATTATTTTGCTTATATAGCAAGGCAGATCAATTATTTAATCATTTCACTTTTATTTCTAATATTATTACTTGTACAGCATCCGACAAAATAGTTGTCACAATCTGCAAAACAGCCACCAGCCAAAAAATTAAGTTTTGTAGCATGTACACACGATATGCAAGACTTTTTTAGGGGGTTGCGACAGAAAGCCTCCTCCTCTACAAGGGGGCTTTTACAAAGTCATGTATAATAGGTGCGCATAGTACAAAATTTCACTTTTTATTCAGCGAACGTTTTCTAGATTGTGACAACTATTTTGTCGGGTGCTGTACAAGCAAGTATGTCAGTATATTATTATTTTGTTTGTACTTCAAGACAGATCTATTTTAGACTGAAGAAATGAGAGTGGTACTATTATTCTTGAATAATAGATAGGAATTATCCATCCATCTCACTTTTACTTCCAACTAACATGAATTCCACTTACACTCTTCGCGGGCTCGAGGATGATGCGGCATTAATGAGCATTAATGAGAATTTGTGTGCGATATACTATTAATATAGTTCTTTGTGCAAGTGATATGTTTCGACTGAGTAAATCTTACTATTTTCTATATTCTCTATTTCGATAATCTCTATCTTGTCTACTCGCTTGGTTGATGCAGTGCCATACACAGAAAATTGATTGTTTGCATACTTATCTTTTACATTTGCTATTATGGTAATTAATAACTTTCCCTGAGAGTCCCGCTAGATTTTAGAATAAAACATATCAAAATCGATTCCGTATTTCTAAAGCTATAAAGAGCAAACAAAAAAATAGTCTTTGTTTTGTGTATATCGAGAAGAGAAGAGGTAACAGGTGGCAGTTATTTAATCAGTCCACCTTTATTTCTAATATCATTATTCGTACAACTGTGACAAACCAATTTATTCAACAGGTATTTGGCTATTAGCGGAAGAGCTTACGGTAGTCCAATTCCTGGTCAATTAGAAGTAGTAGGAAAACATTCTCCAGGCAATTCTCACGTACAATGGATGGCAGCGGAAGGAGTATTCATACATCCAAACGACTTTAAAGCACAACATAATATACACACGGAATTATAAAGAATACTATCCATAGGGGGAATATTATTTAATTGACTGTGCGTGGTAAGTGAAATTATGGAATATGATGCAATTATGAAATTAATTTTGGTACGAAGATACTATGCGTAAGTTTGTACTATCATTGTTTTAGGCCAGCTTGAGTTTGTTGCAGCATGTCTCGAGGCATATGCAAATGTAAGTAGAGTTAACGAAGATTCATATCCAAGAACTTGTAAGAGAACTTTGATAATTCAAGACCTATTGTCACACTCTATGCATATAATCGACATTCAATGAGATTTGGATGACTATGTTTCCCGAAGTTAACAAGAGAAGTGATTAAATACACGTTACATTCTTGACGGATCAAGAATCCACTGGAGACTTTCAGCGTATTCTTAAGTGCTAAACTCTTCCAAATACTAGCAAGTTGTTCTTCTGAATGCTGTTGAACCTATACTGCGTTTGAGTAACTTCAATCTCGTGCGTGTGATAATGTGTAAATGCGGTAGACATTAGTAATATTTATTACGATAGTCGAATGTATCATAGTACGTTTAACTTTATCTTTACTCAAATAGCCTTTGTGTACAATTTGTATGTGAGGTGCACATTATTGACAATAGCAGTTCACAAGTAAAATATTTGGTATCGCATCAGACTTCTTTCAACTGGTACTTCCCATTAATGTCCCTCGTCCCTATCAAGCCATTGTACGGGAAAATGATATTGGAGAGTCCGTAACTACCAAATATTTCATGGAGATTTTGTTTTCCTGTTACATTTGCATACTTCTGCTTACCCGAGGTGCAGCTATGCAACTTCCATATCCCATAGACTGCCGATATACATGAAATAGAAACGAGCATATCAAATACCGTCACTAAGAATACACAGGTATTTTCTCGAGAGTATAGCAACTTTACAAGCGCAACAGGAAAGCAAAAGTTTAGGAATATATTGACCGAGCCTATGTCCGACTTTATCGTACGATTGATATTTTCATACAAGTAAGGGCCTAGCGTCCATAATGAGTATGTACACGTTAATGTTGTGTAGAAACAAAATAAAATGAAATTGCCCATATTCTGCTTTAGTACACAAGCGCCTATAAAGAAGCAATGATGATCTCTAAAATGGAAGCATTTCTTGCAAAAAATACAATGCTGCGTCATCTTGCAAGTATAGCACTGACACTTCTCGCAATACCAAAATCTGTAATTCAGATTTTGATAGATTTCTGCGGAACATGCCATTTTCTCATATATCAGTTTATTACCCATATCACGCACCCTCATTGTCGTTGCTTTGTTACTTATCGTATACAAAGAGTACCAATTCAAGTACGCTTGTATACTGAGAAAACTAAAAACAGGGCTGACTTTCTCATTGATATATACAGTGAGACTAACGACTATCAAGCTGAATAATAATGTTAGTATCGGGCAGAACTTGACAGCGATTAGAAAGAGTTGCCTGGCATTACGCGTTTGCGACATACCTTAGAATATAGAATTTAGAGATTATCGGGAAGATTTGTGGGATAAAACGTTTTGGAAATAACTGACGTGTTGTTAAGGGAACTGTTGTTCACATGGATTATTCGAGAAAGTGTGATATTCGGTTATACATAATTGATAGTTGAGTTCTGCTCCGTTCCAATGCTCTCCACTTATCTTGCTGCTTTATGTCATAAGTGCTCTATAAGAAAAATAGATACAACATTAAAAACATCGAATGAACAACAATAAACTTTGGCCTAATTCAACTGTTCATTCCCCAGAAATAAGCAAAACAAAAGTCGACACTCCCAAAAAAGCGGTTATGCTCTTTTCACGATGATGTTTCTAAGCATTTAATTATTCCGACTTTCTATGTCATAAATCATGCATGTGTTTGCAATGCAACTAACTTCGAACTTAAGAAACAAAATGAGCTGAAATAATAAGTGAGAAATCGTGTTAAAACATTTTTGAAGGTTGAAGACCTGTCACCAAGGTAACAAAGTGTTCACTGACCTTGGCCGTAAATGTTTTGTGAACCTGCACATCGTACGAGTGTTCCTTTCTTTTTAATGAAGAGGCAATAATCGAAATCACGCATCATACATACGCTTTATTATTGGGTTTCCCTTTACACTAAATAGTTTGTATTTCAAGGAGTCGGCATACAAGAACGGATGAACAGAGCCGGCACACATCACGCCAGTGTATACTATGTACATATGTAGTATATCGTAGTATATAAATTATCGACGTCTACATAGAAAGTTGAGCATCACTGGCAATCAACAATATTTATATATTTGTATAATAACATTATTGCAATTTATATGTATATATATATATAACAGTGAATATTTATTTGAATTTATGTCTTATTGCGATTCATTTATTACCACCTAAAAGTTTTGCAACAAAGTCAAGTTCTTGTTAAAGATATTTAGGTGTCAATAATGGCATGCAATAAACGTACTTAGATATTTTGTCATATGCTTTTATGTGTTTTGTGTACATTTCTAAAAAAATCCAACTGTGTAATGCAAGTTTTATAGTACGCATTTCAATATTTCTCTATTTTGGGCAAGTCGTTATGATTTAGTTCTATATTTCACATGTGTAATAATTACAACGATATAATAATATTCTTCGTGAATCCGCGATGGAAAATATAAATTACATTTTGTACAGGGAAAGTTTTCGGAACCTTTGCGTTCGTATTAATCTTATAGAGTGAAATTTGTATTGAATATTTATTGGTTTTGATCAGTTTCAAGCGTAACAATAATGTTCACACACTATTTATGAACAAATATAAGTTGTAGCGTCGATGGTAGAACGTGTTTTTAGCAAAATTGTATCATATTTCGATTCTATTCGACATTTTCTTTTTGAGCTTTCCGATGTCTATTTTTTAACAAGTAACACGATCAGTTATAACTTCAACCGTAGTTAAAAGGTTTAGAATCGAAAGATCCTCATTAACATGTATTGATTCTCATGTAAAGTCTGTCAAGAAATGTTCACGGATATGTACATTTATTTTACACCCGCATTCCGAGCTTCCTAATGATATATATATATATACACCTAATACCGTGTTCCATCACGAAACTATGCAAACTGCTAGTCTAAACAATTGTGCATCGCTAATTTGTCAATTAAGTATACAGCTCTTAAATTCTTAAGTACACCTTTAACGAAATCATCGTTTTGTAAATTACATTATCCCTAAGAGTATATTCTACATTTATAAAACTATACAAATATTCAGCTGAATTGGTTGCGTGTGATATCAAAATATACCGATATATAGTCAAACAATTCTTATACCATAAGAATGCTTTCATTCAATTGCCATGAGTGTAAAAAAATATGTAGTTAAGGATCGAGGCTATTTTTGATCTGTAGACCGCGAGCATGTACCAGGTCATGCTATCGAACGGCGGTGATTTGTAGGTTGACCATTCCTTCTTGCCGAAGATGTTATAGAAAGACTTCACGATAGTTCTCCAATAGGAGCATTTTGTAGCCATAAGTCGTGTATGAAGTCGTACAGATCGTCACTAACAGCCACCTGTGGAAAATAATCGAATGTCTTTGTTTCCACAATAATCCCTTCAGGTCTTATATGCATTATCGAACATACCTTGTACGGAGTTGGATTTAAATTTCTCTTATGATCGTTCCTAAGTGTTTTTAGAGATTCTTGAACTCTATCACGTATTTCTTTTAGCGAGGGCATTGGCTCGCACAGTTTGCCATTTTTCCAGTACACCTATCAAGATCATTTTGTTATTGTAATATTAGATCTCAAGCGTCATTTTTATATAATTGAATTTCATATAATCGAAGTTTTGTTACCTTGTAGAGAGGCTTTACGCGTGATGGGATAACAAAGGCTCTTGTTGATTCTTGAAAAGGATGTCTGCAGAGTACTTTTTGTTTGACTTGCGGAACAGGTTCGGATGATCTTTGCAATAAATCAATCAAGGCGTAACCATCTGCTCCGTATAGTCTGTACGCGGACTTTTTGCCAGGTATTGTCACTTTTCCCACTTCTTGGCTGAGTTTAATTCTCGGTTGTCCATTAATCTCAACCATTTTGTAAACGCAACCCAAAGCCGGTTGTCTCTGACAGGTGACAAGATGCGTTCCAATACCAAAGCTATCAATTTTGTGACTCTAAAAGAAGATCGACATATTAATTTAAGTACCATCGTGAGCTAATATTTAAAAGGAAGCTTCTTGCATTTGAGAGTTTGAATTAATCTTTCAATCTTACCTGTTCATTCAGACTCAATATTGTCTCCTCGTTGATGTCATTTGATGCACAGATCATCAGCGTTGCGAACCAAGGTAAATCATACCTGACAGCAATCTTTTCAAAAATATCTCTGGCTGCATTGCTCAAATATGCAAGGTCACCGCTGTCGATTCTTATTCCGATCGCTCTGTAGCCTAAATCGTTTAAGGCCAGGGCCACAGCGCAGAAGTTTAACAGTCCACTCCTAATTGTAGGACGATTCTTATAAGCTCAGAAATATTTCAACCACAGCAACTCATGCAATGTTTAGTGTTCACCCTGACATTCCGCTGTACATATATGTATAGAGACTGATAAATTCATAGAATTTCTCAAGTATGATAATGAACTTTTGAAATAGGAAGTCCTGCAAATGTTACACCTGTATTTTTAATTGTATGTTTCAATACTTTCCCCTTTGTATGAGGCTAATTTTCAGATATATAAAATACCAACCACCTTAAGCCACATACACAGATAACAAAAGTCTAATTCGTCTACTACAATTAGTATACCGAAAAGTAATATTCCCCGATATACACAAGCGTGATAATTATTTTACATGTGCTATATTTTCGTTGTAAGTAGAATTGCTGTTTTATGACTCGGATATGCCACATTGGTAATTCAAAATAACTGTATGTGCTCTGTTACGTGTGTTATCGTTTCGTGCCCTTAACAATGACTATTAAGTTGAAGGGCTGAATTGGGAAGGGTACTATATAAGGTCATAAATTGCCGATCTGACCAATTATTTAGAACGCAAAGACATTATTTCCTTGAGGGCCTGTACTTTGATAGCCATTTTAAGGAAGTAATATGATGAAATGAAGTGTACAATTTACAATTCGTCTGCTCTCCAGAACGATGTTTTCTTTTTTCATAATTGAACAAGTTGCCAAAAATATATAAGGAACAATATACGAACGTCTTTTATACAAATATGTTATCAAAAACTTCTTTCTATAACTGGGGTACTTTGGATTGTTAGGAAAGCTTTGTACTCACACTTAGAAACTAAGTTCTTCCAAGTATTTGTTACAGAAAGAATTTGTTAGAGAAACATATTGTTCACAATTTGTCAATGATTTTAGATTCAGCGAAAAAAAACATGGTAGATTTGAAGAAAGATCGTTCGAATGATGGAAAGCAAACAAAGGGGATAATATCGTACCTCACATAGAGCTCACCCAATTCGCCTCGTCTTAAAAAGCCATTCTTGTGATGAGAAGTTGATTCAGATATAATCGGATTGTTTCTCACGCCATTTTGGGCATAGGTAGTGGACCCATTTGTTAGAAGCTTATTCTTTACGTTTAGGCTGGCTATACGTGCCCTCTTGGCTGACGCTTCAATGCTATAAACACACTTGTGTTAGGCTGCAGTGTGTAAAGATACCATGATGCCTGCTTTATGGCTACATAAACGATTTATTAGTGACTCAGTCTAGTCGGACAAAACTCTCTTTTAACTTGAGACTTGAATCTTTTTATGCTCCATCGATTTCAATACTGTTATTATGTTCGTGGTAATAAAACACGTTTCTCTCATCGTGCTAGACACGCATTATGCAGTACAGTGATATTGCAATTTCTCCATTCTGCGTCATGTATGTTTTGCTGTAGGCTTTCGTTGCTTGTGTGTGGTGAATTTGGGTGGCTCTAAGATAAATGTACTTTTATCCTGCCAACTACAACTACAACTATTCTATTCTCATTTTAATTAACTAACATCGACTACAAGTTTAAACAAATCCCAACTCTCTTCTAAACACATCAGCATATGCAGCTGTACAACCTCTACCGATGTATTAATATATATCAAATTCATGCATAGAAAGTTATTTTACACTGGCATTGAGAAAGAAATTGAAATAATGAGAAAAGCTAAAGAAAAGATAGAAAGTTTTCATTGCGTACTTTGTGAATACACATTGCCGTATAGTTTATATACAGTGCGATAGGTATGTATTGTTGGAAATGTATAGTTTGTGCTTGGCAGAAATGAGAAAGGAGTAGAGGAGAGAGTGTCACAAGCACGATAGATAAAAGCAAGCTTAAAAGTAAAACTAATAATGATACCAAGTCATACCTTTTTACATCGTAGGTGTCTACAAGGGCAGTAAATCTCTCTGGGAAAGCAATGGCATAACTAATTAAAGCGGCTAACTCTCCACTAGAAGCCTCAGAAACTAGTGTTCCTACGTCCGCGGCAATGTTGTCCCGATGTTTGAATGCCAATTCCAGAAGATCAAACATTTCTCCTGTTTGCTTATGAGCCAGCATCTGTGGAATCGCACTGTATTAGTTACGATCTTAGTCTCCATTTAACTAAAATCCTATCATTTCTCGCGGATAATACAATGCGCATACTTTTGTTTGCAGATCATCCAATCCAGTGAACGATGTAATATATGCATGTGCGTGTGTTCCACTCACAGGAATGTCATATAACTTTCCTGCTAAGACATTACTGGTGCCATCGAAACCACCTGGAACAGAAAAAGTATATGTTGTGAATAGGAATGATTTTTCCATTGTTATATGTAGTAAGGAGATAATTACTATGTTAATTACGTGTCTCTTTTAATTACATATTAACTGTCCTACTCGACTTCACCCGCGTGACTTTGCGTGCTCCAGAGATGGGCTTTAGGGGAGTTGGGACCATCGTATTATTTGTTCTAACATATCAAAGAATACTCTTGCCGAATTTGGTGCGGGTTCGTTGAACGGTATAGAAACCTTTGCGGAACATATACAGATATTTTGACTTTTATATATTAAAACTGGCTTGAATTTCACTCGCTCGATGCCACCCGATGAATGTAACAACGAAAGAAAGTTTCATCATTTTATTTCTCAGTTCACTCCCAAGATTTTCTGCTCTCGAAAAGTGCGCGTTCCATAGAAATCAGTTCAGTAATTTTCGCGCTAAGTCAGAACCAAAAATCATACAGAAAACGATTACAGATTTATATATGCAGAAAACTTGAATAAAATTTGTAAAGATTCAAAAAGTATAAGATAAAGTGTGTTAACTGAACTGGACTAAATATATGCTTTGTAACAATATCGCATGTACATGATAGGATAGTTCTATAGACTTAACGTAACTTTCCAAACTGTTACTCATCATGCAGGCTATACTGCCTAGCACGTAACAGCACAGTGTATTGATCTGGGTTCACTGAAATTGCTAAGCAAAGGAATAGTTGTGCCTGACACAATTTCTCTCTACAAGGAACTGCTATATCTATTTGTTATTATAAGAAATATCCTGATATTATAATCTAGTAATTGTTACGATAGAAATTCGAAGACTTACCGATATAGCTATACTTTGAAGCGCTCAATCCACCATCAGGGCCCTGAGCTCTTCTGAGGCCGAACTCTAGCAACGTTACATTTTTTCCAGCAACCATTCGGTATCTGGCTGCGTTAGTTGCCATTAAGCTGGCATAGTTAACTAATGTTAACAGGGTCGTTTCCAAAAGTTGTACCATTATTAATGGACCTTCTACTCTTATTAATGGTATTCTGCGCAACATACCAATCTCTGTTCAAGTCTTAATACACTTTAGTTTTTATCATATATACATCTAATGCTGATAAGAATTCAAATGTTATGTCTAATCGTTCTCTTAGGTGCAAGAATTGTTCTCCTAAATGATGATAATCATGATGAATGTTAAGATACTTGAATCGTATGTAATAACAATGGGAATATCGCAGGTGTTACTCACCTGGGAAAAGCGACCGAACCTTCTTCCATAGCATATATCGTAACATCTTTTGGAGTAAGGCTTTTCAGGTATTCAAAGAACTCTTGATCGACAGAAGCAGGCATCGTTGATTTCAGGTACTTTATATCTACGTGAAATATCAATCGTTTAAATAGAAATATATCCAGCAAATAATAATTATTTTCTATTTTTGAATTTATTCTTACCACTAGAAGAGTAGTGGAATTTCTTCAAGAACTTTATACACTCTTCGAGCCCAGCGAATATAGTGAATTCTCCTTGGAAAGGGTTCTTGCGAAAATATAAATCAAACACCGCGTGATCGTTCATTTTTCCACTTTTCCAATACGCGTAAGCCATTGTGATTTGATACAAATCTGAAAGTAAACAACATTCGACATAAACACAATAGACTCAAAACTAATGTCAAATCTTTCCCCCCCAAGAAACTGTACGAATACCATAAAATTCCCATAGAATCCTGTCCCATTATTCCTCGCTCAATAAAACTCTTCGTCAACAAATTACGAAATTACTACATTACACAATCTTTCTATCCAGCCAAGATACCAATTCATCTACCAATTCATATTCCCCAACAGTCAAGCATAATTAGTAACTGTTGGCTTTATCAAGGAGTATTAAAATAGCTCGATGAGAGAAGGCGGTGAATGCAATAACAAAAAGACGAGATCAAGGAGAATGAACGATCGAAGGGAAGTAAGAGTCGGTGAACTCGATATAGCCGATTCACGTGGTAAATATTTTGAAGCGCCGAGCGTTGCATCACGAATCAGGAGTGAAGGTGCATATACTGTCGCGCGCATAGGCGACAAAGTGGGAAGGTGAATAAGGGGGGAAAAAAAAAGGGAAGGAAAGAAAGGTGTTAAGAGAAGACTGGTGAAAGGTTTGAGGTTGGCGATTAGCGAATGAGAGTACGGCTGGATATCGCGGGATCATGGTGACAATGGTAATTGGGGGCTACCTGTCAGCAGTGGCTGGACAACACAATTCTGTTGCGAGTGGCACCATGCCTGACCCTCGTCGTCCGACATCTTCCACGGGTTCTCGGTTGGCTCCACTCCGAAATAAGGTGAAAAAAAAGGAGGCTGAGGAATGGGGGGTGTCGTGCGTGTGTGCCACGGCGAGTCAGAGGGACGACTGGACGAACACGTCCCGTACACTGTTACCGACGAACTAGCATCTTACAGGCACGTGAACACTGTAATATACTCGCTCTCGCTCTCTCTCTCGTGGTCCTCCGCGCGCGGAATCGATAGGAACGTTTGAAGGACGGCCGCAGAATATATGTTATAACGCGGCGGCCGCTTCTTTCACCAATCCCGGCGACAGTACCACCGCTCATTAAAACATTAGATATACTGACTGATTGCCTTCTGTATTACGCTAGCTAATTGCACGGTGCACGCGTCTCTATATCTTCGAGAACTAGCGGCAGCAGCGGCGATCGCTCCGATCAGAGAGCTTTTATTGCATAAATGAAATTGCGGCCGCAATACTAGCGTCTTCGTCACTCTCCATCGGTGCAGCAGGTCCTTACCTCGGCAAACTAGTCTATATCGGTTAAGAGCCAAGCCAATTACACGCTGGCTTAACTATGCAAACAGATAACGCGCGTGCGGATACACCGGTATTTCTAAATTCTAACTTTATTCGTTTCAACGCTTGATATTATCGATGGCGCGCATTTCTTCCCTTGAAACCTTGATGAGCACCGCGCCGATCGAACGTCTTGATCTTCGAAACTATCGAACGCTCGTAATCGATATTTCGGGTTTAAATTTCTTCATCTATGCGGAAAATAAAAAACACTAATAGGTCTTAATGTGTGACATAACTATTGTAAGAGATAACAAAGATTACTTCTTATCAATAAGAAACATGCGTTGTGCGAATGCGGAAATGGAGTATGGCATGTTTACACGCTGATGAGTTAAGTGCGACTTGATGATGTCAGATATATCTAGGAGTCTATTGAATTTTAATGATTTTTCTTCGATCTCGTAATCATTTATTTTGCAGCGTGCGCTTTTCGGATGGAATAGTTTTCTTTTCAAAGAATCCTTAACCCTTTGAGCGTTGAGTTGCGCGACGTTAAGCGTGCGCTTACTTTTCGCGCATATATGTGTTCATATCCCAAATTGAATGGTTATGTGAATACCCATAATGCGTTCATAGCCAATGGTGAACGATTTTGGTGAACGCATATGTGTTCATAGCGCTCAAAAGATTAAAGAAAGAAAGACGCCTTGTTTTATGCGATTCACGTTGATACAAACGTGTCTATATGTCCAGGTCTTTGCGCATCTCAAGAATTGTGCTGATGTCACTCGGAGACATAATCATCTCCCATTTCTGATCTACGAGCGTGTAAAAGGATCAGCGGAAATGAATTGATATCGCTCTCTGGTTATCACCTTTTATTATACGTTATACATAATGATGCACCGAGAAAAGCTCCGGTTTGTTATCGACGAGAGGAGTGGATCATATGAAATACATATCTCAGTTTAATACATAGGGGCAAAAAAGATTTATCACTATGTACGGGGTCAGTAGGTCGATGAATATTCTTCCACTCCCCCTAACTGCTACTTCATATCGTGATTCCATCGATGGAGACCCAAATCCTTATTAATATCACTGACAATGTTTCTTTCTTTCTTTGTCTGAATGCTCGCACTGAACATGCAAAACTCGGCCGTATAAATGTATAATTCGAGCAAATTATAAGTTATAAAATATTGCAATTTTTAATAATTACACAGAGTGTACCAAAACTATTGCAAAATTTCGATAGAGATTAGAATTATATGCAAATGTTGCCCAGAAAGATGGATGTTACAGTTTAATATTGTTTAAATTAAATTATTATTAACATTAATATAAATAAAGGGCTGATCCAATTTTATTATGCAAGGCGTCTTGAAAATATCCCAAAAAATGTAAAATAAATAGTAGTAGATAAGTTATACATTCTTAGAAGATATTTGCAACAATTTATTTATTTATTTTCAAACTCAAATTATTATTGTAACAGGCCTGCGAAATTTCAAGCGATCGAAGTCGGCTAAAACAGCTGGTACAATAAAAAATCATTTCGGACTTCGTTACAAATTAACGATAACACTTAACAGATCATCGAAAACCCATAGGAACAAATATATATTCGACACAGATTGCAGCGGCGCGCAATGATAAACTAAAATTTCGCAATATCTTGAAATACCCACGAAGACTGCTCGACTCACTGGTGGGGATGGTTTGTATACACTTCTAGCTCCATTGAAATATGAACCCTACCGGAAATTAGCTGAACGTAGACTGTTTCAGCTATCGGTGTGCTTGAATAGTGAAGTTAAGGTAGTTGTATCAGAACTGAGCCATCGAAAAGTCAATTGTTGGCCGAAGGAACTATTAACTTCGCTTTGCAGACTGCTGGTGGCGACAAACTTTTGTCAGCTGTTGTCCCCAAAACACACAAGCTTGCATATACCAATTAGGGTTGTGTTCGCATATGTGCTGCCAGTATTAACCCTTTAACGCACATATTTCTTGAAAAACACCGGCCAAGAAAAGCAATTTTTTAATGCAAAAGAACACACTTCAGAACATTGTCTTGGCAAAGAAATAAATGTCGATTGTATTCGAGTGTGAACAATTGTTGCAGCATAAAATACAACGCCGCTCGTATTATCTCAAGTGTGCATAGTTTGGCCTGTTTAGCGCGCTCGAATTAACTCGAGCGTACAAGTTAAGTTGTTAATTGAACGCTCGGTTAAAAACTTTGAGAGTACTGGAAATGCAATATTAAGAAATTTGATATTTTGACGACTAAACCTTTTCCAGCAGGGTCAAAGCTTATAGTCGAGCACTCAAATAGTACTAGCACCATTAGTCACACATCCGAACGCAGTCTAGATGCTAGAGTCATACACGCGCATTCGAAGCCGATAGCGACAACGTCACTCTGCTTGTTTGGTCAACGAGCGTCTTCGATTTCCCGGAAATTTCAATTCTGTTTATTTTATTACGCAAAAACAGGACGGTGAAAAATTCTACACAAATTTGTACGCATTCGTAGAATTTAGATGAAAGTCGAGGTATTTTTTTTATAAGATTCTATAGAAAAGTTAAGCCGTTAAAATTGCTAATATGACTAACAAACGGGTTTTGGTTATATCGCAGGTGTTGAAAGTGAGAAATTCGAAGTTTATTATCTCAGAAACGGCTTAGTCAAATCCAATAAAATTTAGCCAGTTGTTGCAGAATATTACAAATATTGTTCTGTCAAAGTTTAAACAAAATCTATAGAAAGCTCTTAGTTTGATATAATTACCTTAACCCCTTAAGTTGTGCGCTCGAGTTAATTCGAGTGCGCTAAACAGGCCAAACTGTGCACACTCGAGATAATTCGAGCAGCGCTGTATTTTATGCTGCTATAATTTTTCACACTCAAATATAATCGAGATTTATTTTGTTTCCAAGACAATGTTCTAAAGTGTGTTCTTTTGCATTAAAAAAATTGCCTTTTTTAGCCGTTTTTTCTCAAGAAATCTGTGCGTTAAGGGGTTAATGCGACTAAGAACATTTGCAGGAGGGAAATATCTCAGATCGAAAGAAGGAAAGGAGCGCAAGAGGTCATTTACAATATATGCAGAGCTACGCTCAAAGGCGTGCACGGCCAGCAGGATGAATATTGGTTGGCAGAAATAGTTTGTAAGTGCGACCCAATGAGGGAAATACTTCGATTAAACACCTATCGTTAGGGGCAACACGTTCTCTTCCCTCTGTGTGACCTTCCTGTATTACGGCATTGCAGTTGTCCTCCAATAGCAAAGAGCGAAAGAGAGCGAAAGAGAGAGCGAGAGAGAGAGGCGCAAAATTTTCAGAGGGCAAGAAGAAAAATGCCAACTATATCTATGCGGCCCATCGCACTGCCGTATCGCTCTATTTCAATCTTGCGGATCTCGTGCAGCAGCAGCGGCGCTCGCGCGAGTGCGGACTCATTAAATTGGAGCAGCCGGCACCGCCGGGATGAGAAACGTCGAACTATGCAAATTTGCATGTTCCCGAAGCAGAGCCGCTGATAAGAAAAAGTTGACAAACCCAGTCGCACCGTCAAACAGCACATGCACGCCAATAATTCTCGAGTTCCCGTTAAAGCTCGATCGCATTCCTCGGATCACCGGAGAGTTTTATCGTAGTCGATAAATGAGGAAGGCGTGTCTGCTCGATTTTGTATTTTCTCCCAATCGAATTCGCCGCCAAGTGAAGTGAATGTATTCTATTTTAAGCGCTAAGTCACGTCCCCTTGTGTCTTCGAAGAAGTATATGCAGAGGGGTCAGGCCAATGTACCGACGTCACCTTCTCTTTTCGAGACGCGCGTCTGCCGCTGCTCTCAGAGGAACCCGTTGTCATCTCTCTGAATCGTTAATTTTAGCTTGTAAAAGCCCCCCTTTCGCACCGTCCGTATGATTCTTCGATCACAAAGTACTAATTTATTGATTCCAATCCCTGCCTGACAACGCTCGCAATGTTTGCTTTCTATTTCTGAATTCGTACACTTTTTTCCATCGGTATACATATAATAAACGACGCTGAACTTCGTGATATTCATTTGTGTAGAGCAGCCGGGCCCTCCGCCCCAATTAGACTGGAACACGCTCCTGATTCGTTCATTAGTCACGCGACAGAAAGACGCGACTAATGAATTATGACGGTTGAGCTTTCTGTAATATTCAAGGTCAAGTACATTTACACACGTGGCAGATGTAGTCTGCAATGCACCCTGTCTGGTTTGCTGGAATAAATCATCATATCGGAACAAGGCATTCATTTCATTTCTAATGGCTCATTGTCGCTGTTACGTTCCACTGGTATCGCTAAAGCGAATCATTTTCTAAACTGGTTCGCCAGAAGCTATTTACAATGCATCCCGTTTGATTGGTTTGCGCGAGTAAACCAGCTTATCGGAGCACAGCTTTCACTCTATTTCTAATAGTCGTTTATCGCTTTTGCGTTCCACTGCTATCGTTAAGCGGAATAATTTTCTAAACTGGTTCTGCTGAAGTTCTCGCGGAGAGTCAAACCTGGCGTTTTACGTGAGGTTACATCATACTCGAAGCAATAATATCGTGGCCTCGTGTATTACATCGGCAGTGGAACTGTTCCGATTGCTTTGTCTTGTGTGTTGCGAATAATGGACCGCGTTCGTTGTCGGTAGGCATTACTCACGCTCGTTGTTAAGTACGCGAGATAAATGACAGCGGAGCGGAATTGCTCAAACGAAACGTTTCCGTCCAATGGCCAATAGAGTAAAAGTGGAATCATTTGAGCCAATGTATTATCGTGCCAGGTCGAAGTTTAGTTCGTTCAGAAAAATTGCAGTGCGTTGATAAGGTGATTGCTCGCTAAATACAAAGTAGGGAGTGCTGCATCCATCGTTCCTATTTCGATACGCTGTGCTTTCGGGCAGTCACGCGCTATCTCCCCCTCGATCTTCTTCATGCGCGAATTACAAGTATCTGACGTTTCCACTGTACGGTTAGGGCGCTTCTCCCCCGATATCTGGTGTTATTGGCCGTGAATAATGCGCGCAATTTCATACAAAAGAGTCTATTGTCACTGACAATTAGTCAGCCTGCGAAATTAGTAGCAACAGGAATAAGTTGTCGCGATAAGAATAAATTAGAGCGGAGCTAATGAGTGCGGCGTTTCATGAAATAAGAGGAGACAATCGAAGTTTTATACAACGTGTTTATTATGTGTCACTGTTGATATTGGTGATGATTCGTACTTGCGAAGTCTACAAATAATCATTTGGTATTCATCTGCTGTATATAGTTACGCTACATTTGTTTCCTCCATTAACTGGCACTTCTGAAATGTTATTAGTCACTAGTCAAACGCTAGTTGCCTCTGGTCTACGTGGGCCGATAGAAAAATACTCAATTTTTGACTCTGTACTGCAGGGTTCCGCGTAATCCCATCCTCAAATTTTGTATAAGTGCGTCCACATTTCCCGTTCATCCATTGATCGTCTGTGATTAGTTTCATTTCGTTCTTCTATTCGCAATTATTGACTTATTTTAAAAAGTTTCGAGGTTTAGGTGTCCGCTCATGACCCCGCCGCAATCAATCAGCACAAAATTGCCGCTTGAATCAGAAAGTTTGGATCGTGGACCACTTCGGGTTTATCAAAAATTGATTATTTTTGTCGATATATTGTTATCACTTTCATCTAAAACCTATATGTAACAGGCAAGCGTCCGCAAAAACGTAATCGGAAAATACGTTGCATCCCCTGTAAGCTAGGGTGACCTATGACATGTACCTTTATTTCATCATCTATCCTCAATGAAACTACCAGCTTGGATTCATCCTTATGTAAATCAGAGAAAATTTATCACAAAATAGAAGTGTAAGCAACGTCGATCAAGAACATTTCATGCCATTTCATACTATAAACTATATTAATACACCATGTTCTTTTGAAAACCAAATCTAACACATATTCCTATTTAACTAACGCGACAAGTTGTTGTTAATCCACGATGTCCATACGTGCTACTTAAACGTCTAATATCACATAAACAAATATGAATATCCGTTGAAATATATTCGAATAGCGTTAATGAATGCGGATTAAATTCAGTCTTACTAAGTTCGCTACTATAGTCGGTATCACTAGTCTGCCTACGCCTAAAAATAGTTATTTGGTATAATTATGGGGTGCGACAGTTTAAATCGATATATCGCGAAATATATTGGAACGACAGCTTCTTCGTCGAGTGCCTCGTCATTTGTATATCAAGATCACCAGTATAAAATTTGGTCACCCTACTACTCTATTATGCGACGATCTGATTAAATATGGTTCACTTTTTCACATTGTTGTATTAATTGTTGGTTTACGCTGGCTTGCATTCACGCCGATCGCACGAGATAACGGTACGATCTACTCTCCGAGAGTTTTTCAACAATGGATTTGAACGCGCGTGCAGATGCGTATGATGTACGGAAGCACAGGCTACGGACTACAACTCCGCGAAGACTCGTCTAGACTTATCTAAGACCTCGTAATGCTACTCAGACTTTAGTTAACATTTACGTCGTTTACACTCCTGCTGCTTTAAAAGAATAACATTGTGATCGTTTTCTCAAGTCGTCTACGAACCCTACGTATTCTCTTACATTATGTAATACTGCAATCGAGTAGACTAGAGCTACGTTTCACGACGGTACAGGTCTCAATATCGAATAGCACTCTTACACTTAATCGTTAGGCTAATTTGACACAGTATTTCCGTATACAGTCTTACAATGTTACTCGGTATGATGATGTTTCGTATTGTGCTAAAAATATGTCGCCAACTACAAAATTTCTCTTCCAAGTCCAACGGTTCTTCATGCGTTTGCCTCCCCCCCCCTTTTTTTTCTTCTTTTCTTCTTTGATCAAATATATATCTCTGCGTCAGACATGTCGAATAACATCTCCGGTTTGTCAATATAACGCGATTTAAATCAAGGTCGGCTGTGCGAATGAGATAAATTGGGTGAAAATTGTTTGCACGTTCCGAAGTACAAGAAGGCGTTGAACGAACTCAGTATTTATCAGCAGACGTTTTCTCATCGCATCAAATTAATGCTCCATTTCAGATAGCTTACATTCTTGGGTAACATATTTGAGAGTAACGGCGTCACATGTACTACTTCTCGCCACGTTCGTTTCAATTTCTTTTTATATAAGCTCAGTATCGTAAAATTAGTATAAAATAATGTTAACTTATCGAGTATCTATTGGCATTTTACACCTGGATGGGAGAATACTCTATATCACATTATTAACTTCTTCTTAAAACATCAAGATCTACAAATCGATATATTGTGGATAATAAATCATTGTGAAGTGACTAGCACCTTCTCCTGTTCAAACAAATATCCTCGTAAAATATTGCAATAACTCGAATAAAATCTAATTGTGCCTTTAAAATATTCGAAATATAAATATTGTCCACATATATCCTCTCAGAATAACGAAAATACGAAAAACATAGGGCGATTATTAAATGCATTGTCGCAACAATTTGTTCTGCTTTATATCAATACTTTCATATTAATGTTCCAGCGCAAAGTTGATACTCAATTCTAAATTTTCGTTGCTCGAAATAGTGCGTTATCAAAAAAGGTATAAGTGAGGGAAAGTTTATCGTCTATCTGAGATAGTTTTCATCAACATTTCTGATCCTATGTTAATTTACAATAGTCCTGGCTCGCTCTTGCTAAAATAAGTGGTATAATACTTGTAAAGGTGTTCTTATTCCTGTGTGCGGACACAGTTTTGCGCTCGTATACGTGTACCGACATTTCGAACTCGCAAATCTTTTTTCAGTTATACACGTGTATATAGTATATTTTTGTATAGATATCTCGATGGCAATATAGATCTTTAAAAAGAACGGAATATCAGTAGTGTCGAATATTCATAAATCAGTAAAAGATACAGATTCTGCGTACGTACTCGCTACGAAATTTAGTTATCATTTGTTATCATACGTACAGAGCGCATGTTGATAACTAACAATCACTAAATTGATCAACAACGATGAAAATGTTTCTCAACACCAATGGGATAAGAAATAGAAGAAAAATATATGTCTCTTCGACTCTATTAAATGCAGACGATCATTCGCACCGCGCGGAGCGAATTAAACGAATATAATATATCAACAACGATTCCATACAGAATGTATGTAAATCAAATAACAAAGCATTAAAAAATTGCTATCTCACATTTCAGCACCATCGAAACTAAAGCTCGCATTTCTCTTGTAAGTGGAAAGATTTGGCAGACTCGTCAGCTTTGTAAGAACGTGATTTCTCTTTTAAGAACATTCTTCGAACTGACTGCCCATAGCTCATCTCATCAAATCAGCAGCCCTCTGCCTATCACGATGGACTTCCCGTGGATGCATTCTTTTACGGTGCGAAAAACAATTCCCCGAGCTTGCGAAAGCTTTTGGACAATAGGGACATTGGTAAGGCCGAGCACCTGTATGTTGGTTTATGTGGAATTTCAGATCTTGATTCCTCTTGAAGGTCTTATCACAGAGCGGGCACGCATGAGGCCGTAAGTCTGAATGCGTTATGCTGTGGGCGCGAAGCGTCGAATTTGTAGGATAAACTCGCCCACATACATTGCATGGAAATTGAATACCGCCGTGGTATTCTTTGTGACGAAATAGATTTGACTGAGTTTTGAAGCTATAAAGAATAATCATTCAATTAAAGTACATTATCCAACTGGATATCGATGATCTTTATTAATTTCCAAACAATACTTACATCCTACCGCATATGTCGCAGCCATATTTCCCTTTAGGCCGATGAGTCTCCAAATGAACCTTCAGGTTTCCCTTAGTAGATATTTTCTTACTACAAATTGGACAGATAAAGTTCCCTGGTGAATTATTATCTGCATTCATATGAAGCACGCCGTTGTTAGAATAAACTTGTTGCGAACGTAGAATCGGCTTTCCATCGAATCGTCTTTCCTTAGGCAAGTGGGACCACAAATGGTTTTGCAGACCAATTTGAGATATAAAAGAACGGGAGCATATTGTACATTCGTGGGGTTTTGGAGATCGGTTGGTGGCTCCGTCTTCGCTTTCTTCTTCCGAGGACTTCTGACTATTTTCTTCTCTCCTTGAGTCCTTAATTCCAGCACTCCTAAGTGCCAATTTTTTGATGTCAGTACTTTGATAAGCAAATAAACTAGTATGCTTGTATATTGAAGTGAGTACACAATACTTACTTATTTGTTAATGGTAATGGTTCAGGCGATTGATCTCTCGATACTCTATCTTCACTATCTGATACATCTGAGGCTTCCGAGGCAGATTGATCCATACCACATTGCAAAAATAACATCGGATCTACTTTCACCTCCATTTCCTCCATACTTGGAGTGAGACATTTTTCATCTTGGGGAAGTAATTCTGATGGTCCCAGTGGTTCACCTTCAGCCAGGATTTCTATTGCACCCTATAAAAGAAGTGTAACCATAAGAATTCTCATAAATCATTAAATGTAATGAAATAAAGTATTTAAGCTGTACTATTTGAAATTTATAAGTGTAATTACCTTAGTTAATATGGAATGTAAGAGCCCACGATCTTCAATTCTCTTCGTGGAGTCTTGGACATCCCTGGTGCTTTCTACCTCCACAACCGGTGAACTTGTATTGTCAACATTATCATATTGCTGCTTTAATTTTTCTTGCGTTCTATATGCCACCATGGCAAAACGATGAACACTTTCCAGTCTCTTGATACATGTTGGGCACACCATTTTTGACAACTTGTCCTCCGATGAGACCTGAAATATAATAATGGGATTGTAAAAATAAAAATATTTCATAATCATTAAAAATAAATTAATTAAAAGTACAAACTTAGTTTAAAATGTCTAATAATGCACACATTTATGGCAACTGTGTAATAAGTTTCATTTACAATATTTTCATTTTAATTGATTTGTGCATTTAATTTGGTACTTATTGAACAACGACGCCATTTGCTTTATATATCGAATTATGCTTATAGCTATCTTTATTACACGCCTATGTAACATGCACGGTGTGCCTATCGTAATCAATAAAGTGCTAACTCCTGCCAGCTTTATTTCGCGAATTATAAAACGAGCTTTTTTGGTTATTACGAGTCGAATAATTATTCTATCATAATTGTTTTTCGATTACATATAACCATCTTTTTGACTGTACAATTCCACGCAATAAAAAAAGCAAAAATATTGAAAAAATAATTAAATAATTACAAAATTGCTGAGTTTCTCAATTAACATATCGTGTATTCGATCTAGCATTGAAATAAAAAAACACATAAAACTTGCGTTATTGACTAAATGAAGTTGAATGCCGACGATAAAAATAGTATTATTACCTTCCACCCTCTCCCCTACCCGACTATGAATTCCCCGATTATTGATTAATGCCGATTTCAATTAGTGCAATGACATTTTTCTCTCGTTTCTTCTGCCATGGTCATCCAATGACCTTTTTCAGCGTCACACCAACAAAGAAATGCAATCTCCAAGAACTGATTATCGCATAACTCTTCGGATAAGATTCGTAGAATTTATGACAATTAAGCTGGCGAGGGTGTTCATTATCGCAATGGAACGTGGGGGTGGCGACGCGTGAACGCGGCCGACACGGCTCGAAATTCATGGCATTTTGGGATGCTGGATATCGGCATGTGCCGAGCCCGTTTTCGAAATTGGCGAGAGCATGTGGATGGGCGGACACGTGCGAGTAACGCATGTATGTACGTTATTCGCGAAGTGCGTAGTGGAGAAGGCTAGACAAAGTTGGGGGAGAGAGAGAGAGAGCGAGAGAGGGCGAGAGAGCGATTGATGCTAGAGGAGAGGAGGCAGGAATGTCGGGGAGACTAGAGCTAGAATAGAGCGGACTAGAGCATAGGTTTGCAGGGCACAGAGGGGGTTGCCACGGGAGCAGAGGAGCGAGAGTGTGTGTGGAGGGGTGGCGAGTCGGGATTTTGAAAAAAGGCTCACACAAGCATACACACGGCGGAGGACTCTGACGTAGGTGCGAGATGGCCAGCAGGCATTCACGGCCGCGCGGTCGACTTACCAAGATGTAGAGATATTTCCGTATTTTGGTCTGCAGGTAGTGACGTTTACCATCCTCGGCAAAAATGTGGATCCCGTCGCCCCTTGGTATGTCACTAGCGCAAATTCGGCAGTGGATGAGCTCGTCCTCCCGATCCCGCTCGAAATCGGGGCTGGCCGTACCCATCGCTCTCAAAGAAAAAAAAGGGAAAAAAAGAGAGGGAAAAAACCGAGGAGCGAACTAGCACCACTTGGATCAGCGATCCCTTCTTCTCTTTTTGTTCGTTAACACCACGTACACGAGCAGGCATAGAAAAATATATGTGAATGTCCGTCCCCCCGAATCTCTATCTCTCACCACGGCAGAGGCATCGCGCCTTTTTTCCCCCGTCGCCGACTGAAACCGAGACGAAAAGGCACGATCCAGTACTTTTAGCGATGCATCTTTATGATGTGCCAGCGTGTCTGAGAGGGTTGATTATTCTAACGATTTTTTTTTACTTATGACTCCCCGGATTGGGTGAGATTACTCCGGCACACCGTTGACGCTTTAAAAACGACGTCGGCGCCGGGCGTCGGCGTCTCTCCCGAAACGAGTGCTCAATACAAAATATATAATAGCATTCGTCGATTTGAAAAACATATGTATATAACCAATTGTTTTATTTATGGATTCCGCCGCGGATGAAAGCGTTGTAACACCGTTATGCCCGCAGCAGTGCGCTCCGGCATTCGCAGCAGCCCGATTAGGCTGATTGAGGGACAGGTTGGCGGAAAATCGCATTCCTGAAATAGTATTCATTGCGGGAAATAAAGAATAAAATGTATCAGTGCGGCACTCTTAATTGGTCCGCCATCTTCTTTCCCAGCCTTTGTATGTAATATTCGGCATTCGAACTTCCGCTTAGATTTTATTGCTTGTCTCCAGTCTGATCGTTGGCATGATTTATATCCACCATTTGGGAAGTCGATCGTGACGATTGATCCTGCAGAAAACGTGGCTGGATCATCGAAATTCCTGCGGAAGATCGCGCGGTTTCCCGCCGTTTTCGCGTGTGATATTACTACGCGATTTAAGGGATGCTGGAGGTGGGTTGATTGGGATAAAGCACTCCCTCGTCCCTGCTGCAAGTAGTTCCAGTACCTGCGAACGAACAGCCTCCCCCTTCGCTGCGGTCACATTTAAAAAAATCAATAATTAATAATTAGCAATTAAAATACTCCGCGTACGATGGGCCACGTGATTTTGTTTGTCGTGAAGTTTTCGAGACTTGTTGGCTCATTATCTTATTATTTATTTATAATCTAATTTCCAAGCAACTCTTAATGATGCCTCAAATTGTTCTCTTTAATTAAAAGTCAGCTTCGGACTAGTCTACGTGGTTGATTGTATAATTGCAGTGAATGATGTTCAATTAATAAATGCAACTGTTTATCACAAGTATGAATAAGTTTCATTTTATTTGGTGAGCATACCGTATGTACCCAGCAGTAGTGCTACGGAGGAATGCAATCGTTCATCGTACAGTAACTTTATTATAAATTTGTTGGTGCATGAAATACGCAGCCGTGGCTTACAATCTTACTTAACACTTGGCTTTATTCTGAATTGGAAGGAATAGCTTGAATTCTGCGGGTAACTCGTCTTCGGAATACAATCTATCTGAGAAGTATACTCTGCGTATTCTACAATTTGCGTGGATCTGAACCCTCAGCGTTTCGACGTAGTTAGTTCCATACGCCCTTCGTGTGAAGTCAGCCAGATTAAATTGGATCTGGTTCCATCCGTCGTCCAGCCTCATTGGCATTGTGCAAATGAAGGGTTTTACCCTTGTGGTAGATTGATAATTACTAGCACGAAATCTTCGCCGTACATTCTTATCATCGATCACCTGAAAGGCGAGAATAAGCTTGGGTTTATTGAACGTGATAATTCGAGTTTATAAGTGGTAGTGCTTGGGAGACCTACTTGAACTTCGAATGTGAAGTACTTTTTCAAATTTTTAATAATCATCACAAGAAAGGGCAACTTTATACCCAGCGTCTTCCTTGGATCCGCTGGACAAGTGATGTAGGTCGTGCTGACATTGCTGCCCAATATTTCCAATACTAAGCTCTGTATATCGTTATCGGTGATTCTTTTAATATGACCGTTCCTTACTTTCTTATCCCAAATCTGTAGCGGCTTGCTACCGATGCTATAAAGGATCGAGAGGAACCCGCTTTGGAAAGTATTTTTGAACATATTTCCTTCCGTGCACTGCGTTCTTCCGATTTACGAAGCCTCTTTGATTTCTAGTCTCGCACCACCAATGTGCACGGAATTATTGACAATCGAAAATTTTGCCAGCGCGCGAATTGCGGCGCTAACCTTCTTCCATCCTAAATTCTCTCGTGAAGAATCACTCTCATTTCGCCGGCGGAATTTCTCTAGTGACAATGACGAACCTTTTTACGTCTCCGTGTTATTTCTTTAGTGGTAACATTTTAGTCTTGTAATATGACATTGTCTGTCTTACGTTATTATTGAATCCAACTCACGTTTAAGAGACGCATAACCTATGAACCCCTCTTATACGTATTTACCAATGCTCGCCCGTGTTTGGTCAATGCCGGTAGTCGGTCTCCTAGCGACTTTTGGAACTGTTATCGATTCAGTACTAGAACTGGCTAAACCTTTCTGCTAGATTAGACTAGACGGGCCAGATTAAGCGCTAAACAAAAATATTAAGACTTATATGCCGGGGAAAGTACTTGTAAAGGATTATCGGTCATTTCCGAATTGTTTCAGAGGCACTTGAAAGTGTTAGGGTTTGCTTTAGGAAGTTGAATGAATGATAATTGAAGCAGAAAGCATATTATGAACATTTTCACAGTTGTTTATTGATGTCAAATACAAACCGATAAAATTTAAATAAGCGGTTGGTTCTTACTCATTAAACAATGAAGTTTCCTTTTCTTTCTAAAGTGGAGTCAACGATTTGTCGGCATAGAAAATTCAATTGATGAGTGTAAAATATGATTAACTGATAATGGATAATCGATAAGATTCACCTTCGATCTTTGTCGCGGAAAAATTCACACTCCCCGAAAGCGTTCTTCTGAAGGAATGCACGACAGAAACAAAGCCTCCTTATTAAATAGCGGATAGCTGCATTTTTCCCGAATTATAACATTAATAAAACAATAATCACCTTTCGAGTTTTCGTTAAAAGAACATCGAGATTTCCCTCTTAACGCAAACGCACACAGACTTATACCACTAAACCAATCCAGGTTGATCTACCTTCCAAATGAGAAACTCTGGACGTTTAATTCACATTCATCGATCGCTTTTGCTCTGTCTAATCCCCTAAGTGTCGACGATTTCCACGTAAAAACCCCAAATCATAAACATACAATTATATGTTACATATATACAATTCACAATTATACCAGAAGCAGTTTACCCGTAATGGTAATGAACACATATAACTAGATTATGTAGTTTGTACACAAGTATTTTCAATGATCGATGCGCTGCTGCACTCTCCGTGACATACGTGGGTGTATGTCGAGAAATTCGAAACCGATTGACTGATTAAGTTCTATTAGCACCTTGTACTAGCGTAATTCAGTTCGTCTTACATTGTTCCGTGAATACACTGCAATGGGGGTTTCTACACTTTTGAGAATCACTTAACATTAGTATATTTTCACTACAAACGGAAAACGTAAATATTCTAATATCCGATATTAGACAGTGTCGCGCTGCTTCATCGTCGATAAATAGAAGATTAGCAAAAAAACGTCCGCAGTTAAATTAATCCCTGGAGTTTAATCCCTTCATCCAAAAGCGACCGCATTACCTGATACAATCGCAGTATATTTTTATACTTCTTTGTGATACTTCCACTCTCCATGCACCTTAGCAAGTAATACTTTATTCACTTATCGTTACGACTAACTATTGTGTTACAGTTTACATGGGTAGAATAGGTCCTGCAACCGGGGTACACTCTCATAGGATTCATGTTTATCCATTCGCTTCACTGAAAATCTGTGCGTACAATTCTACCGCTAGCCTTTCATTGCGTCTAGCTCCTTTCTTAACTGTTCGAATGACGAAGTCTTACATGAAGATGGAAGGCCCAACTATCGAAGCGATATCTCGGGGGGAAAAAAAAACAGAGGATTCATTGATTCGTCCGCGAGCAATCGGGAAATTGCTTCTGAAGGTTCTGTGTTGCGAAAAACATTTTAAGGAAATGTACTTCTCTTTGCAAAAAACGCAAAAGCAGATTCCTCCTTCTCCTCTCTTCTTTACGTTCGTAACACCAAAATTCGGATTACAAACTGTCGAAAAGCAACACGCAACATTACTCAAATTTAACAGTTACACTTGCTTCTCCTCATATCCCCTTTCTCCTAAGTTCCAGGAGGTCTGCGGATAATGTTATATCAGAATAATGAAAATGAGATAATCCTTATGGTTAGCACGGTACAGCTCTTTGCGATATTGTCAAACGCTGGGACAACTTCGACTGTTAAACAAGCGGAAGAATGGATGCAGGAGGACCACAAAAGTCTGTACCGCTCTTCATTATCTCTATTCATTATTAATATATCTTTTTCTTTTGACTTTAGTGTCATTAGAAATTCTTGGCAATAAGACAAAATTCATGGCGTTTCGAGAGCGTCTCCCCCTTTGTATTTTACGTGAAGCTCAAACCTGAAAGTCCCCTTTTGACTTTCATAACGCGACAGGATAAATTTTGTATTATTACCACACGACTCTTCTTTTTTTCTCTCTCGAAATTCTCAATACATCCACGCAGGGGTGCGTACACATGGCTGGCGGACGTACGAAATTTCATATCTCCTTTACTCCTCAATATCTTGGAAAACGCGAATATAACCCCAGAATGCTTCCAGGCCCCACGAAAAAGCAAATTGGGGCATATGAAATTGTACCGTATCACATTATCTATCATAAATTTTATAGATTCGAATAAGGGCTACCGTGAAAAACCCGGCGTATGATCCAGTGTCTCAGAGTTTGAAGAAATTCTCAATGTCTCAACGTTTCACGTGCTTCGAGTCGGAAAGGGGGGGGGGGGGGGGGGGGAGAGAAAGAGGGGGGGGGAGCAGGGATAGTTTCGACCGAAGAAAACTCCCTTCGCGTGGAAATGTGTCGATTGTGATGATGCTAAGTATGAGTGAGATATCAATGTTTAATACTAGCGCATGTGGAGACATCCAGAATTCGTGGCTCCTTCTGAATCTGATATAACCGGCTTTCGGCCTTAAAAAAAGGAAGTTTTCCAAAAAAATTTCATTACTAAACGATGAGTCCGCTTCGTTCAACAAAACGGTGAAACATCTCGTACCACGTCGGATACCTTTGTTAAAGCCATTATTAATATCTACGTAAATAAAAGTGTCGCAAGGTGTTGTAATTGATTTACGCACATATGTAGTAGGTAAGATTACTCCTATTCGCGAGAATGAGAAAGCCAAGGATTAAATAGAGGAATTGAGAGATGGCCGCATTTCAGCTCAGAGTTGATTAACTTCAATTAATAGTTCTACCAAATCCTTTCATGATCATAAACCGCTTTCTGGGCGGAGGATGACCATACCAGTTACTGGTTCTAAGTAATTCATATTAGGATTGTGGTCCTACCAATGAGTTTGTTAGAATAAATATAGTAGAGGCGATAGATCACTGCTAGGATCACAATCTCGATCAAGCACCAATAACGTTCTTTGTATCAACACACAACTGCACTCATGTGTTTAAGCGTAGAAAAACCTATTAAGTTATATTCAATTACGCCACCAGGTATGTAAAGTCGACGCTTTGTACCATACTTGTGACTATTGCAGAATCTATCAAACGGTCTGCAATGGTCAGGCAGTCTTTCATCTATGCAAGAAAGATACTTTTTCATTATTATTCAACAACACAATCGTTTATTGGTGCTTGAGCAATGTCTTCATGCGATTAAGGCACTGCAAAAGATTTGCCACGCGTAACTACTCAATTCTCAAACATGATCTTTACTACAAATTCATAACTCATAAGAAATTAAAAAAGTCCCTACTGTTCTGACAAGATTTCCCAGCAAATGTGTAGATAGTCGGAGAAAGTGAAATTAATAGCACAAACATGATTTGTTCGGGATACCCGAGATGTTTGCTAATACTTGCGTTAGAAAATATGAAACATTATAACCGCGTTCCAATGAAAGCATGCTCGGCAGTATATGTGATTGTGTGATAAAGTATCACAAGTTTCATACCTGTAAGAGCATGCTTGCGGTCTTGTCAATACTATAAGTTATTAGTCTCACTGATCTTAACTAAATAAAAGCATTAATTTTTTTTTCTATCATATACAATACGTACGAGATGATAGTGTAATAAGTAATATATATAATTCAAACTTGAAAATATGTGCCTGATTTGAGGCTACCCAATTATCGCGTTAACTACCCATACGAACAATTGCCCCTCTAATACAACTCACCATATACATTCTAGCAGTATGTACTGAACACTTTAAACAGAAGACAACTAATACCACATACTGCTAATGAAATACTTTACAACTAACTGCTTTCCCGAAGAGATAAAATGATAGACAAATGCAAAGTTTGTGTGATTGAAATGGGTTACATACGATTAGATATGCAATCGGCTGGATAAATTTTAGTGTAAACCATAATATTAGTGCTGCTTAAAATACTCGAAAATAATATGAATATAAATATTAAATTCGTACTACGAATGATTATTTTCTACGACCAATCTTGCCACTATCTCTCGTGGAACCATAACAATATCGTTAACCAAAGCCTCCTTTGCAATGCCTTAAAACGGCATGGATGTAAATGAAACTTACGAATAAGTCTTAAATACTATGCAATTACTTATCAATAGTTCCATCCATCGTATTGCTTTTAACTTGAAGGTTGATGTGAATGCCGTCGCCTGGCGCACCATTGTCTTTGTTCGACTGAGAATTTTGTGATGCGTTCTCAAGGCCTAATTTGCTTAATGTATGTAGTGCTCTCAGCGCTGCTTGATTGCGACTGGCATTTCTAGATGGACCGTTACCGTGACATACTTGCGGTGGATCAGTACTCAGCGTTACAAGTGATAAATATTCTTTATTTACTGCTCCCTGAAACAAACAAATTTAATAAAGCCTCCAGCCAATCCTCATCTGCTTTGATTACTTGCTAATTACTTTTATTCATTCATTCACACGCACTACAGTGTATGTACTACCATTCATTCTCAATACTGCTGCGAAAATAGTTGCAAGTTTCACCTATATGTAAGTATTAACCATTTCCCAGGTACAATTATTTAAGATGTTAAATAAGAAAGAAGTAGATCACTGAACAAACAATGTCTGTTGTGAAATTAAAAGAAATCACGTCAATAAAAGTGAAAGTTGAAGATAGTTCATACTAAGTGAACTGAAGAGTACATGGGTAATGGTTTGTACACGCGTTAAATTTAAGAAACGAAACGTAATGGAGACGACTACCTTAGGAAAATCCTTGAATTCCACACTGAAATTAAATAACTGAGAGAGATATTTCAACTGATCTTTGGGAGAAACACTGGCTGGATTTCGTTGTTGCTGTCCTCGTAATTCTTCAGCAACGATTTGTACACTAGGTCCGCTACCTAATTTAGATTCTTGACCTCCGTCCACTAATAAAAGTCCAGGTACTAACTGACGTCCAATAGTTCCTGATTAAAGGCAATAAATTCTCAAAACTTTGGAGCGTAACGAATGACGTATGCGCCATGATTTTTGCATTAATTTTGCGAGTAAATCGCGGCAAAAATTATGTTAGTATATTGTAAGTGAAGTGGTGGAATTGACGTTTTTGGCTATACTTAAAGCCATAATGACAGATGTTTCGCTATTCACATTATATATTAAATATGAACGTATCTCACCTCCTACTGGATGCGATTGGGGTTCATTCACTTGATCGTGTTCCAGGAATGTCACCTTCCTGGGCTTCGACTCTGTGTTTTCTGTTTCGCCCGTCTTAATCGACGGTTTCGTAGGCTGCGGCTGCGGCTTACTGTATCCTAACTGTGCCAAAAGGGCTTCCGCAGCTGCTCTCTTTGCCAGCTTCTTATTTGGACCTATCCCCTGGGCGGAGTGCTGTCCCATTGTTACCTCCATGACGAATTCTCGACGCCGTGGTATACCCCTCTCTTCGATCAACTTGTAAACGGGTTCCCGCTCCCGCTTACCTTGCTGGATTTGCACCAATCGTGACACTGGATTTACCTCTTCCACGGCTTCCGATTCTGCCCGTGATTCCTGACATACTTTTATGATATTCCGCGATTTTTTCTTCGTCGCCGGCGGCTTCCGCTTTACCCGGAACGGTCGATTTTGAGTATTATCAAGTAGAGGAGGAAGCCGATTCAGTTCTTCCAACATGAACTCAGCAGCATGTCGTTTTGATACCTGCACATCGTCATGGTGTTTTATATCAAGATAGTAAACTTGACTCTGATTGTTCATTCGATGGATGACAAATGGTTTACCTTCTTCGAAGGTCCTTCTCCTAATGTAACCAAATTGCCGACAATACATTTTGTCCTGAATGTACGGATGTGCGGCTTACCATTTTCAGATACAACTTCAAAACTAACGTTTAAACAACGTTTCAATGCTATTTCGTGAACTATCGATACAGGACTCTTTAGCTCAGTGGTCGGATCCTTGGCATCACCCAGTGTACCATTTTCCCCGGTGTTACAAGTATTTCCTACTTCTTCGGGTAATGGCAACTGGCGTAATTGTTCCAAAGCTTTATTCGCTGCGTCATGCCGTGCTGCTTGCCCAGTCACACCTCTACCAGTAAATTCTCGCTCTCCGACCTAGAGTTTTAGTTAGTATAAATTGTGCTACCAAATTACAATTTGTACGGAGCGCTATTTCTATACCTTTAGCGTGACAAGGAACAGAGGTGGCTCTGTATGGAATCCTCGATTATATGTCGGAAAACGTGGGTTATACAGTCGGGAGAAATGGCCAAGTCCATGCGCTACATATGGTGGTAATCCTGCTGGTGGCGCTTGTCTAAATGTATAAACTGTTGCTTCCCCTCTCTTCATAGCTAGAGCGTTCAATTCCACAGTGGGTGGCAAGTTACCTAGAACACAATAATGAAGTTACACACCTTCGATGCAGACTACTTCCTACTGCCGAAGTATAAAATACATAATGCAACACTATTTCTAGTGTATAATAATTACCAGATTCGCTGTAACATTTTCCTGCGTGTCCCACTCTCATTGCTTTCGTAGGTTTCGGAGGCGGTTGTCGATACCATGTTTTTGTCAGCGCTTCAGTCGCAGCACTATGTTGGGCTTTCTTAATACTAGGACCTTCCGCGACGTATTCCTCTTCCCCAAGTTTCAACGTCACAGTAAATTGTTTCTTGTGCGCGGGTCCTTGTTCATTAGTCAATCTATACTGATGTTGAATCTTATTAAAACGTGCTAGTTCATTCAACAAGCACATCGGTGTTTTTTCTTTCATGTTTGCCAAAGCGGGATCGGTAACATTGACATGATTCTGCGTAGACGGGCTCTGATCTCTGTTCTCCTCTGTGCCTTCGTTAGTCACTACTTTGTTAGGTTCTATATTCGATGGTTGTTGCACGTGCTGCGGTGGCGGCTGCGTCGGTTGATTGTTTTGCTGCTGTGGTTGATATTGCGACGACTGCACATTCGGATTTTGGAGAGCGACAGAGACCGCGTTCGGCTGATCCTTCAGATTCACGTTGACCATAGTGCCTATGCCGTAACGAACTGATATTGATACTACTACTACATTTCACGATTCGAGCGCATTCAATATTGTACCATTAGCGTTGTGTGTATTCATGCCCATCAACATCGGTTGCCTTGGATTTCCATGCGGGGGTCCTGGATGTTGCATGTGATGCATGTGCTGTTGATGGGGGGGCATGGACAGTATTTGTTGGTGTGGATTCCGATGCGACAACGGATGCTGCGGCTGATGTAAAGGGGCCATGTTAGCCTGCTGCATCGGACGCATCGGCGCTCCCATTCTAAAAATCGTGCGAGCGTGTTAAATAAAGAAACCTTCTCCTCGTTAGCAAGTATAGCGCTGCTTTCACAACGCCGATATAATATATATACTCGGCAATGTTGTCACATTGTCACGTTAGAAGCGTACGTTAAGTACAATGCATCCAATATGTATAAGTACGCATGTACTAATTAAACTAAAAGAAACGAAATACTTTACTGACCTGTTATGATCACGGAGTTGGTTTTGCATTGTATGATGTTGGTGGCGTAACATTGTATAGGTTCTACATAAAGCAATTCATAATTAAAAATATTGCGATAGAAACTTAATGAAGAGTTTCATTTGAAATTAGAACTGTACGGAGTAAGGAAGGGTCATCGCAACGCTAGCACGAAGCTCCGTAATTTCCGATATCGGAAGAAGCGCGAGCGAAGTAAGAACGGTAGTGGAGTTGAATCGAGTTCGTCTCATTTAGAGGCTAATTAGCTAAAAGGATGGAGACTCGCGAATTGCCCGAGTTCTGTGTACAATTCGTACTCCATCGGCATAACTCCGCTCGTGTTAATTACTGCGGATCTACGTGCTCGGGAGGAAAGGAAAATGTGAAGTTAAGAAAAGTTGGTGGAACGCTGCTTGGCATCTGACAGTGTGGCGAAAGAGGAGCGAACCGCAGAGAAGGTTCACCGCGGATGGAAAGCAGATTACGGGGGACGAGTAATAGAGAGATTCCTCGTATAGAACTGAGTTTTGTCTATAAATAAGGTAGTCGATACACAATGGGCTTGGCCCGGCTATTTGGCAGCGGGATTATGCGGTGCACTGTCCTTACCGAAGTTTACTGTACTTCACGTTAATTTTTCGTTCACACGCCGGCAAAACTCCCGGCGAAACAGATCTACCACTCTAGCGAACACTGCCAGGCCCTTTACACGGCTATTGGCAAACAGTAAAGAAAAATCGTCTGTAGACTAAAATGCGGCCATTTTGATGTGAGATTCTCGGGCCTCTCGGCCACCGTTTCTCATCCCCACCGTAGAACATCCTACTTGCCGATTTTTTCAGGACTCTACCTATCGAGCCCAACTATCGATATTTCTCGCGTTCTTCGAATTCGGAATAACGCTTACGCCCGGCGTTTTCTATTCTTTCCCTTACAGGATTCTCATAAAGTAGCCCCGATATCATCGGCAACAGCTATATAATCATATACTAATGCAGCACCGGGCGCCAGCGAGTTATGTAATTCTTTTGACGCGCTCAAAATAACTGGAAAACTGCGCTATTCCCTTCAGGGCCGCCGCCACTGGCGGGGGAATTAACCTGATGCAAATTATATAGACACCTAACATATCGGACATGTTGCGTACTCCGATGGATAAAGGATGATTAAGATTGACAAGGAATTTTGTTCAGTAAGAATCTATTTTTATTAGACGATAGGGAGGATAAACGAGTACAAATGAAAGAAGCATATTGGGCCTCGAATGGAATCCGGTTCAGTTCCGGGTGTTCCGTTGGGTTGAGCGGTAGTTTAACGGCGGCGGCGGCGGTAGTGGAGCCAAGTTTATTGCAGTCCATTACAATGATGGCAGTGCGTATCTCGTGCCTGTCCTGAGAATATGGTAAGATGGCGACGTATCTGAAGCGAACGTCAAAATTGTTTGATATCTCGGTGTCGCGGGCCTCCGGAGACGTCAGCCTGCGAGACTTGATGTGCCCAGTGTGCCGTGGAATTCTGATCGAGCCTGTGACGCTGCCGTGCACGCACAATCTCTGCTTGCGATGCCTGAAAGGCACCTTTGAGCACAACAGCCTGAGCTGTCCTCTCTGTAGAGTGCGAGTCGGTTCTTGGCTTCGCACCGCCACGAAATCCGAGACCCTGGTGAACAGCGGCTTGTGGGAGTTCATCCGGGCCAAATTCCCCAAGGAGGTCGAGGATAAGCACAACGGTGACGAGCGGGACATCGACTTGGAGACGGGTGAGTCCTCCGCTCTGCGTATAAACAAACAACATAACCTGATTTACTGCCGAGCTTTTACTCCGATCTGTACGCGCGATGCATATACCTAGAATCACCGCTACGCTCGCGATCGCGGTGATAAAGTAGATTCCCGCGCGTCCCTTCCTCAAAGCAATGAATTTACTACGTGTTCGTGGATAGTTTTACTTGTGCTTCTTTCATTCCGGAGTAGAATTCTATTGTATTCCCGCGATTATACTGTGTATCGTTAAGTGGTCTCGGTAAATGGTGCTGTTGAATTTGTGATAGATGATTTGGTGGGATTTTCATTGGAAACTGAGAATGCTTAGCTGATGTTTTCTTTGTATAGGCTACACGTCCGCCAATAAAATTCTAAGTGCTGCCGGTGAGATTCGTCAGGAGTATGAGGCGCAACTCCAAAGGGTTGAGGAGGAAAGGAGATGTCAGATAGAAGCGGAGCAAATGGCTAGCGAAGCTTTGATCAGGAAACTACAGGCTGAGGAACAACAGCAACAATTAATGTTACTGGCGCAAGATCAACTATTTGCCAAGACGTTAGCGAAGAAACAAGTCACGGAGAAGCAGAGCGAGGGAGTCGCCAACTATGGAAAGTTTCCTAATGCTTCTCTGACGCAGTGCTCCTTGGAGAATAAGAAATACAATGTTAACGCGCACATAGACGTAGGTGGCACTAAATTAGACGAAGAGATGGACAATGGGAAAGTGAATCTTCTAGAAATGAGAGACGCTTCCGAACTAAGAAGGCCTAATATAGCGTTGATATCAAAGATTCGTGCGGAGAGATACGCTTCCAGCATGAAGGTCAACGCGAATAATGTACAAAAGGAGTCGACTGTTAAGTTTTGTTGTCAGAAGCCCATGCCTGTATATAATGCAGTTACCAAAACGTTAACGCAGCAGTCTGCGGCTAAAGTCGTGCAGCCATGTACCTCGAATTACATAACGGAACCTGGACCTTCCGTATCGAAAATCTATGGCAAGCAGTCGAAGGAAGAATTGCATGTTCCTAATGATATTGTTAGTAACAAAAAGAAAAGCTTAGGGATAGAGGTGTGCGTGACATCGGGCGACGGTAATTCGAGAATTGGAAGTGCGGAAAGTGCAGGAAGCCATGATAGTATTAATCAAGAAATTCATCATTTCAAGCCTATTAAAGCCATACCTAGAACACCATTAAAAATATCTGCAGGTAAATATCTCCTTATTATGTAGAGGAATAATAACAGTGACTTTTATACGAGATGTTCATTTATTTCAGATGGTCGGCAGATAGATCCGAAATTAATCAGAGTAGTCCCTATACTGAAAAGAATATCTAACGCGGTACCGAAACCACCATCGCAAACACATTTCAAACGAATTATTGGTTGCTCTTGGAGTGCGTTTAGAGGTATGTCAGTTATAACTTTTACGCAGTATTCTCGCTATAAGGATGTCCTTCATGCGTTCTTCTGTTTTAGGTAAAACAAAAGAAAATCTAAGGGAAAAAGAAGTGATACGAAAGTGTGCCGAAGTTATTGACTTGGCACAGAAAGCATCGACATCGTGCGAAGAGGTTCAAATATCGGAAGATACATTAACAAAATTGTGCGGTACTAATCAGCGAGTGGATTTTGTGTCGGATTTATCGTACGATACAAACAAAAACTATACCAAGAGTGAGAACAAAATCATCAATGGTGTTAAAATAGGCAAGAGATTGAATGCGGAAGCACAAATGGGCATTGATAAAAATCCTTCTAAAGGGGGTCTTAGAAAGACATATGTTAAGAATGGAATGGTAGGAAAATCCAGGAAGCAGAAAAACGTTCAGGCGAGTAGAAAAGGTACAAAGTCTGTAGCAGAAGAGAAAGACACTGAGAGCACTGATACGAGGACTTCAATTTCACCCGAGACATTATCGAAATTGCATCTCGAGGATGATGAGGATAACGAAGAAACTGCAAGAAGAAGTAAAAGACGAAAATCGCAAGTACACAAAAGGAATGTCGATGAAACTGATACTTTAAGCATAAATTTAGAGCCGAACTATAGGCGAACTACAAGAAAGAGAGCTGGAGAAGTAACTGATGTAATAGAATCTGACAACAACACAATTAAATTAGATAAAAGTAAAGCGCAACCTGAACTTAAAACTGCTGTAGCAAAATCAAAACGACGGAAGATGAGTAGAAGTGCAAGAAACAATACAGAAGATTCAAGTAACAGTGCTGATAGCTCGAACTTCTCTACATCTAGTTTACGGAAATCAGCTCGTAATGCGAAGCATACAAATAAAACCGATGATCTTGAACAATCTATCTCAAATCAGGGGGTTGCGAACTGTCGTGAAAACTTCCTTCAGCAATCTACAGTGCAAACAAAGGATCTTTCAAAGAGTGGAAAGTTTAATGCATTGGAGAAAGCATCGGCAGGTGGAAGTCCTCATATTACAGACGAAGATGCAATCATGGACCAAGAGCGAATAGAGCAATTACTTCAGCAAGAGAAAGAAGATTTCGAACTTGCTCAAAGATTGCAAGCAAAGTTTGATGAGATGACCAGAATAGCAGGACGAACGAGACAGTCTAGAAGAGTGATTGGAAGTCCAAATTTCGAATTAGATTTGTGGAAACTTGACTTAGAAAGAACTGCTCCAAACCCGGCGAGTGCATCGACTACTACGCAACCAATTGATAATCAAACTGTGCGCACTGAGGTCAGAAAACGTGGGAGGCCACCGAAACGGGTTAAATAAGATATATATATATATCTTTCTATTGAAATCGCATTTGAACTAAGAACCCTCCAAGTGGATGTTCCTAGAATGCGTTATGGGAAGTTTCAAATTTCTTCTTACACAATATTTTGCGTACTTCAACAGACTTATTTGCGCGGTATGAAATGCGTACCTGGATATACTATTGGGGCTGCTTGAAACGTGTGAATGCTACTCAATAAGTTGACAAAACATTTAGAGTAACACTTGTTTGCATACTCTTCGACATTGCGATATTATTCTCGAATTCAAGGATCTTGGACAAGTCTCATTAGAGTAAATAACATATTCATGTGCTCCTAAGTACAGCCAATCTCAAGACAACCATTGCCTCGGATATGTGCATTATTTTTAATATTCAGCATATTCTCTCCTGATCGTGAAAAGTCCTTTGTTTAAAACATAATGCAAAAAAAAGGCTGCTGATCTTAGATGCCGATTGTTCTTTATATTTAAGATCTAAAGTCGGATTGTGGGGGATGTGCAAGTTCGGCCATGATTACCAGTTATCAAAAATGCAATGATTAACGCCTAGTCCTTGTGCCCTGTTTATCTATTATGGTTAATGTACGAACATCCAGATTTTATACACTTAAGAGAAAATTTATTTAAGTTTCTAAGTGGTGTTTCTTTTGTTTTTTATAAGGACTGCAGCACTGAGTTCACGATATGGAAGTAGCGAATTACACATAGCATTAACGTAAAGTGCATTATGTTTGATAGTCCGCTTTCTACGTGTAAGGCATCATCTATAATGGCCTTGAAGATCCTACTACTGAAATGTATTAAATCATTAGACGATAAATTATTGAATTAGCGTGACTGATATACATATATATATATATATATTTGCACGAGAGGTTTTCATATTTTTGTAGGATGCAATGAGACCGTTTAATGTAATGTCACTTTCGCCATTCGCAAGGTCGAACTTCGTTCGTTTCATTTTGGCCGTACGTTTTAACCTTTGATTTCCACGATATTTTAGATATTGCGCTCAAGCAGTAACCTTCTTTTGTATTGTCATCTTTTGTGATACTCTCACAGTATTCTCCAATGAGAATCTTTGCATTTGATATGCAGAGCCAATCACGATTCTTCCTTAGTTAGCGTAAGCACTGATTGTTTGTGATCTTTTGTGAAGAACGGACGCGAAAAGCCAATCTCACGCACCGTACTTCCGATACAATGTTTTAATTGGACGACCGAATTCCATCGAGTTCGAATGTCTCTTTAATAGATTTCTTTCCCTCCGTTTATACTACGAGAAATTGCGCGACAACGAGAAGAGGTTTAGGAGGAGGAGGAGGAGGAGGAGGAGGAGGCGATGCGCGCCGATGGGGAAGGAGTTCCTTTTTTGAACTCGAATGTTGGAAGCTGTCTGCTCACACCGGTAGTGGACGAACGTGTTAGTTCTACGTATTAATTTCATTCTTTTTCCGTACCAGAGATGGGTGCTCCGTGTGTACGCCACTCTTAGGGATCCTTTAAACATGGACTAGATAAGCAAGCGTCCAACCCTGTTTCCTGTCGTTGGTGGAAGAACAGCGAGCCAATGGGAAAGAGGCGGGGTGTGTTATAGTCGTAACTAGTTTGCTTAATTTTAGAACACAACAGTGGAAAGTCTTTACCGATTGTTATTTAAACATATGCCGTATGTTTACAGTGGCAGGAGCGCATAAATAGAGGCGCGGGTCGAGCGCGAAGAAGTTGTGTCGTCCACGTGGATATAAACGTTTTCCACACGTTGTTTTCTCTGTGTGTGTGTGTGTGTCTCCTCTGTGTGTGATTCCACGCGCACCCCGACGCCTGTTCTTTCGAGGGACTCGTTTTCCTCGAGTGTGCGACCCTTAGCGAGCCAAGTCGAGTAGAGGATTCGTTTAGGTTTTTGCCCGGCCCCCGAGTCTTAATCAAGATATGAGATACGAGCGCCAAGATATCCGAGATATACCTCGTGCTCGAGCAGGAGCACTGCGGCCGTAGAGTCGTCCCGCATTGCACTGAGTTTCCTTTCTACTCCGTCAGCAGTAAAAATGGTCTTTCACTTTTCTATGAGTATTTAGTTTAATCGAGCAACACCAAGCCCATCCACAGGTGAGCCAATGGTTGGCGGCGGCGGGAGGGGGGGGAAGTGTCATGTGCGCCTAGGAATCAATGGCTCCGAGCAGTCATCGATCAAAACCGTGCGATATCAAAGTGAATGTGCAACGGCCCGGCATTCGTACTACTAAGTAAAACGCGATCTAGGCAACAGATGTAAAATATGCATGAAAATTCGAAGCTATAGCATATATTACGAATGTATAGAGAAGTTATTTAGATATAGACCAGCAGGCAGACTAGCGTCGAATATTGATTACTAATAACAGAATACCTATATTAACAACAGAGTATAGTCCTAACTATGAGTACGTCGGCGAGTAAGTAATTAACAAAGAACGTTGATCTAGAGTTTTAGCCAGAGATTTTTATATCTATGTATGTATATGTATATATATATTATATACGTATATATATATACATATTTGTAGATATAACTCACAGTTTACGATCGAGGATGTATTAAGAGCAATGGAACTCGAAGCGCGCTGATTTCGCTGGCCACCCTCCGTTCTTCTTAATGCGTTTTATATGCGGAAACAAATAAACGATTGTAATAATTCAGAATAACTGACTCTATGTATATATATGTCCCCAGCCCTTTAATTCTATGGAAAACTATATATGTCTCTCCAAGCGATAGATGGAAATTCTCTAGTCACGTTGTAGAAAAGCTTTGTGCCACCTTTTTAAAGTACAAAGTTGCCCATGTTGGCTAAATGCTTTTCTTATAGGGTTGAATTGTAGTATTTCAACGCTAACATAAAAGCTACGAAAGTGCTGCGGTTTAATATATTTTATATGCCGCTCGAGCAATGTAGAAAATTAACGTTGCATGAATTCGAAGCTTTAACGTTCATTTTCAAAGAAAGATCAAAGCTAGCGCTTTTGGCTAGGAAAATGCTTTCCTTATGCGGTTGAACTGTAGTATTTCAATTCTGGCACCAAAGCTGTGAAAGTGTTGTAGTTTAATCTATTTTATGTTACAGCATCGCTCAAAACTAACGTGTTCGATAAATTCGCAATGTTTTTCTTACGTGAATGTATTCAAGCATTTCAACGGCAGCGTCAAAACTATGAATATGCTATTATTTACAATTTTATGTATCGAAAGAAAATCGTTCAAAACTAGTGTTACTTTAATTCACTTTTAATTGTAAGGTACCTTTTGAGACAAAATTTAAAGGTCCTCTTAGTTTGTGTTAGTCCAATACTTTTCTTATCTGTTTGAATGGAAGCATAAAAGCTATAAAAGTGTTTTAGTTTAATATGTTTTACATGTCGAAATAACAATGCTCAAAACAATAAAACTCCTTTAACTTTAAGATACCTTTTCGAACAAATCAAATGCTGACCTGCAATGGTCCAATGCTTCTCTTACCGGTTTCAAATGAAGTATTTGAACGCTAGCGATAGCGCTGTGAAAGTGCTATAATTTAATATACAAATTTAACGTGTCGATTAAACATTGCTCAAAACTAATTTTTAAAATTTAAAGCTTTTGTTAGCTTACGTTGGTTCAGTGGTATTCTTGTAGAGTTGGATTAAAGCTTATCAACGCTAGCGCTAAAGCTGTAAAAGTGCTATAACTTGATATAATTTAATATACAAATTTGACGTATCGAACAGACGCCGCTTAAAACCAATTTTTAAAATTTAAATCTTCTGTTAACTTGCGTTGGCTCAATGCTATTCTTGTAAATTTGAATTAGAGCTTATCAACGCTAGCGCTAAAGCTGTGAAACTGCTATAATTTAATATACAAATTTGGGGTGTCGAACAGACATCGCTCAAAACTAATTTTTCAAATTTAAATCTTCTGTTAGCTCGCGTGCTATGCTATTCTTTCTATTATTTGTATTCTTGTAGAGTTGGATTAAAGCATATCAACGCTAATAACAACGTTGTGAAAGTGCTAATTTAATATAGAAATTTCATGTATCGAACAAACATTGCCCAAAACTAATTTTTAAAATTTAAAGCTTTTCTTAGCTTGCATTGGCTTAATGCTGTTCTTACAGAGTTGAATTAAAGCATATCAATGCCAGCGTTAAAGATCTGAAAGTGCTATAATTTAATATAATTTAATATACAAATTTGACGTATCGAACAGACATAGCTCAAAACTAATTTTTCAAATTTAAAGTTTCTGTTAGCTCGCGTGCTATGCTATTCTTTCTATTATTTTTTATTCTTAGAGTTGGTCTATTACAGTATTAGAGTTGGTTTTTTATTCTGCAGAGTTCGATTAAAGCATATTAACGCTAGTAACAACGTGGTGAAAGTGCTAATTTAATATAGAAATTTCATGTATCGAAGAAACATTGCCCAAAACTAATTTTTAAAATGTAAAGCTTTTCTTAGCTTGCATTGGCTTAATGCTGTTCCAACAGAGTTGAATTAAAGCATATCAACGCTAGCGTTAAAGCTGTGAAAGTGCTATAATTTAATATAATTTAATATAATTTAATATAATTTAATATAATTTAATATAATTTAATATAATTTAATATACAAATTTGACGTATCGAACAAACATAGCTCAAAACTAGTTTCGCACGAATTCGCAGCTTCGCGATCAAAGCTGGAGTTAGTCCGCGTTGGTTCACTGTTTTCCTCAGGGGTTTGAATTGCAGCTTTCAACGCCAGCGGCAAAGCTGCGAAAGTGTTATAATTTAATATACAAGCTTTCCATATCCAGCAGACATGACTCACACCTTTACACCTTTAATCTATGCTTATTAAGTGGACGGTTCGAAGGCGATTACCGAGTGATAATCGATGTCTTCGGTGCAGAGTCAGACCGACTGGATTCTCCATTATATGAGTCGTTTATTTTGAAAGAGGCCTAAGTCCATTCATAGCTATCAAAAACATGTTATTTTTTAAATAATATTAATATTATGCTAATTGGGATGATAAGTTCGACATCCTTAGGAACCTGAAAACATTATTCCACTATGTTATCTGTTACCCATATTTTTAAATTTAATTCAACGCAAACCTCGAAATGAAAACGCAATATCTCGATTCGAACATAAATGGACTTACGCCACTTTCAAAATAAGCGGCTCATATCACTGTCAAGCGGCAGTCATCGTAGAAAAAAGAAACGGGAGCGCGTATGCGCCTGACAAGTCGGTCAAGGGTATCGTAGAGGTAAATATCCTGGTTGTAAGAGACTTATGTAATTCTGCGCTGGAACTAGCGATCTCTTACGCGTCACCTTTACTCTGTCACGAGGGAAACGGTATACATATACATACAATTGATGAAAAAAGAGTTCGCACACTTAGTTGCTCTAAAGTCAAATTTCTTTAACCCTTAAATGACATCATGTCCGCTTCCAAAATAATTTACTCCAAGTTTTTTTTATCGTTAATCGCTAATATATTGTTAGTTTATTTTTAATTGCTAATGCGAGTTAAATTGAGGTATGTTTGAATGAAAACTTGGCTCTCATGTATGATATTTATATGTTTTTTATGATATCCCAATTTTGTGGGGAAATCAAATTGCTTTTTGGCGCATTTTTACATTTTAATGTTTTTAGAGGGATAATTATATATCTCGTATTTTGTGTCTAATACTTTTTAACTTTTAATTAATAATAATAGATTATGGTCTCTAAAGTATACTTTTGTATCGAAAGTTGCAATAGGAAGATAGGTGTATTCACTCCAAATTTTAGTTAAACTTTAAAAAAACACTGAAAATAAAATCTTGAAGAAAAATTAATTTTTTTAAGCATTGACGAGAACTTATTCTACTTGAAGATGATTTATTTTCTCTGAAAAAGGGAAATTTTCGTATTTTAACACATTTGTTTTTTCTAAATAAACAGATATTCTCATATATCAAAATTTAATTCAAGGAAAGTGGTGTGTTGCGAATACTTTTTTTAATCCACCGTATGTACTTTTAGGTCAGCTATCCGTCAGCTTAAGTTCTCGCATAGTGCAGCTCTGCAATGTTCTTGAAACTCGCACGTTAAATCCTGTTATTTTGAGTCTCCACCTACTCGTGATGATGTGATTAACATCGATTTCCATAGCATAAGTACGTAATTGCTAGAAGAGTTGCCTTCGCCTTATTGGTTGTTAACACTAAACGTACCAGCATTTTATGTTATAATTTTAGAATCATAGTTTTATAAATTTTATAGTCAAATGGCTGATTATAAAATAGAGATAGAATTTCTTTGATTTAAATGCTGACAATTGTTGATTTAATGTGAAATCTAATGAAAAAAATTATATTTAGATGATTCTAAACCAACTGTATATTTTTATTTTTAATAAGAAAGAAAAATATTATAAAAGAAACAAGTATATAGTTAAATCGAATTATACTAATTTAAAAAGGAAACCGATGCACAAAATAAGATGTAGATAAAAATAGAAAAATCATACAGTGGATAATAAAAGTAGTAACCCTTCTGAGAAAAAGTATATTTTATTAAAAATGAGTGTTTACTTTTTAGGAGCAAACAAATATTATCAAAGTGGAACATCTTTTACTTTAAAAAACATTAATGCAAAGAATCTGGATGTACGAACCGTTTTTTACTCGCTGTTATCTACATTTTACTTTTAATAAGAATGGATAAAATGTATAATTGAATCGAATTTAAGTTGCTATCAGTGATAATTACAAAGAAAATGTTCTATCCTATTATTTCAGTTTCTTTAATTAAAATTTGTTCATTTTGCGTTAGAATTTCGTGAGCTGAATCTTATCAAAGCAGAATATGTTTTACTTTAACAAACAAAACGGAAAGAAAATTTAATACAGAAATTCTGGGTATGCAAACAATTTTTTACTCATTATCATCTTCATTTTCATTTTAAACAAGAATGGACAAAATATATAATCGAATCGAATTTAAAATCAGTATTTTTGCTGTGATATTTATAAGGAAAATGTTCCAACCTGTTATTTCAGTTGCTTTAACTAAAATGTGTCCTCTTCCCGTTAGATTTTCGCGAGCTTCCGCATCATCGGACTGAACCGAGACTTAGAATCGTTACGGTAATCGGTTGCGAAATTGCTCCGTCTGATCGCATCGTTTTCAACACTGTTGCAACTGCGCCGCAAAAAGTGAAGTACGTTCGCGTGTCCGTAGCAAGATAGTCGGAGATAAGCGTCTGTAACATCTACGCCGCGCTGAATGATACGACTTTTTTTTCTGAAGCAGACGTTAAACGGAAATGTAAGGCGATCCGATTGGACAGTTGCAACGTACGAGAATCCTTTGGGAATGTAAGACACACCTGTAATATTGGCATTACATTGAAGGACTATTGTAGAACAAGTTAAATCTTTTAAGGAGGTTGATGTGAGCGCTGACACAGAATTTTGAAGCCTTTTCAAATCACTATAAAAACAATTTTTGAGTAGGAAAATTCAATTTGCAATTAAGTTTATGCTATGACAGACCTGCTTTTATAAGTTACTTTTATTACTATACTATTTACCACGTCATTTCTACAAATGAAAATATTTCCTTTTCACCCCCTGCTCAAACACTCTCGAACTGGACAGACGAAACTTTTGAAACTTTGCCTGATTAGTCGTAAATGTCTCATTTACCACGTGAAATGTTTTTTATTCATGTGTCATTATTGTATCACATACTTTTAAGCCACAAACGGCAATTTCTGCTCAATTTTATGAGGGAACCAAACTGCTACCTGACATATTTTTTATACTTGAATGTTTTTTGTAGGTTATGTATATCTTTCAAATAAATTGAATTTGTTACTCCCATTTATAAAAACATACTTAAACTCGTCTAATAAAATCTTCGAAAGAAATTGTTATTTTATACCTTGCCAAGCTTCGTTACAATTCTCGTTAAGAACACGTTTCGAATTATTTACAGGGGATGCTTGTCAAGACAGAAACATCTATAAGAATCTATAACAAACATCTATAACAACCCTAAAAAAACTATAAGATTTTGTTAGAATGTGCCTTGGTTGATAAGAACAAAATTTGCATAAATCACTCATATAATGTATAACCTTTATATAATATTGTGTCATTATTGTATCACATATTTTTAAGTCATAAATGGCAGTTTGTGATCTTGTTGCCATAACAGCCCATGCATAAGAATCGATTTTTCGACATTGGTTACTGAAAAGCTGTACCGACAAACAAGTTGACATTTTGAAGAGAACTGCACTGACCATTCACTATGATTCTATGTAAATTTTAATCGGATCTCATTAGTTTCATTTTTGGCACCAACCTCCTTAACTCTCATCATTTCGAGGGCAATTTGAAATAGTAAAGAGAAACAGACAATTTTGATGGTTAGTTTTCGACTTAACATCATTTTGTCAGAAAATGTTCTTATTTTAACAAGTGTAAATTTCAACACGTAGTGGTTTTTGAAAAATCATGAAAATTGTATATGAATGTAAAAACATATCTGTAAAATATAAGAGAAATCTGTTGTTTCACAACTATTAAAAAACTGCCAAAGATTTACAGTTAAAAGAAGTAAAGAAAAAAGGGGGAAACCGCTTTAAATGTTCGGCAAAAAATCTTGATTCCCTTGAAGCATTACATCATCGCGTAATGCGAAAGACTTTTTACTGCAATTCATATACATATTCTCTGCTCGCCGAAGCCGTTCTTACTTTCCTCGAAAAGATCCGAGAGCTCGCTCGAGAATAAAAGTCCCAGATCTGCGATGACTATCGCACAAAGCGCTCGCCCCATCCTCTCTTAAACGATTATAATTCGCAAAGTGTGCCAGCACTGTTTGCAACCACCTGAATGCCACTCCAGGAATTGACGACCCTGCAACTCCTGGCATCAACAAAAACCACTATAAATCGATTGCCAGTCCGACTTGCATTCCTCTTGAGTCGTCGAGTTGAACAACAAGACGATTTGCTCGATAACAACCATCAATAATAAAGAAATGTCTTTAAACAGCTAAAACCAATTTCGAAAACATATAACAAAGAAATGCATTCCGAAGAGCATTTTTGAAATAATGCGTTGACTACAAAATAATTGTTGTATTATTTATATTTACTAATTATCTTCCTTTATAAAGCTGGCGAATTAAATTTATTAGAAAGCTTATCAATAATAAAGAAATGTCTTTAAAACATTTAAACCAAATTCGAAAATAAATAATAAAGACATGCATTGAGAAATGGAGTTTAGATATAATGCGTTGACTATAAAATAATTATTGCCTTATTTATACTTATTAAATATCTCCCTTTATGAAGCCAGTACATTAATAGTAGAAAGGATCAATCTTGTCAGACAAAATAAGTCATAATCATAGAAGATGTCATCTTTCTAAGTTTGGAATCGTTTAATAACAGTATTTCTTCATTTTGCGCGCTCTCTGACAATAAAGATAGTAGTACTAAGTATAAATAAGATGAAAATTATTTTGAACTTAACCCATTTTTGTGTTTCGTATTTTCAAAGTCAGCTCGCAGCTTTATAAATATTTATTTTTCCGCTTTTTTGCGTAGGTTTTTCAGAAAAATTATGCCAGGTTAAATGAAAATATACTATTTTTTAATGGGAGTGGGTTATGTCAAACAAATTTGAAAATCTTTTGTAAAGACAACATTCTCGAAGCTTCCTTTACAAAACAAAAAAATATTAGGTCTAACGGTCCAGTTGTCCCAAAAATAAAGTTGGACAAACACACCAAATTTGTATTATAACGAATAAAAAAGCATTTGCACATTACGATTTTCTGAAGAAATTTGTCTTAAGGCAGAACACCTTCTGCTGTGACATTTACTTTTTTCTTCAAAAGGAAACTCATTCCATCAAGAAACTGTATTTTTTCTGAAAAAAGAAACGTACGCCTATATCAAAATGTACTCTAAAAAAACTCGTGTATTTGAGTACTATTTTCATCTATTCTATGTATATGTATACACAATAAATTGAAAACCTTTTCTCGAAGTTCGTGAAAAAACGGTATCTTAGCGAAAGAGGTTGGAATGTGTTGCAACATTTGCAACTCCGGTTGAATGAGGGATAAAGCAAGTGAACGAAGCGAGCGAATGAAAGAGAGAGGGAGAGAGTGGGATTGGAGAAGGTGCAGGATTGCAGTTGAGCCGGCCGTGGGAGTTAAATGGTATTCTCGGGAGAGAGAGAGAGAGAGAGAGAGGGTTCGAGGAGGGAGCGCGAGGGGAGATTCGAGCGGAGAGCACGGCGGTTGCAATGTGACCGCTTGGCCACGTGACCACCTTCGCCAATTGGATCATTCGCGGAACGTTGGTCACGTTGCACTCGGCGTGGCTGGTGCGCCCCCCTCGCTCCTGCACGCTGCCCCCGCTGGCCCATTCGCGCTCCCAGAATCGTACATTCGCATATGCGAACGCAGCGGCTGATACGCGCGCCTTACGCCTTTTCCGCCTCGCGGCGAAGCCCTGCGCCCTTTTCACTCGCGAACCATCGACGACAGCGCGCCAACACGTCCCTTCGATGTTCCTATCGAACCGCGACTTCGATCCATCTTCGTACGCCCGCCCGATCCAACCCTAGTCACCAACCACTCCACTCCAGACGCTTTAGTTCGACACTCGACTCTCTCTCTCTCTCTACCTTCCACTGTCATACTCCTCGATTGCTTTCATTTCGTTTTACGAGCCGTGTCGACTCCAACTTTTACACTCCCTCGTTCAAGTGTCAAGTGTAAACAGAAGTACTGTTAAATAGTGTTCCAAGGTGTTTGGGATTTATTGTGTGACTGCGAGTGGATCTCGCGAGCTGTTGCTGCTTCTACTGCCAGTCGACTGGAATATACGCGTTTAAGCGATAATGTGAGTAGAATAAAAGCGCACTTCTCAGCGTTCACTTGTAACTTCACCGCTATTTTCTCACTTCGTGGTTAATTGCTTTCTGTTTCTTGGTGACCTCATTTTAAAGCGTTCTTTTGTATTAGTTACATTTTGCACGTTGCATGATGATATTCTGCTCGAGGCGGAGATTCCGCTCGTTCTCCGGGAATTCCTCCGCTCGGCATTTCGTACGAGCGCAATTCCCGCGGCTGCGCACTCCTCGCGCCAGTTCTCCTGCGAGAGTTGCCTGCCGGCGACAGGCATTTTCCACTGCGTTTGCCCGTAACCAGCCGAGCACCGTTTACATTTTGGATGCACTTATCACGGCCAGTCGGTATTGAGCGCGCGCGCTCGTTCGCTTTTGTATACAAAGACTGCTATTAATATTCCGATATCTTTCTCTAAGAGATTATTGTTGTATAAGTTTGTTTATAATGACGTAACTGATTATGTTCGAGAGATTATTATCGTACGCGGCTCTTTGCAATTACGTAACTAATGGATTACTTTTTACTGAATTCAGATACATATTGTAGTTTGTAGAGAGCTATTATTTACTAATGATTATTGCTTTTTACGATGTGTGCAATAAGCTAAAGTATGCTTTGTATTGTACACTGTCAAGTACAAGAACGAATTGAACATTATCGAGAATATTTCATGCAATATCCACAGTTAGAACCTGCGACTTCCATTAATATTTGGAAATATATGTTTGTTTATTATTGCGTAACTAATTGATTGTTTTTTTTAATTTAGACATGCTGTAATTGGGTGGCATATTGTTTCTTTACATAATGTTGATTGCTTTTTACGATTCATTCGAGTTCTTAACTGGAAGTAAATGATTGCATAAAATATTGTCAACAATATTTAATTCAATACACATAATTAGATTCAGTGACAACCATTAATATTTGAACATTCTAGTGTTTAAGAGATTACTGTCGCATCTGTTTGTTTATAATAACATTGTTCTTTTTGTTCAAACGTATTATGATTTGTTGGGATCATCATTTATTTAACGTTCATTGCTTTTCACTATTCAAGTAATAAACTAAATAAGGCTTCGTACTTTGCACTGTCAAGTACAGGAACGTATTGAATATTATCAATAATATTTCATTCAATATCCATAATTTGATCCTGCATCAAATTATTATTTATGAAAATTATAGTTTAATAGTTGTTAAAATAAATGTGTACGGATATCATGGTTGTTTATAATTTCAGAATTTTTATGGTCTTTATAAACAAACAAATTTAACACTAAACTTACGACACTCGATTAAACGACCGTCTTTTTTATTGTTATGACCTAATGTCACTTTATGTGTTAATTCTTGTTTCTAAATTTAGAATCAGTTATACCCAAATCGGCAAGACATAACCTTTATTTCATAACCGGTCATTTGACCGGTTACGGTAAGAATAGCTCTTACATAAGCCAATGGTGCGTTTAGTGTCAAACGAACAAAAAAGTGTGCACGGAATGTACGTCACAGAAATACAAATTCAAATACATGCTGCGTTTGTTTAACGTGAATTTTAACACAAATTTTGACATAGTTTTTTTTTCCATTTTCGTGTGTTATTACGTTTATTCAATGCAGTAAAGAATTTGTTCCTTGTTGCATTAGTAGGCGAGCGATAAAATGTTAACAATGTTTTCACTTATCTCTGATGCATTCGTATAGAATAGCGGATATAGGGAAATGCGAGGGAAGACGAGCGAGCAAGGTAAGACGGATAACGTCCTGCGTATAAATCACTATAGATATCGCAGTTTACATATGAATGCTTTAGGGAGAGCAGGCGAAGCATTCGAAATCTTGCAAAACTGACCTAATTTCAGATAAACTGTACACTAGCACCATTTAGGTTAGGTTGGCACTCCCATATTTCCCTTCACGAGGGATAAGACGAGAAACATTAATATCTACGAAACAGTGATTTATTTAAGTTCATAATTCTGGTGATTTCATTCTTGTTGTAGAAGTTTATTTGTCGATTTGTTTCATTATGGAAAGCTCTTCAATCTATAATTATAGATAGAATCAGATACATATACTGTTTAGATAACATCGTGCGTAATTTTGTTGATTTCAATAATGTTGCATAAGTATAGTCCTGGAAACGCTTCGGTTAATATTATCTAAACAATATATCTGATTTTATCTATAATTATCACTAGTGTTCGCATTTGCGAACCAGTAATTGATATAAATAGTGGAATAATTCTATTTCGTTAAAGCTTGCAAACCAAATATTAGTCTTTTACATTTTGCTCCACGTAATAAAAATTAATTTTTGGGAAATAGCAATACATTTCAGGGTTCGTTGTTTAGAATTCAATATATTTAATTTGGGGAAACGCTTCGATCAACATTACGTAAACGATATATCTGATTTTATCTATAATTATATAATATGGAATATTTATGAGTCAATGTATGTCACTGTATTACTGTCAGCGTGTAACTGTCATTGTGTAAGTTCATAGACCTGTCTAAAATACTTCCTCAAAAAGTCACCTGCCATGATCACAGTGGGCATTTTTTAAAAGTCATTCAAAAACTCCATTTTGCCTATTCGACGGTGCTTGGGGGGGATTAACCTTGGATTTTTTTTCCAACTTATCTACTTATCTCCTTTTGAAAAACTTTACGTATATCATCGAACAATACTTTTTTATTCCAAGACGCATCTTTTTCGGAAATTTTAGTATGTTTTTAATTTACATATAATTAAAATTCTGAGTTATACCAATTAATGTACATATTATAATACCTTCTTTTAACATTGTCTTGCCCTGATCACTGAAACTATCCAGGATTCTACAGTCAGATTTTTGCAAAAAAAAATTACAACAGAGTGGCGATGGGTTGAACACGAAATATCGATTTCTCGACAAACAACCGCTCCTTTTTCATTTAAGAAAAAAATAGAGCATAAAAAAATCTGACTGTAAAGTTCTAGGTAATGTAACACGCTATCGAAACACGTACGATTTTTTGATTTTGGATAATCCAATCAAAAGAAGATATTACAATAAATGAACAGGCAGCACTTACAATTTTAATTAGATGTGAATTAAAAAATTACTTAAATTTCCGCAAACGATCAATATTGAAATAAAAAAATTTTGGCTCAACAAACTCGTTAAATTGCGAAAATCTCTTACGTTATTTGTTATTTTGGAGTGGAAAGCCTGTCACGTGTAGACACCCCATGATATTTTCGGCATTTACCTATAATGTGATGTAAGTAATACTTGCAAAATTTGAGCTGTCATGACGCACGTGCTGGAGGGTGATCACATAAGAGTTACAATGGTTTTGCGTGGGATTCTCCATGTAGTGTATTGATGTTGGAGTGGCAGAACTGTCAGGTAGAATCCATCCGTGATATTTTCGGAATTTGTTCATAGTATGATGGAAAAAGCACTTGTTAAATTTCAGCTGCCATGATGCATTTCACATGCATGGAAATCTAACGGACGTAGTTCTTAAGCGCCGTTGAATAGATAAAATTTTGCTTTTTCATGATTTTGAAAAAGTCCTACAATTTGACCATGGAAACTTATTTTTTGAAGAAGTATTTTACATTGGTTTTTCCCTGACAGATCTGATACTCTTCTTGTTGAAAATAATTTTCTATTTAGCATTCTCATAAACTGTATCGGGACTTCTCGATGTTAAGCGGAAAGTTGTTTTTAAGTCTTAACCCTTTGACTGCTACGGGCGCACGTATATGCGTCCAGAAAGATCCATCGGTGTGGCCTATGGCGCATATGCGTTGTGTCAAAGATATAATAGATAAAATTAGCAATCTTCTGATTTGATAAGCAAATTAACAATTCATTCAAAATTGTTTTTCTTATTTTTTCCCCAAAATTAATTATTTTATAGACACCGTTATAATTTTACTTAAAGAAACTTACTTAACCCTTTGACTGCTATAGGTGCACGTATATGTATGCGTCCAGTAAGAAGCATCGGTGTGGCCTATGGGCGCATATGCGCTCTCCGCGAAGGCTTCGACCGTTTTTGTTTCTGTATAGAGTACTTATTTTACTTATTATATGTTCAATTTTTCAATGTTCGATATGCAAATACATACATTATACTTATCAAAGTATGGTATTTTAAAACTTTACCATTGATGAATAAACAATATATATTGAAAATAAATAAATGAAAAAATTTTAATTTTGAAGTGGTTAAAGTAACAGTAATTGGATTCTGTACCATATTATAATTTAATACACTGCCGAACAGATTCGTATTGCGTGAGAAAGTATTGAGGCCCAGCAATAGTTATTGAGATAGACTACTTAGCAGTCAAAGGGTTAAAAACAAACTAAAAAATTAAAAATCTACAAATTACAAATTAAAAATCTACAAGCGAATATGTTCGGCAGCTTAAGAGATTTTGACCGGCATATGAGCTTGACAACTGAACTTTGATTCAGTAAATCGGACTGGATATTGAGCTATTGTAATACATTGCTACAAATTAAAGAACATATCTGGAATCTTGAGCTATTGAAATACACTGCTATAAACCAAAAACGTATACGTTTTCAAATTACAATACTCCTTGTGAGAGTGAAAGGGTTTAGTGTTATTATGAAGAAACAAGATATTCAGAGAAATTTGTAGATTTTGCAAAACCGACTTAATTTCATAGAAGTTGTGCAACAGCGCCAATTACTTTACTTTGGTAGTCGCATAAGATACGAAAAATTAATATTTATAAAACAGTAATGAATTTTACTTTCAAATTTTGTTGATTTCAACATTGTTGCATAAAATTGCAGTTCAATATATTTGAATTTGCAAAACCTTTCGGTCAGTATTATCTAAACTATGCATATGCATAGTGTTATCTATAATTATTCTATAATAGTGTTTACATTTTTGAAATAGTAATTGATACAAAAACGTGATTCTGTTGATCTCAATATTGTTACATAAGTTTCTAATTCAATATGTACGTTACATTTCTTGAAATACTCCAACCAATATTATTTAAGCAATATATCTGATTTTATTTATGATTGATTATCTTTTGCAATTACGAAATAGTAATTCATATAAATCGTGCAACAGTGCTCTTTCGTTTATTTAAACAACATATTTTTGGTAAAAATATATAAGTGTTACTCACGCAAAATTTAAACACGTCCATCTTTATATTCAATCTTTCACCCCATCTTTCTTTAACGGACGACGTTATCCGTTAAACTATTTTTGGAAAGAAATAAAACATATTTCTGTATTTAGGATGAGTTTTTTCATATTTCCACGAAATTTTATAATTTTCAAAATATTCCAGTTTGTGAATGTTTGGTGTAAGCGTTAAAAAATATCTGCCGTGTCTGCCGTGTTACGATCGATACCTGTTAATAAAAAGGGATCTTTATGCGTGTCAGTGTACGTATTTCTGTCAGCTTGTGGACGATACGACGACTCTTGTTTACGACTTGCATCAGCCGATTACGCGGGAGATGCGCGCGAGCGCGCGCGACACACTTGCCGAGAGACGTAATGCGATGATAGTTGGATTCTGAGCACCCGTTTTCACGATACTCGACTACCCAACACTTTTTCGCACCGAGGGACTGCCTAGATAATGAATTCAATTAAAGTTTCACACTCTAACGCTACTTGTCACTCCACCCAACTACTCCGACACTTGTAAAGTCGATGAGCAGTATTTCGGGCGAAAGGCATTATTCAGACTTGTAAATCAAGCATAAGGTTTACATGTAAATCAACGGAAAGATTTAAACACTGCTCAAAAGTTATATGGTATAAACAGAGTTTGATAAAAGGACAAGTCAACTTTGACGAACAACAATGCAGTACAAAATAAACAGAAAATGATGATTTTTTTTTAAATGAAAGGTAGAACTCATAAGTTTCCGATGCTATATTTTTATTTTTAATTGTGTGCACCCATTGCCAAATTAAAAATTGTTAAGTTTGTCAAAATGCATGTACTTGAACATTTGTTACCACGACTTTTATCTGTGGCGAAATAAAATATAAACTTTTTCTTTTAATTTGAAAAAAATCAAGTGATTCTGTTTTTTCCTTGTGAAGTTACAGTATATCCAAGTTACCTTTGCTTTTTTGTCCATGTACCGTTGAAATCAGTATTTCACGATGTGCACCACGGAGAGGTTACCTGCACGAGTGTGCGCATTGTGCGCACTTGGACGATGCGCGCGGGGCGATGCGCTCATGCTTTCACGTGCGCTTAAAATGACTTTTGTTATATGAGCGGGACTTTTTAAAGGTGTCGAATATTCCTATAAATTTTATAAAAAGAAGAAACCTTGTTTTAACAAATTGAAGTATCCCAGGGAACTGTTAGTACAAATATGTAGATTTAGATCTAACCATTATAACCTCCCTGTGTCGCTGGCCCGCGTTATTCCTAACGGAACTTGCGATTTCTCATACCTCTACATATATGGACATTTTCTATGTCTTATTTAACTGTCCCTCTCTTTAACGAAGGAAACGCGTTTAATGGATAAACTATCCCAGTTTAATTTCACTTTTCCTTGAAAATCTTAGATATCATTAAGGTAGCCAACATGTTAACGTATAATTACGTGTATAAATTCTTTTGTTCTCACAGATAGTCTCCTTTATTCTTATTGTTATTAATACTACTTTTGTTCATCTCCGTTGTTTTATGTTATTATGATTATTTTAAGTCGACTTTCATGTCTCTATTTCATTATTATATTCTTTGTCAAGATTGATTAATGGCTTTAGAAAAAAAACATTAGGTTTATGGATATTGTTGTATACCTATCTTTACCGACACCCGTCAAATTGACGGGCAAAGGGAACCACGTATTTAAAAAAAACGGTTAACGGGGGTGTGGTTGAAAGGGAAATAAAATTGGAAATATGTATATTCGTTTCTTTAAATCAATAATTGCCAGCATAAATTACAAAAAAATTAAGAGTAATTATTTTTGTAATAATTACGAAAAATTAATAGTAACTGTTTTTGAAATTTTGCTCATGAAGTTCCAAATCCGTCAATATGACGACACCCGTAAACCTAGTGTTAGGAAGCAACAGTATTTCTTTCAAGGGAATGACAGAAAAGTCAGTAGAAGCTGTTTCTAAATGTATTCAAATCTTGTAAATGATTGGCCTTTCAGCAGTATCGAGAAAAATCGCTGTCAATTAGTACACCTAACTTATGGCGCCAACATCAAGTGAAGCGATTAGTAATGTTTTGCTGTGTCGTTTACCAATTAATCATTGTAAAAACTTTCCTTGTTCAAGAAGATAATAGACAACCGGCTCAGTTGTAATGAACCGTTTTTCCGTGTTGTTTTCCATGTTTCAAATATCCTGTATCGATGTCTTTCAATGCGGGCAGAGTTGAATTCGACACGATACTACAACTCTGATGTAGAGGTTAGGAAATTTCGTAACAAAGTACAGTACGAAACTGATATCCGTTTAAATCATTCCAAGTTGTCGGATACCTCCAATTAACACCCGTATACAAGCGCGCTTGAAAGCAGTAACGCAACACCGCACGCACACCATTCAATTGCGCACAATGTGCAAAATCCGGCAGATAACCTCCCCGTGATGCACATCGGGAAATGCTGACGATACACGGGCAAAAATGCACGGGTAACTTCGATATGGTGTAACTTTGTAGGAAGTGATCGAAACCACTTGATCCTTTTTGAAATTAAATGGGAAAGTTCATACTTTACTTGGCTCTGAATAAAACCACCGGCAAAAAATGTCCAACTCCATGCGTTTTGACAAATTTTGTAATTTCTAATTTGACAATCTTGCTGTCGGATTTGGGGAGGGAGGACAAAGAGTGCACTAAATTGAAAATAAAAATACATTTTCACAAAGTAGAGAATTCGCGCTTTTATTTAAATAAAATCATAATTTTCGGTAACTTTTTGTTGTGTTGCCTTTTATTTATTTATTTTATTAGCCAAAGTTGCCTTGTTCTTTTCATCAAATTTTGTCTGTGGTATGTGTTTTTTGAGCAGTATATAATATATACATATATGATAACCAAGTTGCTATAATAGTTAGGACATATGCTAGTTTTTATTGACTGGCAACGTTTTTATCGATTGGTTTATTGGTTTATTGAAGGAAACGGATGCGTTCCGAGGCTGCACATTCAGTATAAAAGGACGAACATTAACACTTACCGTACCAACTGTTTACACACATATGTACATTGTTATTTTTATTAAATAAAGATTATATATTTCCGATCCGGGGAAAGCTGATCATTAATTTACTACTACAACAAATGCACAAAGTAACATTCGTATAATAATAAAAGAATTAGAAATTGAGATTTTTATTTTTAACAAGAAAGATAGAAACAGATGTATCATAGAATCGAAGTTCAAAGTCAGTTATTTGACAGGGTGCTGGTACAGTTAGTGTTGAAAGAACTTAAGATTGCAATGATTAATGCAAGTAGTACAATTAGACAGAATACTCGCTTACAATTACAGGCGAACTATCATTTTATAATTAGAAGCGAAAACTTGCCTATTAGCTTCAATGGACCGATGGAAATATATTGTTGCGGGTAGGACCCACGAAATTCGGGACATAAACGAAGATAGATTTATTAATAGCGGATGTAAAACATGTGTACAATTTGGGATCTCGAAATCGACTAGTTTTACAAAATGCTGCGAAATTCATATTAGTAGTCAAGGATGGTTCAGGTGATCAGACTTCAGTTGGCTCAGGGATGTATCTTTTGTGGTGAACAGATAAGCAGGGTGTATGCAGGGCATGCAGGGCCGTGACAATATTTATTAGAGGGGTATGCCTCGCTAAGAGGCAACTGCTATTAGGAGATTTTAGGAGAATTTTAGAAGAATTAGGAGATTTATCATAGATTTATCTTGTATTACGCTACTATTTTATTGGTAAAACAGTTTCGTCCATCAAGTACATAAAAGATAATTCCTAATTTATTGTATTGAAATTCACCTCTTTCACGATCCATTAAGGTAGTCGTATCAAAAAACAGTTTTCTGTAGATTTTCTTTAAACTTTTACAAAACAATGTTTATAAGGTTCTGCAACTGCTGGTCAAATTTGATTGGACTTGATCACACCGCGTCTGAGATAGTCGATTTCGACTTCGGCACGTTTAACACGTGCGACATAACCAAAACTCGTCAGTTAGTCACATTAGCAATTTTAATAGCTTAACTTTTCTATAAAAGTCTTATAATAAACAAACCCATGTTTCATCGATATTCTTTGAATGCGTATAAATTTTTGCAGAATTTTTACGTTTTTACGTAATAAAGTTAATAGAACTCAAATTTCCGAAAAATTAAAAGCACTCGTTGATCAAACAAGCTGTGTGACGTTGTCGCCCTCGCCTTTATGTGTATGTGTATGGGTTAAGAATTGATTGGTATATGTAAGCTTGTGTGTATTGAGGACAGGCGCTGATGTTTCGTCCACCAGCAGTATGCAAAGCGAAGTTAACAGTTGCTTTGGCCGGTGGTTGACTTTTGGATGATACAGTACTGATAAAACTACCTTAACTCAAAACAGGCATTTCAATACCAAGGATTAGAATATTACCGTTTATTAAATTTAAACAATTTAAAGTGCTGACTTTAAATTGTTTAAATTTCCGTTTAACTTTTTGAGGGTTAGCTTCGGTGTTCTAATAATTTAGACCCACTCTAATAATTATAATCATTTTAATAATTATTTCTGTGTATTTTCTTTCAAATTAAAGTGGACTTGAGCAGGTATACTTAATTAGAATGAAATGGATTCTAAATGTTAAGGAAGTTTAGCACTTTTTTGTATTGCTTCAAATTTTTATGGTATTTTCGAGGAGATTATTAACTAATCATTTTTAAAATGTGAACTCGACTGAGCACTTACGAAATTAGACCCTTTCCATTGAAATCTGTAACTTTTGTAAGTGTTTTCTGTACGATCAGCAACTTCAAACAGCACAGTTTCAATTGTAGCATTAAAATGGATGTTCAAGTTTCGGAAAAATGCTGGCTTATAGAAGAACATGATATGAATACTAGAAAAAATATTGAAAACAATTGACCATTTCGTTATGTAAATAAATTCAGGTGTATAGAACGAATGTTGTTTTCTTATAAAATTGGAGTTACAACATTGCCACCATTACAGCTACACTCTGTTGATATTGTATCGGTGTATTTATTTAGGAGTCCCTTGCACGTGTAAAGTTGTACCCTCCTTGAAGAAACCGCCAGGGATATTTTGCTGATACTTCGTATTTCGTTAAAAATGTGCCGGTTTTCATAAAAAATGTTGCGAAAGTCCTTTAATGTTATGTTGTCAGCAATAAAAGTTGTTCCGTATTACCGATCTGTTCCCATTAATGTTTCGAAAATACCGATACGGATAAAATCAAAACGTATAATAACAATAAGCAATGTACAAAATTCCTTATCGTTGCATCAGTGAGGAGGTTATGTCAGGCAAATGAGACACTCAATGGTCGACCTTTCTGTCCCTTAAAATCTTTACTATGAATTCTTATTTTGTTTCGGCCCATTTGTTTAGTCATTCATGTGGAATATTGTGTAAAAATAATTAAGAAATTATTAGACACGATATGAGTGAGGAAGCTGTAAAGATGGCCGCCTTATAATGAAAGACAGGTGTCCCTAACCTACTTCTGGGAACGTTAATTCAAAAATCGTACTAGCTATCAACTGATATTTCTAACATATTAGACTTTATATTTCTACTTTGTCGTCTATGGCAGCCCTTTAATAGGTTACATACACTTGGAGTGCAAGAATTTAGGGAGAATTAACTGCCCATTAACACTTTCGGCGCCGAAGTTGCAATTTTTTAACTCTTCCGCCACACCTTGTTAAAAATGTTTATTAACGTTTATTTTGTCGAAATAAATATGTCTGCAAATAGATGTTCGAGTGTCATCCAAATATGGATGACATGGCGCCGAACGTGTTAAAAAAAGAATTTAGCTTAGAATTAACTTCAACATTTTGAAAACAGAATAAAAAACGTTTTTGTTTAATACTTTTCAAATATATGTACAAGTACATGATTTAAGGTATATTATAAATTAATTTTACTAATCTATTGGTCATAATTATAAAATTATTGCCATGCATTGTGGACGTTTTTTTACGAATCGCGATTTATGGTACCCACTGTAAAACAAAGAAATTTGATCTAAAACAGCAAATGAGACAATTTTTGTAGAAAGTAGACATTTAAGTACGTAAGGGGGTTGATTTTCAGCACTTTAGTTTTAAACGAAACGGCAGCCTTTTAAACTGAAAAAGCTATAAAACTTTGGTAATTTCTAAGGGTAAAAAAGCTATTCTTGAGTTTAAAAGGCTGCCGTTTTGTTAAAAGCTGAAATGTGTCGTATCTACATTCTACAAAAAATTGTTTCATGCGTTTTAGATAAATTTTTCTATCTACTGTAACTTTAAGTTGCATGTTTCGATAGTACACAGCGCGACAACTATCTCAACCTTCAAACTGCGACGCGTGACTTTAGTGAAATACTTCAATCATGAATAAATGACCAAGAATGGAAAGGAACATATGCAACACTGATAAGTATTTATCTACTAAGATATTCACGCACGTCAGTAACATGTTGAATACAGAAGTTTTCCAGATTAGACAATGTTTTTTCCGCGGAAAATTACACCATTTAAGGGTTCTTGGAAAAATGAATTAAACAGTGACAGTTGATAAGACTCGACCAATATTATCAGACAGTGAAAGTGCATTTCACAAAATATTCCCTATAAACTTTAATCGCTTTTATTATATACTTTTATTATGTATTGGGTGGCACAAATATTGATTTAATTTACAAAAAAATAAGTTGTTGCACTGCTATTGGAGAGCTTTTTTACATTTTGTCACTGCTGGCATCGTTTATTAAAAAGGTATTCGGCCACACACATATACCAACTAATTATTATATAATAATGCTAATAGTAATATTAAAATTATTATATTTTTTTAAGGTTTCGAAGTCGTTTCTAAGGTCGCGAATCCACTGAAGTATATAAGAGCGTTTTACAGGGGTCTAGGGGTTGGGGACTCGCTCAGTATTTGTTCTAAATTCTAAGGTATTGAAGAATACCCATGTCGAATTTGGCGCAAATCCATTAAACAATATAGAAGTCTTTACGGAACATACATACATGTAGATATTTTTATTTTTATGTACAGGGTGATTCACTTGCCGTTGAATCATAACTCTCCTAGCCCACTCTTACTAGACATCGATTTAATTATATTATATAGTCTGTACTTAACAATAGACTGTATTAAATTATGTAGTCTGCTTGAGCGAATATTTTAGCAAGTTTTAGCATCGACTTCCTTTGAATGGGTAGCAACGTAAGGAGAAAATATTTTATTATATTATATTTACAGGGGAATATTATATATAACTGGCTTCCCCAGCGTCAAATTTCATGTGCGAGTTAACATAACTCAAACATGTAAAAGTATAAATGCATAAAATACAGACAAATGTTGCGAAACATTTGAGTATAATTGAAATGTCTAGGTTATTTATAATGATTTTCTATGGAACAGTGTATGCTCGACAGTGGTGATTCAAAGGCAAGTGACTCACCCTGTACATATGCAAAGTTTTGTATTAAGTCAGAAACATTCGCAGGCGTGCATACAATAACTCACCAAATTTTCATCACAATCGACTAAAAGGCATACAGATAAAAAACAGAAGATACAATCTGTCCCAAACGGTTTTAGACAGTGAAAGTGCATTTCATAAAATATTCCCTCTAAACTTTCAATTTTACTTTCGATATTAAATATTTACAATCGCTACTCATATAAAAATGAAAGAAAATTCTATTTCTTTTAACATGAATGTATCTATTGCCATCATACACATACATTGTGATAGGAGAAGAACCATAGAACCCCATAAAAACACCACAGCAACACCATAAAATGAAAGAGATTAAAATAAAGTTTTTTGTATTTGTTACGTTATTTGAGGTTATGTAGTATTTGCTTTTGGCAAACAAATACCCAAACTCATACCTAGAGTCATACAAATGAGTGTGTACATCTGAGAATTTTGATTTCGCCGTGTATACAAGAATCACACGCGCCATGTGCATGCATTCTTGTCATTTTTAAGAGAAGCCATGCCAATAATGTATCTTGCGAACTGGAGCAATAGCATAGTATTTTGTTAAATGTTAATAAAAGTGTGCTTGATCTCATTGAGTTTGTGGTGTTTCTATGGTGTTCTATGGTGCTCCCCCAATGTCAATGTATGCAAACTATTTTAATACATGCATTTCCGTCAAGAAAATATAAAAACACCAATGCTTCACATAAGTAGCGATTATAAATATTTATTCGACATTTTCTTGCATTAAATATATTGAATAAAAATTTTAGATTTTACTTTAAACAATTTCAATACATGTAAAATCCGCTCTAGAAAGGCGAACTCTTTAGAATGCATGGAGCAATAGCATAGTATTCTGTTAAATGTCAATAAAAGTGTGCTTGATCTCATTGAGTTTGTGGTGTTTCTATGGTGTTCTAATGGGGTTCTATGTTTCTCTCCCGATTTCAATGTATGCAAACTATCTTAATACATGCATTACCGTCAAACAATTATAAAAAACCAATGCTTCCCATAAGTGGCGATTCTAAATATTTACCCGATATTTTCTTGCATTAAATATATTGAATAAAAACTTTAGATTTTACTTGAAACAATTTTAATACATGTAAAATCCGTCCTAGAAAGGCGAACTCTTTAGAATGCATGGAAGCTAGTGTTAGCCTACAATAATTCGCTCGGCATCCACGTAATACTTGACAACGTGTCGAGGAAGCTCACGCGCAATCTTATTTGCACTGCACGCGTAATAGTTGCGTCGTTCCGTGAATGGAAATCCGTCGCTCGCGCAGCCTGACGTGCGGACAGGTGTACATAGATATACAGGGTGTCTTATAAATGTCGTAAATGATCATAGCCACGTCTCACGTGGAGAGTGAGTCAGAGATGAAGATAGCTGTTTTAAAAATTCTTATTCAGGCTTTTCTCGAATCATAATACAAATCATAATAATTATTTGTCAATGAGATCCTAGCAGTCGCTTTCTCCGATGACAGGTAGAATTTGAGGTTATTTGGGCAATTTTTTCTTTAGCGAAAACCACAATATTGGTATTTCCACCTCTCAAGAAGCAGGGGACAGTTGGCAGAGATTCGTTAAAGGTACCAGGAGTGTTGTTTAAATTATTATTGCATAGGGCAAATGAGAATATTAAAAAATGGGCACTAAGAAAATGCGTTACTAAACAGTATGAAATAATTCCCACGTTACTTATACTTCTAAATACTTCCCTTTTCAGACAAAGTTCAACATTTAGAAACAATAAAAAAAACATTTAAACACAATATTTGCATTTTTCTACCTGACAAGAAGTAGACACAGTCGGTAGAGACTTGTTAAAGGTGCCGGGAGTGTTGTTTAAATTATTATTGTATAGGGCGAAGGAGAATATTAAAAAATGGGGAACACAAAAATGCGTTACTAAACAGTATAGAATAATTCCCACTTTATTTATACTTCTAAATACTTCTCTTTCCCTAGAAAGTATATAAATGTTTGAATAATTTCTCTTCGTGTTGCCTTCGATCACGGGAATATTTAGTAAATATAAATAAGACTAGAATTATTTTATACTTTTTAGTATATCTCTGTGTTCCCTATTTTCGAGTCACATGTTTAAAAAGAAAATATTATTTTTAAGTTTTTAGGTTAGCAATTGCTTTTTCACAGAGGATCAAGATGGGAATGTTCTCCAGAAAGTATAAAAGATTTCACGTGGATTCTATCATTTATACAAAAGTTATGTTAAGGTAGTTGGGACGCAACAGTACCAGTGACAAGTCAATCGGTCGCCGAAGGAATCGGTAACTTCGCTTTGCATACAGCTGGTGGGTTAAACTTTTGTCAGCGCCGGTCCCCAATACACACAAGCTTGCATACATACACCAAAAAATTCTAGAGTTATACACACGTACTTGAAGGCAATAGCGGCAACGTCACACAGCTTGGTTAGTCAATTCACGCCTTCAATTTCTCGGAAATTTCAGTTTTATTAACTATATTACGCAAAAACGAAAAAATAAAGAATTCTGCAAAAATTTGTAAACATTCGTAGAATTTTGATGAAATACGGTTTAGTTTTTTATGCGATTCTGACGAAAAGTATTATAGATGAAATTAATAATATGTGTGACTGGTGAGTTTTCCTTATGTTTCGCGTTAAAAGTATCAATTTAAAAGTCCATTATTTCGAAAATGGCATAGTCAAGTCGACTAAAATTTGGTAGTAATTGTAAGACCTTATAAAGGATCTTTTATCAAAGTTCAAAGAAAATCTTAAGAAAATGATTTTACGGTCCAACTGCTTTAAGATAAACGAAAATACGGCATTCTGTAATAAAAATTGTTTATGCGAAATAAATTCAAAAAATTTTCATTACGAAACTATTCAGGGAGGTTTTTCTCTAAAGTACACAAGATTTCAACCCAATCTTCTGGGGTCTTCCGAAAATATATTTTTTTCGTGTAGCAATTTTCGTTACAAAATCATCTTCGAAAAAGTTACAGCTCCAAGGATTCATTTATGAATTTTATATTACATCGGTATTTTTTTTCTGAATCTAATTGTGCAAAGAATGAAGGAAATCGTTTGACTCGTTCAGGAGATACGAATTTCTCTTGTTATTTTTCTCGCGGTAAAGGCAAGGCGGATAAGCAGTCATTTAGGGGATTTGCCAATAATGCCTAAAAATGTGGCTTCCACTTTTCTCACACGAGCGGTCGCCACTGCGAAATGCTACTGTGAGAATATGGCTGTGCCATGTTTACGTTTCATACGAACACATAGGTTATGTCGGTTATTCCATCGCTGGTTGTACGTCATAACGGTTATGAGGCACAATTCGATTTTATTTTATTTCCAATACATATATATACTGAATCGCTCCTGTTCGTTATCATCGAAAATTAGAAGAATCAGTGAAGACAATCATTCGCGCTTTTCCCAGTTTTCCCACGGAGAAGTTGTGCATACACAGTCTCTCGTAAATTTTGTAATCATCATAACTAGTTTGTAGGAGAATCAGATGGAGATGAATAAATATATTGTATATAAATATATTGTATATATTGATATATTGTATATATTGTATATATTGTATATATTGATGAATAAATATATTGTATATAAATATATTGTATATATTTATTCATCTCCATCTGATTCTCCTACAAACTAGTTATGATGATTACAAAATTTACGAGAGACCTTGTATGCACAACTTCTCCGTGGGAAAACTGGGAAAAGCGCGAGTGATTGTCTCCAGCGATTCTTCTAATTTGCGATGATAACGAAGAGGAGCGATTCAGTAGAATAGACCACTCGATATCAACAGAATTCAGCGCTGCGAGCATTTCAATCGATAGCTTTTCACATTCAAGCTGTAGTCGCTGGCCGCACGCACTTCTCATCTCTCATTTCTCAGTGCGACAGCACTTGGTGATTGCGCCTGTTATATCTACGCGTTTCAATCGGACTACACTTCTCTATCATTTAAGCGTAAAGACAAAAGTTTTACTTCATCAACGTTATCATATAGAATTTTCCTGCGTATTCTTCTATCCTTAACACTAGGTTTACAGACATTTTTGTATAACTTTCTTTACGAACTTCCGTATTCTTATTGTTGTTAATAGTATTGTTGTTTATCACCGTTGTTTTATGTTATTATGTTTATTTTAGTCTATTTTCAAGTCTATACTTCATTATTATACCTTTTCTCAAGATTGATTAATCCTTTGTTGGATTAGTAACTTTACACAAAACAAAAAACATTAGGTTTACAGACAGTTTTGTACACCAGTTTTGAAGGACACTTGTCCAATTGAAGGGTAAAGAAAACCACGTGTTTTCTTTTTAAAAAAAAATCGTTAATGAGGGCGGTGCATGGCTGAGGGAGAAATAAATTTAGATACATATTTGTCTCATTACACCAATAATTTTTAGTAGAAATTTGAAAGAGATTAATAGAAATTGTTTCTGAAATTTTCTTCATGAGGTTCCAAGTCCGTCAAAATAGTTAGTGTTAAGAAGCAGCAGCAATTCTTCGAAGGGAATACCAGAAAAGTCAGTGGAAACTGTTTCTAAACGTATTCAAATTTTGTAAATGATTTTAACACTAGGTTTACGGCATCCGTCATTTTGACGGATTTGAGACTTCACGAACAAAATTACAAAGCTTATTAATTTTTCTTCACAATTATTTATGCAATCCTGACAGATTTAATTAACTTATATTACGTCTGTTAAAATTGTGATTGTCTTTAAATTGACTGAGTAGCTGTTTTTAATGAAAATAAGTATGAATAAAAAGAGGTATACAAAAATGTCCGTAAACCTAGTGTTAAAATAATACATGCTTTCCTTTACCCGTCAATTTGACGGGTGTGCGTAAAAATAGGTATACAAAAACATCTGTAAAGCCAGTGTTAAAACATCTTTGCGATGCGCGGGCAGACGTAAAGATGACATATCGGGACGTTTTAAAAATGAAAAAATATGGACATCTTTGAGACGTCTTCGGCAGAATATCCTCGTATGAATGTCGTAAGACGCGCAGACGCGAAAATCGCATATGGAAGACGTCGTTCAGAGGTTGTGTACTATTTCGGTATACAACGACGTGTACCCACGTAGACCCTCAAAATTTCCATGCTCACACACAGTCAACCCATGTTCATGTGTCGAAGGTCATGCGACTTTTCTTGCCTTTTTAGGGTATACAAACCCTCGAACATTTAGAGGAGTCGAAATTCAGCCCTGAAGTTTCAACTATGACGAAGCTCTACTAGTTTCATTACTGACAAATCTACGTGAACGTGAAGTAGATCAAGCATTAGTCGCTTTTGAAGCATTTATAAACTGTTTACTGACGACTATGACTTTTAGGCAAGTTATTGTTCACCGTAGTATTTCCCGTTCCACTCGTAAATAATAAACGAGTCAATCTTCTCAATTAATCGTCATTATTTCTAATTAATAAAGGGTGCTTGTCAAGATTGCAACACTAATTGGGTTGAAACATTTGTGGACGTACAGTTTGACGCCTTGAGGAGGTTGGTGTCGAAAATGAAAATAATGGGTTTGAATTGAAATTTACAGAGAATAATAGTCTATGATCATTTCAGCTGTCTTCAAAATCTGAACTTATTGGTTTATACAGTTTTCGAGTAATCAGTGTCGAAAAATCCATTCTTATGCATGGAGTCTTATGGCGACAAGAGCAAAGATTATCATTTTTGGCTTAAAAATATGTGATAGAATAATGATATTTAATATTACATAAAGGTTATACATTACATCACCGATCTATTGCAATTTTTTCTCGTTAACCAAGGCACATTTTGGAAAAATATTACAGAGTTTTATTTAGGGGGTCGGATGGTACGTTCACAAATTTTGTCTGCCAAATTGGTGTTCCAGTTCAGACTATACGTTAATAACATAAAAATAGATTATCAACAGATTTACGCTAATTTTTTTCTTAATAGCCCAGGCGCATTCTGCAGAAGTGTTACAGGGTTTTGTTTAAGAAGTCGAACTGTACTTCTACAATTTTTTTCAGCTCGATTGATATTTCAATCCTAACAAGCATCCCTTATAATGGGAGTAACAAGTTTATTTTTTTTTAATGATATACCTAACCTCCCAAAAAGATTAAAATATAAAAAAAGGGCCAGGTAGCAGTTTGGTTCCCCCACAAAATTGAAATATGACAAACAAGATAATAGATATCATACAAGAAAGCCAAGTTTTCATTCAAAGATACCTCTATTTAACTCGCATTAGCAATTAACAATAAATGAACAATAAATTGGCAATTAATAATAAAAAAAACTTGTCATGTGCGCACTTCAAACACTTGGTAACTTTAGCCGTTCAAGATAAGTCAAAGTGAGTTAACCGGATTTCCTACAATAGAAAGTCGACCTTTTCTTTAATTCGGAGTGCTAATAAACTCTAAGTAAACTTTACTTTGAGCAGATGGGCTACACAAATCACTTTCAATGCTGCAAGTTGGTTTCAAATCTCTAAGAACACTGAGTAGAAATATCATGTAAGTGCGAATCAGCCTAGTTTTCCCATCATTGATCTCGGCTCGTAACGAATTGGCGACGAAGGTGGAGTTCAAATTAGAGCCGCCTGGAGGAAGAAGCATCTGATTCCCAAAGCGCAGCAGAGAGTGCAAGAGGAAAGTGGAAACAATGTGCGTCTGTATGTGTATGTGTGTGTGCGAGAGAGAAAAAGTGGGATCAGTGAAACCGGTGTGCAGGCTTTATTTAGGTTGATATCTCTGTCTTGGTCAAATCTTGAAATCAATTTTTGACCCACTTCTACCCTGTCGATTTTCTTGCAATACTGCACATATTCAATGGATAAAAAATGTATTCACACACACACATTTTCTTAGTGTAAATTCTGATAGAGAGGAAAGTTTCCTTTTTAGGAATAAATCAATTTTGATATAAAAGAAAGCTTCTTGTGTAAGAATAAATAAATTTTGTTAAAGAAGAATGTTTCCTTCTTAATAGAAAATAAATGTTTTCAAAGTGGAATGTTTTCCCATTAAAGAAAATTGACAGCAGAAAATCAGGGTGTGCAAACACTTTCTTATCCACTGTTTGTAGTTGCGCTGATGACACACTATCTCATTAAATTTGAGTTGGTTTTTGCATTGCCAAACAACGTTAGCAATATGGAAACGTTCAGTGAGCAAAAATCAAATTCACTCACGGTGTGCAGGTGATCAAAAATTCAAAATGACAACAAAAAAAAGATTTAAATTGTACGGTTTTAGTAAAACGTTTTAAAAAGTAAAAAATAATTTGTTTAGCTTTCATAATGTTCTTGATTATGTGCGACTAATAAAATCGTGGGACGTTTATAATTGTATTGGTTGGGTTTTATTTATATACGATTTTATTCCTGTTTTTCATTCTTGAAAATGTTCTATTTTTTTTATTGCTTAGACCGCAAATTTTAGACGGCAACTGCAAAAGTTGTTTAAGATAGTTGTCGCACTATTATTATAAAAATAGCCACAAATTTGCATAACACATAAAAGAGCTTATTATCTATCCACTCACACAATTAGAATTCGATTCGACATATACAAAGTCAGATCCTTTCAATTGAAACCGCATCTTTCTACTTATTTTCCATACAACTGTAAATAGCACACTTTTAATTTGATCGGCAAAAATCATAGCGTGTACAAAAAGATGATCGCTCGGCAGAGCCGCCTGGCGGAAGAAACACGTGATTCCGTAGGTGGAACACACAGAGACAGAGAGCAAGAGAAAGAAAGAGAGAGAGAGAGTGCAAGGGAGAAAGTGGGAACGAGGTGAGAGAGGAGGATGAGTGCGATCGGAGTGCAGGCATGAATATCTGTAGATCAGAGCCTCTCTCCAGAAGGCGTGCGAGCGAGAAGGAGAGCTGAAGCGAGAGCGACAGAGCGCGCGAGAGAAAGAGAGAGAGGCGGACAAAGAAATCGGAAGATTGGGATTGCTCTCGATTCGGTAGATAAGCCGTTTGAGAGGGAGTTCCATTGCTATTGTGCAAGGAGTAGTAATCGCGGTAACGTCTTCGCCAAGCTCTCCCGAACTCTTTTGAATCAAATCAGGGACGGGGAAAATGGAGATAGTAAATAGAGAAAGTAACAGACACAGAGACGTAGCCTCATGAGCTCGAAACTGGACACGCTCCTTCGGAGAAGGGCGGCGAGGGGGGAGGGGAGGGGAGGGGATGGCGGCAGAAGGGAGGGGGAAAGGAGGAAGCGAGCGTTGGAGAGCGGTACGATTGCGTGACGATCGATCCAAGGAAAAACTTGCGATTATGTCAGACTGCGAGAGCGTATCTTTCCTGCACTACTTGACCACCGCAATCGATGCCGACTGCATAGTCCAACACATTCATAGATTATGCCCATCGTGCATCAGCTGATGAGAGTTCATTGTAATTTAGATCAAAGCATAGTCGATGCTCAACCTCTTCTCTTTGTAATCCAAGCTGTTTTAGTTTATCAACTTTAAGGTAGTTGTGATGCACATATTTAGGTTGTGTCGAATATTTCGCATGAATTTAATCTGTAATGGTGGACTAGTTTCTTCAAAATGTTTGTGTGTTTTACTTAGTTCAAATCAAGCGATGACGAATACGTGTACACAATTTCTTGCAATTTTAATTGATTTCTTTAGATTATAACAATGTTTTCAGAAAAATGTAGAAAGTTGCTGGCTATTTGGTGTTTTTATTTTTAGAGAAGAGACGTATATTTTATTTGTTATAATAATTACGATTTTGATGGCAGAAGTTAAAGGGTTAAAGAAAATTCTCTTGTTCAAGAGAATTTTTTGGGGATAATCGTCGTTGAAGTTACTAGTTTTTATACATATTTTTCGTTTATACAAAGCACCTGCTAATGATGTATATCAAATTTTAGTGTTTTGTCTACTGGTAGAATTCGAATGAAAATTGCATTAATTAAAGGATATGATATGAACATTTACAAGAAATAAGGAAAAATATTCTCTATTTGATTTAGAAGATACAAATACTTGCAGTATGAGATTTGCAGCGATTTTGCTTTACTTTTGACGCGATCGTTGCGCCGTCAGTGTGCATGAGTATGCATCATACAATCGGGTACACAAATTTTCGTGTGTAAGTGCCACTGCACACAATCAAAAGTCTACCATTATTTGACTCATATTATTCGAACTTCCCCGCATACGTCGTACCATCGACTTTTTGATAGTACTGTCGTGAAACAACCTTAACCTAACTTTTTGAAAGTACAATAACTTCCAAGAGTGGTATTTGCCAATAATGTCGATTAGTTTACCAGATAAATAGATTGTTCTTATCATATATCAACTGACGCGAGTTCATTATAATTAAGATCAAAGCATAATCGTGTTTAACCTTTCCTTTTTGTGATTTATGCAATTTTAATTTAGCAATTTAAAGCAAAGTGTTGATTTAAAAGTAAAATTCTCTAAATGAACTTTCGAAGGTGATATTTGCTAATATAACAGCATTTGAAAATATTCTCGAAGAACTTCCATTTGAAGTCTCAGGTGTTTGCATATTAAAAAATATTATTTCCGAGAGTTATTAGTTTTGAATTTTTTCTCTGAACTGGCACCGTAGTTTTAGACAGTTTTTTCCATTTTCTAAATCATTTTAAAAATTTTGCAAGTTGCTATCCAGATAAAAAGATTCCGAATATGCAAGGTGTTAATCCTTTGCCCTCCTATGTCGAGTCTGGCTCGACATCAGTTTTTGTCTCACGAGCTCCTTTATCGAGTCCCACTCGACATTCTTTCAAGTTTTGTTTCTTCCTTTACTTATTTAAATTGCCTTCTTTTTTAGTTAAAGTAAATTTCAAGTAAAACACTTAAAAGTGTCGAGAGCTGCTGGTAACAAAATTGAAATAGAATCCGGAGTGCAAAGGGTTAAAACCCCTTATTGGCGACCTTGGCAAAGACGAAGACGAAAGTTGTACTCAATCATAACTTTGTACGAGCTGATTCACTTGTCTCGGAATCATCAATATTAAATACAGACTGACACATACAAGATAATTATGAATTATGCAGTAACTTTAATTATACAAAGTGATTCATTTACCTTGAAATTATTAACTATTTCCGCGCATACTTAATTCTACTGAATAAAACAGTTTGGTTGCACTGACTGCAGACGATTTCTGTTATAGTTTGCATAAGATATTGGAGAGTTTTAAATAGTTTACATATAGTATACGTATATTATATTTCCGTCCGACACTGCAATATCAGAGGTTCAAAATTCCAAGGCAATGCATTATCCTCGACACGAATGTTTCCCAACTGGTTCCTGCATCTTATACGTTATAACATTATATTGTATGTATAATGTACATATACAGGGTGTCCCATTTTAATTAGCGCAGTCGAATATTTCCGTAACCAAGCGAGATATTCCAATTCCGGCTATTCCTGTTTTTATGGTTTGAAGGAGCACATGTATTAAGCATAAAACTATTACCGTGGGCTGTGACCCGTGCCTGGGACGATGATCAGGACTATTTTTTTAAATGGCACCATAGATTTTTGAGCACCTACGTTTGTAGTCCGTTTCAATGCGAATTCAACGAGCTATCACTCAAGGTCCGCAAGGCTCAGATAGCTCGTCCGATAGCTCGTTGAATTCGCATTGAAAAGGACTACAAACGTAGGTGCTCAAAAATGTATGGTGTCATTGAAAAAAATAGTCCCGATCGTCGTTCCAGATACGGGTCACAGCCCACGGTAATAGTTTTATGCTTGATACATGCCCCCCTTCAAACCATAAAAGCAGGAACAAACGGAATTGGAATATCCTGCTTGGTTACGGAGATATTCGACTGCGCTGATTAAAATGGGACACCCTGTATAATATAATAACTATTTGCCTCGGCATGTTGCTACTCACTTGGAATAAATCTTCCAAAAGTAAATTGTCGCTGATACTTAGCAAATTATTCTTTCCAGGAAACTTTATGCATATAATAAACATATACTTTAATATATTATTATACGTGTTGTGAATTTATCAGAAACGTATACAACCATATATTTATGTGAGAGAAAATGTGGTACGAGAGATTTGATTCCAAGCCAAGTGAATCGCTCTGTTCGCTCCGCTTCCTTTTTGAATAGACTTCCTTCGGAATGCTGGAAATCTGCACCCGTGTTATTTCGAAACGCTTGCAACCCCACACCCCAAAACCATTCTCCTACATTTCGGATCAATAAATATTTCAGCATCCTTCTCAATCTATCTTTCCATATGTAAAACTGGATGTTGGTCTGTTTGTATATTTGCGATGAATTTGAAAACGCCGCAACCAATTTAAACGCAATTTTTTCTTTTGTATTCAATTATAATGCAGGAAAAACATAGGCTTTAAATTATTATAATATTTAAAACTCATACATGGTATTTCAAAGGAAATTTCGAAATTTCAAAGAGAAAGTATCGAGCAGTGCATCTTTGAAAAATTATTGCAATAAAGACATTTGCAACAAGTTATTGTTCTTTAAATTGTATTATTTATGCGCACATGCAATGCCACTCGAGTGAAGACACGTGACACTGGTAGTTTTTACTAAAAAAAAGATAACGTCAATTTATTTATATTATTATGATCACAATAAATAAGAAATGAGGTGAACCAATTTTAATGCGATTTTCTCACACGTATAGAATCATTACCCAGACAAATTATAGGCTGCAAAATATTGCAGTACTTTTTTATACAGGTTCTTCCTAAAGAAGTATAATAATTTGAAAGAGAAAGCGAAATCAAATTATATATCCTTGGACGATTTTTGCCACAACGAAATTTGTAGACAATTTTGCAAAATGAGTTTATCAATTTTGATTTGACTTGGCATACTCAGTGCATGTTTAAATTTTGAAACATTTAATTAAAATCATGCTGTATAATAATTGATTAATAAATACACAAAAAATGGCTAGTTCTATAGTTAATAAATAGATACTCGAATTAATAAATAACTATTTCCAGACTTACTAGCTTTCCATTAAACAAATGATTGATATACTAAAATAAGTGTATCATCAAATTCAAATTCGATAATGTGAAGTTCCTCAACACGAAACAAGAAAAGTAGAGTAAGTAAATACATGCACGGTAGCAAGCCGTTAGGTTACCACAATGGCTGACAGACTCATCTCAAAGACGCACGCAGACGTGCCGTAATTGGTGGAGAGCGGTGCGATTAGCAGGCGCATTGTGATTCAAAGTGAAGAGCGCGCCTTTCTCAATGTCCGGTTGGTCTGCGGCCGACGACGACGTGTCGCACATGTAGCAATATCGATTCACGTTTGCACGCGCGCGCTTCCCGTTTTTACCTGCCTCACCGCCATCTTTTAATGCCTGTTTTCTCAACTCCGAATTGCCGCTTCTAGCATTGGACTTTGCAATAAGTTCAATGCGAACTTGAAGCCGCCAGTCGAGAACGATTGGTTCTCGCTGCCAGTGAATAAAGGCACATTTACATTTATAAACAAACGTAACTACAATGTTAGTAATATTTTTTAACGCGTATCACATGAATTTGTGTATGCCAGAATGATTACGTCATATTTAATAAAGCGATCTTGCCACAAAGATCAAAGTTTGAGTGGGTAGACGAGAATAATTGGTCCTCGTCGCCAGAAAATCTAGAAATCTAGATAAATAAAGGCCTGTTTACATTTACAGACGAACATAACATTACAGACAAATTTTCTTTAATCCATATTACATGCATTTATGTGTGTCAGCACGGTTAAGTCATACTTGACAAAGCTACCTTGTCCCAAAGATCAAAGTTATTAGCTTGCACTGACCCAATTCTTACAGCTTTGAACTACAGCTCCTCACCGCCAACGCTACAGCTGTGGGACAACTACAGTTTAATACAGGAATTGCAGTCGAACGCGTTTAGAGTTACCGGAATTCACAACTTGATAATTCTAGGCTATGTTACATGCTAAGAAATATTTCTGCTCTCCGGGACATTGAATGCCTGTAGATATGAACGCAGCCTAACCGGGAATGCCAGCTGGCAGGTAGACGGAAAAGTGGTGTTGCTGGCGGAAATGGGAGCTTTCGCAGTGCTTTCACTCACCGTGTCATTGCTCGTTCACGCGCGCCGTTTATCCTCGCAGCGATGATTGCCTGCACAGGTTCACTGCCGTGCGAGGAATAATCGTTCACGCGGGAGCCGCGCGTGCCGCACGCCTACCTCGCTCGGAGGTTAAGTAAACACGCTGTAAACTCGAGGTGAACGACACGCCGTCGACTATTTCACTGTGATCGAAAAGTTAAAGGCGAGTCAGCTCACCAGTGTGTGAGGGAGAGAGAGAGAGAGTGGGTGTGAGTGTGTGAGTGTGTGGGAGAGAGGAGAGAGCGGGGAAATCTTGGTAGTGGAATAGAGTTGAGGGATGAGATGTCGGATTATCCGATTAGATAGCGATCCATTATCGCAAATGCCTTTCTTCCCTCCCGAGGATTAATGAAGCCACGAAATTGTTGGCTGCGATCGAGCGATGCTAGCTTCGACCAGCTGCGCGCGGGAAATTCGAAATGCTACTTTTTCCATTCGATAATCTATGTCGAGTTAGCAAATAATAGGGTTTCAGCTTTGAGACGTGGAAATGCTTTTAGTACTGTTGTTGTGCTTCGATTTGTATTCCAGTTTCAGTGTATTATTTTAAAGGTTTTATTGAACTCTTGTACGTTTTGTCTATTTCATTTTTTGTAGAAATGGTTCTTAACAAGAAACTGAAAATGGGAGACGTTTCTTTCTTACAACCACTCTTACATTCTGCGATTTCTTAATTTTTAAAATTCAAGGAAAATCAATACAAGCATATATTATATGCTTTTTATGAGCTATGCTTTTATACAAGACTATAATTCGTACATTCTGTCTGCTTATAATTCTGATGGTGGTAGAGAAACTACTAGCTCCTTCATTGGCTCCTCACCAATAACTTTACGTCCACAGGACCCGTTGCAGACTGTTGACTTGTGTCGTCCGATGATTGGTTTGATTATGACTTCTCATAAAGTAATGTTATTAGTTGCACAAAAGTATAATGATTAAAAAATAACTTTTTAAAAATATCCTTTGACATTAAACGTGTATCTTAAATATCTAGCGTATTAAAATCTTGAAAATAACGAATTTCAGCACAGGTAAAAATCTCATACTAGTAATTAACAAAAGCATTGAAGATCTCCTTTTGACGAAACTTGTCCAGGAGATGTCAAATGCGTTTATTAATTACGATTTTATGTTTTCATCAAATCTAATTGTAATTAGATATTTTCAATTTATGATATAGATATGTAATTTGATATTTTCAACAGTTCAGTACATTTGTACTTATAACACACGCTTATAATAAAAAGTTATTTTTAAATAATTACATCTTTTTCTCAAAACAAGTTATGCAACAGGTAAATTCGATTTGACCGCAACGAAACAGTTTGTCCGAACTGAAAGAGTTTACAATCTTCTAAACGCAAGGCCTTCTGGAAACTAGAGCCGAGGCTTTCGGATACTCTCAGAGAGAATCCTTTGATTTGCTATTATTGTCGAGCGATTAGGATTCAATTGGGGGTAACCGGAAAGGTGGAAGGATGGGACGCTCGACCAGTTGAGTTTTGCATGCAACTTTAATTCCTTGTTGCAAGAGTGTGAGCCGAGTTGAGTTATTCCCGGGGCGTCTTTGGGTGGTTGCGGGCGCGGTTAATTTCCCTGGCAACCAAACGACTCGGGCGACGGGCGCATTAATTTTCCGGCAGACCGCCGCGTTTATAGAGACGCCACGGTAAACGGGCATACTAGCTCAGTCTACTCGCTCCACCGGATCATTATCCATCACTCCGATTCGACTATTATTGTCTGCCTAGACTAGCAGCTGCACACTCACCTTCTGCATTCCTTGTACAGGACTATTCAAACTAGACCTACTGCGTCCACGGAAATTGGGATTTGTCGACATTGTTACACGCTTTTTTAAGGTTAGGTTTACGGCACCCGTCACTTTCACGGATATGAAACTTTATGTGCAAAATTACAAAAGCAATTACTATTCATTCTTTTGCAATTTACGCAGATAATTATTTATGCAATACTCACAGATTTAATTAACTTATAGTATGTCTATTAAGATTGTAAATATTTTTAAATTAAATTAATCGTTTTTTTTTAAAGAAAATGTGTGGCTTCTTTTACTCGGCAATTTGACAGCTGTTCATAAAGATAGGTATACAAAAATATCTGTAATCTTAGTATTAATAACTGAAGATTTTAGGGGGAGCACATTAAAGGCGGAGAATCAATGTTACCTACTGTTTATTTAACTCCTTGCTGTACCATTTAATTCGACGAATTCCGGAAAACAGGCCAAAGTGCTGATGAAGAACAGTTGCAATACTCAATCCCCAAAATATATATAAAAAAATAATCCAACAATGTTCGCCCAAACTTCATTCCATGAGTTTGATCCGTGGTATTCATGTTTTGTACAAAATTTGTATCACGAATCAGACTCGTCAAAGTATGGCGCCATTCAATTGTACTGTAAGATTCAACCATCGTTTTTGCATAATATCTGGTGTAAACAAATTTGCGAAATTAAACCTAAATGGTTTGAATTACATAGAAGAAATTCATACAAAAATGAAACAACATTTTTGTATAACATTTATAATTGGCAAATCCAAATAGTTTGTCATATGGTTTTATATTAATTAATGTTTCTTTTTTTGATTGTCATGTTAATCGTTTTGGGAAGAGCGCAATATAATAGAGGAATGGCTACTGCAATGGTTCCATTCAAGATTCAAATGAAATGTTCTGTATAGTACCTGGTGCAAACTTCGAATCGCCTATTGTTGTCTACCTCGATTAGCAGCTGCACAGGCGCCTTCTGCAGTCCTCGTACAGGCTTATCCAAATTAGACGTATTGCGCACAGACGGAAATTGGAATTCGTCAGTCTTTTATAGTAACTCGTACTTTCTGTTTGTGTGTTACGTTGGTAGTGGTGATGAAAGCATATTGTAATAGGAGAATGCCTAGCTACTGTATTCATTCCTTACAAGATTTAAACAAAATTTAATACATCTAGTGCGCACGAATTAGTCAAATAGTCAAACTCAAATAGTTTGATTTACATAAAGAAACAGCAAGCATACTACATGCGTACTATAAACTCTTAAAAGTCCTACCTAACCTAAAAGCCTAAGAGCTAAGAGCATTAAAAATAGATGCATTTTTGAGATTTTTTAAAAAAGATCTTAGGTACGAGTTCGATTAACATTTTTTTTGCAAGATACTTCTTTTGCCTAAGTTTGAGTAATTTTGTAATTCCAGTATAGTTAAAATCGTAAGTATTGCAATTAATTTATTGCGACATGTTCTATTGACATTGCCAGTCGCGATCACTCGGACTTGGTTCATCTAGAATCAAAAAATGAGACCTGTTTGTATAGCGTATTAGATCGTCTAGGACTCTATAGTGTTAGATTCTTATTAAAAAATAAAATGAAAATAATTGCAATGTGTTAAATATGAACTTTCGATTTCTTGCAAATTAATTGCTTCTTTTTGATTAAAAAACTGAAACTCTGGCGTGCCAAACGAAATTTAATTCTATAGGGTTCTGGGGTCAGAAATGCATCTGTTTTTAAGGCTTCTAGGTAACCACCCCCCAACCCTCCCGAGCAATACTAAACTGTTGAAAACAATAATAAAATCTGTATCGTCTGGGAAAAACTAGCATAATGATGATTTATAAAAGCATGTGAGACCTCTCTTCGAGAATTCTTCAAAAGAATTGCCAATTGTGTTAAGCTACATAGTATGAAATAAGATATGTATAAATTTCAATCACATATATAATTAAACAATTAAGTTGCGGTGGTTTTCCCCAATTGTTACGAAAAAGAAGTCATTTTTTGGCAAGTACAAGGCTTTCGATATGAGCTGGAATTTTCAACATTTCAATTTTGAGGTTAGGTTAAGTTATGCAAACGAAGGTCATATTTTTCCAATTTGAGTATTGCTAATTTTTAATTGAATACGCGAACTAATCAACAAAATAATATTCAGATAACATAAAAATGACGTATTTTTATTTTTACTTTTAAAAAGCACGATAAAATGTGCGGAAATTAATAGTTACATTTAATTTTAAAACTAGTAGTTTTACCGGGCTTGGTCCACTTAATGAAAAAAAAGCTGAAGGGGCGTATCGAAAATCCCCGAATCCGAAAATATTGAGCCATAACAGTGGCCATAGGCTAGTGCACGAATATATTTGGGAGTTAGTGTGGTTTATTCGAGTGCCCTACGATGGGGAGAGTATAGACTGGAAAAGCTAAATGCCCAAACGTTAATTAGTCGCCAATATTGAATCGTTGTTGGGGATTGCTAATGAAATAAAATTGTATCGAGTCACGTAATCCATGATGGAAATTCAAAACTATGAATCTAATCCTGATCACGTAATTTCTATTACACAGGGTACCTGTTATCTTCATTCCATTGAAATTCAAATTTTGTTGTCCAGCATTTGCACATTTCCTGTATTCCACTACAATGTCATATTTCTCAGTTTGGAATTGTTTAATAATAGTGCCGTATATTTATTTTATTATTAGTAAGGTATTTGGCTTCCCACTATTTAACGCATTTTTGTCTTGTCTATATTTCAAAGTCGGCGCATATTTTTTAAAATACTTTTATGCGCTTTTTACTCCACAAGATAAGTTTTTTTCGTTCGTCCCGATCAAATCACCACCATTAACCCTTTCAGTGCCGAACGACGATATATTGTTGTTCGCAGCACTTGCAAAAGTGTTGAATATCTCAAAATAAATTTATAAAACATTATAAATGGTTTAATTGCTTTGCAACATAATTGAAGAAATTGTTTATAGATTCAAATATTGCTTGGAAAAGGGACATTCGTTTTCATCGTTTTCCTAATGTTTTATATTTATGATATTCTTGGCATAGGAGCGATATTTTTGGTCGGCATTAAAAGGGTTAAATGTGGGTGATCAAATATTGGATTCACGCGGTGACAATGGTTAATGTTAAACAAATTTAAAAATATTTGGTAGCAGAATCATCATTCTGGAAATTTTCACTGCCAGGATAAAAACGGTTTCATCCGGTTTGCTCCATCAATCGCAGAAATATCATTGAACAAACATTAATAAAAACTATATGTACGCTTCAAATTAAGCACCAATATTTGGAAATCGTTCGAATAATGTTTCTTTTGTTTAAAGGTAATACATTTGCACTTAAGACAAGCATGGGTCAAGTTAATTATACATGTGTTTGACTCAACTCTTTAAAGCATGAGATATTACAATAAAAAATAATGCTTTCTAGAACGAATAATGATGCAGAAAAATTGTCTCTGCGCGTCTAGTAACATCACGATTTAAAAGTAATATTAATAACGTCCCGCCATGAACATTCAAAGAACAAAAAAAGTGGAACATTTTTCATACGAGTGTATGCTTCAAAAAGTTAAAATAACAGATTGGCGAAGATCCATTAACAAAGTTGTTATAAAATTAAACATAACCTTGGAAATTAAGGTCAATTTTTTATACAGAATTATAAATTATTTATTGAAGGCATTCGCATGGGATTATATGAAACGATATAAGTATGGGATTATAATAAACGATATACACAAGAATTTGGAAATATTGCTGTGTAATTATAACATTATTATATCTGGGTAATTTATAATTACGTATATTGTATAATTATATTTTAATTATACATCAATATCTCCAAATTCTTGTGTCTATCGCGTATTACATCTAATATTATGTTGTATGTGTAATGCACGTAATATAATATCCCCCAAAAAGACATTCAAAATGTAAAAAAATTCGCCAAGTAGTTTTGTTCCACGCCCACAAAACTCTTTTCTCCCTCAAAAGTGTTTTCGATTGAACAAAAATTATATTTCTCTTTGTATTCTAAGAGAATTCTACAAACAATTATATATTTCACTGCTTTTGTCGCATTCGCCAAAAAATTAATACAAATCATTTCAAACGAAAGCCAAGCCACTATTCAAGTACGATATATTTTCAAAAATTCTATCAACCGTCAAATCATTTCTTCGTAATGCCGATTATGGCGATTACGGTTACACGGTTACAACACAAGCATGTCATACTTTACACTGCCAGGTAAGGGTTGGTTGCAGCTTTCGGGTAGAGAAACGGTTTAGTAGAATTAATCTTACGGTGTATGTGTAATGCACGTAATATAATATGCATGTCTGTTAGTGGTGAGGCATTTAATTTGGAATTGAGATTGAACGCAGGTCAAATGCTCGTATATTACATGATAATATTTTATAATAGTATTATAATAATATTTTATAAAATTATTATAATAATATTTTAATTATACATCAATATTTCCAAATTCTCGTGTCTATCGTGTATTACATCTAATATTATGTTGTATGTGCAATGCACGTAATATAATATACATGTCTGTTAGCGGTAAGGCATTCAATTTGGAATTGAGATTGAATCCAGCTCAGATGCTCGTATAATAATATTTTATAATAGTATTATAATAATATTTTATAAAATTACTATAATAATATTTTAATTATACATCAATATTTCCAAATTCTCGTGTCTATCGTGTATTACATCTAATATTGTGTTGTATGTGTAATGCACGTAATATAATATACATGTCTGTTAGCGGTAAGGCATTCAATTTGGAATTGAGATTGAACCCAGGTCAAATGCTCGTGTAGAACATCGGATTATACGTACTATACAGGGTGTCCCAAAAATATCCAACATCACTATAGCCATCTTGTTGGGAAGGGGGCGGGGATGATGATGCCGTTTTTAAAAATTTGCGTTAGGCCTCCAATTGCGAGTTATTCAACAACAAAGTTAGGTAACGCCCTCGGAGCGCTGGCAAATCCTGGCCGGTCATCCCTCACTCCTAGAAAAAGGGAGGTGACAGAGAACATCTTGAATGTGGGCCTGCGACAATTCCTATGGAGGACATGCAAGGGACCGACCAGGATTTGCTAGCGTTCCGAGGGCGTTACCTAACTTTGTTTTTTTTTATTAACATTTATTTATAGTTGCTTTAACATCTGAGGTCTTTAGCAATAACTTTGTTGTTGAATAATTCGCAATTGGAGGCCTAACGCAAATTTTTAAAAACGGCATCATCATCCCCGCCCCCTTCCCAACAAGATTGCTATAGTGATATCCAACATTTTTGGGACACCCTGTATTGTCATTATAGCAAGGATCCGCGGTACCGGAGATTCTGAGAACACACATGGTGCTCAGAACTCGGTCGCTGACGGGGCCAGGTAATAATTTGACAGAGCAAAGGTTTAAGTACGGCAGACAGCCCGACGCTATGCTGTCAACAATCGTAAAATTAGGAATGTGGTACTTTACGAATCTAGTCACGGAGTGGGGGAAAGCATAATTGTCTTCTGTGAGGAACTGTGAGGAATAACACAGCACTTACCCCAGAACCGTCTTAGATACACAATTGAATATTGTCGTTTCTGAAAGGCGGTTGTGATATGTCTTATAAAAAGTGTCGATTTTAAAGCAAATGCATTGCAATGTACAGGGTGAGTCAGTTGCCTTTGAATCACCATTGTCCAGCATACACTGTTCCATAGAAAATCATTATAAATAACCTAGACATTTCAATTATACCCAAATGTTTCTCAACATTTGTCTGCATTTTATGCTTTTATACTTTTACATGTTTGAGTTGTGTTAACTCGCACATGAAATTTCACCCTGCAGAAGCCAGTTATATATAATATTCCCCTACAAATATAATACAATAAAATATTTTCTATAAAGGAAGTCGATGCTAAAACTGGGTAAAATATTCCCTCCAACAGACTACAGAATTTAATACAGTCTATTGTTAAACAGAGAATATATAGTATAATTAAATAGATGGCTAGGAGAGTTCTGATTCAACGGCAAGTGAATCACCCTGTACTGTTCGCCTGTGAGAAGAACGCGCCTGGCTCTGATTTGGCGAAAAAATTGCCTTCTCCTTTAAAATCTGATACTTACGGATGGAAACAAAAGGTTCTATTATTAGCGATTCGAAATCTTGTTTCTATTGGCTAGTAGGAAATTATTTATCCTGAGTCGAACACCATTTCTGTCAGATATACAAAAGTCGAGGTCAAGGCTGTCAGGGGTTTCGTCCGAGGAAAGATAGAAAAGGCGAAGATTTCCAGGCTTGTATAAAGAATTTTGTGGGAATGAATCTAAGACAGCGTTTGGAAGTTCGGAATGCAAGAGGGTTGAACAGTGAGTGTGTGTGTGTAGAGAGACCGAGACGGCAGGTATGGATGCAGAGTGTGGTGAAGAGTGGTGTGAGGGATGAGCGAGTGGAATGGGGAGCAGTACGAAAGATGATCAGGAGTGACTGCAAGGATGAGTACGAAAGTAGGGAGGGTGCATGAGGTCGTAAAGAGTGTAATGTATGAGATGTCAAGTGGGTAGCGATAGGCGAGCGAGTGGAATGAGGTACGGATGCGATGACCAGAGTCTCCGAGCAGGAGTGATTGTGAAAAGAGTGTACATGGAGTAAGACTGACCTGTCGCCTGTGTAAAGTTAAAAGAGTGAATTATGGGATGCAAGGGTTCGAGTTTAAGGAGATGTGTGAGTGCGTCTGTACGAATGCGATGTATGTATGAGAACAAATATAAGATGTGCTCCTGGGGAGGAGCACACAGAGTTTTTAGAGATTTCAGAGAGACAGAGTCGTGGCAGAGTTTAGGCAGAGTGTTCAGAGAGAGTCGAGTCAGAGTCGAGACACAGAGTTAAAGCAGAGTGTAAAGCGATTATTACAGAGTGACCAGAGTTTAGTCAGAGTGTAATAAGAGCGGAGTATTAAATAATAAAGAACCGTGAGCACGATATTCTGCCTTATTTCCCCCCCACAATCCCCACAATTTTATATATTTGACTTGTGGCCAATGAACAAGTCGGGAAATCAGTACAATAGAAAAGTATATTTGACGTTGGTACACTGTTGTTACTTCAACAGACAACATAAGAGTGTCGGAAAATCTAAGAGTGGCTGCCCTCGGCACTCCAGGTTTGTATGCAAAAACCTCTCGCTAGTGCGGCCACCATTAGATAGTTTTTCTACCCTACGTATTCGAGTCTTTAGTCGCCCGCATTGTATTTATTATCCATCTCAAATTTCATAAAAACTTGTAAAGCATTACCACTCAGTCCCAGTCATTCCGAATTTTAGAGGCAGACGCCTTGTTTCCAGAAGCGAACAGTACACACTTTGAAAATTTCAATACAATATATTTTTACAGAATTAAATCACCTTTTAGTGGAAGAAATTTAAAATTAAATTTAAAATAAAATGTAAAATAACATATAAAATTTAATTTAAATCTTCTGCATAATTGCATTTTTTAGTGTTTTAGGTAACAAGCAGACCATAACATTCAGGGTGCCGAGTTACCAAAAATTGGACCCACTTGGGTCTCAGCTGTCACCGAGGATGCTTTCTCGACCGGACTAGTGGAAAATGTTCTCTCTCCTCTGATTCGTGGGAAGCAATCCTGGAAAGTGGAACACCATGACGGGTAGTCGCAGCACCGAGTTGAACCACGAGCTTCCGGTGCACGGGGATGGTGCCAAGCACACCGTTCACTGGTTCCGCAAAGGTCTACGGCTGCATGACAATCCTTCTTTAACGGAGGGACTCGCAGGCGCCACAACTTTCCGATGCGTCTTCGTCCTGGACCCTTGGTTCGCCGGAAGTACCAGTGTTGGTATTAATAAGTGGAGGTGGGTCGATTTTCCTTGCTAGGGAAATTTCATCTCGCACTTGCTCAATGGAAGATTTTGTATTTTTGGATTTCGAGAGTTTATAGAAAACTTTATAGTAATGATTTAATTTAACCCTTTTAGTGCCGGGCGAAAAAGAGGTGCCTATGCGAGAATAACCGGCCGAATATCACGATTATTACTAGAGTTTGGGAAGAGGCTCATAAAAACCAAACAAAAAACAATATTTACATAATTCAAAAAGGAGTGTATTCAGGGCGAAAGAGAGAACAAAACAATGACACTAATTGTTCTATATTCACTGAAAATATTTAGATATTGTAAATGAGTAACATTTTGTTATTATAAGGTGCGGCCCGATATATCGGCCTCCGGCACTAAAGGGTTAAAGACTATTCAACGTATAAAATTACAAAGAAAAGACTAAATAGCAATTAGATTAAAAAAACACATAAGACAAATACAACTTTTTTTTAAGGAAAATAGGTTTCTTTTTGTAGAAGATTTACTTTAAAAATTGTAGGTGTGTCAGTACTGTTTTTAGCTCATGTAGATATCTACAAGGTGATTCACTTCCCTTTGAATCACCATTGTCGAGCATACACTGTTGCATACAAAATCATTATAAATAATCTAGAAATTTCAATTATACTCAAATGTTTCCCAACATTTGTCTGTATTTTATGTATTCATACTTTTACATGTTTGAGTTATGTTAACTTGCACATGAAATTTCATCCTGAAGAAGCAAGTTACGTATAATATTCCTGTCAATACAATGTAATAAAATATTTTCTCCTTACGTTGCTACTCATTCGAAGCAAGTCAATGCTAAAACTTGGTACAATATTCGCTTCAACAAACTACAGAATTTAATACAGTCTATTGTTAAATAGAAAATATCTAGTATAATGAAATAGATGTCTAGTAAAAGTGGGTTAGGAGAGTTCTGATTCAAAGGCAAGTGAATCACTCTGGCACTTGTGACTACATAAAAACAATACAATATATTTATCATTTGCAGTAGCAGGATTATTGAATATAGCCATTTGTTAATTTAATCCGTCAACAAACATACAAAGTAACATTTAAATGAAAAAAGTTGTAAAGTTTCATTTTTATTTTTAATAAAAACGAAAGAAAGAAGTGCATCGTAGAATAGGAGTTGTTAGAGTTAGTGTCAAGGGTTGATTATGCATGATACATATACACAATGATTTCACAGATTCCTGCTGCAGTGTTTAGAGGATCTCGACTGCTCTCTGAGGAAACTGAATTCCCGACTCTTTGTGATACGCGGTCAGCCGGTGGACGCGCTGCCAAAATTATTCAAGGAGTGGGGAACGACGAACCTAACCTTCGAGGAGGACCCGGAACCGTTCGGGCGTGCGCGTGACCACAACATTTCCGCACTCTGCAAAGAGCTCGGCATCACCGTCGTCCAGAGAGTCTCGCACACCCTCTACAATTTGGACGAGTAAGTCTTACAAGCAGAGTATCAAACCTGTCAGGTCGAAACCTGTCATAACCCTTCCGGACTTTTCCAAAAAGTGTGTTTAATAGAACTAAGTACTGTAGCAAAAGGGCAAGGGGTGGTATATAACAAATAAGGTTTATAACCCTTTTTGGTACAAGCTCCGTGTCACTGGCACTCCCGATATACGAGGCGTATCTGCAATAATGTATACGTAACTCGCAGTCACTCCTTTTTTATAAAAACTTTTTACGCGTTAAAAAAGAACTATATTGATAAAATATGTGCCGGATATATCCGGCACTCGTACCGAAAGATTTAAGTTTTTTAGTCTAAGCTCGTAAAGCAATGTAGAATACTTCTCTCAAAATTCAGCTGCTATTATTAACTCTAAATATTTTTTAAAAGTCATTGAAAACCCAGATTTTTATTATTCAATGACGTTTAAGAATTATGTGCGTTATTTTGGTGAGTCAGACTTATCAGGTCAAATACCTCCACGATTTTTTCGGTATTTCGTCATAATACGATATCATAATTTTAAAAAATGCCAAGCAGTTTTATTCCCCCGCGAAAATGACAGTAAACATTAATCAACATGCTATAAACAAGCTATGCACTTGAGAATTTTTACACTGTCTAACCTATACTGTGTAGTATTATAAGTTTATTGCTATTTGGTTTGAATTGTCAAAAGCAGAACTATTTTATTAATAAGCCAAATACCTTCAAAATGCTCATACTATGTATACAACCAATGTGAGACATAACCAACAGGTATATTGAATAAGAAACAGCCATTTTACATCTCTGGCACACATCAACGATCAGCACCCCTGGCGTGAGGAATGTGAAACAGACATTTGAGGAATCTTAAAAGAAAACACAAGCCTGACGATTTTTCCAAATTTAACTTGCCAGAAAATAAACGAGAAATTCATATCTCTTGGTTTGTTCGTTCGTTAGATTCAGAAAAAACGGAATTAGACTTCATTCACAAATTACGCCTCGGAGTTGTAGTTTTTGCAAGAACTAAAGTGAAAATTTCATATGGGGCGTAAATCGCGATCAGTCGCGATGAGTAGGTTCAGCTGTCTCGCGCTACTATTCTTTGGCACAATATTTTATCAAGTCTCCTAATAGAAACTATTTGAAAAATTTGAACTATCACAATGCATTTTAAATTCATGAACATCTATGACGTTGTTTTAAGCATTATCGATGAAATAAAATCTTGCTTTTCAATGGTTCATAAAAAAGGCGTATAGTTGATCATGGCAGTTGATTTTTTGAAGAAATGTTCTACATTGGTTTACAAACTTATATAAAAGAAATAAGTACAGGTTTCGGCATGACATGTTCTATATTTTCTGGGCCAGCATATTTAGATATCTAGTCCATTTTTGTTCTTTATTTCTTTATTAACACAAGGTGCAGGGTTTGTTTAACGCAATTTTCTCCTCTGTAAAATTATGATCCAAGCAAATTGTACGCAAGTTCAACTGATTGTGTTCACTTTCGCTATTTGGTACACAGCTTAAGATGGACAAAATCAATCGCGTATGATTTATGTTATCATATATTGCAATATTTATTCCCTATACAGGGTGTCCCGAAAGAGATATCAATTTTTTAAAAGGATAGCAGGTTGGGATACACGTTGTTGAAAAAGGTTTGCAACAAAAATAGTTGCAGCAAGAAATTGCTTTCTAACTTATTAATCTTTGTTGTGCATACAAAGTATCTTTCAGATCGAGCCGAATAAGGGTTGTTCGTCAATTTGTTCCAATCCAATTTTAACGCAGTTTTCTCTTTTGTATTATAATTCAAACAATTATATGTTATAGAATATTGCAAAATTTCCTAATGATATTGGTTATTTCAAGAATAACTTTAACGTTTCAAGAAAGATGAAAGGTTGCTTTATACATTTTTAGAAGAGTTTGCAACAAAAACAGTTGCAAAATCCTATTATCTTTGAACCCATTAATCTTTGACGTGCACAGAAAGTATCTCCCGGATGAAGCCGAGTGGGACGCTTATAAAAAAAAGTTAGTTAGTGATACAAAGGCTTGTCTGTCTGACTGTATATGCAAAATGAATTTGGGAACAGTTGAACCGATTTTGAAGCGCTATTTTCTCTTCGGTGCAGTTATCGTCCAGAGAATATGTCGGTTATAAAATGCTGCAATACTTATTATTTATACTTGGTGTATGTCAAAGAAAACTACAAAATTTCAGATCGGCAGTCATTGTTAGCAGATTTTTGCAGCAATTCACAAGATTTTTGCAGCAGTTTACACAAAATGTTACTTGGATGGAGCTGCATAGAACAACTAGTGCTTATACTACAAAATCTTGAATCTTTAGAAAATCAAGCAAATTGTAGGCTATTAAATATTCCTATACAAGTATGCATATTCAACATTTTTGGGACACCCTGTAGTATATTTATTACTTACATAGAGTATTCCGAAGGTACATCCAAGACTTAAAAAATTATTGAATCGAATTATTGTTAACGGGTATGCAAAATAAGAGCTCGACACATATAATAGATAAAGAAAGGTATTTGTACGCTCGGTATTGTTAGAGTAAATGTTTTTAAAGAAGAAAATTACCCACCGTAAGAAATATACATTTTCTCAAGGAAGAAATTTTTGTTTTTAAAGGAAACTAAATTTTCATAAAGAAGACAATTGTTTGTTTTCGAGTAATTGATTCCCAAATACTGGGTGCGTGAATACTGTTTTTATTCACTTTTAAATATTAACAATATTAATTAGTCATTCGGAATATTAGCGCACTTTACGCGGAATTCGACATCATCGGCGTTGAGAGAGTTTGTGCACACCCTCTGCAATTTGGACGAGCAAGTCCGAGCTCACCTTGCTTCGATCGGAACATCGATTTGACCCGTCGACACCAGCCTTTTATATTCTTCACCTTATAGGAGAAACTTGGTCCCGCAAAATCACCAGCGAAATGATTAAATTTTCTGCTTAAACCGTTCTTATCCTATTTTTACTCGAATCATTATTTTTTGAAGTCTTTTAAACCTTGTCAAATCATTTTTTTTCTTTCACTAATTCACTATTTACTTTTTTATAATTATTTCTTAAGTGTGTGTTGTTACTTTAATAAATTGAACTGCTTGTGGATATTTTTGTTACAAATTATCTAGTAACTTTTAATTATACACGATTATTTTTCAACTCTCCTTTACACTCTATGTAATATTATTTTTTATGTATAAAACATACAATATGATGTAACGTATGTACAGTGGTATTCACAAGTGTTCGCACAGTAATAAGATAAAAGTAAACCGAACTGTCATTTGCTTATGAAAATAGTATTAAGTAAGTTTCTTTAAGTAAAATTATAACGTTGTCTATAAAATAATTAATTTTGGGGGAAAAATAAGAAAAACAACTTTGAATGAATTGTTGATTTGGTTATCAAATTAAAAGATTGCTAATTTTATCTATTATATCTTTGATACAATTTTAATAAAAATTACAGTTTTTTTAATTCCAAATTGCAGAATTCCATCTTAATGTATGGTTCGAGACGAACTTGTTCCATATATCTAAAGATTTTCCATGGGAAATCCTTGGTACAAGTTTCGTAATGAACAGAAAGACTCTTTGATGAGTTTAAGTAGAACGGGTGCGCGATAACACCGACAGTCAGTAGTACAAACGTACCACTGGTCGGACCGCCAGTGACACAATCTTCCTCATTTCTTGCGAACGAACCAGACTTTTCAAAATTTATTCGTTTTAGCGTTAGATCTTTTGCATAACCAGATACGCATATTTAGTATTATAATCACATAAAGAATTTCAATTATAATTAATTCAAACAAAAATGGATTATAGCAATTTCTGTCAGCGAATCATTTTGTGGACTAACAAAGGGTGCTTGTCAGGACCGGAACACCAATTAGGCTGAAAAAAATTGTGTACGTACATTTCGACCATCTAAACAGAACCCCATAACACTTTTTCAGAATGAGTCCTGGTTGACGAGAAAAAATTGGCACAGATCGATCATGTAGTGTACATAATCTTTATATTATTAACAAATTCTCGCGTACCAGGATGGCAGAGAGGTCGAAGTAGTTTTTACAGACATGCGTAAAGAGTAAATTTAAACATAAATATCACATTATTTGTTATTGGACGAGTAATTAGAAATTGGATGACAAAAAAGTATTTTGCAAAATCATTACTCAGGCTATAAACAGGCTACACAACTATTTCTTAGTTGGCTTAGTTGACTATATCGCGATTTTTTTTCTCGGTAACCAAGACGCATTCTGAAAAAGTGTTATAGGGTTTTGTTTAGGGGGTCGAACTGTACATCCTCAATTTTTTTCAACACATTTGCTGTTCCGGTCCTGACAAGCACCCCTTGTGAGTACTCTATTCCATACATTTCAGAATCATCGAGAGAAATGGGGGCAAGCCGCCATTGACGTACCATCAATTCCAAAATGTGGTAGCCGGCATTGACCCTCCAGAACCGCCAGTGCCTACTGTCACTTCCGCCTGCATTGGCAACGCCTACACACCCTTGAAGGACGACCACGACGACCACTATGGTGTGCCAACCCTCGAAGAACTCGGTACACTTTCACACATTTAGATATCTCGACCCTTCACACGTCGATCATCAATTTTATTTACTTTTAACCCCAAACAATTTTTAAAAAATCACTTACACGGTTTTTGTAGACTGCATTATAAAGGAAAAAAGGATTTGATGAGCTATCATAAAACGCTTGGTAATATGTCACTAAGAAGAGCGTTCATAATTACATTCGTTGAGCTTTATTTATGGGCGCTCCACCGTTTTCTTACTCACATATCACCTGAAAAATCAAAAGAATGTTGTGATAGCTAAACAAATCATTTTTTCTTTGTAATGTATTTTACTAATGTAGGGTTTTTAAAAGGTGTTTTTTTTTGTGAATTATAATAATACTCTTTATTGCGTCTCTCTGATGTACAACTCTTTCTCGTTCGCTCGACTTGCGGCAACTGACTCCTGATCAGTCTCGTCGCTTAAGAGTGTCTGAAAAACGCTGGTCGACCGATTTCTTTTGCGTCCTTTGCGCTCGGTACGCGTCGCGACGGTTGACCACAACAGAGGTGCCCCGACGCATGGGCGATCGCGTGTTTTTAATGTTCTAAATATTACATGTCCTACACTAACATCATGTAATTTGAAAAATTTGTTTTAACATTTTTTCATACTTTTTTTTAAATCATTGACATTGGTCTTGTTACGTTTATATATTATCTTATTTTTTCATTTGTATTGTTAATACTTACATACCATAACTCAATTTAATTTCTGCTCACTAAGACCTTTTTATACGTACCAATATTACTGAGGTTGCCTTCAAATAGAGAAAAAGGGGGAATCAATTCAGTGTATTGTCACCATGACTACATGCATGCAAAATTTCAAACAAATCGGCTCGGTAGAAGTGGAAAAAGAAATTGTTTACTATATTTGATGAAGATAGAAGCTAAGTAAAACTGCAATAATAAGAATCTAATGAACAATGTAAGGGATCGAAAGGCTAAACAGAGCTGTTGCTATACCTCATTGTTGCTACATGTTTTAGTATTATCCATATTGTTATTTTGGTAGTATTGAAATCAACATATGGATAATACGGAACAACTTTTATTGCTGGCAGCAGAACATTAACACTTTCGACGCCGAAGTTGCAAATTTTTAACTCTTGCGCCACACCTTGTTACAGATCTTTATTAACGTTAATTTTGTCAAAATAATTATGTTTGCAAATAGATGTTCGAGTGTCACCGAAATATGGGTGACATGGCGCCGAACGTGTTAAACGAGTTTTACGAAATTTCTTGTGAAAACCGGCACCTTTTTCAGCACATGGATAATACGAAACAACTTTTGTCGCTTACAGTAGAACATCAAACATGTTTTATTAGATTTTTTGTGAAAACCCGCGCCTTTTCCATGAAACACATGAAATATCGACATAATTAATTTCACCAAAAAATAACATATATTTATATAACATATTCTTTTTGAAGCTGAATTTATTTAACAAAATAGTCAATTATTTTCAACAACGACAGTATCAGACCTGTCGGTTCGAAGCCTGTGTTAATTGTTTTTGCATAAGTTCGTTAAGCAATGTAGAATACTTTCTCCAAAATTCGGCTGTCATGATCGACTATAGGTATTTTTTAAAAGTCATTGAATAGGCAGAGTTTAGCAATTTGAGTACGCTTAAGATCCATGTTCATTATTATTAGAAAAAGAACGAAAAACTACAGTCACCTATAATCATAATGATTTCTATTTCAAACACGAAATAAGAATCGGAAACACGAATCAACATTTTTGTATATATATTTTTTAGAAAAAGTTGAATATAAGGCGAAGGGAATGATCTATTTTTTGTGTGGATATTTCTATTTTTGAGAAAGTTGAAACCATTTCCTTAAATACTCGAAAGTCCTTACTTTCGAGTAAGCAAATCTGCAAATTTTTGCAAACTTACAAACTTTTTAAAAGATTGAAATAAAAATCTAAAAATTATCTGGGTGTTACTTTCGAAAGCTACTGAAATTGAACTAATTTTATCGAAATAAAAAATTATTTTTGTCACGTTCTTATTGATTTGCAGAAGCAGTTTTTTGTGGAAAATGCGTGTCCCAAAGTGTTAAGCCCTACTTCCGTTATTTTAGACTGCCAGACCTGTCAGATCGAAATCGCCCATGATATTTTTCCAATTCCCTTATAATACGGTATAAAAAGCATCTGCAAAATTTTAATTAGCATAATGCATTTCAAAATGCATTTCAAAATGCATGAACATTTAATGGACGTTCTTCATAAGCGCTGACGAATGGTTAAAATCTGGCTTTTCGAAGATTCTTAAAAAATACGTATAATTAATCATGGCAGCTGACTTTTTTGGGGAAATATTCTACATTGCGAACTTATGCGAAGAATTTAGCACGGGTTTCGACTTGCTAGGTCTGACACTCTCCTCGCTAATAGCAAATTCTATCTGAAATAATCATGGAAGTCCCGAAATTGTGACACATTAAAATGCAACTGATGAGAAAAACTAAGTTGGATTATTAAAAGGTGCAAATATACGATGAATTGAGAGCATTACTAATTCCGTGCAAGAGCATCGAGCGCCAGCAGTGTTTCCACAATTGGTCTCGAATGAGTCTCTGAAGAATTCAGCTAGGACTGCTAGTTCGTTATAATAATCTATAAAAATTTTAGTCTTGCGACTAGAATTTTTCAAAGAAAAGCTAATTTAAAGACGTTTAGCAAATTCCGGTTTGAATATTCTGTGAAGCTTTTTAATCTTAATGCGTTCTAATGCAATTGACGAGAAAATGTATTTGTCGTTCAGAAAAGGTCCTTTTTACTTTTTTCTTTTCTTTATTAATACAAAGAATAAGGCTTGTTGTCTGTCTGTATGTTTCGGTTAAACTCGGAAAAGACTGAACCGATTTTGACGCAATTATCTCTCCTGTGTAAGGTTATGTTCCAAGAAAACTGTACGTTACAAAACATTGCAATATTTATTCCTTATACAGGGTGTTTGGAAAGAGATATCGCTATTTCGAAAGGAATGACAGGTTGAAATATATGTCGTTGAAAAAGTTTTGAAACCAAACTAGTTATAGCAAGAAATTACTTTTTAACCTATTAAAGCTATTAACCAATAAATCTTTGACGAGCATACAAAGAATCATTCAGATCAAGCCGAGTAAGGGTTGTTCATTTGTTTGTTCCAATCCAATTTTAACACAATTTTCTTTTCCGCATTATAGTCGAAACAACTATACGTTATAAAATATTGCAAGATTTCCTATTTATACTGGTTATTTCAAGAATAACTTCAACATTTCAAAAGAGATGAAAGATCGTTTCATACATTGTTAGAAGTGTTTTGTAACAAAAATAGTTGCGCCAATCCATCACTTTTTAATCAATTAATCATTTAACGCTTTCCTCGTAAGTAAAAACGTGTAAAAGAGAGAGAATGAATGAACGAGGGAGAGAGAGAAAGGCGAGAATGCTCGATCTGTCGGGAATTAAGAAGCGCTTGAACTATTTAACACGTTGTTATCGCGCGTCCTTGCTCGGACTTCTCCATGGGTTAGCACTCGACCCTCTTTCTAATAGTTGATCGATTCCTCGCTTCTCGTTATCCAGCGCATGCAAATCCACTTGGGCGCAGATGCTGCGCGATGTAACAATCTGCTTCATTGTCGAGTCACGGATCACGAGTCACGATCGACTCACACTTTCACAAGGGTTAGAGAATCCGATAGCTATACGAATACAAGATGGAAATGTTTGTGTGTACAGGATGATATGCTTGTGTCTGAGTAGAATAGATATATATTAACAATTCCCACGGTTTTAATGTTTGTAATATATTATACAATATCGCCGTTGTTGGTTCCAAGACAAACGCGTCACGCTTGTGTTACAATCAGCAAGTATTTTTGGACACTAATAATTTTCCGAAATAGTTCTGTTTTATTGCTTTTATTGCTATTTATTAGTTGTATCATTATTTGCGTAAATTAATAGATGAATATTAATAATTCTCACGATTTTAATGTTTGTAATATATTATACAATATTACCGTTGTTGGTTCCAAGACAAACATGTCACCCTATACTGAGTTGCAGAGAAAAATCTGCATGTCAATGCAAGAAACAATATTGCGATATTTGTTATTTTGAGCTTTTGACTGTTAGTTATAACAAGTTAAAAAGTTAGTGAAATAAGATGTAAGGCACGTTTTGACCGATCTGACAGATATTGCACAGTAGATGACGATGACCTATTCTCAAAACCACGTTGAGTATCAGAACAAAACAATTCTATTAATTTTTTGATTTATTATAACTAACAAACAGAAGTGTAAAACGAAAAATCTTCTGACACTTTTTCTCGCCTTGGCATGCACATTTACTTTGCACAACTTTAAACTCAAACTTTTCTACCCTATAAGAATTAATCTGATAAAATATGATATAATTAAACTATGGATTGTTCATGTCAAATCGAATTTAGAATGTTAAGATCAGTTACAAAATTCTGTTTTACTTGTATAAACACAGAGCGGGCAATGTGGAAATTGTGTAGAGTATTTTTCCCCTTCAGGGAAAACTTAGGGTGTCATAACCTCTCAAAATTGCCCACACTGATGAAGGTATCTCGACGGCGAGCAGACTCTGTGAACATAACTCTTGGACTGACGCCAACCTTGAAACATCTAATAATTCTTTGCCTTTAGGAAGTACATACATCTGGAGCTCAAAAATTAATTGTTAATTTCAACAATTTGAAAACATATAAAAAACATTTTTCTGTTCAGGTTATAAAATGTTTGTGCAAGTGCATGATTTAAGGTATATTAGAAAATCTTTTCATTAACCTATTAGCAATAATAACAAAGTTATGGATGAACGTTTTTTAAAAACCACGATTTGTGATAATTATTTAAGTGAGTCAATTTTTATCTAAAAGAGCAGATGAAACTATTTCTTAGAAAGCAGGCATGTAATATTAACGCGCAACGGGTGTGATTTTTAAAATTTCAGGTTTTAACAATGCAAGTGTCTTTAAGCTAAAGAAAAATAAAAGAGTATAGTAATTTTCAAATACCTGTTTTTGAGTGCTAACTTCGAGAGCGATTACGTCTACAACTCCTGCTACACATATTCTTACACGAGGGTAGAAAGGTTTTCTGAGACAAAGTTAATTTCCAACAGCTTCTCTAGAACTGTCTTAAAGTGCGTACTCGTCTGCGAACTCTAGCGTGTAACAAGTAACTTGTTATGCGCAATAAGTAACCTGTTACTGCGATTTCGTGGAAATTCACTTGAGTTCCCTTTCCTTTAACGATTGTTTGGCGCGAGATAATTGTTCTGTTGCCTATTTTGCATTGTGGTTCACACTTTTTTAAACATAGTTTTTGTTCACAGTTTCAGTGAAATCAACGTTGGCAAAGTTCACTCGAAGTTCGGTTTACGTTGAAAATAAACATTTAAATAATACTTGCACATGCGATAATTAAGTAAAAAAAATATTATACAAAATAAAAATTCCCAACAATTGCTCTAAAAAGCGAAATATTTACTAAACATAAATGCAAAAAAAATGATGCCCAAATTTTTAACACCATTTTACACATTTGTTTAAACATACTTTCTTTGTTGACGAATTTAGATTGAATCGACGTCGGCGGAGTTCACTCGATGTTCAGTTTACGTTGAAAATAATTTGGCGCGGTGCTTTTTCGCTAGAGCACGAAATGCGTTTAAATAATACTTGCACATACGATAATTAAGTCGAAAAAAATATGATACAAAAGAAATATTCCCAACAATTGCTCTAAAAAGCGAAATATTTACTAAGCATAAATGAAACAAAAATTATGCTTTAATTTTTAACACAATTTTGCAGATTTGTTTAAACATACTTTCTTTGTTGACGAATTTAGGTTGAATCGACTTCGGCGGAGTTCACTCGAAGTTGAGTTTACGTTGGCGATAATTCGGCGCGGTGCTTTCGGATTAGAGCGAGAAATGCACTGAAATAACCTCGAGTGCCCTCGCATATAACGCGCACTCACGAAAGCAGAGGCGGCCGGCACGTGAACTCCCGGCTAGTGCCTACATCGCGTTAGCGTCTATTCAGCGCGTTGAATGCGCCCTCTCTCTCACCGCTCTCTCTCTCTTTCTCTCTCTTTCTCCCTCGCACTCCTTTTCTTTCTCCCTCTCTCTTTCGCCCTTTCTTCGCCACCCTTCTTTTTCCCGTTGTAGCTTGGGCGAAGGCCGCACTGCTTGCTTCTCGGCACGCAAACAAGGGAAATATCTACCGTGTGCATGGACGTGCCAAGTTGCCGCCCTAAATACGGCCTACTTTACAAGCTTCACGCTGCGCGACTCTTTATAAGCGCGCGCGCGCCCGCTCTCGCGCTCGCGCTCGCCTTCCTCTCTCGCCGTTCAAATGACGCATTCTCCTCCTCCTTTCGAGTGCAACGAGTCATTTTGCTCGGGTGCTTGTATTCGCAACTTTGGATCTGCACCCGCTCCACCCAGCCCCGCCCCCGCCCCCGCCGATTAGAGCACCGAAGAATGGAGCGACGGCCGCTCAATAACGATGAACTACCGCGGTATATCCTGCGTGATTTTGAACGCTCGAGATAAAGGGATGATACGTGTTGCGAGCGTAGAGCAAACGGTGGCAGTGTGTCATTCAATGGCAACTTTGTTGATGATTGTGTTTTGAGGTTAGGTTAAAAGAAATATTTTAGAAAATAGGGATTAATAACGCGGTTACACTATAATAATTGCAGCGTAAAACAAAAGATGGCATTATGTCGTTGAATGGTAACTTGGTTGATGATTGTCTTGAAGGTTAGGTTAAAAGAAATATTTTGCAAAATAAAGACTAATAACGCGGTGATACTATAATAATTCCAGCGTAGAGCAAAGGGTGGCAGTGTGTCATTCAATGGCAACTTTGTTGATGATTGTGTTTAAGGTTAGGTTAAAAGAAATATTTTAGAGAAAAAGACTAATAATGGGATGGCACTATAATAATGCGAGAATGGGCAAAAGATGGCATTGTATCAATGAATGGCAACTTGGTTGATGATTGTGTTTAAGGTTAGGTTGAAAGAAATATTTTAGAAAACGAAGACTAATAATGCAATGACACTATAATAACACTATAATAATGCCAGTGTGGAGCAATGGATGGCATTGTATCACTGAATGATATCTTGGTTGATGATTGTCTTGAAGGTTAGGTAGAAAAAAATATTTTGAAAAATGAAGACTAATAATGCGTTAACACTATAATAATGCAAGAATGGAGTAAAGGATGTCAGTGTGTCATTAAATAGCAACTTGGTTGATGATTGTCTTAAAGGTTAGGTTACAAAAAAAATTTTTTATAAATGAAGACTAATAATGCACAGGCACTGAAATGCGAAATATATCATTAGTATAAATAAAACGGAAATTATTCTTTGTACTGTTTAGCGCATTTTTGTTTTATTTATTCCGGAAGTCAGTATATATGTATTTGTTTGAAAATATCTTGCTCTCACACTTTTTAATGTAGGATTCTTTTTAAAGAGGACGCAGAAATTTATAACTACCATAAAAATCGAATTTTGGAAATCGTTGCATATATCGAGAATTCTTGTCCATCTGCATGCTACAAGAGGAAATTGATTGTTTTCGATAATAATTGACAGGCTTTGAGTGACTATCATAAAACAACGATGTCATTATGCACGCTACCGCAATTCAATTGTTTATTCATATTTGCGAGGTTAATTTATACAATTTACTTTCAATAATATCCTTTCACAACCACCTAATAAGTTTTACACAAAGAAATGATTTATACTTTAAAGACATTAAGACACTGTCTCTTTTTTGAACGACTTGATAAGATCTGAACACAATTCCCACTTAATAATCAAAGATAATATCAAGTTTATACAACGGCAAATTGAGCGGTCTTTGCTGCATTTACCGACGAGCAGCGGCGACAAGAAATGCCCGAAAAGAGCTTAAACGCCGTGGAAAAGTGCAACGTACGTAAAAGGGCATACAAGAAATGGCTATTTAGAGACTGTTAATGTGTGCTAGGCTTCGTGACGGAGGGTCTTTTGCCACCTGTCTGGGTCGGTGGCGAGAGCGAGGCTTTGGTACGGCTGGAACGTCATCTCGAGAGGAAGGCATACGTGGCGAGCTTCGGCAAGCCGAAGATGACACCGCAATCCCTACTACCTAGCCAGACGGGCCTCTCGCCGTACTTGCGATTTGGATGCCTTAGTACTAGGCTTTTCTACTATCAACTCACCGATTTGTACAAAAAGGTAATAAAATCATGCTTTCCTCCTTACAAGGGGAACCACAACCTTAAAAAACTACTAATTGAAGGGAAAAGGCTCGCAAATTTAGAGTTCGCGAGTACACGATCATCTTAAAATACTAGATGTATATAAACAACCATTTTTGCACAAAAATTGTTCAATTAATAAAATTTGGAGATTGTGAAAACCACTTGAAAAATATATTGTGTCATAGAAGGTGAAATGTGGATTAAAATAACCAAAAGAAAAGATTGTGTTGAACCACTAACCTCACTTTTCGGTAGTTGTTTCAAGGATGCAGATTCTTAATCAGCCCTGGTGGAAGATACTATAAAATCAGAGAACATGCTATGAGATACGTTGGACGAAAAAATATTTGTTTCTGCCGATACTATTGATTTTTCGAAAATATCCCGAAGGGCTTTTTTGATCGACTTATCACGCTCCATAATACAATTTTTTTTAAGTCGATTTCACGATCTCCAAATTTTATCATTTAAATAATTTTTGTGTAAAAATAGCTCTTCATATAATCTGGTATTCTACGATGTTCATGTACTCGCAAACCTCGACTGTTCGAACCACATCCTGTTAAAATATGGTGTTTCCAGCTTGTGGTTTCCCTTGTTACTTTTATTAGGAGAGAATTGAATTTTTTGTTATTTTTACTAAAGCGGATTTCCCTCCGATTTCAATGATTTCTGAGCATGTTTACCTGAGTATTTTAATATCGTAAATAGCACAATGTCGGTTTAAAAACGTTTTTGAAACGCTAGTTTGGGACATTCGCGTCGTCTTTAGGATGCCCGTTAATGTGCTAAAAACGTCTCACGTATTTAACAGACGCTTAATATAACAAAATGATACAAATTTTAAGGTTATGTATAATTCGTCTCAAGAAGCATATAAAAAAAGTTGCAAATATATCTCTAACACGTCCAGAACACATTCACACATTCTGTCAAATATAGATTCCACTTTGAATACGTCTTTAACACGTGAATGACAGAACTTTCAATAAATATTACTATATTATTAGTTTAGTAAAATCAATCTCTTTTGATGGAAACAACTAATTTTGAGATCATGTGTACTATTGGAACAATGTGCAATTACCAAACAACGGTATATTAAAGGCATTTTTAAAACGTTCAAAAGATGTAAACTTCAAAAGTTGTTAAAACGTCTTTTGCTCGACGCCTTTACGACGCACTAGGAATATCGCAAAAAGGCAGATGAAAAGATGACGTATCCGAGACATTTTAAACATGAAAAAATTTGGACACCTTTGGTCTTCGGCAGAACATCTTTAAAACGTCCTACGAATGACGTAAGACGTACAACCATAAAAATCGCATAAACAGGACGTGTTTAAGATGTTGTGCACTATTTTGGTACATGTACAGTCGTGGACGAAAATAACTGGACAGAGAGTAGGAATGGTTGTGAGAATTTACTTCAATAATATTATTATTGTATACTTAATTTTTTGTATTCTATATCTTTGTGTTACATAAATTTACAATCAACTTTTGAGTGCATTAGTAAAGATTACATTGAAAATCTCATATACCTAATTTAAAAGATTATAATCTTATAAACAGATCTTATGCTACGACATTTGGAGAGAGACATTCTAGCAAAGCGTGACAGCACTAAGTGCTAATTATTAATTATGCATGAGTTAAAATAATGGTTATCCATATTATGTGTGCAATAATGCATCCATTTATTTTTCTCCTTGTACAATTAGCTGAATTGTTCACTAAACATACTCTTATAACAACAATATTTTTATAGGTAAACTTGTATATAACCATTTCTTCTAATTCTCTTCTTACTTTTTTTATCAACATTTATTTAACGTTGCTTTAACATTTCAAGACTTTAGCAACTAAGTATCGTACTGTATCGTCAAATGTTTACATATCTATTATACAGTTTTATATTCCATTGTATAGTTCGGTCCTACGTAGGAATTCCAGTAACACAGTTAGGTTCTTTTTGGAACTCATTAACACTAGAACTACTAAAACGAGTCAGAATGACTCGTTTATACCTATTTTCATAGGCATAAAAAAATCTCAGTAGTTCTAGTGTTAATATTTGAAGACCACACGTCATACCAATTCTACTTGTCCCACTTACTTTTGTCCCCGTCTGTACGTGAAAGTACCAAGGAAAGCATACTTTTTACGTCGAAATCATTCAAATTGAAGTTGGACTCATCTTTATTTACTAATAAATTCTCTTTGTTTGAAAGGTTATCATTTAAAATTGCATTATACTTTCTTCAACAACGTAGATAAAGAAAGCGGTTCCCCCTCTTTCGCTGCATGGCCAGCTCCTTTGGCGGGAATTCTTCTATTGCGCCGCCACAAAGAATCCGAATTTCGATCGGATGCACGGCAATCCGATCTGCGTGCAGATACCGTGGGACAAGAATGTCGAGGCGCTCGCCAAGTGGGCCAATGTGAGTAAACAAAGAGCAAAATTTGTTGTTAAGATTATCTTTTATGGTTCTACCTTTTTATTTACACTCTGATACATATACATAGTATGACGCGGTTCGTCCGGTCTTTGAAGGAAGAGCTTTTAATTTGTTTTCTTCCTACTTTCGTAACCTCTTAACGCTATATTTGCGGACATTTTTGTATATTTATTTTTACGAACATCCGTTAAACGCGAGTACAGGAAACTACGTATTGTTTTTAATAAAAGACGACTGATTTAATTTACGAATAATTACAATCTTGACAGATATAATATAAGTTAATTCAATCTGTTAAGATTACATAATCATAAAGATTGTTAACATAAGTTGGACAGAAATTAATAGTAATTGTTTTTGTAATTTCGTTCATAAAGTCCGAAATCTCAAAATGACGGGACTCGTAAATCCAGTATTAAGGGGGTACATAGTCTTGGAACGATAATATTTTGAACCTAAAAAATCTTTTTGTTTTAGACTTATAAAATATATATACAAATATATGATTTAAGGTATATTGTAAATTAATTTTATTAATCTATTGGTCATAATAGCAAAATTATTGCCATCAACGTACAAACGTGTTAAGATAGGCGAATTTTCGGAATTTTTATTGTCAAAAACGGAATTATTATCGTTTCAGGAGGCATCTTTTGCGGAAATCTTACTAATTTTTAAATGGCATATAAGTAATTAAAATTGTAAGTACTACTAATTAATGTATTGCAACACCTTCTTTTAATATTGTTTTGCAGTGATCGCTGCTGTTTAGAATTGGATCATCTAATATCAATAAATGATACATGTTTGAATAGCCTATTAGATTACCTAGGACTCCATATATAAAGTCAGATTTTTTCTTGTATGCTCTGGCTTGGTTCTAAAAGAACGTGAAATCGGCGAAAAATTGTGTTTTTATGCGATAACAATGGTTAGCGTTAAACAATTTCTGAAAAATATATATTGGGACCAAAGTACGAACATCCTCTATACGATAGGCCTGGTTTCATCAATTTCGGTGCATCCATCTCAGAGATATCGCCGGACAAACGAAATTTTAGTAGAAATGTGAAATCAGCGAAAACTACGGTTTTTATGCAATGACAATGATTAGCGTTAAACAATTTCGAAAAATTTTATAATGGGACTAAACTGTGAACATTCTCTATAACATAGGCCCGGTTTCATTCCAATCGGTCGAGCCGTCTTCCCGTACTAGCCGGACAAACATTAAAAAAACAAACAACGATCGAATTGAGTACCTCCTCCTTTTCGAAGTCGGTAAAAATAAACATCAATTGTTTCGCAAAAAATTCGATATTTCGTATTTAACTCGTCGCCATTCTGTTGCAATTGTTTCCCCTTAAAAATCTGATCCTATGGACTCCTAGGTAATTTAATGCATTACCCAAACACGTGTCACTATTAATTTTAGATAATCCAGCTCTGAGCAGCAGTGGCCACGGCAAAACAATGCTCAAAGAGGGTGTTCCAATACATTAGTTAGTAGCACTGACAATTTTACCTTCACGTGAATGAAAAACTACCAAATTTTCCCCAAAAGAAGCCTCTTAAAATAAAAAAAACAGATTGGTCCATCACATTCGTAAGATTTTCGAAAAGATTCCCGAATATACATTTATTTTTAAGGTTTCTAGACAAAAAAACAGAAAGAATAATTGACAAAAATTGAAGTAAGAAATGAAGTATTTGAACGTTTTCGAATTATGGTTTGAAAAATATGGAAGGTGTTTATTGTACCCTTAACATCCTGAAACAGAGAATGTGACAAAAATTAAAAAAGTAAAAAAAGGAGCACTTGAATATTCGCGGAACATGGTTTGGAAAACATGGAAGGTGTTTATTGTGCGCAGGGTCAGACGGGTTTCCCATGGATAGACGCGATCATGACTCAACTTCGAGAAGAGGGCTGGATACATCACTTGGCCAGGCACGCAGTCGCATGCTTCTTGACCAGAGGTGATCTTTGGATTTCCTGGGAGGAGGGTATGAAGGTGAAACTTCCTTCAAATTGTTTTTGGATTTCTATTTTATTTTATTTCCTCTTATACTAATTTTATACTAAAATTATACTAAAGATTTCTTTATTTGGTTGTTCACGATAAACTCGAAAATAGTTGAACCGACTTTCATGCAAATTTTTCTTCTCTATAAAATTATCATTCGAGTGAACTATTGGCTGTAAAGTATCGCAACATTTATTATTTACACGGATTGTTTCAAGAGACACTTCATAATTTTACGCAAAGAATTTCGATTATTTAATAGTTGATTTAATAGTGGATTTGAAAGGTTTATTATTGACTGTTATACTTGTCCGTCCGTTATTTCTGTACCATAATCTTTCTTGTAATTTTACGACTCTTATTAAATGGCGAAAAATTTGATTCTCATGCTCCACAGTTTCCTCCTCAAAAGAGATATTTTCCCTAAAAATTTCAGATTCGTATCGCTTTCCATTTGAAAGTTATAAAGAAAAATGTCATTCGCTGTTTACATATTTTTTTCTCACATAATATCGCACGTAGAATTTTTTCGAATTTTCCTTACAGACTTACTAATGAAGGGTATAAAATATGTTTTTCAGATTTTATGTGTACACTTCGTTAGTAAGTTTATAAAACAAAATAACAAAATTCCACGTGTGATACAGGAGAAAAAAATAGAAATTGAAAATCACATTTTCCTTTATAACTTTCAACTGAGAAGGGTTATAAATTTGAAATTTTTAGGTAAATTATTTCTTTTGACGAGGAAGCTGTGGAGCAAGAGAAAATTTTTCTTTCGCAGGGCACTCTTGGCCCTTTTACACAGCTAAGCTCTCTAAAAAAATGTTCGAGTCTCTGTACTAATACAAATCTCTTCTCTTCTTTAATTCTCTACTAATAGAAAAAGCAAGGTTTGTCTGTTATTTGTATGTTCGTGATCAATTTAAAAATAGCAGATACGATTTTAATGCAATATTGTCTCCTATACGGAATTATGATTCGGACAAACAATAGGTTAGAAAATATTGTAATATCGTAGGCTATAAATATTGTCTATCAAAATTAATATAAACGGAGAACATTTCACTGACTGTCCGAGTATTCGTGATAAACACGAAAACAGTTTAACTGATTGTAATGCACTTTTTGTACATTTACACATTTTAATGCATTTCCCTTCTATATTATAATCCGAATAAATTATACGCTATAAAATATTACACTATTTGCTGTTTGTGTGTAGTGTTTTAAAACTAACCTCAAAACGTCGAAAAGAATAAAAGAAGTAGAATTACACATTGCTAGAAAAAAATTTCGACAAAGACAGCTGTATCAACTTATTATTTATTGAATCAAGTTATTATGAACATGCACACAAAGTTTCTAGTTACTACTACAAACAATTTTCAACAATTTTCAACAAGCTTATAAAAAGTTTTGGTGCCTTGCCAGGCAGTTACATTTTTTTACAAGGAAGATTATTTAAAGCGTGAAACATTTGGAGAAGGAAAGACCTCCGTTTGACTTCAGGTGTTTGACGAACTGCTCCTTGACGCCGATTGGTCCGTCAACGCCGGCATGTGGATGTGGCTCTCGTGCAGCTCCTTCTTTCAGCAGTTTTTCCACTGTTATTGTCCAGTCAGATTCGGCAGAAAAGCAGATCCAAACGGTGACTATATCAGGTAATCAGTCAGTGGCATAATTAGTTCTTTGTTTGACTCAAGCAGTAACCGAAAATTTCCCTTCACGAATATTAACACTAAAACTACCAACGGGATCAAAATGACTTGTTTGTCATATGTGCCCATAATTATGAAAGCGGTCTAAGTCATATGTTTCTTGTTTCGAGATATTTTTAATGAATTGCATTTGAATAAATTAAAAAATATTTTTACATTATGCGACATTTTAAGTTATAATTCTATTAGTCTTGATTAATGAAAATTTATTATGAATATGAAATTTTGTGTGAATTTCATAGGAAAATGTTGTTTTTAAAGCTTAACTGACTTAGACCGTTTTCAAAATTAACTGAATGCTCTATAAATGGCGTAAAGCGATAAAGAACTATGAGGTTTATTTGAAACAATAACTTTAATGAAATAATTCATGAACATTTATTAATTATTTCTCAAAAGTAATCCATTTTTATCATTTCGAGTTTTTGAGATTCTTAAAATGTTGCTGAAAAACTGGAGGGATGTATGCTAGTAAACACATAATATCTTTATGCTTGTCTTCCGTTACTGGTCTAGTGGTGGTGTATAATAGAAGTAATTCAATATTTCCGTAAATTTTCAAGTTATGCTTATATAATTTCTTTAAATTTTTTACTTTGACCACTTTCATAATTAACACTAAATGAATTCCATATAATGTTGAAGTTACAACCACTATCTAATGGTTCATTTTTGACGATACCGTAAAAGTTATATTAATAAATTTAGTTTAAAATAATGTGGTGTGAAATAACTGATAAACATATTTTTTTTAAATTTTGACTTAGACCACTTTCATAATTATGGGCACATATGTCCATACTTTTAGCTAATGCTTAAAATATTTTCATTGGTGAAATTTGTTTATACTTTTATCGAAATGTGCAAATCTCGAGTTTACGTTACTAATCGAAATTTTTGTTACCAGAGATATAACGAAGTAAATGTAATTTATAGAATAACTGAAATAACGGTGTCGCCAAACATTTTTTAAATTCTTTTAGTTTATGTACAGGATGTAATATCAATTAAGTTTTATCATTCATATCAATTATTTAACATTTGCTTATACATACAACTTATATTCACAATATTTTACTTTACGGGTTTTTTTAATTTTATTCGACCATACAGATAGTTAATTCTACGAATCGGTTTCATCTTTTTATATTTTTTTCATGGGAATTCTGAATTGTAAGCAAATCTGGATGATATTAGCATTTCAAAAGACTCTTATGAACCCGTAGGATTGTTCCAGCGCTAGAATACTGTGTACTAAATATAACCAATTTTCCTTTGGAGAATTATATAATCATAAATTGTCGACAAGTAAAATACAAATAGAATTTTTTATATTTACGTTTTTTTAGGGATGAGGATATTATTATATATGGTTTATATTCTAAAACAGAAATATATATTAAGTAATCTAATCTAACAAAAAACTTTAATAAAAAAGTAGTCATCTAATGTATATAAAAATTTATATACATATACATTTGTTTTTAAAGAACCCATTTTTCGAAAACAGATCATTTTGATCCCTTCGGTAGAAGTGGGAATGTGTAAATTAATAATCGGCAGTTGCAATCTTAAAATAAGAAACTAATCATCGACTAGAGATGGGGAGCAACCAGTCTAACCGCGCAAGGAACTTCCGGCTGGGTAATAGTGAAATAAAGGGTTAAGGGTTATGTGGAGGATATTGGGGTTGTTCGGTGGTGGAAGCGGCCAGCGTCGAGCGTCGCAACGGAATTCTTCACGGCGGATGTTCGAGTCTCTAGGAGAGTTTTTCTTTCTCGATCCTGTTTATGTTGGATCCTTACATACACGAATTTCGACTCATCAGGCGTTACTTGCCGGTCCTGAAAAACTTCCCAACAAGATACATTCACGAGCCTTGGAACGCACCGCTCAGCGTGCAACGGGCTGCCAAGTGCATCATCGGCAAGGAGTACTCGCTGCCGATGGTCAATCACAGCAAAAGCTCGAGGATCAACATAGAGCGGATGAAACAAGTCTATCAGCAGCTGAATAAGTACCGCGGCAACGGTAAGTCGCAATTGTTTTTATAATAATTCTTTTAATTAGTTAATTAATTGAATTTTGAAGTAATTCCCATTTAGCCGCGTTATTTTGACGTAACTTTTACCATTTAAAACACAAAGGAATTCTTGGATTAGAAATTTGAAAATTTTCAAATGTATTCGGGCAAGTTTGAAGTGTACAAGTTAAATTTATATTTGTTTGACAATTGTAAAAAAAGGTGCCATGATTTCTTAACAGCAGACTCATTAATTGCCTGCAAATTTTATGCGCGTATAAAATAGATCCTCTTTCATCATCCCTATAAAAATCTTGCGAATAGCTGCAATAGTTTTTGCACAGTTACTTCATTTTGATAGAAACGATAACTTACTTATTGCAATTGCTTACAATACTTGTATTGTTTAAAATCGTGGTTCTTTTTTCGATTTCCGATAATTGCAAGAATTCTAATCATTTCCGCCAAGATTTTTCCCCATGCGAAATAATATTTGATGATTTTGTTAATAGAAAACATAATTGAATAGAAATTCTACTATGTATTCTTGAAACGTGTCGAAATACACACTAAAAATTTTAAACTTCTCCAGCTAATAATTCCTTTTTATTTGGAATTCCAAAAATATTCTAAAAATTATTCCTCCGAATGGAAATACCTCCTTAACTAGGTTATGTTATACTATTTATGATCTCAACGACTTGAGCACAATCTTTAAAATAGAGAGTGGACGAAGAAAGTATTCGCTATCATTGTGTTTTGTCACAACTTAGTGTACTTAGAAGTATTTAGAGAAGAAAACTTCACGTTCAAGAGAATATTTTTCTTTGTAAGAGAGTTTTCTTCTTTAAAAAAACTTACTTCAAAAACCGTAGCAGCGCTCGATAAATTGGCCAATTTTAAACTTCAATTGTATGATGCACTTGTTTCTTTTATACTTCTTCAAAACATAAATACATATATAACACCATTATATTCTTTTCAAGTTTTTACTTTGTGTATTTGTTTTCGTACTAAATTAACAATTAGTTATACCTGATTCGGGAAAAAACGATCTTTACTTCATAACCGGTTATTTGACCGTTTAGAGCAAGTTAATATGAATGAAAAAAATTAGAAAAAGGAAAAGGAGAAAATATTTTTACCATTCGCGTTTTTAAATTATTTCCAAATCGTTTAATTCACAATTGGGCAGCTTTCTGTCAGCGTCCACTCATCTGCTCACTTTGGGAGTCGCCTCTACCGAACCTCATCCACTTCCCTTTCCCTCTCTTTCCTTTCTTCGTCGACCCTTTTATGTCTGCCTCTGAGTCCGACCTTTCTTTTTCCCGGACTGTCCCGAGCGAGGACCGAGCTCTTTCCCTCTCCTATCCAGTGAAAGCATGCCGAAAGACTTGATGAAAGCTTTGCCTCCCGGCACTTGGTAAACGTCTCTTTCTTTCTTTATCGTTGCAGGAGCCTCACTCAAAGGAGAAACGGTCGGTGAGTAGAACTTTGGCAGGCTTACCTGCCATCGGATCCCTCCGCCGTAGAGCTTCCCTCTCACCGTTCATTTAAGTCGCACTGCGCTTTATTACCCACTCGCTCTCGCGTACCCCTGCCAAGCTCACTTTTTTTCACTTCGGTTACGAATGCCTCTGATGACCAGGAAACATGGATATCGCAGTTTTTGGTTTCCGTGGTTTGTTGAGTTTAGGTTCCTGGTAATCGGGATTCAAAGAAAATGTAAACTGGCCACGAGAAGCGATAATACAAAAGTTCGTTAAAAAATATAACGAAATTTCTATCTTATTTGTATTCAATATCTCTGTTTTTGGAAACAGCGCGAAATGCAGGCTTTTTATAATATTAATATGTTAAATCTCAAACAGAAGATATTTAAAAAATATAAATAAGACGGTCAGTTTTTGTATTTCTTGGCGTGATTTTTGTGGTAGCTATTGCCGAAGTTGGTCCACATTCTTTGATTATACATTTTTCTCGTTTCTTAGTGTAACAGAATTTTGCTTGTAAAGTGCACCATAACAACGCCCTCTGGAAACTGTCAAAGTTTTAATGTCAAATCAATTATTCAAGCAAAATTTACGAGATCATAATGGGTTATACAAATTCCAATATTTTTCATAATGGGACCATTTCAAAAACTTTCTCTATGAGATAAAAATACTATCATTCCGATCGGTTTATCTGATACTGAAAAATCGCCGAAAAGAACTCAAAAAAGATATATGCGACGATTTTAGAATTCCGTCTCCTTCAAAGTTATTAGATATTTTCGGTAATATTGCCAGTGTTTGGCTTTGTTTAGTTCAGTTCATCATACTATGAGATTCTAGTTTCCTGCACATAAAACTTATTAGACCGAAAATGCAACATTTCTTTGATTTAACGAGCCAAATGGTAGACTTTCCAGGTCAAAATCTGTGCTAATTTTTTTGTACGAGTTCAAAAACCAATGCAAAATACTTTTTCAAGAAATCAGCTGCTAAGCACAACTAAAAGTACTTTTAAAATTCATCGAAAAGGCAAATTTACTCATTTTACCTACTCGACGGCGCTTAAGAATTATGTTTGTTAGAATTTCGTGGATTTGAAATGCATCATGGCAGCTAGAATGTTTAATGTACTTTTTACGACGAAAATGTCATGCGAGGTGTCGTCCTGAACGGCCGGACACTTCGAAATAACGGACATGGAGCTTAGCACTTTGATGGTCACACTTTTTACAGAAAAGTTTGCTTTTGCAAATTAACAAGATCGCGAGAGAAATAATTTTTTATTTCGCTAAAATTAGTTCATTTTCAGTACCTTTCGAAGGTAGCAGCTAGAAAAATGTTGAGATTTTTATCCCAACATTTTAAAATTTGTGAATTTGTGAAAATTTACGAATTTGCTTACTCGAAAATTTTCAAGTGGTTTTAACTCCCTCACATTTTCTTTTTTTAACTCTCGTTCGCCTCATATTCAACTTTTTACAAAAAAATATATACAAAAATATTGATTGACGTTTCCGATTTTTATGTTTTGTTTTAAATAGAAAACGTTTATAGATGGTTGTTGTTTCTGATTATTTTCTAAAAATTGCCAAAAATAGCGTTGAAAGATTATGACCATTTTAGACGGCTCCCATCGAGATGAAATATCACTAGCTATTTCTACTGAATTTCGATATTTTTCATGAAATTCCAATTCTATGTATTTTATACATTGTTTTACATTTTTTACATGTAACTCGGACCGAAAGCCGCAGGCACAATCAATTCTCGTGTACGCGAGACCGGCCAGCAAAATGTTAAGCGCCGCCGAATAGGAAAAATCTGGCATTTTGGTGATGCTACAAAATACGTATATGTATTTCCAAACTCGTACAAAAAAATGAGCATAGGTTTTGACCAAGAAAGTCTGACATTCTTCTCGTGAATATGCTCGTAGCAGCGGGAATCTAGAATTGCAAGGTCTTTAACTCTTTTGTTATGTGTAAACGCTTTAAGAGTTTTGAAATTTGGCTAACAGTAAGCTGTTTGCACTTACAAGGCATTGCAATTGTATTTGTTATCGTTAAAATCTCATCAATTTTAGTAAGCTTTCCGCATTAAATTCCGCAGTAGTTAAAGGGTTACCAAGTAGGCTAACAGAGGTTAGGGTCGCCGGAAGCATGACGGACACTTTGCACGAGTCTTGTGTCCAATAATGACTTAGACTTGTATGTAAGGTTTGCTGCACGCCCTTCTGCCGCCGCAACCAGCGAACGATAAGAAGGAAGACAAGACGAAGAAGTCGGTTCAGAGTCCTGGCGGCGATGGTCAGGTGAACCAGCCGAAGATCGAAGTCCTGAAGGTTCCTCCGCACCTTCCCCATGGTCAACAGCAGCAGCAGCAACAACACCATCATCATCAAACCCATAATCACCAACAACATTCGCCGCTCCAACGACACCAACAGCAGCATTGAACCGAACAACATACTCTTCATCCGCAACGTCCACAGCACCAATCGTGAAAGTGATTCGACACTTGACAAACAGCAGCTGAATTTTATTTCATTCGTCCGATTAACCAGAGACTTTCTATTCTTAACAAAGGTCGGTAGAAGCTTGGAAATTAAGAGACTTCAGTTCTTGCGAAATAAAGCCGCGTCTTTTATTGCTTTTTATTCGCGTCAAAGTGACTTTCAAGGACGCGCGATTTATCTTCATACATTGATTCTTGTTGAGCGGTCTCTTCAAATGCAAATGGGACAACAGTTGAGGATTCGATGATTGATCGATGGATCCGAGCGGGGGGGTTGCAGCCGCGCACGAGAATTGGAGGAGGTTTCGAGAGCATTGGTGATGATATTGAAATGAAAGAGCAACACTGGCGTACATTCTATATTCTTATTGCTGTACATAACAAATGTGCGTCATAAACAGATTCTTTTCATGTAAAAGCCCGGCTCCTTGTCACTCTCGGCCGGTCGGTCTACCATGTCGACCGCCGATCGTACACCCGATCTCCTGGAACTCCGAGACCCCATCAGACTCCCTCTACTTACCCATAACCGAACTCTCTCTCTCTCTCATTTCCTCCTCTCGACTTATCTGCTCTAACAGCACAATCCTACGAATAGTTTCATCCTTGACAAATGTCTGTGTGTGTGTGTGTGTGTGTGTGTCCCTCGAGGCTCTCGAGTGTGTCTCTCACACTGAGCCAGAGTCAACAAGAAAACTCGGAACTGGTTACAGATACACAGCGACGAAACTGACGAAACGTAAATTCCTCGGGAATTGAATCGATCAACAACTCGACTTGGCCTCGAGTGAGAGAGCAGAAGTTGCTCTCCTAGTCTCTTGCGAGTTAACGTAGTAGTACACACTGGCTAAAAAGACTATCGACACACTCAGTATTTTTAGAACAAATTTCCTTAAGACTAGAAACTAACCTCTCCAAGGAAATGTATTTTCTCTCAAGAACACTCTCTTATCCAAGAAAATGTATTTCTATTTACAGAGAAGAGCTTGTCTTCGTTCGAGAACATTTTTTCCAAAAACACTGGCTGCGCAAATACGTGTTTTTTTTTTATCCACTGTGGGTAGATAATTGATGCGAGCGATTAGTCCCTGGATCGGTAATTGCTCTTTTCCGACACTACAAAAATCCCGACGCAATGCGCGGTCGCTGCGTTACTTGTTACTTCGGGTGGGTGGGAGAAGTTAATTGTTAATTGTTCGCCGTGGTGCGTCAACGAGGACTGTACGAAAAAGAGGCTCCGTGCTGCTTGCCTGGGCTGGGGAGACACCTAATTGACGTACATATCTCCTTTTTGCTACGAATTACACATCGCAAACTCGACACGCTCGGAGAGTCTGCTGTTAATGGGGGAGGAGATCGCTAAGTATGTTAACCTGGTGAAACGACTTCGCTACGCTATTCGTGCATCCTTCACCTTTCCGCTAGTGACTCGCAATAGGGGTGTACTCTAGCCGTAATGACTTCGATATATCCTTCCGCCCCACCTTCTTCTTCCTCTCTGCCTGAGAAAGAGTATATGTATATATACACGGTAAGAGCATACACAGTGGGTAAAAAAGGTATTGGCACACCCGGTATTGTTAGAACAAACTTTCTTAAATAAGAAAACTGCCTTCTCTAAGGAAATGTATTCTTCTTTCTCATTAAAAACACTTTCTTCTTCAAGAAAATGTATTTCTATTTCTCGAAAGAAGAGTTTTCTTCTATAAGAAATATTTCTCAAAAAAGACGATGGGGAGCGTACTTTTTTTTATCCACTGTATATTTCGTATACATACACCGTAGTCGCATGACTCGCATCCAGGCGGCGCCCAGCGTCTCAGGATAGCTGTGTATGTGAATGTGTGTGTGTGTGTGTGTGTGGACGTGTGACTTCTTCCCGTGCGTCACGCGGCAGCAGGCAGACAAAACTTTACGCCTGGTTGGTGTTTTTTATTTTTTCATGTCAACAAATGATATATTTTTAGTGCCTATAGTACTCATAGTTTTACAGTATAGTTGTCGCCATTAGGTTTAAACAATTACAAACGATCATTCCTCAACACTCGAAGACGGAACTACTAGTACGCCCTCTCACGCTTCCCACTTTGTCTGGGCATTCGCACTCTTTTTCTTTCGCTCGTATGCACTCCCTCTTTCTCTCGCTTTTTCTATCACACTTGGTTCCGACGCAGTTGCTGCTTTCGCGCCCGATTCGCTGCCTCGCACTCTCGCAATTTCTACGGCGCTTCATGCTTCTTCTCGCAACCCTCTTATTACGGAGTCATCGCCTCTTTGTCCCACTCGGTCTAGTGCCTGCAGCATGGAGAGAGAAAGACTCGGGTTTGTTGGTTGGTCGACCAGCGCGCATACTTGCAACTCGGCTCGAGATGCGCTCTATTCTATCGGCACGCTCCTCCGAGTTCTGAATATGGATTGGCCGGCGCGGCCTGCAGCACGGATAGATACATGGGAGATCGAAGCCCGATTGATAAGTGCACGTGCCAACTGTGCACCTGCTTTTCGTCCGCCGTACGTATTTCAGTGGCCCATCGGACTAGCTGATTCATGCCTTTCATGAGCTCTCTTTTCTTCGACTACGGATTTTATGCATCGCCTGGCCTCTAGCTGCTCGCTCCATTGGCCCTCCCATATTGTATTTCACTCACGTGATTTGGAGGGTACAGTTTCCGCACGTGTCTCTCCTGCTTGCGCAGCCCGGAAGTACATTTTGTCGTTTAGTGAAATCACTAGTGATCGACGCTTTGCTGGGGCTCGAATTTAAATGGAGCGTCCGATATACACTCTTTTGGGAATTGAATGATATAGAATACGATTGCGTATGCGAGCACTCGAAAATTCCGAGTATTGACGGTAAATTCGATTCGACTCGGATATTCGAGCCGAGCTGAACCTTTGATTTAGTCGGCCATCCGATATACTCGAGCAGCCTGAAAAAATTCGTGCAAACTGATGTTTAAGTTACTCGAATATATTAGAATAACCAGAAAGAATTCGGGCTATTTGATATATTCGAGTGACTCGCTTCTTTCGATAACCTCAATTTTTTCCTGATATTTCGAATACGTACCGGCTTCCCGATATATTCGACCAGCCGGAATGTATCAAGTAACCTAAATTTTTTCAGCTGTCAGAACATATCGGAGAACCGAATAAAGCGAGAGATTGGCACTTGCCGAATAATCGAACCGAATCTAACCCGACTCTCAAATTCCGAGTAGTCACACCCGTCTAATATATGTATAGCTTTTCATTTCGGCCGGTTTATCAAACTTGTGAATTAAGCTAGTAACTTTCCCCTAACCTATTCGTGCAGTGAGGTTCGCGGATATTCGGGTATGCGGTATAATGGAAATATGAAAGGAAAGGCTTGCGTAACACAATGTACGGGCAAAACACATAGAAGCTGTGTCAATTTGTGGTTTTGTCAGAGGCACTTAACGTAATTCCCGCCAACCCATATTCGCTTGGGCCACTCCGACGGTACTTCACTAATGCGAGCTCGCAGTCGGTTTGTTAGTGAGTGACGACTCAATTTCGAAAAAGCTTAATCGTGTGTTCTCCATTGCGAATATAGACTGTATTGTCGAGTGCGTAAACATCAACGAATTTCAAGTAGCCCCGCTATTTACGTCTAACTCGGTCTAATGAAAATATCATAACCTATCAAAGAGAACGGAATTCATTGACGCGTTGCTCTTAGCGTGCCAAATATTCGTCAGATTTTCGACAAGCGATTGGTTAGCAAAGTTATTCCGAAAATTGTGTTATTCTCATTAGCGAGTATCAGTGTCGAATGAGGAGGCCTGAAAATCTGCATTATGATAGATTGAATTGCAGAAGTGATTAATCGAGGCTTTCCTTTCTCTGATTAAATAAACGTTAGTATAATGACGAGCTGCTCGTCCGATTATGCAGGAAACGCTTGATTGGCAGAGTGATCACACCTGATTGATATTCCAAGAAACAGCAAACAGTCTCGCTCCATCTCCCTTCTCCGATCGAGCAAGGCGTTTATCGGGAGCTCCTAGGAGGCAAAGCTCGCCGGCAAGAAAGTGCTATCAGTCATCGAATGAAGCCGTCCCGACGTGCGATCGATTCCTGAATATATCCGAACGGAAGGCTCTCTCGACCAGCAATAGGCAGCGCTGCGATTATAATTCGTACGCATATACAGGGTGACTCGGATCAAGTATGAAATAATTGAACCATCGGTTGTTCATGTACTTATATCACGATTTCTCAAATGGCTGTAATTAATAAATGAAAATGAATCTTGCAAAATCACTTTATTATTTTTGATTCTACGCATTATGATCCATTCTTTTTTAATTATTTCATACTTGGTCTGACTCACCCTGTATGTATAACACTGGCGACGTAGTGTCTCGCTAAGCATTTCCAGCCAGAATCCACTGCTCCACTCAACGTCCTATAAATTTCCAGTAATATTTCACCAATTTCCAATTTTCAATTGGTCCACCACTTGCATCATAATAGTTTGAAATAAAATCAAATAAACGACAAAAGCGTATTTCTCTGGGAATCCTGCAACCGTACAATTGCATCCTCGATTCTACCCGATAATCAATGCAGAATTAATCACAACGGCCACACTGATTTATTTCTCTTAACGAAATAAATTCATACGATTATTTCGACATCGAAGTTAATTAAGTGGGTGAATCGCCGATACTTGAAAACTAATATCTTCACGCTGATAAATATTTTTCTTGTCAGACCTATACAGGGTGATTCACTTAATTCGTCACTGTCAGCTTCACACGTTTTTGAATGCAATATAATTTCAAATTATCTAGTCATTTTAATTAGACGTGAATATTCTCTGATTCTTTTCTCCATTTTATACATTATAGACACATATTATTTTGTATGTGCAATACACATGAAATAATAGATATGTATAATATTTAGGGCAATATTTGGGTATAGTAAAAATTAGTATATTACCATAATTATAAATGATCAATAATTTTAATTATACGCGAATATTTTTCGGCTCTTACACGTTTTTCTGCGCAGGGTGCTCTAAAAGTAACTGCAAAATTTTGGCAACAAAGGTGGAAGTTATAACACAATATTGATTAAATTGTATTATTATTAATTACTAATGTAAATAGCAGTGTTTATCTGTTGTCTATTTGTCTGTTTGCCTACTTGTCCTGTATAGAATTCTGATCCTGGCACATTGTAGGTTATACAATTTTGCAATACTAATTTTAAACAGACTGATCGAAAACTAAACTGAAAATTCAGAAAGTTAGGGAGAAGTCTATCTATAAATAGTTAGGGGATAATTGCAACAATCTATTATTCTTTAAATCAAATAATTGTTAACGTGCGTGCAAAATGACAGCCAGGGGAAGTTGGTCGGGACAATAACTTATATAAAAAATTATGTTTTTTGTACAATGTACATAATGTAATCTGCATGTAGCATATGTAGGATACCAAAAAGAGCCAGGAAATATTCGCATATAATTAAAATTATTAGCAAATTTATAATTGTTGAGGTTAATTATTCCCTTCATGCTGAATCGCTATTGTCGGATTGATACGCTGCCACATATAGTTAATGCAGAATGGATAAAAAAAAGTATTCGCTCACCCAGATAATATTCTTCTTTTAGAATATTTATATTCTATTAAAAAGAAAACTTTCCATTTTTTTATTCAAAATTTAGTTGAAGAATAGCAGTATGCGGGAATATTTTTTTTCATAAATTATATAGTTAAGCCAAATCTGTGTGTAGTGAATTATGTGTTGCCTATTAATTTTAATTATATACGAACATTTCCCGACTCTTCTTTATATCCTATATATTACATATAATATTACATTGCACGTAGAATGTACACACATTAATATGCGCACATACACTGGGAGAAAAAAGAACTTGCACCCGTTTATCGAAAAAAAAATTCCCGTAAAAGAAAACTTTTCCTTCTAAATAAAAATACGTTTAATCGGACAAGAAAGCATTCTTCTTATGAAAACTAAATTTCCTGAGGGAAGACTGATTCCATTTTTAAGAAAATTAAGTAAAAGATATACTGGGTGTGCCAATGATTTTGTAACCTACTGCAAAAGTCGTATAAGATGAGGAGTTCGTCAGATAAACAGTGCTGATTCGAAGGCAAGTAAATCAAACTCAGAACACCTGCACCTAGACAGCCGACGTACACGAAAGATGGACAATGTTAAGAAAATTAAGTAAAAATATACTGGGTGTGCCAATAATTTTCTCACCCACTGCAAAAGGTCGTATGAAATGTGGGATTCGTCAGATAAACAGTGCTGATTCGGAGGCAAGTAAATCAAACTCAGAACACCTGCACCTAGACAGTCGGCGTACACGAAAGACGGACAATGACATAGAAACAAAGGCACGATTATATAGCAGCGACGTGCCAGCCCGACGGGTCTGAATCAAATGAGTACGAGCGACTCTGGTTCATATGTAGGTGGCCTTGCAAGCAGTGCATGCATGAAGAGCCGATGTGTAATCGGCACTCGAGAGAGGCAGCACCGCAACGAAAGAAAAGAAGGGAGAAGAGACAGCGGACAGTTAAAGAGAAGAAAGACAGAAGGAACGAAAGATTCTTCGCCGAAGGCCGCGCGTATCCTGCTGCCACCTAGGCTTTGGAAGCTCCAATAATTCCGATTGTGGATACACGCATCTACGATAATTTTCAAAAATATTAACACTAATAGATTGTTAATGCTATTGTTCAAACTATCGAAGGTGCTAACATGATGCAATACTACAGCATTGTTTTTATTATTATTGCTTGATCTTGTTTAGGGTGATTTTTCTGTCTTCATGGAAAAGGTATTGAAACAAATTTTTAACACACTTCTACCGAACGGATTTTTTGAAATTTCGTATACATATGTAGTTACGATGCAATAGAATATTTCGTTAATTTTGAGTTGATTCCTTTCCTCCTTATCGATTGTATAATAGGTTAGGGAGACTCAGCAATATTGTAACGTTTCTATGAAAAGGTGTTGAATAAAGAAAATAAATATGAAAGATAAGTTTTACGTTACACAACGGCTGATCCGCAATGATTTTCAAACGATTGTAATATAAATTAGAGCAATTATGGGACGATGCATAAAAAACAAAAATGAATCGAGCAAGCTTTAGACTTAAAACAACATGTACCTAAACAAATTTGAGTATTTTTCGTCCCGAAATCATTTTAGTAAACCGTACTCAATACTTTAAAAAAATATATCCTTAAAGAAGAAAACTCCTATCTCTAAATAGAAATACAATTTTCTTGATCAAGAAAGTGTCTTTCTTAAAACAGATAAATCCCCCTGGAAGAGACAGTTTTCTTTTTCAAGAAACTGGGATTCTAAAAATACTGAATCTGCCAATACTTTTTTTATCCGTGGTATACTCTTTTTCTCTCTTTTCGACACACAAAAAAAGCGCGCGCGGGCGCGTGCGCACAGGGCGAATTGGCTCGTTAGGAGAGGTCCGCGTTGAAGTTTCGCTCTTTAGGCGGGCGCGCCTTACTTTCGCCGACGTGACTTCCGCGGAAATTCGAGGTCCGCCAGCCCATTCTCACGACAGCCTCGAGCCTTCTTCTCTCTTTCTGCCTCTTTCTCTGTCTCTCTCTCTCTCTCCTCTCTATCTTTCCACCCTCTCGATCGCTCTCCCTCTCTCACTCTTTCTCTGCCTCTCTTTTTCTCACCAAGTGGAGTCAAACGACACAAAAGCTCCTTCGCGACGGCTTTTTATTCGACGGCGACCTCGCGCGCCTCTCTCACCTCTTCTCTCTCCGCTCCTCTCCTCTCCTCTCCTCGCCTCGCCGTAAGCCGTCCTGATGCGGCACGTATACCGCACAGCCCCGACCGCCCCCTTTTTGCTCCGCCGAGGTGGAATACTGGCGATCCAATCACTTTTGATACATGCCCCGAGAGTACTACGGGACAGGTATTCATAGGGGACGTACAGGGTGATTATTGTCTTGGAATCGTCAATGTCGGCTGTACAATACTTGTTTCTTTGCTGATGATGAATTATTTAACAGTATTCATTGCGAGTGCATGTTTCATATTTTCTTAGATCTCGTGTTTTGTATTTAACATTGGAACTGTCGAAGAATAATTTGTAGCCATTTCTGGTGAAAGATAAAAATGGTTTGTTTTTAACAAATTTGGTATTTGAGAAATAAATGTATAATTTTATGTATTTTTAGATTGATTTATTGGAAACGCTAAACTTACTAAGAAAATGAGAATATAAAAAAATGTATGCGTGATTTACTTTTTAGCAATTCATAATCCAATCATTTCAAGAGAGAACGTAATAGCAGATGTTGCATATGCTGCTTTCTTTTAAATGTCTAGCTATTATTATCGGAAATTCTAAAATTCGGAAACAACTTTATATTACACAGAAATCTTAGACAAACGTGAAAAGAGAAACCCGACGTATACAGTTAACAATTTGTATACTTTAATAAAAATCAGACAATATTTCGTAAATATAAATACTTCAAACATAAGTTTCATGTTTAAACAAATCTCAAATAAATCATTCTTACCATGTTGATCATTCTAGCATTAGCTTAATTAACAATACAACCTCTACATTAACTAAGAGAATTTAAAAAAGTCGGACAATACTGTTATTTCAGTTATTTTGTAAACCATGTTTTCTTCGTTATATCTCTGGTGACAAAAACTTCAATTAATAACATAAAATCGAGAGTTGCACATTTCAATAAAAGTCAAGAAAATATTGGAAATTAAAGTATTTCCGAAGTGAGTTTTAATTGTGAACAAATCTTGAAGACCTTTTAACTCCGTTAGTAGTTTTAGTGTTAATATTATGTTGTATTAAGAGAAGATCTATTAAGACAAGAATCACCCTGTTCAGCGCGATTCACTCGCATTTGAATCGATTTTATCGAAACCTACTTTTTATCAGACATACATGTGTATTACATTGCATACTTTATGCATACAATGCAATTTTACATTTAATATACAGGTCATAGAAAAGAGTTTAAGGAACATTTGTGTATAATGAAAATTACTAGATAATTTATCATTATCAAATATACAGTTAACGTATACCCGACAGTGATAATTCGAAATTAAGGGAATCTCTTTGAAAAATTATAAATTATCTAATAATTTTAATTACTCGCGAATAATTTCTCACTCTTTTTTACATCCTGTATACTACATATGTATATTTTATTACTGTGGATAAAAGAAACACTCGGACAGCCAGCGTTTTTAGTAAAAATGTGGATGGAGAAAAAAAATCTTCTCTCTAAATAGAAACACATTTTCTCGAACGAAAAAGTGTCCTTCATAAGAAAAAATAATCTTCCTCGGAGAAGACTGTTTCCTTTTTTCCAAAACTTAATTCTAAAAATACTGGACATACCAACACATTTCATGCACAAAACATACGATGTAGGAAAAAATCTGGAAATATGCATATATAATTAAAATGATGAAATAATTTATAATTATGCAGGTTTGAAAGTGGCGATTTAAAATCACGTGAATCACCCTGTACAAGAGAATCGCGCACACAGATGGACAAAGACATAGAAGGAGGTGAAGGAGAGAGAAGTATAGCTCTCGATCTCTCGCGTGCTGGCTTAAGCGAAAATTAATGTTCGCCGGGAGGGTGCGGGCGGCGCGGCGCGGCGCTGGCTGCGTGCAGCCGCGTGAAAAATTCCCGAAATTTCTGTCCTGTCAGCTTTGCCGAGGGTGGCTAGCGGTGATGGCCTGCCATTTGTAAGGTTCAGCTTACAGATGTGTCTCTCTCTCTCTCACAGACTCACTTTCCCTCGCGTTGCCCGCCCGGTTATGCTTAACTGTTAAATAATACGCGCCCTCTCGGGACCGCTCATTGTGATGGGAAGCCTCTCTCGGAATTTTTAATGTGCCGAGGGAGATCGGAATTGCGGCAATCGGGCCGTGTTATTGGGAAGTCACGACGTCCAAACCCTCTACAGGGTGATTCACTTGCCTTTGAATCACCACAGTCGAACATACACCGTTGCATATAAAATCGTTATACATAACCTAGAAATTTAAATTATACACAAATGTTTCCCAACATTTGTCTGCATTTTATGCATTTAGACTTTTACATATTTGAGTTATGATAACTTACACGTGAAATTTCACCCTGAAGAAGCCAGTTGTATATAATATTCCACTGTAAATATAATGTAATAAAATCTTTTCTCCTTACGTTGCTAGCCATTCAAAGGAAGTCGATGCTAAAACTACGTCAAATATTCGCTCGAGCAGACTACATGATTTAATAAAGTCTATTGTTAACTATTGAAATTAATTAGATGTCTAATAGAAGTTGGGTAGAAGAGTTCGGATTCAAAGGCAATCGAATCAGAACTCTCCTAGCCCACTTTTACTAGACATCTATTTAATTATACTATATATTCTATGTTTAACAATAGTTTTAGCATCGACTTCCTTCGAATGGGTAGCAACGCAAGGAGAAAATAATTTATTCTGTTATATTTATAGAGGAATGTTATATATAACTGGCTTTTGCAGGGTGAAATTTCATGTGCGAGTTAACATAACTCAAACATGTAAAAGTCTAAATGCATAAAATGCAGATACATGTTAAGAAACATTTGAGTATAACTTAAATGTCTCTATCTATACATTTAAATGTCTAAATCATTTATATTTATAATGATTTTATATGGAACAGAGTATGCTCGACAGTGGCGATTCAAAGGCAAGTGACTCACCCTTACAAGGTGTTTCATTGGTCGTTGGAGTTAACTTCTAAGGACTTGTGTTTAAATGTTTACAAATCATAGCAAAAACAACCAGAAAAATGCTTTTATCCGCCAAAAATTGTAATTGTACGTCTAATTTTAGACTCCATTTTATTAAGGTGTTTACCAAATTATGTTATTTGCCACCAACGAAATTAGTTATTCACCGAAAGTAGTAAACGCTCATCTAATATGCGACCCCATTTAACCTCAATCGTTTACCAAATATTTATTCTGGTCACGAAATGACATTCTGAACCCCCAGAAAAATATTTGCGTCCACCAATTTGGTAAATGTCCAGCACAATTAGTAAACACTTCAAATTTGGTGAATATTTATTATTTTTGATTAACGAAACTATATTTCTGGGGTGCAAATTTGTCGCTGGGGTGTAAATTTGTCGCATTAGATAATAAATTACAAATATTAAAAACGTATGAAATATGAAAGCTTATCTAACAGATTTTGCAAACAATAATATAACTAATAGGTAACAATAATGTAATAATTATGTTTCATGTCGAAGAACTAGAATTGTGGGTGGAAATACTTGTGATATTAACAGGGACGCATCATCCTGCACAAGGTCACTTGGCTGGGAACCGCCATTGTTTATAGGAAGAATTGGTACAGTAAGTATATGTGGGTCAAATAAAATGGGTCAGCGGGTGATGGGTCACGCATTAAAATAACATCACGTAATTCAAAATAGAAACAAACTAATTAAAAAAGGGAAAGTGAGAGCTAAAATTTCTTTAAATAAAACTAAAAGAAGATAATATTTACAAATAAATCAATGTTTTAATTAATTAATATGGTTCATTAGTACATTAATAGTATAATTATTAATTAAAACGTATAATATATCAACTATATTCGATAATAATATTTCAAAAGGAAATGAATCACTCTTACAAGGCAATGCGCCTGTTAAAACCAACAAGTATCTTTACCGACTATTAATTTTGCGCAATAAAACAGTTTTACTGTATTTATTGCCACCTGTTAGTTGCATTAATTTTTCCACGAACTACTAAACAGCCATTTAGAGTCCCCGCATTTTTAATATTTGCAATATATTATACAACAGCAAGATCGTTGAATGCAAGACAAATTGCATCACCCTGTACATTATTCCGGTGGCTCTGAGATTGCTGGATGCACTCGGGCGAAGGAGTCGAAATGAAACAGCGGGTTCACCGTTCAATTACTAGTGCGGGACATTAATCTTTAAACTGCGCGGGTTTCAGTTGGGAGTGCAAATGTAAACTCGAGTGGCACTCCGGGGCACAGTGTTTGCCGGGAGGCAAAAGCGGTCACGAAAAAAGCGAGTGCGAGAGAGAGAGAATAACTGAGAGCGCCCTCTCTCTCTCTCTCTCTCACTCTCTCACTCGGACGAACGCGTCCTAGCTCGACCTGCTTTCCACGATGTATTATCCCGACCTCATTATAAGTTCGGCCACGTTTTACCAGTGAAATTCGAAACCCGAAAAGGAGGAGTTTGATTAATCCGAAAGGGTCGGCGCCGAGGAGCACGAAAAGGGGTGTCCGCCGCCGGAAGAAGTCGCAACGCACACAGAGGCGTGTGTAGGTTAGGTATACACAGGTCCGCATAGAGAGAAAGCGCGCGAGGAAGGCAAGCGGAATAAAAAATAGTTGCCGAGGGAGAAGGAGGTGGGCGGGCGGTTGTTGAGGTCGCTCGAATGGAGAAGAAAAGGTGGGGAAACGAGGGAGGAGGGAGGGAGTGGAGTCCAGAGTTAGCACTGAGAGAAGTTTAGGAGAAACGAGACGGAAGAGTGGTTCTTGGTCGGTTATGGATAAGGCGGTATATCGGGGAATCATCAACGGCACATTCGCCTCCGAGTTGCTCCTCTGGGCAAGAGGCGAGCTTTAATTTTCCGGTGAATCCCATCCAATTCTGGCCACTCCGCCGAAACTCCGCCGTGCACCTCTCTCTCTCTAAATGCACCTTCCTGCTCGTTCTTGCCGCGGCGGCCCGGCCTCTCGCCGCTTTTCTTCTCTCAGTTCTGTCGTCCTCCGGCAAGTTCGTCCTTTCGTCATTCGGCACTGTGAACGCCGGCCCAGTTGCGTGTAACTCTCTGCACAAGCAGCCAGCTTTAAATGCGCCGCTTGGCCCTCTCATAGATTACGTTCCGAAGTTCCCCGCTCCTGGGAAACTGGCGCGTCCTTCGCTCGCCACCGACGACGATCACGGGAACGACGACAACGACAGGACCAGTCGAATCAAAAAGTTCCCAGGCAACTTCACCGAAATGAAGCGAGGAGCTATTTTCAGCACGATGATCAGTCGAGGGAGCAGCCAAATGGCATCGGGGAGCGCTAACAAATGAGCCAATCGGGAAGAGTAACGGAGAGAAGGATGATCGAGTCTTGGAATCGACTCGGATGCTGCAACCAGTGGTCCGATCTTTGATCAAAAACCTCGAATTTGTTTAATAGATAAACGAAAAGGTTTAAGTGCATTTCCGATGACGCATTATAGAAGGCTTGCATAGTTTGGAAAGTAAAAAAATTAATTTTTCTTAGAATCCCATCGAAAATATGATAAATGAAATCTTGTCAAACAGAAATTGTTTTTCTTATTTGTTCCCGAAACTAATCATTTTACAATAGTCTTCCTAATTTTTCTTGAAAGTACTATGGAAATATTATTTCCACAAATTATTTCAGATTTTTAACAAAACGATAACAAAATTAAAGGGGAAGAAAATTAGAAGGGTTCCTAGTGAAACACGAGATCCAAAAATTGTAATTTTTAAATACTGTTAAAAATATAATATACGGCTAATAGGACCTTATTGAATTTCAAATCGTTTCTCCGATTCTTTTACAGTGCCGTTATAAATTTACTTGAGAGTACTCACTAAACACTATTTCCACCAATTATCTCAGATTTTCAAGGGGCGAGGGTACTTGACAAACGTAAACTGTGGAGCCTTAAAAAAACTGTCTGCAATGCCAAGTGAACGCAGAAGGCTCGTCTCGGGTACAAGCGTTGCGTTTCACTGTCTCTCTGCGCGTTCCTTTTGTACTCGGTTCTGTTCGAGCGACTTTGGCGACAAAGCCCCCGAGAGAATGAGCAAGAGAGGAGACCTCGGGCAAGCACAAAAACAGGACGGAGGGAGAGAAAGAGAGAAAGCGAGAGTGAGTGAGTGAGTGAGTGAGAAGGAGGGAGAGTGGAATGGCGCTCGAAGGAGATACATGCGAAGGACACGTGTGTGCTGAGACGAGCGGGCGAGCGATTATCAAGAAAATAATCATCGAGAGTGCATTCATGGAACAATGTAGGCATCGCTGTACCATCGCACGTAAAACTGGATACACAGGATGTGTGTCCGGCGTGTGCCGGGCACACACTCGCCGACGACACAGGCTCGCACGTACTCGCCCCGGGAACTGGTAATAGAAGTAAACATCCGCGCCTCGAATCGAGGGGCGGTCGCCTAGTGTGCGTGCGAGTGAGACCGAACAGATCCATTTAGTAATGAAAGAGAAAGAGAGAGAGAGAGAAAGAGAGAGGGTGAGGAAGGATCGGCCAGAGAAAGAAAGTAAATGAGGGAGTGTAGAATGGAATGAGTGATTTGGAAAGTTGGACTATTGTGCGCGGAGTAATATGGCGATCCACTCGATTATGCTCATCATTCGACAACACCGCATTCTCCCAAGCACAGGCCTCCGCATCACGTGGCACGTGTCGGCGTGCACGCGTGGCCTAAGATCACGTGCAACGTTGCCACGTATGCTTGTGTACACGCGTGTGGGCGCGCGCGTACTTCTATCTCTCTCTCTCTACTTCTCTTTCTCTCCCTCTGTGTGGTACGTCGATGAAACTCTCTCGTAGAAACAGGTGGGGCTGCGCTCTCTCGCTCGAACTCACTCGCCAGTAACTTGATCGGATCGATAACCTAATTAATTAACGAGCGGCCACCTCTATAAATTAGACGCGTACATTGCCAGTCAAAAGTCCGTCTTCACCCGGTTATTGCAATTGTTCCGCGTCTGATCAATAATTTGAATTAGACTCGCGAGAATTGAATACAAAATTCATTATTTTGGAAGTGAAATATTTAGAAATATGTATTGTATATTTGAAGGAGTGTTTGACATTGTTTTGGAAACAGATATTTTTAAAGAAATGTAAATCGACTTTGAAAATGGATAACGCAAAAATGTGATAAAATGTTCAAAATAATTGTTGTCTTATTAATATTTAATAAATATCGCTCGTTTCGGAAATTCGGTCTTGCCTTGATGATGTCATATGTCTAAGTTTAGATTAGGAAATTTGCGTCTTCCCCGAAATGGGAGATATTTAGTAAATATAAATAACACGAAGATCATTTCGTTCTTTTTAGTGCATTTTTGAGATGTCTATTTTTGAAGTTAAAAATTTGTGAAACATAAGTTTTATATAACATCGATAATTATTATTAAACAAATCGAAAAATGTTTGGTTTTCGGTCCTCCTTTTCTTTGATGAAAAACAGGCGAACTTGGTAGATATTATCCAAATTAGAGAAATATATATTTCCCACGTTTTACTTGGACACAATTTAAACGTGGGAGACACGCGTGTGCGTGTGTGTTTCTCGAGGTGCTGTCGTTTCCAGGCTTTTGACCGGTAATGTCTGCCCGCACGCTCGAGTGTACGAGCATCCGTTTCACCGTTGCTGCCCTGCCAATTACACTCCACATTTCCACTCATTATCGTCGGGCTATTCCGGCACGAGCTACTCTACATGTATTGTCACCCTCTTCTTTCCCGCTTCTCTCTCCCTCTCTCTCTCTGTCTGTGTGGGTGCGTCTGTGTACGCGCGCGCACCCTCTCTGAAGGCGCGCGCGCTGACCCACTGAAATAATAATCGGATACACTGGTATTCATCAGCCGGCTCACTTCGTACTTAAAGGAAGCACGAGGAAAATGAGTCCCCGGAGTGTATAATAGTTCTGACCTGCATTTTTCCCTCGGAACGGCTTTTTATTTATTGTTACCGCTCGAGTAACAAAGGTATCTCGATGCTCGATGAATTAAAAATAAGCCCAATAGAATTTACTTTCACTTGCATACGCAAAGAGTCCCACTATTATGAAAGGCGAACAAGTTTCTTGTGTATTATGTGGTTATTTAAGTGCCAAATAGGGTTATGAAACATAATTGTTTCCATGCATGCGAATGCTCTGTGAATTCAAAAGCAATCCAATAGAATTTACTTTCCTATACACGATACGCAAAGAATTTCAATATAATAAAATAGAAACAAGCTTTTTGTTTATTATGCAACTGTTCAAATGCGAAATAGAGCTGTGAAGCATACTAGTTTTGCACATAAGGGGCGTGGATGTGCAGTAGATGTATGTGAAGCGAGTAGAGCGGGACGAATGCTGGTTCTCAGTAGTATAGGTCGATCATAAAGGAGAATGTCGCTCGGCAGTAGTATAGGTCAATCATAAGGCAGAGCTGGTAGTCGCGGCGATATGAGTAACGGCAACAGGAAATGTGAACGTCGCAATAACTGGTTACGAACAGCGCCACTCCCGCCTCGGGATTGACGAACCAAATGAACAGTTTGGCTGTATAAAACGACGAGGTGCTCCAGCTGGGAAATGAAGATCCCAGCAGCGTTGCCAGCTCTCTTCGCTTACGAGTCTGCAGCTGGCTGAGAGAGTTCCGAAAAGTTGGCCGGCCACTCTTCGCCATTTCCCATCCAACTTTTCGTATGCATAAAATTCGCAGGGCCGAGGAGAGCACGTAAACACATGGAACTTACGGAACTTACTATCGGTCAGCAGTGGAACGAGAGTATAACAGGGGATTTCCCGAGAAGGCTAGAAAATTGAAAAGAGGATAGCATGGCAGTCCGAAGGGAGAACCTGGTGGTTCGGCGATTAGGCTGCTAGAAGATTCGGAACGATCGGTGCCAGAATATGCGCGAAGTCGATCGAGTGCCCAGTTTCCTTTAATTCGCTCCTTCCTCTTTCTCCCTCCCTCCGCAACGGCTGGTCCACCCAGTTCTCGCACGGTCGGCTCCTACGTTGGTGTTTTGCGTAGACGCGAAGCGATTAAACGAGACGTCGAAGTAGTATTTTATAATTAAATGTACTCCATTCTCGGTACAATAGTGGTGTGGCTAACTAATCTATACTATTAACTATGTTTGACAATGATCATCGCTACGGTTTACTCATAGTTCATAGTATAAATGTCGACAGCTTACAGTAAGGACTACGCTAACATCGGAGTCAAAATCGTAGTTAAGTGCCGCGGCCGGCGGTCACCGTCGGCGAGTCGATTCCTCTCGCCAAACTAACCTCAAAACGCCTCATCACTCACCGCGCCAAAGTCACAGCTGCTCTCTCAGCCTCCCTCTGATTCGTCGTCGTCGCACGAGCGTTTCCCGCAGATTCTCAGGCAACATCCAGGCACACCCAATCGCTATCAAGCTCTCCACTTTCTCTCTCTCTCTTTCTCTCGTTCTCTCCCAGTCGAGCACGCCGCCCGATTGCAAATTCGCCCGACAATCTCGAGCGCGGGCACGCGAGGATCATCGCACGTGGTGAGATCGTGTGAAATCGTCCGTCCTTGTCGTCCTGGTGGCGCGTCTCCGCCCGGCGCGGCGCGGCGCGGCGTCCCGGGACACGGCGAGCGGCAAGTAAGAGAGCTGACGATCGAGCGAGAGGAGAGAGAGCACCGGCGCTCCGGAAAGGCGCGAGCACACCGGAAGTACGAACTATCCGGCGGAGCGCGCGCTCGTTCGCTCTCTCGGCAGCTCTCCTCGCTCGTTTTGCGTCTCCCTCGCATTATGTAAGTGCGGTTGTTTCTGTCGATCCTACGGTAAAGAGAGCTACGCGCTTCAACGCGCCTACTTAATTACGGGGTTAAGTATGTATATTATTTATATTTATGTATATATATATATAGATTTATGTATATATATATTTGTTTTTTGTTACCTTACGCGCTTAATACAACAGGTTAGTAAGTTTTACAATGCGTCAACATCTTTTGTCCGCCTGATTCCCATCGCCTCCTCGCTGAGTACCGTCTTGTCGGTGTGCTGAGAGATATATTCTCTTGTGTACCGTGCGAATGTGTGTGATGCGCGTGTGATGCATGTGGTGTGTGTATCTCGCAAATTATGTTTCGCTCGTCCATCCGAAATTTGTCCTCGTCAATCTTTGGTTAACAACAACAGACTTACTTACATTGCTAATTATGTTTCTGGTTTGTTACTTTCTAAGGCCTTGTGTCTAATATGAATGCTGCTGTCGCTAAGGCAGTGGCTCTTTTATCACCCTCGCGCGCTCGCACAGTCATTCGACAGTCGATGCGTCATCGCACTCTGCCACGTACATTCGCACATCAGTCGCACCTACTTCGACATTCGCAACACTCTCACTCTCTTTCTCTCTCTTTCTCTCTGTACGCGGTACGTCAAGGACTTTATCTCTCTCTCTCTCTCGCTCTCTCTCCCTTTTTCTCTAGTTCGGCCTCTCGTATCGAGAGCAAAATGCCATTTTCGACTTCCGCTTTGATGATACCGTCGCTCGTTCCCGCCTGCTACGCGACAGTGCTGCCCACTTAATTTCCCCCGTAAAGTTCCCAGCCAAATGTGCTCTGCTTTCCCTTGTTGGCCGTAGTTGTATATTTGGTGCACTTAGCATCGACATTTTCGGATCGGCCAGCAGAAGTACGAAACAAAATGCACAAATAATCGAGAGCCACCACTCTTGGAATTGTCGGGAACCCGATTGGAGAATATTGCAAGAATTAATCCGGACTTGGAATACAGTTCGATGGCTGTTGAATAAGGATTGGTTGGAACTTGGGGGTTAGGACGGTGACAGAGAGCGACAGATGTCGATGAATCCATTGTCAGGTAGCGCTTGGTCCGAAATCTTACAGGATTCAGGAAAATCGGTAGCTTCCGTCGCTCGATCGATTCGACCTCGGACGCCTGTAATTTTGCGATAGCTTCTCCCAGCTGCCAATGGAAAATCGTGCCTCTCTCTCTCCCCCCCTCTCTCTCTCTCTCTCGCTCTTGTCGAGGAATCGAAGGATTCACGGAATGCGAGGTTCGATTCGGGTTTGCGAGGAGGAGGATGACGGCGTCCGTGCCCGATGAAAGGACCGGCACACAACTTTCGCTCGGGCTAGCAAGCGATTCGAGCGAATCTATTGAGGTGGTGCCAGCTGCGCCGTTCGAGTGGCGACGACTGCCTGCTCCAAAATCGGTTACCGCACGCCAACTTCTCTTCCTCGCTCTCTCCCTCTCTACCTCTCTCCCTCTCACTCATTCGCACTGGTACATCCAGCTGGAGTCGCTTATAAATTCGCCTGACCACTCCGTAGAAATACTTGGATGAGATAATTCTTTTTCAGGGGAAAAATCCTAGCGGCGGCGAACTGGGTTAGAGGGGAATTGTAGGACGTAGCGCCCACTGAATGTGGAGCACGACGAGTACGATAATAGCAGGTGTCGAAAACGGGGTTCGGCGTGCTTTATGTAGTATTCAAAAGAGTCGCGCGACAAGCGGGAGAGCCAGTGCAGGACGCGTGCAGACGCCGCGATACTGCCACCACGAAATCCCGGGATCCCTAGTGCGTGAAATTAAATTTCAGTAGAACGAGCGAGCGTCCCGCTCGTTCCACTGGCTTTCCCTGAAGCTCTATCTCTGCCTTTCTTGCATCCCATTTGGCTGGGAGTCAGAGGAATCTTGCTGAGTACTTCTCCACCTTGGTATTACTTAAAATGGCAAATAATACACGTGTGCCTCGAGCATTCCCAAAAGAAATCAACCTGTCGATTGGAACTCGAAAGAACCTTTCAAACAAGGAGTCATTAATATAAATACTCGATTGATGCATAACAGAATAAAATCGCGATTTTTCACGGTTCGTCAATACGTCGATGACAATGTAAATACGCAGGAGGAAAACTATGTATGCAAACTGGTAATAAAGCGAAATTCAAAATAAAATGTTATTTGCGCGTGATGTTGATTTCTTCCACATTGCAGAGATGCCTCAATATCGTATTCGCCCGAATTTTTGCACTCGAATCGATAATGACCCGAGCGAGAATTTACATGCTCGTAAACCACGCTGATCCAGCCATCAAAAAATCCCATCGTCCCAGGGCGATTTTGTTATCGCCGGCTTCATCATGGCCGAGTGAAAATAGAATATGGAGGACCACTTATACAACACCCCTTTAAACGAACTCGTAACACGAAACTTTACAGCTCGCATTCATCAACGAAGGGAGCCTAGAGAAAATGGTGTAAGGCGCGTAAAAGTGGTCGGAGAAAGATTTCTTGGAGAGTCCCAGGGCGGAGAAGACGTGGTGGAAACAGTTGGAGAGGACGAGCGACGACCTCAGGGTTGGTGCCAACGCGGGTGGAAGCAGCGGCACGAAGTATCGTAGAGGAGAGCGAGGCCAGGCCCGCACGGGAGAAACACAGAAGGGAGGCCTGCGGAGGCTGAGGACGAGGACGAGGGCGAGGACGAGTGAGCGAGGACGAGGACGGGGACGAGGACGACGACGACGGCGACGGTGGTGGCCTGTTTTATACGAACGCTCTGTGTTGGGAGACTTGTGAGATCAATACGTACTCCACTTCTCTCCCTCTCTCGCTCTCTCGCTCTTTCTCTCCCTCTCATGATCTCGAACTGTCGATCTCTCGCTCTCTCTTCAGCGCTCCGGCGCGAGCATCTCTTTCCCCCTTTGCTCTCTCGCACTCTCGCCTCTCTACACACCGACGTACATACCTCCAAGCTGGCAGAAAGAGAGACCGAGAGAGCGAGAGCCCTATCTTCGTCTGGAGCGTAACTCCTCTCGGTGTTTACTCGGAGGCTCTGCCTCCGCCGAAACCCGAGCGACGCTCGAACCCTGACTTCTCCGAACTTCTCTCCGCCTCTTCCCCACCCGCCCCAGTCCTTCTTCCATGAGTTCATGTGGCCGAGTGAGCATACTTCTCTATCCTTCTGTACCTCCTGCTTTTCGAGCCTTCTCCCTCTCTCACTCCATACGCCTGCTCTGCGACCGACGGCCGACGCTCCACGGAATTCCATGCTTCCTTCTCTCTGCTACTCGGACTGCAGAGACTGCAGGCCGAGTCGTGTTTCCCAACCTTCCTGTTTAGCTCGGCGAGCTACGATTAAGGAGGGCAAACCGAGCGGAAAGAGGAAAGGACCGTCGAGGAAGATTAATGCTCGACGACAATCGCACAGTATTACGAGGAGAAATCATGAGCCAACCGAGGTATTGAGAGACACGTGAACAACTCGAGCAATGACTCGCGCTCAGGTGGAACAGAAGTAGATGGACGGTTCGGGGTCTACTAATATTTACAGATACTGAACGTAGCAGACATGGCAAATACTCTTCGTTGCATATTATATGACTGTGTTCACATCTAGTGCATCAAGACACCTTCATATACCAGGTATTGAAAAATATTTGTCGTGTCTACCACACTACGTTCGATATCTGTAAATGTAAAAGGACCTTTAAAGGTGTCTACTGACTTGCAAACTGTAATGCGTAATACGTAACTAATTAGCGATGCTGGAACATTAGTGAAACTAAGTTTGAATTGCTCGGTGCAGTGAACAGGCAAACAGGCTGTGCTATATAATTGTAAAAACCGACTGTCATCGCCGGCTTGTTGAGAACAATTCGAACCGAATGTTGACGGGTGAAATTTGTTGCGTGTGACGCGTTAGAATACACAAGAGAGGTGGCGCTTTAATAATGTGCCTGTGCAGTGTGATGCGTGTGCGTTAGAATCAGCAAATATCATTGGTTAACATTAATTTTGTGAAATCAATTGATTTTGTATAAACTGCTGGCTGAGCATTGAGAGTCCCCATGTTTTTAATGGTGATATATATTGTACAATACCGACATCGGTGGTTCTAAGGCAAATGTGTCACTCTATACAGAGTGAATCATTTGCCTTTGAATCATCTCTGTCAAGTGTAAAATAATTGTCTGAGCGAAAAGCGACGACAGCACGGCAAAAATTGTTATTTTAGTTAACAGAATTACTAACGAACATGCAATCCGATTGACACAAAATTTGGACTGCTTGTTGGAAGTGTTTAGAGGACAATCTGCTTTAATTATCCAACATTTCTGATAGAAATTAAGCAAACTATTCTAGATCATAGTTCAAAAAAGGAGCAGAGTTACTACAAAAACTACAAATGCTTCATTTTACTTAGTTGTAATAACCTCTAGATACAGAATGTTTGATCTCTCAGGAATCCTAACCTCTTTAACTTCGCCCAGACTACACAATTATAAATTATTTAGTAATCTCAATTATACAAGAATTTCAACTCTTCCACCTATCTACAGATTATAAAAAATTATCATATTCTCCCCCTAATGTATGTATTAAAATATACAAAATATTTAACGAAAGGTTCCAACAGAAAGAGGTGTTTCAAAGGTAAGCGAATCAGCGTGTAGAGACGCGTGTGTCATTTTCCGTCACTTTTTGCCTTTGACACGACGGTGGTGAACTTGGCAGCGGCGAGAAAAGTAGTCTAATATTCGGCAGCTGGGAGAAACGCCGATATCAATCCGGTTGACATCCGGCCGACGAATCCGGGCACGAGAATACTCAATGTGAAAGGAAGGTCAAGGGTCGAGGGGCGAACGAGGAAATGGGAAAGGGTCGCACGCGCCGCCGTCGCATCAGTGATCAAGGGAGCCGACGGGGATACATAGTGAACGACAGCCGAAAGTTAAGCCCGATTCACAGCACACTCCCATGCACGCTTAAGAGGAATATAGCAACTTTTTATATTACACGATTTTAGTAAAAAGCGCTAAAAATTAAGGGATATTTTTTAGATACTGTAACATTTTTGGGCAGATGTGACTAAAAATAAAAACAAAGGATGCCCATAAAAGGATTGTCTACGGGCTTCTTCAATTCTTATTAGTCACAAATGACCAAAAAAATTGCCTGAGTAACTAAGAAATCATTTTTTACTTTTTAGCACATTCTACCAAAACGATGTAACTTAACAAGCTTCTTTAGACATTTTTATCTTTTGCCTTTTCAAACCAAAGTGAATATAATACTAACCATTTCCAAGCAATAAATCAATGTCATTTTTGCTGATTAAGACATTTTTATAAAAATCCACATTACAAGTGTCGTTTGTCAACATAAGAACCAGAGTGGAATCGAATGAATTTCGACCAAACATTATACTGTTATCACAAGCATGTAGATAAAAATTGATTTAAACTTTCTCGCGATACAAACAAAGAGAGAAAGCAAGCGAAATAAAAGCGTGTAAAATTGATGGGTGATCGGCGGGGGTTGCACGGGATCATTCACAGTAGGAGGGGCACTCGCAGCTGAAATGACAGAGCGCGATCGTGAATACCAGGGAAGTGGAATGACGCAGAAAGGGGGAGGAGCGTAGCAGTGAGTGGAGCATAAACGTACAATGTGAACCCGGCTTTATCCCGGCCGAGCGGGCTGACACACACGCTTTTAAGCAGCGAACTCTCAAAAGTTAATCGAGTATCGGCTGCACTGTACACGACAGGCCCGTGCACGAGCTGGTCCGAGATATCGAATGGGCGTGACTACTAAAAATCGGGTCGCCTAGAGAATCCGAACGATGAGCTACTTCTCCGCTTACTTTATCTACATTAGGCTGATCCTATTGGCTCTCGCGCAACCACTAATCAGATGAGAAATTCGCAGCGTTCACAAATCCACGCACCCAAGAGTCAAGGAAAGTGGCAATGGCTGGGTTCGGGAGATGAAAATTTCGTCGACATTCTCTCAGCAGAGAGAACTTACAGTGCTATTGATTGACGATTGACGATTCCGATGCGAAGACCAAGAGCAGGGGAGTCAAGCGGCGAGGAGGCGAAGGGGGCCAACAATAAGAGATAGCCGGCAAGAAAAAGTTGCGGAAGGGGAGATCCGAGCAGGAGAGAGAGGAGAGGATGGGAGAAATGAGGAGATGGTGAGAGACAGGACGGGAGAGAGAAAGCTAGGCATAAAACGTGCGTTATCGATTAGTTCGTTTCAAAAGAGCGCGAGATGAATCGCTGGGAGTGCGAGAGAGATAAGGAGCGGCCATGAGAGGGGGAAAAAGAGAGAGAGGAGAGGCCATCGTCAACGAGACGATAGAAGGAATTGTCAGCAACAATTGCAAAGTAACCCACTAGAAGAAGCTATTAATTCCGAGTCACAATCCCGGCAAAACTTCCGAGGAGTAAAAAATCACCTCATTCTCACTCGTTTTCCGCCCTTCCTCCCCCTCTTCACCGCGGAATTTTAGCATTTCACCAGCGAACCTAGCCAGGAATGCCCCCACTGTTACAGTGGGAACATTCAGTTTTCTCGTCTAATTACAGGGAACGATTCTTAAGGTCGTTCCACACGGGAATGTTCACACTGCTAAATATTTTTAACATTTAAAATTTTACTCGTGTGTAATAGAAATGTTAAAGGAGCTTTAAAAGATTTTACCGAGAAACACGAAATGCCAATTAAAAATTGCTGATTGTTCCTTCAGAAGGATACAGCTTTATTTCCACACTTATGTCTTCTACGACGTAATTGGAGGTAACGAGTTTAAAGGTGTGTTTTTACCGGAACAACAATGATTAACATTGGTCTGAAAGTTTTAGTATTTTGTCTTTATTGGTTTCGACATATAAATATGTCACAATTTTAATCGATACTTAAATAATAAAAATATTAAGGAGGTTTTAAAAAATATTCGGCAAGTATCAGTGTTCTATCAAGAAACACAAAATATCAATTAAAGTCGTTCATTGTTGTGTCAGTGAAAGTATAACTTCACACGCTATTGTGGTCTATTTCAACTATCTTTCGGGGGGAAATTCCAGGGAACAAGTTTTAAGGTGTGTCCTTGTCAGAGCAAGAACGAAGATTGTTGCTGAAAGTTTGAGTATTCTGTGTTTATTGGGGAGGTTTGAGACACTTTCGATGAGAACCAGCGCCTTGTCAATAAAGGGGAAATATCAACTAAAACTTGGTGGTTTGCTCATTCAGTAAGGACAGAGCTTTATACACTAGTGGAGAGTGCTAGATAGTGAGTGATCTATTTGAGCTATCTTCCACGACGTAATTCCAGGAAACGCTAATGGCTGCACCTATTGACCGTAGTAACTTCGAGCCCCTAACGAAGGGGAGCACGAGAACGCGCGCGCGCGCGCGCTCCGGTAATTTCCGCGTATCAACTCTCAAGTTTAATTACAGCCTGGAAGTAAGAACACAGCCGGAAGGGCGAGCCGGAGTCGAAAGTGGGCAGAACTGCCCTTTTCTTACTCCCTCGCTCTCTTTCCTCCGAGGGTAAATGGTCCAAGAAGATTGCTTATGATTTCTGGCGCGCGGGAACGAGCGAGCGAATGTGGCGCCGATCCAACCGGTGGCGCCCCTACACACGTGCGCGCCTATGTATGTACAGGTCCTCGAGGAATCCTACGGGAATGGCATCCTGGCACAACGGGACGGCAGGAGAGACGGTGGGGAAACGTGCTGTGCCGAACTGCCATCGGGGAAAGTCACCAAGTTCTCTTCTCGTGATAATAATGAGTGCAACTGAAATTACCATCTGTCTCACTTTAATCCTCGAACACACATATCCATTGGGCTCGTAAGCACACCGTATGTAACAAATAGAAGTAGATTGCACAGTGGGGAAAGCAAGTATCCGCACATCCAATTCTTCTCGAAGCATATCTTCACAAAGAAGAATCTTTCCTTGTCAAAAGAGAATCAATTTTCTTCGAGCAGAGTGTCCCCTCTTCAAGAAAATCTACCCCAGAAAAGTTCTGCGTGCGAATACTTTCGTTGCCCACTGTATGTGCGACTAAAGAGAGTGTCTAGGTTGTATTGTCCGCAGTGATCTCCGGGTCGAACGAGTCGACGTTCGCCCACTTCCAAAAGCTCGAGAGCCCAGCTGCATTTAGGCTAAGCGAACACACATAACCATCGAACTCCTAAGCAGACCGAATGTAACAAATACAAGTACATCGCACAGTGGATAAAGCAAGTATCCGCACACCCAATTCTTCTCAGAGCGAATCTTCGTAACCAAGGCTTTCCTTCTCAAGAAAAAATCCATTTCCTTCAAACAGAGCATCTCTTCTCTAAGAAAACATACTCCCAGAAAGTCTGTGTGTGCGAATAAAGAGAGTCTCCAGGTTGTATTGTTTGTATTGTCCGCAGTGTGATCTCGGATTCGAACGAGTCGGCGTTCGCCTATTTCCGACGGCTCGAGAGCCCAGCTGCATTTAGGCTAGCGGGTGAAGTGTCGGGCGGTACGTAAGCTTTAACAATTGGTTTCGCTTTCTCTCTCTCTCTCTCTCTCTCTCTCTCTCTCTCTCTCTCGCCTATGCTCTATCTCTCTCTCTAGAGACTAGAATTCATTGAGATATTCTCGCGAGGGCCGGGAGGAGGCGCCCTCGCCAGCGAGTGCCAGTTCTACTTTCCGCCGTGAGCACGCCGCCCTCGAGTGAGCCGGGGACACGGAGCTGCTCTTCAGCACGCATCACTCTGGGTTATTGTCGATGCAAGCCTGGAATTGGCTGGAACGAGCGGCCGAGAGAGAGAGAGAGAGAGTGAGAAGGAGGATGAGGAGAGGAGGAGGAGGTGGGAGAGTTAGAGCGAGCGAGAGGATGCAAGAGTGCACCGACGTACTCTTCGGAGCCTCTTGAGGCTTTCGAGCTCGATGCCGAGCGACTTCCACGGCCTCCCGACCATTTCTGCTCGTGCAAAACCGACGATTCATTACTGTCGGCTTTAGCACGCTCCTCCGTCGGATCTTCCCTCTCCAGGAGAAACTCACGCGATCCCACCGGTCTCTCTCTCTCTCTCTCTCTCTCTCTCTCTCTCTCTCTCGCCATGTAGTTCAAATCGATCGGATAATACGCCTACGGATGCTGCCTCTCTCTCGGCCGCCCCTTTACCCAACTGGCCGACAAGTGGTACAGAGACTTCAGTATATGAAACGTACTTAGGATGTGACTTTATATACTTCAGGTAAATCAATCTCCTTGTACTTTTGGAAAAGAATGTTCCATTGAGAAATCGTTGTCGTGATCTTTAACAGTTTGTGTTTGTCGATATCTTCTGCAAAATGAGATTCCAATTACTTTTCAATACTATAAAAGAAGTTTATAAAAGGATGATCGTGGTGGATACTAAATCGTTTCGATAGAATGATGTTTAATGTGTTGTTCTAATGTTTCTAAGAGCTTTTATCTGCAATAAATCTCGAGTTGTTGTTTAAGAAGGGAATGTGGTGTCTCGTAAGTTTGTTCGCTTGGCAAAGGGAGACTTGACATACGGGTTGGGCGAGAGTACAAGACAGCAGCAGCAGTAGCAGCAGAAGAAGAAGCAGAAGAAGAAGAAGAAGAAGAAGCGGGAGGATGGAACCCTCGTCAGGAATCGGCAGGGTGCCTGCCGAAGGAGAGGATCCCGTTCACAGCTGACGGTGGCTTGTCCGTTCCTCGGAGGCCGGCGCGTCGGGCGCGTTCTTTCGGCGATAACGCCGCTATCGATCGTCCCGGCCGCTCGAAAAAGAGGAAGGAAGCTAGCAGCTCGGCGACGGACGGAGGAGCGCCCGTGGAAAATGAGGAGGAAACGAAGAGAGAGAGAGAGAGAGAGAGAGCCGGCGTACATCGACGCGCGGCTCCTCTCCTTCGAGGCGAGCGGCTGGAATGTGTGTCCGAGGCCCGAAGACAGAGTGGTTCTCACTAAACTGGACGACTCTCTCGCTGGCCCGGCTGGAACCAATGATGAAAGAGAGGCCCCAGTCGAGCCAGGAGAAAGAAGCCGGTCGGTTTCCGGGCACAGGGAGCAGCTCTCGTGCCGTCGTCCTGCGCTCGAAACGCGAAAAGGACATCGATCGCTTGGCGTCCTGCGTGTCTGCGTTCCTCGAGCCTCGAGCTTAGCGCGCCTCTTTCATCCGAGACGATACCTAGCATTCCCTGGCATCGACCAGAAAATCGTACCCCCTACTTTTCTACAGATTTAAAATAATCTCCAGTCAAGGATGTCGAAACAAGACCGCTTGTGTGCTGGGCTAACAAAGGAAACAGTAAAATTATGTACTACAGGATATCGGATTCTCCTCCACGATTGGCTATTGAGGTCGCTAAGCTCGATGGCCCGAGACAGCATTTACCTCGCACTCTACAGTCATTCGATAGATCAGTTCATCATTAATACTCTTGCATCCATGTGTTTTGTTTTCCTCATACTTTTATTGTTCTGCCTTCTCTCTTTCGTCGGTCCTTCCCTCGCGCCTCGCAACCACACTCATAACCTTCCTTCGTTTCTCTACGCATAAACGCAAGGTGTCATAATGATCGTAATAATAATAATCATCGCTGTAATCATAATAATAATGATAATAATAATAACGGACTCGTATGCGCTCGACGACACACTCTCATGCGCGTAACAACTACGTATTTTTTGTTTCCTTGCCTCTTGTCTAATTTACATACATACACAGGTCGGTATATGTACGTTTATATATACGTGCGCGTATACATATATAAATACATATATTTACATATAACCGCGCGCAAAGACTTCCCCCGCTCCGCCCCCCCCCCTCCCTCCTCCCCCAACCCCATCGACCCCCGCCCTACGCCTTGTGTCCACCCTGCTGTGCTTTCTGCCATTCCCATCACCCTTTACAATCATTACAGTCCCTCGTCGCCCCCTCCCCCCACCCCTGTCCCCTTCGCTATTTCGTTTAGTAATATCTATTTATATATTTATATTTATGCATATGTATAACTTTTTCTTCCTCCCTGCGGCTCTGAACCCAATCTCTACGTCTTTGAGGATTTATTTAATGCGCTAATTCGCTTTCTGCCTCTCTCGCATACGCGTACAGTCATGCATACACACAGTCGTTCTGTCTTTGCTTTAATCTTACAAATGTAAATTGATAACAATTATGTATTGGACAATGGTTAACAACACAGTTCGCGTGTCCGGGCCGACGAGCCGGCGGACGCACTTATGCCGGACTCACACGATCGGACATCCGATCAGCAATGGCACTCGATCGCTCTCCCATCAAGTGCTGAACAGACACGCGCGCACACACGCACACGCTCCGATTGCTGGTGAGAGTGTGCGGGTGTGCGCAGCACGGCATTGCCGCCTCTTCTGCGCCTTCCCATTAGTTGGCGTACGCGCTGAACACCGTGCGAGTGGTTTCGCACGTTTTCCACTCGCGGGAAGCAGGCGATCGCAGTGCCCGGTTGGTTCGAGGTCGAAAGATGCGAGAGAAAGTGATCTCAAAGAGTTTTGGAACCCTGACTTTGGGCTCGAGGGGAGGCACTGCCATCTACGTGCTACCTGCGAGTTAGAGGTTATTGGGCGTACAGTGGACCCAAGTGTCACCGGGAACGAAGATGGCGCGACGGGTGGCACTTGTGCCCAGGTCGAAGTTATTAATGTCCTTTTTAATCGTTAGAATCATTAGCGCCGGGAAAAGGTGTACGTGCGAGCGGATATTGCGCTTCACGGGGCCTCGAGATCCTTCGTACCTAGTGTACACGTGATCTCCTCGGTGATCTAATTACAACAATGGAACGGCGAGGACGACGACTCTATCTGAGCTCGCGGCACCACCCGGCCCTACTCCTCACTGCGCCCTCGCTCACCCCCTCACGATACTACCACGCTTTCTTCCCTGCTACCAACCCTTTTCAACCCTTGCCCTTTTTACTGCTTCCCTTCCAATTCTCTCCTTGAACCCGGATAAACTTGCCGTATATATTTCGAAAGACTTCGGAAAGAGTTTAACTGAAGAATTTAATTGAAATATTCGTTTATTGTTGAAACTCAGAAAGTGGGTAATTTGTATTATTCAAATAATGAGCAGAGGTTTATTCAGTTAACAAATTACGAAGGAAAAGTTTGTACGGTCAAATGATGACGATACACTAACATCCCATCTTTCTTACTTCCAACCACTTTCAACCCTCGCCCTTTTTATTGCCTCGCTCACCCCTAACCCTCCTTGAACCCGGACAACCTTGTAGTTCGAAAAAGTTCTGACAGAGTTAACTAAAGAATTGAATTATTATTGAAACTCGAAGAGTGGATAAGATAAATTATTGGAAGGATAAATAAATTTTGATTCAATTAACGAATTATGGAGTTCGTACGGTCGTATACTACTACTTCTTCTTTCCTGCTTTCAACCCTTTTCAACCCTTGCTCCCTTTTTAGTGCGACCCTTCCGATCGATCCCTAACCTCCTTGGAGAAGGATATAACCTTGTAGTTCGAAAAAGTTCTGACATAGTTAACTAAAGAATTGAATTATTACCGAAACTCGAAGAGCGGGAGATATAAATTGTTGAAGCAATAAATCGATTTTCATTCAATTAAAGAATTACAAACAAAAAGCTTGTACAGTGAAAATGATAAACTTTTGCTTTCGAGAGATAGCCTATAAAATGCCTGCAATTTGCCAAGTGGCGCGGAGGGCTGTAATCGGCAGGGCTATTAAGCAGGAAGGTAATCCACCCTTTTTTCCCCGATGGCTCTATACAATTATCGAGATCGTTATCATTACTGTAATTGCGCTAATTGTCGCGGCGACTATCGCACCGGTCAACAGTCGCTGCTCTCGTCGGGGCCGATAATAATCATCGCGAAATAAAAGAGGGAAGAAAAGCCAATTGGAGTCGGACGGGAGAGGAGTCCGAGTGAAACTACTCGTCACTCCAACAATCTTGAACACTCGGGGAGCAAGTAATGAGGGCTCGGACACGTAGTCGAAGGAAGAAAACAGTATTCAGCCGGGCCGGGCATCCTCGCCCCGAACTCCTTCCATTGGCGGAGCTGCGAGCTGAATCTCGGCGAATGAATCCGGCGCTAATTGAATTAGGAGAAATCCCTCCGGCGTAGAGAGCTGCGCGTGACAACTTCTTTCAGAGGCGAACGGGGCCGCTGCCGCCGCCGGCCCGGGGAAAAACGGTGTCGTCGTGACGGGGGAGCGACGGCGACGCTGGCCGAAGGAAACTCGAGAATTAAGGTGCGCCGGAAGGGCCGCGCCAGAAAAAGGCTGGGCTCCGAACCCAAGGTATTCCTGTAACATTATGCCCGCCGGAACCCAACACCCTCGTTATTAGGATCAATCGCACTACCGTCGCCTTTCTAAACAGGGCGTCAACGAGAGAAGAGAGGAAGAAAAGGAGAAAGAGAGACAGAGCGAGAGAGAGAATGAGTGAGAGAGAGGCAGAGTCGATCATCTCCCCGCCCCGCATCTCATCTGGCCGCGGCGGTGGAGGCGAATCTTTCGAGTTGGCCCGTGCCGATAAGAAAGGGTGAAGGTGGAAAAGAAGAAGCGGCGGCGACGGCGCGATTCTTTCCTAGTCAGGGAATTTGTGCGTATTGAACGTGATCCTCGTCCCTTCTTTCCTCGCTCTCTCCCTCTCTCCTTCTCTCCTTCTCTCATTCTCTCTCCCTCGACTGCGGGCTTTAAAGCAAAAGGGGGTGGGGGTGCCTTCGGGACGGTCACCTTCTTCTTGGTAACGTCAGCCTTTCTCCTTCCAGTGGCAGCCGTTTCTCTCCCGCCAGCTATAACCTCGCCGGGCAAGCAGGTGCACCCAACTATCCGTCACCCGGAAATCTGTGAGTCGCTCTCCTTCACTCAACCCGGAGACGATTCACAGGTTTCCAATCCTCTTCCCGTCGCCGTTACCACCCTCTTTTCTCTCTCTCCCTGCTTGCTGCTCCGGCTTTATTAGAGTGACACCACTCTGACGCCGGCGACACTACACACCCAACGTGTCCCTCTCTCTCTCTCTGACTCTCTTTACTCTGTGTCTGTCTGTCTCTCGCATATATATATATATATATATACTCTTCTACTCTTTTATTGACTCGTTCACCGAGCACTCGCTCCTCGACAAGAAGCGGGAAAACAATTGGTACATCCCACGTGCAAGCAACAAGGGGAGCCCGGGAGTGTCCGCCCGAAGAACTACAGGATCGTCTCGGTGCACCGGAGAGAGCAAGAGCGCCCCCTCCCATCAGCACCGCCACCGCCACTACCGCCACCACCATCAACGTTCCCGGCTCGGCCGAACCAATCCGCACCAAGCGCGCGTGCACTGCGAAGAGAAAAGCACCAGGAAAAAGAAGAACGAGCCTCTATATACATGTAGTATGTATATATTTGTATGTCGCTAAGTTCTCTACTACGCCTTTCCTCTGCGAATGTCTATTAAAAAAAGTCCGCCGCTTGCTTGTGTGTCTTTTTTTTTATCTCACCTACGTGTGTCTGCTCTTTATTTCGTTTTTACACTCAATTGGATATTTGTTCGCCTAGATGACCCTTTATATCCTCCCCCTTTCTCTCTCTCACTCTTTTTCGCAAACTTGCTCATCTAAAAGTTCCTCGCACTCGCACTCTTTCCTTCCCCTCTTTCACCCTCACACTTTCTCTCCCCCCACCCCACCCCACCCAACACGACATTTTCTCCCTTTCCCTCTATCGCATACACACACGCACACTCTCTCGCCGCGTTTCCTCAATCACACGCGCTTCTGCTCACTTTAATTCATATCATTACGCGTCTATGTTAGTACAATAGTTGGTTATTTACGGTAATGTCTAAACGAACACATATTATACCTCAATAACGTCGTGCATATTTATTTTTCTCGCCGTTTTCCTCTGTAAAGCTTCTTCTCATCTCCCGCCAAACCCCCCCACCCCCCCACTTTCTCTCTTTCCCTCACTCTTATTCGCCGGTTCGTGTTTCTCGTCAGTGCTGCCCTCTGCCGGACCTCTATCTCTCTCGGTTCCCTCTGCGCAAGCCTATCCTTCTCCCACGACCGAAAGACTATGTTCCTACATTTTTTAAGTGTTGCCTTGTTAAACTTTAATGCCTTATACGTGTATGTGTGTCGGTTTTCTGCGTATATCTTTGTTCTCTCTCTCTCTCTCTCTCTCTCTCTCTCTCTCTCTCTCTCTCTCTCTCTCTCTCTCTCGCACGCGCGCGCGCTCGAACACATTCATACTCTGTTTGTCTCTATCACGGCCCCTCTCGTACTGCTCGCCGCCGCCGCTCGACTCTTTCGCGCTTTCGTTTTGATCCTTCGGCACACAACACGCATTCCACTTTTCATGCATGCAGGCACTCGCTCTCTCTCTTTCTCTCTCTGCTATTTTCGAGCGAGGCGCTCCAATTTCTCACACGCTCGCTATCACTCGCGCATTCACTCTGCTTTTCTCTCGTTTGCTCTCTCGCACATTCTCTCGCGCGTTCTCTCTTTCTCTCTCTCTCTCTCTCGTGTTAATTAGTTATCTGTGTGTAACGCAATTAAATGTGTAATAATAATTGTATCTTTATCATTCTATCGTTACGTTAACGTTACTTCATCGTTTTTTGCGGTTTTATACCGGCTATCTCCATTAATTTTTAATCGTCATTTAATTATTCTCAGTATTCATTATTTAGTTCTCGTCGTACCTCCTCGTACAATCGTCTCTTATTAATCTCGATCAGCTATGTGTTTGTTTTGAAATCCCTTATTTATTTCACGATTCGCTTGACTCTCGTCACTCGCGAGATTTCCTTCCGTCCTCCTCTCGTCACTCGCCTTTCTTTCTCTACGCTTGCCACGCAAAACTTCACCGTCACCTCCTCTCATTCGCCCTTTCCGCGCTCAGCCCCCCTCACAAAACAATCTCAACCACTCTGCTCTGTGTAACCACCTTCCTCCTGCGCGTGTGTCTGCGTCTGTATACCTGGGATGTCGGGCACGCGCGCGCGCGCTCGCTCTCGCGTCTGTGTCTGAGTGTGTACGCGTGTGTGTATGTACGTGTGTCTGTGTATATGCTCGTGTCGCTTTATTAATTATTATTGTATTATTGTTATCATTACCATTAGCGCTAAGTTCATTACGGTTTGCTCCTCGCTTTTTTTTGTTTGCTTGGTTTTTCTTCGTCTCTCTACGGAACTAAACAGCTGGTGATGTGTCCGTGAGTCTGTGGTGCGCATGTCTCTGTGAGTGTGTAATTTTTGTGCCCGCGCGTCCGTGTCTGTGTGTGTGTGGTGTGTGCGTGTATGAGTTTGTCTGTCCTATGTGTACCAGCACGAAGCAGCTTCCGCTTGCCGGCGACGCTCTTGCGCTCCTTCCACCCCGGCTCCGCTCGCTCTTCCGTTATTAAGCCTGGCCTCGTCGCCCTCCAACATCTTCCTGCACTCCTGCTTCCAATGCCAGTGCATCATCCTCGCCGCAAACAGCTTCAGCTCTCCGGTGATGTTGCCACTGCTCCAGCTTCCGACTGCGATACCGAGCGACCACCTCCGATGACGGATCCTCTCGGCCCGGCTGGCTGGCTGGTGTGTACGTGGAGCGTCAATCTCGGCGAGCGAGAGCGCTCACCTGGGCCTTCGGGAGCTCGGGAACACAACGGCTGAGGCCCCTCGAAAGTCCAGCCTTTCGATGGGGCCTCTTGGTTTTAGGGGAAAAGCCTGCACACCTCGCGCTCCTGCGCGATACGCCCGCGTCCCTCTATGGGGGATCCTGTCTCGAGGAGAGCCTAAGGAATTCCCGACGTAGCCTCACCGAGGAACGACGGATCTCTTTGACCATTCCGTCGGTACTCCTCAACGCTCCAATCGGAAACCTCAACTTGTGCAGCTTGCTTTTCCATCTAGCGTGAGGGTGGCGGCGCCCGGGGCCGAAGGGATGCTGCTGCTGCTGCGCGCACTTCCTACGCGTTCTCCAACGGTACCACAACCACCAGCACCACCGGCTCCGCCGGCAGTTAGCGCATTTACGGGAGAGCAATCGCAAGAACGAGGACGTCCCGAGACCACCAGCCCGAGTCCCCGAACCGGCTGCTCCGCCGGCGGACCAGGATCGCCACCACCACCACCAACACCACCACCAGCCACGGCACCGACACTCGATCATCACCCACTTCAACAGGGAATCCATCCCTGGTGACCAGTCACCCTGGAACCGATTGCTGATCTTCTCTCTCGCTGGACCAGGATGTTGTGTGCTCCGACGAATCCTCGGCGAGGAGAACGCCGAGCCTGTGGATGCTTGTTGTGTTGTTGTCGGCTGAGTCCGGTGCAGTGCCGATGGAGTGGAACGCAGGTGGCCGAGAAATAGGAGGAAGATCGAGGAGAGCCAGAGGAAGAGGCTGGGTGATGACGCCCGGCTCGAGGAAGAGGCGATCGTCATCGAACCTACCCCGCCACTTCCGCATAGAGATGCACCTTGCTGCGGGTACACTATCGGTGAAGAGGGCATCGATGACATCGACGAATCCTCCTCGTCGCCGATCCCCTCCGTCGAAGTCTCCGTGCCTCCACCTTCGAGGATCGGGTACTGCTGATCTGTTGACATTAAAGCAATTGTCCGATTTTTGAGAAACTTGAATGGTTGTCGATATTCAATGCAAATATATTTTTTTAATATACATTCGTTTTTGATCCCTCTCTCGGGTCTAATTGGACGGGAATCTTGCTAGACGTCTGGATGACTGTACCTTAACCTTAAAACCTACCCAACACCGACTTGGACATGAGTTTTAGGTGGGTTCTGAACCACCGAGCTTGCGCACTAATGTAGTTGCTGTGGTACAATTTAGTCTTCCGATGTTGCAACTCTTTAGGGATTGAAAAAAATATACAGCGATCGAATTAAATACCTCTTCCTTTTTGAAGTCGGTATAAAGTTGCAAACATCGAGACTACTTAAGGATTACTTCGATACTTGCGACCATGTCTGAAGCAGTCTACTTTAAATTGGGAGTGATAAAAAGATAGGTTTTCAAAAACGCAAAATCATAGAAGTTGAACTCCTGCTGGAAAACCTTGATGGAAAAATTAAAGAGAACAAAGTGACAGAGATTGACCACCACTGTATAATGAATTAATACAAATAGATAAATCTTTATGTATATGTATATATATAAAAAGAGTCCACCTGCTTTTGTTATTTTTATAGTTGAAGCACTAATGAATTTTTGATCAATTTTTGAAAAAAGAGCATCGTAACTTTATGTATGGAATTTCTCTCGATCGAATTCGACAGTAGAAGTACCCGTAAATGAGATTAATATCAAGTCACACGCGGCGAAGTGTTTCTAAAAGTTAATGTACAATGTAACTCTCGGTTTCTCGATTTCTTTTTCAAGATTTTTTAGTGATTGCGAGTCTAAAACCGAATTATTGCTATCTCCAAACGAGAATTTATCAACACATACTTTGAGCACGTTTGAGTTTGCATATTATCAAGGTTCAATTTTCATTTCTTTCATTTTAATATAAGGTACAATTATAAATAAACGATATCCGGTATTTTTTATCTACAAAATAATTTTAAAGTAAATATCTTGTGAGAGGATAAATAATCTAGATGATATTGTTTAAAAGCCACAATTTACTCACCAAATTTCTTAAATACAAATCAAAAGGCTAGTATTAATATAAATAAATAAAAGTTAAAAGCTTCTGGATTAATACAGGATGGAGTTACGAAACGAGCAAGTACACATTACACCGTAATGCTTAATGCAAAGTTAATTATCATTATAGGGAATAAATTATTCTCGCAATTACACAAGTGAGATCCGGATTATCGGCTGGTACGAAATACCAACGGAATTACAATTGAACATTGGACTTGGTCGATCATTGCCATTCGCTTATTTATGTAGTATTAATCTTCTAATTATATCAGCGTATCAGAGACCAGGAGGGTTTAAATGGGATCGACTTCGAAACACCGCGCGCTCCAAGTTAATTTCTTTACGAGTAATATTCGCTGCACATTATTATATTACAACCAAACAAAAATATAATACACGTCGCGAATGTTATACTTGCGTTTAATATACCATTCTTACGATAGAAGGTACAACATAAATATTGAAACGAAGATGGCGATGACTACTTTTCAAATTTTCTATCGAGTTTTCAATCCCAAAATATTCAAGGACGTGACAAAATCTATTATGACTAAAAAAAGAATTCTCTGAGAACCTTCGATTTCATAATATGATACATTGATATTAGCATGATACATTGGCTGCACAATATTGTATTGGCATACAATTATTATGTTTTTCTTGCAAAAGAAAATTCGCACACCAGTTTCCTCGTAAGACATTCTGCTTTCGAACAGTGTAAATTCGACAGGAATCGGTTAAGTAATTTTCTCACCAAATCAGAACAAATATATAGAAAATGCCTACAGATTTACATATGTAAAAATAATTCTTTTTGTGTTTTATAAAATTGACTGTAATTTATGGAATGATTAGTTAATTGAAACATAAAAAATCTCTGGCTTATAGCTTAGTGCATTTCTTCAAAATTAATTGGCAACATTCATTGTATAAAATTGAGCATCTACACAAAAGTACACCCTTAAGGAGGTTGGTGGCAAAATTCTGCGGCCTTTTCAAATTACAATAAAACAAACCTTTTGAGTAGGAAAATTTAATTTACAATTAAGCTTATGCTATGTCACATCTACTTTTATAAGTTACTTTTATTTCTATGCTATTTATCAAGTGATTTCTACACATGAAACCACTTCCTTTTCACTCTCTTCTCAAGTACTCTCAAACTGGACAAACGAAACTTTTAAAACTTAGCCTGATTATTCGTAAATGTCTCATTTACCACATGAAATGTTGTTTATTCATCTGGCATTATTGTATCACATATTTTTAAGCCATAAATGGTAATCTCTGTTCTTGTCGCCATAACAGTCCATGCATAAGAATGAATTTTTCGACATTGATTACTCAAAATTTGTATAGACAAATAAGTCAAAATTTCAAAGAGAGCTGCAGAAACCATTAACTATCATTCTCTGTAAATTTTAATCCGATCTCCTAATTTTCTTTCTCGGCACCAACATACTTAACTCGAAAACTACCATTGAAATCAAAATTATTTAGCATTTATTCTGGCCAGTTCACCCCAAATATGTTTCCTCCTCCACCAGAAGAGGTTTTGCTGCATATACGAATCCTGCATGTACTTATTTCTCTATCTCTTCCGCTTACCCTGCAGAGACCATTGACTATCATTCTCTCTAAATTTCAATCCGACTTCATTATTTTCTTTCTCAGCACTAACCTCCTGAACCTCTTAACTGTGGAATTTAGTTGTAAAAATCCCCCACACAGTGCGAAATTAAAATTAAGCAAATGCAAGTACGACGAGTATACACGTCAACCGCACCATAATAGAGATTTGGTTCGACGTGTATACACGTCAAACACACTTAACTGGTTAACTGAGCCAGCAATCTTCCCTATTACTTACTCGACGCTAGCAATCATTCTGATCATTACACAAGTGGGCTACAATTTACTGATACCCTCGAAATATCAAGAAAATTGAAATGGAGCGTTGTAGTGATCGATCATTATTACTCCTCTAATTATATGAGGGTATCGGAGGTCAGGATTTAGAGGAGATCGACTTGGAAAGAGCGGTGCTGGGCAGAGTTAACTGGGCAGATAGAAGCCGACGCCGATCGAGATTGATATAATTGAATCGTCAAATTAATCGAGGCCATCGGAGTGAACGTTCGCTCGGCCGCTCGGTGGCCGAGGTTGCTCCTAGCACTAATGCAGTAAGTTCTCGGGTGCGGGCGCGCCGAATTAATGGAGATTCAGTTGGGGCGGAGGCTTTATGAGGGGGCTCTCGAGATTCCTCGATATCCTCGTTGCGCAGCGTGTCCGGACAGTGGTTCAAAAACCGAATCTAGCTGGACAAAATCTATTATGGCGATCATTACAGAATTTCTTTCTTTCTATATCAGGGCTTTGCTAAAAGATTGGATTAAGTGAAAACACAACAATAAATCGATTTAGAAAACTACAATGCCCTTGGCAACCACGCACTGTTGCTCATACTACGGATGCTTAGTGTAGAATGAAATGTGAACTTTGTTTAAACTTTTAACCCTTTGCACTCGAAGTTCTTTTTCATTCATATTACCAGCAACTCGAAGCAATTTCAGTGGAAAGATTATATTCACATACATATAAGTAAATGATACGCGCATTAAAAGAAAAGTCACTGTTGTATGTTATTATTTTTTAATTGATTATAGATACAAATGTTATAATATATAAGAAAACAAAAAATTATACAATTTGTACATTTTGTAATTGTCCAAGTTCTGATACCTCTCGAAGTAATCGTTTTTCAAAATCATAAAAGTAATTGGTTTTTCTGTATTCTGTATTCCAGCTGCGATCGTCTTTTCTCACCAAGAACGGAATAGCCTATACACAATGGTTTTTGCGATTTGTCTTCGTCTTTATATTATGAACTGAAAACTTTTTGCATTGTCTGCACAGCGGAGCCCTCGAGTTTGAAGACAAATTTTAAATGGCTCCGCTACGGAGCCCTCCAGTGCAAAGGGTTAACTATGAACTCAGCTTACTTCCGCCTTAATTTTTTTCTCTGTATATTCTGTCAATCATTACCTAACTTTAGGCGCATAATATTTCGATTTTTATGTCAGATTCACATACCATAAAAAACAAGTATGCTTTATTTGTTGTCCTGTATATATCTACAAAGTTTCAAGGATAGCCATGTACTGACTTCGCGGTGTGTTCCCTTGCAAGTTCTAATGACGTGTATGAAATTACATTCAAACCAATACATAGAATGCTGTAGTATGATCGCACACAATGCTATTTATAATCTTAAACAGCTTCGTTGTAATCTGATTATAGCAAAAACCAATGCTAAAACTTTGACTGAGGCGAAAAACCACAACTGGTAGTTTTGTCCAGCTAGATTCGGGATTCGGAACGCTGTGGCGCCCGAGTGAACGGGCCCAAATTCAATGGGAGTTAACTACCGCGCGAGCCGTCATGCCAACTTTTCCTTCGATCCACCACCAAGACGCGCAGGAAGTTACCGCCGATTTTAGCCCTCCTTCCGCTCGCGAATTTCTAGTATACTCTGTATACTACTGTATACTGTAGGTTAGTTAATTTTTATCTTTGAAACAGATAAAATGATTGTTCTAGAAAACAGACACTTAAAGTTGGTGCGCAACTGGGCTGATTTTATAAATTTGTTTTTAACAAAACAACCGCCATATACGAGTGTATGAATTAAGGTAAATTATACATTAATTTCATTAAGTTATCCGTCATAATTACAAAATTATTGTCATATATGGATGGTTTAATACAAATCATTATTTATAGTACCCATTATGGGTTAGTTAATTTTTATCTTTGAAACAGATAAAATGATTGTTCTAGAAAACAGACACTTAAAGTTGGTGCGCAACTGGGCTGATTTTATAAATTTGATTTTTAACAAAGCAACCGCCATATAACCTTAAAAATTGCTTTCACTTTTGAAAATGGCTATATTCTTATAGCTATTTGTGAGTCTAAAAAGCTGTCGTTTCATTACAAGCTAACATTTTGAAAATCAGTCCTGTTGTGCACTAGGTTTAAGTGTTTCTAGAAAACAGTTTCATCGGTTTCAGGTAAAACTTCACTGACTACAATTGGTACCGAAAATTGTGATTTATAAAAAAACGTACATACCCACGGCAATAGTTTTGTAATTAGAACTGATAGATTAATCAAATTAATTTATAATATACCTTAACTCATCTACATATAGTTGTGTATATGTCGGGACCCATCATGCCAACTTTTCCTTCGATCCACCACCACGACGCGCAGGAAGTTACCGCCGATTTTAGCCCTCCTTCCGCCCGCGAATTTCTAGTATATACTCGATAATCAATCAATGAAAGAACCCACTGACGATGAGAAATCGTCCTGTCCAGCTTTCCGGTAAAGTGATCCCGATTCTGTGTTACTAATGGAAGTTTTTCTTGGGCGCCGGGGCCACGAAATAACTGTAATCTACGAAATAACTGAAATAAGAGGATCGCCCGGCATTCTTGGAGGTCTTCCAAGTCGTGTGTAGGCTGTAATGGAAATCGGGATTAATGGTAGGACTAGCGCCGGACGCGGAATGACTTGTTTAACATTTCATGCTTACAACTTGCTTTTTACAGATTTTCATTTGCTAAGCTTTTTCGGACTTTTATCGAAATATAAAGATGTTGATGCTTTCGTACTAATGAAAGCGTTTTTAAGGCTGTAATGGAAATTAGGTTTAAGAAGCACCAACGAGGACTGAATAACTTGTTCAATAATTTTATAAGTGTAAAAATTATTTTTAGAATTATGTTATTAATTTATGAAATTCTCTAACTTTTATTGAAATATGTAGATTGTTAATTGTATAAGTCGGTTTGTTGTTTTTACTATTTTTCCGCAAATTTTAATGTAGGTGATACTAATTATTCCTGCGGCAATGGAATAGTCCATAAAAATCATTGAAAACATGGCAAACCCAAGGTGAAAAGTTATTATTTGTTTTCAAAGGACTATTAAATTGTGAGTTACTAAAAAGAAAAATATTTGTATATTTTTTAATGTTTAGATTTTTTAGTGAGGAGGATGTTATAAATGACATTCTTTAATAAACAGCAAACTAATCTTGAATTTCCAGCGAATTAATATTAAATGTGTAATCACAGTGCATTTGTTTCCTAAATAACATATTTTTTTTAAAACAAGTAATTTTCATTGCTTCGGTAAAAATGGGCAAACATTAATTTTTGGTAGCTTTAACGTTAATAAAAGAAAAATGGATTTCAGGAGTAGCAAATTTGCGGGATGAGGGCTTAATAAAAGAAGAATGGCGTGGAGAAAGGATAAACGGGGATGCAACGGGTGGCGTCACTGATTTTTGGTGTTCTTCCAATTTATAGCTCAACCTGTAATGTAAATTGAGCTTCATAAAAGAAGAATGGGGTGCGGAAAGGGTAAACGGGGATGCAGGGAGTTGGCGAACCTGTGGGATCAGACTGTAATGTGAATCGAGTTTAATGACAGAAGAATGGGGTGCAAAAAGGATAAACGGGTTGCGGAATGTACATGTCACTGATTTTTGGAGGCCGTCCAATCTATTGCGCAACCTATAATGCAAATCGGACTTAATACTAGAACTATCAAAAACTAACTTCTAAAGTGCTTCTACATCGGAGAACTATAAATTGCAAAGAAAGAAACTGGAAAACTTGAAGAAAATTTATATGCACTGCGAAAGGAAATCTTTGCCAGATTAGTTCTTGCAATAAAATATCATTCTAATTATTTCGACAGTTTGATAAATTTATTATGAAACAAATAGTCAACGTTCCAAAGTTTTCAATGCAAGAAACTGTATTTTTCATTCCAATTATGTCGAAAATGTGATAGGTAGAAAATTTGGCAAAAGCCTTGTCAAATTGAAAACCATTTTTCTTGTTTCTTGTTAATGTAAGACTTTACGGTGACCGTTAATTTTATTTAAAAGTACTCGTTAAACACTATTTTCACAAGTCATTCTAAATCTTTAAACAAATGAGATTTAAAATTAGGTGGTGGGGAACAATTTAGGTTATAAACAGGCAGACATGACGAAATTATAGAAGTTCCTAGTAAACTGCCAACAATCGACATAAAATATTTAAGCCACTTATCGTATTATGAATTTTGGTTATGTTTTTGTAACACGTTTGGCGGGTAACACTTTAGCTGTGACAGGCGGACATGATGAAATTACAATGATCACTCCTCACATACCAGTGACGTATCCATATCCGTGCCTTGTCAATGCAGATGGCAAATAACGCTCTATTCTTTTAAGTACACGTATTCAGCCATGTATACAAAACGCATATGCATTGACAATGTTCACGTCACGTTCATTGGTAAGTATAAATGTACACCCTGAAGGGTGTTAATACACCTCGAGCGGAAAAATTGAAGGTTAGTTTCAACATTTTCAAAAAGTATAAACAAAATCTTTGTTTAAAGCGTATAAAGTATACGAGTGTATGATTTAAGGTAAATTATACATTAATTTGCTTAAGTTATCCGTCATAATTACAAAATTATTGTCATATATGGATGGTTTAATACAAATCATTATTTATAGTACCTATTGTAAGTTAGTTAATTTTTATCTTTGAAACGGATAAAATGATTGTTCTAGAAGACAGACACATAAAATTGGTGCGTAACTGGGCCGATTTTATAAATTTAACTTTTAACGAAACGACAGCCATATAACCTTAAAAATTGCTTTCACTTTTGAAAATGGCGCTATTCTTATACTTATTTCTGAGTCTAAAAGCTGTCGTTTCATTACAAGCTAACATTTTGAAAATCAGTGCTGTTGCGCACTAGGTTTAAGTGTTTCCAGAAAACAGTTTCATTGGTTTCAGATAAAACTTCACTGACTACAATTGGTACCGAAAATTGTGATTTATAGAAAAACGTACATACAACCACGGCAATAGTTTTATAATTAGAACTGATAGATTAATCAAATTAATTTATAATATATCTTAACTCATGTATTCAAATAGTTGTGTATACTATGTTCTATGAGCTTAAGGCAAAAATGTTGTGTATATTTTCTTGAAATCTTAAAGTTAACCCTTATTTTTCTGGCGAACCTTTCTGTCGGTTACATTCTTTACTATAAATTTTTATTTTTTTATATTCCAATTTTCGAATATTTCAAATGGCAAAATAATAGGCCACCGATAGTCTGATAGTATATGGAAGCCTTAAAGCTTCCTATTGAACTACGACACAGTAATAAATGGAGAATGGGTAAATAGGGCTTTAAGGGGCTTAACCCTAAAACAGCAAAAATAGTTCAATTTTCCAGTCTCCGCAAAAGATTCTTTTTACTTGCAATATTTTCTCAAAACTTAACTGAAACTTTGGGTGCATACGCTTATTCTACTCTTATAAATTTTGATTAAAAAATCTGTCTTTGAGACTATAATCTATTATAAATAAATCATAAATATAATTACTACCACTTCAAAATTTTGCCTTAAAATGGTAATCTTGAAAGTATTCCCCAACACACAAAGACACAATAAAATTAAATAAATAGCCAATAGAAAAATTATTACAGGTTCGGTTATCAATAGATCGAGGGTGAAATGTTTTCGGCGTACCTGTGGGAAGAGACTGAATCGGATTGGTCTCGCAGTGGGGCGCCGTCGGAGGATCCCGGCTCCTGCCACGCTTCCGTGGCTCTCGTTCTGTACAATTGGCGCAGATCCCCGATCCTGGCGCTTCCTCCGAGCACACGTGGAAGCAGCACTCGTCCTCCTCGCTACTGTGCAACGCTCGCGCGGCCTGCTCACCGGTCTCCGGGATGTTCGGGTCTGAAATCATTGTCTTCGTCTACTATCCAACACTTCTCCGCGCTAGGCAACATATCCCAAATAGCACACACTGACTTAAAAACTTCCTTTTGCTATTTTTACGTCTGCATTTCGTACAAGATTCATAAAACGTTCTAACACTAAGTTTACAGACATTTTTGTATACCTATCTTTATAAACGTCCGACAAAATGACGTTCTTAAACAAAAGTGATTGATTTAATTTAAAAACAATTATGATTTTGACACACATAATATCAATTAATGAAATCTGTTAGGATTGCATAAATTGCAACAAAACTAATAGTAATTGTTTTTGTAATTTTGCTCATGAAGTCCAAAATCCGTCAAAATGATGGCAACCATAAATCTAGTGTTAACATCTGAATTTTATATTTTTTGAACGTTTTATGTTGTTTCAATAGTGTACAGTGTATAACCTCAAAATTGGTTGTTCTTTCCAAACCGAGTGATTTTGTCAAATGTCAAGGTAAAATATTCATTTTACTTAATTAACATTTTGAAATGTATTTAAAAGGTCGTCTACATGTGTTTTTGAATTGTATTATGGACGTCTTTAAAATGCTCCATTTTGTAACATTGGACGATTTTAAAGACGTTTTTAAAACGTCATTGTGTTATTTGGAATGATCATCATGAATGTTCCCTAGCGCTTCTTCCACACTTTCTTCGACCACTTCTTTAATACTGTCAGAAATCATCGAGATTTATTATGCTATTGAAAAAGTGATGAAAATGTACTTTGTTGCGAGTTTGTGTTTGTATTAGTGTTTGGAGACTTAGCATATGCTTCATTTTCTCAGTATGCAATAAAATTATGCTGATTGATTTTGCTATTGAAGAAATAATCAAAATTAATTTCGCAGTTAATGATTTTGGGAGATTCGAGAGTTGTGTTTGTATTTGTGTTTGGAGACTTAGCATATGCTTCGGTTTTCTTAGTATATTATGTTGATTAATTTTGCTATTGAAGAAACAATTAAAATCAATTTCGTGATCAATAATCTCGGAAAGTTTAAGAATTTCCAGCGCACAATACAATCATACAAACTCGTTCTGTTATTGAAAAAGGGATATAAATTAATTTCGCAGTTAATGATTTTGGGAGATTCGAGAGTTGTGTTTGCATAAGTGTTTCGAGACTTCGCAGACGCTTCGGGTTTCGCAGAATATATTTCAAGAGTTATCTGGTGCAAAGCATTTCACGGGACAACTGGGAGAGCGTCCAATAACTGTCAGGAGAGCGATAACTGTATGGTGTATCCTATTTAAGGGCGGAACACGGTAGAGCCGGAACGAGCGGCATTTTACCCTCCGTTTACGGCGCTTCCTCCCTGCCCAACGGTCATTCCCCGTGCGAAAAGCCGCCGTCGCAGTTTTAGTGGCTCCCCCGAGTGCTGATCTCCGATTTCATTTTAATGGCCGCTCTCTAACGCCTTGTTGAAACTCGTTATCAACATCTTGCATCACTGTTAACATTTGCCGCCAATTACCGCTTCAATGATTTATTTCTACTCATAATAAAGTTTTATCGAAATTTGCATTTTTCACGGAATTCTACGCCCTTTCCGAGTGATTCGAATATTTCTTTTACAATTATTTCCTTATATTGTATGTTAAGTTATTCTTTTCTGTAAGCATATTTACTGTGTTCTTTGACTGAAATAATATTTCTTACTAGTTAACAGAATGTCTTGACCGTAAAAATGGTATTAATTTCTAATTTCGAAAATAGATTTTTGAATCCTGATAATTTATAATAATAAACGAGATTTTTCTCAACGTCGCAATGTATTTCATATAAAAATAACTGTAGAAAATAAAATAACAGAAGACAATTTTTTTACGTGTTGAAGAAATAAAATATCAAACTTATTTACGTAATTAAATTGTTAAAAATACCAGAAAAGGGTAATTTAGGAAATTTTTTCCGACATATCATATCATTGCAGCATTTCATTTAATTGTAATATTTCCTACATCCTTTCACTGAAATAATATTATTGACTATTTGACACAATGACTGGAGCGTAGTCTGCGCGCGAGCTCGCATTCGAGACTAAAGGAAACAAGCGTCGGAGACGGGACGTGTCACTCTTAACGAACGCCATTATGCTCTGCACACAGGGCGAAGCGTCGCACGTGCGAGCGTCAAGATGTACTCGAGAGAAGGGGCGCGTCGCATCGCGGCCTCCATTGGGAAGCACGCGAACCCTCAACGGCACTGTGCAATTGCGGAATTAAAAGCTTGACATTGCTCTAATGCAACGTGTCATGTGTGGCTCTCAATATCCACACATGTGTAAGTACAGATGGCGTCTTAAAAATGGTTGCAAAATATTTCTAACCTCCTTCTAGAGAATGGGATGGAAAGATTGGGTGTTTTCAAAATTCGAATTTGAGCTTTTATTTGCAAAAATATGGAAAACGTGTGGTAGATGTTAATTCTAATATCAATTGATCTTGACCTTCATGTTGCAATGTTTAACAATAATTTCACTTTTTTAATAACCAATACATATATGTGACCAAAGTAAATATAAATTGTGTGTCATGTGTGGCTCTCAATATCCACACATGTGTAAGTACAGATGGTGTCTGAAAAATGGTTGCAAAATATTTCTAACTTCCTTCTAGAGAATGGGATGGAAAGAATAGCTGCTTTCAAAATTCGAATTTGAGCTTTTATTTGCAAGAATGTGGCAAACGTGTGGTAGATGTTAATTGTACTATGAATTGACCTTAACCTTTATGTTGCAATGTTTAACTATAATTTCACTTTTCTAATAACCAATATATGTGAACAAAGTAAATACAAATTTTTATAGTATTAATAAATTTGACGTTATGTGTTTGATGAATCTCGGAAGTGCTCCTAGTCATCTTGCAAAGAAAAACACGGCGATAATATAAGGATCTATTTTAAAAATCGACCGTTAAGCTTCCTTTTGTAAGAAAATAGGAACAATTGGTTAAGGTGACGATGGGGACTAACTAATTGAAAGCTCGACCACTCGTTCAGCTGGTGGAATTAGTAGTTTTCAGGACAGTTTTTTCCTTAGTCCGCTGAGATTCGCCAAGCCTACGGAGGGTATCCGATTGAACACGATTGACCGTTTGTGAAAGTGATCAATTTCGATTAAAAACAGTATTTCTTGAACTAAGCGAGTGCAAGTGGTACACTTTTAATTTTATAGTATGATATGATTATTAGAAAAAATATACAAAATTATTAAGTTATTTGTGAAAGAAATCTATCCTTGAAATCTATCCTCAAAATATCCGAGGACTGTCGTGCCAAATTATTATTGAATAACTCGAAATTGAGCGCCGTACTGGAAGCTCGAGTGAGAATTTTGAAAATTGCCATTTTCATTTGTACCTAATTTTCTACAACTGCAATACTTTACCTTTATTTTTCATTGTTCATTCATTTTCAAAAAATTGGATTATTTGTTAACATTGCAGCCTAACTATGCAATATGGATTAGAATCAATTCATATTGCATAGTTAATAGTTAAGAGATATCTGTGACATTGCAAAAGGAAGTACGAATGATAATTTTGAAAATCGTTATCTTTATCCCCGCCACATTCTCCACACGGTATTTACCATATTCTACCATATTCTACGTCAATTTTGGGGCATCCTGTACATGTATGCATGCACTGGTGCGACGGTCGGCGTTTGTTACACGCGGCGGAAATCTTCAAAGAGATCGGCGAAGAAAGCCTCTCGATAGGGGAGAAGATGGCGCCCTTTGTCTCCTTTCTCGTTAAGCTAAAGCCTGACCCCGTTCGCTGATATTCCTAATGATATTCGCCTACCCCAACCGCCCTCCCCCCAACCCCTCCTCTTGCCCCCTTTCAACCCCGCCAGCCGCCGCCGCCCGGCCTTCTTTTGCGTTCCGACACGTACCGCGATCGGACTTCATCCTTTCCTGTCGTGCTAAGCTTTTCACACAATTTTGCGGTTAGTCGCAATTCTCTAAGTGCTCGCGTCAGCTCTTTCTTGAGCAATCTATGGCGCTCTTTTGATTTTCGGAAGTTAGTGAGCTCTTCTACACTATGATTTAATATTGTCATTGAGGGGAAAAAGCTATTTATTATTACTACTTCTGTATAAATGAATTTAACAGTAATTGTCCTGTATTAATTGTAAAATGTGGACAGAATTGAAGACAATCTATAATTGCTTTTAAATTTGTAGGATTTGAATTTGTGTTTATCATGTATGTTAAGCATTTTACTTTGCGGTTAATTGTAATTCTGTAAGTGCTCGCGCCAGCTTTTTCTTTGGTTTCTTCTTTGGTTTTTGAAAATCGGGAAGCCTCGGTAAATTGATAAAATTGGTAAGCGATAATTGATGGTAAATTGTAACCATTTCTTGTTATTGCTTTCAAATAAACCAATTTAACAATAATCGTCTGAAGCCGATAATATTAGTAGAACTTTGTAAACAGTTAGAATACTGCGTACATTTTTTTGGATTTGTAGAATTTAAGCTCGTGTTTATCGTGTAACTAAAATTTAGACTAGTTGTTGGTTGACGCGCGGTACAAAGAAATTGCAGAAGTTTGCGCTAAACTTTTCACTCAATATTCACTCAATGGGGTTAATTGCAATTCTGTAAGGGCTCTCGTTAATTTTTTCTAGAGCACTTTATACTACTCCTTTTGTCTTCGGAAATTGGAAAACTCTCGAAAGCTGTCGTTTAGTATTGCAATTGATTGTGACGAATAATCATCTTTTATTATTACTTCCAAATAAACCAAATAACACGGAAATGGGCAAATTGCTCTAAACTGATGTTAATAAACTTTTATAGAATGCGAATACAAATCTAGGATGCAGTGTGTCTATTTTTGGATTTCTAGAATTCGTGTAATTCAAATTTTTGTTAGTTATTAGTTGATAATTTTTGTACGTTGTATTGCTTGTATACACTGACTAGATTGTGAAAGCTTATACTAAGCTTTTTACTGAATTTTGCATTTTGTCAAAATTTCGTAAGTGCTCCCGTTCACTTTTCAAAAATCGGTAAGATTTCCTATGTTCTTATATAGCAATGGAATTATCCAATAAAAAGGTAGTTGTTGTGCAATATATTATTAAACCCAAAACCTCAGAACTAATGACTAACTTTCCTAATCAAAACTTTGAGGGAGATTTGTACACTTTGGATACACATGTATTTGGATTTTGCCACTTGCGTGCTTGAAGCGTTTACAAGCGTCGCTTACACCGTTCGATTTGGCTATTTAAGCGACCACAAATCGACATCTGCGGCCGTTAGTTAGCAACCATCGCTAACAGTCGCTAATTAGCGGGCGATTGCACAGATCGAGAATAGGGCCACTGACGTTGTAGCGGCGTCATCAGCTGCCCTTCCAAATGGATAGAGAGCGCCTCTAACAAGGAGATTGTCAAACCTATCACGGTCAAACTTGTGCTCATCTTTCTTGTATAAGTTTGTAATACAAGATTCATATGCAAAAGCTTTATTAACATTATGATTTCCATTTGGAAGGCGATTTTGTCAAAATAGGGTGCGATTTAGGATAAAGTTGCTTAAATTACTCATTTTGGGATTTTTATATTTTATAATGATAGAACTGTTTTTCCTTCACATTATAATGGAAATTCGCTATAAAAAATGTCGAACCCAAAAGCTTTGCACGTCAAATAGGTAAAATCTGGATTTTTGGTGATTTCTAAAAATATTTATAGTTGATCATGGAAGTTGATTTTTTGGAGAAGTATATCATATTGATTTACGAACTTAAAAAAATAAGCACACTCCTTGTGAGTGCTAATTGAACACTGACTATGAGCGTTCATGAACGTGAGCCTTTGCAACGCGTGAGCGGCCAATTTTAATAAAATTCAAATGTTAGATACTCTTAGATCCTGATAATTTATAATAATCGAAAAACAATTTTATGATTCTTTGTATTATTCATATAAGCATGTACGATAATATTTCGATAATTAACTACACAGCATGCAATTTATTATCGAAATCTTACCACTCCTTTTAATACGAACCAACTAAAAGAGAATCATTTGTAGTTGATGCATCATTACACTGAAAGTATATAGCTTTGTAGACATTCGATGGAATTTAAAACTTGCGGAGGATTATTTAACAATTTCAATTTTAAACAATTCCCCAAAAAAGTAGCACAGCGCAACAACTATCTTAATGGAACCTTTGTAGAATTTAAATAGATATTTAGAATATTATACACGAATTTCTGGATTTTTAGAATTTAAGCTTGCATTCATTCTGTGTTATTGTGTATTATACGCAAATATTAATTATTGTTAGTTAAAACCTTTGGTAAAAGAAACTATGGAAGCTCATACTAAATTTTCCACTAAATTTCTGTGCGGCGTTCCTTTAAATTAAGAAAAAATTGCAAGTTCTCCTGAATTGTCCGATAATGTTCGACATTACAATTGTCCGATGTTAATAAATCCTTGCAAATGTAAAGTGTGTGAATAAACATTTAAAATACTGCGTTCGTCTTTCTGTATTTGCATAATTTAAGCTTATATCCACTGTAAGTGTAACTGAAATTTTTATTAGTCGTTTAATGAAGCGTCTGATAAAAGGGACTTCCTGATTGGTGATTAATGTGTACTGTGTGGCTCGCGTGTAATGACTGGACTGCGGAAGCTTATGCAAAGTTAAGCATATTCCTGTCCATAATGGATTATCTGCGATTAACATATCGGTAACTATCCACAATGTTTGTATCAGTAATCCATGTATGAAAAAATTAAACGTATACATATGAATCGCCATTCACGAATTTGCAATCAAGAATTGATGCTCTGCATTTGCATAAATATCCGTAACTTAATAACTCAATATTATTTCTGCGAGGATACTTTAATGATCATGTAAAACAGTGGTGTCCAACCTGTGGCTTAAAATCGTCTGCAATGTGGTTCAAGACAAATGCTTAAATAATTTTCTTTTGACAGCAAAATAATTTATATAATGTCAGAGATAATGTGTTATTGGGAAAGTCAAAAGTTGGACACTCCAAATGTAAAGCAAGTAATGATTGGCTCGATAAACTCTCGCGTTGCAGGAGGGTGCCAAGAATGCTTTCTACCCTTCTCTTGTGAAAAGCGGCTCGAGATGAAATAAAAATTGTGACGAATGATTGACTGTTATTAAGTAGTTTCATGCAAGTAGTAATTTCGCGGTCAGCCAGTGAAATTCCAAACTTAGAAAGTGTTGAGAGAGCAGATAAAAAAAGTACTGACACATCAAGTATTTTAAAATGAATTTTTCTTATCGCTATAAAAAAACACAAATTATATTTTTGTCATCTTAAGAACACTTTCTTCTCGAAGAAAATGTTTTTCTATTTAAAGAAAAGATTTTTCTCTGTTAAGAATACTTTTCGAAAAAGACTCGATGTGCGAATACTCGGATTATTGAGCGTAGGTGGCGCTCGGTGTCTGTTCTCGGTTTACCTCTGCAAAGGAAAGTGGGTTCGCCGGCGTATTGCGTGGGGTAGGCAGGGGCACGGTCGCCCGGAAGTAAATAAGGACAACGTTGTTCGACGGACTGGCAGAAGAACCGGCACGGGCGCAGCCTGCTTCCAGTCCAGCTGCCCTTCAAGCTCTCCAAGTCCTCCGGTCCCCCGTGAGCAAAGTAAGGCACCAGAGAGCTGCACACCCATTTTCTATACGCCTCCTGTAATCAAACATCAAATAACATTCATTAGTCTCGTTGTACTGCATAAAATGCTATAATAAAATTCAGAATGGAAATGTCAAATTTCATGTATAACTTATTGATCTTTAACATTGCATCTTAGTCTCATTAGCCCCGTTTTATTGCACAAAATGTTATAATAAAATACAGAATGAAAATGTAAAATTTCATATATAACTTATTGATTTTAAAGTTCCATCTTATTGTATTGTAACAATTCAGAAATCATCCCTCGCGTAATTAACAGTAGAGTTACCAAAGAGTAACATGTACCTGTTTCTATCAGAAACATCAGAATGATGTTCTATTAAAAAAAACACGCGGTTTGAAAGACAAACTCATGTTTATGTGTATTTTGAGATTGATTTAGTGGAGATATGAAGAAACATTATTAATCAATAAAGAAAATCACACCTGTCTTATTACAAAATCGAAATATAAAAAACGATATGTATGCTTTATAAATGTTATAAACAAATTTATTCAACTGCGTATATCAAAAATGTAGAAACGGAAAACCAAAGTATATCATTAATCATGAGTGTATCTTCATAAAAGCCAGAGAAAGTTTTATAGAATAAAACATATTAGAAATGGTTCAATGATAATTTTCATATCAAGCACAGTGTTGACTTATACCGTCGTATTCACAGATTCATCCCTTTCTCAATATTCCCATTCCTGTATTCATCCCTTAACGAATCAGGTCTCCTCATTGAAATGTATTTGTTAGTCAATGAATAAGGGTGTTAATTAACCTCGGACTATTATAATAATATGTACCGGGGTAATATTATGATCATTATGATTACGGTAACTTTTCATCGGCTGGCTTACAGCAAACCATACTATAAACACGCCACGTACACAGTAAACGTTCAATGTAAATGTTAAGTCATCATTCACTTCACTCTTAGATTCATCCTTTTCCTAGTATTCCCTGTATTTCCATCCTAGTGTTCATCCCTTAAGAAATAAGATTTTCTCATTGAAATGTATTTGTCAGTCAGCGAATACTAGTGTTGATTAACCTCTTAGGCCTATCTTGATTCTCATTGAGTCAGTAGCTTTAATAAACAAAAAAAACCTCTTAGGCACGGCTGAATTTTCCGCGCGGCTGTTTCTCTGTACAGCAGTGCATATGCGAATTACGCGTAAACGAAAGTCACTATAGTGGTGCGTCGTAATATAAGATGACATCCGCGAAAGCTACTATAATGGCGCATCGTGCCTAAGAGGTTAACTTCGGACTGCTTATGCAAACAATCATCACAAGTGACTTAGAAAATAAGAAGTAGGCATGGAAATTCATGTGTAGAGCAGACCTCGTGGAGGTTATGTAGGGCAGCTCTCCCCTTTAGGGAAAACTTAAGGTGCCATAAACTCCCAAAACTGGCCTCGCTGACACAGGTAACCTAAAGCCGAGCGATGTCTGAGAGCATCACTCTTGGATGGACTTTGGCCTTGACACGATTGTACTCTTCGATTGATATTTTGAATACATTTATACTTCGCTTTACTTCATCAAATCCCTGACGTCTTATATTTATTCCACGCGCCTACCAACACAACTTATGACGCCGTATAGTCTTACAGACTAAATTGTAATGTTCAGTAACAAGAAGATGTGAGGGTGGAAAAGATGGAAAGATATGTACGTGCAAGATATGCATTTGCGGCAAACCCTTTTCAGAGGAGTATGGTTGCGGCATATTTAAGATGGCGGCATATTTGGGGTGAACTGGCCAACGGAGACAATAAATATGTTATAAGTGAATAAATATCAAACAAGGCATTTTGATCCCAATGGTAGTTTTCGAGTTAAGCACGTTGTCTAGACGTCTGATACTGTCGTATTCGCAGATTCATCTCTTGCCAAGTAATCCCATCTTTGTATTCATTTCTTAACACTAGGTTTATGGGATCCGTCATTTTGACGGATTTCGGATTTCGTATTAAAGTTATATTTATAATTATAAATGTAAAAATGAACAGTAAGTAAATTAACAGTAATTTAACTGGTTCATAAAAACAATTAGGATTGATTTTTTTCCAATTTATGCTGACAATTATAGGTGTAATAAGAGGAATATATACTCACATTCATTTCCCCCTCAGTCATGTAATTTCAGAATTCTGTACGATGTATATTTATCTCTACGGATACCCGTCAAAATAGCGGGTAAGTAGTCTTATATTTAATCGTAATAAACTGTTTTTCCATAAATTTATTTTATTACTGGCAAATGTAAAAATACTGTCACTAGAAAAATAATTTCATGAAAAAAAACGATTATTTATCCGTCATTTTGACGGGTATCTGTAGAGATAGAGTTCGGTTTAGTTCATTTCGGAATTTTTATTGACTCGTCTTGACAACTACTACAGCAAACACTCATCAAAAGTGTTATTTCCTCGTTAATCTCATTCCTGGATTCATATCTTTTAGTTTTCCTAGTATTCCCCCTGCAGAATTTGTTGTTTAAGGGAAAAGGTCTTCCTATTGAAATGCATTTGATAATCAATGAACACGCGTATAAATTAAGTAATTGACATAATAATTTCATTAATATGATAGTATCCAATGTTATGATTATTGTAATTACGATTAACTACAGGAAACATTTGTCAAAAGTGTCTATCTGTCGAAATTAGAGTATACACGAAAACGAGTTTCTGAGGGTGGAAGAGATAGGCAAATATGTATATGTATGTATGCAAGAAAACCTTTTCCGGTGGAGGAGGAAATATATTTGGGGTGAACTGGTCAGAACAAATTTTAAACAAATCATTTTGATTCCAATGCTAGTTTTCGAGTTAAGGAGGTTAATTCACAAAATGAAAAAATGAGATCTGATTGAAATTTACAAAGAACCGTAGTCAGTGGTCACTGCAGCACTCTTCAAAATTTCAACTTATTTGTCTGTATAGCTTTTAAGTAATCAATGTCCAAAAATCGTTTCTTATGCATGGGCTCTTATGGCAACGAAAGCAGAGATTACTGTTTATGGCTTAAAAATATGTGATACCATAATGATACATGAATAAAAAATATTTCATGTGGTAAATGAGATATTTACGAATAATCGGGCTAAGTTTCAAAAGCTTCGTCTGTCCGGTTCGAAAGTATTTGAACAGAGAGTGAAAAGGAAATGGTTTAATTTATAGAAATCACTTGATAAATAGTACAGAAATAAAAGTAACTTATAAAAGCACGTGAGACATAGCATAAACTTAATTACAAATCGAATTTTCCTCCTCAAAAATTGGTTTTATTGTAATTTGAAAAGGCCTCAGTATTCTGTAGCTCCCATGCCTGCACCAAATGACCTAACCTCCTTCAGTATGGCAAGTCCTTTTATAGTATCATATTCATAGATTCATCTCTTTCCATTGAAATGCATTTATTACCTAATAAATAACAGTCTCAATTAATTTCAGACTATTACGATTATTACAATTACACTAACTTTCATCGCCAATCCTACAACCAATGATATGATACGATAAACTATACTGTAAAGCCGAGAGCTATACAGCAAGCACTCGTCAAAAGTGTCATGCGCATCCTTGCGTGGGAGCAGGCTGATCCTTCTATCCGTCGAAATTAGAGTATCCGGGAAAAAGTGGGTGTGAGGGTGGAAGAGATAGAGAAATATGTATATGCAGGATATGTATATGCGGCGGAACCTTCTCCCGGGAGAAGAGGAGGAGGAGGGGTGGGGGTATATTTGGGGTGAACTGGCCAGCGGAGGCAATAAGGCGGGTCAGTGGCTGACCTACATACCCTTTAAATGTGGCCACTCTTCTGCATCCTCTAAGAGGCTGCTATAATTACAGGCTGAGCCGGGCGCGCGGCCCGGCGGGGAATATCTTTTATCCGGCGCGGCTCTCGCAAGAGTTCCTCCCGGCTCACCGTCATATCTGTATTTTCTGCTATCCAGCCTCTTTTTATTCGGCCTCGCGAATCTGCCTTATTAAATTCTCTGTGTACCCGATAAGGGTGAGTATCACTCTATCTTCCCCTCTCTCGCTCTCTCGCTCTCTTCCGCCCAACCACCTCTTCGACGATCTCCTCTCCTTCCCTTTTCGTTTGCCCTCCACCCCGCGGAAAAACTCCCACCGAATGCGAATAATCGTTGTTGGTTGCACTTAGATTGACGTAGTAAGCGATGAGGCCATTGGCGAATGTCAAAGCATCGTATGGGATGGAGCGCAATGTCCTCGAGAGCCCCTCACAACAGTTATTCGATGGGTTTCCAGTTCTGAGTGCTTCAAGTGGATTTAAACGATTTATTATTAGCTCTTGTACTTGGTAGTCATAGCTGCGCTGCAATCTTTTCTCTGGTCTTAAGACGCTTATGAAATGTATTTGTAGTAGGTGATGCTGTCAGATGGGAGTTTCAGGGAGCTCTTTCAATTTTATTGTAATACTGAATCTTAATTAAGTTATTTCGAAGTTTATCCTTTCTATTTACTGATGGGAAACATGAAGTGTGTGTTTATCAAATTGTGTGCTATAATGTATTGCGATATTTTTTACTTGTACAGGGCGTTCCAAAATTAGTTGCGATATTTTTTAAAGGCAAAATTTTGTAAGAAGATAGGTATAATACCATGTTATACTTTACATTTTGTATTATTTTTATCGTATAAATAAAATATCAACTATGTAAAGCTAGCTAGAACTGTTAGTAACTATTATAGTAATAATTATATGCGTCATTCGATTTTGAAGGCATCAACAAGAAAATTTGAAATTCTAATAAATGATATTAGAAAGTTTCAAATTTCACAGAGGAAAATATAACACTTTATAAAGAATTCTCGCACGATTCAAGTTGAAAGAGTACGATTCAAAGAAAAAACTTAATATCACTCTTCCCAACTTCAATGAGTTATCAAAAAAGGTTTCAAGAGTCACAGGATAAATTTAATAATTTCTAATTCCTAGTAAAAGCAGAGTCTGATACAAACCTGTAATCTTGGAAAACTCGATATTTCAAAAATTCCAACAATTCTCCAAATTACTCTTAACGCGCGCAAAAAAATGGTCACCCGAATAAACCCATGTAAACTAACCTATTTCAACAAAACGTCACCCCTTAAACTGAACCATCCCCTAGAAACCTAGCCGATAAACTGCATGCACCGACTTCTCAAGAATGCCCGGCCACAAATTACCCAGCCGACATCATACACCCGACAGGAGAATTCCTGGGATGGCTCGCGCGTCGATATCGGTCGATCATAAAGCAGCAGCACGATTCTCCGGCGATCCGTGTGAATACGAGAACTGGCAAAAAGGCTCATTGGACGCTGCAGAAGGGAGAAAGAGAGGAGCGGAGAGGAGCGGAGCAGTCGAAGGCCAGGATCCTTGGGCCACGCTTGTCCCAAATCTCGAGTAGCGAGAGAGAAATTGGGGGCTTCGGTAACGAGAGCCTCTCTCTCCTTCTCTCTCTCGAGGGAAATCGTCGTGTGTAGGTTAAGGATTCGAGCAGGACGATGAGACGACCGCCGGCGGGCGCTGCTGGTCGCCGGCCGACGGACGAGCGTCGAGCTCCGCTCGAAATATTGCACTTCGCACGGTCTAGTTGTATCGCATTGTTCCGAGGATCGCTCCCCTTTTCATCTTACTCTCGCGCTAGCTCTGCTAGCTCCCCCATCTCCTTTCTCGCTCTTCAACCTCCTCTCTCTCTCTCTGCGTGTATCATTCTCTCTCGCACCTCTCCTCGTCGTTGTTGCTCCGTCTCGCTTCTATCTTGGCTGGGCAGTGCGAAACATGCACGTGGACCCGCTCGCGTTCTCCTTCGCAGTCGGTTAGGCTTGGCGCTCTTTGTTTCCTCGGTATGCCATTGCTTTCTGTCTCCTACTCTCTTTCTCCTGCCACTGTCTCGCTGTCTCTTTTTATCGCACGCTCTTCAGACTTAACGCTACACCTATTTGTAGTCTCGCATCCAGTTCTATCGTTCTGCGTTCCTCGCTCTTCGGCTCGTCTGCTCGCCGAAAGAACGATACGTTGGACTGCCGAGGCGGCGTGTATCGGCGGTTCGGTCATTATCGAGATACTGTGAAAAATTTCGCGCGACTGACGATAACGGATAGAGAAAGAGAAAGGGAGAAAAGAGAGAGAGAGAGGGGCTTTTATGAGTGTCTCGTTCGAGTTTGAGAGCGATTGAGATTGGCTCGCCGCCGGGAGTTGCCAGTTGGAGATGAACTGGTTTGATTTGTACGCGGTATTCATAACAGTCCGCGAAAACAGTACTCGTAATTAGAGGTTGGCCGTTGAAATGTGCGAGTACGAGGTTTTTTTTTCCTGTGGTTCGATGCGTAATAATCTTACAAAATTAAGATAGATTTTGTGCTGGATCACTTTTTTAAGAATCAGATGACGTATTTTTAGTATTACTTTTGTATTGTTTATTGATAATTTACTATTCATTTTTAGGGAATTTACAGAGGTACACTAGACATTATTAAATAATCGTTTATTACGATTGAACTTGATTGATCATCTATGTATGAAGGTAGATACTTTCGATGAAAATAATCTTTTGTTTGTATGTATTTTCTATACGGCCAGCAAGTGGAAATGCCACGCTTTTCGTTGAAGCATCAATATGAATGTTATCACTTCGATGAAAAGCTACAGACTTATGAAAGAGGATGATATGAACACTAGGAAGAATATTTAAAATTATTGACGCTTTTGTCAAAGAGATATAGTTCTGGAAAGATTATTATTGTGTTATGGAATTGGAAGTGCATCTTTACAGCAACACTCAACATTTCCTACGTTTGACGTTTCGTTATTATACCTTGAAGACCAAAAGTCTTCTCTCTAAATAGAAATACATTTTCTTGATGACGATAATGTCCTTCTTGAGAAAAACTAAATTTTTTTTGTTTAAAGACAATTTGTTCTAAAAATACTAGGTACATCAATACTGTTTTTAAGCACTATATAGGGTGTCCCAAAAATGTCCAACATCACTATAGCCATCTTGTTGGGAAGAGGGCGGGAATAATGATGTCGTTTTTAAAAATTTGCGTTAGGCCTCCAGTTGCGAATTATTCAACAACAAGGTTAGGTAACGGCATCATCATCCCCGCCCCCTTCCCAACAAGATGGCTATAGTGATGTTGGACATTTTTGGGACACCCTGTATACTCCTTTCCCTCTAAATAGAAATACATTTTCTTGATGACGATAGTTTCTTTCTTGAGAAAAACTAAATTTTCTTTTTTTAAAGACAATTTGTTCTAAAAATACTAGGTACATCAATACTGTTTTTAGCCATTATATACTCCTTATTCGTATCAGGCTCGAATTCACTAACACATATTGTACTTGTCTTTTTCCCTTAGTAATAAAAGGTGAGGGTGTTAGAAAATCCAAAATAGGTATCTAAAAGTAAGCATAGAGTGGGCAACGAGAAGTTGCGCTGAGTACTTTTTCTTCCGAGAAAAGCAAGGACATCATAAATGTCTCAAACTTGGTCACACTGATGGCAACGACCAGATGCCAAACCACCACTGACAAGGAGAGTGCTCATTGTTTTTGTATAAGTTCGTAAACCAATGTAGAATACTTCCAAAAAAATTCGGCTGCTATGACGAACTGTAAGTATTTTTTAACAGTTTTCGTAAAATTAAATTTTATCTAGTCCGCAATCACGCACTATTGAGTAGTGTAATAATTTATACAGTTCGATTATTTTACATTAACTGGTATCATTCAATAAACAAATAACTGGTTACAATTTTGATATCAGAAGAACAACTGAACTGTCTATTTTCCTAAAAGCTTTGTTTTGAATGTTCTACCGAAAAATTGCTGACGATACTTTATAATTTTAGTATTTTCAGGGATCTTTTAATTTTGGCTATCTGTAAAATTTTCGTATATACCTGCACATTTATGGTAGGTAGCATTAATTAATTAAGATATTCAACGTATTGAACCTAACACGTCGAATGTTTTGAGGGGGTATACACATCCAAAGCTCAAAAATTGAGGGTTAACTTTAACGTTTTAAAAAAATCTAAACAAAATTTTTGTTTTAATCTTATAAGGCGTGTGTACAAGTACATAATTTAAGGTATATTATAAATTAATTTAAGAAAGATAGTTGCATGCCAATGAACGTTTGTATCTTTTGATGTTTTAGGTCCAGAATTTAACATTATAACCTAAAAATCGAAACAGTCGAATATAAAGCAAACTTAATTTACCAAATAGTGCAAATACAAGAAATTCAATAACAATCAAATTGGTAAAATTAAACCTCACATCCAAGGAATTAATGGAGAAAACTCTTCTTTTGAAATAGAAATACCTTTTTTTGAAGAAGAAAGTGTCCTTCTCGAGAACAAATAAATTCCCTTATAGACAGTCTTTTTTTTACCACAGTGTATTTCAAACGTATTGGATGTGCCAATATTTTTTTTTCTTCGTTGCGAATACACGTGCATAAAAGTCATAAAACACTATTTGTTATTGACACAATTGGCGGATTAGCATCCATTGAAACAGAGACACTCGAACGTCAGGGAGTGTGAATGGAGAATTAAAGTTATGCCAACAAAATTCGATTTAGAAGGGAGTGCGAGGCAGTATTCATTTAATGGTGTATCCGGGAAAGTGAAAATGCGAGATCCAATGGAGCGCAGACGTGTGATTCTGCATTTCTCGAATTCCCATCGGGCTCGCGCGTATTATGCACCCAGGAATTCCATGGAGAGAAACTGGCTTCCGCAGTAACGAGGGCTGCGCACACGTGTGGGTGCCACGTGAGCAGCCACTTTAGAGTTACAACCGACAGCAACTCCTATGTGCTTACAAACACTCGCAATCAATTTATCGTCTCGCTTTTACTGCTTCAGCATTCCATTAGGTTTTCCTTTGAATGGATCTGTTTTACTTCAAACCACGCGATAACCCATTACAAATTACTTAGTACGATCACTTCTGTGAAACAACGAATTTATCTTTCTGTTCGAGAAATTGTTGTATATTTTCGTGAACAGAATCCAACAAAATAGTTTTCACAATCTACAAAACGATCGTCGAACAGAAAGTGAAATATTTGATTTTAATTACTTTTCAAAAGACACATTTTAGGAGAGGAAACCTTCTGTCACAACCCCCTAAAAAAGTTTTGCATACCATGTGTAAATGCTACCAAACTTTATTTATTATCTAGCATAAGTGTTGACTAATTGATTAGTTTTTACTGAATTCAAATACATATTGTATTATAAGAAGAGATATAATTTATTTATTCAATGTTCACTGCTTTTAACTCTGCAAGCGATAAATTAAAAATTCCGACACATATTATACTTAATTTGTATTTTAACAGAATGGAAAGATTAAAGGAATTTTTCTACATAGTTTTTAATTTATTTTTTCCTCTTACTAAATTCATCAAGTACGATAAAGAAAAAGCTGTTTTCAGCTGAAATAATTGGAGACATGCAGTGACATAATGTTAATAAACATTCATCCGAGTGTGACTCCGTTTATTAAGAATAATATAATTTAAAGAATAATATATTGTTCCCACTCTCATTATTGTAAGTAATAAATAAGTATTGTAAGTAATAAATATTCCTGTCTTTCATTACCTATAATTTATCTGAATCATAACTCTATACAAAAGATAAAATTGTATTAAAATCGTTTAAGTCGTTTCCAAGGTTATTGCAAATATAGAACTGCCAGAGAAACGTTGCCTTTTGTACATACGTATTAGTAAAAGCAGGATGTTATGTGGCATTTGCATATAGTGCTTATTAAAAGACAAGTGTATTATATTGTACATTATTCCAGCAGCGTATAATAATAAATAATCTGATAATGTTAACTAGACTTGAATGGTTTAACTTTTCCCTAAAGTATATTTTATATGCAATATTATATTATATCACAATGTAGATTGAAAGGCAAGTGAAACTCCCTGTATGTGAAACTATAAATCATTGTATAAGAATGTTACAGCATATCTACGAACTTTGCATACAATTTCCCTTTACCCTGCCAAATCCTGAAACCGCCGAAAGATCTTTCTCATTTCAAAAGTCATCGAGTGGTTTTTCCAAACAACAACTGACGTGATGCAGACTACGTTTTATAGTCATTATTAACAACTTACGTAATTTTTTGATTTGCAATTTCGCATTTGCCTTTTAGATTCTGATTATAAGACGGAATTTCAATGACTGAGTTAAGAATTCATTCATTATTTCATCTACTATCTAATGTCATACAATAATTTTGATAATACAATTGTACATATAATGAATTCAATACAATGTATATATATGTTTAAAAATTGGAGTACGAAAGTGCTGATTTAAGGACAAGTGAAACACTTTCGACACAAATTTACTAATCATTATATTACAATGTCATACGTTCACAAATCTTGCAATCATTCTTCCCGCTAGCCGAGTTCTCAATGTCCCACAGATCCTTCCCATTCTAAAAGTCATCGAATGACTTTTCCAAATGTCACATGACATCATGCAGGCCACGCTTTATAGTCACATGTATTATACTTCCGTTATTAGTCATTGACTCAATTCTTTGATTTTACCAAGAAACTTTCTCATTATTTCTTCTATTATTTAATGTTTTGTAGTTATTTCCGTAATACACGAATATCTTCCAATCCTTTTTTATATCTTTCATACGTATAAATAATACAGTATAAGAAACACTGCAAAGACATTCATTAATCTCCTAATGACATTATTACAGCATTCTCACAAATTTCAAAATCATTCTCCCAGAAATACACGAATATCTTACAACTCTTTCCCATATCTTACATATTATAGTGCACGTATAAATAATACAGCATAAGAATGACTGTAAAGAAAATTCATTAATCCCCTAATAGCAATATTGCAGCATCCCCATAAATTTTGAAATCATTCTCCCAGTAATACACGAATATCTTACAATTCTTTCCCATATCTTCCATATTATATCATATCTGTAAACAAAACAGTATAAAAAACACTACAAAGATATGTATTAATCCCTTAACAACAATGTTGGAGCATCCCCACAAATTTCAAAATCATTCTCCCAGTAATACAGGAATATCTTACAATTCTTTCCCATATCTTACGTATTATATCATAAGTATAAATAATACAGTATAAGAAACACTGTATAGACATTTATTAATCCCCTAATAACAACATTACAGTATCCCCACAAACCTTAACCTCTTAACTGTGGAATTTAGTTTTAAAAATCGCCCACACGGTGCAGAATTAAAATTAAGCAAATGCAAGTACGACGAGTACACACGTGAAACGCACCACAATAGAGATTTGGTTCGACGTGTATGTTGGATTCTATTTACGCTTAGCTTCTGTAATTTATATTTGATAAGTTCAGTCGTCTCGTCCACAATGATGTTTATATGTTTCTAAATCTGTTATAATGTTTCATTCGTCACCAGTCCTTCAAACAGTTCAGATCAATAAAGTTATATTTGTTTCCTAAGTATTTCATGCTAATTTCCACGGAAAGGAATCACTCTTCAACAATGTATACACGTCGAACGCAGTTAACTGGTTAAAATCATTCTCCCAGTAATACATAAGAATCTTACAACTCTTTCCCATATCTTACACATCATATCGTACATATAAACAATACAGTATAAGAAACACTGTACAGGGTGAGTCAGTTGCCTTTGAATCACCACTGTCGAGTATACACTGTACCATATCAAATCATTATAAATAACCTAGGCATTTAAATTACACTCAAGTATTGCTCAATATTTGTCTGCATTTTATGCATTTATATCTATTTCAATATACTATATATTCTCTGTTTAACAATAGACTGTATTAAATTATGTAGTCTGTTGGAGCAAATATTTTACCAAGTTTTAGCATCGACTTCCTTCGAATGGCTAGCAACGCAAGGAGAAAATATTTTATTATATTATATTTGTAGGGGAATATTATATATCACTGGCTTCTGCAGGGTGAAATTTCATGTGCAAGTTAACACAACTCGAACATGTAATAGTATAAATGCATAAAGTGCAGACAAATGTGGAGAAACATTTGAGTATAATTTAAATGTCTAGGTTATTTCTAATGATTTTCTATGGAACAGTGTGTGCTCGACAGTGGTGATTCAAAGGCAAGTGAATCACCCTGTACAAAGTTAGTTGTTCTCAAAAAAAACTTTTTGTTATACAAGAAAAGAAATTCTATTTAGAAAGAAGAGTTTTCTTCTTTAAGAAAAGTTATTTCAAAAACAGCGGACGTGCAAGTACTTTTTTTTATTCAATGTAATTGCGCTGTGTGCACAACACGTTCACCAATATGTGTCAATGAATCTTAAAAATTCCGAGGAATATGTTCAATGTCAAATGAAAGAAATAAAATGAGTGAACTGATGAAATATGGGATACCGCAACCTAAAGCCTAGTTCACAGACTCGTAAGTCCGGAGCGTTGAAAAGCGGGCAACCTCGAACATGTAATAGTATAAATGCATAAAGTGCAGACAAATGTGGAGAAACATTTGAGTATAATTTAAATGTCTAGGTTATTTCTAATGATTTTATATGGAACAGTGTGTGCTCAACAGTGGTGATTCAAAGGCAACTGACTCACCCTGTACAAACATTCATTAATCCCTTCATAATTTTACAACTTCCTCACAAACCTTAAAATCCTTCTCCCACCCACTCAAAATTCCAAACCCCCTCGAACCTTTTCACCCAAATCCAAAAGTCATCGGCTCTGCCAGACGCATTGCCGGCCGCGACGCAGACCAATTGCGAGCAGGTTAACAATCCTGCACTGTATCGAGTATCAAGATTCAAGAGCGAAGAGCGACGTGCTCTCCTGGCGGTCTTCGGCGTCGGGTGGCTGAGTGGACGGGGTGGCTGGCGAGGGTGGCGAGGGTGAAACTGGGTTAGTCAGCAGCGAGTGTCGCCCCGATTGGCTTGATCGACGGTGAGTGTCTCAATTTCGCTGGGGGCGCGACGACGCCGCCGCCGCCGCCGATCCGTGCGGCTTATAGGTGAAAAGAAGCGACTAAATTTGTTGTTAAGGACAGAGAGAAAGAGAGAAGAGAGAGGAGAAGAAGGAGGTACTGGAATATTGCAGGAGGTCGAAGGAGAGGAAGAGGAGAGAAAGGGGGGTGAAAAGAGAGTGAGAGAGGAGAGGAGAGGAGGGCTGGGTGGGCAGGAGGGGCGAGGAGGGTGTGCAGTGAGTAGGTTGGTGGGTAAGTTGATAGGTAGATAGCTACCTACACCTGAAGTACACTCCAAGCTGGCTGACCCAATTCTCTGCAACCCTCCTCCGAGTATCTGCGTTCGAACTAGGTAGATGCGGCACACTCCCTTCCACCCTCACTCGCCCCTGCATTACCCTCCTCGCCCTCTCCCTCTCCCTCTGCCTCTCTATCCTCCTTCTCTTTCTCACAGGCTCGCTCCTGTGTCCTTGCACACCCTCTTCCACCCACCCACCCCCCCTCGCTCTTTCTTTCGACTATCCGACGATTCGACTGGCTCTCCGTCTCTTGACTTAAGCAACAAGCCTTTACTTCCGCACTACCGAAAGGGATTGATCGATCGGAAGGCAGGAGGCAGCTGGGAATCCCTGACATGCTCTCCCTCAAATGAAATCTACGCCTGATGCGGACACGTGTGACCTTAGATGTGTGCATAGTGGTAACTTGTGGAAGAATTTTGTTATTTGTATTTTGGAAATTAGATTGTTTTTGAGGAAGTCTTTTTATTTCTGTGTGGTGTATTAATATTTTAGAAATTGTAGAAGTATTGTTGATGGAGATATTGTTATTAGGAATTGATGTGAAATTATTTGTCGATCGGAAGGTTGAAGTCTGCCGGGAATCCCTGACACGCTCTGATTGGAATGGAACTGCTCCTGATGCGGACACGTGTGACTTTAGATGCGTAGATAATAACTTGTGTAATAATTTTGTTATTTATACTCCTAGTAATTAGAAAAGTTTTTAGAGAAATGTTTTATTAGTAAGAGTGAAACAGTGAAATATTGTTATTAGTAATTGATTTGAAATTATTTGTAAGTAGTATAAGACTTGTCTTGTGAAATTAGTTTACATAGGTTGATTTATAATGTATAAAAAATGCATTTTCACACTCACTATTTTTGGAATAAATTTTCTTAAAGACCAAAACTCGTCTCCCCAAAAAGTGTTGTTTTTAGAAACTACATTTTTCAAGATGACAGGTTTTTTTGGAAGTTAATTTGATCAAAAATTACTAGTTATTGCAAATACTTTTTTTTACTCGTCACACATAAGCGTGAAGGTTTTTCCATATTTATTGTTAAATCTTTTTCTGTTTAGTAGTAAAAGTTGTAATTGTCGATATACAATCGTTAATTGGATGATTGTCACGAGCATCGAAGAATTATCATCATCGAGGGATCCGTGCCAGTGATTTAACGAATTAGCGTCGAGGAACAATACTTCGTTCTCTGATTTTCTCGAGCAATCATCGTACCAAGGCACGAACATTTGTGTTTGAAGACTGGTGTGCCAGCTGGATGATGATTCTCGCTCTCGAAAATCATTGTCACCGCGGATAATCCTTCCAAGGCGGTAAGGTGCCGCGGAATGGAAAAAAAGGGGGAGGAAATCGTTGATACTTTGCGGGATGCTGGTTCCTTTTGTGAGAGGCGGCTCAGTCGGCTCGTCGCCGTCGCTGATGGAGCGCGTTAATTTCTTTTCAGTTGGACTAATGTACATCGCGGCAGCCTCCAATCGCCTTGTCCCACTTTCCGCCTTCTTCTTCTTCTTCTTCTTCGTCACATTGTCGAGACTTCGACTATCACCGAGCGCGTGAGACTTTATCTTAACCCGATTTCGCCTTCGATACTGTCCAAGCAAGAAATATTTTGGTTTCGAATATAAGCAAAATATCTTCTCCTAGCAACATTCGATGGATCAAATGAAGCATTTTATGTTTAACCGATAGAATCAAATACTATTTGAAATAGATATTTATTGAAAATTCGACTCACAAAATGTCGAGCGTTCAAAACATTATTTTATTTGCAATTATTTGCGACACAGAGATTTTGTTTTATTTAGACTAGAAGTATTTTGTTTGCGTGATACTTTATCTTGTAAATAAAATACCTTCGCTTAACAACATTCGAGGGGCCAAACAAAATATTTTATTTTAAATCGACAGAATCAAATACTATTTGAAATAGTTATTTATGGAAAATTGGACTCAAAAAATATCGGGCAATCAAAACCTTACTTTATTTGCTATTGTTGTAACACGTAGACCTTATTTTAATCCGATATTGCCCTGGAAATTGTCAAAACAAAAAGTATTTTGTTTGGGTGATATTTTACCTTGCAAATAAAATACTTTCCCCTAAAAACGATTAATAAGCAAAAGGAAATATGTTGTTTGTAATCGACGGAATAAAATATCTTTCTAAATAGTTGACACTCAACTCTTTTAAATGTTTGTTGAAAATTAGACACACGAAATATCCGGCGAAAAAAATAGTTGATCTGTCGATCCACCCTTATTTTCAGTATTTTACTTTACATTCGAACTTCCACTGGGATCGAAACACCTTGTTTGATATTTTATCAAACTAATTAACTTATAATTAAAATATTCCATTTTAAGAGATTTTATCTGACTTTTCCAGAAATATATCGGTTTGAATTCCAACTTACTAATAGAGAGTTTTTGTCACCTGGTGTGTCATCGAATAACTATAATCTACGAAATAACTGGAATAAGAGTAGCGCCAGCGGTTCTTGGACTTCTTCCAATTTATGTATAACATGTAATGTGAGCTGGGCTGAACGATAGAACCGTCAAAGTGGTCAAAATGACTTATTTGACATTTATTCATACTTATAACTTAATTTTTTTAATTTTCAAATTTTTTATCAAGCCTTATTAAAATGTTGATTGTTAATTGGGTGAATCAGTTTACTCTTTTTATATTTTTTTCTTGAAATATCTGTGTAATATACATAAGTGTACCAGAATGGATTATTTTGATCAATTACAAAATGTAAATAAATCTTAATGATTTTGCATTTTAGCGGATTCTTATAATCATTTAGAATACTTCTGACCCTAAATAAAATTCAAAGGCCTAAATGACTATGTATAATACATGAGCGCTCTATAAAACATTCTACATGGAAAGTGAAATATTATTACTTCCTTTGAAGAAATGCAATCACTTGCATTTTTTATACTCATGTTTTTACTGAGAAGCATTTTATGTATGATTTACTTTTTACAACAGGAATCCTATTTCGAATTTTTAGTACATGAGTATACAAATTTATAGAAGTACTCATGTGTTTTTTAAATAACATGTTTTTCGAATAAAAGTACATACTTTTACCTCTCCGATAAAAACAGGATCTTTGGCAGTTTTAGTGTGACTCTAAAGAAAAAGAATGACAATTGGAATGTTCATTCAATTTACAGAGCAATTCAAGATGTTATTAAAGTCAATTCGTATTAATTTTGATCCGTAAATTTTTGCTTCTTCAACATATTCTTCGAGACCAAGTCATTTGGATTGCATCGGCAGAAGCCTGTAGACGTTAATTTGTTCTCGTGTTAATATGAGATATATTGGTGGTTAAAGGGCGAGAGTGATGGGCGGTAAGAGATCGACGAGGTTTGATATGTATGTATTCACCGGGCGTATTCATTAGTCTATTCATTAGGCTTAAGCGATTGATCGAAGTGAAGTGGGAGCCCTCGAACTTTGCATTCCAGGGTGGATGGAAGTAAGAGGCTCGGAAGAGACAGAATAAAAGTGATTGCTCTCGGCTTGTTCCCTTTCAACTGGGCCGAGCTTGGTGGCCTCTGCGCCGAGGAGGAGAGCAGCAGCAGTAGCAGCAGCAGCAGCTTGTGCTGGACGACCAATCGTTATCTCGTAATCGTCAGGCTCTGTGGTTCGAGGGAATCGATGAACGGCTGGCCACACAAAAGGGATTAAAAATCCAAACCGCAGGTTTTAAACGACCTTAATCACGCGGAACGAGCGAGAAACGGAAAAAGTGGCGGCCAGAAATAGCGCGGCCGCCTGTAAACCAGACTCGACGCGGTGCGGCGCCGGGAATTCCCGGGAAAAATGGAAATTTGATAGCCGAGGGAATCCGGTTGACTCGGCTCGCGCTCGACTTTGTAGCTAGCCCAACTCCAAAATGAATGAACCCGTTTGCGAAATTCCCACGATTCCTCTCCTTTTTCCCCCAATTTCCTGCCTCCAGTCACATTCTCTGTTTGCCTCGGTGCAAAACCATCCAACTTCGTGTCTCAATTCTTCAACGCCTTCGCAATTCATGCACTCTATACGAACACTTTCTTCTATTATTAAATGAAACAATGCTAGAATCCATTTTAATTTTAATAACTTCTCGATACAATTTCTTTATTTGCAACCTAATCTATGTAAGACAATTGTTTTATTACTAAATCAGAATTTCTGGAATCCATTTTAATTTCAGTAATTCGCCTATAAAATTTATTTAACCAATTACGTAAATTCGTACAAGCAGGAATTTCCCGGTGCAAAACTATGCAACTTCGTGTCTCAATTGTTCAATTGCCTTCGCAATTCATGTACTCTTTGCAAACACTATCTTCTATTATTAACCCTTTGAGTGTCGACCAAAAATATCGCATCTATGCCAAGAATATCATAAAAATAAAACATTATAAAAAAGATAGAAATTAATTTCTTTTTTACAAGCAAGATTTAAATCTATGAGCAATATTTGCAAATGTGTTGCAATGAAATTAAACCATTTATAATGTCTTATAAATTTATTTTGTGATAGACGACACTTTTGGAAAGTGTTGCAAACAACGATGTATTGTCGTTCGGCACTAAAAGGGTTAAAGCAAGCAGTGCTAAAATCCATTTTAATTTGAATAACCTCTCAATACAATTTCTTGATTTACAACTTAATCTATGCAAGAAAATCTTTTATTATCAAATCAGAAATTCTAGAATCCATTTCAATTTCAGTAACTCACCAATAAAATTTATTGAACCAACTACACAAATTCGATAGAACCACGAATTTCCCACAATACATAGAACTGGCCAATTTCTTGCGAGTGCAAGAGGGAACACCTTCTCAGAGAAGAGGTAGAATCGAAAGCGGCAGTGATTCTGTTTTGCTACGAGGAACGTTTCAATTACGGCGGAAAGGGGCACGCTCGAGTGCGATTCTACCGTCCAATTAGATTTCACTGGGAACACTGTGAGAGACGTTCGACGAGAGGGGAGGGGCGCGTAAGTTTCCCGCGAAACGTCGAAACTTAAAGGAATCGTATCAGGAGCAAACAAAACCGGCGGGGGGTGGTGGCGAAGGGGTTGGAAAGGTAAACGTCGCTCGTTTGATAAGTGGAGAGCCGCAGCGGCGTAATTAATCGAAAGTTAACGAGAGAGCCGTCGAGAGGAGGAGAAGGTGAAGGAGGAGGTGGATGCGAGGGAGGAGGATGAAGAGGGGAGAGAGCCAAAGGGGTTGAAAAGGAGGAGGAGGGGAGAGGGAAAGGAGAGGCTGAGAGAGGAGAGTCCAGAGGCATCAATTTCCCGGCTAGACTTTCAAATTGTGCTCGCACTGCTGGAACCACTAGCCTCCGGTGCTGCTGCTGCTGCTGCTGCCATCGACTACAGGCTCGCTTACATCCCGCCCCGGTTATAAACGTGCTTTTGAGGCCACGAGTGCCATACTCGGCGGCCGCGTTGGATTAATTGCTCTACCGCTGCATCTGTAAACCCAAGATGCGCCCCGAAATCCCCCGGAGAACGATCAAACACCTTCTCCCACTGCTAAATCAAGCATTTTTTTTTACCGCTGTTTTACAACGCCATCTTTTTATTTGCAATTTGCTGGTAGATATTTCAATAAGTGTTAATTAGATGTTTGGAAAGTTTGTCATTTTTTGAGGAGGTTTGAGTGATGTGACAGAGTTTAGTTAAGGAAACATAAGCAAGCTTAGTTAATAAGAGAGAAAATTCTTGAAATTCATTGGTTAATTGAGGTACAGTGTTATTTACTTGCTGTTAAATTCAATAGGCGTACGCTATTACGTGTACAATAATTATAAATAATTTAATTATACGGGAGTGTTCCCCAGGTCTTTCCTACATGCAACTTAGACACACGAAGATATAGCAAACCCATTACAACAATTTACCGATTGTCTATCAACACTTATAAAATCCATGGAATACAACAAAAATAAAAAAAGTTTCTCGAGAGGCATTCCTCGCAATGTTTCTACGATTCAGCAAGAAGGCAATGGCACTTGACCGCCAGCACCTTTTTATTTCGTATTATTGTGTGAGCAGGACAACCGGCTCGCAGTGTTTTCCCATTGTCGCGCGTACTATTTGGAGAACGGTTTGCAGCCTTATTCCTCTTTCCCACTTCTTTTACGGTCAAGTCTCCCTTTCCATGCCACATGCTTTCTTCCTGGAAATTGCCCCTTACTACGGCAATCCGACGCAGCCGCTCTATTCGCCGGGCGAGCCCGGCCAAAATTTCCTCTACGAGAATCCAGACGAGTCGCGGTAGAGTGAGAGGAAGAGAGAGAGAAGCTTTAATCCCGAAGGTCTGAGTGGAATTAGCGCGGGAGAAAAGGGGTGGGTTCGCTGGGGGGTTAGTCTAATTCTCGAGGAGAGCTATGAAATAATATCGATAATACACTCCGCCTAATACCTGAAAGGGTCGCGGTGTAATTATAGAATTTTAATGAAATCTAACTCCCGTCTAGTTGACCCTCTCTCTTGCTTATTTTCCCTCGCCCTCGCCCTCTCCCTCGCCCTCTGGCGGCGGTTCGAAGGCCGCCGGCGAGGCGGAGCGCTCGCCCCGCCGCCGCCTATAACCTACTTTGATAATTGCCGGCAAAGATACGAGGGCCGTAATTTCGTGATTTTAATGAAATAACGCGAAAAGTGATCCTCGACGATTATTAGCTGACCTTGCCGGGTGGTGGCGTGCGGGCGCGCGCGCGCGAACGCGAGCGCGCTCAGCCACTTGAAGATCACCGGCCGAGAGAAAGGAGTTATATCCCCGAAATGCGCGCATGCAGATGGGATCCCCGAGGGCTCCCGGCGATGTGCTTCTCGCTTGCTTTTTAACCGACTTCGAAAAGTAGATGCCTCTCAATTGGTTGTGTGTATGTGCGAGATAAATGTTCGCGTGGCAGTGATTTGAGTCATCGATTTTGGAGGTTAAAATATTTACAGTGGCGGGAACAAAGAATTAACGCCTCCAGTATTTTTGGACGAAAGTTTTTGTAAAACTTAAGTGGCTTTCTTTAAGAAAATGTATTGTTTCTTAAGGAGACTTTCTTATTGAAGAGGATGCATTTATATTTAAACAGAAGAGTTTTCTTCTTTAAGATTATTGTTTCTAAATAGACTCGGTGTACGAGTACGTTTTCTTATCCACTGTATATGAAACAATAAAGAATTGTACGACTGAACAACTCCTCTGGCATTGCCCAAAATTTACGGATATCCGCAAAACATTTAGAAATAAGATTAAAACATAAAAACATTAACATTAGAGACATGAAATAATGTGTAAAGATAATTTCTAAAAATAACTAAGACGATACTATGTATACAATTTATAGTACACAGTTATTGTACCATATTACCAAGAATTTTGTTTGTTTTTCTTGAATATGAAAAAGCATTTTACAATCAACATTTTTTCTCGTTAGTTGTAATAACAAGTTAGAAATGGTATGCAACTGCGCTATCAAGAAAATGCACTTGCATCAAATTTGTCATGGGTAATTGCATCATCCCAAATAGAAAGAAATCAGTGAAAACATATGTATATCTGAATATTTTGGGTTATAGTTGCATGTTGTTCTAATTTTTCATTCCTTGTCACTTTCAAATGGACCTGGACAATGCAAAATCCTGGTACACATACATATATCTTGTCTTCAGTAATTATTAGTTTAAACGAATGACATATTCTGTAAATACATATGTTGACAGATTAGGAAGACAATTTATAACAATTTTATAAAAAAGAAACTGTCTCCACCAACGGAAATTAGTTTCTCTTAAAAATAACGTTTTGTTATACAAGAAAAAGAATTCTATTTAGAAAGAAGAGTTTTCTTCTTTAAGAAAAGTTATTTCAAAAACAGCAGACGTGCAAGTACTTTTTTTTATCCAACATAATTGCACTGTGTGCACAACACGTTCACCAATATGTGTCAATGAATCTTAAAAATTCCGAGGAATATGTTCAGTGTCAAATGAAAGAAATAAAATGAGTGAACTGATGAAATATGGGATACCGCAACCTAAAGCCTAGTTCACAGACTCGTAAGTCCGGAGCGTTGAAAAGCGGGCAACCTGTTCTCGTTAGTGAAGGATGACTTCTTTTTCATTTCCAGAAAGTAGTGCACGTCCTGCGCTTTCTCGGAGAATTATTAATTCTTTCGGTATTAGCATTTTTATACATTCCTAAAAACTATGTTTATTTTCTATTAAAAAAGAAGTGCTTTTTGAATTATCCTGATAAATTATTAATACCGTTATATTGCAACACGTTTTTTCTATGATTGACAACTATGATTGACATTTTACATTTTTTCAGTTCTAAAGTTTTATAAAATCCAAAATATTATGTTTATTCTGTAGAAAGTAGAAAGGAATAGAGAAGTGTGCTTGTTTGTGTCTCTTACAATTTCTTGCACACTCTCCTACATCGTTCGCCAGTTCCTCTTATTTTGTCGCTTTCTACACTACAGAAAAAAGCGATACTATAGAAACTCTACGTGAAACTAAATAATTATGTGCTCAAATGCAGTTTTTGTAAGTAACAGTAGCAAGTTCTTATCCACACTTCAAAAATCAGCCAAAATCTCATACAAGAAAATAAAGGTGAGTCTTGATTAGAGAAACAACCAGGAACCCTTTCTTAATGTTTGATGTTTCTCGAGAAAAACTTGAAGGTTCTTTGAATTTTTTAAAGTTTTCTTGATATTTATGTTGTTAGTCTCAAAAGTGATTGAAAAATTGCAAATTACCAATACAGATGATATCAAGATTATTTAACAATAAATGAGCAAGAAGAAAGTTCTTTGGACTGGTTCCAGTAGAAAATATATCAAGTTCCTCGACAAAACTTGCGAATTCTTAAAATTTTCTAAGCCTCTTTTTTATTTCGAGCCCCAACATCTTACCAAAAGCTTGGAAAATACGGCTACTACAGAGATGTCCAGCAACAATGAACAAGAAAAACTCGCCCATTGTGGGTTAGAGTGAAGAATTAATATGTGCCGTGTTTCTTGACAAAACTTGGCAGTTCCTGAAATCTTTTAAAGCTCCCTTAATGTTTCTATTCTTAACGACAAAACTTCCTAAAAACTTGCAACGTACTAAGATATTCGGCAGAAACGTACAAGAAACGCTTCTTCATTGCGGTTAGAGTGACGAATTAATATTTAGTCCTTTTCATAACAAATTATTTTTAAGTCTTTTAAAGCTCCCCCCTCTTTGTACAGGATGAGTCGATTGCCTTTGAATCGCCACTGTCGAGCATACACTGTTCCATACAAAATCATTATAATTAACCTAGACATTCAAATTACACTCAAATGTTTCTCAACATTTGTCTGCATTTTATGCTTTTATACTTCTACATGTTTCTGTTATGTTAACACGCGCATGAAATTTCACCCTGCAGAAGCCAGTTATATATAATATTCCCCTATAAATATAAGATAATAAAACAGTTTCTCTTTGCGTTGCTAGTCATTCGAAGGAAGTCGATACTAAAACATGATAAAATATTCGTTCCAACAGACTACACAATTTAATACTGTCTATTGTTAAACAGAGAATACATAGTACAATTAAATAGATGTCTAGTAAAAGTGGTGAATCACCCTGTACAGGGTGATTCGCTTGCCTTTGAATCAGAACTCTCCTAGCCCACTTTTACTAGACATTTATTTCATTATACTATATATTCTCTGTTTAACAATAGGCTGTATTGAATTCTGTAGTCTATTGGAGCTAATATTTTACCAAGTTTTAGCATCGACTTTTATATTTACAGGGGAATATTATATATAACTGGCTTCTGCAGGGTGAAATTTCATGTACAGGGTGATTCAGTTGCCTTTGAATCAGAACTCTCCTAGCCCACTTTTACTAGACATTTATTTCATTATACTATATATTCTCTGTTTAACAATAGGCTGTATTAAATTATGTAGTCTATTGGAGCTAATATTTTACCAAGTTTTAGCATTGACTTTTATATTTACAGGGGAATATTATATATAACTGGCTTCTGCAGGGTGAAATTTCATGTACAGGGTGATTCAGTTGCCTTTGAATCATAACCCTCCTAGCCCACTTTTACGAGACATCTATTTAATTATATTATATATTCTCTGTTTAACAGTAGACTGTATTAAATTATGTAGTCTGGTGGAGCGAATATTTTATGAAGTTTTAACATCGAATGGGTAGCAACGCAAGGAGAAAATATTTTATTATGTTATATTTATAAGGGAATATTACATATAACTGGCTTCTGCAGGGTGAAATTTCATGTACGAGTTAACATAACTCAAACATGTAAAAGTATAAATGCATAAAATGCAGACAAATGTTGAGAAATATTTGAGTATAATTTAAATTTCTAGGTTAGTTATAATAATTTTATATGGAACAGGGTATGCTCGACAGTGGCGATTCAAAGGCAACTGACTCACCCTGTACATTCTACCAAATTTCCCCAAAACCTCAAAAGTCCAAGATTCCGAGCAGCGACGATCAACAAAAGCTCGGCCATTCTGCTGCCATCAAGGGGAGAGGACACACCTTAATCTCCAAGCTGACCATCTGTGACTGGGAGTCGCTGTTGAAAAGCCCTTCTCGGCGACAATTCGAAGCAGCTACAAAGGGGGGAAAAACAGTCGGAGGGTGACGTAACGTCAGCGAACAAAGTAGTAGGTGGCTACTGGCACGGCTTGCTTGGCCGGGGGTGGAAGTGGTGGAAGTGTTGTTCATGTGTCGTATCGAGTGGCAGAGTGCCGATGGAGGAGCGGCTGGGCTTCTCTCCGGTGGGCCGACTGCTCGCGGAGAGGGGGTGGTTGGGGTGGTTGGGAAGAGAGCGGGGCAGCTCACCGGGTGGAGAGGCGAACTCCGGAAGAGCCAGGAGAGGTAGCAACGGGAGCGAGAGAGGGTAGAAGGGTAAACGCGAGGGAGGGAAGAGAGGGCGAGAGGGTGGCAGGTTGGCCCGTTCGGATGGGGTGGCTCTGTCAGTGGTGGCGGTGGTTGGTGGTTGCAAAAGCAATGCCCTCAGTCACGGTGACCTGGTTACCTGGCCCATATCTGCTCTTGGCCCCCGACCACCCCTCTACCGCCGCCACCGCCCTTCCCTTCGCCCGACTCTACCCTAAATCCCGACAGAGCAACCCCCCCACCCCCCGCCGCCCTCCCCGCCGCGCACACCCACCAGCCGCGACCCTTCCCTCGCGCTTCCCCGACGACCCGCTGCCACCCTCTTTAACCTACTCCTGCAACCCGCCGCCGCCGCCGCCACCACCTCCGCCCAGCCAGTCCTGCTATTCCTGCGCTCGAGCAACCAGCCGAGCGATCCCGAACACCCCCGAGAGACCCAGAGAGTGTTGATGGGTGTGTGTGCATGTGTCGCCTCGGCAGCTGGCTGCAACCCCCTTAAACTTTTCCGCATCCAGCCGCCCCCCGAGTGTACCGCTCTCTCGGTGCGAGGCGGTGATTATCGACGCGTGCCATTTGGTTTTGGTTTCAAGATGTTTGCTTTTGTTGACTGAACACAACCGCACGTACAAGTGCGGCGGAATGCGTGCTTTCGAATGCAGGAAATTAGAATTTTTTTTATTCATTTTGTTGGGAATTCGGTGGATAAAGCGTTGGAGGATTCGGAACAGTTTTTGTTATTGGTCTTTGAAACTAATTGTTTTATTGTGGTCGATTTAAGTTTAGTTCACAGTAGTTTTTGAACACTATTTTCAGGAATTTTAGATTTTTTAATTAAAGAATTACAAATTAGATAGATGGATGGGTGTGATGAAATTATAAGAATTTTCAGTGAACTATCAAATTCTAAAAATGTGTAATTGAAAGAAACAAGAATTTCTAGCCCTGTCACGTTTTTCCAAGTAGTATAACATACAAAAACCAAGAATTTCGGTTTCTTTTTTGAATTTGTTTCTCTTATACTATAACAATTGGAGGGATTTCTTAGTGGAAAATGTTAAAGGGAACTTTGAAAAGTAATACGAAATATGAATAATAAAAAGAAAACTACACTCATTTTCGTGGAGAAAATAAAAAAACTGGGTGGTTTGGAGGAAAAAACGCGATAAGGTCTTTTCTAGAGTCGCATGGGCATTATCAGTTGAGTGTGAGTTGAGTTTAAATTAATGCAATTGTAGTTGATAAACGCGAGCGTGCCTGCAATACGAATCAGGCTTAATAGTAGTTTGGAAGAGGTCACTGCCAAGTTGGGAGCAGCACAAGCGGCAAAACAGGGATCCATTAAGCTTTTCTCATCCCAAGTCATTTATAAGTCATGCGCTCCGTTCAACCCCACAGCAAGAGCAAAGCAAAGCAAATTGACTAGTTTTCTGCCAACTACTCAATTACTTGAACCATCCTTCCATCGAACCTTCACCCTTCACTAAAGTTGCCACCGAAACTCTGAGAGAGAGAGAGTGTCGAAATGTACTTACTTTTAGAAATTCTAGTACTTTCACACATTGTTTCTCATCTCTAAAAAGAGATTTAAATTGCTTTAGTATTTTTAACTTTTTGCGGTATCGGCAAATTTGGAAAAACTTTAGAGATGCTTGTTACGAGACGAATTTCGCAGTTGCAAAATTCTTTGTTGTTCTAGTGTTTTTGGAAAAAATTTTCTTAGAATACAAAATATTTCTCTCCAAATAGAAATACCTTTTCTTGAACAGAAGAGTGTTCTTAAGAAAAAAGGAATTTCCTTGCAGGAGTGAGTTTTCTTTTTTATGAAAATTTATTCTAAAAGTGTTGGGTGTGCCAATTCTACTTTTAGCCACTATTGGTGTGCTTGTGGGGTTGTCACTTGAAACTAGAACTTTTCAAGACTGGCGTACATGTACTACCATCAAAGAAACATACATTTTGAAAAAATAAAGACGAAAACAAAAATTAAGTTTATAAATGTTATTATTAGTCGTGTACATTTACAAGTAGAGCCAGGAAAAATATTAGGAAATAAAAATTGTAAAACTAGTACTTTCAGCAAAATATCATTCCAATCATTTTGACTGATTACTGTTAAGGTAGCATTTCTAATAAAAACTTTTGTCTTGATTTGTATATTTTCAATTTCAAATTCATAAGAAATTGGCATTTTCCACCTCCTAGATCCTTTTAACAAACTTTAACGAGATAAGTTTGAATATATATTCTGATATTCCTATCATATTCTTTTACAATCCTATATTTTTGTATGCGGATCACAAAGTCCATGCTGTTATTCGAAATAAAAGTACATCATTTACACTTACTGGGCGTAAAAAACTCGAACAAAAAGATATTGTTTTTGATTATGCGGTTTTGTAAATGATTGAAGTTAATAAGAAAGCTTTAATAATAATCTTTTTGACTCATAAAAATGACAGCGAATTCGAAAGAAAAGCGTTTTAGTTTTAATTTCAGAAACATAGCCAATATTACGATTAAGATCCAATAATAACACGTAATCACAACATTTAATTATTTATCTAGTATTAAAATAATCTACTAAATATTTCTAATATTAGATTTCTCTGAATTCAACTGCAAATACACGACTGGCAACGCAAGGTAATAATTATGAATGCGACGGAAGATTGCAGGAATGATGAAGTTTGTACGAGAATGTCGAATGACTTCTCTCTTGGAGAGAGAGTGTGTGTCAGTTGGAATTGGAGAATTGATTGGAGAATCGCGTCCCAAGTGTAACGCTCGATTAATTGTCGATGCATTCAGTGTCCGTGGAGCGGCGTGTTTTTTGGTCGCTTTCCTGACCAATTTTTCCTCAATGACACTCTCGCTCGCTCGCTCGCGAGAGAGAGTCATCGAAGCTCTGCGGTAATGGTCGTGCTTGCGGCAGATTGTCGACCACGTGGTTTCGCCCTCGAGTGCGCAGCCCGACTAAGAACTGTTTGATGATACTTCGGCAACTACGTGATTCCTCTGATTGCGCTCACTGATTTTACTCATTGATGAGAGTCTGCAAATCATTCTTTCATTGTGATTGATGAATTAAATTATTCAAGCTGAGAATTCTAGTTTTGTGATTAATTCAACCATTTGCTGATCATTCTCATTTGCGATTGCGTTCGTTGCGAGGGAATATCTGAGTGCAAAGGGCTGAATAGAAAAAGTAAAGTATATAATTCGAATGGAGAAGCTTCGTCCTTTGGAAGTGGGTTAATAAACACTCATTTCTGTATCTCTTCTCTACTAATATTAAGGGCAAGGTTTGCCTGTCTGGCTGTAGGTTCGCGATAAACTCGAAAATGTCTGACCCAATTTTAATGCGATTTTCTCTCCTCTATAGAGTTATGATCCAGGTGAACTCAAGCTATAAAATATTGCAATATTATTGATGATATTTATTTTAAAAGCAATTTCAAAATTGCAAAATGAAAGGAAGGTCGACTATTTGTAGTTACACGATTTTTGCAATCTTCTTTATTTTCCTATCGACATAAACAGAAACATTTGTCTGTTGCGAGGATATTTATTTCCAACTATAGCACTTTTCAATCGATACAAAACTTTCATCATAATTTCAAAAAAAAAGTTGCAATTCGAAGGATTAGATTATGATTTTTGTATTTGATTGTGCTTTTTTTTAAATTGAACGAGCTATGAATTAAGCGAATTGGAACTCAAAATGTTACTTTTATTTTGTTGACACTGGCGGCGCTCCTGTGCTTTTTGTGTGCGTGCATTAGTTATGTTCCAGCTGGTTATGTGACACACACATCAATCAAGATTATGCTTTTTTATTGCTGCGTTAGAGATTTGTAGCAATATGTGTTTAGAAAGAGAATCATACAGTGTTGATGTATTAATGATTATTGGGAAACTATTCAAATAACATTCCAAATATATTTATTACATTACGAAGTGTCAAACCTGTCAAGTGCATAGCTTACAAACTACAGTAACGAGCTGTACATTAGCTACATTCAGCAAATGAGTGCTAATTACTACTAACAGATTACGAATAATTAAATTTAACACTCATACGTGGAAAATTGCCAAATACGTAGCTGAATAAGCTCTTAAATTAAAGGAGAATTTTTTGCAATTTTGGACCACCCAGTAACTGATAATTGGAACTTCCTTAGCAGATTTAATATTCAATTTATTTCAAATTCTGAAATAAACAATCCAGTTCGCAATAGTCTCTTTTGAAAAAATCGAATCTTTGTCCATCGTGAGCCTTACTCGCGGTTGATCTAATTTTGGATCGTCCAGTAATTGGTAATTAATACTTGCTTAGCAGTTTTCAAGTTTTCAGTTTATGAATTAATTAGTTTTCCAAATTCCGAAATAAACAATCCAGTTTGCAATAGTTTCTCTTGAAAAGATCGAATCTTTGTCCATCGTGAGCCTTAGTCGCGGATAGTCTAATTTTGGATCGTCCAGTAACTGGTAATTAATACTTGCTTAGCAGTTTTCAAGTTTTCAGTTTCTGAATTAATTAGTTTTCCAAATTCCGAAATAAACAATCCAGTTTGCAATAGTTTCTCTTGAAAAGATCGGACCCTTTTCCGTCGCGAGTTTCGTTCGCATTGATCGGGACTCGAAAGTACAATAGAATAATGCTCGGGCGCAAACTTGCTGAAACCTCCGCCGTCGAAATGCAGTCTCCCGTGGCATTAATTGATTCTGAGATTTTATTAACGGCGAGGTAGGTGTGTGCGTGGCGCATCGAAACGCCGAACCTCCAATATTGTTGCTCGCTCGGCCGATCCACGCGTCCCTCCAATTAGTCTCGCTCCAGAAAATGAGAGCGCGCTGCGTATTTCACGGACGAATATTTTCGGACTATGGGCCGCGCGCAGCCGCGCCGTCGCCGCGCCGCCGCCGCCGCCGATCATTTATAAGTATGCGCCGCGCGCATTTCATTACTCCGCACTCGCCAACGGAATTCGGTCAATGGAGCCGAAATAGTTCCAGCCGATCCTCCAGCCTTTCCGCAGTAATCCCTTCTCTTTCTTTTTTCAATTCTTCTAATTAACTATCTTTCCTAATAAAAAGGGCATCGTCTGTCTGGCTGTTTGAAAGTTCCTTGTAAACTCGAAAGCGTCTGAACTAATTCCAATGCGATTTTCTCTACTGCACAGAATTATGATTTAAGGGGGTACATACATTTGCAGGGCAAAAGCGAAGTACTGAAAAAGTATAATAAATGAAAAAATGTAATACAAATTTCTGTCATAAGCGCAACGAAGGGAAAAAAGGATAAACGCCTTATCGCAAAATGGGTTCGTTAAGCATTAATTGTAAGTGTTCAATATTAAACAGAAAACTATTTCATCTCTTTCAACTAACAATTGCCAAATGTACAATGCGTACAGCAAAACCAGTTTTTAAAAAACGTTCCTACATTTAAAGAAATTATTTTACTATCAGAAGAAATTTGTAACAAGAAATGTTTCAAGAACCTATTATTCATTAAATTAAGTTATTGTTAATTAATTTGATTATTTGGTGCTTGAAGGGAATTCGATCAATTGGAATCACAATAATTGGATTCGATCTTCTAGGTTTTCCGGACAAGCCTTTACTTTGTTCCATTGTTCTAATTGACTATTTTTGGTAATAAAAAGAGCAAAAGAAACCTGTCTGTCTGTGTATGACTTTTTCCACTGCACAAAGTCTTTAAAAAATTGCAATATTTATTACTTATTCAGGCTGGCTGAAAAATAACTTGAAAGTTTCAGAAAAAAATGTGAGGTTATGCTAAGATATTTGCAACAAAGATGATTGCAATAACTTATTATTACGCGAAGAACTTTAATGGAATATATTCAACTTTTGACCATCAATCAGTGAATGATAGTTCCCTTGAATTATTTAACTAACTTCGAAATGTTAATAAAAACTTCTTTATTTTGCTTAGCACTTCAAAGTAAGTTAAAATAATATTTATTTCAATTTAAGAAAATGAGAGATTCACATAATTCAATAATACTTTCAAGTTAATCGAATCTTTGTAACTCAAGTTTAAGTAATCCATATGATCTTTCCATGGTTCATCATTATGTATAACTTGTATAACTTGGCACGTGCACGTTTTATTACAAGATGAAAGGCAAGTAGGAAGCTACTTTGAACCTGATGTTGACTTTAGTAATGACCTTGATGTGCATTTTTGAAGGAAAAAAACCTTCACAGTACTTAAGCACACACATCAAGTTTTTAGTGAAATCTTGGCATCGTTTTCCAATGATATCCATGTATATTTTTGATACATTCGAAGGTTAGTTAAATAGTAGTTTTCTTGCTCTATATTTTTCATTGTTTTGTATTGTCATTTTGGTGGTAAATCCAACTAATTTACGTTTTTATACACCCTAATGTTTTTGTTAGGTATATCTATGTTGTAAATATGACTGTTTCGATTTTTTCTAATTAATATTCCTTATAATTTGCATTCTTTTCACTTAGGTACTAACCACTCATTTTCATTAACTCCCGTATATCTAAGTATAGCATGTATGAAACTTTGAAAGAAGCGACGAAGGAAGGAAGACAAATTTGTAAATTTCATCGCTCAAATTTAAATATTATAATAAAAGCCGTAAAAATTTCGCAGAAATGCCACTAATGAGTTCGAGTAATTTTCATCAAAGCTTGAAAACCAATCAATCCGACTACTTTGGTAGTTCCAGTACTAACATAACTGTATGATTAAAAAATCTGCTTGATTAGAACACACGGTAGTGAGTTTCCGTTGGGGTGTGAGTACGCTCGGGCGGCTGGTTAGAATTAGAGCGAGTACCGGAAGCACGTCGGCGACGTCAGAGAGATCAGGCGGGAAGATAAATAGGCGGCTCTCTCTTTCTCTCTCTGGCAGGCGAGCAAATGTCGTGAAGGCTGGCGGCGGTGAAAAGGGGCGTTTTCTAATAGCAAAGGGCGAACAGAGCGGTGTCAAGTAGCTTACGTGCGACGACGTTTGAAGCACACTATGCAGGGGTCGCTGCTCTCTTTCTCGGAAACTCTGAAAGGAAGCTGCAGCGCCCACCCCTTTTACGCCCACGCGCCACGCCGCTCTATTACACACATATGTGAGTAGATAGCGCGCGCGCGCGCGCGCTCGCGAGGAGAAGCAGTCTGCCCCAGGCAGACCAGTCTCACAATCAGCCGCCGGCAAATGTGTTTAAACAGAATGAAGCATTCGTGCTTCCTTCCACCCCTCTTTCTTTCTTTCCCTTTCTGTCTTCTTTCTCTCGCGCCCGCCACTTCCTTCGGGCGTATCTCTCAGCCGGCGCTTATCGCCCACGGCGCCCTACGTCACGAATAAAAGCTTTTTTACCCTTCTCATTCCACCCAATCACTGACTCTCGCTCGATTGGATAATCATTGCCGGAATAGTTTCGATCTTCGTTTTTTGGTACTTTCGCAAATAGCACACGTCTTAAAGATGTCTTCTTTGGGCAATTCTCATGTCTGCATGTTTTATGGCAGTCGTAGGAAGTTCTGAAGATGTTCTGTCGAAGACTTTTCAAACATGTCAATATTTTTGCAGTTTTAAAACGTTTCCGATACGTCATCTTTATATTTGTCTTTTTGCGATATTCTTAGAGTGTTGGAAAGACATTGGGAAAATGACATTTTAAGAACGTCTGAACTTTACATCGTTTGAACGTTTTAAAAATACCTTTAACTGTGGTTATTTGGTAATTGAACATTGTTTCAATAATATGGTATAATTCTCGAAATTAGTTGTCTTCCCTAAACCAACTAACATTGATTTTACCAAATTAACATTTTGAAATACTGCTTTTAGAATATTAATATAGTAATATTTGTATATTAAAAGTCCTGTCATTCACGTATTAAAGACGTATTTAAAATGATTTCGAAATGTCTTTTTGTAGTTTGATCAGGTGTTTTAGGTGTGTTAGAGATGTATTTGTAACGTCTATTATTTCTTCCGAAGTATTATGGACGCCATTAAAATGTTGAAATTTGTAAGATCGGACGTTTGTCAAACGTCCATCCCAAAAATGACGCGAAAATCCCTATCGCATGTTTTAAAGACATCTTCAAAATGTCATTATGCTATTTGGATTATTTCCTTGCTTTTTATTACTTGCAAAATATTTTTTGCCTGTTATTGGGTTTCAATAACTTTGGTCATTGGATAATCATTGGGAGAATAGTTTCTGTCTTTTTAGTGTTATGTATTTTTGAGAAAGACTATTAGTAACTTATCTACTTCAACATTAGAAATCGCTAAGTTTCCACCAAGTGAATATTGATTTGATGAATAATTTCTGCCTTCTTAGTGTTTTTGTTATCAAATATATAAAAGTAGTTTCAATAATTTAATAATTCTTCTGTGACTGCAATCTGACACTTTATTAATAATGTGTTCATCAGTTTCTTGTATAAGAATTTTTAAAATAATTAAACTGCAACATTTCACAAGTTCTGTTGTCGTAATTACGAATACGAAAACAATAGTAAATTATATACATTCGCAAGGATTGAATTTTGTTTGGAGAATTATAATGGTTTATTCAGTCGGTCAAGTGCATGAGAAGCGCGTTAAACGGTGGCTGCCACCGGAGAACTAAGTTTACCGAAGATCGGCAGTTGGCGGACTAATTATGCAATACTGGCCTTTCACAGCTGGCGAAGACAATTGTTGGGCAAAGTGGGAGGAAGAGCGAGGAACAAAGGAGGGGAAAGTGGGCCCGCGGGCGATACTTTGTGCTTTCCTCCTGGCAGCCGAGCAGTCTATTGCGAATTCGAGCCTCGCACTTTCACTCGCCACGTGAGCCGCATGAATTAGATACGACAGCAGCCTGCCGGCTTCTCTAACAATCAGTTACCACCGCCAAAGCGTATAATTAACGCTCCGATTAAACTTGCAATAGATTTTCGACCACCGCAGCCGCCGCCGCCGCCGGTAATTCCTGACCGCTGAAAACGTTCCCGCTGAGTTTGCCAAACGCTAATTCCGAGTTTCGACGGAGTTCAATGCTGAACGCAATAAAACTTTTGTACAGTGAAAAAAGGTATTCGCACTCCCAGATTTTCTCAACTAAATTTTCTTAAGGAAAAAACGTACTATTATCTTTTAGTTTTAAAAAATGTATTGTTTTTCAAAAAAACGCTCCTATATCGAAATCTACACCAGAAAAAATGGGTAGATTTTAACTTACTTTTTTCTCCACATTTATAAAATTGAACTTAGTGGAACTTTTTAATTGTATTATTATTTTCTCTTTTCTCTAACCAAACAAGTGATAGTCGAAATAGATTGAAAATGTAACACTAATTAGCCCTTTTAGTGCCGGAGGCCGATATATCGGCCCGCACCTTATAATAACAAAATGTTACACATTTACAATATCTAAATGTTTTCAATGAATATAGAAAAATTAGTGTCATTATTTTGTTTTCTATTTCGTCCTTAATACACTGCCTTTTTAATTATGTAAATATTGTTTTTTGTTTGGTTCTTATGAGCCTTTTCCCAAACTCTAAAGGGTCAATAATATGAAAATTGGATTACTAAAATATTAATATAAAAAGATTAGTAAGCATAATTTACAAGCTTAGATATTTTTTCTTACATACTTCTTCATATGCGTTTATATTAATTTATACTTTTGAATGCATATACTAAATAGTAGATTATACTCAAGCAAGATAATTCTCAGCTTCCTTATTGGCTCTCCCATCCACATCTTTATCACCGCAGACTCCGTTGCGTACTGCTGACTGCTCTTGACTTGGTTTTTAATTTATATTTAAATTTTTTAATTTATATTTACACTCAAGATGCTGTAATTATTCTGTAGGCTGCACAACTTAAAAAAAAAATACTTATAAAAAAACGCCACGATTAGTTGCCGGAGGCCGGTTTGCTTGAAGTCTCTTAACATTATTATTCGCTCGTGCGAGCTCGTTTATGATTTTACAGCCACTTACAACTCGTTAATTATAAGAAATGTTATTAAAAATTTGTTTTGATACGACATGAGTGTTCCCAATATTTGCAGCAGGAAAATGTATATTTTCAAAACTATTTTCTCATCATTATATTTTCTTAAACGTTACATGATTAACACTTTGAAATAAATCCCGAACAAGACAGTCTTCAATAATTATGAATATCACTGTCCTGTAAAGAGCTTATTAACAATACGACTGAAAAATGTCATCAAGAATTTGTTCTCATACAAAACGTGTGTTTCAAATATTTGTAGCAAGAAAATGTGTATTTTCAAAAGTAATTTTCTCATCATTATATTTTCTCCGAAATCATATAATTAACACTTTGAAATAAATCACGAACAAGACAGTCTTCAATAATTATGAATATCGCTGTCTTGTAACAAGATTATTAACAATACGACCGAGAAATGTCATCAAAAATTTGTGCTCATACAAAACATGTTTCAAATATTTTCAGCAGGAAAATGTATATTTTCAAAAGTAATTTTCTCATCATTATATTTTCTTCGAAGAACAAGACAGTCTTCAATAATTATGAATATCACTGTCTTGTAAAAAGTTTATTAACAATAGTATTGAGAAATGTCATCAAAAATTTGTTGCCATAGAAAACGTGTGTTTCAAATATTTGCAGCAGGAAAATGTATATTTTTGAAACTAATTTTCTCATCATTATATTTTCTTCAAAGTCATATAATTAACACTTTGAAATAAATCACGAACAAGACAGTCTTCAATAATTATGAATATCACTGCCGCGTAACAAGATTATTAACAATACTAGTGAGAACAAAGAGTCGTCAACCATAACACAGAACACATGCAACAGTCTGCTCCGGTTTGCTGCTTTGAAAGTCTCTTTGAAATTTGGATCCACCAAATACCAAGCGGATAAAAGCAATTAGGGGATAATGCCGGTTATATATGTACAAGGACTCGAATACGCCTGCTTTGACTTACTCCGAGCGGCTTATAAACAGATTTTGCGTGCGTGTGTGTGTATTAAATATGCGTCCAGCGTTAATTCTGAAAATTGAGCATTAGCGCGGCAAAGAGGATCGCCGGATTGTCGACGCGCGGCCAGACAATGCCAGCTTTGCCCGCCGCGCCGCGCTGCCCGCTGCCGTTCGAAAGTGATCCGGCGAGAACTGTGGACTGACAATTAGTCGCAGCCCTGAGCAGTCAGCTCGCAGACTGAAAGGGGAATTGGGCTCTGGGAAAACAGCCTGCGGCAACTACAATATACATAGAAAGTAGATGCTCTCATTACGGCACTCTGTGCTTCTCCCTCTCTTTCCCTCTCTCGTCGCTCTTAAATCATTGCAGCTTATTGTATATGTGTATAATGGGCCAATCGTTACCCAAATAGGACATAACCTCCAAAAGACGTCTCGTTTATGCGATTTTCATGGCTGCGCATCTTACGACATTCACAGGACGTTTTAAAGATGTTCCATCCAAGACGTTTCAAAGGTGACTATGTTTTTTCATTTTCAAAATGTCTTCGATATGTCTTTACATTTGTCTTTTTGCAGTATTCTTCGAGCGTCACAAAGACGTCGAGCAAAATGCGTTTCAATAATGTTTGAACGTTATATCTTTTGACCCTATTAAAATTGCCTTTAACATATGTATGGTTGTTTGGTAATTTCATGTTTTTCCAAATGTATATACAATTTTGAATTGCTTGTTTTCACCAAGCCAAGCGTTGATTTTACTGAATTAACATTTTGAAATACTGCTTTTAGAATGTATTATAGTAATGCGACACAACGTCACTCAGCTTAATTTGTCAATTCGTGCCTTCAATTTCTTAAAAATTTAAGTCCTATTAACTTTGTTACGCAAAAACAAAATGGTAAAAAATTCTGCAAAAGTTTGTAGGAATTCGTAGAATATCAATGAAATACGGTTTACTTAGTTTATTATAAGACTTTATAGAAACGCTACGCCGTTAAAATTACTAACGTGACTAACTAACGGGTTTTTGCTACGTCACACTTGTTAAAAGTGCCAAATTTGAAGTCCATTATCTCAGAAACGGCGTTGTGAAGTTCAATAAAATTTGCCCCGCAGTTGCAGAACGTTATAAACATGGTTCTATCAAAGCTTAAACAAAATCTATAGAAAACTACTTTTTGATAAAACTACCTTAACAGTTATTCATTGTTTCGAAACAAGTTCACTGTGAAACTGGTAGAATGGGAAACGCTAAAGAAAGACTCCATTAGACAGCTCCCTTAAAAGGGAACACTTAAAAGTCATGCAGGCCATTTGAGCCCTAAAAGAACCAGAGAGATCGTTGTCTGCCAACTACCCAATTGTTCGAGCGGTTCGATCCCTTCATGAAAATCATCCGAGCCAGTCTGGGAGTCATTCGCGTGGCACCCTCGCGCAAAGCGACGCCATCCTTCGCGAGATATATCTCCGATTCACTCGAGTGAGATTTCAGTCTGCGAATAACACGAAGCACATCATGACAAGTAGTATTCCTGCAACAAATACGTATCGATCGATAATACGTGTATCGATATCATCGGCCGGGTGGAAAGTCACGAGTCAGCGCGTGGCGATTTTTTTTTGGCTCTCTTTCCCGATGCCGGAAATGACGGGTGGCTCATACATAGAAGGATGAGAGGGTGCGAGCGGACGAGGGAGGAGAGTCGATTGGTTGGCAATTCTGGTGCGGAGGACGAATTTCCACAGGAGGATCCTGACAGGACGAAATAGAGGCTATTCCGTCACCGGATGAAAGCTCGGTGCGACGACGCCACCCACCTTCATCCCGGCGACCTCTAATGTTTGTCCTCGAGAGCGCGAGGCGAGCATCTTTTATCCTAACTTCTTCTCTGCCCGCCGCCACAGGAAGCCTCCGCCTCCTCCCTTCCTCCTCCTCGGCCTCCTCCCTTCCTCCTACGGCTGCTTTGTAGGTCGAGATCGGCGAATCCCAGCTGGAAGCTGGAAGCCTAGCTAGCCGACGACAAAAGTCCTCGACCCACCCCCATCACCATCCGACACTCGAATCAGCCTCGTGTTCCGTCGAGGAGCTGCTGCTACTACGTGGCGTTGCGAGTTTCAAGAATAATAAAAGGCCGCCGCGAAAATCCCCTCGTAATCCGCTGCGGAAGTCTTCGCAGAAATCCTTTATGGCTCTACCGAGGGAAAGAGTGAGCGCGAGTGTGTGAGAGAGAGAGAGGGAGAGAGAGTTATCCATCTCTGTTTGATTAGCTCCGCAGGAAATGAATTTTTCCCCGTGGCTCGCCTTAGACTTCGACTTCTACTTTTACACCCTGCAAAATTGCCCCTGAGAAGCTTGTGCCTCAACCAATTATTGCCGGCTGTTGATGATTCTCGTGGGAACGCGCGAGATTTTCTTATTGTGCTCTATCTTCCTTTCATCCCCTATTTAGACATACCGCGGATAGAAATGTATTTACTGGCGCATCTAGGATTTTTAGAAAGTATTTTTCTTGCAAGAGAATTCTTCTTTCTAAATAGAAATATATTTTCTTAAACAAGATGTTCTTAAGATGACAAAAATATAATTTACTTTTTTATAGTGACGAGAAAAATTAATTTGTGTTCTTCTAAGGAAAAAATTAATCTCCTTAGAGGAGACAATTTTGTTTTTCATGAACAAGTTTCATCCCAATTGGAAACAATATATGTATTTACTGGATATGTCTTTTGTTTAAACTAATAATTCTGAAAGATGAGAACTGCATTTACGCCACGATTTTTCGCTACCCAAGTCCATTTGATAGTTAAAATGAATAAAAAATTAGAACAGAACGAAACTGTATTTGAACAGTACGATTGAAATATAAATTTTGTTAGAGAAAACAGTGTTCGTTTTTAAGAAACTTTATACTAAAAGTAACAAGTGTGTTGATCCCTTTGTTTTATCCTGATATCTGTCGTCTATTTATTATGAAGATACATTATTAAACAAACTTGAGACCATTTGGTAGTACTTAGAGAAACGTTGGCAAAATCGTATTGAATCCCAAATTACATTTTGCTGGTATTCTTAAATGGAAAACTTGCGATTTTGGAAAACTTTGATTATAAGTTGCATGTATTTTTCAACGAGGAGAGATATCGTCTAAACGCGCACTTTTATGTTATTAACTCGATTCCTCGTGATTCCTAATTCTAGTCGAATACTATTTCATCATATATCTGCAAAAAAGTGATAATCCTTTTAATATCTCAATGTGTAATATTACAAATTTCACTTGAATATCCAAAAGTTGATTAAAGAATATAATGAAATTCTTCATTCTTATCATACAAGCAGTAACGGTATTTATTTCTCAAAATTACAACATTATCATTTAGGTATGAATTATGGATATCGAAAAATAGGAAAAAGAGTGTTAAGACTCTTATCTCTCAAAATTACAGTGTTATCATTCAGATATGAATTATGATTACAGGAAAATAGGTGAAAACGAGTGCTGATATTTTTACCTCGCAAAATGATAATATTAGCATTTGAGATGGGAATTCTAGATATCCGAAAAGAGGGGAAAAGGGATGCAGGAAAGAAGATGTTGATGCGCTTTGCAGAAACGCCTATTACCAATAAGAGGGTGGTAAGGAGCGGAAGGTATTTCGATAAGCGCGAGAACTCTCGACGATGCAATTACGTTAACTGTATTTTCGTGGCTGTAATAGGCTTGTCTCGGGATTTTCGAGTGCTCGTCGCCACTAGATGGGTATTACATCGATTATTGGATATCGCGCGAGTCCTCCCTCTCTCCTACTTCCGGCGAAAATAAGCTCATTTTCGCGCGCGCCAACCGCCCGATATCTTAAAACGATTTAGCGCGCGCCCCCATCTTGCATCCAATAAACACTCTTTTAAGAATTTCGTTATTTCTTATTATTAATACAAGTACTTGTTCAGGCGGATCAGTCGGCCAAATCTAGTCGAGCAATTCATTCGAATTCATCGTCGCTTTGTTGGATTCGTGTGTAACACACAGATTGTAAAAAATTATAAATCTACAGGGTAATTAAATTTCTTTTAAATTAATGCTGTTATATAATATTATATATTGCATATAATATTAAAGATATAGATTTGAAAAACTATTTTTGAATAATTAAAACTACCCTGGGCACTAGTGATTCTAATAGAATCACCTTGTATGTGTATATAATTTACAGGTATGCTTGAATTAGTTTTATGAAAAACACGATTTAATCTAAAAACATATGAAAACCAGAAAAACAATACAATCGTACAATCGTATTGTGATAATGATGTACAGAAAGATCGTATTATTCAATTGACCTCAAATTTTCACCACGTATTATAAATGTTTAAAGGAGAACCTGTTTTGACTTTCAAATGTTCGTGAGAGACATTAGAGACATTAGGATCACAAATTCCTTAATCACCTTCGAAAGTTGTTTTCAGTAATTTCACACATCGAAATAAATCAACTTATAACAGAACTGGCTTGCTTCTTCATTACACACAGAAACCATCAACCAACTTTCATAATTCATAATTCTTTTCAAATTTAACAACAGGTTTAGCTTGCCTTTTCAGGCGTGATGCTAGATTATAATTCAACACAGAAATAGGATTACTACAAAGAAACTATTATCAAAAATTCATCTCTATGCTAGGTCACAGTAATTCTAGAGCTTTAATGGCCTTCGACAGTGACATTCACTAATTCCACACATGGAAATAAGTCAATTTACAACAGGATTTCCTAGTTTTTTCAGATGGGATGCTAAATTATAATTCAACAAAAGAAGTAGAATTACTACAAAGAAACTATTAATATCCAAAATTCGCCTCTATGACCTTAATGACCTTCGAAAGTGACATTCGCTAATTCCACACATGGAAATAAGTTAATTTACAACAGGATTTCCAAGTTTTTTCAGGCGGGATGTAAAATTACAATTCAACAAAAGAAGTAAGATTACTCCAAAGAAACTATTGATATCCAAAATTCGTCTCTACGACCTTAATGACCTTTGAAAGTGACATTCGCTAAAATTCCACACATGGAAATAAGACAATTTACAACAGGATTAGCTCTCTTTCTCAGGCGAGATGCTAGGTTATAATTCAACAAAACAGGTAAAATTACTACAAAGAAACTATTAACATCCAAAATTTCTCTCTACGACCTTAACGACCTTCGAAAGTGACATTCGCTAATTCCACACATAGAAATATGTCAATTTACAACAGGATTTCCTAGTTTTTTCAGGTGGGATGTAAAATTACAATTCAACAAAAGGAGTAGGATTACTCGAAAGAAACTATTAATATCCAAAATTCGTCTCTACGACCTTAACGACCTTCGAAAGTGACATTCACTAATTCCACACATGGAAATAAGTCAATTTACAAGAGGACTGGCTTGCTTTTTCAGACGGGCTACTTTCTGAAGGGAGCGTCGAGCCGGGGCATAATCTCCAGGGCACTTTGCGAAGAGTTACGAGCGGAGTAGCGATCGAAGATGCAAATATAGCTGGGAGTTGGTAGCCGGGTGATGGTGGCAGCGGACGGGGTTGGGGTTGGGGTTGGGCGAAGAAGGGCGAGTGGTGGGAGGGATCGAGAAGGATGAATCGTGGCGAAGTGAGGCCTCGTGGACATATGCGGATAGGTAAATGGCGCGAGATGAATGATGGCTCGCAGGGCCTTGCCCATTTTCGTTTCTTCCTTCCTTCCTTCCTTCCTTCCTTCGGAGTTCACCCACCGGCGGCCGCGCACTCCCTTCAACCCGTCGATTTTCATCCGAGAAAAACCTCCCCTTATCCTCTCTCTCTCTCTTTCACTCACACACACACACTCTTGCTCGCTCGCTCTCTTTCCCTTTTTCATTCTCTCGCTCTGTCAGGCAACGTCGCCCAACGCCAAAATATAAATCGTCCTCGCTACGAATTGTCAGTTTCTCCCCTTGGAGTCCTCCTTCGAAGAGAGAGGGACTCTGAGTAATTGCCGGAAGACTGGGCCGCCCAGTCTCCGCCGATAAGGCCATTAGGCCAGACCTCATTGGCACGCTTCTCTTCTTCTCTCTCACTTTGTCTCTCTTATTCTCTCGTATTCTCTCTTTTACTCTCCTCTCTCTCTCTTTGAGGGGTGTTGGCATCGCTTCTGAATGACGCGATTTTAATCGAATCGATTTTTTCGGCCTCCGCTTGTCACTCGAGTGTTCGTCGTCTTGGAGAAAATAACAAAGGTTCGGCTCAATGCACATTTACGACGTTTTGTTGCCAGAATAATATCGAACGTTAAAAAATCAACGTAGGATTTTTCCTTGATTTTTCGTGCTTCTTGGAAAGTTTGTTAATTAAACATTTCTTAAAGTTTAATGTCTTCATTATTATTTAATGTCTCCATTACAAGCGACAAAATTAGAAAAACGTAATAAAAATTGTTTTGAGTAACTTCGGGTTTTTAAACATAAATTAGTTTGAAGGAGCAATTTTAATCAAACTGCCTTTTTTGGTTTAACGTTGACAGTCAAGTCTTTGTTGCTTTGGAGAAAATAACAAAGGTTAGGTTCAACACACTTTCATGATTTTCTGTCGTCAAAACAACATTGTGGATGCAAAAACAAAATAGTGTAGGATTCGGAGAACTTTTAGTTGATATTTCGTGTTTCTTGAAAAATGCTTCGCCCTAACTAAAACTTTCTTAAAGCTTAATGTCTTTATTATAGTTTTAGTATCTCCATTACCGGCAACCAAACTTGCTACGTTGTCCACAAAGTTTTCTACTCTTACTAAAAATCTTTTAAAGCAACTATTGCGAGCAACAATAGTTGCTGCATGTTCTTTATATATTTTATCTTGTCGTAGAAAATAACAAAGGTTGTACTCAACAAACATTTACAATTTTCTGTCATGAAAACAACATCGTAGATGCAAATAACACCGAAGTATTAACGAAGTACTTCCGGTTGATATTTCCTGTTTGGCGGAAAGTTTCCAGTTCTAATTAAACATTTCTTGGAGCTCTTTAATGATTCTATTACCAGTGAGAAATGTTGCTGCCTTGTTCATATATTTCATCGTGTTGGAGAAAATAACAGAGGTTATGCTCAACCCACATTTACGATCTCCTGTCCTTCCGGGAAAACAACATTGTAGATGCAAACACCATAAGAGGATCAACGAAAGACTTTCTGCTGATATTTCGCGTTCCTGCGACAGTTCTTAGTTCTACAAGAACTATTTTATCAGCGACAAAACTTGCTACATTTTTCATCTATTTTTAATCTTGCAGGAGAAAATCACAAAATTTCAGTTGAATTTCTTATAATATTATAATATTATAAGATTTCTTATAATATTATAATATTATAAGATTTCTTATAATATTATAGGATATTATAAGAAATATTATTTCAAAATAGATTCGCACGAATTTTCAAGCACAATATGACCCAATATTTTATTAGATTATTTAATTATTAGATTGCCCAACTATTATGACCATAAAGTTATTCTATCAATTGATAAAAATCAAAGACTTTTCAATAGATTGAATGATTTTTCTCAACAAGAAGAGTGATCGAAATTCATGTTAGAGAAAATTCGAATGATACTCGCACGGCCATTAAATTTCAAAGATATCGTTCAACTCGAAAGAGTAAAGAAATCCATTAAGGATCAGTCAGTGCTTCGCAATGATTAAGTGATCGCGCTCGCTCTCTCTATCTCAGGGTAGGAAGAAAGATGGTGGGAAAAATGACTTTTCTCGGTAAATACGTTCACCCATTAAACTCTGCCATTAGTCCATTAATAAAAGCGTTAATGAATTCGAACGGCGGAGCGTTGGTTGAGGCTATGATGATGAAATACGAAACTCGGCTGGAGATGGTGCGGCCGGCGCGGCGCGGCGCGGCGCACACGGATGCAGCGCAGGGTGTATTCGTGTCGATCCAGGCAGATGCTGTTCGCGGAATTAGAGAGGCAAATGTTTCGCGGAACTTTGCCGGAAGCTCCCGGAGACTTCAAAAAGCGCGTGAAACTCCGCTCGTCTCCCTGTGTGTGTGTGTGTGTCCCGCGCTGTTTACGCTTTGTATGGAAGTGTGTGTGTGTGTGGGTGAGCGTGAGAGAAGGTTGGTGTGTTGTGAATGCAGATGCGCCGCGGCGGAAATTGAATATCGCCTCGTAAAATAGCAGGCTGCCGGGGCTGACGACCGCATAAACCACTACGCGCCGAGTCCGATAATTATGGCCCAGGAAATTTCCACCAAATTTCGACTTTCCATCCTTCATTTACATGCCACCGAGAGAGCACCACCCCCGCTTTTCCACTTTGCACTAGCAATTTTTCACTCTGTTCGATGCTTCTTCGACAGCATCCGCGGGTTCCCCGTTGGCGCTGATGTTGTGCGTCAAATGTGTTTATTTCTTTTACCAATCGATTTTTCTAATAGATTCTCTGATTCAAAATTAATTGTGTTGGATAGCTAATATTTTATGGTCATCGTCATAAAGTCGAGTTTTCTCGCTTTTCCTGCAGTGACATGGCAATTCACTGATTCTGAAATAAAGGTTATGTTTGTCTCATTTAGATTCTCCTTATTCTTCAGTCCATCGAATCACAATATACAAAATAACATTTCGATAAAAATACAGGAATGATGTATTTTTGTTTTTAATTTCGCGGGAAAAAAATGTTTTCCCTGGTTATTTACTTCCAAAAAAACCAAAAAAGTGTATGGTTTGATCGATTTTTAGCACAGATTATTTGGCAAATCGTGAATGAATAGAGAAGAAACAAAATCAGAAAAGGGGTTAACATTACATTACAGTAAAAAAGGGTACGAAAAATAATCCAGCGATTATTATTTTGATGTGTTATTTATTCCATATTAAATCAACAAGTAGCCAATATTAAAGCAACGAGCGAATTGAATAAATTTTCATACATAAAGTTATCATTCAAGTAACCTTGAATAAAATCAGGATAAGCCACACACGTATGCCTCACTCACACATTATTATGAAGGAACCTAAACTAAAATGATATTAAGCATATAATTATCGAATTACCTGAATTCAATAAATATAGAACAAAATAGAAGATTTCGAAAACTTTAATTGACAACCTGAATACAACAGACTCATGCAAAAATATTTTAGAACATTTAAAAGATTGTGAAATATTCCCATAAATATATATGTAAAAATAAATGTATCATTGTACTTCGCACCTCTTTCTTCGAGATCAGAATGTAGAACCTCATCGGTGTGTCAATGTGTTCACACTTTTAAAGGATTGAAAGTTAAAAATATTGCAACAAATATAAATGTAAAAATAAATGTATAATATATGTTGCTAATAATCCAGTTTCGGGTGCGACAATGAACCATTAATAAAAAAAGAGAATATCAGCTGTTGATTTTGCGAATTAGTGTCAAAACCGAGGTGAAAAGTTCGTCAATCTCCAAACAACTACCATATCGAGGATATCGAAGACGTATCGATACTCTAATGGCTCGCCATTTTACAAGGACGCGGGTTCAAAAAAAACCCTGGCGCTATAAATAACTCGGTGGAAATAATCGGATTGGTGGAGTTGCTCGAGGGTGGCGCGGCGGGGCCGGGCAGAAAAAGCGAGTTCGCCGAATATTTGGGCGGCAAGTGGTTGTGTATAAATAACGCGTCGCGGCCAGGCGTCCATTTGCATGGAATTCCGTTTTTAGTCGCGGATGGAAGGACGGAACGAGCGGAGGAGGAATCGGCGCGAAGGGAAGGGTGACGTTAAACGGCCCGTAAATCCTTCGCTCCCGCCCTCGAATTATTCACGCTGCCCGCATTCGTACGCCTCACCTTACGCCAACAGCTACACACACTGTCGCCGCTCCTCTAACTCTCCACCAATCAGAAATATCTCCGACATTTTTCGTAACATGATCAGCAAAACTTCTACTTGACACATTCCCAACCTGGGTGAGCATGGATCTTTCGGAGTACAGATTTTGTACTCTATTTTTTTTCGAATTTACCCTGTTGGAAATCAAATTTTTTTGTAAATTTATTTTCTTAAGCTGTCACTGAAAAAGTGTATCTCAAAAATTAAATGTGGAAGGAATGTTTTGGCTAATTTTTCAAAAAATGACCGCGTAGTTGATGCGATTAATCATTCTATTGCAACTATTACGTCTGCAAATTGCAATTATTATTTCGTGAATATGTAAGAAAGTTACCCCAAACAGCTACAGGAGAATCACAAATGAATTTATCTATAAATATATACATATTTTTTGATAAATAAGCATTTTACGTCATTTCATGTTAAGTTGCATTGGTTTGTGCTCAAGTATTATTAGATATATGCGATAAAAATCTTCCATTAGATGTTTTCTTGTTGTCGAAGAACTTCAGTTGCAAGAAGGTTTGATATGCACAAGTGTGACATTGCAGTGCAAAACGTGTATGTGCTAAGTTTTAAAAACACAAAATTTCATGTTGACAATGAGGATCGAAAAAATAATTTAAGCATAAATCGACTATTCATTGATTTAGAAATGTATAATTGTTGACATATGCCACGCTCAACAATAAGCGAATAATCCTGACGAATAAATTGAAATTTTAATAAAGAATGAATTAATTAGAACCTTTAAGAAACTCGGAATAACATTGTAACGTTGATATGCTGACAGCTACCTCCTGTTGCCGCTGCCACAGCTCTGCACCAATCAGAAATGTCGCTTAACTTTTTAGCAACAAAATCTGCAAAACGTTTACTTGCAAGCTGTCGTGTTGACAATGAATATAAAGAAAATATAAATATCTAGATAAGTATTACCTCCTTTTCGAAAATAATTCCAGCATAAATTGACTATTCGTCGATTTAGAATTTTGTATTTATCAAATCTTTGACAGGCAAAAACCATAACACAATTAGTAGATAATACAAAAATTAATAGCAGTTAAAAACACTTGTAAAACTCGTCAATCTATAGACAAAACTCCATTCGAAACAAAACATAACCTCAAATAGAGCTTCCTCGTGATAAACTCAACTTGAATACGTGCAAGCTTTTTCCTGGTACAAAAACGATTTAATAAAATGTATAAAAATTAATTACACGGCGTAGCGTAAAGGTTAAGTCAGACTACAACGTCGAAGTTTACGTTAAAGAGAAAATCATGCCAGGAATCAGTTCAAGTGGAAGATAACAATTGGACAGGCGCGGCTTTGAGAGGTTTGAGTGGGCAGTTGGCGGTGGCTTGCGGAAGACGTTGGAGCGGATTAAGCATTAAGCGGAATAAAAAAAAAGAAGAAGAAGGGAGAGAGGCGTAAGCTTAAGCCGAGAGCGCGCCGAGTTTAATGGGTGTCGGAGGAATCAACGACACTCTTGCGATGGTTGGTCCAAGCCTGAAAGCAGAGTTAGAGCGGCGGGCGGAGATTGTGTAGCTTTTTACGAGAAAGCCTGGCTGTACTTGAGGCTTGTACTCAACCGCACTCGTGCTTTCTGTCCTCGAGGAATGTGCGCGCTGCCGTTGTCAGCACTCCACGCCAGCTTATTCCGCACTGTTTACTACCGGGTGGTCCAGTATTAAGGGCAGCCACATCGTAATTGGGAAAAATTAAACGATAAGAACCTCGACTGTTTACACCTCTTGATGGATTCTGTTAGAAAAAGCGGTCAAGAGCCCGCCGGGCCACGCATTACGCTACAGTTTCGTACTTTCCAACGCAAAGAAAGTGTCAGTTTTTTTTATTACAATTCTGTGGAAAGCATAGTCCGTAAAACCTTGTAGAATGGAGGACTGTTTTTCTAAATCTTCGCAAAACTAACTGTTATAATTTTACTTGAAAGTACTAAACACTATTTTTTTACATTATTTCAAAGTTTTAATTAAAAGAATTGCACAATTAGAAACCTTATTTCGTCGACCTCGTGAAAGCCCATTTTATTGTACCTACTCTTACCTTCTTAAAATATATAATGCTCATCAAATTTTATATTATGCCTAATTTTGATCATTTTGCGGAAGATAAAAAAATTGTAAGGCTGTTTGTTTCAACGAACACTATTTATAAGTATCGTTAAACAAATGAAAAATGATAACTAATCATAACCTTAGCATATTGCTTCACTAAACTTGCAACAACCACAACAATACAGAACAAAGAGCGCATTGTTGACTACTCGAGCATTCAAATGAAATAACACTTAAACAAGTAATCAATTAAATCACTCATGCAGAGTGACATATTGCATTTTTCAGAGCGGAAGGACAGAGTGGACAAATTGCATGGCAGAATTATTGCATCACTTGTATTCCTTACTGACCCTCGCAATTGATTTCCGTTATGCATTTGCATAACGCGATGTTCTAATGACTTACACAATTTTGTACTTCAATAATTGCATAATTCGATCGAATGTAAAATTTATCGCTAGAGAATCGCGCTTTAATTTTTAAGTGATTGATGTAAGAGATTGTTTGATGACTTATACAATTTTATACTTTAATAATTGTATAATTCGATCGCATGTAAAATTTATCGCTGGAGAATCGTGCTTTAATTTTTAAGTGATTGATGTAAGAGATTGTTTGATGACTTATACAATTTTCTACTTTAATAATTGTATAATTCGATCGCATGTAAAGTTTATCGCTGGCGAATCGTGCTTTAATTTTTAAGTCATAGATATAAGAGATTGTTTAATGACTTACACACTTTTGTACTTTAATAATTGCGTAATTTGATCGAATATAAAATTTATCGCTAGAGAATCATTCTTTAATTTTTAAGTCGTGGATATAACAGATTGTTTAATGACTCATACAATTTTATGCTTTAATAATTATTATTCGATCGAATGTAAAATTTATCGCTGGAGAATCATGCTTTAATCTTTAAGTGATGGATGTAAGAGATTGTTTAATGACTTACACAATTTTGTACTTTAATAATTGCATAATTCGATCGAATGTAAAATTTATCGCTGGACAATCGTCCTTTAATTTTTAAGTGATGGATTTAAGAGACTATTTAATGACTCATACAACTTTATGCTTTAATAATTATAATTCGATCGAGTGTAAAGTTTGTACTCGACGAATTGGGCTTGAATTTTTTTCTTAAGCGGTGAACGGAAAGGATTGGGACGATCGACATAAACTATGGCAAGTGGTAGTACACGTGTACAGGACAAAGAGGCGAGGAGGCGATTTGGCAGGATTCTTATCGACGCGGCGGTGTCCCTGCCAAGCGAGTGTGGTTTTATTCGGCTGTTTTATGCGCTTACCGACCAATTCATAAAAGTAACCGAGGATTTACGAGAATGATACCGAGAAGAGTCGGGTGGGTTACACTCGGCCAAGCGGCCAGGTATTCCTCTTCTTCGTCCTTTTCACTAGCAATGATTCCCAGCTGTAACTGCCCAACTACTTCACTTAACTGCCAAACTTAACACGAACTGTTAATCCGCGCTTGGATGACAGCCTTGCTTTTTCCACACAATTAGGACCAAATCAAGATATTAACTTATTTGTGTTCGCTTTTCTTGTGGTGTATAAAATAGTTGGGTTCTATGCGCATTTTTCTTGGGTCGGCAGAACAACAAGATAGATGTAAAAAGACATTGGAAGATCAGCAAAGAACCTTTAAATAAAAACTTTTAGTTCAAACTACAAATTCCTTAAACCTTTGACTGCTAAGTAGTCTATCTCAATAACTATCACTGGGCCTCAATACTTTTTCACGCAATATCAATCTGTTCGGCGTGTATTAAATTATAATATGGTACTGAATCCAATTACTGTTACTTTATTCACTTCAAAATCAAAATTTTTTCATTTTTTTATTTTGAATGTATATTGTTTATTCATCAATGCTAAAGTTTTAAAATACCATAATTTGATAAGTATAATGTGTGTATTTGCATATTGAACATTGAAAAATTGCAAATAAGTCTCTGTACAAATATCTATACAAATTTAAAATAAGTATTCTATATATAAACAAAAACAATCGAAGCCATTTTTTTAAACCATTTTTTAAACCATTCAGTCAAAACCATTTTTCGTATATTTTCCCAAAACTAATTACTTTACAGTGGCCACTCCAATTTTATTTGAAAATATTCACTAAACACTGCATTCGCCAATAATTTTCTATTTTTAAACAAAAAGATTACAAAATTGGAGGGAAGCCATATTGACTAATGCCTGCAACCCTCCTTTAATGCGTGATTCAACAAACTCTAGGCCGCTTCTTTGGTACAAAGAAAAAAGTGGTGGAACAATGTATTAGAGATTCGAAGGCGGAAGTTGAGGGAGATGCAGCAAGGCAGTGGAAAGGAAGGAGGATTGGCCTGGGGTGGTAAATAACGCATGGGGAGTGGAAGCGGAGGAGTAGAGGACTATCAATCAGAGCGGCGAGAGGCTAACACGGCCAGTGTAGGAAGGAATAAAGAAGGTGATGGACGAACGAGCGCCAGCATCGTTCGATCTCCCTTCCCTTCCCTTCCCTTTCCTTTCCTTTCCTTCCGCTGGAACGTCGCCCCCGGCACACCTACACCTTCCTGTCAAACCCTCCAACCAACTATCCTTGACGACTAGCAACGTGTCGATCTTCCCCTCGTCATAAGCGTCTCCCAGAGAGCCTCCGACGACCCAGCCGGTGACACCACTCGGAAATTAGGCCTGCGAGTTGCGCGCACGCACACACACACACACACACATACACTAGACTTTATTTCTCGCTACACGTGTTCGTGTGCTCTCGGCAAACTTGTAGAGTTAATTGTGTCTGGCCGCCTCTCGTCCAGGGATTTCCTTCTAGCAAGCTATAAAGGGTGGTCGACCTCGCGTGACCATCTTGGATGTCGAGCTTGATTCTCGTGATAGAGACAAGGCTAGGTGATAATAGTATTTCTTTCCGAGTGGTAAATATTATAAGGGAAACGACTTTTGAAGTTGTACCTTTCGGGAATTCAAGGTCGTCGAAGCTTTTTGAATGGGTTCCATATTTTGGAAATGAGATTTTGAAATTTGGAAAAATATTACATGGAGAAAAATGTATTCTATTTTGACAAATAAGATTTTCAAATTGTACTGTACGTGGTATTTTTCCTGACCAAGTTTCTACAATACAATGGAAAAGGCAAAAGCATTCTTTCAAAGAATGACAAAGACAAATTTGTAATTGTCATGGTAACATGAGGATACTAATATCGATATTTTAGAGATCTTACAATCAAAAAAATATGACAGTGACAAAATTTATTGTGTATCACCAAATAACGTTTTTCTTTCCTATTTTCATTTTTAAGTTATCCTATATCTTATATTATTTTTCCCTGAACAAGCTTCTGTAGTAAAACGGACAAGATGATGTTCTTTCAAGGGTTGAAGAACAAAAATTTCTAACCTTTATGGTAACACGAGGATACTAATATCGATATTTTAGAGATCTTACAATCAAAAAAATATGGCAGTGACAAAATTTATTGTATATCACCAAATAAGGATTTTCTTTCCTATTTTCATTTTTAAGTTATCCTATATCTTATATTATTTTTCCCTGGGCAGGTTTCTGTAGTAAAACGCACAAGATGATGATGTTCTTTGGAGGGTCGAAGGACAAAAGTTTCTAATTTTTACGGTAACACGGGGGAATAGCCATGACCATATGGCTCGCGAAGGACTCCCAAGACAGCCCTTGTATTGTCTCCCCTACAACCCATCCCCCCAAACGACCCATCCCAACCTTACTATCCTCACTGTCATCTTCTCCTCACTCTAGCTGGACGGTGAATCACGCCGTACTTATACCACTCTACTTGTCACAATGTCATATTAATCCGATGATTTCCGAGAATTCCACACGACGATTTCTAATTAAGGTAGTTGGCATGCCAAATTATTAAATACTTCAAACATAAGAAACAATTATTTCACTGATGCTCCTTGGAGAAAACTTTTAGTTAAGTTTTTGTACTTTGAACCTTTAAACATATTTCTAAATATATTACATATTTCTTGGTGCTAATAATTCTAATGATTAAAACGGAGATTAAAGTTGTTACCATGCTGTGTGCTGTTGAAATGACAAACATAGGAAATTTTTGTTTTTAGCTAAGTTTGCACACTTTATAATAGAAATTGGGTGTCGCGGAAATAATAGCATCGCTACATCTTTAGTTCCATTGAAAATAACATTTTTTCGCTGCTAGATTTCATTTAGAAAATGGTTAATAATTAGTAGTTGCTTTCCTATTGAAATTTGAAGATCTACTTTGATGTTAAAATTAAAAATATGCCATCTAGTTAATAATCTCTTCTATGCGTCATACAAATTTCAAACAATTTCTAGAAAAGTGGAATAGCGTAACAATTATGCATTGTCATTCCTCCGCGCATAAACAAATTATTCTTAAACTGTTCACTTCCCCCAAAAACTACAAAATTATTTATTACTCAAACTTTCGACTCAAAACCCTCGCTACATTCATCTTATTGGACCGCCATAACTCAAAATGATTTCTTAACACCTACAATATATCCCTCAAAACAAATCATTACTAATCAATCGAATGTCTCCGTAACCTTCAAAAAGTACAAAATCATTTAACTCGCATACTTTTAACTGGAAATCCTTCTTGTTGGGATGTCGACATCGGAACAGATCTTCGGGCGGAATATAATTTTAAAGCGGAGCAGGCCAAGCGCCACGAGGGTGATAAATTGGCCGCGAAAAACTCGATCGGGACAGGAGAAATAATCGATGATCGAAATTGGTCGGTTGGGGTGAATCAAAGAGAGAGAGAGAGAAGGATGGCTGGAGAAGGGAAGGGGAAGGAGGGTGGATTTTGGGGCGGTGGCGGTGGCGTCTGCGAGGGTAAGGGCACCAGTAAGGATAAGGGGTGGTTCGTATATCGTATTAAAACTTTTCCTCTTTCTACTTTATTTCGCCGTATTGATCGACAGACTTTCCTGCTTGCTGCACGGCCGCATGGGAGGCCGCCGCCGCCGCCGCCGCGGCCGACATTGTTTACGAGCCGCGTCCCGGCGATACCTATCTGCCCGCACCCATACGCATCCGCACGCCCAAACTCTTTCCAATCATTTCCAGCGCAATTCCGACACACAGCCACATCCTAATCTCTCTAACAACAGTTTATGTCAGCGCCATCCCACTTTCGCCGTCAATTCTTTTGTTTAAACTGATTCCCCTGCGTTTTAACGCTTTGACTGCTTTTTGGAAATGTCTATCAGCTTGTCAAATGATGATACTTCATTTCTTTGTTCTTGAGAGAAGGAATATATATTTTTCGTAATTGTTTTGTAATAATTACGATTTTTACGATTACGATTCTTTAGTCTCAATTCTATAATCATTTTCAATGCAATTTTAACAAAATGGTAATCTGTGTAACAACGGTTTATGTCAGCGGCATCCGAGTTTTGCGGTCTAAGACAGATCCGTCAATTCTTTTGTTTAAAGTGATTCCTCTGCGCTTTAACGCTTTGACTCCTTTTTGGAAATGTGTATCTGCTTGTCAAATGATAATACTTCCATTCTTTGTTCTTGAAAGAAGGAATATATTTTTCGTAATTATTTTGTAATAATTACGATTTTTATTGCGAAAGATTTGTTCTAAAGAATATGCTTGTACGTGTTCCAACGAATTTTCTGTTCCTCTCAGATTTATAATCATTTTCAGTGCATTTTGACATATAACAAAATGCTAATCTCTGTAACAACAGTTTATGTCAGCGCTATCCCACTTTCGCCGCTCAGCACAGATCAGTCAATTCTTTTGTTTAAACTGGTTCCTCTGCATTTTAACGCTTCGACGGGCGACTCCCTTTTGGAAATGTCTATCTGCTTGTCAAATGATAATACTTCATTTCTTTGTTCTTGAAAAAAGGAATATATTTTCCATAATTATTTTGTAATAATTACGATTTTTACGATTACGATTTTTTAGTCGTATTCCAAAGAATTTTTTGCTCCTCTCAATTCTATAATTATTTTCAGCGCAATTTTAACATATAACAAAATGGTAGTCCGTGTAACAACAGTTTATGTCAGCGAAGACAGATCCGTCAATTCTTTTGTTTAAATTGATTAATCTACGTTTTAACGCTTCAATGGGAGACTACTTTTAGAAAATCTTTATCTGTTTGTCAAACGATACTATTTAATTTCTTTATTCCGAAAGAAGGACCACATTTTTCATTTTATGTCAAGTTTAAATAATTGCGATTTTTATTGCGAAAGTTTATTTATTTTTATTAACACGCCCACACGTGATGCACGCATTCAAAGTATGTTTCGCTCCGCCTGGATTTCCAATCATTTTCAGTGAAATTTTGACAGACAACAAAATGGTAATCTGCGTAACAATAGTTTATGTCAGCGGCGTCCCACTTTGCGGCACAAAATGATCAGCAATGCAATATTCCTTTTAATCAATGGGCGTCCACACGAAAAACTTTCGCGTCAACGTTGAAATAATTTATATTCGCTTCAATATAATATCTGCTCACTCAATGTGACCTACGACACTCAAAAGTTCGAAATCCCCTGCTTTATGCCAATCAAGCTCTTTCGATTTGTTTATTTATTTATTCACATCTGCAATAAATTCCTGCAAGATCTGTTGTTGTTTTATTTATGTATGTATACTTAATACACAGTGTGTAAACTGTGGTGTGTCATTAATTCAAACTAATAATTCCATTTGTTAACTATATTTAATGAAGAATGAAAGACGAATTCAATCGTATCCTAAAATGTTCAGATACGTGTGTGTGTACACTGTTTTTTTTCGATTACAAATCAGTTGAGAATGACAAATTGTAAAAGCATAGTATTCCCAATTTGTTACTATAACTAACAAAAAGAGTGGCTGCACATTTTTTGTTTTTTTATACAAGTATCTTAGCCTCCGGAATGTGTAATTTAAATTAATGATACGTAAATATGTTCACCGTGATTAAAGGTGGTTTATTAAAATGTAACAGGTAATCTGTGAAATTACCAAATCGATTTCGATGGAATAATCAATTTTAATTAACTTTGATGGAGTTTGCTGCAATGTGTAATGTAATTCTTGAAGTAGTTTTTAGGCTACTTAACATTATTACTTCAGGTGTGATAGCTTTAAAATATTTGTAATAAATAAATAAGTGTAAATATTGTGTTCCAAAGTGTTCCAAAAGTATTATAATAATACAACAATTATAAAATGTAAATATAATTTTCGCAACAAATATTGTCGTAATACCCAATTATTCCTTAAATTAAGCTATTATTAACGTATACGCGAAATGTCATTTTAATAAAGTCGGCTGGAACAGTTAATTAATGTGTAAACAGATTGTTTAACATATAACCGATAATCTCGAAAACAACCGGATGTATTTCAGTATAACTTTCACAGCTGTATTCCTTGAAGTTCCAAGAGCGTGATAGGTTATGTATGATCAGGTTACGTCAATTAGGAGGTGAACAACGATGAGAAATATTGTACGACACGACAGACTGGTGTGCGAACTGGTGCAAAATGAGGAACGCGAAGGAAAGGAAATGAAGAGCAAAGCGAACGTTTGCCAATCTCGATCGAGCACGATCGTTCATCTTGATCAGATAGTTATTTCAGCTTCACGCTACGAGGAGTACATCTTCAAACGCTTAAAGGATGGTTAAAGACCAAGACCGCTCGAATTGCTTCACTTTCAACGAAAAGGCAATCTGATCGTGAGTGGATACCGTATGATTTATATCGGCGTGCTCCAGTATGGCGTGATCAACATATATTCAACAAATTATTTGAAATATATTGGAAACTATATTACACTTTTTCGAATTATGTAATTTGAGGTGAAGAAATAATAATTGTACATGTCTGCATTTCAAATATAGCGGCGGGTCTATGATTTTGTCTGCTTCTACCTTACAATCTTACAATGATTTCTATTGAAAAATAAAATATTTTTTAACAGTAACTGTACCGATTGTTTTATATATGGCTATTTCTACAATATACAGTCAAGTGAACAATTATGAAATAAAGGTTACATTTTTCCGATTCGAATATTGCTAATCATTAATTTAATACGATCAAAATGTACAACGTAACATTTGGATAATAATAATAGAATTAGAAATTTACGTTTTTATCTTCAACAAGAACCAAAGAAACAAGTGTATTACGGAATGAACGTTCAAAATCGGTCTATTGATCGCGCGTTGGTACAGTTTTTGTTAAAGAGAATCATTGTTAGCGTGATAATTTATTTACTTTTTTATGGTTGCAGCTGGTACTTTCAGGTTGTTCTATATTATTTTCTATTGTCGTTTCACATTACATATAAGGAAAGTAATCAGTAGTGCGTGCTTTTTCATTCAAGCTACCCGAAAAGCTTGATATATCACAAACAACTTACAAAAAACGAAATATAAAAATGTTTCGAGCAACACTTATTGTTATAGGATTATAATTCAAATTATAAGTGGAAGCATATCAAAATTGTCAGTAGTGCATAACACTGTACTTTCATAAATCGAACTAATTCCAAAAATTCGACATATCATACAGCATTTACAAAAAGCAAAATATTAAAATGTTTGAAGCCACATTTATCGTAACAGAACTAGTAAAATTCTAATGATTGGGGAATGCTAGAGTATTAAAATTTGTGTTGTATGTTCTTTCGCAAATCGAACTAATTCCAAAAATTCGACATGTAACAAACCACTTGCAAAAAGCAAAATATGAAAACGTTTAGACCAACATTCATCGTTACCGGATTGTACTTCTAATTGCAAATAGAAAAATATCAAATTTTGCGTAATGCTGTATGATCTTTCACAAATCAAGCTAATCCAAAAATTTGACATATCACAAACCACTCGCAGAAAGCAAAATATAAAAACGTTTGAAGCCACATTTATCGTAACAGAAGTAGTAAAATTCTAATGATTGGCAAATGCTAGAGTATTAAAATTTGTGTTGTATGTTCTTTCACAAATCAAGCTAATCCAAAAATTCGACATATCACAAACCACTTGCAGAAGGCAAACTATGAGAACGTTTAGAGCAACACTTGTACTAACAGAACTATTAAAACTCTAATGACAAGTGGTAGAGTATCAAAATTTCAGCTAGTGTCGTTCGCACGACACGCACTTGTGCCTGCGAGGACACTCGACACTATTTTCGAGGGTGTGGACAGGTTTTTTCCTCTCGCGCCATTAACTCGCATATCAGAAGGACTCATTGACTGCAGCGCGCACTTAGACTCGCACTCTTTCTCTCTCTCTCTCTCTCTCTCTCTCTCAGTCGCACTCGAAGTTAAATGACACCCTAAGAGTGCTCTACGAAATGTATGAAACTTACGTTTCAAGTGGAGTGGAGAGTGCGCCACGCAGTACTGCCAGTACTGGCGATGGTCTCACTTAAAGTAGTTGTCGTACATTTTTTCGAAAATTTTTCCAAATTCAGACTTCATCTATTTAGAAGTTGGAAAGTGGCAGAAACCTGTCACGATTCAAAGAAAATTCTTCGTCCCAAACGAAGTTTTAGTACGCATCGTTTATATTAAACATCTGCTAATGACAGTCTATAAAAAAAAGTACTCACACATCAACTATTTTGGAATAAATTATCATAAAGAAGAAACCTCTCTTCTCTAAACAGAAATACATTTTCCAGACCAGAAAAATATCTTTCTCAATAAATATCTTTACCGTCAACAATTTCCCTTTTAAACAAATTGATTCTAAAAACACTAGATCCACAAATTCCCTTTTTATCCATTATACATTTCCACGAATCTCCAACAGTGTCATTTGGCGTTTCGCTCGTACTCTGCTCACACGCAGTAGTGCAAGCCAGTCTGCGAGGCGGTCGGTCGTGGCAGTGCTTGACTCGCGCTACTTGAAAGCGATCGGAAAGAAGAGAAGCGAGGGTTTCGTTCTCCTGCGAGTGAAATTAGGCGTCGACGATTGCCGAGATGGCTCTGAAATGGCTCGTAGATGCCGCACGAAGTCCGGGCCAATGGGACGTGATTCAGGATGGGTAATAAGGGCGGGGGCGAGCGAGAGAGAGAGAGAGAAAGAGGGGAGAGGAAGTAAGAGAGAGGAGATTCGTTGAAGAGACGCGTGGCTGTCGGCCGTCCGATTTAGGCAGAGTTTCTTTCCTTCCGAATCGAAGCCACCAAACCGAAGGATGCCTCACCCTCTGATATTGATCCGTATTCCATCCGCACGGAACTGCTCCGCCAACGCCTTTCCCCTCGGCAGCCCTCCTCTAACCAGCCCGGCCCACAAGCTAACCCGAGGGAAAGCTCCCTCTCCCTCTTCCACCCTCTCACCCTCTTCCACCCTCTCTCTCCTCTTCTCTTTCATACACACGCGTTTCTCTTTCTCGATCGAGCTACCCCAGCAGCCACCTTTCCACTCGCTCGCTTTCCTCCCAATTTTCCTCCTCTTCCAGAGCAACGCACCCTTCGCCCGCTCTCTCCCTCTCCCCAAGTATCCTGTTTTCCTCACCGGGAAGATGACGATACTCCGAGCCCGTAAATCACTGAGCCAGGAATTATTGGACAATTACAGGGATGATGATGATTTTGTAGCTGCTAGTCAGTTTATCGCTGCCAATTGGAGATGTCGAAGTCAACTTCGATCATTAATATCTGCTGGTCGGAAGGTTAGGCGCGAATAACGAGAGGATTGGCGAGGACTTGAGAAACGCAATTGCGAAATAAAATCAAATGCCTTCCGTTATTCCTGGCCGGAAGGGAGGAATTTCTGGTGCTCTCGAGGCGAGCGTATCGCGTGTCCGCTTCACCGTGAACGCTTCATTTCCCAAACAGATTTGAAACTTGATCGATCTTCCGGGGAATTCCGCTTCCGATTGGGGGGATTTAAAAAATGCTGGACATTGCTCGCTGCAACATCGAGCGCGAATGAGTGCGCGTAGAATTGGCAAGCGAGCAAAAGCTGTATGATATATCCGTGATGTTCTTGATGAAATTAAATTTTATCCCGATCGCTCTTGCTGTCCCCTCGTAATTTTCGGTATATGGGTCACCTCCGCTTTCCACCCCCGCTTTCCACCCCCGTGCAACCCCGCGCAACCCCGCCGCGCCTCGCCTCGCCTCGCTCAGGCGTGCGCCCCGTCAAATCGATCGGCATCGCCACGGGGTTGTGTAACGCGGCTCGATTCTCGATTTTCGACCAGCGTAATTACTCGCCCGCCAGCCGATCGACTTTTACCCTCGAACGCTGATATTCATTGTGGCAGGTGTGAATTGCCAGATTCCCTATTTCCGATTTTCCCCATCGAATAAAACTGGGTAACAACAGTGTTCGGAGTTAGATGGTTTTAGTAGAATGCTGTAAAAAGTCGAAAATTGATTGTTTGGTTGTTATAGCAATCTTGGGACGACATGTGACTAAGAAAATTTTGGGGCAGTCATTAATGAAAGCCAAATGATAGAATTACGAGCACTAAAGGATTGGCTTAGTCATATATGATTAAGAATGTCGTAATTGTTAAACAAATTAGTTTTTTCCTTTAAAACATTCCCCTAAAACCGCCCAACTTCAACAAATTTTATTTATTTTTATTTCGATTCTTTTTCGTTGTCAATTTGATTTTTGTGGGCTAAGACCGTTTCATACATTGAGACACTTCAAGGATTGACTGACTGCGTAGAAGGGAGCCAATCAACTGAAATTTGATGAATCATTGTATTATCATCGCAAATACAGAGGGTAAGATTGTCTAAATCACCCTACCGTTCACATTAAGCCATATTACTCAGAAATGGAGAATCATTGCTTTATGTTCTTTATGTCTTAATAAACGGCAGTATTTCTCCTTTCTTATACATTTTTGTATAATTTTAATGCATAATGATTAGCCTGAAAATGATTGATTTTCAGTCTGGAGCAACATGAAATATATCATTCTTATTTTTAGGGATAAAACACTAAATAGTTTAGTATTTTCAATCAAAGCATTAACCTCAATAACTTAAATAAAACAATATTTTTTCAAAGGAAGTCATTGACTAACTCATAAAACTGGGTTAAAATGTTTTATTATCATAAATGTCTATTTTGGAGATCTAAATGTAACCGTATTATAACTATTACCAGTTTTATAAAGCATTATTATTTACCTTATCGTTTTTCTCAATCGGATTTTTGGAAATAGTCATATTTCCCTTACCATTTCTACTGTTCGACTACAAAATCTGTCAAAAATAGCATCAATACAACGACTTCTCAGTTAACATTAATAATAACTCTATTTTTTGCAGCAAATGTTTAAAGACAATTGAAATATCACTGCTATACTCTGAACGCCTAAACTAATTCAATCAAAAACCAGGTGACAGTAAATTTTTTTCGGTACGCCATTTAGGAGCAATTGCGATTTTTGCAATCTCACCCTGTGTGTACAAAGTTCCAAAAAAATCGGTGGGCTAAGAGCGGCTCCAAAATTGGTTACAAGATTTTGATCAAGACAGAGCTATCACGCTAAGTAAAACCGTGTAATAATAATAAAAAGATGCGAGCCTAGTCTTACAGGAGTGAAAGAGAGGATGATAGAGCGAGCGAGAGAAGGAGAAAGTCGTTCCACTTTTTTCTGTGCAGAAGAGGCGGTGGGGTGGGTGGGGGGTGGGGGGGTTGCGCTCTTTTGCCGGCTATAATTTGTCTCGCTGTGTCAACCGGAGCTTAAAAGGTCTGGGTGTAGGTTTATGGCGGCGTTATCTAGGGCAAATACCGCCTCGGACAATATTTACTTTCCTTATCCAATTTTTTCCCCCCACCCTCGACCACCGCCGCGCCGCCTCTCGCCGCCTAATTACCGGAGCGTAAAAACTTGTCGAGGGACATCGTAAAAAGTGTCATTTCTTTCGCCGCCGCCGCCGCCGCCGCCCCGTTTTTAAGGGTTGCTGTTTAAATCGAAGCAGCCAATCCATCATCCCCGAATCGATCACGCCACTGATCCACCCTGTATATTCCTGTCCGTTTAGGGATTCCTCGAGGGTTCGATGCACTTCGAGCGGAGTTCCAACGGCGGAAAGAATTCAATTGGAGTCGGGGCATCTTTCCCGAGGGCGAAGTGTAACCCGAGCGCCGCCACCGCCGCCACCGACGCCGCCGTCTAAACAACCGAATGAAATTGCGTCGACGGAGAGCCATCCAATCGGTAGTTGCGGTGATGCGGTGCGCCGTTTACGGCAATTTCCAGCCTTTTTTCTGACGCTCTCGATGCCGAGGACAAAGGGAATTGGTGTTGTCTCGGTGTGCGGGACTTCTGCTATAAAAGGGGGGAGGGGGAGGGGCTTGCAGCAGCACCTTCCTCTCCCGTTACAGGCTGAAGGGCCGAAGAGCGTGTTACTCGATAGCGGCCGTTTTCGAACGTCATTAAAAGGCTGTAAGAATTTTTAGGGTCCCCTTGGATCGCATTGCTAACAGTGGAAACCACCCTTCGTCCTTTCTATATCTCGAATACAACCCCTCCCCCTCCCCCTCCCCCCTTTTTTTATGCCACTGTCGAATGGGCGCGACGGGATCTTTCAACGAGCAGACGGCGCATATTACAGGCAGTCAATTAAATCAGACAAAGTGATTCGTAATTTTTTTTTGAATACTTATAAATGTAAATATATGTCAAGTAGAATTGATTGGGAGTTGGAATTGTTTCGAACTTTCTGATAATAGCCAAGCAACAAATAGTTTGTTGTTATTGGAACTTTAAGCAAGTTTAAATGTGACTTTTCGATTTTTTTTTAATGGTTAAGAAATATTTTACTTTTCTATGTTTTATAGGTATGTTTGTATACATCATATACAACTTCATCATTTGTAAAAGTTGTTATATGTTAAAGTCTAGAAAAGAGCTGCAGCAACCCGGAATATATATGACTTTCAAATTTCCTCTCCCATGGTTCTCACAATAACTTCTACTGAAGTCATTAGAAAGTGCAAAACAAGATTTTTCTTAATATGCATGAACATGGTTATCGCGGGAACTAGAAAAAGTTGAATATTTCAAGTTTTGCCATTTTAAGAGCAGTTTTATGTACTAAATAATAATAAATATGATGTTATTCTTCAACTTGTCGTCGTTTTGTCAAAAAATCATGGTTTGAAGAGAGAAATTTCGAAAGTTGCATACATCATCTTTACATAACGATTTGTAAAAAATCATGAAAGTTCTGTATACAAATATATCTACAAAATATAACAGAAATAAGTTGCTCCTTAATTATAAAAAAATCCAAAAGGTTACTGAAGGAAAAAACGGTATAGCACGACAAGCACTTTAACAGGTTTAGTTTACGAGAGAAGTGACGATCGCTGTAAGAAGCAGAGAACAAGGAGATGCTGAAGCGGTTACATCGGAGTAAAGATGAAAATTCATGGTACCTGAAGAGCTCGACTGACACGTTAGCATAAGTGGGTGTCTCCGCATTATGAGGATACTTACACTTGGAGCACAAAATTTTACGGTTATCTTCAACATTTTGAAAAATATAAAAAATAGCTTTGTTTTAATCTATGAAAAACTCAAAAATAGCTTTTGGACCCTTGAAAATAACTACACTTTTATAGCTATTTTTGAGCTTAGAAGACAGTGGTTTCGTTAAAAACTAAAATTTTGAGAATTAAACCCATTGGGCAGTAGTTTTAAGAATCTACTTTCGGGCAAAAATTGTTTCTTCTGTGTCAAATAAGAATTGTTTGATCTACAATAGATACCGTAAATCATGCTTAGTAAAAAAACGTCTATACATCCATGACAATAATTTTGTAATTATGACCAATGGATTAATGAAATTAATTCATAACGTACATTAAATCGTGTAGTTGTACATATATTTTACAAGCTTGAAACAAAAAACATTTTTTATATTCTATCTTTTTATATTTAAAATGTTAAAGTTAACCCTTCATTTTAGTACTCCGGGTGTATGTATCCCTGTTTTGTATGTAACCGTTTTGCGATAAGACGTTTATCTTTTCTTGGAGGACCAAAAGTATAGTCATTTGAGGATGAAATGAGTTTGAGCCATTTTGAGTTTAAAATGGTGCCGTTTCGTTAAAAATTGAAATTTCCAGAAAAACAAATTATTTCATCTCTTTGAGATAAAAATTGCCAGACGTACAATGGGAACCGCAAACCGAGTTTTATAAAAAGTGTTTATACATTCATAGCCACAACTTTGTAACTATGACAGTTAAAATAATGAAATTAGATCACAATATTATTTAAATCATGCATTTATACATATATTTTTCCGCTTATGACAAAAATTGTCATTATACTTTTTAAAAATATTGATATTCACAGTTCGTTTTTGTCCTGCAAATGTATGTGGGACCTTAAGTGTAGATAGGTTTGCAGCTACACGTACGAGGGCCTTTCTCAATGGTCGTCACCGAGCACGCCACTGACATGAATAATGAGCCTCCCATTCAACAGGAGCTTGAATCATCCAGGGAAAGTGGACCAAGAGAAAGAGCGAGAGCCAGCGGGCTATTATGCAATTTCTGTATTCAGCTTCTTCCTGTTGCGCCCTACAACCTCGATTCTTGGCTAATTCTTTCGGTACAACCTCTTATCAGTCGAGATTCCCGCGAATATTGCCAAGAACCGTTTTTCTACACTGGCTAACCGGCACAGCAAGCTTTATTCGCGTGGGATTTCCTCTCCAGGTTGACAGTAATTGGATTTTTCAATTTTATACACCGACTAACTGTTTTACACAGAGTGTCAGACCTGTCAGGTCGAAGACTGTGCATATTTTTTGTACAAGTTGGTAAACCGATGTAAAATACTTCTCCCAAAAATTTGGCTGTAATAATCAACTATAGATATTTTTTAAAAATCATTGAATAGTGGAATTTTACTTATTCGACGACGCCGAAGAAGAAAAATCCAAAATTGGTTACAATAAGCACTAGAAAATTTCATTAACTTTCAAACCCTGCATCATTTCTCAATTTTGGTTTCAAATTATAAAATCGTTTGACCTTTACATTGGTCACTTTCAAATCAGTATGAATATCTCTTTTGTTTGTTAGAATTTTTTAATCAAAATGTATGATAATATAGCAAATGAACCTAATATATCTCTTTATAGAGGAAACTTCGGTTTTGATATCACGTGTGGAGTAAACAAGAAAAAATCCCGAATTACCCTTTGTTTCCTCACTGCCTTTAAATCACTGGGCAATAAATTACAAATTACACGGTTCTCGCCTGTGAAATATGGAATTTTCCAAAATTACTCATTAAATTTCCATATTTCACATACAGGAACTGGGAAATTCATTATCCGTATCAGCTTGCTGTTTCGCAGGACTAAATAATGAAACACAAAGTCAGCAGAAGCCTTAAGAATTGATTCGATGAAAGTACACTATTGGATATATTCTTAGTGTTCTATTAATCATTTATTATCGCATCTACAACTTGGTTATTAGCGACATCTATAATACATTTATTTCTACATTTATATTGGAATAAATCTCTTTATATTCTAACTGATTTTGTTCTGGTAAATTTGGCATGACAAATTCTATAATCAACACAGTAACGTATAAACAAAATTAATACACAAATTGTTCTCCGACATTAAAGAAAATGGTTCCATTATTTGTAGAATTATTAAGTATGCCAACAAATTCATGAGTCACTTTAACTTTCTTTGTGATTCTCTTGTTCAAAAACCACTGCGTCGACAAAAGATGAACAGAACGGGATGTGTGCACTTGCAAGGATGACCATCAAGTTTACGAGAAAATAATATCACACACGAAAGACCAAGAAATCCGAAAAGTTAGGAGTTTCAGAATCCGCAGAATATTTCTGAGGGTGAATTGTTTGCGCTTGAATTGAACTCGGTTTCGCTAGCTTTGATGTTGATGCGTACTCGAAAGCCTTTGCGGTCGGCGAACTTTCAGTTGGAGCGAGTTTCACCGAGAGAATGTCAGACTTCCGGAGCAAACAGTTAATTTAAATTCGATTTGGCAAGCATTGATCTTCCCATTACGATCGCGTCTGCCAAGATTGATATCCGCGGCATCTATGAAATCTAATCTCTTATATCTCATCTCTGAAATTCTCGCATCTCTGAAATATCTCGATCTATGAAACTCAATTACGAGAAAACTATATCACAAATGCAAGAACACAGAATTTGTCAAGTTTCCGAATTGCAAAATTAGAAAGTATTTCCAAGGGAAATTGTGTATACTTGAATTGCACTTGACTTTGCGAGCACTGACATTCGTGTGAACTACAATTCCGATAAAAACTTCAGTTCGAACGGATTTTATCGAGAGACTTCAGGAGCAAACAGTTAATTTGAATTCGATTTGGCAAGCATTGATCTTCCCATTACGATCGCGTCTGCCAAGATTGATATCCGCGGCATCTATCTCGATCTATGAAACTCAATTACGAGGAAACTATATCACAAATGCAAGAACACGGAATTTGTCAAGTGTTGAAATTTCAAAATTAGAAAGCATTTTCAAGGGAAATTGTGTATACTTGAATTGCACTTGACTTTGCGAGCACTGACATTCGTGCGAACTACAATTCCGATAAAAATTTCAGTTCGAACGGATTTTATCGAGAGACTTCAGGAGCAAACAGTTAATTTGAATTCGATTTGGCAAGCATTGATCTTCCCATTACGATCGCGTCTGCCAAGATTGATATCCGCGGCATTTATCTCGATCTATGAAACTCAATTACGAGGAAACTATATCACGAATGCAAGAACGCGGAATTTGTCAAGTTTTAGAATTTCAAAATTAGAAAGTATTTTCAAGGGAAATTGTGTATACTTGAATTGCACTTGACTTTGCGAGCACTGACATTCGTGTGAACTACAATTCCGATAAAAATTTCAGTTCGAACGGATTTTATCGAGAGACTTCCGGAGCAAACAGTTAATTTGAATTCGATTTGGCAAGCATTGATCTTCCCATTACGATCGCGTCTGCCAAGATTGATATCCGCGGCATCTATCTCGATCTGTGAAACTCAATTACGAGGAAACTATATCACAAATGCAAGAACGCGGAATTTGTCAAGTTTCAGAATTGCAAAATTAGAAAGTATTTTCAAGGGAAATTGTGTATACTTGAATTGCACTTGACTTTGCGAGCACTGACATTCGTGCGAACTACAATTCCGATAAAAATTTCAGTTCGAACGGATTTTATCGAGAGACTTCTGGAGCAAACAGTTAATTTAAATTCGATTCGAGAAGCATTCATCTTGCAGAATGCATATGACTATGTCGATGTACAAATGTGTGCGTATCGGAATAGAGAGGAGAATTTGAAGGGTTTTCCCTCAAAGATACGGAATAAATCGTCGCAAAATAAGATGCTGCATATGTTTAGATTCACTTTCTCCAGCAGGATATTTAAATAATATAGTATAATATTGTACATATATACTGTATTCAAATTCATGAGAAGCATATACATATAAGTGCAGGGAGATTCATTTACCTTTGAATTTCTACTGTCAAATATATGCTTCTACGATAACTATAAATGATCTAATCGTTATAATTCTGCACCCATATTTCTCAACGTTTTTTCTGGGCCACTTATATTGCAAACACAATATCTGTCTACAAAACAATCCAACTCTTCCCTTTCGGAGTAAGTCGTGGCAAAGTAAGAATTTCATCAAAAGATTTAAATACCTGAATTTAAGTACGATTCATTAAATATTCATGGTGCAATTACTGTGCCACCTATTAAGATTGATATCTACAAATTTATATCTATTTCGATGTGTGTACTTAAGTATGTGTGTGTTGCATAAACGGAAAGAGTCGAGAAGTTTTTCTAGCGCCCACTAGAAAGATATGGAAGAAACTGTCGCAAAATAAAATGCTGCGAGTAGTTATTAAATCATGCGTTCTAGCAGATTATTTTGTAATAAAGAATACAATATATTATTATATGTACATATCAAGCAGAAGAATATTCGAATTATAAATAAGTACAGGGTGATTCATTTACTTTTAAACTACCACTGTCAAATACACATGTCGGATAATTATAAACAATGTAGTAATTTTAATTATACTTATATCTTTGCCAATCTTTATCTGCATCCTATACATTATACACAGTATTCTACATACATACGGTACGTTTCAACGTATATAATAAAGTAAAATATTTCCTTCAAATTGTAGCTCTCCATTCGGAGTAAGTCATGGTAAAGAAAAATACTGCGTGATCTTAGTAAATCATGCTGTTCAGCAGTTTATTTCGTAATAAAAGATACAGTATAATATTATATGTACATACCAAGCAGACAAATATTCGAAATATAAATAAGCACAGGATGATTCATTTACTTTTAAATTACCACTGCTGATTGTACATGCAGGATAATCATAAATGATGTAGTAATTTTAATTATTCACGCATCTTTTCCAGCCTTTATCTGTATTCTATACATTATATATAGTATTATATGGTATGCTTTAATGCATGTAATAACGTAAAATATTTTCTTTAACTTGCAGCTCACCATTCGGAGTAAGTCGTGGAAAAGTAAAATGTTGCGTATGCTTATTAAATCGGGCTACATTATAATAAATAATATGCTGTAACATTATGTACATACATAATGTATATAGCATAGTATAGAAATATATTCTTCAACGGAAATAGTTGATTCAAATTCGATTTGGAAAGCATTCATCTTGCGATTACTGTGACGCCTGTTAAGATTGACATCTGCCAAATGCATATATCTGTCTCGATGAATGTGAGTGTATGTGTGAGTTCCATAAAAGAAAAGAGTCCAGGAGTTTTCCCAGCCCCCATTAGAAAGATACGGAATAAATCGTTGCAAAATAGAATGCTGCGTATAATTAAAATTACTATATTATTATTGATGACTCCATACATATAATATTATACTGTATTTTTTATTACAAAGTAATTTGTTGGAAAGCATAATTTATTAATTATACACGCATAATGTAGATAACATAATATAGAAATATATTCTTCAGCGGAAATAGTTGATTCAAATTCGATTTGGAAGGCATTCATCTTGCGATTACTGTGACGCCTGTTAAGATTGATATCTGCCAAATGCATACATCTATCTCGAATTGTGTAGAACTGGCATGTGTGTGTGTGTGTGGGTGGGTGCGTGTGTTGGAAAAGGGATGAGAGATCCGAGGGGTTTTCCCGGCGTCCGCTGGAAAGATACGGTCCAGCGGGTACTCTGTATTCGCCGATATTTCAGCGCGGCTCTCGCCCTCCTAACTCGAGGTATCGATTCCGAAAGTTTCGGTGGCTGGGAAAGGCTGGGAGAGTCTCCACACACGTGCCGCCGCCGTCGCCGTCGCCGTCGCCGTCGCCCGCGTGCAGCATTACGCTGGATAAAGTTACGAGCCAGCCGGCACACTCCTCCCAAAGTGCAAACGAGTGAAGTGTCGACACTGTGTGTATGTGTGTGTGTGTGTGTGTGTGTCGACGGCACTCGCCTTACTTGTCAACTTCGCCGTGCCGCTCCGCAGCGAATCTGAAAAGAAGCCCTCGCCACCGAATTGAGAAGATCACCAGGGAAAAGCGTCTGCCGATTTTCAAAAGACCAACTGCCTAGATTTCAAGCCGACGCCTTCTATTTCGGTCTTGCGAAGTTCTATTTGGGACAGCTGACGTATTGAACATTTGCGGAATTGTTTGAAGATTTTCGTGATGCTTAGAAGAGATTAGTTATTAAACATTCGTAAAGTTTGGAGCTTCAAGCAAAAACTGAAATTCTACAATTCTGAAAATATACTAGTTTTTTAAAAAAATGGTTGTAATTTTTTGCCTGAAATACGAATCCAAAGTAGTAGCATAGAAGTTCGAATGAAAATGTACTATTAAAATATTACTTCGTTTGTATTTCTAGTTTTTTGTCTCCTGGTCTGTCCCACTTTACTACTAAACAAAATATTTTAAGAAATGTGAACCGGCTTCAAAAATGGGTCACACAAAAACGCGCCAAAAAGTACGAAACAATTTCTTAACTTCTACATTTTTTAAATCAATTATAAAAATCCATGTTAGTAGTCAAAAGAATTCCACAACTATCAGATTCCAGTAAAATTTCGCTTTTAAACTCCAAATTGAAATACAAATTTGTTACAATCCATCAAGCATTTCTTAAAGTACATTTCAAATAAAAATCACCCAAAATAACAGAGAATTCTAAAAATAAAACTGAATAAGAATTAATCGTGCTAAGATTTAATACGAGCCAACAAATAAGGAAAGTTCAAAGCGCAGCAACAAGAGGAGGACTAGAACTTGCGACGGGGTGCTTAAGTAACAATCGAGAGCGAGGGCGCCTAATGTTGCGGTGGAGGGCGCCTCGCTCCAATACAAACAAGTTCGTTCGGGCGACTTGCTCCCCGGCGGACAATGGAAACTTGGGAATTATAAGGGAATTAAGGAGGAGGCGGCGCTGGCGTCGCATGTAGACTGACCCGATGCGCGCCGCCCCCGAGACGCTCTCAACTCTATCGGAACAAGGATTATCAGCTTTTGATCCTCTCCGATAGTCGCTCGAGCGTGCAGACGCTTTGCTCGCTCGGCGCGCCGCCATAAGGAGAAATGATCTTCGCCGAAAATCTAAACTACGAAGCAGATGGGCCGTGATAGCAAGATAGAGTTGGAAGTAAACAGAGATAGCGAGAGATGGCGAGGGAGAGAAAAAGAGAGAGAAAGAGAAGAGTGCGAGTAAAGTAGGTGAAAAGGAGAGGCGGACTCGGGCGGCTCCATTGGGAGGGAAGCTGAATTCCCCGGTGCTTTCCAATTCCGGTGCTGGTATATGGGTCAGGACGCTTGTTTTCTTCGAGAATTACCTCCAGTCGCCCCGCACACCCGACCACTTCCTCTTCCTCCTCCTCTTCTTCTTTCTTTCTCCGAGCCTGGAGACGCGTTTCTTTTTCTCCCCTCTGCTTCCTCTCTCTGTTGGTGGCACGTCCGAGAGAGCCGGGCGAGAAACCTCGTTCTGGCTCGAGTCCGATCGAATTATGCTCCGAGGGGGCCAACGTCCACTGACTTGCATTCTACTTGGCGGAACACGTCCCGACGCGCCCACCTTCTTCCTTGTCATCTCGCCTCGCCATCCCCGCTTCCCACCCAAACACACTTCCCACCCTCCTCCTCGGTTACTAATGATCCGACATTGATTTGCATTCGCTTCTGCTTTCGACTCGGCTAATCGATCCCTCTCAATCAAGTTCCTCGCTGCAGTTTTCTTCGCCTGATTTATGGCCATGTTTTGAGGATGATTGATTTTAGGGAGCTTTTGGCGATGATCTTCGATTGAAAGGCTGTTTTGAAAGAGTTTTTGATGCTTTTAAGGTACTTTATATATATTAGTTATTATTAGTGCTTGTCGTTTTCTTAATCTTTGCAGAACGAACATACGTATATGTTTTTTGATTTTACGTAGGGCTGCTACAATCGAACCGCCAGTTTAAAAATTCACTAGTAGCGCCATCTGAGTTTTTAATAAATTACTTTAGACATTCAAAGTATAGCAGTGATGTTTGAATTGCTAATTTTTACACATTTTGTCGTCGAATGCTAGAAACTCTAAGGCAAATGGTCATGTTTTCGAAAATTGGTAATAACTACAATACTGTTAGATTAAATTATTTTTCTATTAATATATCTAGGTTAATGAATGAAAAAAACAGAATATTGAGAGTTTCCTAAGTTGCACCAGTGCGAATTTGGCAATGTGTGTACTTGTGCGTATGCATAATTTCAGTGGTCCCCAATCGCATCCCCTATTTCTAGCCGATTTTGAAAAAAACATAAGATAAATAATAATGCTTTCTAACATTGATAATAGTTACAATATTGTTAGATTTTGATCCCCAAAATCGACATTTATGATAACAAAACGTTTTAAACCATTCTTACGTGTGACTTACTAGCTTCCTTTAATAAAATGTTTTTTTATTTAAGCTGTTGAGGTTAATAGTTTGTTTGAAACTACTAATCTGGGTAGTGTTTTATCCTAAAAAGCAAGAATTATTTTTTTTACGTTGTTCTACCTCGGTTTTAGGATACCAGGCAACCTAACCTATTCAGGGTACAAATAAATAGCACAAAGTCCTTATTAATTTAATCATTTCCAAATGCAGGGCAATTTCAACAACCCAGCGTGCGATTTAGGATATCAGTTGCTTACATAAAACAACTTGAAAGGTTTGCAAAATCAAGTATTTTCAAGTTGATCATCTTTTACTGAAATAATAAAAAAATTATATGAGAAACGGGAAATACTGCCGTTCATTAACACATAAAGAATGTAAAGATAAGGCGATTTATGCAATCTTATCCTGAATAAATTTTCTGTTCTAGATTGTTTTGGCTAAGTTGAGCTTAGTTGAATTTAGCTGGGAACTTTCGTATTCTATGCTTTCTGCTGGTGCAGTGCAGAAGAGCGTCCACTTGGGGAAGAAGGGCGTTCGGCGTCGCGGCACGAATTAGCATCGAGTGTTCGAGCGATAGTCGTAATTAGGAATCGAGACGGTGCGGCACTTCAATTAGCCGGCCACTCCAGTCGGGGTGATAATTGTCCAGTGGCGTCGAGGTACAGATTACCGTTGTCGGATTTTGCCTCGGCCCACTGTTTGCTCCGAGTATCGACTCGATCAAGCCTTGCCGATGCCTTCCAAATCGAACGACATGTATAGTTGTTATTAGTTGCTAACTATCCCAGCCCAATTTCACTCGGCTCGCTTCCTCCTCCTTTTCTTCTCCGATTGGATTAGAGAAGCTCGAGATTGAGTAAATTTTAAGAGTCGTATTTGCACATAATAATAGATAATTGTTACTTGATTATCAAAGAAGACCACCTAGTTTTATCCACGTAACATTTTCTGGTTACGTTAACATTAGCTTTGTTCAAAAAGTAATAGATTGTCGAGACTGTTTTGGTTTTAACAGCCTTTTAACATTGTATAGTACGGCTTTTTATTTATTTTTGAAGTTTGGAATTATTCTCGAAGCAGCCTATATAATTCATTAATATTGCAATATTTAATAATCTCTTAGCTGGTTCCATGAAATAAATGCTCAATGTTGTATAAATTTTCAGAGTTGTATTTGTATATAATAGTAGGTAATTGTTACTCTATGACGAAAGTAGCCCACCTAGTTTTATCCGCGTAACATTTTTTTGTCACGTTAACAATAACTTTATTCAAAGAGTAACAGATTGTTGAGAATATTTCGGTTGTAAAAGTCTTTTAACAACGTGTAGGTACGACTTTTCATTTCTTTTTAAATTTTTGAGGTACTCTCGAAGCAGCCTACAACATTGATGAATATTGCAATATTTAATAATCTATTAGTTGACTCAACGATAACTCTACGAAGGAAGGAAATTATATTAGAATCTATTGAACTGTTTTCGAGTTTATCATGAACACGAAGACAGAAAGATAAACTGCTTTATATTATTATATTAATTCCTTTATTCCTCCTTTATATTAATGTAACACTTCTTAAATAAGTTAACAATAACTCAATAGAAAGAATAATAAGTTATTGCATCTAACTGTCTTGCAAAAGACTTTCAATAATGTGCAGTATGATCACCCATTTCGTTTGAAGTTTTGGAGTTAGTGTTGAAGGAGCGAATGTAAGTAACATATATTGCAGAATTTCATAGCTTATAAATTGCCAGGATCGTAACTTTATACAGAGGAGAAAATCGTAATAGAATTGGTTCAGTCGTTTCCCAGTTTATTACGAACATCCAGACAGACAAGTCCCACCCTGCTTCACTTAGCTGACATTTCGTACTTACACTAATAATAATTCAATTAAAACAGCTTATTAAGTTGTTACAATTATTTTCGTTGCAAAAATCATTGAACAATGCATAACACGAGCACCCATTCCTCTTATAAATTTCGAGAACGAGCCTCTGTAAAAATTGGAAGCATCTGAATAAGTAATAAATATCGTGGAATTTTATTGCCTGTAGTTTTAAATGCCATTAAAATTGATTTATCCGTTTTCCAGTTTGTCGGCAATATCCAGACAGACAGGCAAACGTTACCCTGTTACTGCAAATCTGATTTATCATTCTTCAAATTCTGTGTTAAACTAGAGCTTCAATTATAATTCAAATTTATTGATAGTCTCATTAAATATGTTTCCTCGAAAAGATTAAATAATAAGATTAGATAAATAAAGCTTAGCGTTCGTGTAAACAAGAATGCAACAATCATCTCATCTAATGATGTATTACTTAACCTTCCTTTCCTCCCAAAATTTTTGAGTTTTTTTTTAAAGCACCCTCAGCTGTCGATAATAAATATTGCAATAATTTATAGCCCATAATTTCTCTTAGTGATAACGCTATACAGGAGTGAAATTGACATTAAAATTAATTGAACTCTATTCAGGTTTATTGCCAACATACACAAATAAACGTTGCCTTTTATAATAATTATATGTATATGACTTTCACTAGCGTTTCTTTCAAATAGCGTGCTATTTCACTATTGTTATGTTAAAAAATTCGTACTATCCTGGCACAAATAGAGTGTGCGCAAAGTGGAAACAGTCCTGTATAATTTTCCTTTCAGGATAAACCCCAGGACACGCAGGATGTGGTAAATTCTGAATTGGTCAGACTGGTGACTTGAATGCGCGGGGTTGTCAATGAGCCTGTACTTCTTTTTCAACTATTTAATGGCGACTCTGCAAACAACTAGCCGATGCAGAATCGTAATTTAGTGAATGGTTACATTGACGCGACGAAAATTAATTCAATTATGCTGTTGGATAAACGTTTCATATTCCTACTACGCTTTTCGTGCAGATTTTTGTATTTGAACCATTTCATGTCAAGGGAATGACTTTTCTTGGCTCATGTGACGGGCTTTTATGAAAATTAAATATGATGTCTATAAAGTTAAATTAGAATGATCCCAGATTCTGGTTTCCTGGAATTACTATTTGTTGCAAAATTATAATCGTCGCATTCTTCATGTTTTCTAAAATAAACGGATTTTTATTTCAAATTTTAGAACATATGTAAATTTCTTTGTACTTTTTCGTTTTTTGCAAAATCAATTTGGGTATTTGGAAAACGCTCATGAATATTTAATTTGCACTGGAATTTGCATTTAATGTGTTAACCCTACAAAGAAGAATTATTTCTTTCATTTTGCTCTACGCGCAAAACCCATATAAAAATTATGATTTCCATTTGCAGAGGAATTTTAGCAATTAGAGGTGCGATTTTGAATACTAATTGCCTAAATCGCACGATTTAAATATTTAGAAAGTTTGCACAATCAATTATTTTCAAACTGGGCATAAACAAATTCCATAACGAAGCATTGCCGGGAAACATTGCCGTTTATTGTAACATAAAGAATATAAAGATATAATTCTGAATCTCTGAATAATAAGTCGCAATCTAAAAAGTAGGGCGATTTAGGTGACCTAACCTCACACGTCTAATAAAAAGAAAGGAACAACAGTTCCAATTCAAAGAGAGAATCACCTTGACTGGGCTTTCAGGCGTGCTCCATAATCCCCTGTAATTATTTCTACTGCCTAAAGGCTTCGTGTACAAAACTCCTCTTACACTTGTTACTCACTCAACAGCGAAAGCTATTCTCTCTGTGAGCGAGAGAGAGAAATAGAGAGATTCCGCCGCGAGTGAACGGACCAGTTTGCGGGCGAGTCCAGTTGCCCTCGAGTTCCGCAAAATCTTGACACGGAAAGAAGTCGTACGCGAGAAGAGTGGAGAGGATAGGCGAGGAGAGGAGAGGAGAGAGCGGTGGAGTAGTGGCTGCGCGGAGTAGTGAAGTGGAGGGCAGAATAATAGGTGCTCCGCTCAGGGCGGAAAGTGGCAGCTAAGCCGTGTGCTTTACTCTCGCGGGCGTTTTCAATATAGCACTGGCCGAGGCGCCAGGAAAGCTCCACCAAATGCGATTACACCGCCCGAGCGGAATCCAGCAGCCGGCCGCTCGCCAAGATGAAGCAGCCGCTAATTATCAGCTGGCGAATTATGCAGACGGAATTTCGGCGACAGTGCTGCCGCCACCACCATCACTGCTACTGCACTGCTGCTGCTGCTGCTGCTGCTGCTGCTACTAGTGCTGCCACGACTTCTCCAAGGAGCCTCGAGTGTGACTTAAGGAGGAATTGCGAGTCCCTCTCGGCTGTTCTGCAAGTGTCTCGCTCGTTAGAGTCCTATTATCGGACTCGTCCGCCACACTTTTAACGCCGCTTCCACCTCCAATTAACTCTTTAATGACACCTGGCGTGCGAGGCCTCGATCTTTCCGTGCTATTAATTTGAATCAGTACTTCGTCAGAATTCGAGTAAACAGGCATTTGTATCAAAGGATTTTCCGAATCAATTTTTTGCTTGTTAGTTGCAATTAATTGAATGTCGAAGAAAATGCGATTTATATCTTTCAATGAGAGCTATTAGAGTAATTAGCTAATGTTCACTCATTGCATGCCACAAATTCGAATTAGCAGCACCAACGGATTTTTTAATTCAATGTTTTGTTTGCCAGTTATAATAATTTGGGTCTTAAAGAAAATGTACGTTGCTCTTTTGAATGAGAGTTATTAATACAATTAGCTAATGTTCACTCATTGCATGCCATTAATTCGAATCAGCAGTGCAAATGGATTTTTAGTACCATTTTTTGTTTGTTAATTATAATAAATTGGATATTAAAGGAACTGCGATTTCCACGTTTCAATAAGACTTATTAGCTAATGTTCAGTCTTTGTAACTCATTAATTTCAATCGGCAATTCATCAGGCTTCTAGCAAACATGCAGGCACTAAAAAATTTTTAAATCTATAATCTTTCTTTTGTTAGTCATAATGAATTGGATATTGAAGGAATTCCAATTTGCACCTTTGAGTGAGAGTTCATTAATATAAATGCATACTGATATTGTCTGCTATCGCAGTATAACTAGTTAATGTCCAGAGATAATATCATCTGTGGCCCAAGCGGATGCAACGGTATTTCGAGTAATACCTGTAAAACATTATCTCCGAATGTGCCGCTGTTTTCACCATGTTTCGCGAGCTTTCAACATCAATTAGTAACCGCATAATTAATTAAGCTATGTTCGTAGATTTACTTCGTATTTGTATTGCAGCGAATCCTGCTAATTGTACAAAAGTGTATTGAAATCTTTCCGAAGAAGGAGAAAAAAGTTTCAGGTATAAAGAATATCAGCGACGATGAGTAGCCATTGTAATGTACAAGATAATTATAAATTATCGGGGAATTTTAATTATACACGTATGCTTCTCAACTTTTCTCTGCATTCCCTACATGACATTTAATATTATTATACTCATAATATATATAATATAATATAATTAAATATTCTCTTTAGTAAGATGTACTTTATGGTTAGGTTTCTTTATAGGTTACTTTAGACTTACTATATCCATCTTGCATTGTTATTATTTATTCACTATTACATGTATATAGAAAATCAGCTCTGTCGAGTTCTATTGCATTACAATTAAAGTACTAATTAATCAATTTTGACACGGTTTGTGTTACTGTGCGGGGAAATTCTCGGCGAAAGTTTTAGGCTAGTTAGCTTTATTGGTTTACTAGTCGCCGCAATCCTAGATCCGAATTACTCCTGCCGTCCCAAACAGCCACTGCGGTAATGTATGCTCTTTGGCGCGTTTTCCCAGACTCGAATTCAACCACACATACTCTCAGCCAGATGTTACACGTACGAACTTGACTATTTCTAAGGGATGATTCACGACTTGTGATAACTTCTTTTTCGTCTGAGACATTATTTGTAATTTTCTTCGAATAATGTAAATAATATAAAATATAATGTATGTAAAGTAAAATGTTTGTTTTGTTTCTAACACGGTGCCATTTGAAGTAATATGTGACGAAATAACTTTATAATAAATGATACATATTGTGCATTATTATGTATTCAAACATATCAGAAGTATATGTATGTATAAATATGTATAAGGCGATTCACTTGCCTTTGAATTACCATGATCAAGTAAGTATATGCTGCAATATGCAGAATAATTATAAATAATCTAGTAATTTTTCTGCACGTTATACACTATGTATAATATTATGTTATATGCATAAGGGATATGTAATATAAAGCATATAATGTTATCTGTCATTAATTAATGTACTTTATGTATTATACATAAAATGTAGCATATTGTATAGTGTACGTAATTATTTATAAATTTGATTTAAAAAAATGTAGTGGGACAATCCTTCTTCAAAGAAGAGTAAATCACTCTCAATGGATTTTTGAAATTTTTGTCCAGTGGATCATATTATACGTATGATATAAAGTAGAAATGATTATTACAAAAGTTTACTTCAACAATAGTATTGCCATACATTTTTTTTCTATTTTGCGTCTTTTTGTTGCATACATTTAGACTTTCATAAATTTCCAATCAACATTTCAATGCATTAGTAAAGATTATAAAGAGAAGCTTTTAAATAGTATGCCACGACATTTGCAGGCAGTAATTGCATCAAAGGGAAGCAACGCCAAGTACTAATAATTAATTACTTGTAGCAATCATTGTCTGTATTACGTGTGTAAATAACGTATTTACTTATTTTTGTTCTCGCATAATTAGCTGTCTTATTGACCGAATGTACTTCACGTATACACCTGTGCAATTAACAATTACAATCGTTTACAAATACATTGCAACAATATTATTTCTGTGTAAACCTTTATTACCACCATGTATACTAATTATCCACTTATTTGTGTCTCTGATCTTACAACATAATATTTATAATAAAACAGTTTCTTAATCAAACTATTTTATATATTTATATACTATTTTATAGTTTGTATAAAAAACTATTGGTAATTATGCATAATAAGGCTGACCTCGCCAATGGTAATGAGGTTGATATATGTTGTAGAAAACATCACTCTGAACAACTTTTTCCTATACATGTACCCGTTGCTCGGTTTTCCTTTTCGAGATATGTGTGAACAAAGTTGTGGTTTGAGCAGACTCATTGCACATCCCGAACAACATACAATCAACCTCATTAACATCGGCGGGGTCAGCCCTATTATGCATAATTACCAAACTATTTTATACATTCTATACCCAACACAATGAATTACTACACACTTCTCACACACATACACCAAACACGCAAGCATACAACCGCGTACAAATCCGATAAAAAATGGGGTGGTAGAATGCTTCTTCAAAGACAAGTGAATCACCCTGTACAGGGTGAAAGTTGGTGAGAGAATGTACAGTATCCGACAAAATAGTTGTCACAATCTACAAAGCGATTGTCAAACAGAATGTGAAATATCGTATTATGTACATCCGGTTCGCAAGACTTTTTAAAAGCCCCCTTTTAGGGGAAGGGGCCTTCTGTCGCAACCCTCTAACAAAGCCTTGCATACCGTGTGTAAATGCTATCAAACTTCATTTTTTGTTTGGCGGCTGTTTTGCAGATTGTGACAACTATTTCGTCGGATGCTGTACAGGGTGATTCACTTGCCTTTGAATCAGAACTCTCCTAGCTCACTTTTACTAGACATCTATTTCATTATACTATAAATATTCTCTAGTTAACAATAGACTCTATTAAATTCTGTAGTCTGTTGCAGCAAATATTTTACCAAGTTTTAGCATCGACTTCCTTCGAATGGCTAGCAACGTAAGGAGACAATATTTCATTATATTATATTTATAGGGGAATATTATATATAACTGGCTTTTGCAGAGTGAAATTTCATTTGCGAGTTAGCATAACTCAAACATGTAAAAGTCTAAATGCATAAAACGCAGACATATATTCAGCAACATTTGAGTGTAATTGAAATGTCTAGGTTATTTCTAATGATTTTTTATGGAACAGTGTATGCTGGACAGTGGTAATTCAAAGGCAAGTGAATCACCCTGTACAGGATGATTCACTTGCCTTTGAATCAGAACTCTCCTAGCTCACTTTTACTGGACATCTATTTCATTATACTATATATTCTCTGTTTAACAATAGACTGTATTAAATTCTGTAGTCTGTTGCAGCAAATATTTTACTAAGTTTTAGCATCGACTTCCTTCGAATGGCTAGCAACGTAAGGAGACAATATTGTATTCTATTATATTTATAGGGGAATATTATATATAACTGGCTTTTGCAGAGTGAAATTTCATTTGCGTGTTAGCATAACTCAAACGTGTAAAAGTCGAAACGCATAAAATGCAGACAAATATTGAGCAACATTTGAGTATAATTTAAACGTCTAGGTTATTTCTAATGATTTTTTATGGAACAGTGTATGCTCGACAGTGGTATTTCAAAGGCAAGTGAATCACCCTGTACAGGGTGGCGAATGCGTTGGAATGCAGGGAATGCGTTATAGGCAAAAAATGCATCGAATCACCTAACCGAAATCAGCTCTAAAATTAACGAGCTCATTGACACGCTCGATTAAACGCATTTGAAAGAAGGAATTTAATCGTATGTCATAAGTCATTATGTCGACATTCATCGTACCAACGCCTGATCAACTAACCACTTTTTCACACTACGATGTATTTGTTTCTTTCGTTCTTCTTCAAAATAAAATTGTACAGGATGATTCACTTGCCTTTGAATCAGAACTCTCCTAGCTCACTTTTACTAGACATCTATTTCATTATACTATAAATATTCTCTGTTTAACAATAGACTGTATTAAATTCTGTAGTCTGTTGCAGCAAATATTTTACCAAGTTTTAGCATCGACTTCCTTCGAATGGCTAGCAACGTAAGGAGACAATATTTTATTCTATTATATTTATATGGGGATATTATATATAACTGGCTTTTGCAGAGTGAAATTTCATTTGCGAGTTAGCATAACTCAAACATGTAAAAGTCTAAATGCATAAAATGCAGACAAATATTGAGCAACATTTGAGTATAATTTAAACGTCTAGGTTATTTCTAATGATTTTTTATAGAACAGTGTATGCTCGACAGTGGTAATTCAAAGGCAACTGACTCACCCTGTACAGGGTGATTCACTTGCCTTTGAATCAGAACTCTCCTAGCTCACTTTTACTAGACATCTATTTCATTATACTATATATTCTCTAGTGAACAATAGACTGTATTAAATTCTGTAGTCTGTTGCAGCAAATATTTAACCAAGTTTTAGCATCGACTTCCTTCGAATGGCTAGCAACGTAAGGAGACAATATTTCATTATATTATATTTATATGGGAATATTATATATAACTGGCTTTTGCAGAGTGAAATTTCATTTGCGAGTTAGCATAACTCAAACATGTAAAAGTCTAAATGCATCAAACGCAGACATATATTCAGCAACATTTGAGTGTAATTGAAATGTCTAGGTTATTTCTAATGATTTTTTATAGAACAGTGTATGCTCGACAGTGGTAATTCAAAGGCAAGTGAATCACCCTGTACACCACTTATTGGAAGGAGAGGAGTTACATAAGGATCGGGCAGCGTAGAACTCGAGCGGCGGGCAGTTTATCCGAGTGGCGAGGGCGAAAGGGGGCGAAAGGGGTCGTCGAAGAGGAGGGGGTGGGGGGTGGAGAGGGTTAGTGGTCTAGCAATGGTAACGGTGGGTGCATGTGCACGTGTGAGTCTATAACCTTCGTATGCTGGGAGAGCGTTGAGTAGCTACCCGGCGAGGGCAATCTCGCTATTGATTGCACCTTGCATCCACCACCCCCGCGATCCCCTCCCCCTCGCCCTCTCTCTTTCTCTCTTTCTCTCCCTCTCTCTCCCTCTGTGTGTTCCACCCTCTCTCCCATCTCTGGGTAGCCTGCCACCCTTCTCCCTCGGCACCCTTCGCAGCGCATCGCGCTGTTCCGGCTCGTTCCTGCCTCGGAAACGGGACGCAGATGCCGCCCCCCTCTTCGGGCACGTAAACTACCCTCCGCCGCGCCGCGCCGCGCCGCGTCGCTCCCGATGAGCATCCGGCATCCATGCCGAGGCACGCCGGATTCCGAACTACCCCTGAATCTCTGCCTACCACCCCACTTGTCTGAGAGCAGGTGAACTTGGAGTTATGAATTTTCATGCGGCTTCTAATATGCTAATAATATTTTATTAGCATACCTGTTTGTTTATTTATTAAATTAGGTTAGGTTTAGTTGGTAGTATTGTAAAAGGCAAGGTTTGTGAGGTTCTGGTGAGAGCAGGTGAACTTGGAATTATGAATTTTGGTGAAGTGTTTTCTGTGTATTAGGTTATTGGAGTATATGGGTTGCTAAATTGAGTTGTTGTTTAATAATTGCACCAGAGCAATTTTGGCAAACTGTACCTTACATGTTATAGCATTTATCCCTAAATCGTACCACCACTTTAACAATTTACACATGGTGCTACCTCGTTTATCATTACTTTAGATTCTATCTTCAAAGAACTATGATACTTTAATTGTTTCTAAACATTTGGCGCAAAAAAACTCTTTTTACGTATTTTCAGTAGCTTCCTTTGTTAAAATATTTTTTCATTTTAGCTTTTCAGGTTCATGCTTAGACTGAAAATATTAATCTATTTAGTGTCTTATTTCCACAAATAAGAATTATTTTTTTATTGTTGCTCTACGTGCAAAATGCTTATTAAAATTATGATGTTTGATTTAAAGGCGATTTTGGCTACCAATTGTCTAAATCGTTCAATTTAGAAGGTTTGCAAAACCATCAATTTTTAATCTAATTATCGAGTATTAAAATTATAAAAAAGTTGCATAAGAAAGGGGAAACACTACCGTTTATAAAAACGTAAAGCATATAAAAATATAATTCTTTATGTCTGAGTGATAAGCTTTAATGTAAAAAGTAGGGCGATTTAAGCAACTTTATCCTGCAACCTGTTTTCGAAGTCGGTGCACATTTTTCTAAAAATATTTTGCTTACTTCACTCGTTATGGATTCTACTCCGCTTGAATTTCGATTGTGGTCGGATTTATGGCCAGCACGCGGAAAAGTTTGTAGATGATTTTGATACTTCGGCCACGAGAAACATAAATGTTTTCGGTTACCGAATAGTTCGGAATAACAAGCCACAAACTGAAACAGCAAGGTGTAAACTATAAATTCATCAGTTGAGTACTAGTTTTCGAGGCGGTTGCTTTTTATGGGATGCGAAACTGTTCGGCGCGCTCTTGTTATTTTTCTCCAATTGATTTGTCGCGTAGCCGAACAACAATTGTTGAATGCATTTTCAGAAAATCATAAAATAAATCGTTAAAAATCGATCGTTTCAATGCACGTACATTTTCACGGTCGAATACGATCTCTCAAGTGGGCCACAACTTGTTGCGAGATAAAATCTCTGGCATGCTTTCAGCGCAAGAAATTCTTCAAATAAGAAGATTACAAAAACCAACTTTCTTTAAATATACAGAGTGACGCGTTTGCCTTGAAATCAACAAGTATTTTCACCCACCAGTCATTTCTGCGGAATAAATCAATTTTCTCGTAATTGTTGGTGCCAATTATTTGTATTACTATTTGCGCCAACTGCTGGATGATCGTTAATAAAGTGTGTCCTAGAACGCACGTTTTAATTACAATATGTATAATATAAATGGCCGCCACTACTCTGTTGGCACACACTCTCGTTTGTTTCACTATTATCGCAGTGATGTCAATTTGTGTAAATTGTAAATAAAGCTATTACTTATTAATGAATATTAAACTAAATGACGTCCTTTATTAAGCAATTAAAACATGCTTCTTGTTACAACACCCTTCATTAATGTTCATCCTGCCGTTGGTGCAAACATTAATGTAACTAATAGACACTAATAATTGCAATTAAGTTAATTTTTTGCAGAATTACTACTGCTTTATTTACTGTTGATTCCATGGAACTAGCGATGAAAGACATAATCCAGTAAATGAAATTTAAGTTGATGTCAAATGGGAAATTTGAAAATTCAAAATTGCTAATGCTCTTTTACGACATTTTTCAGGCGTCCTGTGTAAAATTAAATAATGGAGAACATGTAGATAAATGTATTATGCGTTCCATGGAATTAGCGATAAACAGGAAGATAACTTATAATCTAGAAAATGAAATTTAATTTAGGGCCGAACGACACTTTTCAAAATGGCCATTTTCAATTTCCTTTTCCATACAAAGCAAAATTATGGAAAACATGTAGATAGATGTACTGCGGATTCCACGGAACTAACGACAAACCGGAAGATAATTTGAACCGTTTATTTTGAAAGTGACCAAAGACCATTTATCAACTTTTTGTTGTTGACTGTAGTAATGTCTACAACCTGGCGTAAATTCTTTAGTGTCTCAATTTAAATACAAATGGACCTAAGTCACTTTCAAAAGAAACGGCTTATTTATAATCCAGAAAATGAAATTGAATTGAGAGCCGAACAACTCTTTTGAAAATAGCTATCTTCATTCTCTTTTCAATAAGTACAAAGCAAAATTATGGCAACCACGTAAGTATACTGTGGATTCCATAGAACGAGCGATAAACCAGAAGATAAAATCCACTAAATGAAATTTAAGTGCGAGTTGAATGAGAATTTTGAAAATAGCTATCTTTATTCTCTTTTCCATAAGTACAAAGGAAAATGATGAAAACCCCGTAAATATACTGTGAATTCCATAAAACTAGCAATAAACCGGAAGATAAAATCCACTAAATGAAATTTAAGTGTGAGTTTAATGACAATTTTGAAAATAGCTATCTTTATTCTCTTTTCCATAAGTACAAAGGAAAATGATGAAAACCCCGTAAATATACTGTGAATTCCATAAAACTAGCAATAAACCGGAAGATAAAATTTAGTAAATGAAATTTAAGTGCGAGTTGAATGACAATTTTGAAAATAGCTATCTTATATATTATGGAAAACACGCAGGTAAATATACTGCGGATTCCATAGAACTAGCGATAAACCGGAAGATATAATCGGCCATTAAGTAGACGCGGTGAAGCACGCGTGCTTGAGCACTTAAACAGTTTTTTTGCCCGCCCGTCCATTTGAATGCGGCCACTTAATAGCTCCGGTTAGTGCTTTGTCCCTTGCAATCGGGCGAATGTACGAATTGCCTTGGAGGGAAAGGCGAGAGCGCGAGCGAGGGAGAGAGGAGTGTGAAGCGAAAAGCGTTAGAGCAAAGCGTTCTGGTTTGGCGCGCATAGAAAGCGGATGGAACTCCGCTTGGCTCTGAGGGGGCGGGCAAGCATTCCCGGCTATTAGAAGCAAACGGTAACCGCTTGAATCGGGCGAGAAAAAAGGCGAGGGGCCCGCGTCTCTATACATGCATACGCGCCGTGTTTGTGTGTGTTTGTGTGTGTGTGAGTATCGAGAGAGGAAGAGAAAAACGCTTGGAAGAATGCCAAACCCCCGCCGAATTGTCGCCTCCGACAAAAACCAGACTACTCTCGGTGAATCGTACGTGTGTATTCCCTGGCAGCCCCAGGGATTTACGGCGGCAACTCCCTCCGGGCATTAACGCTCCCGATACAGACATCTTTATGCAGTTGTGTTCGTGTATGGTGGGACGCATTCTTCACTGTTTCAAAGTTCGAGTCATTGAACGGAATTGTAAAGCTCTTCGCAATGAACCAAGAGCTTTGCAATTCTTCTTACTTCGCGTTTACACTGCCATGTTTCAGTATCGTCGAATATTCTTGTCATGAGTGACTAAAAAAATGTAGAAACATTACAAAAAATATAATAATTAAAAAAAAGCTTGATTTATAATTATTCAGAGTTCTTATAGCAACATATTAATATGCGAATACAAACATCTTTATGCAGTTGTGTTCGTGTATGGTGGGACGCATTCTTCACTGTTTCAAAGTTCGAGTCATTGAACGGAATTGTAAAGCTCTTCGCAATGAACCAAGAGCTTTGCAATTCTTCTTACTTCGCGTTTACACTGCCATGTTTCAGTATCGTCGAATATTCTTGTCAAGAGTGAGTCAACAAGAGTATCAAGAAATTCGAAAAATATAATAAGTAAAAAATAGCATGATTTATAATTATTCGGAGTTCCTATAGCAACATATTAATATGCGAATACAGATATGTTTATGCAGTTGTGTTCGTGTTTCAAAGTTCAAGTCATTTAGCGGAATTGTAAAGCTCTTCGCAATCAACCAAGTGCTTTACAATTCTTCTTACTTCGCTTTTACACTGCCATGTTTCAGTATCGTCGAATATTCTTGTCAAGAGTGACTCAACAAGAATGTAAAGAAATTCGGTAAATACAATCATTAAAAAATAACTGGATTTATAATTATCATGTCGAGACATATTCCAAATATTGGAAAACGTCCAAGGAAGTGAAACGACCCGGTATATGCATACATATACTTTTGCGTGTTTACTCAGGCTTGATTCCTTATTTGCGACTTCATTATAAGAAATATAACGGATCGTTGTGTCACAATAGGTCGCCAACATGGAATTTTTGATCGCGCAATTAAATACTTGCACATCAACACCCGCAATTGATTTTGCGCTCGTTTCTGATACAACTATTCTTTTCCGTTCTGTGATACATGTAACACACAATACACTTGCCTTGGAATCAATGATACCGGATGTTGTAATTTATGTAATTTAAGTGGAAATAATAATATGTATCTATTATATTGTATCAACAAAAAGTATTTAAGCAGATTTTTGCAGTTATGTAATATATGATAGGTTAGAAAGGTTTGAGATTTTTTCTTTTGCTTGACAGTTCGCTCGTCTTTTATAGAAGTGAGTCTAATCAATTATTTGTCTCTTTCCTTCAACTCAGAGCGAAAGTCCTTCCCTTCTTTTTATTTTGCTGGAATACTTTCAATGTAAAATTATAATTGACTGTTTCTCAACGTGATAATATCAACCAAATATTAAAACCAATAATGTAACATACATTTAATAATACAATTAATAGGCAGTAATAAATATGATGAAAACTGATTTGAATCACAAGATTACTAATAGCTGAAAATACTTGCTTATTTTAAAACAGATGCATAACCCTGTATGTACCAGTAATATAAAAAATGCAAAATAATGTAATTAAGGCATTTTGTTTCCTCTGCAATTGGCACTTTTGAAAAACATTCAAGTTGGAAAAGTTAATTTTAATGAGTGCTAAAATGTTTGGGTCGAACGATAAAGGATAATATAAAAGCAGTGTCAGTTTCCTTTATTTTTCGGTAGAGAAATTTCGAAAAAGTGGTGGATCCCCAAAGTCATTAATGTTCGACTCGCAAAACGATTCAATTGGTGGTGTTTAATGATGCACCAGTAGGGCGGCGCCGATAAATCCGCCAAAGTCAACGTGGACCGATGATAAAAGCAGGACACATAACCTAGTCAATAAAAGTGAGTTACGACGGCGATCAGGTGGCAAGGTTTCCGACCCCACTTCCGTAATAATTGAGTGGCTTTTCGAATGTACCGATTAATTGGCTCTCGATCAGTTCGTTTATCGACCTGATAGACCTACTTAACTTGAAAAAAATTCAACTCTAACTTTCCTTGCTCATTCAGGAACGTATATTATTATTTTATACACGAAAAAGATAAGTTTCAAGTACTGTTAATTGACATTTATTTTTCTTACATTCTTTTAGTGCTGGAATGTGCATGATAGAATATTTGTACCGTCTTTAAATTTTAAAATGATTAAAAGCAGAATAAAATTGCTATGCAACATGACAACTTTGCTGTAAAGTTCTGTGTTTCAAAGGAAAAACGCAAACAGACGAGGTAAAGTTTCAAACAGTGAAACCAGTATACTAAAAAATGCGGTCACATGCATTACGTATTCTATAACAAGAAACACAATAATTTCAACTCAAATTGTGTTGAAAATATGAAACTTTCTCATATTGGGAACCGAAAGAAACTTGAACTAGGAAACTGTAAGTCCAGTTCACTAGACACCCCATAAATGGTAGAAATGATCGGATGACTAAAACATTGTTACTTATTCATTCTTATCAAACTACTTTTCTTTCTGTTGTTCAAACATACATGAATAGTTTAAACCTATTAGTTTCCCAATATAAACTGCTAAGAGATAAATGTTTGCTTAAATTAATTTTTGTGTGATCAATGAAAAGAGTCGGATGTATAAACAAAATACACCTTAAAATACAACAGAAACTTGTGAGTAATTTTTACAGTCTATCATGTAAAAAATATATTATAACAAGTTGTTCAATTTGTGTTCAATGTAAATACATTAGCTGTTGTGGCTTATTAACCCCTTGACAGTGTATGACACACATACATACATGGGCGCAAAAAAGTCGCGCCATTTTTGTGCTATAACATTTATGTCTTAAATAAAACATGTGCTCAAATTTTAAAAATTCAATATAGCTGATCCAATAAGGCTGATGAAAATTTGGAAAGTAACTGGGTTTCAATGTAAATGGATATGCTACCTTTAAAAGTGAAAATGACGGATGAGAATTCGAAAGGTAATTAAATTTTGAAGAAAGTTTGCATCTTTTAATATTTGAGGTCGGAAATTTTGAATTCGTGTCCTGACTATAAAATATGAAACTTGGATCCATCAGGACAAATCAACTTAAGAAACGATTTATAGCAAATTATTATCCACTACAAAAAGTAATAAAAAATATTTAGCGACCTTAAAAACGTCAATACTGAAATCATCAAATAAATATAAGAAACTTTTTTCCTCACACAAAAATGACACGAAAAGTTCATTTCCTTCACACTGGAAAGGGGTTAACAAATAAAATTCCACAATAACACACTGGATTTCTAACCTCAAATTCCTATGCCTGTTTCGGATTATCTAACACTCTCGTTGAAAGCCTAAGACTGATTTACCAATCAGCAAGTATACCAAAATGTACAACCATCGCTCGGAGGCGTTAAAAAGGTCGCAGCTAGTGAGCCGCGGCAACTCAGCGTGCGCAATTAGTGCATAATTTGTCAAAATCATGAGTCGCCGGGCTGGCGTGGATATCCGCGGGATATTGTTCGCCGATCTGCCGCCCGTGTAAACTGTGACCATCGATTCCGCAGCTTTCATCGGAAACAATAAGCCCGGACGGTTATGCGCAGTATTATTCTGGCATAAAGGCTGCGCCACGCCGAGTAGCGGTCACACGCAACGCCATACATACAGTCGTAGACAAAAGTAAATGTAATAATGCTTACTCGAATAATGTATACTTAATTTTTTGTCTTTTGTAACTTTGTGTTACATAAATTTCCAATCAGCCGTCGAATGCATTATTAAAGATAACAGCGTGGATCTTCTAAATAGTATGCCACGTCATTTGCAGGGAATAATTCTAACAAAAGGGCCCAACACTAAATAGTAATTATTAAGTACTTGCTCAATTTGCAATCAGCTTTCGAATGAATTAATAAAGATCACGTCGAGCACCTTCTAAATAGTATGCTACGATATTTGAAGGCAACAATTCTAGGAAAGCAAGGCAATTCCAAATAAGGTTAGGTTACCAAAATCGCCTCTATTTCTAAATAGCACATGCGTAGTTAAAAATTCATATATACAACTGTTTTGTTATTAAATTAGTTTAGACGTTCAGAGTATACAGAAGTGGTTTTAATTGTCTTTAAACTTGCACCGCAAAAACCAGAGTTATTGTTAATGTTTAGAGGAAAATCATTACATTGATGCTATTTTTTGATATACTAAATACATTTTAATACATTAAAATGCTAATCTATGTAGCTCTACGTGCAAAATCCTTATTAACATTAAGATTTCCAAATGTAGGGCGAATGTTTCCATTAAATCTTTTCGTAAGAAAATTGCCTCTGCAAAATACTTTTTCAAAAACATACAATTTTATGTTAAATCAGTAAACGAATTAACCTTTTCCGAACATCAAATTCGGTTTCGATATTGCATGTAGTCGAAACAAGAAAAAATCTCGACTTTTCCTTGTTTTTTTTTCCTAGCTTCGCAACTCCCATAAGATCAGTTGCGCAATCAAAAATTCCATGTGAGCATCCAACCTGGGAATACTAAAGGTATCTGCAGTGGAGAAAAAAAGTACTCACACACCCAGTGCTTTGGGAACACTGTTCTTGATGAAAAAAACTCTAAATAAAACATAAAGTTCCTTAGAGGAGACAGTTTACTTTTTACGAGAATTCGTCCCAAAAATGCTGAGCGTACAACTAATTTTTTAGCGACTGTATACTTGTCTGCTTTTTAAACATTGTCAAAGATTATGAAAGCTGTCATTCTGCGAGAAAATTACACTGAAAACACATATTATTTTCAGCTAATATTAATTATAAACTCCAATAAACCTCATCTTAATAAAAAAAAACCTATTTTACAAAAATAATGTGACGAGTTTATTAATCTCGCCCCGAATTCGAACGCGCTTCCATATTCCGTCGACAGCAAGGCGTACGAATTTTCGAGTCGCTTGATATCACTCCGAGAGAAAAAGAGAATGGAGAGCCAACACACTTCTCTTTCTCTCTCCCTTTGCCGTCTCTCTCGCAGCGCAATGCTTGAAACTTTAATTTCGGGCAAATTGCAAACTGCTGGAAAACGAGCCTTTTTCCACGCTCTCCACGGTAAATAAGTTAGGTACACGCGCTCACGTATACACATGCATAATGCTCGCGTGGAATCTCAAACGCGCTCTCTCTGTCAAAGGGTTCTACCCGCACCATAATGAGCGTGCCATTATCGCACAATACAATTTCGAACTGGATCGCCATAGTCAACCTGTCACCGTGAAGCGAGCTTCAATAATCAGAGGGGTAAATACACCACGAGCACAAAAATGGAAAGTTAACTCTTCGACTTTTTGAAAAAATGTCAACGACATTTTTTTATTTAATCTTGTGAAGTATGTAACTAAGTAACTATAGCTTAATTTCATAAATAATAGGTTATTACAAGTAGTTTCTAACAATGTATGGTTTGGCTTCTGTTTTCTTTTCATATTTGAAGACTCTCAGAACATCTTATATAAACAATAAATATGCTAATAATTTATAGCGTATAACCGCAACATTTTGGGAAAATATTAACGAAATTTTTCTTTTTAGGCTTGGAAAATATATGTACAAGTATATGATTTAAGGTATTATAAATTAATTTCATTAATCTATCAGTCGTAATTGTAAAATTGCTGTCATAAATGTATGGACGCTTTTTCTTAAAACACTGTTTCCGGTAATCATTGTAGGTCAGATGATTTTCATCAGGAACAAATGAAACATTTTTCTCAAACCACAAAGGGGATTTTCAAAACTTTTCTTTTAATAAAATGCCTCTTGAACTCAAAAACATCTTTTTCACCCTCGAAGACGCTTATACTTTTATAGCTATCTTTGATATTACCGATTATTACCAATAAATTATTGAAGTTAATTTACCACATAGTTCGATATATTTCATTAGCTTATAACACAAACTTTTTTATCCCCTTAACTCTCGGAAACAGTTCAGAAGAATTGCTAGCGATAGGTAAATAGGGTATCGTTGGAAATTTGTCGAGTCACGCGCCAGTGGCAATGCAAATTAATTAGCTGCGCGACGTCGTCCTAGGAAGGGAGCACTATTGAGGGAGTTTTATTAAATAAGAAGCAGAAACTGCGCAACTCGCGGAGCGAAAATAAATAAAAGGAAATGTCGCAGCGGACGGAGAATTCGAAGTCCCTGAGACGAAGCTTTAGCTTGAGCGGCTCCCTTTATTTTTCCCCTGCTTTCCCTTCCCCCTCTCTTTCACTCTCTCTCTCTCTCTTTTTCCCCCCTGACATTATTTTCTTCTCGCTTCCACCACCCTCGCGAGCGCCAACCCTCGTAAATCCCGCTCGCTTTCCGACGCATCGAGGCGAGCTCATAAATCAAGGATGAGTCGGGGGACTGAAGTTAATAGGGGCAAAGTTCGACGTTAAGTCGGAAACGCCCGCTTACAGCGCCACTCGCCAAATGATCGGATACCTCGAATTAACAGAGTACGTACACCTCGAGCGAGAGAAATGAGAGTTAACTTGAATTTTGAGAAAATAGAAAAAACATTTCTCTTTTAAGCTTATAAATTATATGTGGAAGTATTTTAATTTAAGGTGAGTTAAAAATTAATTTAATACTGTTAAATATTTGTTAAATTCTTTTAATACTGTAAAATACTGTTAATCAGGATTCACAGTATCCATTGTAGGTCAGACAATTTTTATCTGGATCAGATGAAAATTTTTTTTCTAGGTAGTAGACATTTTCTACTAAGTCGCTTTTTAAACTCAAAAATAGCTTTTCGAACCCTTAAAACTTTTAAAGCTTTTGAGTTTAGAAGGCTTACGTTTTGTTAAAAACTAATATTTTGACAATCACCCACATTGTGGAGCAGCCTTAAGTATCTACTATCTAGAAAAAAATGTTTCATTTATTTGGAATAAAAATTGTTACATTTACAATGGATACCTTATTTGTAAAAAAAATATGACAGAATAAAAAAATTAATTTACAGTATTCCTTAAGTCATGTACTCGTCCACACATTTTAGAAGATTAAACCGGAAACGTTTTTGCTATTACTTCAAAATACTAAAGTTAAACATTCAACTTTTACGCTCCAGGTGTACTTACACCCTTGCCACTGAAACAGTAAAAAGAAAGGCAGGTCTAGAAAAACAGAGAAGAAAATAAAAGGTGAGAAAGTAAGGCTTGGGTGGGGAATGCAAGTTGGTGCTGGGAGTGTGGTCGAGAGTAATTTGCCGGCAAGCAGCCAAATGGCCATCTGTCAGGGCGAAATGGATCGCGCTTCGCCTCGCCTCGAGATCGATGCACCAAAGTGAGGAAAGAGTCGCAGAACAAAGAGAGGAAGAACAGGTGTCACGGCAGTCTTGGCTCGGAGGAATGTGTGTCGAACTACACTCGAAGAGGCGAATGCTAAATTGCGAAGTGTCTCTCACGTGCGCGGAGGTCCCGAGACCTCGATAAGGACAATGGCTTGATTGCGCGCCGAGCTGGAAAGCCGAGGGAGAGGGTGCCAGCCTGAAATTAAGAGGAGTGTCGTGAGAGACACATCAGATCGTTTGCAACAGTAGACCAAGCGTGAATCATTCGTCGGAGAGAGAAAAAGAGAGAGAGAGAGAGAGAGTTGGAAAGAAGGGCGAGGAGTCTTAACTGTTAACCGGGGGAGTTAAGTGGTTAAGCAACGAGCCTGATACTTTCCGACAGTCTTGCGCCGCCCTTCCTTCGTATTCGCCTTTCCACCCCACCCGCCACTGCTTTCTCTCTCACAGCTTTCGCTCAGGGAAGACAATGATGGAAAATGAACCGCGACAAGGGATTAAATGCGATCGAGCCGAGGGCCGACTTTACAATGCCATTCAATCTTGTGTCGAGTGGAATGAAACTATTTTTTGTGTTTGGTGTGTTTGAAGGTTCTGAAATGGTAAAATTGGTATCTCGAACATTAATGATGTTGTAACGCATTTTTCTGAGAAATCGACTTTTAAAATCGGAGGACAATATTTTTTAAAAATCGAGCGATATATTAGCTTGAAATTTAGGCCAGATTTTTTATAAACTATAATTTCATACTTCACGATCCATTCTTTTTAATATTCCATTCTAAATGATTTACAATAGCAAAAAGTAGGGCAACATTTTTTTAAAAAATCACGACAAATGAGGAATATGTGTTACTTTGCAAAAAGGAGATATTCAAAATCAGTCGATCAAACTTGTCTAAGTTTCACTCTAAATTGTTTGCAATACTTCGGTTTTCAATGGAAGAAGACAATGCGGGGAAATGAACCGCGATGAGAGATTAAATGCGATTGAGTTGAGGGCAGATTTTAGAATCGCATTCAATCCTGTGTCAAGTGGACTGCTGGCCGGATCTCCCGCAAATCCCTCGGGTGATAAAACCCTCCGGGCGACTGACTGATCCCGACACAGGAAAGTCAAAGTGGTCACTTGGTCTTAGCTTCTCGCCCCATCAGAAATTTCCTTTGCAATGGAATTAAGTATCCGTCATTCGGACTTACAGTGGAGATAAAAGATTAAGAACTTTTGAAAATTCTTATTTAGCCTTCAATACTGAGAAATTCAAGAAGAAGTTCACTTCTTAGCCAGTTTAACCCGCGCGGTATTTCGTTTGCATGTTAATGATAATTGAGTTTAATAATAATATTAGGTTAGCAAGAAAATAAATTCGGTTTGCACTAGTAGACCAAAAAACGGAAATTAGTTTCTTGCCAAGACAATACGTTATTCCACAGTCCCAGAGGAAACAGTATTCTTTTTCATGCTTTGCCATCACAACTTCTTGCTAGGTTCATACACTGAATTCTTACATATACAAGTGACATATAAATACAGTGAATAAAAATAGTGTTTGCACATCTAGATTTTCTCAAAGAAAAAGACTCTCTTTTAACACTTTCGTCATCCAAGTTGCAAATTTTTCACCCTTTCGCCACATCTTGTTAAAAATGTTTATTAACATTATTTTTGTCGAAATGAATATATCTGTGAATAGATGTTCGGGTGTCACCCAGACGTGGGTGACGTGGCGACGAACGTGTTAAATTACATTAATTTCCTCTTAAAAGGAATTTGATTTATTTAGTTAATACATTATCATTTTCATACAGTATCATACAGATACTTTCTTCGACTTAAAAATGTATTCCAAGGGAAACGGATGTATACGAATTCTTGTTTTATCCACTTAGTGGAAATTTGGGATTTTTCTATACTTTTTCAATTGGATGTTTCGGATTCTCCTTAAAAATTGTAGGTCCGCCAGTATGAGCACAAATTTCATGTTCCGTCTGTCTTACAAGCGCTCATACCGGTTGGTATGTGAATACAGCAGCGCCCCCTCCTTCCCGCTGTGCTCCACACCACACCACAAACCCTTGTTGAATTAATCTCTGGCATTCCCGCGAGATTGCATAGTTTGTTTTTACATGTGATAAGTTCAGGTCATAATGTTTGTATGTTTGTTAGTCGCTTTGCTGTTTCATTTCCCATTAGACTCCCAAAAAGTGAGGTTATATGTGTTTCCTAAAAGTCACATTACTTCATTTCTTCGTGGATAAGGAATTAACTTTCAATAATCCTGAGAGGAGTCGACGTTAAAGAAACAAACTAACTAATTAAGCATGTAGTTAGTTAGTATCTTTTTTATTCTTTTTTCTTGAAAAAGATACTTTCTTATATATCAAAATTTTTACTCTATGAAAAGGTGTATGTGCAAATACTTCTTTTATCAATCTATTGAAAATCTATTGGAGGAATCTGTTGGAAATGTGGAAATTTGGAATTTTTATATGCTTTTTCAGTATATTATTGGATTCTTGCATAACAGTGTACTCTACACATTTTCCCAATCCACACCCAATGTTCCTCATGGTCTTGCAATTTTATAAGGATGGTCAGCTTTAATAAAACTCCTGTTACGACTTTGTTTCAAAAGTCGATTTAAAAACGCTTTTGCAATTGTAATTCTCGAAGGGAAGTCGTCGAGGATTGCGTGTTAAATTTTGTTTGAAACACAACAGACAGTACTTATACTTTAACCTAAAACTTTACTTTATAGGTCAGAGTGAAGAACTATTCTAGAAATGAGATACGACTCCTAAAATATGCGTAGCCCATACTTTTGTAGGCCACAGTGCAGAACTGTTTTTGAAATGAGGTAACTCCTAAAAATATATTAATTAAAAATGTATGCTTTCATATTATAAATATGTAAGAGAAATACAATAAATACAACGGCGGAGAAGCTAATATAATACTAATTCATAAAGATATTTGAGAATTTTCTTACATGAATACTCAAACGAAAACTTCAAACCCTTTTATGAATTGCTATTATGTAACTCTCTTTCAACATTTTAATATGCTATTTTTATTACATATTTGTAACATACAAATAAATTTTTTTAAATATTGGTCTAATTATCGTATTTTATTTTCATCATTTTAGTATTGCTCAGCAGACAAGAAATGTTTTTGGTATTCTACTTTTGCAATGCTACATTTTGGAAGACTTTTTCAGGATCGAACTTTGGCTAACACAAGCTGTCATCAACGTTAACGTCAACCTCGTATTATATGTATATAAATATACATTAAATACCAAATTTTTTAAAAACAAATCATTTTTACCCTTCAATTAATCTTCAGCAGTTCAAGTGATAATATAATATCATTTAAATTAAATGAATTACACATAAACGCATAGGATTATACATCGACAACATGTATCATTATGTATGTCATCACGTCTAGCAGGGCAACGCGCTACATCTTGGACCACTGTTTCATTAGGGAAACTTGGCTAGCACAGGCTATCGGCCACGTTAACGTCAACCTCATATTCTCGATAAATAAATGTCAAAATTAATGTAAATATACATTAAATAAGAAGTTTGTCGAAAACAAGTTATTTTCACCCTTCAATTAATCTTCAGCAGTTCAAGTAGTAATATAATATAAAATATAAAATCATTTAAATTAAATGAATTACACATAAACGCATAGGTTTATGCTTCGACAACATGTATCATTATGTATGTCATCACGTCTAGCAGGGCACCGCGCTACATCTTGGAGCAGTGTGTTGAGGAGGGAGCCTTGGCTAGGAGAGGCTGTCGTCCACGTTAACGTCAACCTGTCCTTATCAACGTCGCGGCGGTCGGCTTTTAAACGGACACAGCACACCGTCGACTAATCAAACAAGCCGGCTTCCTGCTAACGACGGATATCGAGAAGGCCACCTAACAAGTTTAGTCCTCTCGAGCGAGACGTCCTTCGATATTACTCGGCGAATTTCTATCGATTGCATTACCGATCTCGCTTAACCGGCACCCCGTAATTTCGATGACGTTTCCGCCCTCTGCATCATCGCCAGCGGGTATTGCACGCCGGAAATCGGGTTTATCTCTCCTGGAATTTCAGCCTGTACGGCGTGCACTCGCTTCTCGAGGAGGCTGCTCTGCCTTAGGCTGATTTAGTAGATTAAGGAGAGATTGCATCCTGCGGCTTTATCATGTATGAATATTCATGTTTTAATGTCCTTGTATTAGTGCAAGAAAAGAAAGTTAAATTTAGATCCTTTAACGGTGACTTTTTTTAAATGACTATCTGTTACATAGTCAAAATCAAGAAATAAAGGGCACGCTCAATTTTTTATAGTTGGAATTCATTTGTTCCAAATATAACAATATTTTCATCAAAATGCCAAAAAGTTATTGTCCATTTTATTTCTTTATTCTGGAAGAAGAAACACATTTTTCATTTTTCATAATAATTACGGTTTTTTAGCAAAAAGTAATCTATTTTTACTCCGTTGTAACCGTTGATTTTTTTCCATTCGAGAAATCATTACAATCGTATTCCACTCCACATCATCTAATTCTGTAACCCTTTTCTTTCAAAATGTAAAATAACTTCTGAAAAGAGTTTTTAATGAGTACTTTTAAGTAAAATTGTAATGTTCACAGTAAAATAATTAGTTTTGGAAAGAAATAAGAAAAACGATTTTTAATTTAGCGAAGTTCTACATGAATGAGGATATTCGGTAGAGTCTCGCACCAAGTAGAATTAGCACGAGCCAGCCGAGACTCCTTATCCCGATTGACCGTTATCTACTTTCGACAGAATTTGAACCAGAATTGCAGTTTCTTGCTTTCGAAACTTCCTAATGTTACCTTAATGCATCGCTCAAGACATGTGCTTAATTACTTTTGTAATTCATTCTCATTAATAGAGAAAGAGGAAGTTAAACATTAATGCTTTTTGATTCATATAAACAAGCAGTGCTTTTGTATACTTAAAAGTAATAATAATAAAGGTATGAAATTCTAATCTTTCTTCTAATTCTAAATTTCTCGATGTCAAAGTTATTTCTTTTTATATAACTCGAAACGACTAAATTAACTTTAATGCGATGTTCACCCCTGCATAAAGTTATGATTTAATCAAACTATAGATAACAGAATATTGCAATGGTTATTACTTATACAACATGTTCGAAAAAAGAACACCAAACTTTCAGAAGAAATAAAAGATCCAATAGTATGTCGATAAAAGATACTAGCAACAACTTTATTCTTTAAATAGTTATTGTTAACGAGCGCCCAAAATCTTATCCAAGTGAAACTGTTTAGACTTGCAAATCGAACATAAATCTTATATGTGAATCAACTAAAAGGTTTGTACATTGCATTATAACGAAGCTGTAAGTTTAGACATCAGTTGTTTTTTATTGATTTATAAATTATCACTCTAACGGCTCGAAGAGTTATTGATACAGTGGAACAATAAGACATTGTAGTCACTCACAGTTAAAGATGAATGCCTCATAGTCAGTTCTAACAACTGACGGAAATATTATTATTATAATTAGAAGCAAACGCTTCGTTATCAGCTCCAGTGGACTGATGGAAATAAATTTATTATAATGCTTTGCCAATAGGTAGGAGAACAACATATCCTGCGCCAATATTTCTTCAACAAACAATGTTATCTTTCAAGTTGAAAAACCGTAATTCCTATTTTAGGAATGTCTACATATTTATTGTTTTGATATTTAGCTTCTTTAAGATCGATTTACTTAAAACAGAAATTAATCTAGAACAGTTAGTTATAAATATAATATAATCCGTGCACTATTGAATACTTAAAGACTCGCACAAACCAATAATCAACACATCAAAGTAGTCCTTGTAACGAGCAATTTCCATAATTGAGTACCAAGTATCTATAATGATATGTAAATGCACCTCGTAAAATTTATTCCAACCTGGACATTTTCTATCCAATTATTAAAGTTACCGACAACACGCCTTAGTCTTTGCATAAAACTGCCACTCGACACAACTCCAACGAAACATTCTGCTTCCCAATCCTTATTAAACAGTAACAAAACTTACTTCTCAGGATCACAAAGAATAACAATGCGCATTGTTTGAACGACTAAAAATGATGAAAGTAAGAAAGTCGGTAAAGCGAATAATACAAAAAAATGCGAAAATATTCAATAAATACATTCAATTATCGCTAAGCAGAAAACATTCTGTTCTGGAAACAGTCATTTTCTTTTAAAAAGAAAATTATCTTCTTCAAAATAGAAAGTTTTATTCTTGGAAAAGGTGCTTTTTACATATCAAAATTTACTCCAGAAAAAGAGATATGTATGAATACTTCTTCTTCCATTTATTGGAAATTTGGGATTTGTACATGCTTTCTCAGTATATTATTGTACTGTTGCATAACATTATATTGCACATATTTTCCCAATCTGTAACTAATGTTCTTAATTGTCTTCAAATTTGTAATAATATTCAGTTTTAATAAACCTTTTGTTACGACTTCGTTTCAAAAGTCGATTTAAAAATACTTTTACAATTTTAATTTTAGATGAGAAGTTATAGAAGATTGCGTGCTAAATTGTGTTTGAAATGCAATAGACAGGTTTTACTAACTTTCATTTTACTAAAAGTTTTTACTAAGCAGAGATCTTCTGACCTAAAATTTTACTTTTCAGTTCAGAATGTAAAACTATTCTAGAAATGAGATGATTACTAAAAATATAATAATTACAAATATATACTTTCATAAAGATATTTGAACATTTTCTTCCACGATTTCTCAAACCAAGCCTTCAAACGCTCTTATAAATCATTGTTCTTTGAAATATAAAAGTATATTTCTAAAGAATATTTGTCTAATTATCATACTTTAGTTCTATTCAACTTTCGCATCTCAAAGAATACCAAGCTGTACTGCTGGAGCGATTAAAAATGATAAAAGTAAGAAAGTCGAAAGAGGCAATCAACGGGGCGGACAATAAATCAGCCGATAACGTGCGCCACTAGTTTCCGCGGGGAGGAAATTCAATAAATTAGAAAGTAAGGCAGCGCTGCCAACCGAGGGAGGTTAAACTTCGCCGGGAGAAGTTGGCAGTTTAAGGGTGAAATCAAAAGCTCGGCCGGTGCCTGACGCGCTGAAAATAAAACCTGTACGAGCAATAACAGAGAGGACGAGAGGGTGTGTGGGAAGGGCGAAGGGTTGGCGGTGGGCGAAGAAAATGGAGGGGGAGAGCGGGAAAACGGTTTACGAGGGACTATTCACACCTGAAAGCAGCGAGAGAGCCGCAGGGGAAAGTGAATAATTTACTCGAATGTCCCTTAGGGGATCACGGCCGAGCGAAAGGGGCGGCTTGGAAAGGTGGCGTAAGTGTGCAATCCGATAAAGAGGAATTTCAGCCAGCCTTATCGAGAGCGAAACCTACCTCTTCACTCTACGATTACGAGCATCTCGCTCGCTAAACGTATCGTCTGCCAAATTCCCTCCCTTTCCCCTGAAACTACATCCGACGATCTCATCAAACAACCTTGTAGCTGCATTCTCTCTTCTTCTTGCTTGGCTTCCCGGCACTGACTTTGTCTAGTTTATAGGTTATGAATGAGAAATTCTGTTAGCATAAACGATTTATTTAACCGATTATTTCGTTAAGGCTTCGTATTTCATCGGGAGATAAAGTCGAATTTTAGCATTCTACTTAACTGTCTTTATTTTTTAGGAAAGTAGTTTTTAGAAACCTGCCTGTTCACTCTTTGATAATAAACATCTCGCTCGCTAAACGTATCGTCTACCCAATTCCTTCACTTTCCCCTGAAACTACATCCGACGATCTCATCAAACAACCTTGTAGCTGCATTCTCTCTTCTTCGTGGTTGGCTTCCCGGCACTGACTTTGTCTAGTTTATAGGTTATGAATGAGAAATTTTGTTAGCATAAACGATTTGTTTAACCGATTATTTCGTTAAGACTTCGTATTTTATCGGAAGATAGAGTCAAAATTTTAGCATTCTACTTAACTGTCTTTATTTTTTAGGAAAGTAGTTCTTAGAAACCTGCCTGTTCACTCTACGATTACGAGCATCTCGCTCGCTAAACGTATCGTCTGCAAAATTCCCTCCCTTTCCCCTGAAACTACATCCGACGATCTCATCAAACAACCTTGTAGCTGCATTCTCTCTTCTTCTTGCTTGGCTTCCCGGCACTGACTTTGTCCAGTTTGTAGGTTATGAATGAGAAATTTTGTCAGCATAAACGATTTGTTTAACTGACTATTTCGTTAAAGTTTCGTATTTTATCGTAAGATAAAGTTAAATTTTAACATTCTACTTAACTGCCTTTTTTTGGAGGGAAACTAGTTAGTTCTTAGAAATCTGTCAGTTCACTCTGTGACTATAAGCAACCCGCTCATTAAACGTATCGTCTGCCAAATCTCCTCACTTTCCCCTCAAAATAAATCCAACGACCTAAGCAATCTGCCTTGCACTTGGATTCTCTTTATGTGAACATAATTATGAAGAAAAAGTTTAACAGATTAACGGATTAACAGTTTGTGTTAAATTTCTTTGTACATTTGGAGATTTTTGATTGCTTACTGTTGTTGTATATTACAGTGTTGTATATTACATTATTCGTATTGGTACTTTGGCACCACAAACATTAATATATTCAAACAGATACATTAAACAAAATTGAAACATTTATCATAAAAAAATGGCACTTTTTGAAGAAACACGAAATGTCAGTAAAATATTCCTGGTGCTTCCTTGAGTCTCGATACAGCTCAATAGACTGTATTATTTAACACAGTGTACACATTATGCGTATCGTATAATTAAAATTGTTCGATAATTTATAATTATCCTGTATAAAGCAGCCTATACTCGATCAGGATAATTTTAAATTATCTAATAATTATTACGTAGTAGCATAACTTAAGACTAGGAACTGTTGGGCGAACAAGTGGTATGAGTAACGGTAGCTTAAAGAGTGCCGTATGACTGGGTGAGATTGTTGATTGAACGGCTTTCAAAAAATCATAAAAGATTGTATACAAATATGTAAATATACCAATAGTTTTTTAAAAATAACAGCTGTTCCTGAATTATTATTAAAAAATCCCAAAAACCTTAATTGGAAAATGTGTTCAAACAGGAATAACTCCTTAAGAAGGGCACTTTTCTGTCCAAAAAAATGTATTCCTATTCAAAAAGAAAAATTTTCTTCTCCGGATGTGCGAGTAAGTTTTCTGCCACTATTCATATTTCACAAAAAACAGAGCGCAACAATCGTAATTCAAAGTCAAGTGAATTCCCCTAAAGAAATACTTTATTCCTCGCGGCATAAAGATGTGAACGAATGGCATAGCGGAACTATTCGTGTGATCGATCAGATTGGCAGTTCAAATCGGCCAATGAAAATTTATACCGGCGCATAACTATCGGAATGTTGACGATCGGGTTTAGGCTGGCGTGAGGCGAGGCGAGCGTGTCGCTTGTGAAAAATGCCATAAATCCGGGTTACGGGGTGGAAGGGAAGAAGACCGCCAGGAGAGGATAGTGGACCACCTGTGAACCAGACAAGATTATCGGAAATAGCGTTGACTTTATTGAGGTAGTAATGGCCTCCCGGAAATCGTGAAGGGGCATGGCAATGGGAGGGGGTATGAATCCATGAAGTTAGCCATACAGGCACACATTTAAGCGACTGATCACCGAATCTGGCAAATGTATCCGATACCGATAGGAAACATTTATGTTTTTCTAGCCATTATTATACGATTTGGGTTTTGAACTTTTTGTGTATTTTGTTTTTCCTATTAATAACTAAGCATTTCCTATTTAGTGAATCGCGAAGATCAATCTTAATACTTCAGTTATTTATAATTTACTTGCTACTTCTGTATTTTTTAATACAGTTTTGACACAAAGGAAATTTTCTTCTTAAAAAGAGACCAATTTTTTAGGAGAAAGTTTGTCTTTTACAAAAGCATCTGAACGGAAACATTAAAATGTACAAAAAGCAAGAAAATTACTTATTTAACTCACCATCAAATATGTCAAAAATACAAATGGTTCCGTTAGAAGAATTTTAGAAATTGTGTAACACTAGCTATTGTTATTGCATAAGAACTGTTATTTCGTATGTCCGGCAATATCTCTGCGATGGATGGACCAATCGGGTTGAAACCTTTTCTATCTCACAGAGGATGTCCCTACAATGGTTCCGTTCTGCATTTTTTTAAATTCTTTAACATTGACAACTGTTATTGTATAAACATCGAATTTTTTATTGTCCGGCGATAGCTTTGGGACTGCTTGTTCGAACGGAATGAAACATTTATTAACTTTTAGGTTAAGTTCTCGAGGTACTCGGTCTTGCATAAATTTCGCAATGCGTAAGCTTTTCTTTTTTCGACAAAATGAACTAGATTTCTTCGTCTATAACTGGTATACCAGTGCATTGATGGAATTCGAGATGAAATCAGCCCCGAACCATCGTTTTATTCATTTCCTATACTAAAAAGTAATAAATAAAAAATTAGTTTTAAAAAAAATGTGACCGACTTCGGGAAACTGACAGCGTCCTAGTTACTGACAGCGCCGTTCCCATTCTGCATTGCCGCACTAGTAATATAAGTGTGGGTGAAAATGTCTTAGTGTTCAGAAATGAAGTTGAGTTGCAATATGTTGGTGTTCAACAATACGTAATTAAAACTACAATGTAAACATTAAAAAGACACCTTGGAACTTATAAAGAATGATGATTTTAAAAGTGTGAAAAGAACGAAATATGTAAAAATTCTATTTTTAAAAATTAAGTTACACGGTTTTAGTAGAATGCATTAAAAAGTAAAACAGTAATTGTATTGGTTGTAGTTGGTTGGATTTCATTTATGGGCGGCCCACGATTTTCTTAGTCACAAGCCTTCATGAATAATAGCTAATAATAGCTAAACAAATTATTTTTTACTTTTCAGTGCATTCTACTAGAATTGTGTAACTTAAAATTTGTTGTTGTATTTATTTTTATGTATCCTCTGTATTTATACGCGGCGTTAATACAACGTTAAAAGAGCATGTCTATGGCTAACTATGTATTACTGGAATGGTCAAACAACATATCCAGCGATGCGAGAGTGTGCGCGAGAGAGTCAATGTCGTCAAAACAGTGGAAACGTAATTTTGCCTATTAAATCAGAAATGCCTTCAGCCAACACTGGAGCGGATGCAATTTTTATTTGCGCCGGGTAAATATTTCTGTTTGGCAAGTCGGGATTTGGACATCAGGACTTTTATATTTGATGACCAGGCGCCCGGAAACATATGTACAGGGAAAACATTGGGGCCGAAGCTGGGGAATTGGTCTCACTGATTACTGCTAGTTACTGCAGTACGAATGGCCTTAATATCATTGATATTAATCTGAATCAAACAGTCAATCGAATTGACATTCGCGACATGAACTTGATAAATTAAGTCGCACACCCGTTGTCTTTCGAAAAAGTGTTCTTAAAGAAGAAAACTCTTTTTTCTTTAAATAAAAACACATTTTCTTAAACAAGAAAATTCCTCCTTAAAAACAATCTTCTTACGTGAAATAAGTACTGCATATACTAATATTTTTTCAGCCGCTCTATGATCTCGCATTATTAACGAAAAATGTATAACCACGTTCGGTTTGTATAAATAAAAATTTAAGGAGAAAAAAACAAAATCATAACTTTTGAAATTTAAGTTTCGATGAATATTGCAAAATTAAAGTCCTATTCGGCTTTATTTTACTTTACTTCAACAAGTAGAAGTCGTAAGCAATTTTAATTTATTTCTTTCTAATATAGCAATATTTTCATAAAAATGTAAAAAGTTATTGCTCATATGATTTCCATATTTTACGCGAAGAAAGACATTTTTCATTTGATATAATAATAACGATTTTTATAGCAAGATGTAATTTATCTTCGCTCATAACGAGTATACTCGGCAAACACGGTTAAACGGTGAAATGCAAACATGTACAATTGGCCCTGCGTATCTCTTCCGCCCTAAATGATATCATTTGAAAGAGCATACTATAACTTCTAACATTCCAGATAATTTGTTGAACATATACTGGCCACGCTGTACTGCGGTACGCCGACATAAATCATACGGTCTCCACTCACCATCAGATTACCTTTCCCTTGAAAGTGCAGCAAGTCAAGCGATCTTGGTTTTTAACCTCTAAGCGTTTCAAGACGTATTTCTCGTAGCGTGAAGCTGAAATAATAGTCTAATCGAGATGGACGATCGTTCTCGATCAAGATTGATCAATCTTTGCTTAGTTGGTCATTCTTTGCCTTCCTCATCTTGCACTACAAATGTCGTTTTATTTATTTTTCATCATTATCATACCCTGAATGACGTAATCTCACAGAACATAACCTAGCAGACTCCTGGAATTTCAAGGAATACAAAACAGAAAGTTTTATCGAAATCGGATCAGTTATTTCATATATTATCCATTATCCAAGTAGTGCAAAACACCCTAAAAATATCATCAAAATGTTAACGTTAATCCTCAACTTTTCCGTCTAGGTTTATGTAGCACTTTCAAGAAAAGATCTTTGTTCTTTAATAACAATTTTTCCAAAAACACAGACAAAATAATACTGTAAAAAAAGGACAGTATACGAATCTTAATTAATTAATTAAAAATCAAGAGAATTGTCTCCAACAAACATTTTTATTATTCACAGTATTTCAATGAATTCCACTATCTGTTACCCAAATAGCACAGAACATCTTAAAGATGTCTTCTTTATGCCATTTTCATGTGTGCATGTATTGCGAAATGCATAGCACATTTCGAATATGTTCTCCTGAAAATGTTCTGGAGATGTCCACTTTCGTTATCTTTAAATCTGCCTTTTTATGGTATTCTTAGAGCGTAGGAAAAACGTTGAGCAAAAACTTTAAAAAGTGCCTGTAAGGATTGTTTGGCAATTGCACATTTTTCCAATAGTATATATCTTTAACCTAAAAATTCGTTGTTTTCTCCAATCCAAACGTTCATTTTACAAAACTGCCATTTTGAAATACAGTTTTTAGAATGTAATATAGTACTACATATTGAAAGTGTTCCCATTCACGTATTAAACATGTATTTCCAACATCTTTTTATGTCCCTTCAGATGTATTATGAACACTTTTAAAATATTCCAATTTCTAACATTGGACGTTTGTTAAACGAACGTGAGAGATTTTTGGAACAAAAAACTGTGTTTCCAAGATGTATTTCAAACAACTTGTGCATCTTTTCGTGGAGTTTGACCAGAAAGTGTCATAGGCATCTTAAAGACGTATTATTGACTTAGCTACACAATGTACAAATTTTACCATTTACCAATTTTACCAGATACCAGTTATGTATGTTTCCAATTTATTAATTATTATATTACTAATAAACTTCAGTAGTTCGAGTGTTAAAATTATTCTCAGCGCTTTATTTTGACCAATTTGGGCCACTTTGATGTATTCAGTTGATGCTTTCGCGGCGAGAAGAAGGGAGAAGAGGGTGGAGCAATAAATAACAGTACGGCAAGAGGGTGCGCCGCGCCGCGCCGTGTAGCGCTTTGATTATAGCGGCTATCTCTTGTCGGCAGGGCCGACACTTTTGGGTCACGGCGTACACAGGGGTGTGGAAGTGCAGGCGCGCGCATTTGCGTGCAGGTGCACACGTCGACGGGGCCACGACGACGACGACGGCGACGGCGACGCGGAAGAGGAGTGGTCGCCTGGCTGCGAGCGACAGTCTCGCTGACGCAGTGTATGTGCATCGCTAATATCCCTCGCATTCCTGCTAATCGCCACTCGAAACGACAACTGCCCTTCGAAATCCTCCAACGACACGGAACTCGACAAATTTTTTCAAGAAACCGTTCGAATTCACTCAACTTAACACTAAAAGTAGCGCATCCAATCGAATGACTAGTTCTTAAATTGGATTCCGCTAAGTTCAACTACCTTTGCTGTAAATGACACGCAAAGCAGCGCAAAAAGTCGCGCCACTTTTGTGTCATGACACGTACACGTGATTGAAGCAGATGAAACAAGTTTTCCTGGAAAGTACACACGAAAAGCTAGTACGCTACCGACTCGATTTCCAAATGCTTAGTTTTTCACGAATGCCAGTTTTTTAAACTCAAAAACAGCTTTTCCTCTCTCAAAAGTGGCTACAACTATTTTTGAGGTTAAAAGTTTTCAGTTCAATAAAATTAATTTATAATATACTTCAAATCATATACTTCTACATATACTTTACGTGCCAAAACCAAAACTGTCCTTTAACGTTTTTCGAAAATATTAAAGTTAACACTCGCTTTTTATGCTTTAGCTGTATGTCCCCCTAAAATTAACACCTCAAACACGAGAAGCCGCGGCTACATGTTAGCAGGCATAAAACAGTTCACAAGGGAAATATGCGCTCTCTCGCATTTAACGACGTTTAACTAAATTGATTGCGCACCCCTCGGAAAAGAGGGGGCCAAGGGAAGAGGCGGCGACGGTGGAAGGGGGTGAAAGAGGGTGGAAAGGGCAAAAAAAGGGAGGAAAGCAAGAAGCAAATGCAAATAGGTTGTGGAAACGGATCGCTGGCTCCTCAGTGGTGGCTCGGAACGAGTTAAAAGGAGAGCGGGCTCCTTTGCCAGGCCGCAATTTCCCATTCAGGACATCCTTCACGTGGTAAGCAGTGCGTGCTTACACCGGCGGCGGCGGCGGCGTCGGCGGCGTCGGCGACCAACAAAACGACCTCGCCTTAACTCGGACCTCGCCGGCTAACTGGCGTGTGCATAATAACGCGTTATCGCCGACTCGTAACGAGGGGAACGACGCGCGCGCCCCCACACACACACACACACACGTCGCGCGCGCGCGCGCTCGCCCCCACATACACATATTTACACGGCTCTGGCGCGTCGTAACTAATTACAAGGAAGTTAGAGGCGGCAAGGGAGCTCGCGCGCAAGCACGCTTTCGACCTGTGAACCCTGATGACGCCTGACGTTTAATCGTTAGGCGGTTTCGCCGTTTACAAGACGCCCGCAACTCGCCTCTCTGAACACCTTAGTCCTGACGGTTGTTTATACATTTTTAAGAAAATGTTACATTCGAAGGAAGTAAATTAAAATTGTATAAAATTGAGATACTCATCGTCGCTGGATTTTAACTATGTGAGCAGCAAGAGATTTTCAAAAAAGCAGTTTACAATTGAAGCATTAAAATACAAGAGCAAGATTATCGCTTTATCTTTTTCTTTTTAAAGTGAATTATTGTCAATAATTCACTCGGACTAAGCTGAATAGGAATTCGAGTTTGCGAACTGTTCGGAACAGTTTTGCGAACTGAATTCTAATTTGGAAAATGATTTTCTAATATGTTTTCCTTCAACCGATGCATTTTATATATAATAACTTTTTGTGTATTCTGTATAATTAACTACAATTTATGGAAAGACATATATTCGACAAATCTTAAATTTCAAAGGTAATTGTGTCTTTGTTTCTGTTCACCATACATTTTTGGTTATGTTAGCGGAACGTGATGATATATTTCTCAACAATAATGAGATTATACAGTGGCTAAAAACTCTATGAAATTTGAAATTCTCTGACGTACAATAAGTACTTTTAGTCGTGATTCGTCAAAAAGGCGTCCATACATTAATAACAATAATTCTGTAATTATAACCGATAGATTAATAAAATTAATTTACAATATAGCTCACACCATGTACTTGTACATATATTTTATAAGCTTGAAACAAAAATAATTTTCATATTTTTTCTAAGTGTTGAACTTAACCTTCAATTTTTGCAGTATGCGTACCCCCTTAATGGAAATCTATGTAGTATATTTAAATAAAAAAATATTAACGATTTTAAAATAAATAGCGCATTTTATTAATCACTTAAAATGTGCATTCTTGTTGGAACACCCTTTATAACTGAACAAAGAAATGACCTAGATTAAAATCAAGACTACGAATAAAACATGCCAATCTGACACACTTCCGATGAAACGCATCCCCAATTACCATCGAACATATGCTATTTCTTTCTCCAAGATTTTACACCCACCGAAATTTAAATATCCCCAACAATATCGACCGAATACTCAATCAAAAACAGATGCGCAAAAAAGTCCACGAATACCTACACAAAACACTTAAATCCCATAACCAAGTATTCTTAATGATTTAACTATTAATTACTATAATTCTCTGCAAAGTGGTTCACCAATACTCTAAAAAGGGGACGCGACAATAAGTAAGCAAATAGAAAAACAGTGATTGCAGGAGCTTACTGGGAAACGTTCATGCTTTACTTTCAATGACGACGCAGTGCTGGGATTCTCGGTAGGTCGATTTGCATAGAGTCGTGCCACTGCAAGTGGCAAATATTGTTCCTGTTGTTTTTAAGTGCGCGTATTTACAGACGGCTGCGAGATGAATATGTATCGTCACGGCAGCGGCCACGTCAAGCTATGGCCACTGGAACAACAATGCGCAACTTCTTGTTGATGTTTCGTGTTCTTGAAAAGCTCTCGTTTATTATCGGAAATGTCTTGGAGCTCCTTAATGCTTGCGTGGACAGTCGCAAGAGTTTTTCTACTTCGATGTTGGTATAAATAAAATACTAATGCAGATAATATAAGATATTCACTAAGAATAATTAATAAAAAGTACTAACAATAATTATTAAGATTCTGTAATTTACAAGACCAAAAAACAGTAGTTTTTATTCGAACTGCAACGAAAATATGATTGGTAGAACCTTGTCAAACTGAGAACAGTTTGTCCAATTTGTTTTCATTCAACCGATGCTTTTTATGTATAATAACTTTTTGCGTATTCTGTATAATTAACTGTAATTTATGGAATGATAAGTTAAGGTAACCATAAAGATTTACGCAGAATTTCAATCTTGCAGCTTCGTGCGTTTCTTGAATATTAAGTACCAAAATTGAAGCATCTTGTTATGTTAATAAAAACTGTTATTAATCATCAAACTCAATGTGTTAAACTAAACAAATAGCTACAAAAGTATAGTAATTTTCAAGGGTGAAAATCTATTTTGATTTTTTTATAACCTCAAAAATGTTATTTTTACTTTCTTAAAATGTTAAAGTTAATTCTCAACTTTTGCGTCTTAGTGTATTCATTCCCTTAAACAAGAGATCTTCGTTGTTTAACAATAATTTTTCAAAAAACACAGACAAAAAGATACTGTAATAAAATTACAGTACAAAAGTCCTACTTCAAAATCAAGTGAACTTCTCATTCACGGTATTTCAACGAATTTCCATACCACAATTATTACACGACCAACCAGATTGCTAGAACAAAACCACCCAATAAACATGTATCGCAAACGCATATAAATGTACAACCAACATTATTCTCGGCTGTACATTCAATTTCACCCAAAATCTCGCAAGAAAAGGCAAGAAACTTGGGGACACCCGGTATGCGGGCGGCGTGCTAAGCTTCCTTATTAGCGAAATAACAGTGTAGCGCAATTGGAGGGCGAGCCAAACACACAAACACACATACACACGCATACAAATACATGAAGATGCGAGATGTAGGAGTGATGGCCGGCTGGCTGTGACAGGCGGCAAGTGCAACTGCGAGCAGCGCCGGGAGAGCGTCTGGGCGAGACGAGCGCCGGTGCACATGCACCTAAGCAGCATCCGGCGCTGCTTAGTGCAGAACTCGTGCAGCAGCAACGAGATCATCTTTCTTCGCTCGTATTTCGTCGCCCTCGCCTTCCTTCTCTTCAGGGCCGTTCCTAACTTGGTGGCCGCCCAGGTGCAAAGGCAATATCGCCGCCCTTATTCAGCATTGCTTAACCCTTTAACCTACAACTACGGATGTAGTTGTAGTGTACGATGATACGGTCAAATATAAATATTAGCGACGGCGCCCTCTTAAAATATTTGTGGAATATTTGATATGTAAGTTGTTGTGGTAGACAAAAAAAAATGGTACTACAAAAAGTTAATTTATACAAAAATCAGTAATACAAAATTAATAATCTGCAATGCTGTGATATAATTCTCGATCAGCGTATTACACAAGTCGTGCGAATGGCTCGAAGGCTGCGCGAACTGGTTTACCTTTCCGGCCCAAAATTCTCGAACGTAAATCGTAGGTTAAGGGGTTAAGAATTGGTGGTAAATAGTATAGAAATAAGAGTAACTTATAAAAGCAGAAGCTGCAGGTCACTGCAGCTACCTTCAAAATTTTAACTTGTTTGTCTGTACAGTTTTTGAGTAATCAGTCTCCAAAAATCCATTCTTATGCATGGGCTCTTATGGCTACGAGAGCAGAGACTGCTGTTTATGACTTAAAAGTATGTGATACAATAATGACACATGAATAAAAAATATTTCACGTGGTAAATGCGACATTTACGAATAATTAAGGAAAGTTTCAAAAGCTTCGTCTGCTTGGTTCGAGAGTGTTTGACCAGAGAGTGAAAAGGAAATATTGTCATTTGGAGAAATAATGCGGTAAATAGTATAGAAATAAAAGTAACTTATAAAAGCAGGTGTGACATAGCATAAACTTAATTGCGAATTGAATTTTACTACTCAAGAATTGGTTTTATTGTCATTTAAAAAGACCTCAGAATTCTGTGTCAGCGCTCACATGTTCCCCTCTTATGGTCGCACCAAATGACGGCATCAACCTCCTTAAGATCTCGTCAGTCGAAAGTAGAGTTCTTCCTTAAATTTTGCCGTTGTCAAAGGGTTAAACAGAGAATGTATAGTATAATTAAATAGATGTCTAGTAAACAGCGCCGTTCCTAATTTAGTGGCCGCCCAGGTGCAAAGGCAATATCGCCGCCCTTATTCAGCATTACTTAAGAATTCGATACGCTGTCTTTACTTTTCTATCTACAAACAGAAAGAGTATAAATACTTTTAGATACCAATCATGAAGAAGAAAGATTTTTTCATTTTTGAACAATTTTCACAATCTAACTGTTGGTTAAAAGTAACTTTGTATTGAGAGAATGAACCTGTATTTAGAAAACCCAATATATTGCCATGTGAATTAATCAAAGTATATCTGTATGACTAAGCTTTCGAAATAGAAATTCATTTGTGTAGGTGATTGATTGTTAGACGAATGCCGTATTGTTTAGTACAGGGTGAGTCACTTGCCTTTGAATCACCACTGTCGATCAAACATTGTGCCATATAAAATCATTATAAATAACCTAGACATTTAAATTCTATTCGAATATTTCTCAACATTTGTCTGTATTTTCTGCATTTATACTTCTACATGTTAGACTTATGTTAACTCGCACATGAAATTTCACCCTTCAGAAGCCAGTTATATATAATATTCCCCTATAAATATAGTATAAAAAAATATTGTCTCCTTACGTTGCTACCCATTCGAAGGAAGGCGATGCTAAACCTTGGTAAAATATTCGCTCCGACAGACTACATAATTTAATACAGTCTATTGTTAAACAGAGAATATATAGTATAATTATTTAAATTCATTGCGACTTAAAAAGATAATGGGAAACTGACTTACCAAACACTGGCTTTACTAAAATTTAATTTCTTTAAAAGTTCTTTTAGCAATATTACCAGAGCAAGTGCCTCAAATGAAGCGTGCATACGCCAAGTTTTTTGTATTATTAAGTGACAATTTATTGTTAAATCAGTGTTCGATGTTAATGCGAGTTAAATCGATGTTTCTTTAAATGAAGACTTGGCTTTCTCGTATGATATTTATTATCTTTTTTGTTATATTTCAATTTTATCGGGAACTCAAACTACTTGGCGCATTTTGTACATTTTAATGTTTTTGTACGGATTTAATACAGTCTACTGTTAAACAGGAGAATGTATAGTATAATTATTTAAATAGATGTCTAGTAAAAGTGGGCTAAGAGAGTTCTGATTCAAAGGCAAGTGAATCACCCTGTACATTTAGTACATGCAACTGTAAGCAATCGCGAACTTAGTCAGTCTCTGTTATTTCGTATATGTAGATAAAAACATATTACAATTTAGCCAAAATCGGAAGAGATGCTGCCGACAAAAAGTGATTGATTTCACGTGTAATTTCCGGTAACAAAAGGTCGGAGGCCGCCAAGTGCGCTGGCACCCCTTGCACCTACGTCAGGACCGGCCCTGCTTCTCTCTTTCTCCCTTTGGAGACGAAGCGAGAGAGAGAAAGAGAGAGAGAAAGAAAGGCTCTCTCTTGCAGCCCAGTTTCCCGAGAACGGCTTGCTCTTGTTCGCTCGGAAGGTCCGCCGCCACGCCCTGAACGCGCGTCGCCTCGCGTCGCGTCGCGTCGCCCTCGAAATGAGTTGAAGATAGTTGAGAGTTGAGCGGCTGCTCTCGCAGCTAGAAAGTTGGCCCAAGCTGTTGAATACCGGTGAGGCGCAGGCGGCCGATTGGCAAAGCTCTCGCCGGGAAGAATTCGAGATCGAAGGAAGTTGGAGGGAATGAAATCGGGCGCGGGGAATTCTCCTCCTGGATTGGGCGGCCGAGGTAATCAGGACTGTCGGCAGTGACGGCCCGGTGATAGAGTTGACTATTGACACATTGAAATTAGTCCTTTCTCCGAGAGCGATCGGTGATCCCTGATACCGATTCCATGATGGTTTAAAGCGCTGATATGCCTGCTCGAATGATGTTTGACTGACGGCTTTATAAACGCTTGGATTTACTAGTGAAATGGCGCGCGCGCGCGCGCCCGCCCGCAACCCTGTGTGTCTGATCGCTGGTGTACTTGTACTACTTGCGAGCGTCGAGCGTGAATTGGGAGTCGTTTGTTGACGATTCTAGTTGATTGTGTGCGAGTGATATACGCTGGGGAATATTGTATCTGCTTCGGCAAAGAGATACGAGATTTAGGTGAACCTATTGTGAAACGGAGAGATTGAATCGAAAATGTGCTGTAATTATAAAACCGAATTTGAATAAAATCGAAATATGCTAGGAATTAAATTAGGTCGACACTTATTGTTGTTGGCGATTTTAATATTTAATGTCCTAAATTCAGGAAACAATGAAAATGACAAGTGTGGAATTTCGAGGATACTCATTTTTTAAAGATTTTGTTCCTCAAAATCCCTCGTCACTTTTACTCTACGTGATTAATTAATAATGATCAATTTTCAAAATTTGTCTTCTTTCTTTTTCTGAAATGAATAATTCTGTGGTAAAAGCATATATGCGTTGAAAAAAGTTTAAACTGTTTAAACATATAGCAAGAAGAAATCGTTTGTTGCATCAATAACCACCACTTTGCACTGTCATGTATTGTGTTTTGATTTAAAATATTTATCAAAGCGTAAAAATATTCATAGAATTTTTTATTTATTTAGTGTATAACTGCGTGGTATTATATTGCAGCTACTAATTTTTCAAAGATTGCATTGTTTAAAATCTCTCTTGTCCCTTTTTACAATATATGCATGACTAACTCTGTATATTTGCTTTTTATTTACTCTACCTTGATTAATCCTCTCACGGTGCATAACGAGTACAATCGTCACGAGGAACTAATCAGTTTTATGGTAATGACGAGTATACTTTTGCTATAAATCTCATAACTATTATAACAACACGGGAAGAAGTATCGGTACGATACATGATCTCCAAACATTAATTAGTTTCAAAAAGATTCTAACTATGCTACTTGAGTTCCGGCGTAGGACTAAACTACACAATGAAATATAAAAATGTATAATACAAATCTGAGATGTTAAAACAACGTTAAATAAATGATAATAAGAAAAGGAAAAACGTGTTTCTTCTCTTAGAATAAAGAAAACAAATTTCCAATAATTGTTTGCTGTTTTATAAAACTATTCCAACAAATGATTCAAAATCGTAAGAAATTGAGTATACTCGTCATTACTTGATTTTTACTACACAAAAAGATAAACATCGTACAAAAAAAGTCGATCATTAAATGGTTAACGAACTTCGAAAAAGAAGACTTTCTCAATCCTTCACAAGTATTTCTCTTTTCAAAATCTGACTTTCTCCGGAAGAAATAAATATGCGTGACTTTTGAGTAGTTTGAGCGTAAAACTCGTGAAGGGGTGAGTCTTTTTACTTCGACCCTTCCGTTTTCAGTGGAACAGTGATATCTTGGCGGAGTCAGATCCAAAGCGAGGAATCATGGAGATACAGAGCGTCGTTCGTTCCCATCTCCCTCTCTCTCACTTTCTCCTACTCTCTTTGAAAGGCTGAGTCCTTTATCCCTGGGGCGTCGGGTCGCTCTTTGCCTAGTGAAATCGGCCCGCGCCTTCCAAATTAGAGCGATTTTTCCGAAACAGCTCTCGCGCCAGGATATACAGGCGCGCGCGTCGGCGTCGGCGGCGTCGGCGGCACTGCCAGATAGGCGGGAACGGCTTATCGAGATTTATCCTCGCCCGAAATCGATTCACGCGCGCACGCAAACGACGTACTATCAATTTCCGCAGTAGGAAAGTTCTCGGCGCCCTCGCCGGAAAGGCAATGGCAGCGTACGAGCGAGAGAGAGAGAGAGAAAGAGAGGGTTTCGACTGAGATTTGCGTTATGGAATTGCAATCTTCGCTCTCCTCGCGAATCGATCGAACGCCCGGCCCGGCGCGGCGCGGCGTCCCCGAGTCGACGACTACCCGTTGTCGTTTTACGTGATTCCTTTAAACGCAGAGTGTCGCGCGAGTCCTCCTCCGATAAAGCATAAACTTGAAAGTTTCGGGCTCTTACGCTTCCACTTGGGTAATGGCCGCCGCCTCGGGTGAACCAGCGTGTGCCCGAGGGAAGACAAGAATCGACTTTATCGCGCGATAAAGTCGAATTCTAGCATTCTACTTAACTATCCTTGCTCTTCGGGAAAAGCGACGCATATGTGTGCGTTTGGTCTTTTTGAAAGTAAGCATTTTTGACAGGAAATCATCGAAAATATAGTGTATGGATTATGCAGTGCTTTCAAGCACATTCAAGCTAAGAATTAAATAAGTACTTTCCTAGGACTCTCTCTTTCCTAGGAATCATAAAAGAACTTAGTGATTAACACACTGATGACTGATTAAGAAAAGTCTTCATTCTCCAAGCAAATCCTGATTGACACTAACTGTACCAATTGTTTAACCCTTTGGTTACGGTGAAATCTGAGGGAGAATGCTAATTTCAACTGACGAGATTTTAGCTGTGATAAATGCAATCTTAATTGATTATTAGGACGCGTATAGGCGCTCTCAGTGTAAAAAACGCAAAGTTTAGGGGTTAATATAGCTGTTTGTAATTGTTAATTTAATGCGAAAGCAAATGCACGAAACAACGTTTAAATAATAATAAGGAAGTTATAAATGTACAGGGTGAGTCAGTTGCCTTTGAATCGCCACTGTCGAGCATACACTGTTCCATATAAGATGATTATAAATAACCTAGACATTTAAATTACACTCAAATGTTGCTCAATATTTGTCTGCATTTTAGGTATTTATACTTTTACATGTTTGAGTTATGTTAATTCGCACATGAAATTTCAGCCTTCAGAAGCCAGTTATATATAATAGTCCCCTATAAATATAATATAATAAAAAATGTCAAAGATAGAAAATTGAAAAAAGTCGATACTAAAACTTGGTAAAATATTCGCTCTAACAGACTACATAATTTAATACAGTCTATTGTTAAACAGAGAATATATAGTATAATTAAATAAATGTCTAGTAAAAGTGGACTAGGAGAGTTCTGATTCACAGGCAACTGAATCATCCTGTACAATTGTATTTTGAAGAAGAACGAAAGAAACAAATACATCGTAGTGTGAAAAAGTGGTTAGTTGATGAATGTCGACATAATGACTTATGACATACGATTAAATTTCTTCTTTCAAATGCGTTTAATCGAGCGTGTCAAGGGGCTCGTTCATTTTAGAGCTGATTTCGGTTAGGTGATTCGATGCATTTTTTGCCTATAACGCATTCCGGCGAAGGTAATCCCAGCTTGGCGTGGACGAGCGGCGCCTTTACTCGGGCGCAGTAAATTTCGGTTAACCACCTAATGGATCAAGATCCGGCGCGCTGACAGACACCAGCACGCTGTATTCCAGCGGGGGAACACGGATTTACAAGCGATTTCGTCTACCTGGCAACCGCACGGCCGTGTCGGGACCTCTAATCTCCAGGGACTGCTAATGGCCTGGCGCCCACCCTAAAATAATTGGAGGACCCACCATAATACACTTTGTGCATTAACACCCCCTTGAAATAGCCGAACCCCTACCTAAGCCCATCAAAAGTGTCATCGAAACTTGTATCTGGATAGCCGCAACCATGTACTACCTTGTACAGTATTTGCTATCTGCTGAGCTCCAGTTGACTTCGAAAAAGAAGAGGTTAGGAAAAGGAATGTAGGAAAAAGCGAAGTGTATTGCAGGAATTGAACTATCATTTTATAATCTAATAGATGCCAGTCATTATAGATATTATTATTCACTTAGGAGGTTTAAAAAACTGTTAAAATGACTTATGATATTTTGCTAGAATAATTTAAAGACCCGCTATAATAAACTTTATGCATTAACACCCCTTTGAGATAGCCAAGCCCATCAAAAGTGTCATCGAAACTTGTATCTGGATAGCCGCAACCATGTACTACGACGTTGTACAGTATTTGCTATCTGCAGAGCTTCAGCTGACTTCGAGAAAGAAGAGGTTAGGAAGAGAAATATAGGAACAATTGAAATGTATTGCAGGAATTAAACTATGATTTTATAATCTAATAGATGTTCGCTATTGTAAATACTATCATTCACTTAGGAGGTTTAAAAAACTGTCAAAATGACTTATGATATTTTACTAAAATAATTGGGGGACCGACCATAATACACTTTGTGCATTAACACCCCCTTGAAATAGCCGAACCCCTACCTAAGCCCATCAAAAGTGTCATCGAAACTTGTATCTGGATAGCCGCAACCATGTACTACGACGTTGTACAGTATTTGCTATCTGCAGAGCTTCGGCTGACTTCGAGAAAGAAGAGGTTAGGAAAAGGAATGTAGGAAAAAGCGAAGTGTATTGCAGGAATTGAACTATCATTTTATAATCTAATAGATGCCAGTCATTATAGATATTATTATTCACGTAGGAGGTTTAAAAAACTGTTAAAATGACTTATGATATTTTGCTAAAATAATTTAAGGACCCGCCATAATAAACTTTATACATTAACACCTTTTTCAGATAGCCAAGCCCATCAAAAGTGTCATCGAAACTTGTATCTGGATAGCCGCAACCATGTACTACGTTGTACAGTATTTACTATCTGCAGAGCTTCAGCTGACTTCGAGAAAGAAGAGGTTAGGAAAAGGAATGTAGGAAAAATTGAAAACTGTGCCAGGAATTAAACTATGATTTTATAATCTAATAGATGCTCGCTATTGTAAATATTATTATTCACGTAGGAGGTTTAAAAAACTGTTAAAATAATTTATGATATTTTACTAAAATAAATGGAGGACCCACCATAATACACTTTGTGCATTAACACCCCCTTGAAATAGCCGAACCCTACCTAAGCCCATCAAAAGTGTCATCGAAACTTGTAACTGGATATTCGCAACGATGTATTACGTTGCACAGTGTTTACTGTTTGCAACATTCAGCTTTTTAACTGACTTTGAAAAAGGAGAGGTTAGGAAAAGAAGTGCAGCAAAAGTCGAAAACTATAATTTTATAATCCAATAGATGTTCATCACTGGGACTTTGATTATTGAGTTAGAAGATTTAAAAAACTGTCAAAATGACATGGTATTTTGTTAAAATAATTTAAAGACCCGCCATAATAAACCTTATGCATTAATACTCCTTTCAGATAACCAAGCCCATCAAAACTGTCATTGAAACTTGTAACTGGACATCCTCAACGATATTCTATGTTGTAAAATATTATTAGTTGATTGCAAAATACAGGAATAAATGTAGGATGAGTGGTAAATTGGATCTTCATTGCGACATTGCTTTCCAACATGTATCACTTGCAACTACGTTTTGATAAAAATACTATTAACATTAAATATAACGACACTTTATTAATAACTATTCCTACTGCCAGTTAAATTAGTGGTTATAAAATGAAAATCGAATTTTTCTGACTCCAGTATTGTTAATTCTCAATCTAATACGAAAACTAACAGATAGTATAACATTAAATAATAATACAAATTCGCATATTTTCATTTTTACTTTTTAACAATAATGGAAAGAAGTGGATAATTGAATGGAATTTTAAAACCGGTAGTTTGACCGGATGTGCGGATACATTTAGTGTTAAGACACTGGGGAAATTTGGCAGGCTTCCTAAGAACTGGCAAGGGGTTAAGTTCCTGGCAGCGAAAGACGAGGAAAAAAGGAGATCGCGCCACGGTAGCCGCACAGCCACAATTGATTTCTCGCTCGGCGAGCGATCTCTCCTGGGATCTGATTCCCGATAATCGGAAAGTCCTCGGACGAGGAATACTGACGAGCCGAGGCTCTATCAATCGGAATTCAAATTATTCGTATTGCACCGCGCGATGCTCCCACTGAATTCAAATCCGAAGTGCGGATCCTCCATCTGATATCTGTGCACCCCTCGCATTTCCCCCCCAACCCATAGTTACCCTGATTTGTTTGGCGATAGATACTCTTGTAAAATTGAAAAATCTCTCGCCATCTTTCTTTGAATCTCCAAGAGGGCACCACATGTACCTGATGACAGACATTTTAACAAAATATAAACAGAATTATTGCTTTAAGGATATAAAATATACTATAATATTTATTATAAACTACTCTGATTAATTTATCGGTCATAATTACAACATTAATGCCATCGATCTGTGGACTTTTTTTTGCAAATCACAATTGTGATCTGAAACAGATGAATCAATTGTTTCTAGTAAGTAGATATTTGAAGCTAGTTTAATTTTAAAGAAAACAGCAGCTTCTTAAACAGAAAAATAGCAATAAAAGTATAGTAATTTTCAAGGGTACAAAAGCTATTTTTGAGCTAAAACAAATAATAGGTAGTAATGAATGTGATTAAACTCTTTTATTCCGTATGATTTATTGTAGAGGAAAATATTGTACTTGCTGACTCCAAAGCAAGTGCATCTTGAATTTGCAATCATTATTAAATTTGCGAAATAAATCAGTTTTATCGGATTTAATGCTACTTACTTAGAATCAGCACAAATTTTCACTAACTATTAATTTTTGCGAAATAAACCAGTTGTATTAGATATATTGCTACCTATTAGTTGTATTATTGTTTGCGTAAACTGCTGAATGAGCACTTTGAACTGAATGTTAGTAATATGTTATGCAAATGGCGACATTGTTGATTCCAAGATAATTGCGTTAGAATCAGCAAGAATTTTCAATCGATATTAATTTTACGAAATGAATCAGTATTATTGTATTTATTGCTACCTATTAATTGTGTTTGCACTAACTGCTAAATGAGTATTATTATCCTCCATGATTTTAATACTAAAACTACCAAATCGTATAAAATCACTCATGTTAAATTCTGTTTAATTACTCAAATTCATGATGTTGCATTTTCGCGATCTTCTATATGACTTTTATTAGAATATTTACGGTATTAAATTTATGGATTTGTCTTGCTACGTTACTTCCTTTTTTCACAGTTACATGTACGCTGTAATTAAATATACCGGAACCAGTCAAACTGACTAATTAGTACTTCATCAAGAATGTAAATTTTAGAGAATGTCAATTACCAAAGCAGAGAAACGCGCATATTTATAACATAGGCGCATATACATCGTCAACAAATATGTCAGAAAGATACACAAGAACTACTGCTGTTATTGTTTCTTTCTTATTCCACCTTCTATGCTTCTGAGAACACACACAGTATTTTGTTTATATTTGATAATCACCCTTATTTTATTCTTTTTATCGGCTTGGAAAAGAAGGAGATACTCAATTTGACTGCTATATTTCTTTTTTCTTTATTATCATTATTACTTGTCAGTCACATGAAAACTTTGATGGAGGATACTTCACGTTCTGAATAAGGAACTTACAAATTAGTTTATTGCAGAAAATCATTGTGATGTTATTTTCTATTTCATATTCCTTCTAAGATTGTGCTTGTACTAAAATATAACAGTTAAGTGATGTACACAATTAAAAACAGAAAAGAATATAACTTATAAATATTTCACCTTTAGATTCGCTGCACAGCTTTAAAAAAAATATATTTTCTTTAAATATAATATTTTATCAATCACCAGTCACTTTGACTGGTCCGACAGCAATAAAAACACATGAATCGTTGACAGTTCTAATGTTAATATTTGTAATATGTTATACAAATAGCGATGTCATTGATTCCAACACATCCTGTACAACCAATCGACGTGGTGTTACAATGATCACACCAAGTCTGAAGATGAATGTGACTATTTGCGGTAAGGCGATCGCAATTAAGAGCGCCGGGGGTTGTTCAGTGAGTGTTCCGTTTCTAGTTTCCTTTTCTACCACTCGGCGCCGTCTACTTCGCTCATTCTACTTCACCTTCGTCTACTGTATCAACTTAGAAACAGATATCTTATGATCTACCAAGAAGGCGAATCGGAAGAGCCGAAAGTGAAGAAGTACTTATAACGAGGAAAGACATACTTCCTGAATCCGATTGCTCAATTAACAGAGTGTTCACTGATCACTTGAAAGAGGGGTGGAAAGTGGTAAGATAAATTGATGAATGTGTTTCTTTAAATATTGTAATTGAAGTTGTGTAAGATTGCGACTGCTAAATTAACGATTGTCAATAATAGTCTCAGCATTTTTTGATTTCGGACTTCACGAGCAAAATTACAAAGCTTATTAATTTTCCTTCCAATTTATACTAACAATTATTTATGCAATCCTGACAGAATTAGTTACCTTATATCATGCCTGCTAACATTGTATTTGTCTTAAAATTAGATTAATACCTTTTTTTAATGAAAATAAGTGTGCAGAAAGAGAGCTATACAGAAATGTCCGTGAACCTAGTGTTAAGCAATTTGTGTTGAAACAATTTGCACTTATACAACCCTTCTTTAATCAACCATTTCTATCAACGTTCCCAATTTAAAAATGCAAGTACAATATTGAAAGAAATCCATTCTAGCATTACCAAATTTGAATCTTTAAATATGCCGTTCGAAACATTTAAAAATAAAATTAACGAAACTTCTTTAAATCCTGCAATTATTATGCAGTGGCGAAAATCATTGGCAATCAAGGCTACTCGGTTTGCGCGTGTGTTAGTGGACAAAAAGAAAGAAGTGGGTTGCAGAGGGGGAGTTTAGCGGGCAGGACAAACCGGGCGATTCGTGGGGCTGCGCCGCCGTGAAAACGGCTGGTAAACGAGCCGATCTAACCCTCCGCCCCCTGCCACCAATACGTAGATCACGCGAATTCGCCATTAAAGCTCTCGAACTACAAATGGACCGAGCGCGGATGGATGCGGCTAATCGCTTGAATCGATATTCCACTCGAACTCCCGTCGCCCCCCGCTCACCTAGCCGCCCGAAATTTCGGCCGAGCTTTATCCAGCTCGCCATTTGTTTCGACCAAGATGCTTTTAGATCATCCGAAGAAAGAGTGATGCATGAATGATAGGAGCAATCAAGTCAAACCTGACAGCCCAAATCACATAAAACGTCTTGAAAACGTCTGCTTTGTGCGATTTTCACAGATGTCTATATTGTTTCATTTATGAAACGCAGTATTCTTAGAGCGTCGCAAAGATGTCAATGAATTAAAATGGAAACTTGACGGAAATCCTCTTTTCCAAGCGTGATATAAATTGTAAAGAATCATCCTACACGATTAAATTGATGTATCATAACCTCACAAATGAACATCTATGTGATTCTCAATCCGGCAGGTTAGAAATTTCGGCCGAGCTTTATCCAGCTCGCCATTTGTTTCGACCAAGATGCTTTTAGATCATCCGAAGAAAGAGTGATGCATGAATGATAGGAGCAATCAAGTCAAACCTGGCAGCCCAAATCGCATAAAACGTCTGCTTTGTGTGATTTTCTTATCTGTCGTTTTAAGACACTTGTAAGATGCTTTAAAGACGTTCTGTCAGAAACGTTTCAAAGATGTCTACGATGATTCATTTTTAAAACGCAGTATTCTTAGAGTGTCGTAAAGATGTCAATTAATTAAAATGAAAACTTGAAAATTGTAAAGAATCATCCTATACGATTAAATTGGTGTATCATAACCTCACAAATGAAGATCCATGTGATTCTGAATCTGACAGGTTAGGAATGTCGGCCGAGCTTTATCGAGCTCGCCATTTGTTTCGACCAAGATGCTTTTAGATCATCCGAAGAAAGACTGATGCATGAATGGTTGAATCAATCAAGTCAAACCTGGCAGCCCAAATCGCATAAAACGTCTTGAAGACGTCTGCTTTATGCGATTTTCACGGATGACTACGTTGTTTTATTTTTAAAACGCAGTATTCTTAGAGCTTAGTGGAAACTTTTCGGAAATCCACTTTTGCAAGCGTGATATAAATTGTAAAGAATCATCCTACACGATTAAATTGATGTATCATAACCTCACAAATGGACATCTATGTGATTTTCAATCTGGCAGGTTAGATATTTCGCCCGAGCTTTATCAAGCTCGCCATTTGTTTCGACCAAGATGCTTTTAGATCATCCTAGGACAGACTGATGCATGAATGATAGGAACAATCAAGCCAAATCTGGCAGCCCAAATCGCATGAAACGTCTTGAAGGCGTCTGTTTTGTGCGATTTTCATAGATGTCTACGTTGTTTTATTTTTAAAACGCAGTATTCTTAGAGCGTTGCACAGATGTCAATCAATTAAAATGGAAACTGGTGTATCATAACCTCGCAAATGAACATCTATGTGATTCTCAATCCGGCAGGTTAGAAATTTCGGCCGAGCTTTATCGAGCTCGCCATTTGTTTCGACCAAGATGCTTTTAGATCATCCGAAGAAGGACTGATGCATGAATGATAGGAACAATCAAGTCAAACCTGGCAGCCCAAATCACATAAAACGTCTTAAAGACGTCTGCTTTGTGCGATTGTCATATCTGCCGTTTTAAGACATTTGTAAGATGCTTTAAAAACGTTCTGCCAGAAACGTTTCAAAGATGTCAACGTTGTTTCATTTTTAAAACGCAGTATTCTTAATGCGTCGCAAAGATGTCAAGAGAATGACGTTTTAGCAACGTCTGAATTTTTTTAAATTTCTTGAAGGATGTAAAAATGCCTTAAATATACGATGGTTTATTAATAACAGTTGACTTTACTTAATTAATAGTTTAAACTACTGCTTTTAAAATATTTGTGCAGTGATAGATATTGAAAGTCCTATCATCCACATATTAAAGACGTATTTAAAACGGCTTCCACATTTGTTCTTACAGCTTGGTCTCAATGTGTTCTAGACATGTTAAAGATGTATCTTTCTAACGTCTTTTATATTCTGTTCCTTTAAAATGTTCGGTTTTGTAACATTCAGCAAACATACCTGAGACATTTTTACTCGAAAACTATACAGACAAACAAGTTAAAATTTTAAAGGTGGCTGCAGTGACCATTGACTATCATTCTCTGGAAATTTCAATCCAATCTCATTATTTTCATTTTTGGCACCAACCTCCTTAAACTCTCCCGTTAGAAGAGGAGGATTCAGGATTGAAGTTCAACCAATACTTGATATACAAGCATCCAGCGACGACGACTTGAAATGTTGTCGCATGTATTACTCAAACTGTTCTACGTCACACACCGTCACATTTCATTCGTTCACTGCGACATTCGTCTTTCGTCCGCATGAAGTTAAAATTAATGGTTTCCCCTACGAAATTGGCACTTCTCGAGAATAGTTGGAGAAAGTAATTGCTCGTAAAGGTTAAAGTACACATCGGTGTCTGAAGCGGACGACCTTGCACTGCGCGGAATAAAAGTTTCAATGGCCCTGCGAGACACGATCTTATCAAAAGATAATAAGTTTGAATGATTAACACCGAACGGACCACGCCCGGTCACATGATCGCTTTCTAAAACGGTGGGAATAGATATATGTATTTAAAGTGCAGATATATTTACTATCAAGTTTGAAGGTACAAACCTATATTTCTCATTTCTGATTTATTTCTTTTTATTTCTATACTTTTCTAAATTCTAAAACTATATATATTTAAAGTGCAGGTATATTTACTATCAAGTTAGCAGGTAAAAATCTATATTTCTCATTTCTAATTTATTTCTTTTTATTTCTATATTTTTCTAAATTCTAAAACAAATTTAGTTTCCCTAAAAATTGTTCATTATTTTAGATAATCGATTTTCAAAGCTAAATAAACTTATCTATAAAGAATGACAAAGAATTTAGCAGTCTACATCGTCTCTTTTTAGTTCCAAGAACGAGTTAAATATTCTGTATACTTGAGAACACTAATTAAAAAATACTCGAGCATTAAATGTGTCATTACTGATTGATCCCTAATCGAAAAATATGAGTAACGTCTTTACTTTCCATTCTGTTTTAATTCTCATCACATTACAACTAACAAATAGCTTTGAGCATCGCAAAATCCAATGACACATGCACATATTTCAGCTTCAAAAATCTCTGATGCCAATTAGTGACACATCAAAATTTACAGCCTGTATAAATATACCTATAACAAGAATATGTGTGAAACAAATTAATGTTACTTTCTCTAATATTTGTATATAAAACTGGCATCAATAATGCTATTTTTACAATTTGCACATTGTGTGGCTAAATCGCGTATTTCTCTATTAACATTAAAACGACCAACAATTAATGTATACCTATGTCTACAAGACTGGTCATTTATAAAAAATGTTATCCAAGGAAAATATAATTTTCTCATGGTTTCTCAGCAAATCTAAGGGTGAAAAATTTATAGCTTATATAGAAAATATTTATAGGTTATGTCCTATGCTCTTTTTCAATGTGCATGTACGTCACTTACCTTTATATTTGAGTAAAAATACAATCTTAAAAGGAATATGAAATAGAAACACGAACTATACTTAATTAAAGTTGTCGTGTGTAATTATTAAATATAAACAAAATACTGAGCGTATCGTCAGAAGTGTTGAATGCGACTTAAAAAAGGAACAGTAACAATTGTAGTTCTTATGTATCTTTCTACCACCTTTTTTGGTGGCGTATATGCGCCTATGTTATAAATATGCGCGTTTCTCTGTGTCGGTAATTGAAATTCTCTAAAATTTACTTTCCTTTTGGTGTGGTGCTAATCAGTCAATTCCACTGGTTCCGGTATAATATAGCAAATATAAAACATTGAAAAAGTGGTGGAAGGTGGCAAGATAAATTAGTGAACATGTTTCATTAAATATTGTAATTTAGTCGGGTAAAATTTCGCCGAAAGGCAACGCTATTGGAGTAGATTTTATAAAAGTCAAAATCAAAATCACTTATTCAGACTGGTTTGGTAGTTCTAATATTAATAATACGCAGCTACTTCTCCGTCTGCGACTCAGAAACCTCGAATCGTAAGGACAACGTAATAAAGCCGGGAAGGTCGATACGGATTAATTGTCAGGGGAGGGCACGAATGTGCGAAAGAAAGAAAATGGAGGGTGTGCGAGACAGCCTTTTGTCGAACGCGCCGCCTAAGAAGACAACGAAGATGGAAAAAAGAAGAGCCAAGAAGAAGAAGACGTATATTAGAAGGGCAACATATGTGTCCCCGTTGTAGAAATAGCTTTGGTGGAAGGTGAAATAAAGAAAGGAGCGACACTGAAATAGGCGGCAATAACACGTCGAGAATATACTAAAATCGATCATGACCAGTATCCGGCTGGCCCCGTCGCTTCATATTTGATCGGCGGTCCACTCTCCCGGGAGCCAGCCTTATTTTTAAACCCCTAATCTTAACCTCGCTTTACGTAATCGGTACGACCTAACAGTTTCTGTTAATAGTGCACTGCCGGAATGCATAAATTTCGACCTCACGTGTCTATTATATTACGTTTCCTTGCTGTAAATAATAAATTACTGCCTCACCAGAGAATGAATTATTCAAATCAGTTAATTAAAATGGGAACTTGTCGGAAATCCACGTTTCCAAGCGTGATATAAATTGTAAGGAATCATCCTGTACGATTAAATTAGTGTATCATAACCTCAAAAATGGACTTCCATGTGATTCTTAGTCTGACAGGTTAGAAGCAATAGGATCTCCTTGAAACTATAATAACCACAGCGCCTATTTTCTTCTGTAAGCATATTATAACTAATTCACCCTGTACGTTTACGCTATTGGTCTAGGATAACGACACAAATAAGAATACGTACGATTCTAAACGCTAAACGTACCAACACTTTATATCATAGTTAGCCGATTATGAAATAAAGGACATATTTTTTCAGATTAGCTATAACTAATTGAAAACTTCATAGGAAAACCATTACATAAGATAACAATTAGATAATAATGTAAAAAACTATATCTTTTTATTTTTGCTTTTAAGAACAGAAATAGGAGTGCATAACTGAATTAAATTTGCAAACTAGTCATTTGACCGGGCGTGTTCCGTTCAATACTAATATTCCTAGTTAGAACTAGTACGATTTTCATGAAAATGTAATAACGATAGCCCTGTCTTGTTCTAGAAGCACGTTGTCTGGCAGGATAATACGAGGACTCCTTAATCAAAGAGGAGCACGCACGGCTGCGATGATTTCTCCGAGGGCCACTCGTTTATGAAACCGCTCAAGAAGCATTAACAAACATCAACCACTGGACAAGGTTCGGCTCATAAATGGTATGGCTCTCTTTCCATCTCGGGAAGAAAGCAGCCGATACCACATGCGCTATACGTGTGCACACACTGTGGCGAGCTTTTATCAGAAGCGAGCGATAAAAGTGCTCGAAACTTCGCCGTAGAAATCGAACAGTTATATGCATTTGGAGTGCGTACTTGAAAAGGGAATCACCATCTTAATGCGCGCACTTCCCTCGGCCATTTTCCTCCGTTTCGCGGAGGTTAGGAGAGCGTATTTTTCCGATAATACACTCGTTTCTTGCTCGTTTAACAATAAATGTCACTTTCGAATTTGAGACAACGCCATTTCCTTTATTATTAAGAGATGAATCAGCTACTAATTATCATTTCATTGCTTCTCGGCTCGACCAACTTCCAGACAAATGCTGAGAATCTTGAAACTCGTGTTATGCCAAGAGTTTCATTGAACAATAAGTAGTTACTGTTAAGATGGCGCATCGATAGCGCAACTTGAAAAGAAAGCACTCACTAGGATAAAAGTGCAATCGAGAATGCCTCAGTGGTCTAATTTACGATGAATCAGTTGCTAATTATCATATCTTGATTGTTTCATCTCATTAGCATCAAGACAAATGCCGAGAATTACGAAAGTCCAATCCTGCCAAGGCAGAAGTTCACCGAGCAATGAATAGTTACTATTAAGATAGCGCATCGACAGCGCAATCTGAGAGAAAAGATCTGAGCAAGATGGGACTAGCGTTGCCAGAAAAAGTCGGCCGCTCTCTAGCGAAATTGAATTGGGCGAGCGGCAATTAGGAGATCTAACAGGGCTCATTATCATTGGTTGGCCAAGAAGGATCGTTCGCGAGCGTTCCCGGAACAGTGAGGCACGTCGACTATTGTGTGCCGGTTGCCAAGTGCAATGCGCTCACATCACGATAAAGGAGAATTAATTTCCTAGCTTGGAAGGGAGCAGGAGACAGCGATCGCCAAGCACACTCTCTTCCAAATGCTGGGTAATTCTCGGCAACCACTTACTCCTCGTGTTACTTTGGCACTCTCCAATCAGAGCGCGCGTCTCTCTACTCTCACTCCTCTAGTACATCCATCTCACTCGCTCGCAGAGCTACCCAACAACGTTGCCGGATTCCCCCCTTTATAACGCGTAACAGCACGCTTTTAACCACACTTTTAACCCTCGCGCGCGCCCGCGTCTCCAAAGTTGCTTGTCCGCTTTGAAAGCGGGCGTGCAATGTTGCCGCCCGGCAAAGTAGATCCTCGAGTGAACAGTGTTGACGTTCTCTCTTACGCCAGTAAGGCCAATGATATTCCCCCTTCGCGCGTTTGCCCCAGCGATTTTTTCAAGCGCCGAGATTAGCGTCTTTGGAGGGCCGAACAAAGCATGAAACGAACCTAGCACTATTTATCGTGTCACCACTTTCTCAATAAGACTAACAAAAGCCGATCATTAACAGCTCGCGAGCCGCATGATTACTGCTAACGAAGCAGTTGGCGTCGTCAATTGGAACACGCCAAGGAGCACAGCGTGCGCGCCAGTTAGATCCCATCAAATTGGTTTCAGTCTTCGAAACTCATGGCCGACTTTCCCGGCAGAGTGCGCGCGCGCGCGCCTCACTCCGCCCGATAAAATTCGGCTAATTGGGTTAGGAGGTCAGCCTAATCAACGGGTGGATAGCTGAAATCCCAAATGGCTGTTGCGAACCCCCAGTAACTCTATCATCATCTACCGAAGCGCTGCCAGTGTATTCTAACGCAGAGCATCGGTGTTTCAAGTGGACCAATAAAAATATTGTCTTTACGAATATTATACGAGGCTATTAGCATCGAGGATCTCGCGAGCTGGTTTTCTTTGTGTTGTCAGAGGGAGATAAAACCGACAAAGCAGTTCTCTGCGGAGGCCGATATTGCTCGGATATCGGCTCGAAACAATTGAAATCAGGAAGTCACCACTCACGGAATTATCATTGCCGAGAGCTGTTTTATCCGCGCGGCGGCGCCACTTGCCGCTCTCTCTCTCTCGTTATTATTCCTGGCTCCCTCATTATTCCGCCGATTGAGTATTACGTGCCCTAGCCATCCAATTTCCCCTCCTCCACCTCCTCCTCATCTACCGGCTGTAATCCAGGGATACCAACCGCTCTCGCGGAGTCATTTAATAACCATAATGAGCTTATCGACTTAATGACCACTGTCAGATTAAGGCGGTGGCGGCGGCGGCGGCGGGCGAAGCAAGGGTGCGCGATCGTTTCTCGAACTTTATCTAACGCCGATCCGGTTGGACGATAACTGGTGTGCTGCTGGCCGGGAGAGGCAATAGATCGGAAAATTAAGGCTAGAGAAAAAGGGGATCGAGCCTGCCAGGGATATGGGTCACGCCCTCCTCGCCACACCGAGCTTCTTCTTCTTCTTCCTCATCCTCGTTATCGGCCGAAAGAAACCTGTCTTTGTGAAACAAATTGCACCGGCCGCGCTCTAGCAGCCCACAGATCGACCGAGAACGCCAATTTCTCTATGACAAAGTTGACAGACTCGGTTGGAGCGAAGCTCGCGCACGCATTGGCTCGCGGAATGTGAAATATCTGACTTGTAACTTTCACTTGTGTACGAGGTGATTCACTTGCCTTTGAATCACCACTGTCGAGCATACGCTCTTCCATATAAAATCATTAGAAATAACCTAGACATTTAAATTATACTCAAATGTTTCTCAACGTTTTTCTACGTTTTATGCATCTATACTTTTACATGTTTGAGTTATGTCAAGTCGCACACGGAATTTCACCCTGCAGAAGCTAGTTATATACAATATTCCCCTATAAATATAATAGAATAAAATATTGTCTCCTTACGTTGCTAGCCATTCGAAGGAAGTCGATGCTAAAACTTGGTAAAATATTCGCTCCGACAGACTACATAATTTAATACAGTCTATTGTTAAGCAGAGAATATATAGTATAATTAAATAGATGTCTAGTAAAAGTGGGCTAGGAGAGTTCTGATTCAAAGGCAACTGAATCACCCTGTACAGCATCCGACGAAATCGTTGTCACAATCTGCAAAACAGCCGCCAAACAAAAAATGAAGTTTGATAGTATTTACACACGATATGCAAGACTTTTTTAGGGGGTTGCGACAGAAGGCCCCCTCCCCTAAAAGGGGGCTTTTAAAAAGTCTTCCGATCCGGAAGTACATAATACGATATTTCACTTTCTGTTTGACGATCGTTTTGTAGATTGTGACAACTATTTTGTCGGATGCTGTACAGAGTGATACATTTAGAGTTGAAAAATATTAGAATGAAAATAGTGCTTTTATATGTAACAATAGTGTTTATATTGCTACTTTATGCTGCTTCTTCAGTATTAATTAACACTTCCACTTTTCATTGTAAGCGTCAAATCTGTGTAAATGTAAATTTTACAGGCTGTTATATTTACTTGACATGCTTGTTAGATTAAAGAGGAACAATGTACGGATTTACTCTAAATCAACGATATCGATATTATATAATATATTAGAAATATTGAAAACGCGCAACAACAAGGAACTTTTAACTGCTCATTAGTCTTATGGGTTTTGCTATTATCTGTCTTGGTATTTTCTCTACATTAATATCGACATACAAGCAAGAAACAGCAAGTTTTGATAATGGCAAAACAGAAACATTACCAAAGCTTTGAGAAATTTCCAGTGGCACTTTCTAGCGAAACACGAAATATCAAGAAAACGTCGCGGCAGCTCCAGCGGATCTTTTGATGCAACGTTCAAAGCTAGCGTTGGCCTGCGTTCGCCCGATGCTTTTCTTGTAGGTATGAACTGTATAACACTGCAATGCTAGCGTCAAAGCTCTGAAAGTACTATAATTGAATGTAGGAATTTCACGGAACAAACGGATAAGGCTAAAAATCTCATACTATATTTGGTGCGTTGAGAAAGAGGTAAAAGCATCTGAATTTCGTCAAAGAATAATTGCTTTGAGCAAAACTTATTTTATGTTTATGAAACACAGGTGCCAATAAATGGTGCATATCTATGTTTTATGGGATATAATCGTTGTTTTGTGGATTATGCTATTTGTTATTAACCCTTTGACTGCTAAGTAGTCTATCTCAATAATTATCGCTGGGCCTGAATACTTTTTCACGCAATATCAATCTGTTCGGCGGTGTATTAAATTATAATATGGTACAGAATCCAATTACTGTTACTTTATCCACTTCGAAATTAAAATTTGGTCATTTTTTTATTCTCAATATATATTGTTTATTTATCAATGGTAAAGTTTTAAAATACCATAATTTGATAAGTATAATGTATGTATTTGCATATTGAACATTGAAAAATTGAACATATAATAAGTAAAATAAGTGTTCTATATATAAACAAAAACGATCGAAGCCTTCGCCGAGCGCGCATATGCGCGCATAGGCCACACCAAAAACCGACATTTCAAGTCCCACAATATTTTTGTACATAATTTTCTCTTAAAAGATGAATGTCCAAAGCATCCGAAATCACTTTTGTTTGGTGAATTCCTTACAGTCTCACTCCTGCAGAATTAGTGAAAGTAAGGACTTGGAAATCGGTACTGTGCAGTTTTCATACCAAATTTGTTTTAGGGTTCTAAAAAAAGTCCCACCGAGTGCCGCCTTCTAACTTACAGTTTCTGAAAAGTAAAAGTACAGATTTGAAGGCTATAATAATAAGAATGGCACATACTTGCACATTTTTGATTGGTGGTCAATGAAAGAGCATAGTACGCACTATGATTCTAAAACAAATCTGGTATCAATGAACTTAGAACTATGTTCAACTGTCTCTCATTTGTCAGAGAATTTCTTTCAATAAAACAAAAGGTACTCCTCAAATTGTCCTTACTTTTATTGTTTCATTCCAATTGATTTAAGTAATCATACAGAAAACAGCTTATGAAGAAGTTTTTTATTTGTGTCACGGTTTCGGGGGTCGTTGGACCACTGTGCGATGATTCTTACTGGACGCATAGCAGTCAAAGGGTTAACGACAAGCAAAATATTCTTCTCTCTTTTTGGATATACTTGATTTTTTCCTGATTTCTTGCGAACTTAACACTTTACCGACAGGCAGTCGATTAATCGATTTTTTTTATTTATTAATCCGTTAGATTCGGTTAGGTTAGGCTGACAAGTAGTAGGCATTTCTTACTCTGTAGTCAGATACTCTTGATTTGACAGATAAATTTGGTTGTCCTATAATAACACAAAGCGTACAATTTTAGCAGAGCATAAAAAAAGTGCATATATTCAAAATATTCCCGCACGACGGTCGAAGTCGAAACCGAGCCGGTGTTTGGGAAGATCTGCGGCAGAGTGGCCGCTACCGGTCGCTAAAGTGTTAAGAATTTTCTAATTTCAGTCCTCTGTCAAACTACAAATTACTAATACGAACGAATCTATAATTTTCTCCACATATTGCATCTAATAACCGGTGAATTGTGGGAATTCTGGCTGCTGAAAGCGTCGAGGAGTCTTTCTTTCTCTCAAGGCTGCGATCCTCGGGCGCGCGGTAAAGGAGTGTTGGCCGAGGTGGCGAAAGCGGCGGTGGATCGGTTAAATAGAAGAATAAAAGGCGGTGAGAGCCGCCGGAATATGGAGTGAATATAATGGCCGCGCGTACAGCCCTCCTGGCGACGCGCGAGAAGAGGTTAAGAAGAGGCGGAAGTTGCAAGAGAGGCGGAAAGAAGAATGACGAGGAGAGGAGGGCTGGTTGTTAGGGAGAGAAAGAAAGAGAGAGAAAGAGAAGGCGAGTGTTAAACGTGGAAGAGTAGAAGAAGAGAAAAGAAAAGACGTGACATGGTTAGCCGTGTCTCACGAGTCCCGCTGTGGTTTCTCGTGAGCAGGCAGCGCGCGCGCGCGCGCGCAATGATTCTCTCTCTCTCTCTCTTGCTTGCTCTCTCGCGGAGAGGAGACCCGCCCGCGCTCGAGAGGTGCTTCCACAGACGTGCCAAGGAGACTATCACGAAATGCTGACGCCTTCCTAACAAGCCGCCGTTTAAGATTCCCTCGCTACTAATCCACATTGCCCGCACCCACACCCCCTCACATCCTTCCACGGCAAACTCACACACACATGTCGATATGCAGGAGGTCCTCGATGCAGGAGTGTTTCGATTAATTGCTGAATTAACCGTCCCAGCGAGGGTGAGGGGCTCGAACGATATTGGAAGCAATTGATGGTGGCTGGTAATACTGGGACTAAACTACTTGGAGAGCGATGACGATGCATCCTTTTGTTGGTATGTGTTTTTGCCGAGTAATCGGGAAAGACTGGGTGCGACAAACGGGGCCGGGCCGGCCCTCTATTCACGATGATAGTTATCTCAGGGCCTGAATGGAAACAATCGGTGGTTGTACTGTTACCGAGTGGAAAAAATTAATTGGCTCGGCGGCGCGAGAAGGGGGTTGGAAAAGAGGGGAGGAGGAGGAGGATGTCGAGGAGACGCGACGCATAATGCCGGTTGGTGAGGGTCGTCGATCGAGGAACGGGCTGAAAGCTGCTTCGGAACGCAATATCGATAGAAGAGAGGGGGGAGGTGGAGGGGTGGTGAGAGCGAGAGAGGGAACACTACAACGGACATCGGAGTAGCGTCATTGGAAATAGTTCTGACACCACTCAATGAGGCCATTCCGCGATTCGTAAGCGGTTGTTTAAGCGCGGCTTTTATCAGTTGGCGAGAGGAACTGCAGAGGGAATGGGGCAATTCGTTAACTCGCTCGCCCGACAAAGTGGCCGGTTTTCAAGGTTCCGCTGCGATGATTTCCAGCCAGTGCCTGTTGGCGAGTTGGCGCACTCACAATGGGACGCATGGACGCGTCCTCATTGATCGGCCGGCGCTCATTAACGGCCGTTGTCTCGATTTATTTCATAGCCAATGGACACTTCACGCTGGAAGATCTGGCTTCGGGGGCTAAGTATCGAAGATAAGTCAAGTTTCGTACTTGACTCGAATAAAAACAGATACCTTTGCGCAGGTATGTCGACTACGAAATTAACAGATGAAATGTGGAAGATCCTGTGCATGGAGCGTTAAGAGTGTTGGGACTTACCTTGCAATGGGTGCAGTTGTGGATGACCGAATACGGCTGAGCGCAGTCATATCGCGCGAGCACTTCCTCGAACTCGCAGTGCAGTCTAGCAGCTAACGCGTCGACGAGCAATAGCTTGTCCAGGGCATCGGCACATTTTTGGCCACCGTTTAGCACGTCTTCGAGCGGACCACCCTTGCCGGGCGCGAGGGCGTTGACCACCGCGTGCTCGCAGCAGTGCCGCAGACGCAACCCGCTCATGAACCAATATCGATTCTCCCTCGGGGTTAAAAAACTTCGCGTACTGGTCTGGCCAAAACCGACCTGACAGACGTCCTTCTTATGCGACTCCTCGAGATAAAAAAGGCACTGTTCCGGAGCCGTCCGCACGCCGGCATCGAGGTTACCTCGATCGCCCTGCATCCTATTCCTGGCCTCACTCTCTTCCCCCTGCCGCTTCTTCTTCTTCTTCTGCTTCTGCTTCTTTGTATTTGTACCATCGGTCGGAGAGCTCTCCGGATTGACTGGCGAGCCTTGCGGTGCCCGCGTCGACTTGCCGCGCCGCCCCCCTGCAGATCCACGAGGAGCGGAGGAGCCCGCCAGCCTCTCGATCACCTCGAGGAAGTTGAGGTCGTTCTCGGAGTTGGACTGGCAGGGCACCGGGCAGTTCTTAGGAACCTCTGGTGGACCGCAGCTACCTTGAAGATCGGCCGGTGCTGGGCCCGCCAGATCGCAGGCCGATAGCCAAGGATTGATTTGGTTCACCTCCCAGGTATATTCGTTGTAAGGATGCGCGCTCTCGGACCCAATGGCACCCCCCTGCTCACCCTCGCTGGACCCCTCCTCAGTAACGAGCTCCAGCTGGCTCTCCTGCTCCCGTTGCACCACTTCGTCCAGTTGCTCCTCAGACTTGGCGTGCTGCTGCTTCTTCTGTTGCTTGTGCTTCGGTTGATCCTGCTGTTGCTGTTGCAGGTGCTGCTGCTCGTCGCGCCTGTGATGATGGTGTCCGCCGGGATCGCTCTCGCCAGGACGATCCGGACTCTGCTGCTGCTGCTGCAGCTGCTGCTGCTGCTGCTGTTGGTGATGCTGGTGCGCAACCGTCGAGGACAGGAAAGACGAGTATTGGGCAAGCGTGGCGTTACGCTGTGCCAGGCTCTCAGCGTGACTAAGGCTCGGCTTTTGCGCGAAGGCCGTGGCGAACTGTCCGGAAGGATTGGTCGAGCAGAGCAACGGCCAAGCCAGGAGATACAGGATGAAGAGCAGACCATGCTTCCTAGCGCGTGGACGCACCTTCCTCGTTGGTCCTTTAATCCTGCTGGCGGATTCCCTGTCCTCGCTTGTACCGACTGACCCACTGATTCCTCCTTCGTCCTCGCTTCCCCCAGTCGCCTCGGTAATTGGCTGTTGGGAACGGGCAGTGTTGTCGGTGCGTACTCCGCCGCACTGACCCCGACCGTGCTCTTCGGCCGATTGCTTCCTCTTCTTCTTCTTCTTCTTCTCGGTGCTCCAAGGCCGGAAGTCGCGGTCGCTCCTCTCGCTAAGCACGCCACGATCAATCGAGTCCGCTCGGACGACGAAGGACGATTCGTCGCCACGCTCGACATTCCGCTGTTGGCGCGCCCGCTTCCGATCGAGATTCCTCTCTCGAGTCGGAACTGCGCTTTCTTCAGCAGCGACCGGTTGCCGCCGATCGGAATCTGGAGGACCCCGCTCGATTCCGTTGTCGTTCGCGTCATCGTTATAGGCAGTGTATGCAAGCACATCGACGGAAGGCACGCTCGTTGCCGGGGCACTAGGGACTTTAACATTATCTGCGAACTGCTTACTCTTGATCTTCTTGGTGTCATCAGCCTCTTCGGAACAGGATGAATCCTCCGATCGGCTGGCCCGACTGCTCCCACGTCTTCTCCTGCCACCTCTCGTTCTTCCAATCGCTCTTCTCCCGCTCTGAGACAACAACGAGTTCGTCTGTCCAAGCGAGCGGCTCGGGAGGACCTCGTGGCGCTCCTCTTGCTCCCGATGTTGGTCCAGATATCGAGCCTGGACCGATGACCAATCTTGGTCTTGGTGTTGGTTCCGGGCTGACGGCTTCTCGTCGGGCCCATCCTTTTGCCGATGCCGAGGTATAACAGACCGGTGCTCGTGTTCCCGCTCGTCGACGCTGTCGTGCGTCGCAGGCGTCGAGCGTCGCCGTTCATTCGACCGTTGGCTCTCCGAATTCGTGACAAGTGCGAGGGTGGTGGTGGTGGTGGTAGTGGTGGTGGTAGTGGTGGTGGTAGTGGTGGTGGTAGTAGTGGTGGGCGCGTGTACCGCGTCGCGGGAGACGCGGAAGGCAGTGGCAAAATTTCGGAGCTGGAACCGGCGGCGGCGGCGGCGGCGGCGCTCTCGGATCTCATAGCGAGATCGGCCGATGCGGCCGGCCGCTGGAATCCGGCGTCGGTAGACGACGAGTTCTCGGTGGTTGTTGGGACTACTTGAGCTTGCCGGGCCGCACAGCCGAGGAGGAGGAACGCGACGACACCTTGGGAGAAGGCGGATGCCGGTGTCTGGCGAGAGGTGAATAGGGGAGAGGCGAAAGGAAAGGGCGAACGATAGCTGGTTGGCTGGTGAGGAGAGTGGTAGCACCGGCGAGTCCTTGCTCCTCTTGCGTTCCGTCGGTGTGGCTGGTCCCGTGAATCCGGGCGGGTGGTCGAGCCGCATGGGCACGGGAACGGAGACTCTAGTGTCCCCGGATTCCCGTCGCGATCCTCGCCGACCCCGAACTCGACCTCCTCCTCCTCCTCCTTCTCCTGCTCCTCGCTCTTGTTCTCGTTCTCGCCCTGGCACGCGTCCTCGCCTTCGACAGGCTGGTGCTTGCTCTGCCGAAACCGCCCGGTCGCAGAGAGGGCCGCTTGCCACGGGGAGCGACCGTTTCCCACGTGCTTCGGAGCGGGGTCCGCTTCTTCGGCGGGACACTCGACCAGAAGACGCGCACGCCAACAGCAATGCCGAGTGCGTCGAGGTAGATGCCAATCTCGATAACGATACCGAAGCCAATTGCGATGATGCTGATCCGAATATTCGCTGCCCTTGACCCCAGGGTGGCGCGTGGTGCGATCGCCTGCGTCGCCCTGCCAAGGCCCCCGCATTGCTGCCACTGAGCCACCAGCTCGCTCTGAGCCCTCCTGATTCCTCTTTCCTCTTCTTCCAGCTTCGCCCGTTCCTGCTCCTCCAGCTGGCCCTTCCTGACCAGCCCGAACACGCCTTCGCTCCGCTGCTGGGAAACTGAACGAGCCTTGCACGCTCGACGCACCGACGCTCCTCTACCTCCGCTCCTGACGATGCTCCTGACGATGTTACTGAGAATCGCTGTGAGAACAGCGAGAACGGTAATGAAGAGGGCGGCGAGAATGGCAACGGCTTGCCGAGGTACAGTTCTCGCTCGACTAGCCGCCTTTCCAATGAGTCCGGCACCCTCCTCCGTGCTGGTAATCCTGTGGCGATACTCCCGAAAGGTTTCTTGGTTGCAGAGAGTTCGAGTGGTAGATAGCGTGTGGGTGCCGATGGTTGGGAGCAGGTTGCCGGTGCGATATACGGCGAGTCTTCCTCCGTCGGGCTGTCTATTGATGATGGTCCGCGGGGCGATGGGCACTCGCTCGCTCGCGGTCCCTCTGGCAAGCGACGCCGGTGCTCGCTCGCCGGAGTGTCCCTTGTGAATGGTGTCAGCCCCGCTCGTAAGTATCCCGGAGCCGAGAGCCGGGTGGGTGCCCGAGCGGCCCGGGTTGGCGGGGCCCTTAGAAGTTCCCCTGGAGCAGAGTATCCCGGCCGACGGCGTTGCCGACGAGTATCGTCGCTGCAGCACTCGAACCCACCGCTGCCGTAACTGCTGCGAGGGCGATCCCACCGATCCCACCGATCCCCAATCCTCCAGGAGGACTCGGGGCCCAGCAGTTGGGAACACGCGGCAAAGTAGCAGCCGAGGACGCCGGAAACGGGTAGAACGCGCACTCCTCGCCGGCACACAGCTCGCCCTCCAGCACTTTCGTCTCTTTCTTCTTCCGCGCCACCAGCACCACCGCCTTCTCGCCGCCTCGTCGACCGCTCTCGCCCCCGTTTTCCTTCTTGCTTCCAACGTCGCCGTGCGTCCCCTGACCTCCGTCGAGCTGGTCGGCCTTTTCCTCCCGACACTCGCACTCGCACTCCTCGGGCTCCTCGCACAGGTAGCCAGAGCCGTGTTGTTGGTGTTGTCGCTCGCCACTCTCCACCCTGGCAAGGGCGAGCGCCACTTGAGAGGGAGGGCGATGGGCCCGCCGGTGACAGTGCTTCTTGCTGCGAAGGGCAGCGGCGAGCCGCGTCTCGAGGACGGAGGGATGCTGCGAAGCAAACAGCGGCGAAAGCACCTGCACACCCTCCTCCTCCTCCTCGTAGTCCCCCTGCCCAGGCTCACGAGCTCGCAACGCGGGGCACCGAGGTTCATGCTGCATCCTGAACGCCCGGCTGCGGACTCTCCGGTCGCTCGCACCACCCCCTTGCCGCCGCAGCCGCCGATGATCACGCTTGACGCCCACGCGGCACCACGCACCACCGCTTCCACGAGAACAACGGCGACGGGAACGACGACGTCGACAAACTCGATGACGGCACCAGCTCCGCTGACCGTGACAGTCTCGGTGTCGAGCGAGCCGACAGTGACCACGACGATACCGCTAACGCTCGACCAATGGACGCCCCTGCGTCTTCTTCTTTGCCCACTCGCCGCCCGCGAGACTTCATGGACACACCCCGGAGAGACCGCCGTGCGGCTAATCAGCCAGCCGCCTTTCCACTTTCTGTTCGCGTCCGCCCTTCCTTCCTTCCTTCCTTCCTTCCTTCTTTCCTCAATCCGCCCGCTCAACGACGCCCGACAGCAACGGCACTCGTTTCACTTGGACGACTGAGCAGCTGAGCGGCATAAGCGGCGGACTCCTCTTCCACTGATCGGTCCTCTCCACCAGGCGACGACAAGAGCCACCCCCGAGGGGTGAAAGTGAGGTTATGGCGCTACCCCTGATACGGCGGTGGCGAGCACCAACGTGCGCGCGCGCGCACGCGGAATACTCCTGTGCTCCGTGGTGGCGACCTACTGGACCGCGCGAGCTGGACCGACGAAGGTCCGAGCTCTTGGACACCGTGCGTCGTCTTCCCCGAACACTGATCCCCTAGTCTTAATCTCCACTCCTCCCTTTACTCCCTCAGGATCGCCCGTCCTGCTATCTCCTTGGCGGAGCAATGTTTCCGATGTCTTCCTGGCGAGCACGCGCCACTAGCGGGCCCCCGGTGCCCGCAATCTCGTCGTCGGCGAAGAGCGAGGAGGCGCGCGTCGCCCCGACGACGACGCTGACACCCGACGATTCCACTCGAGTCGCCGACGACTCACGGACGGATGGTACGCTCGACGACACCGACGCTGATCGACTCGTCGACCCTCGATTCTCGCTCTCTCCCTCTCCACCTTCGATTCCTCTTAGACTCTCGAGGTGATCTCTCCGCTGGCGAGCAGTATATCGGATAATGCCCGCGTTTCTCCTTTCTCTCGCTCTCGCTCTCGCTCTCGCTCTCTCTCCTTTCCTGAGTGCGCGTGCACTTCTTGGGACTAGCGAGCGCGCCTGCCCGGATCGCCGAGGGGTGAGAGAGAGAGAAGACGGATCCTCTCTTCTTCTTCTACCTCCCTCCCTCTTCCCAACCGCACACACGCTCACTCCTTCTCTCTTTGTCTCTGTCTCTCTAAACGCTCTCACTCTCTCCCTCGTTCTCTCTGTCTCCTCTCCTCGGTGTGTACGCGCGCGCCTTTTTCACCGTGACATTCGACCGCAAGACACGCAGGGCACGCGGGAGCGCGCAGCCAAGCTGCACGGCTGCTTGGATGATGAGGAGGATGATGATGGTACGGCGACGACGACGACGACGATGGGGAGGCAGTAAAATTGTCTCTGGTCAGGCGAGTGCTCCAGGCAGGCGGAGAGGCAGCCTCTCGCTGGAAGGAGAGAGAGAGAGAGAGAGACGGGCTCGGGCAGGCGGAGAGAGTGAGAGGGCGGGCGGGCAGGCAGGCAGGGTGGCGTTGGCGACGTTCGAGGAGAGGCACGACGAATCCACTTTTCGCGCCCGTCAACGGGCGCCGAATGTTGGACTGAACGAAGCTGCCAGCGAAGCCGAGGTAGTGGTGCTCGAGGGTCAGAGGTAGAGATGAGGAGGCGGCCCCGAAACGCCGATGCGGATGCCACGGTTAGCGGCTGGACCTTCCACCTTCCAGATGATCGTGAGGAGAGTGTCGATCCCACAGGAGCCGATCGACGCGGCACAGGATTTGAGTCGGGTGAGGATGATTGGCGAAGACGAGTTGTGCGAGAAGAACTGGGCAACGAACGGTAACAACTGACAGCAGCAGCTCCGGCAAGGCGCCTCGTAAGGCAGATCGGAGTTCCTCGCAGAGTCCGGGCGATCCGGACGCCCGTAGGCGGTAACTCGGATGATGGTACTACACGCAACGTAACGCACGCAACGCACGCACACGCGCAAGTTTTCGGGGTCCGCGCGCGCGACACGACGGAACACCAACCCCCGTAACCACACCAGGCACTGCGCGCTTAGTGGATAGCGGACGTACCGAGAGTCCCTCTTCGAGAGACGTCGACAACTTCGGTGCGCCTTCGGTGCGCCTCTCTCGGCCTGGCTCTCGGACTCGCGCGCGCGCGCGCACACGCACACGCGCCCACCCTTCCTCTCCCCCTACTTATTCGCCGCCCCTCCGCTCGCCTATCTGCCGGGCCGATCGCCCTCTCCTATCCACTGCCCACCTCCCCTCGCGTAGAGGGATCGTCCGCCCTCTACACCCTCGTCTCGTCCTTCTCTCGCACCCTCTCTCCCTCTCTCTCTCGCTCCCACCCCTTGCACCCTCGTACACACTGCTCGCTCACCTTCCTTCCTTCCTTCTCCTGGACCGCGCGCACCCCCGACTGCTCACCCGGCTCCATCTCGCCCTCTTGCTCGCTCCCCTTTTCCAATCGCCACCCCTCTCCCTCCATCTCTCACTCCTCCTCTCTTCCTCCTTCGTTCTATCATTCAGCCTCTCTTACCCTCACCCCTGAGGATGCCCTATTCGCGCCACTTATAATATTGTACAGATCGCCCGAGCGGAGAAAGGGCTCCGCCGCGCCGTTGTCCTTGTCCCTTCGCTCCCTGCCAACCCTCCACTCGCCTCCCTTACAGCCTGGCAGCTCCTTCTCGGACTCGGGCGGAGAACATTCGTCCTAGTCGCCGGAGCAGTGTGCTACTTCCACGAGAGCAGGAGAGCAGCGATTCCGATGGGATTCTCTGTCGAAGGAAATGTTAAAGGGATGCGTGCCGATTTCGGGCTGGGGGTCTCTCTCTCTTTCGAGGCCTTGTATTACTCGCAGTTCGGAACCGTACTTCGTAAGGACCGCCATCTTCCACGGAGAGCAGTTCTCCGCCCGGGGACCACGGGCTGCCTCCATCCCACTCTGCCCTGTGTGAGTATTCTCTCTCACAACCTCGGCATCTTTTCCTTCTCCAGCATCCCCTTGTACTCTCGCTCCTCGAGAGCGAGGGAGCGAGTGTACCCTAGGCAAGTCCCTTTCTACCTCCGGCCCCGTCCTCGTTTACCCACCTCGACACCCTCCGTCCTCCTACATCCTCCCACGCGCTCCTGCGCTAACCCATTTCCCCTCTAGGCCCGGTCTCCGTTTCTCCCAAGCCCTCTTCCACTCTTCCCCACCCACCCACCCATCCACCCTTCCTCTCCCCCCTCCCCTTCCGCCCCCCGTTACTCTTTCCCTGTCTCTCTGACCATGGTATTCCTAGCCTCCCGCTGGGGTTTGCTCAGTTTTCGCGACCCTTTCAGCCTCTCCTCTCGACCACCCATCCCCCGCCCCCCGCCCTGGCGAGGCGATTTTTTCGTCGCTTCGATTTTTCGATCTATCGCTCGCCCCCTGCATCAATCTCTGCACCGAGCTAGGTGCATACGTGACATACGTTACACCGCACTCGCCCTGGCGGTGGCCGCGAGTGCTTTCGTTCCACTGATGTCGGTGGCGTAAAAGGGAGCTGCTCTCTCCGGCAGCCTCGTCGGCAAAGATTTGGCCCTTCTCCCTCTTCCATGTCACAAGCTGCCCTCGAAGCCTTCCACCTACCCGCCCCACCCCCCTCCCCCCTTCTTTGCTTCGTGGACCCTCGAGTGATCTCCACCGGTGCGAGGGGAGCCCCCCCCCCCTCCACCGCCCGCCCTTCCTTCCGTCACCCTCGCCGGCGCTCCTCGTCGATTTACCTACTCCACATTTTTCCCCAGCGCCCCCCCCCCCCTTCCCCCTCCCCGGCTCGCCCCCGCCGCGCTGCCGGTCACGCACTCGCATAGGGATAATCGGAGAGCCATGTGCGACTGGCATTATCTTATGGGGTCCGGCTGCCCCTTCGAGGTGGAGTGTCGATCGGCCTGTAACTCCTTGCCGAAGAAAGGGGTGGCGAAGGAGGGAGGGTGGGGGAGAGGGGCGCCCGATAGATGCGTGCACACCTTTGGAGGGGGTTCGATCGGCGAGTTTTCCTTCGGCCGGCGGCGGCGGCAGGCGAGAGAAACCCAGTAGAGGAACAACCACAGTCATTTTCTCGGCGGGCTGACTGCGCGCCTACTTGTACTACTTACGCTCGGCCGCGCCGCTACGGATGACCCGGCGTCGACTCAAACTACTGGCATTCTCTTGCGATAGCTATACACGGAGGACACCTCGCCATGCTCCCCCTCGCACCGCTCGTCGCCCCCTTGGGCGCACCATGCACATCCCAAGTGGCACAATCGCGTTATGCAATTAATGATACTTACGTAACCGGCGCTGATTGCGCAATCAGCGCACGGCATCCTCGAGGGAGTATCGGTGGCCTTCGAAAATTCACATAGTATAGCGTGCCCGGTACGGCGGCGGCGGCGGCGCCCATGGGGATTCCGCCTTGTTGCCGTAGAGTTTTTCCATGCTCCCCGGGCTCGGGGCGCATTCCCGAGCAGATCGCGGCTTGTGTAACGCCGCCGCCGCCGCCGCCGCCGCGGCATTGTCCCGTTCTACTTACCGCCGTCAATCATAACCCGCTCTCTCCTCCTCCTCCTCCTCCTCCTCCTCGTCACCCGCCGCCCCGGAGGCCAGGCCGGAGTTACGTAATCGCCTTTTGGCAGGCGCGCGGCGGGAAAAGAGAAGAGCGCAAGGTGAGAGCCCCTCGAATTTTGCGGTGTGTCGAGGTGAAAGCTCCGAGAAAAGGAACCAACTAATCTCGTATGGAGAGAAAGAAGAGTATCGGCCGCGCGAGCGAGAGAGAGAGAGAGAGAGAGAGAGAGAGAGAGAGAGAGAGAGAGAGAGAGAGAGCATGGTCCCCCGAGCGTCCCATAGCCAGTGCGAAAACAGCTGCTCCGATCGGCGATGCAGGCCGCACGGGCAAGGCTGCCAGCTGATAGTATTTCGATGCGGGCCGGAGCGCCGTGGTTAAGGGGGGGGCGGCGGTGGAGGGTGGAGGGGTGGAGGCGGCGGTGCACACATGTATGTGTGGGTATGCATGGATGTATGCAGGCAGCGAGACGTAGTTCACGTAGTACGAGCCACCGGGATTTAAACGGTGTCGTCCTCTCCGCCCGTACTCCGCCCGCGCTCCCTCACGTGCTCCAGAGGAGCGTTGGATGCACGCGCGCATATGCACTAAAAATGAATTCCCTCGTCGCCGGGACATTTTGGAACGCCGTCCGAATTATTATAGTTCGGGCGACGATATGCGCAGAGTTGCTCTCGCTCGCTCGCTCGCTCGCCTTTCTCGCTTTGTCTCTCCTTCTCGCTCTCTTTCCCTCTCTCTCTCTCTGGGGAACGGCGGTGTCGGGTCACCGCCGAGAGCACGTGACCGCCTGAAGGTTAAATGGGGTCCGACCGGTCCATTTCCAAGAGGTCTCCAAGAGGAAGAATCGACCTGGCGGGACGAGCATCGCGGCCCCCGCAATTCTCTCTTCTCTCCTTGCAACCGCAGCGCTCCTTGTCTCCTCGAGTTCGAGCTCTGAATGTATCAATTAAGGGGAACAAAGAATCGTTTAGTAATCAATACGAATTCAATACGAGCCGACGCTGGCACGGGAGAGACACCTTCGGCCAGCAGTGGCATCCCGGTGGTGTGCTCGGCCGAAAGGTGGCCGATGCTGATGCGACAAGTCTGCTTTGAATGCGGAGCGAAAGGCGCAGGCGCCGTGCGATAGGATGCGAGAGAAGGAAAGAAAGAAAGGAAGGGAAAGAGAGTGAGAGGAATGCTTGCTAGGATACAATGCGAGAGCGACGAGCACGAGGAAGAGTGAGGAATTGTGCGTGCAGAATGGAGGAGGCGAAGGGGCGGGGGAGAGCACGTTTCCTCGCGCACCGTTGCTACGCACACAGAAAAGTGGTTGCGTGCACACACGGCAAGAGTAGCTCCTGCCTTTCTTTCTCTCTCTCTCGTCGTCCCAATGTCCTTTCTCGCTTCTGCGACAGAGAGGAGCACAGTGGAGCACAGTATGCACGGGATCCTGGTGCGCATGTCTCCGAGAGCGAAAGGAAATTTTCGCGAATCGATAATTCGCGAGCGGCAGCTGCAGGCAGCGGCAGCAGCAGCAGCAGCAGCAGCAGCAGCACCGGCAGTGGCAGCGACAGGAAAACGGGTTAGTCACGCGGATGGCCAGCCTATTTGATTATTAGCCGATGCCGAGTATCCGGCTAACTCCCTGCTGCTGTTCCTCTTACCCACCCCATTCTCCCTCTTTACTTTTCTCTAGCCAAATGGACCATTGGCAATCCTGTGTTCGACGGTGATCTTGTTTTTGAGAGTTCCCTACCGAACGACAGGAGAGTGCGACGGGCCTTACTGCGGGAATTGATATCTTGCGCATTTACACTTGGTAATTCCAGAGAATTCCGATGATAAAGATGCGCAAGGATTGTATGATTATGAAATAGAGCAACGATTGAATTGTAGGAGGACGTAAAAGAGTCGAAAGTAACTCAGCGGTGTTTATTAGACTCGGCTGCATGGAAAGCTCATTCGAGCGGCACGCACAGTTTCTGCGTGATGCATGCGCATCGTGAATCGTTCGATAGGATCCCGCTGGTCACTGCTGGATTAACACGTGCGCTCGCCCGAACGGTACACTATCGATAGCTGCACACACACGTATACGCCGGACACAAGCATCTCGCAGGGCTCTCTGTTCCTATCTTCTCTCTGCCTGTGAATTTTGCTGGACAAATAAAAAAAACACTCTATTCTCTTCTATTTGGCCGGTGTTTGTTACATTTGTACGCCAGACCGCAACATTCGAACGGTATTACTCGTGAAAATAGCCGGTGCATGTTGTATACAAAGGATATTGAAATCTGCATGACTAAAGATTCATTGTCGTGCTAATCTTTAAAGAGCCTCACGGATTCTCGCTGCGAACCAATCTCCAGTTATTTACTGCGAGCTCCGATTACTCATCGCGATTGCTTCTCAGCCTTTTTAAAGGCGATCTGCTTTACCGGTGGATTCATACTTGCATTCTCTGCTGCACCATTGTAGAATACAGCAATGCTCTCTTGTAACATTATTGCGTCTTTGCTATATCGTATTGGGTACTTGCATTTTTCCAGTAGAAATTGCGATTTTCTTGGAAACAACCAATATTTCGATATTGACAACACAATATTCACTCAAACAAATTACCATTATAATTGGCTAAGAAGAAATCACTTCCCTCGGCACTTAACGAGATAGACCTAAGGAGTTTTAATCGGTAAAATAGAGGTCTTTCCAGTGTGCACATCGACGATTACCCCTTTCTATGTCAAGAACTCATTAGCCGCACTCATTACGAATTCCTAGCCACTTCCTCGTAACAGATGCACGCGAAAAAGGAATATAAGTCATTCTGAAGAGCGGGACATAAAGGGGAGCTCGATTAAAGATAAAGTGGTGTGAAGTAAATCGAGATTACTGTAATACAGGTGTGAATAAGTGTCTAAAAACGAGAAGGGTTAAGAAGCGGAGGGGCTTCTTGGGAGGTGAGGTGGGGGATTTAAAAAGTATGTAGAGGTGGACAAAGGGAGGTGTATAGCGGAGCGAAGGAGTGTGAAAAGGCGCGCTCGTCCACTGACACAGAATGTATACAGGAGTGATGTAGGTTGGAGAACAAGAACAGCGTGACAAATAGAGTTAGAATAGGTATGAGGATGAAGCCGAGGGTAAGGAGAGTAATCGAAACGGTATTGTGCCGTCACGCGCGGCCACTCGCCGATACACTCGCTCGAGCACTCGACGAGTCTGAAGGGATGGGACTTTAGATCCCCTTAGGGGCGTACCACCACACAATACTCTCTTTCTTCGCGTTCTTCTTCCCCTCGTCGCGGCACTCGCACCTCTTATCCCGGACTCGCCGCTCTTCCTCTCTTAACGAGCAAGGTAATCGTTGCGAGATCCCCCCGGCTTTGCAAGCTCGCCCGAGACCTCCGGCAAATAATTCGTGCCAAGTGCCGGTCTCAGATCAACGTGACCAGATAGGCAGATTAAAAAAACTGGCGTCGACGAACATCCGACATCGTTTCGCCAGAACCAAGCCAGCCATGCACCACCGGCCAACCAAGACTACGGCAAGCCCGTTACTCGCTCGGGCCCGATTACAGATATCGTTTTGCCGATAATAGTTATCGCCCGAGCGAGAAACACATTGGTGGCCCGCTGTTTTTCGCGCTCAAGCACCGCCGCCGGCCGATGCATGCATGCCCACATCCATACTATACCAGTACACACGCTTGCCACTGTTTCTAGAACGACATTGGATCGCAGATAAGAGTGGAAATGTAGAGAATCACTTTGCGCTACTATCTTGTCCTCCGAGACTCGTAAACTCCTCGTATTTCACTAATGAATAGCGATCCCGAGAAAAACAGACTCCGAAAGATCGGTGGCAGGAATGTCATGTTAATCCACGTGTTTCGTAAAATCGATGCGAAACGCGCAACCGTTGTCGCCGAGTATTCCTGGCACCGTGGATCGTAAAGGCAAATCGCTTGTCACTATAGGTATGCAGCGCTCGGCAGATACAGTAACGAAATAATTGAAAACAGCGACAAGAGGAGATTCAGCCGGCAAGCGGCAGTTTATCGAGCCCAAAGATATAATATGTGAATAAACACCGGTGTACGAATGATTAAAATGAAACTGGGCCGCAGGGGGACGAGAATCATGTGGTAGAATAAAAAATATAAATACATTTTATTTTTATTTGGACAGTACATCTAGTGTTAAACAGTTAGGTAATAGCGAAAGTAATGGTTTTGTTCCGGGCATGGTAATAATTAGGTAAAAATTAACTCTTTGAAATTGTACAATATATATATATATAACAAAATCTCTGACGCCGACTATTTACATGGCTTTATACAACCTTTTTCCGTTCCGTCGTTTCTAAAGATCTATTTTAACACTGATAAAGTAACAGTACAGAGAGGTGCCATCTCCCGCGCGCGAGGCTTCCCTCCACCCTTCCCGCACGCCTTTCGCCACTCGGAGATCTGCGAATTGACCAGTAGGAGATGGCCGCAAATATTCATTTCAACAATGCCGACAGGTGAATGGAATTCATACTTTATCCTAATCTTCCTTATAAAAAATGCGACACTACCTCGTCCGGAGCAACTGTACTGACATGAAAGTCGATAGTGTTATTGGACTCGCGAGAAACGCTGCCAAGATTTATGGGAATTGTGAGATTACATATTCTCGTACAGTGTACAGTACTCATCATCGTATCTTAAAAAATTATTCATCACCGGCTCGCGTCGTACGAGTCAAGTTCCGCGGAACTTACTTCTAAAGATTCGCCGTGTACAATATAGTGTTTTACATTTTCGAACAAGTGTCCTTACCGCCTTTTCTCCATCGCTATATTCTACGTCCCGCATTAAAAGAAATTCTATTTTTGGTATTACAAGTGTTGCATACATTAACAAATAATATTTACAAAGCTCATACCGCGATGTATTTATACGTCAACCAAGATATACTTCAATTTAACTTTGTATCACCAGTGGCCGTCGCATTAGCAGTACTGCGACAATTGATGCGCAATCTACACGTACGCTAAAGACAGTTTGTATACAGTGGTAACTAAATATGTGATATTGTTACGCGGCGTGATACAGGGGCATAGGGTAATACAGACATCCTGATGCTCATTGTAACTGTGAACGATAATGTAGGCCATAATGCTGAATGTGGGATTTTTGACAGCAATAATGGTTACAGAAATTTATTAACACGCAAGATAACTTTCGGGGGAATCAGTGGAAAACGTCAATCAAGACTGATGGCCATTTTTATGTCCTTAGAAATGTAATACCAGATCGTCCTCGAAAAATTTGATTCCAGCGCTCCCTTCTCCTCGGAATATGTTGTACGAGCTCTAAACACGCTTTGTAAGTAACTCGCTCGTACAGCCGTGAATGAAATTACTCTCCATAGTTGCTCGATCATGGAATGGATCGATATAGAGGTTCGATCTTCGCAATAAAAAATTTAATATCAGATGCGTGCTTGATCTCGTGACCCACTAAAATAAGATAAAGAAAATGAATTCGGAAGCTTGCGCGTTTCCCAGGTTGAGTGATTCTGCTCCCTCTTGTGTAAATTTAGTAACACGCTGTAAAAGCGTATTGATCTTACCCAAGGGATACAACGACCGCCTGTGAAGAGTAATAAACTGTGAGCCTACATGGAAAGTTATGCATTAACGTCGTTCCTTTCCGAGCCCGCAGGAATCACATTTGTCGCCGTACCGTCAGAGCACAAAACAGAACTATCCGAATTTGGCATTGGCGAATTCCTACTCGCCCTCGTATTCCGTGCAGGCGCTACTTGAACGACAGATGCTGGGAACTGCTGAGCGTCTGTGCACAAATTCACCGTATGCGGCTTAGTGCTGCTCACAGAACACTCCAGTTCCGGTAGTTCGCCTAGCGTTAAACCATCAAGCCTTGTTTATCGCGCCAATCTCCAGAAGCGAGTAGCCAAACAGTAGTTAGGTAGAAGCAAATATTTCTCACCATTAATACTATGTGTATCTGAAACCATGAAAGCTGTCCCACTAGATGGTTCTCCTGCACTCATGTCAGCCCCACCGTCAGACGTTGCAAGAGAAAGCTCGGTATCTGATCCGATAGACAGAGAGTCGGAACTGCTACTAGAGCTACTGTTATCCTGCCTCGATTGAGTCCTTGTTGATCTTCTGAAAGGATTTTCCCATTGTCCCGTGAAGGTCCCCCCTTGAGTGCCTGAAGTAAAGAAGTAACGATTACTTGAATTACTTTTACAGAAGTTCACGTAACATTTCAAAGTTGCAGCGTCCAGTACCCTGGCGTACGTCGCGAATGAGAGGCGTCGCGTCATCAGCGTCAGAATCTCCGTCACTGTCATCTGTCACTACTTGTTCATCAGCTGCGAAAACTTTGCGTTTGCAAACTGGACAGACTCGACGACTTTTCGTCAACCAGGGATCAATGCACTTTGTATGATAAGCTGAAACCCAGAAACGATTGAGTTATGTAAGGTCGGCTGCTCAGACTTGAACTACATAAACAGAAGGCGTGAGAATATCTGTTTACCATGCGCGCAGGGTAACACCCGCAACTTCTCGCCTTCCGCATAGTCGTCCAGACAAATTGCACACGTTTCATACGGGTCGCCTTTCGTATACTTGTGCGTTGGAATCTTCTTCAAACTCGAATGGGGCAATCTGTGCCTCCGTTGTCTCCTCCTATCCTTGATACATCTAACGACCTATTTCATTTGAGAACAGATTGCGCAATTACTACGATTCGTTAAATCAACACTGCTCGCAAGTATTCATCGACACTAAGTGCGGTATCCTTGATAATTACCATAAAAATAACCATGACTAGAAAACATATCCCCACGACTATGGCGAAAGGCAAAAGTAAATGTGTGTTTATGTTAAACGGCAGATCATCGTTGATTAATACAAAATATAGCTGGTTATATAAATAAGTCTGATTCAAGATCAATCCTGTGATTTCGCTGACAAACACAGAAGGGATGGTTATTCCCACAGGATCCTTTGCTGACATTGGTTCTGTGAATAACAATAGATTCGCGTTACTATAAGCACAAAAGAATTCCATTGAACAAGGGATGACAAAAACTGATTACCTAAATCATTGCTGTTTACATTATGAATAATTGCAGCATCGTAGCCAGCTTTCTGTGCCATCCGCACCTTTATTTCAAAGCTACAATTGTAGCGGGCAATAAGCGCTATCCAATTTCCATCGTAATTACTAATGTTTGGGGGACCTTGAATTTCATGACAAGCCGTGGGTGGGTTTGCATATACGAGCATCCCCTATGGAATGTGACAATTGTTAAAATAACGCTCACACAACTGCACATGCGAAAACAGAGAGCAAAGTCAATGACCCCATTCGTTTGTTTACACGCGCTTTGTATTACAGGGCAAACAGCTACATGGAAGAACAATCGTATGCTTACACAGAACCCAAACAAAAGTGTATTTCGATCGACTCTATTTTTATAAAAGATATTGTTATCGTTAACTGTTGTACGAGTATAGATCTTTAACGTATACAAATATCTGACACGAGCACACAAAGGTTCTACCTTAATTCCATCCGATGGTATCAATCCTCCAAATCTGGCAGGCATATCCCTGAACTCTTCTTCGATTTGGTGTTTGGCTGCTGCAGAGAACACCAAGATGTCCGCCCGTCCATGCACAATGCAGAGAATGAAAAGCCCGAGCCATGTTTGAAGTCGGATCATTAAACGGAGTCTCATTTTTTTTAGGTGTCAGAGGTATCCACCGTCCAGATATATTTAATATTCAGTCAACGGCTTCCTTGGTTGGTTCATTATACACTCAGTAGATTTACTCGAGAAGCGAACGGATCAGTGTTCATTACAGCGCGAATGAAGAACTTGTCCTGCAACAATCACACCATCGGTTATCCTCAAAGCTTAACCATTGTCATTTCCATTGTCATTAATTCTATCAACTATGGCGCTGCACTCCAAATCTTTCATACTACACAGTAGCAATCTCTTATCCCTCGCACGAAACAATGATATAAGAATGCTGATTGATCACTGATAAGAAACAGAGGAGAACGACGAGGCTTATAATCCTTGAACACTCTGCGTACAGCTGGGATATTTATAAATACTATATCACTCGTGTAACAGATTAATAAACTATGGCCGAGTTCGAGCCAGCCTGTCACCCTCAACAATACTTCAATGAGTCAATGAGTACCTCTGCAAACTCATTGAACGACGGATATCTCAATCTAAGAAAAGAACAGTCACTGCATACCCAAAGGAGTACTCGCTAGCTTAACTCCTAATTGGAAAAGATGCATCCAGACACTGAGGAAAGAATCAAGCGATCTTCACTCGATTCCTTACGCGTAGAAGCGGACTTTTATCAAACCCACCATGCTTTACGACAGCTCGCTCGCATTCGACGAGATAAGTTTATGGCACTTTGTGTACATGCTTTGCTGGTGTGGCACGTATGCCAGTCAGAGTCGTATTACCTAAGCTACTCGGCAGCCGATCGTGTTTCGAGCATAACTCCACCAGGGCGATTTAAAGTAGCAGCATTTCTCGGGTACTCGGCCGGACAACTGGTAAATAAGGTGTGCGCAAAGCGAGGAGAGCAAGAGAGAGCAAGAGCGAGAGAGAGAGAGAGGAGGTGCGGCACACGAAGCAACGTTCAACAGGGTCTCAGATCGGGCGATTTACAGAAGCTGAAAGTGAATCACGAGTTTTCCGTGACGCTCGCTCATTAGAGATGAGTAATAAGAACGGCGGCGGAGACGGAGGCGCAGCGTAGCTGGGAAATTGCACTACACCAATCCCGCAATTGTCCACTTGCACAAGTTGCACACTGGACGTTGGGTTCCGGCGTTGGGTGCATTGGGAGTGATCGGGGAGAATGATGGCATACGAAGTGAGCAGGAAGGCTGTTGTTGCCAGCCGTCACTCGGCAAAGAGGACCGAAGGGAAACGAAGCTGCTGGCCAGTGGAAAAACGCGGCGCAACGCCAATTGCCTCCTGTTCAATTGGTAATCAACGATCGCCGACTGGGACGAGGGCGCAAGCGATAACACGTATTAATTGGCACGCGTGAACGAGCACAGTGCTCCTCTCTTTCTTTCTCTCTTTCTCTTTCTCTTTCTCTTTGCTCGTATGGTAGGAATATCTGTGGAGCGAGTATGGCTGGCTCTTCCGAAGGCTTTTCAGTCCTGGATCTTGGTCGCTCGGGGAATCGAGGAGATAAGGAGAGCACCACGGCGAAGGCCGCAGTGGCTAGAGGCGCAGATTATTGCGATACGTACTGGAGAGAGTTCCTCTTCTCTGCTCATCCGAGCCACCGGATTCGTGGCTTGTTCAGCCGCGTCGAGACAGAGCGTGCATGCACCCGCGCATAAAACCCACGATAAATGTGTGCAACGGGATGCACACTGTTCTAGAGCGAGGATGTCATTTGCGCTTCTTTCTCTCTCTCGGTCTCCTTCCGCCTCCGCCGCCGTCACCGCCTCTGTTTTCTTCTTTCCGCCTGCTTCTACCTCCTCACTTGTCTTTATCCCCCTTGCCGCAACTACTCCCTCTCACTCTCTCACTCCTAGGTTTGTTTTCGCTTTTCTAATTCTCGCTCTGTCTCCCTCGTCGCTGCGCTTCCGTCGCAACGTGTTGTCCTCCCTTCCCCACTTCTCAATGAGTCCTAGGTTACAAGAGCAGTAGGCGCACACTGACACAACGACGACAGGCCGAGTGCGTTCACGATGATCACGCGAAAATGAAACTTTAAAGTCCAACTTAACGGGAGAGTAACTATGTGGAGGGTTTGTCGCTCGGGAGAGGCCGTGGCCAGCATGTGACACTGGCCGCAATACTGCGGAAACGGAATGGGATTCTCGGTGATATATGTCGGAATAGCAGTTTTCTCGTAAACAGTTCGTTCTACCCGCGGCAGTATCGCAGCAGCTGATTTGTCAGCACGGTAGCCGCGATAAATGTCTCCGATAACAGTGCGAATGCTCCCGTTAGCAAATCGATTCTGGAACACAGTTTCTTTCGGGGAGTAAGCTCGAGTTCTTTGTGCGACACTTTGTTTGCCGAAGCCTTGCTGAATTTGCTGTTGGCGCGGGTATACTCGGGCAGCGCTTGGTTTAAATTGTTTTCGAATGTCTTAGGTGGGATCATTAGAGGCTTTAATCGCCGGCGTGATTCGCCTTGCTCCTAAACATCTGGTTAACTAACATACACTGGCTGGTAAGAAAGAAAAATTGGATTTCTAACTGGGATCGTTAGTTCTGATATTCGTGCTTGTTATTTTCGTTAAGTGGGAAGGTTCAAAGATTAGTTATTTGGGAATATGTAATCGTGAGAATCTGGGGTCAAAGTATTCAGCATAAAGGTAGAAAACTGTAAGTTTACTTTCTGGGTGGAATACTTGCCGTAAGGAAATCTTGGAATCGTAAATGCTTTGTTCCGCATAACACGCCGGCCATTGTATGTTATGTAATGATATAAAGTATTTTATAATATATGTAGAATGATGGATTGCGTGATCGCGGACGATTTTTCGCAAAGCTACTTCGTTTCAATAATTGGGACACTACGTTTGTTCGACTTGTTTGGTGACAGAAAAATTGCTGCATTTCCTTCATTGTATCCCCTTGTTTACTAGTCATCCAGCATGTGTTCATTTTTGGCATACAATAAATAGCAATAAAAGAGTCGATGTGTATAATGCACTGAAATAACGAAATGTAGCGGAGAGATTGCATTACGGAAAAAAAACAAGTTTATCACATCATTATCTAAAAAATAGTGTAATATGATATCGGTACACGATGTGAGTTATGGGGTCGAAAGAGTCGAATGTCTGTTTTGTCGAGAATAAATAACTGTTTACAATACAGCAGGTTAATATTTCATACATCACAGATAGAAGATGAACGGCGGTTATAAAATGTATGATCGGTTGCATTAAAAACATCGGGTGTTGTCGAAATGCGCTTAGTTAAAATGTACAATTTGTAATGCGAGTAGAAAACAAGAGTTTATACCATGCGATCACTTCTTAATACTAAGTATAAAATTAATTGAAGGTACAGTCCAGTGTACTGAGCATTGAATAAAGTATTGATATTCCATGAGATACAACTCTCACAATGCAATTACGACGGCGGATACCATTTAATTATTCTCCTAGAGTAAAATCAAATTCAAATAAGAGCTAGCATGATTCTTTTACAATGCGCACTTCGGTTCTCTGATTGCATTTTGTCGTTGATTAAAAACAAAATCGATGTTTTGGTCGAAGGCACTAATTTATAGGATATCTTATTCAGTTAAATCACAACTGCACATGATTGGACTTACGATTATCTCGATACAATAATATTAAGATACAAAAGCCTTCAGCTGCTGTTTGTTTTGTAATTCTGACAGATTTCCCTAAATTTGCCCACGTGCAAATCTGTCGTCTAATAATTGTGCCTTCTTTAGAATTGTCTTTTTCTGGGCCTGATCGAAACGACTAGCATTTAAGTCTATATCTCTATCGAAAGGTCTTCTCTCTTTGTGTCCTGTCAACTGAGCTTCCTTTTCTTCTTTCTAAAAGGACAACGAACACGATAGAAAATGAAACAGTGCGAAACTATTAAGTTTATACATTTCTGTCTCTATAAAAACCTTTTTCTTTTTCTGGAGTTTCTTTTGGTGAATTTCCAGAAGCGATTTCTCGCGCTTTTTACTCTTTCCAGATTCCTGTACAGTGCTTTGCTTGATAGGTTCCTTATTTGAAGTAGAATTGTACTCTTTTTCCATCTCCTGCAATTTTTATTAAGAATTTGGTATATTCTCCGTGGGAAAACATTTCCATTTGGAAATAATCAGAGGAAAATATACTTACCCTCCGTTTAAGTTTCTCTGCTTTTTGTGCGGGTGTATCGGTCCAAGATGATCGATCCGACATATCTGGACCAGCCCGTATTCGAAACTTCCGAGGGCCTAATCCTATGTTGCTCGCGTGCGCAGGAGGCAATTCGGTCATCCACTCTTCTCGTTGCGTCGAAACATTATGATTCTGGAATGTGATGTGTCCTCTACCACTGAGAGTTCACCTTACAGGGAGAAAATAAACTGAAGACACGTAGCGTGTACAATGGTACATACATCTGTTCTCTGCTCGTCTCGAATCCTCCTTGCTCTTTGTTCCAGTTGTACGTGTGTCTGATTATCTTTTAAAGCAGGATGATCAGCGGGCAAAGGGCCAAATGTATCATCAATATCTGAATCCATATTATCGTCGTCCGAAGAGATTAGTAGTTTTACAGTATTTGGTAAAGCGGGACCTATCGTTTTCGTTTCTGTATCGTCCCTAGGTTTCTTTTGTTTTAAATGTGGTGGCAGTATAGGTCCAAACGCCGTATCATCATCATCATCATCATCATTCTCGCTATGATTAGAAGCCGTATCATCCGCGGATGGACTAATTACTTTCTGCGCTAATGGCTCTGGCAAACACGGTCCTATGAAAGTAGGATTTCTTTCCGGCACAGCACAGGTCTTCTCGGACACCAGTGGTGGTAAAGCCGGTCCGTACAGTTCCGGATCAGTCTCAAAATCTTTTGAATTATTTGCAATGGAAGAGCTTCCGTCAGGACTATCCTGGATTAATTTTTCCTTCGATTCAAGCTTATATCGATCAGCGTCATGATTCTCAGAGTTTTCTGCCATTACAGATATTACAGATGATGTAGAATCTAGTAAGGGATCTGAAACGGCACTAGGATTATTATAGTTAGAACTCAACATTGAGTCATTCTTCTTTACCTGTACCTTGTAAGACTCTTCTACATTTGTTGCGCTCTCGATTGAATTTCTTGACTCGTATTCTACGGTCAAGCTCCCTTTTTTATTTCTTACTTTATTACTCGAAACGTTCGAACTATCTGACAAGTTTTCATCTGTCTCCGACAGAACGTCGAACTCTGATAAATTTACATCTTTACACAGTTGGCTTTCTACAGAAATATCCATTTTGTTATCGCGCTCTGGTGTTTCTGATTTTCGCTCATCGTTGCTCCCATCTTTTTCCACATTAGGAGAATATTCTTTTTCATCGTGTTCAGTGGTTTCCCTAACTGATATCCTTTTGTGGGAATCCCTCTTTTCTTGTTCAGTTCGCGATCTACTGTAATCGGACAATTTCGACTTTTCCGATTGATGACTCTTTTCTCGACTCCTGTCGCGAGAGTGTCGTTTATATTTATCGTAGGATTTGCTCTTGTATTTGTCAACTGACGACCTGCCGTTTTGACTTCTATCGCGGGATCGTTCTCTGTGGTGATCACTTCGATCGCGATCTCGATGTCGTCTTGAATCTCGGGATTTGTATTTAGAACTAACTGATCCAGAATTGTTCGAGTCCCGAGAATTTTTGTAATCGTCATGTCTAGAGCTCCTTGACTCCCGACTATGCTTTGATAAGTGCCTCGAATCCTTCTCATACTCTCGATCTTTCGAGCTTCTGTACTCCCTTTTGCTACTTTCATGTTTGGACCTTTCTTTTTTACTTCTATGTGCATCTTCACTTAAGCGAGAACTATGTTGAGATCTTTCCTGAGCTGCTTGGTTGCTGTTAAGATTCGATGAAAGCCGCGCGTTGCCATCCTTTCGCGTTGCTTCGAAACGAAATCGCCGTCCATCGTCACTGTCCTGGCTCTCGGAGTCAGAATCCATTGTCGTCATAATTTAATAATTCGCTGAAATTACGACAAACCAATCAGTCGCCACCTTTACATGAAATGAACTGCTGTGTGAAGATTAATTTCCTGCTCCGCGTCTCGATTTCACTGTTACACAACGTCCGCCCGTGAGTTCCTTCGTTTGGTCATGACAGTGTACGGAAAGAATATCTATATACAACTTGGCTAACAAATGTATTTTATTTATGTCATCATTCATATGACAAAGTTAAAGTACAACGACATCGGAGATGATTACTGTATTCGTTTGCCGGTATCTTTTGGCTCTGAGTCCTTTTTCACAACTGTCGTTATAATTTTCTCAATCTTATCCTTCCCAGGAAGGAGCTGTTTATTTGCATTTGCGTCGAACATCTTTTTTATTTTAGCTCCACCATATCTAATAGACTTCATTAATCCAGCGGTAACGATCCCCTTTACACTCTGTGTTACGCTAGACCGTAACACGATGCTTTTTAAGCATGCTTCTAATATTTGACTACATTCGGGATCATACGCTATTGCTCTCAGGCAATCTTCGGTATCCTTTAATCTACGGCTGCCCGACCATAGTTTAACTAATTTAACTTGGGGTATCCTGGGCAAGTGATTCAAGTGGTGTATCTTAGTAGCTGGACTTGTATCTTGCTGACAAGTGGCTGTTATATCAGTTGGAATATCGATATATTCTTCGAAATGGGTCAAAATTGGTTTGTACACTTTTCTAAATTGCAATAACTGTGGTATAACGATATTATTTACTTTGTCTTTGTTCTCGCCGAATATCATGCGAAAGTCGCCGGTATAAGACAAACCCGCAATGGTTTTGTAAAAGTCAAGTTCTTGAAAGTTATCCGGAAGTAACAATAGAGCGGCATGGACAGCCGAATGAAGGTTCTGCACCAAGGCAGTGTGCAGCTGAGTGTTTTCCTTCGGCTCTATTACTACTTTGACAGGCTTATGCAATCTTCCAGCTAGATACAGATCGTTCCAATCCAACAAGTCCTCTACCAAAGACACCTCTGAAATGACTCCGTATTTAATCTTTTGTCCTTTGGCTGTGTCGACTAGAGTATTATAATAGATCTTGGCTCCCCATTGTTCTTGTACCTTCGCAATGGCTTTGGAGCCAAGAAATTTCATTGGCTGAGCGTAATGTCTCGGATTTAGCATTAGATTCTCCGCGTGCCAAGCTTCCGCGTCCGACACAACAAACACAAGATCCAGCATGCTGGCTTGGTTATTCATTTGCTTGAACGCGCCGGAGCCATAGGCGAAACAAAATTTCATTTGACGTGGAAACTCGCTAAGTATCTGTTTGAATACATGACTCTCTGCGACTTTCAACGCCATAGCGCAACCTCTCTAAGTGTAGTAATAAGAATTCAATTCGTTACAAGTGTACCGCTTAGAAAACAGCAACTAAGCCCAACCTCTTTCCAGCAGAGTAAAGTACGAGAGTATTCAAGAATAGTTCCTTTCTTTGATGCTGAGTGGAATCAATTTCCGTGTCTTAGAGCTACATCGAAATGCCGCGAGAAAGATTGTGTTGCGAACAATACCATAGATAAGCAGCAGCAGGGTCTCTTCTTGTTTGATAAAGGGCCCAGCAGATTCAGCGCATAACTTTAGCAGAGAGTCCTTGCGGAATGTACCCTCAATGAGTTTCCACTCCTCATGTAACCTAAAATCATTACGTATCTTGTAGTGCCACACCATACTTGCCACTGGAATTCTTTCTTCGCGTGAGAAAGTCGAGCACTAGAAAATCGAAACCCACAGGCTTTTAGGTACAATACAAACAGACGGCTCACTAGCAGACTCCCAACATGTCAATGTGGCTGGTTCTGCGCTTCATTCCAGTGAATGGTTCCGTGCTGTTCTCAGCTGAAGAACCTGAAGAACGTACCGAACGTACCCATCGTTGCCGACACGAATTGACACGAATCTGTAGATGTATATGTATGACTAAGGTTGAGTTAGGTCGACGCACCGACATATATATATAGCACAAGATCGAGCTTGCACTAAAGGAGCGTTTTCACATAACGCTTCATCGCTAGAATGTGACTCATGCGATTTGTTACGCTTTCCGCCGCTTCTTTTACAATGCGCTGCAAGTTCCAAGCTTGCGTTCTTCTTTACCGACCGTCGATAAACTTCTTCGTAAAATCGTATTTCGAGGTCAGAACGAAAGATGGTCAAATTCTGTCTTTCCATCGACCCACACACTGGGTCATATTTCGTCTGCAATGTTGCGTGGAATGTCGCAACAACTTTTGTAGTTTTTGAAAACATCCTTTTTTGAATTGTGCGAATACACACTGACTTATATAGATTTATTATTGATTCGTCGAGAAGTGTTGTTTTGTTGGATGCGTTTTCATACAAAGCTCCAAGCAATTAAGCGTGACCTAGTTTGCGTTGACCCAAATGCTTTTCTCATGGGGAGTCGAATTATACAGCAGTTCAATAAGCTATAGCATCAAGGCTATGAAAGTACATATTAGTTAATTGGATAACGTTAACTGGTCCAATATGCGCTTTTTCTTAAGGAGGAATTCGAACAGCGCTAGCTTTCAGCGTTTTTAATTCGAAACCTAACATTTCTATATTAAAACTACATAACACTATTTTAACTTCGGTGTTGAAGAGCTCTGATTTAAGCTCAAGAAAACATATTGGGCTAATGTAAGTAGGTCAACACTGGCCTTGAGCTTTCCGTGAAAAAGAAACCTTGAAGGATTTGCAGCATTTCAACATTATAGCAGCAAAACGCTTCGAGTGTGCCATATCGGAATTTTACATGGTAAACGGATAACGCCCAAAGTCGGCGTTACGTAAATTTGCAGGTGCAGCATAACAAGAGTTTTAGTGTGTCTTATGAACAATAGGTCAAAGTCTGCGCTGCACGAACTCCCAGCTTGCCATATACGACCATTGAACGGCGGAAGCATTGTATCGATTATTGCCTATCCGATATCAACGATAAGGTGGCGCATAATTTCAGAGGCTGGCATGTCTCATATTACGAACTTATTAGACTTTGAACTATCTAACAAAAATGACCATGCTGCCACTCTGGATGTTCGTAAATTGGCAATTTAATACGATGATAATATAGAACCCTGCAAATAATGACCATCTTTACCGATCGGTTTTCAAACATTCGTAAGTTCTGACATCTACAGGCATTCAGGTTGTAACCAATGATAGAGTTTATTATATTAATGTAATGATCTAAAAGCAACTTTTTAAGAGAATTTAATGAAAAACAAGGTATTATTATGGAAGATGTAATATTTAGGATTAAAGGGAATCATATAGAATGGAAGATATCAGTGAGATTTGAGGGAGACGACGATTTACATGTAGATCTGTATAGGTCCATGGATATAGCAGCGGCTCTAGGTTTAAGTTAGAGCATCAGATGTCGACACTCGCGGTGATAAAGCCCGAGTGGCTAACCTTCCGCAGCTGGCAACCTATGGGACGTCATGGATGCAGAGGCAGACGTATGTGAGTTGTGCTCTATACGGTTAAATGCGTACACAAAGCTATCATCCGAGTGGGAAACATCAGCGTAGGCAGTCAGTGGCAGGAAAAAATGGCGGATGCCGAATTGGACATCGACAACCTGATACAAAGATTGCTGGAAGGTACGTGACAGGGGAGCGGTTCGTGTGAAAAAGAAAGTGCTTAGTTCTTCCTGAGATTCCTGGCTTCGGTTTGATCAACAGTATACCGAGAGGTTGCCTGAAATAACTCCAGAAAAAAGTCATGGTGCGGAGTCGTGCCGCGTACACCGAAGTATATATGTTTCTTTTCGGCCGAGACGAGAAGATCGAATCGTGTGCGTGCCACTTTTCCATGCTCGGCTCTCGTTACTCCTCTATCTCTCAGCCCTCGCGCTCCGAGAAAAGTTCCAGCGATGTACTCCGAATCTGCATTTCCCATCGGATATGCGCCTCGGGTGCGCTGCGTAGCCCCGCATGGACGGAAGGAAAACACCGAAAAAAGCTATCGATCTTCCACTGTTGCAGTCATCGTAATTCACTAAGTGCTAGTCGCCGTGTTCCGATCTTGCCCCCCGCCTTTCGTTTGGTTCTGATAAGGGAAAACTATTTTCCTTTTGTTTTTTCTCTTTCTCATGCTGCATGTCCGGAACCGTGTGCGGTAAAGTATACCACTTGCAGAAAGAAAACCAAACCCAAGTTCAGAAGAAAGTCAAGCTAAAAGATATTTTCTCGTCTGATTTCACCGGTACGATATCAACGAAACCACCCCACGTAGCTCTTTTGTTAATTTCTCGATTCCCATTTCTCTATCTCTCTCTCACTCTCTCTCACACACTCTATCTCTATCTATCTATCTACCTATCTCTGTCTATCTCTATCTACCTGTCTCTCTTTCTCACTCCATCTCTATCTCTGTTTCTCTCCGTTGTCTCTCTGCTCTACAACCGTATCATATGCTCCTTCCTGGAGTTTTTTCCTTGGTTACGCCTTGACTGCTTCCCAGTTGCGCGGACCGCAGCCAGTCATTCGCACATGAAAGCAATGTACTGGAAGTAGAATTAGACGTTTGCCGTTAATGCCTACGCAAGATGCGAAGGCGTTCTCAGCGCTATTGTGCATTTAAAGTCCCAAGCGCACTGGACGTTCTCGTCCGGAGTCGAAAGCGTAGTCGGAAAGTTTTTGGGAAAACCCAAAGTTTTTGAGAGATTCGGCCCTCCGGCAGATGTCTAGCCCGCGTGTTTCCTCTCTTTCTCTTAGCCTTTTTTGCAGCGAGCATTCTCTTTTTTCTTCGCCCCTCGTTTTTTCTTTTTCACCCCACGGACTCTCTCTCTCTCTCTTTCGACTTTCTCTCACCCATTCAAAAACCGTCGGCCTCTCCTCGCCCTGCGTATATTAAGTCGCACACCCGCTTTGCGATGACAGAGTGCAGTAGCATATTGCTCTACTGACAATAGCCAGCCGACCAGTTTATTCATTTGGAGTCCGACTCGGCCGTCTTTGCCGAGTACGGCGAGCGGAGTCTGCATGATGTTACACTGGCTTGTGTGTACCTTCGTTTAGCTACCGCATGCCCTTGCTACACACTATTTGTGAGTGTTCATTCGCAAGATCACTGGGCTTAACTTGGAATGGAGAACTGTGTATATGCTTCTCGCTCCCAGTCCTTTCGACCCCACTTGGCTCCCCCCTTTAACTTACTGGTCGTCTATGTTTTTCTTTTTTCTTTTCTCTTGTCCCATTGGCATTCGCTCCCGGCGGCCGCTTCTCGCCATTTCTTTTCCATTCTGTAATATAATAATCCCCGAGTATTTGTTGCCTGCTCGTCCCTTAAAGTATTCGTCGCTGGCGCTGCGGGTACTTCGAGATACGCTTAGGGAAGGCACGCGTTGCATTCGCTTTATCGGGATTAGAGCCGGGTTCGATTTGGAGCGTTAAAAATACCGGCGAAGGACGCTCTATTTTTGTGGAAATTTTACGCGAACCTAATGAAGTGTATTATTATATGCCATCGTGTAATGGGATTTATAGCCCCGGTAATATTAATACTTGGCTCTCGGCACCGAAAATATGTCAAACTAATCATCCGTTTGGCACAATCTTTGCTGCAGCAAGCGTTCTCCAACGAGCGGCCCGCCGCCGGCTGGCTCACTCGAAATTAGAGTTTTCTGGATATCCTCGCGTAATGGAGCCTCTGATGATGGTAATATTTGTCGGTTGGTACGAACGCTTGAAAATCTTTCGCTCGAGAGCGAATATAATTGTGTCGATTGGCCACAAGTATCGTGTCGCCGTGTTTGTCCAGAGGCATTCGCATGATATTAATAGATCGTGCTATCGCCGCTCCGAATTTTGTAGATCGATCGTCTTGGTATTGTTAATATTGACCTTCGTAACTAGATCGTTGGAGCGTTGCTGCTAAGCAGATTTTTGATGCCAGTATCAACGGTTCGACCCTATCGTGATTTTCCTTTCAGTTATGAATAAGAATTCCGTGAAAGTCTTGCACATCTATAGAATGCCATTGTGGTACTATCAAGTCTCGGATTTCCCCGATAAACTGTATCAACAGATATTTTTCTGGCCGTCAAAATCTCGTGCGAACTGTGGATAAAAGTTTTTGAAAGAAATATTTCTTATGAATGATGAGCAAATGTTCCAGTAATTGAACATTTACGCCGCGAAATCTTGAGACCTATTATTATTTTTACATACGTGTATTTTCTCTTTGTATGTTTGTCTGTATTGTGATGTCCGAAAAGCCCATGATCTTCCGATGCTTTTACTATTTCTGTTCAAATTTCCCTTTCTTTCTCTATTTTCTATCTTTCGTCTTTCGTGAGGTGTCTCTTGTGTGGCAAATTTCGTGATGAAAGTAAAGAGTTTTGCGAAATAGGAGATACATAGTAGAACATTAAACACATCCTGTAAAGTGGTGGTATTATGTTCCACGAAAACTGAGAAAACGATAACTGTAACAAAGACTAATTGGGAGTAGAAAATTGCGCAAGAATCCAGATTTCTCGGTGTAGTAAAAGAGTTACGTTAACGGCGACACGTGACTATCTGGCAGAGAGTTTTTGTTTGTTGAATGATTGCCAGTTGAGGCTGGCAATCGTTGTCATAATCCGGTAATAATCTGGATCCACCTCTTGTCCCTTGGAAGTATCATGAGTACATCGTGTCTTGATATACCTTTTACCCGCCCACCTTCGTGATACAAGCAACACTATATAGCAAGTCTTCATTACCCCTTCGGAAATGAAGAATAAGTGAAGCAACACTTTGCATGATTGATCTTCTGTCGCGAGTCACGATCTATACAAGTGCACGTGAGAAAAGTTTGCTGGCAGGAACTATACGCAATGATTTGAAGGCTAGAAAAGTAACGGGGCCGATTGATAAAGCCTGTTATGTGTCTCTGTCGAAAACCTAGAGAGTCGTGAATACTTACAATAGCGAGCAGTTTCCCGGCGATAGCAAGGAACTGATTGGCAAACGCTGGAAGACTAGAGAATCGTTCCTAACAGCTGAGGGGGTCCGAGGCCTAAACGAATCGTATCATCATCCCTCTTTCTCCGAAGTGCTAACTGAGAATTGCCAGAGCAGCGCGTCTCAGCCGTAGAGTTTGCGAGTGTCCCCTTGCTAGCCTTCAATTCTTAGAATGCGAGAGGAGAATGCTTTGGACTAAAAAAAGCGGCTCGATTGCCTTTTTCCACTGCAGTGCGAGGATGTCGTCCAGGAAAGACCGTTGTTATGACCGAGGGCGAAGTGCGTGGGCTTTGCATCAAATCGAGAGAGATTTTTCTACAGCAACCCATCCTCCTCGAGCTGGAAGCGCCCCTTAAGATCTGCGGCGATATCCACGGACAGTACACCGATTTATTGCGGCTATTCGAATACGGAGGCTTCCCACCGGAAGCGAACTACCTGTTCCTCGGAGACTACGTCGACCGGGGGAAGCAGTCTCTGGAGACGATATGCTTGCTGCTCGCCTACAAGATCAAGTATCCCGAGAACTTTTTTCTGTTGCGTGGCAATCACGAGTGTGCGAGTATCAACAGGATATACGGCTTCTACGATGAGTGCAAGAGGCGATATAGCGTCAAACTATGGAAGACCTTTACGGACTGCTTCAACTGCTTGCCTATTGCGGCCGTTGTCGACGAGAAAATCTTCTGTTGCCATGGTGGATTGAGCCCAGATCTCCAGGTATGTATTTTTAACTGACTGCGAAAAGGAGGCGGTTCTTAATTCGTCCCGGATATTTCTTCTTTTAATGTTGTCCAGCGATAGCTCTGCGCCCGATCGACCGATCCCGATGAAACCTTTTCTATCTTGTACAGCAAGCTTTCAGAATGCTCTCGTTATGAAATCTTTTCGAATTTTTTTAACTTAACACACTATCGCAAAATGGTTTATTTTCATTTGTTCCGGCACAACTTTTGCACTTTGTAGAAAAGCTCTACGCGGCGGTCTCCTTTGCAAACAACATTTGTACATTAAAAACAGTAAAAGGAAATATTTAAGAAATATGAGCCAATATAATTTAATGGGTGAGACAAAAATAGGGTAAAAAGTAAAATAATTTCCGTCTTATTTATATTTACTAAATATATCTCGTTCTGGAGGCGGCGTAAAATGAATTCGACACTGATCTTAAATGAATCCAAATTTAGTAATATCATACTATCAAGTCATGATAGAGTTTCTAATATTAATGCGCCTCGTCTCTAAAGAGCCATGTTTAGTAAGTATAAATAAGGGAAAAATAATTCTGCACTTTTTAGCGTATTTTTGTCACATCTATTTTTGAAGTCGGTTCGCATTTTGTTCCTTTTCTGTCAGAGTGCCGTCTATATCGATCATATTATAGGTTTTCCACGATAGAGCGGTATTTAATGGATTTTCCATAATTCAGTCGTATAAAATTACGATCGTAACCGACGGGGATTATGAATATCATACGGTACGACCTTTACATTGCTCATTCAATGTTCATTGAGACGCAACGGCTTTCCGCATGGGAAGTAGTAGGCGCTACCGCTGAGAGCACAAAAGCGCTCTTACGTGCGTGGAATCGATGCAAAACACGTAACTGCTAAAGAGTGTGCCGCAACAAGTTTACACGGACACACGAACGCGCCCGCGCGCGCGCGCTCACGCAGATTATTTATAGATACGAGGTGTAACCTGTTCGCAGTATGATAATATATTTCGCATCAGTTCTATGCGTTTGAAACCATTCAAACGAATCCTTACCTTATGATAGCTGCCACCAACCTCGTTAAACTCGATGTCCAATTTTTCGACTCGATCCTGTTGCTACGAAACTAGTTTAATTAAAGAACAGTTAACATAAAGTCCTTTCTACTTGCTTTTCATTTGATTTTCGTCGAATTTAGTATAGCAGTATAATTATTATCTATATTTATACTAATATACGTGTAAAAATGTAGAATGTTTATTAGGACTTGAAAGGTAAACTTCGAAATAATTGAACGAATTCGAAAAATTCATTGCGTATGTAGAAACTCTCTTCTCGCGTAACATATGCTATGCATGATACCGTTATATATTAGTAAAGAGTAAAGTACAACTATAATAGGTATAGGTATAGAAATATACATTAGTATAGATATAGATTATCAGTTCTACTCTTAAGTTTTCACCCAAGAAAATTCAATGCTCATAATTCTTTTGCATAAACAATGACATCACGGAAACAGTTTAATATGAGTCCTAAGTGATGGTGGAATAATAGATTATTCTTTAAACTAAATTATTGTAGTTAGACACAATAGCTTATTTATTATTTTTATTGGAGAACTGAAAAGATGTTTTAAGATGAGTTTAGTCTGATTACTGGTCCACTGTAATAAAATCTATTTCTAATGTCTGTTGAACAGTGTATGGAGCAAATTAAACGAATTATGCGTCCAACTGATGTACCTGACACTGGTCTGTTATGCGACTTGCTGTGGTCGGATCCGGATAAGGATGTACAGGTATGCCAAGCTTTCCTTATGTGTTTCGCCCTATGTACACTTTTAATCTGACCTACCTCTGCGTTTCAGGGATGGGGTGAGAATGACAGAGGAGTCTCATTTACATTCGGCCCAGACATAGTATCAAAGTTCTTGAACCGTCACGACATGGATTTAATATGCAGAGCACACCAAGTCGTGGAAGACGGATACGAGTTCTTTGCAAAACGGCAGCTGGTCACTCTATTCTCCGCGCCGAATTACTGCGGGGAATTTGACAATGCCGGTGGCATGATGAGTGTAGACGAAACTTTAATGTGTAGTTTTCAGGCAAGTCTTACTTTTTCGATTTTAAACGTCTTTCTGATTACTATAGAAAGAATCTAGGAGACACTCGACAGGTCCGCTATCATATTGGTGTGCGTTTGTTAGATTTTGAAGCCTTCGGAGAAAAAAGCCAAGTACCAATACGCGGGAATGAACACTGCTCAAGGCGGAAGGCCTTCTACACCACAAAGGAATCCAACCAAGAAGAAATGACAGCCCTGTGCGAAATTTGCACTGCAACAGATGCGGTTATACTTAATGGATCTACTATGTTAGGTAATTTAAAGCTCTATTTAAGGAAACTCATTCTACGAGTGCTTTGACCGAGAGCGTTGGTTGTCAAGAGAAGCAGCGCAACAAGCGAAGCAGAATGAGTAGGATCCAGTCTGGTTGACCAGTATTGTCGATACGATACATATAGAGAAAATTGCGGAATATGTGACAGACACATCGTGTGTGTGTTTACGTTTCTCGATAATTCTGGTGTTACCTGTTGAGTGTCTAATTTCCCTGAGATTGATAATTCTAAAGAGCAATCTTAACACGACTGATTAAAAGGCGACGTAGTCTATGCCAAACGCATGGAGAGTGCTTTCTATCGAAGTTACTTTGAAAGATTCTCATTATCCGAATCTTTTCATGTGTTTCAGCATGAAGACGTCAAGAGAAGTGTGTAAGATTACCTCTTCCTTGATTACACCTTACTAAGATAAGTAATATAATATTTCAATGCGACTTTTCTTTTCATCATCAATCCGAGTGAGGAGCACTCGTAAACTTTCTGGAAAACCATTTACATGTACTTTCCAGACATTTTATCGACATTTTCGAGCACTACGGCACCTTCATTTTAATTATTTATTGCTTTCATTGTTTTAGTCTTGAGTATAACTATTGCGTACATTTGGAACTATTCTTACTCCTGTTATGATCATCGTCATTGCTTCGCAGCTAATTTAATTATCATTCTTTCAAGAAAATGCGCTGAGTATGTATATAGATATATATTTTCATTCCTTTTTCCATTTTCCTATAAGCTGTATTTGAAATAGGTTGAAATATACTTTAGCTCAGTATTCGTTTATCATAAACAATTGCACGTTCTAAGATATATTACAGGAATGCTAGACTCTTTGTTTCACCAAGAACAGAAGTTGTTAGGAACAGTAAATCAGTATTTTTCAAAGGATGCTTCTGCGCTGAGTACTGTAATCATTTGAAGGATAGAACATTCTACAGAAGGGAACTAATTGAGAGAAATCTTATTTAAGACACATTGTTTCAAGAAAACACTTGTGAACCGACTGTCTGAAAGATCAGGAATCTCACCGATTCAGTTGCTTTAAGCTCGAGGTCAGCCAAATGTAGAAAGAAAACCAACTCTCTCCTGATTGAGGACAGACTTAGGCATGCAACAGTCGTAAGAAATGAGGATTTCACTTTCAGACATTTTTCTCCACGGATGCTTTGACGAACGAAGCGTTCATTCGAGAGCTTTCTACGATTACGAATTTTGTTTGAAACGCAATGGGTGCAATAATACCGATTACTGGTTGCAATAACACAATACATTTATACCTGCAAGGCCGAGGTATGCATGCATATTTTCTTTTGCTCAAACGATCAGGAAGAATGCGTTTGTTTCGTTTATCCAGTGTAACTGGTATCCGCCAAAACTGTGTACCCCTTACGCATCATTCTCTTTATTTATTACTTTCTCTACGCTACGTAACAATCTACCGAAGTATCTTCTATCGTTAAATGTAATGTGTATAGGAAGGCGCGAGGCTTATTTCCGGCTAGGTTGACGAGCGTCGATTCTACAGCTTATACTTATATCGAATAACAGAAAATAACATTATTTTAGAACGTTCCGTGAACTGTGACCGTCTCATGAAGTATACACTACCGAACGGTTTTGTGATTAAAGCGTGAAAGGACACTGTAGATCCTCTATTATCTGAAAGTGAAATGGCATGTCTTTGCGAAGAAGAAGATAAAGTGACATGACTAGCACGTTTGGGATTATTGATTGTTTACATTGGTTCATGTTGTTATGCATTTCATTTATGCAATTGTCATCGGTTTGATGGGGTGCAGGAGGAGGAGGAGGAGGACGAACGGGGGGGGGGCAAAGAGGGGGGGAGGGTGTAATCGCTATGTTTCCCTTTATGGGTTTACTTCTCACGAGATTGGGATGCTGCCGTGCATCATCGAATTGCGAGAATGTTAACGATGATGTTATATTAGACAAAGTTTACGTGCTTGTAAACGGTTGACTCGATATCTTCCGCAAAAGGTGGTTGAGATAGATAATTTTTGAGACGCACGCGGCCCGATCCGCAGGATTATTTAATCTCCTAGGTTTCCGAGCCCTCTTATTTACTTGTCAGTAAAAGCGAAATTGTAAAGAAAGCGGTTGTGATCCCTCGATATGCGTTTTGTCGAAATTCATATATTATATAAAGATATTATACTTGTAAAAAAAAAACCAATTGGCTCGGTCGTGATTCGAAGTGTAATAAAACTTCCTTAAAATCCCGAGAAAAAAAGAAGCATCGAGATGCGACTCGAAGAGTTAAGATCGTTGCGGTAATTGTTATAATGATGGAATCACGATGGAGCGCATCATTTAATGACATCCTCAAGATGTAAAACTTTCAGATAATAAACATGCGTATTGTTGTACAAACCTGCTGTGTTGCCACACGATTCTTCCAAGAGCAAAGTATACTGCTGACGGTGGATTCCCTTGGATTTTCGGAGTACTTCCAACAATCGAGAGTGTTAATAGGGTTCTCAGTATAAAGGAAAGTCTTCTATTAAAATTTTGGCAGTGTTTATTTTATTCGTTGACAGTTCGGATGAAGTAATATAATAAGTTGTGATGACCATACATGTTAATAAATAGTGCTCTGTGGGCAGTACGCTTTGCGAGAATAAAAGAAATACAGAAGAAAAGTCCGATTTTTTAGAATGCGACCATGGTTTCTTCCACAACTGTTTTTCAATACTTCGCTTTTCGGTGTTTTATGCATGTTTTTTTCTTTTTTGGTTTGTTTGTTTCGTTCGCTTAACGCGTTCCATTCAGGGCGATAGTGTCTTCAATAGGCGTGTGCTGAAAACAAACAGATCGGTTAAATAACGTGAGCAATAAGAGCCGTTAGAGATGAAACGAGAAGTGTGTAATAATCAAGGCATCGAGAGTCTCGATATCTAATTACAGAAAGTCCTGCAAATCAGGAATATCGCCTTCAATGTTTTTGCGTGAATTCGGAAATTATTGAAAGAAATCTGACTAGAAATGGAGCTATAACGGACTCTCTACGCCTCAGTGAACGATGTGGAGAATGTTTCAATACTGTTAGTAATCCCTAAAAAGGATTACACTGTGACACAAAAACGGTGATAGAGATGATCGCTGCAAAAATGAGAAACCTTGATTGCCCATTGACGTAGCATGCTGAATCGGACACACATTAAGTACTTAGTGACATAGGTTGCAAACAAAAAACTATCAATAAATTGTAGAAAATATGCCCTTTAGAAGAGTGGTGGATTTGTTATTCTCTCCGAGTAGTTCCCATTTGCGCATGAACTTTTGCGGGTCGTTGTTCTATCTGTACACGTTGATATTATTAGTCAAAAGTGAAACGTATGTAGGAGACAGCGTTTTCAGGACAGTTGGACGCCGCAACTTCAGCTTTGGATGATGCGCTTTCCGATGGCTTTCAGTTGATTCTAAACGCTGATGACTTGTAACTCGTGTTATGCGATGACGTTGCAAATGATGGAATATTGATCAGAGGAAATTGCAGGATACAAAATTGCGTTCTCGGTACAATATCAATCTCAATCGATCATCTCCGCTGGATGGACAAAAATAGTCAGCATACTTTAGGGCTCGCTGAGTGAAATCGCAAAAATACATTAAAAACAGGATCAAAATGAGGAAGCCAATGTTTCTAGTCCTTCGAAACCTTGGCACATTGGATCTGGAAAGTGTATAAAAATTGGCTATGCGTATATTTGTATGGAAAGGACGTTAACACTAAACGTACCAATCAAACAAGCCATTTTAAAATTCGACTTTACATTTTACTTTCGTTCTTGTGAAAGAAGAAAATATATATCTTCTAATATATAATTTGAAATCGAAAAATATGACTTATTTCATAATCGGTTATTTGACGTTGAGTGTTAATACGTTTACTGTTAACACAAATGGCTTTGAAGCTTTCCAACTTCCTTGGAATCATTGGAAGGAGCATGATTGTTTATACACAGATCCATAAGTCACTTAAAAGGTAGCGACTGATGATTGTAAGAGAGTCGCTGGTACAAACGTACTTAGTTCTTCCCATTAAATTAGTTGATGACAATTTCGCGCTGGATAAGTAACGCGATGATTTGGATGATACGATTGATTTAGTTAGGAACGTTGACGTTCGACGAGAAACTTATGTGTTCCATGAACTGTCCTTCGTCGGGGTTGGCCGAATCAGTCTGGGCTTTGTTACGTCTGCTTGCAAGTTAATAACAAAGACGTGGCATTGTGATTGTAACATGGCCGAGGGCTATTTACAGTGGCGTCTTGGTTGTTGCCTCTTCTGATTATTGTTTGATTGATTAACGATAAAAAAGGGAGATACGTGTAAGGGGCAGTTATACTTGGCCATCTTAATCCTATCGCTCACTTTCTGTCTTAGTATGCGGTACGTTTATTGTACCACGGGCGGGTAAACTGATATCGTGGAACTGGCTGCGAATAATAGACGTATAACGATCCTGAAACGACAGACATTCAAGTTCTTTATCAATATGTGTCCTGTGTGACATTGTTTTTGTGCAATACCGAAGATCATTTCTCTCGCGAATTAGGATATTTCTATGTGCAAAATGAGGCTTGTTTGTGCTTGTTGGTTATCAACTTTACTTTCTTCGAAAGTCACGTCATAATTCGTCAGTAGAAAGTCTTATCGACACGTCAATCGACCTACTCGCATTTATTGAACTATCCTAATTAAAATGCAGGGAATTCAATATTTTTATATTTATGAGATTGATAGAATGAAACTGTGAAAGTTTGTTCCCAACGATGCTTATTAAAAGTAAAGAAAGTTGGAGATTGTGTTGCAAATCTGAAATGCATTAATGCGAAAAATCTTTCTATGCGGCTTAATATATCGGAAGATTTCGATTGTTTAATTAGCACTAATCGTTCTATGCGTGGTTGAAATAATTCGTGATTTAAATCATAACAAAAATAGTCAAAATCATACATTTTTCGAATCGAAATATTTTAATGTCTTCATTAAGTAAACTGATACGATTCCAATCAAATCATGCAATTCCTTCGAATTTGTAAACGAGACCAGTTCGATAATCACTTATACAACTTAATTTATCTAACGATTCTTGATTATTAAATTACTTAAAATATTTCGATACTTCCGTTATCCGAAATAAGTAACGTCAAAATAAAACAATTCTTTTGTGATTCAAACCACTTCGAAAATCATTTTACAATTTAATTTATCTAACGATTGCTGATTATTCAATTATCACGAAATCATCATAAAAGTATTCCATAGACTTTCAACTCAAAATATTTCGATACATCCATTACAAAAACTGAAATAAGCAATGTCAAAATAAAGTAATTTGTTTGTGACTGAAACCACTTGGATAATCATTTTACAATTTAATTTATCTAATGATTGCTGATTATTCAATTATCACGAAATCATCATAAAAGTATTCCATAGACTTTCAACTCAAAATATTTCGATACATCCATTAAAAAAACTGAAATAAGCAATGTCAAAATAAAGTAATTTGTTTGTGACTGAAACCACTTGGATAATCACCGGCGAGTTGGAGTGGCAATCGATGGCATATAATGAAGTATTAAACGAGAGTTACGTACCGAATGGCCTGAACGGATGTCGGCTCCACAAGTAGCTGCGCTTAACGGGGCTAAGATAACTATCTCTCAGATAGAAGGGTGTACTGTGCTGGGCGTAACTCGGAATATAAGGCGCGTAGCTCGGATACCACCATGGGTCCCTCGTGAAGGCACTGATGGGTGCTGATGGCGACGGCTCCAGGATGTCGAACAAGGGCTTCCTGCGAAGCAGCGAGCTTGCCGACGGGAAGATGTCGTCGTGCAGCAAGTTTCCTATGAGAAAAAAGAACATACCGGTCGAATTCAATACTTCTTCCTTTTCGAAGTCGGTAAAAATAAATCGAATTTGTCAAATTCTATTGTGCTCGCAAGTCTTCTATTTAGTATTTTAAGGAGGTTGGTGCCGAAAATGAAAATAAGATCGGATTGAAATTTCTAGAGAATGGTTACTGCAGCTCTTTTCAAAATTTCAACTTATTTGTTTATACAGTTTTTGAGTAATCTATGTTCAAAAATCCATTCTTATGCATGGGCTCTTATAGCGACGAAAGCAGAGATTACCGTTTTTGGCTTAAAAATATATGATACAATAATGATTCATGAATGAAAAACATTTCATGTAGTGAATTAAACATTTACGAATAATCAGGTTAAGTTCCAAAAGCTTGGTCTGTTCAATTTGAGAGTATTTGAGCAGTAAATGAAAAGGAAATGGTTTTATTTGTAGAAATAACCTGATAAACAGTACAGAAATAAAAGTAACTTATAAAAGAATGTATGGCATAGCATAAACTTAATTGCAAATTGAATTTTGCTATTCAAAAATTGGTTTTATTGCAACTTGCATCAAATGACCACACCAATCTCCCGTTTTTGTTTATTATAGCCTTTGGAATAAAACAATCCAATAAGTTTGAACATCAACCTCCTTAATACTTTGAATGCCATGTCACCCGAATTTGGGTGACACAGTCATTCACAGACATGTTTATTTTCGCCAAAATAACACTAATAAACATGTTTAACAAGGTGTAATGACAGAGTTAACCATTTGCAACTTGGGCACTCAGAGTGTTAAATCAGTCGTGCATGTTCAGCTTTGTTATAAATTTGTTGTTAGTATTTCATTGGAATGTTGTTGTAAATATTGTGCAGTACTTTGGTAAATATTATATTGTTCAGAATGGATGTAACATTTGTTCCCACTATATTTGCAAGTTCTTTTATTTCTGAGTTTTTTGTTTGGCTTCATTGTAATTAATAAACCTTTCTCAGCGTATTTTATTGTTCAACAGAAGAATTTCAGATAATTTGACGATAGTAACCGCTTTTCAATTATAATTTCGAGTACAGTGATATATTTCACACATTTCTATATGTCTTTTCTTTTAAACTGTGTATCACTGAATGTTGAAATTCTAAAATGGCCATAAAAGGTACAACATTCCTTCGCTGTTTCGTTACTTCCGGTGCTCGTTACAGCAGTCAATATTTTAAAATAGATAGTTAGAAAAACAAATTATTTAATAGATAAATAATAGAATAATCATTATGGTTGGTTAGTAATAGTGAATTATTAATTCCTAATACTAGAATGATATAAAGCAAGATATTAGTAACGATTATAGGGAGAAGTAATTAAGTCGAGTACTCACCGTGGATATCGAACAAACGCTTAGTGCTGAGGGGTGGGCTTATATGCCGAGCAAGAAGCGGCGCTCTGCTCGGATAAAGCCTGTCGATATCAGCCAAACGGTTCAGATGATCGGCCCAAGCCTTCTCCGGATCGAATGGTTTCGCTGTGTTGTGGCGAATTTTTATGAGAAACGATGAAACAAAAACATTTAATATGCGTTATTCCTCCGTCCTTATTCTATCACAAGAACTAATTAACTGGACGAACGCATTACGCCACCTGTGCGAGAGTACTCCTTGAATATAATTGCGAATAATTGCCCGAGAATAATTGCTGAGTTCTCTCTTGGCAAGTGTTAAAGCGTTCGCCAGTGTTCTATGTAAAAGTGCATATGTGTAATTCTATTGACGTAGCCAGGAGGATCTCTGCGAGCCTACAGCTGGCATTGCGTTCCTCTTGCCATTCGCTATTTGCAAGACGAGAAATATTGTTTGCTTTCCAAATGGAAGGCACAGAGAAGCACAGAGAGACGCTGTGTTGCACAGCTGAGCACTTTGTTTCGGAGAGTTCAGGTGTCAAATAGAACAACTAAGATAGTTCAAAGAAAACTGTTGTATCATCGTTCGGTTTACTGCAGAACGGAATGTCTGAAAGGTTTTGAAATTGTAATAAAACATCTGATATCAACCATATCGTTCAAAATTATGGATAATATTTTAAAATGTTGGTAGTTCGATGTGTCGACCCGCATAAACACAACTATTTCTTGTGTCAAGCTGTGTACAGTAGTGCACTGTTGTAGATGGAACACTCTGTGTCGAACACAGTGTCCCTCTGTGCCTAATTGGAAAGCACGCGATTCGCTGATCGCCGCTATTGAAATCTCCGCATGCGCAATGCCAAGAGGAAGGGATCGCTCCTCGCTAGCATAACTCGCAATGCAACCTATACACAATGTGCCAAAGAGCAAAAATGTTTCGGGACTAACAGCGAAAAGTGCCGTTTGCGAAGAATGAAGGGAAGTACAATGCTGGATGAATTGGTGGACGCGTGAGTCCGAGGTTGTAAAAGCTTCCGATTTCAGTTGCAATCGCAGACTCAGAGCTGTCTCGCGGCTTTCGAGAGCGAGTGTGCCCGAGAAGAAGAAAGACGGGTAGTTGTCCGTATTGTTTTTTTTCTGCCCGCCGAAACATCCAAAGTATTCACACAGTCGTTTCTTTTAATGTGTTTTAGTGGTTAATGATGAGCGAATGAGTGACTCGATCGACGGTAGGTGTTAATTAAATATCGATCGGGCATTGCGCCGATCAATGTTTAATTAACGCGTACGCCAGGATTGCATCGTAGGATGCGTTTGGCAATTTCGTTTGCTGTGCGATTGTATTGTAAGAGATACTGAAATCATGATTTGCTGATTAGGCGACGAAATATAATAGTGCACTGATTGCGCAAGCTTATGCGATGGTCATTGGTTTCGAATCTTTCTCACGACAATCTTTCTCGAATCTGCCACATGAGACATTTCTTCTCTTCCATTCCCTCTCTTGCGTTAGATCTGCCAAGATTATACAGCGTTTATGGTGCTTTCGTTTAACGGGAGACACTCAAGCTTTCGACGGAAGGTGTCTTCCGATAAAGACAGTTCGTACATACATTGCATGCGGTGAGTGTTAATGACATAGTTGTTCACATACAGTGACTCTAAAATATATTCAAACATTAGTGTATGCTAATGCTATCATTTAATGTTTCACATGTTTATAAACTAACCGTCTTCATTATTTTTTCTAGCTTTCGAAAACAAAATAGTTTCATCATAAAATATTCAAATAGTATTTATATAATCATGATTGATATAAAAATTTTTTGTTGTATATATTAATCCGAAAATCAAGCATTACTTTACGTTTTTTTAAAAATTATATCGCAGCTAACATTAATAAGTCAATTATTGTTGGGAAACGTATCAAGACAATCTGTTTAGAAACAACAGAAATATTCAATGATAACATTAGGCATATATTAATGATCGAATATTTTTCGAAGTCACTGTACAGAGTGATTCACTTGCCTTTGAATCAGCACTGTAGTACTCCACTTTTAGTCAGACATTTAGGTATTTTATATTATGTTCATTATACATACATAATAAAATATAATATTATATATAATATACAGAATGTAGAAAAGATTTGGGAAAAACGAGTGGATCATTAAAACCACGTAATAATTAGGGAAATTGAGGAAAATTAAAGAAGTATAAGATAGTAAATATTATTGAATAATTCATAATTATTGTCACTACAGCAGTGTGTACTCAACATTAGTGATCCAAAGGCAACTGAATCACCCTGTACACACAGAAATTTAGTGTTTGGCCTAATTCGTGCGCGCCTCTAATCCTTCAACAGCGTTCAACTTGCATCACTTGTAGCGTAAAGCTCCATTTATATTTATAAACATTGAACCTAGCGTGACAGACACAAAAAATATTCTTTAATACAAAATATACGATCGTATTTTTATTTGTCTTGTTCCTTAGAATTAAAATTTACGATCGTTTATATCAACTAAACTCAAACAATTATCAAACAGTGTTTAATATTTCTGAACTGTGTTTTTGAAACTTGCACAAATACTTATGAAAATGATTAAATTCCTTCGTTCAATAATTCCTTTCTGTTTTTAGTGTCAAAAATTAGTAAAAAGTGACGACGTTAAATGGAAGTGCAACCCTTAAAAAATATTTGACGTGTCTGCCACGTCAAGTTCGATACTTGCAAACATAAACCGAGCTTTTGAAGCATTGTAGCACAACATGTTCACAAAACTGACAGCTACTCGAAAGGATATGCGAGGATATGAAGCCGTGCGTGTTCTCTCCTAAATACTCTCTCAACGAACTGCGAACGTGAAAGTGTTCGCGGACCGGACATCGCGCCAAAAAACACCAGCGTTTCCACAAAAAAAGAGCAGCATGACGTCACGAAAGGTTGGAGAAGCATACTAACCTGGTGGAAAAAGCCGCCTGCAAAAATCGTGCTCCCTTAGCAAGGAGAGAGATGTCGGAAAAAAGCTGCAGCGGTAAACAGAGTTTCGGAATGCCGGGAAAAAGGGACATCCCTGAATTCGGAAGGCTCAATCGTTACTCTACGTGAATTACCAATTAGTTGGCCCAACTTCTTACGGCAAAAGTGCTACGGTTCTGCTTACTTTCCCCTCTCGCATACCAATTTCGTGAATTGTGAGCTCGAGTTCTGGCGTTAATTTGTTGCATGCTCACATTCCTTCCGGCCAAGTTAACACTTTCGTTCTCTTTGGATTTGCTTGCTTGCTTATCGGTTTTAAGTACACAGTTATCCCCTGGTGGGAAATTGCCTTCCCGTATTATTGGACCTTCGTCCTTTTGACAGGTCCGCTTAACATACTCACGAATTAGCACTCGTTAATTTATGCATACTGAAGAAGTACTGCGGGAAGGCTAAGGGTCTCCGATAGGTAGATACGAGTTTACTAAAGCTAAAGGACTGGTAGGAGGGGTGAGTCGGAGTGGGGCGAAAAGTAAACATGCCATACATCCCAAAAAAGATAGAAATTTCTGGAGTCTTTGTTCTTAATTAATTTGTATCTCAAGATTTGGCTGGTTAGTGAAGAATTCTCGGCGAGGGGTGCACATTATTGTATACCAGCGGGTGGATTAGAAGGGACTTTCGCCATTTCTTTCCCCAACTACTTTGCAATTAGTAGCATAAACTGCCGTTTCTCGCATTGTAAAACTTGATCTCGTCATGAAAGTTGAAAGCACGGATTGCAACGCGAACAAGCCATGAGAAACAATTTCCAGCTTTTTCAAGTGTGGCAAGTGCAGGTTGCTCCTTTTTTCATTCTCTCAAAACTTTTACTGTCTTCTTCCATTTGTTCGCAGGCTCTGTCGTTCTGTTAACTTGTCCAATTCGTGTTCATTACTTTTGTCCTACATTACTTTTATAGTGAAAGATGTGTGCTTTTGTTCTTGGAGAGTCTGTCGTCAGTAGCAGTTGGTTGGATTCTTGTTTCTCTGTTGTTCTATCCTGTTGTGTAAAAGCGTGGAGATTCCAAAAAGCGGAATATTTGGGATTTATCGGGCCAATGATTCCGTGGTTGATCCTCGAGCGCGCTCAAAAGCGTAACAACTCTGTCGAAAATAATGGCACAGAGTGGCAACTGAATAACCTGACATCCTGCCGTGTCTCCGCACAGCTATGATCTACAAAACTCGTGGCAATTTTCGTTCAGCTTTCGTATACTTCTGGTCTCCTAAGAGTTTCGAATTAGTTTACGTATCGTTTACACCGGCGAAGCTTTATTATTATTAACAGAGAACAGTCGCTCGAAAGGACTGAATTATTAATAAAAATAAAGAAACACGCGATGATTTTGCAGGGTATCGGAGAGGTTAGGTTAACGGGAGGGGCTGCTTCCGGCGGTAATTGCAAGATCGATTAGTAGTCCTTCCTTCGTATGCAATGACGAATTCGGACGCGGGTGGTAAGTGCATTGTTTTCCTGCAGTTGCCACTTTCGATTGATTTGTTGCCGCTTAAGGCCACTCAAATCGATGAGTTCATTCAGTATGCGCCATTTGTTGGGTCTAGTGCCTGGAAAGAAATGGAAGATGAGAGCGCCGTGTAATCGGCAGCTTTCCCTTTCTACGTGGAGTGCGGTGCGGGACTTTTTCTACAGACAATCGAGAGGACGACACCTTGGAAGGCGTGCGATGATACGAGAGTTGTGTGATCCATGATCGCTGTGCTGTGATCGATGATCGATGCTCCAACATGCGTGCCTTGATGCATGTGCTCGTCTACAGTTACCAAACAGTCCCACTGTGCCTCCCTCGCTATCGTCATTTGCGTCCAAGTATCCAGCAGTTAATCTTTATTCACTGCTTCTTCGTCTCATTATCGTCTCGACTAACTGTCAATCGGTCAAGTCACTCGGTCTGACTAGTACGACCGCTTTCTACTAGTATCTTCCTAATACATGCTTTGCGCGCCAATTTTTCCGATCTATAGATCACTTCAGAGTGAATAATATGTTCCAACCTTAGGGTTCAAGTTTCCAGCAGTTAAGCATTTTCCACTGGTCCTTCGTCTTAATGTCGTCTGGGGTAACTGTCAATCGGTCAAGTATTATCCTGCACTGTTTGACCAACATGATCTTTTTCTACTGTGGTCTTCCTAATGCATTGCACGTTAATTTTTCGATCTACGGACTACTCCAGAGTGAGTGGAATGTTGCAGTTTTTGCATCCAAGTATCCAGCACTTAAACTTTATTCACTGATCCTCTGCTTTATTATCGTCTCGTCAATCGGTCAAGTATCATCCTGCACTGTTTGACCAGCATAATCTTTTTCTACTTTGGTCTTCCTAATACATGCTCTGTACATCAACTTTTATGATTTGCAGATCATTTCAGAGTAGCATGTTCCAATCTTCAAGTCCAAATATCCAGCAGTTAAGTTTCGTTTCGTCTTTTATCGTCTGAGTACGTCTGTTTTCTACTAACCTTTTCCTCCTAATGTATATGCACTGCATGTTAATTTTTGCGAGCTACAGACCACTGTTTTAGATAACCAAGTCTTTCAGATAATAAGTCTCCCGTATTATTCGATTACGTTATAGCATGCAGTTTTCTCGTCTATGCCATTAATGGTGTTAAGTATCATTTAATTTCTCATTGCACTTCTGATTAGTCATAACGTGCATGGAAACGGTGGCATATCGAACTATCAAAAAAATAGTAGATTCTTATATCATAATATCTGTAGCAAATGAACTAGACAAGTGATTCCTTCTGGAGGACAACTAGTCCGTAACTAATGACTCATTTCCACGAAGATTCGTACGATTGCTGATCGGTTCTCCGAGGCCGAATGAAGATGCGTCGTTATCAGTTACACGAGTTAATCTAATGATCTCAAACGAAGCATAGTCCAGCTGCTCTATGGCGAAGCGCAAGTCGATTGATTTACGAGTCAAAGCTGAATTAATTCACTTATTCATTAAGATTAATCTGGGGGGGCTGCTGAGCGAGATAGAGCCTAGTTCATCAGTGGATGTCAGGTTGATTCTATCTAGCAGTCGACCACGTGACAGTGACGTCGAATTCGGTCTCTGACTATTACAGGAGCAGATTATATCTGATTTGGAGTGTGCCGGCTGGGAGGTCTACGTAGAGGAAGGGCAGATAGTGATCGACCCTCGCAAAACAAGCATTCCCATTACCAGGCTGTGACGGGGTTATATTATTAATAGTAAACAGTATATATTGAATATACTCATGGGTATGCAGATGGATGTTCTCATATAGCGACATATATTATAATAACTTAGATACAAAGATGTACGGAGTAATAATTAGTATTACACATGGTGGTATGGTATGCGCCTGTGTGCGTGAAAGTAGACAGGATTATTAATAACATGAGTCCAGAGTTAACTAACACCGTCTAATTAACATGTATGTCCGAGAGTGCATACACAGATCGAGTAATCGGTGCGGGTGGGGGGTGACACATAGTACATTGAGAGGGTGCTTCCAATAAGTTCGGGGGTCAGGATCGAGAGTTTTGGTATGCTTGTCACCACCGAGTGAGTATACCAGTGTTACGTATACAGACAAAGGTGGCGCGGCGGACGCGTGCGTCTGACGGATTCTCCCGGTGGCGAAAGTGGCTCTAAGCGGTTCGAGGGTCGCTCCGAAGGGTGGCACTAGTGTGACATTAAGAAAGTTTTTCGCGCTTCGTCAGATCATATCGTGTCTTCCTCTCCCGAGATTATCGATGGACGCTAGAGAAGCACCGGGTTACAGTTTTGATTGGAGGCTTAATTTCTATGATGACCCCGCGGCTAAATCCTTAAGAGTATACTACAACCTGATATAGGTTCGTTCCGTGCCGTGCGTTTCGTTTTTCTTCTCTCGTTCGCACTTCAGCTTAGTGCTACGTTTACATGCTTGCGTGTGTGTGCTTGTTTTATGTGTGTAGGTCTCTCTGCGTCGTTTCAACTTCGAGGCGTATTAGACTTTTCGCTTGTATATTCGTTTTCGTGTATCTCGCGCGCTTTCGATTCGCATTCTCTTTTACGACGTGGGCTTTTGGTTTTACTCTCTTTGGATTTTTGCTCAGAGTCTCTTTAGTACGTACCAGGGACGAAGCGTTCTACGGGTTTGTATTGATGCGGATATATCTGCCTGGGCGAGTAGCCGTAGATCTCACGGTGGACTGGCAAGTACCTGCAAACAATCACTCCAGTCATTATTCTTGTCGTTGGGTGTACATAAAAGCAAAACAATTTTGAAGGTGGCGCGCCTACAAGATGGAAGTAGATAACGAAATTAGACTTCCGGTCAAGCAAACTTCAGTTAACCCAAACACCTTGCCTATTTTCATTTTGGATGTGTAAATTAAGTGGGAACATTATTGTACTATGCTGCGCTGTATTAAGAGTTTAGAATGTATTCTAGGTTCGAATTCTACAAAAATAAAGTGCCTGGGCATCTGAAACATGAAACTGAACTTAACTTTAATGCTCGATAGTTGCACTTGTATGAGATTCGTAATAGTCAATATAGTTACACCATCAGAATTCCCGAACAACACCCTTAACCTCTTAACTGCGGAAATTTAATTTTAAAAATCGCCGACACAGTGCGGAATTAAAATTACGCAATAGCAAGTACGACGAGTATACACGTCAAATGCACTTAACTGGTTAAAAATTCGACTTCTATACAAACTTTAACATTTGTGCCTGATATTTCAAATTTGCAGTGGTTTTAGAGTTTTGGTATTTTTTGTATAAACTATCTAGTAATTTTAATTATACTGTATTCCTATACACATTATACATATATTTGACATGTGTATAATTAACTTTACATATCTGACAAGAATAGAGTACGATAATTCTGATAAAAAAGCAAACGAATCATCCTGTATTTTTTGTCTCACACTTTTATCATAATTCGAAATTTTGGTCCGTATACAAATTAGTTCTACCATAAGTCAAATACGAAAGATTATAAAAATTATAATCAAACAACTTTGTTGTGCCATAATTCAGATGCGAAAAATGATCACATATTTTCATAGATTTGTAAAGTTGGTGTCGATTCTAGTTAATCGGAGAGATTGTAATTGTTTACACATACCTGTATCCAGGAACATTGATGCGGTCAGCGGCGTGAATTGGGTTTTCAAAGATAGATTTTCCGAAGGGCCATGTGGCACTGGAATGCAGCTCAGGGAAGTCCGAGCGGAAAATGCTGCGGGGCCTGTGCGTGTGTTCGGGTGCTCTCATGTCGTCGGTACCTAGTTTTAGTAAGGTTGACTTAACATTATTCCATCAGAATTCTATTATTTAACGCGGTTTTCCCAAATATTTAACGTCTTAAAACCGTCTTCTTTATGTGATTTATATGTCTGCACGTTTCACGACATTTGTAGGACGCTTTGAAGAAGTGCTATCGAAGATGTTTCAAACATTTCCACATTTCTTCATTTTTAAAGCGTCTCCGATAGATCATCTTTATGTCTACCGCTTTGTGGTATTCTTAGAGTGTCGTAAAGACGTCGAGCAAAAGATGTTTTAACAACGTCCGAATTTTATGTGAACGTTTTCAAAATGTTTGGTAATATGTAATTGCGTATTCTTCCAATAGTATGTACAATCTCGAAATTGATTGATTTCTCAAATTCAAACGTTGGTTTTACTGAATTAACATTTGGAAGCACTGCTTTTAGAATATGATGCAATAATCCGTATCGAAACTCTTATCATTCACACATTAAAAACGTATTTACACCACTTTTACATGTTTTGACGTGTTAAACTAGACGTGTTAAAGATTTATTTGTATAACGTCTTTTATACATATCTTCGATTGTATTGTGACAAGACGTATCGGATGCTTGTCAATGTACGTAAGACGTTTTTCGAATATTGATGGACATCCCAAAGACGATGCTAATAACCCTTCGGGCGTTTTAAAGACGTTTTTAAATGGTCATTGTGTTATTTCGATTTTAAGCTATAACTTTGTTGAAAGAACAATGAAGTAATTTTTCCGTTTCCTTAAATCTTTTTCGAATATTCGAATTTGTATTTTATCCATTTTTAAGCTATTGTCGACATAAAAATAATACGCAATTTTCGTTGCTGATAACAGAATTATTAAGGAACTTTAAGGAATTATTAGTAAATTACGAAAGTTGATAACTTTTGTAATTTTATGCAGATATGAAAAAATTAGTAACCAAACTAGAATGAACAAAATCGCTATTGAATTGGTATTTTGTTTTCTCAAAGATTGCTTTATAAGCCACAAATAGCAATTTTTAATGTTGACAGCAAAACAATAAGGAGCTTTAATGTTTTTAAAAACAACAAGAACTTTTGTGAAAGAGCACGAAATATTACGATAAACTTTCACGTTGTTCCTCAAGTGCGGATTTAGCTTTTAACACTTTATCAATTGGAAGCCTATTAATAGGCTTGCTGATGCGAACGTTTATTGACCAGCAGCCTATTAATCAGCTTTTCGATTGGTAACACTTATATCCTCGCTCAAGTGAGTGGCAACTTGAGGCATGACTAGTGAATAATGTGTTAAAATTATACCGATCATCCTTACCTTTTAAGGCGCGGACATAGCTCTGCCAGAATTTGGCCTTCCTTGTGATCGGCTCGTTACGCCCAATCATATCGAGATTACTTCTAAATCGCGCGTCCATCTTGCCACTCTGTTACGCTGCACACTGCACTCGTTCGCTGAAATAAAGAAATCGAACCAAAACGTCAGTTTTACTTTCCCTTTAGATTGTAGGATATTCCATTTGTGGCCACTTTAAGAATTTTCCTTTCACTCCTTGATGTATAATGTAAAATAAAAAACGTACAAATACGAGAATGTATCATTACAGTCTAAAATATGTCGAAAATTAAAACAGTATGTGTTGAAAAATCTTTAAAACTTAATTATGTAAAAAATCAAAATTGAATCAGACAAGACTTTGTCTCATCATTCATGAAAAATTTCCTAATCTTAGTTATTTAAAACATCATGTTCTTGTCACAGTCTTTGCAATCATTTTCCCACAGCATTTATTGTAATACGATATTCTTCCATTAAACAATAAAGTGTAAAAGTAAACAATACTGGAAAATGATGCCAACATAACCTAAGCTTAGGAAAGCTTTTTAATGATAATAAAAGCGATCTTGATCCATCAGTACAAATAAGACAGTGGCGACAACTGGTGGAGTGGCGACAAATGGAACGTCCTGCTTCATTCCTCATGTCGGTCGAATATCGCGCTAATATTATGGCGATCGTAAAAGTCATCGGCCAACCTATTAATGACTTATCGAATCTAATAATAGGCGGCTGCCGTTACGAGAATACCCAGGACTCGAAACTCGAAATATGCCAAGCCCGATGAGGCTTTCCTGTATGTCTGAGCCGCCCTAAGTAATACGAACCGCAGGTATTATTTTCAACAGAGCTATTATTGTCTTATCAGCCATTCCCGACATTATAGAAGGGAAGGCTTGCTTCATAGTCAATTACTAACTAGAGCAATGAGAGGGCCGAAGAATGCAGAGAGAGAGGCAGACTGTTTTATTACTAGCATTTCTAGCAATGCCAAATTTCTGCCGCAGCTAACATCTAAAGGATTTATTTCGAACTAGTTGTCCTAGTCGACTTCGTCCGTCATCATTTTATTTAAAGAATAAATGATTGCAACTATCTTTGCTAGAAAAATCTTCTAACAATATAGAGCTCGAGCATTTATTACTTTTAAAATTTATAGGTTACTTTTGGCGCGTCTTGTATATGTAATAAATATTGCAATACTTTAAAGTATATTGTTTGCCTGAATAATAGATTTATATAGAAGGGAAAATCGTAGGTGAAATTAATTCAGTCATTCTTCAGTTAATCACAAACATAAACGCTGTTCTTTGGTTTAGTTAGGAATTATGAGAAATATAGGTTAAAAATTCTGACTTGTATTCCAGTACTGAGATATATTTAATAATATTATTAAATCTCTAATATTATTTCTGAGAACATGTACTGATTAATGTTCCATAAATAATATTTCCTCTGCTATTATGTAAACAATTAGTTGTTTTATGATTAGAGAAACATAGGATGTTTAGTGCTTATCGGGTCAATTCTGGAATGCAGGTTCAGGCATATTTGAGCATTCACCGTTTAAAAGGGGGGTTGCATAAGAGCCGTCGGACAAATATAGCACTTTGCGTGGGCATCTGTGTTTTTTAACCTTGTCTCAATCGGGCGTGGTCCATTTTCCCCGGCTATTATTGCGCGAAGCATACACTCAACATTATTCCCATTACTCGCGTCTCAAACGAGCCGTTACAAATCTACTTCGAAGTACACAATTTATGAACGTAAGCGGACGCGAAGATCCCAATGAAATTTCGTGTCAGTGTTGAAAGGAGAAGAAAGCTTTTCGAATTTTCGAATTAAGCGGTGTCGGATTACAGGCGACGAAGCTTTCCCGTCGGGCAAATTCTACTCGGAGTTTTATGAATTCGGATTGGTGGGGATGTGGCAGCGCCATCCAGTTGGATTTCGTTTGGATTTCGGTCCGATGACACATTCGATACGTAGACATTCATGATTCAAAGGCGCCTTGCCAAATATAGTAATAGAAATAGAACATACTTTGCAATAATAATAAATCAGTTTTATAACAAATCGTTTTCTAAACTAACAAATATTTATAAATATTTATAATACATTTAAATAAATTCTAGAATTTCCAAATTATCTATCAAAATGACTTGCAGTAGTAACGTCAGTTGTAGTCAGACATTATCAGAAATAACGCGTAAACACGAGATCATCAAAAATTCGAAAAGATCATCAAAGCAGTTGGGTGGAAAATTGCGTGCGAGTCGCTTTCGTTTTCGAATCCGCGCCGCTATTACAAGTATCGGGATTGGCCGTCGCATTGCCCCGATCGGCCAATCGAGGAGTACGACACAAACGGTAGCATCGGCTTTTCTTTTTGTTGACGCAACGATGTCGCTAATTTTAGTTACTCGCCCCCGTCATACTCGCTCTGGATCGCCTCACCACTTTTGCACGTAATCCCCGCTCATTCCGATTAAAACCAAACGAAGGTCAACCCTAGCACGAACCACCGCAATTTTCCTACAAGCTTCTATTTCTCTCAATTATTCCCAATAAGTCACGGCATTACTTACTAACAGTAGAAAAAATACTAATTCCAATAACAGTATTCTTTATCCGTGAAACTAAAGTTTGAATTTCGTGTGTCCAGTTAAGAATAAACAAGAGGCTCTGTAAATATTTTCAATTATTATAAGAAATATTGAAGTACTAGTATTTAATTCTAGGGAATATTCGAACAAGAAACTCTTCACAATGCCAAAGTAAACGAATTTTACCGAAAGCTCGACTTAATTTTCCCGAAGCCAGAATTCCGCAATGAAGAATGTCGAGTGTTCAATGTTTCTGCAAATAATTGTCTTATTTTGAAATGAAAGGAAGCGGCGGAGGGCGAGCGAGGAGGAAAGGGGTTGCAGAATGACGCAAGAGTCCCGGATTTGCGTTGTTATATTTAGGCTGCCCGGGCCCGGCCCATTTTTAAACAGGTGGACATCTAAGCTCGCTAACCATCGCCGCGCCGCCGGCCCTTCTCGAACCGGCTCTGACTTTGACCGATTTTCACGAGCTCCCATTGGACCACGAGCCAGTTTACTCGTGAAATGATAATGACCCATTAAACGCCTCCCCATTGACTGCTTCAATTGTCGAGCGAATTTAGTGAAAGTTCGTTTTAGTTTTGCTTGAGTTAAACTGTTGTTTGACCCGCTTTTTCTGAAACGATAATTCTGTCATACGAAATAACTTTTCGAAAATGCTCTCATTTTTAAATGACAGATTCGGTGCTTGGCAAATTAACCAAAATATGACGGTCGAATTCGTTTAATCAGTTTGTCAAGTTTCACTTATCGAAAGCGTATTTATTTTGGTAATGATTTTATTCTTTTAATGAAAGTGCAAGTTATTTCGAACGAATAGTTTTTATAATTTCGTTTTTGAAGGAATTCCTAGATTCCAGGTCCAAGCAAGCATGCTCGAAATACAACGGCGAGGTCATTGCCGGGGTTGATTATTCTTTTAGGTTATGTGCCTCAAAACGTGGAAAAGGGAGTTTAAGGAAGCGAGCGGAGAATTTCGGAGAAGAAGAACTGTGCTGTATAATCATGCGTGAAGCGGCGCGTAATCTAGATGACTCCTAAAAATATACTCGCTGCGGTTAAGCAAATCATCTATGGCGTGGCTCCAAAAACTCAAATACACAGCTGGGTGGGCTTTCGCAGCGCGCGTCATCGCTGCATAGTTCGAGAACTGCGCGAGTTTCCTCCGAAAGTGTCATTGCGTCAGTGGCGAAATGTGGCAGCGAGGGAAGCAAGTAATGGAAATGTTTGCGTTGTAGTTGCCGGGCACGTGCGTCGCTACCGTGTAATCGGAACTCGTGGGACGATGACGATTTCGTTTATGTTCGATCTGCGTCAGCAATCACTTTTATTGATCGGACAACGCATCCGTTTCTAGATCAGGAGATTAAGGGTGGTTCGTGTTAAAGCTCGAATAAATGTGAATCATCAGAGACCATGGCAACAGATCATCGTTCTAATTCAAAATGTTCCAATGACAGATATAACTGTCAGATAAAAAATTACGTTTGAAGTTGTTTTTGGTGAAATGCAATATTTCTATTATGGTTTACTTTCCTTTTTGCCGAATAAAAATTGTTTTGACCGATTCTTAATAGTTTCGAAATTTGTTAACGTTTAAATCTGAATGCCGTTCGAATTGAATCTTTACCGGAAGTTGAAATCTCGCCATCACGCTTAATGTCAGATGTAATGTCAAATGTCAGTAGCAACAATGTGTCAGTTGTACTCCGATATTCAAGTGTCAATATTAGGAAAGTAAATTTGGCTTGACCTTCAAAAGTGAGCTTCGACCCTGTAATGAAACTTTCCAAGTAACTAAAATTGGAGTGGATGAAATTACACGCTCAACCGTAGGTTGGAAAATTATAGGTTATACTGGCTAGTGGGCGTTTCATGCGTCATGGAATGATGTTCTACATTATTTGTGGCTCTAACATGCATCGTTCATCCTGTATTTTTATAGTATTTCTGCTCTTAAATGTTTTGTACACTTTTTTTCTTGTAAAATATGGTAGAACCTTTTGAAATTACGTATTGTAACACTTTTCTGGGACACGTTAACTTTTCCTGTGCAGTATTCTTTTTAATGACTCGAATTAGTACCAATATGACTTTTAACGAAAGTGTAATCTGTAAAAACTGTTATATTTAGATTGATAAATAACTATTAATAATATGTTATTCTATTCCAGAGATGTTTAACAGTGCAAACCTTATAATTCAAACAGAAAAGATTACTTTATCAGCTTGCGAAGCTTTCATCTGTCAAATTAGAAACAACGCAGACTGAACGTCATCACTGACGTTTGACTGATTTTTCAAGCCATATTTTCTTTTGCTTTTTGAGCATCATCAAATTCAGATTCAAAAATATTCGGCGATTACAAACTGACGTTAGTTCAATAATTAGTGATTGTTGACCACGATAAATTCTAATGGAAGACAAAAATTAGGCAAATTATCATTTAAATTGTATTTTCTTTTGTCTTTTGGAGTCATCAAATTCGCATTCGGAGACTACTCGACTATTAGAAAAAAGTAATAACGCAGTACTTAATTACTGTTCGTCAAAAAACAACGAAATGCAAAGGGAAACAGAGAAATTATTATTTAAATTATTTTTGTGATTTTCCTAGTGTCATCAAATTTTCATTCGGGGACTACTCGACTATTAGAAAAAAGTAATAACGCAGTACTTAATTACTGTTCGTCAAAAAACAACTAAATGCAAAGGGAAACAGAGAAATTATTATTTAAATTATTTTTGTGATTTTCCTAGTGTCATCAAATTTTCATTCGGAGGCTACTCGACAGTTGCAAAGTGACATTAGCGAAGTACTGAACGATTGCTCGCCGCGATAAGGGCAAATACAAGAGAAAAACTAGGATTGGCTCTGACAGTTCTCAGCAGGCAGATTGTTTTCCGTGCTCCGAGTAGAAAAGGAGCGGCTATAATAGACATCTCCAACTTGGCAGCACTCGGGCAGCGCTCGCTATTTTCGTGTGCTGGTATAAATAGTTGCGGCGCGTTACATAAGCTTTAAATAAATCTCTGCCAATTATTATAAACAATTTGTGGGCGAGTGTTGCTGGCACTGATTCCGGCGTGTTACGGGAGGGCTGCGTTCGCGTTCGCGCGCGCATCCGCGCTGGCTCTTTCGAGCCTGAAATTGGTATGCAATAAGAGCGAAAAGGTCCAGCCGACGTCCCATTGAGTATCGCGTCCAAGAAATGGGGCCGCCGCCAGTCGGCCAAAAGGAACACGATGATTTCAGCCGATGCTAACAGGCTCGAGTGAAATTCCTAGGATCCCGAAAGTGCCATTGGCTGGAGGCCGCCGGCTCCAAAGCAGTGCTTAATAATAATGCACTGCTTACGGGGACGCGGACGGTGACGTAACAATGACACGATAGCACAGATCGCACTGATTTAGACACCCAGCATCCCGGTGCCCTCACCCACCACCGAACCCGATAGTTCTACAACGCTCCTTCTCCTTTCTTCTTCGCAGTTCTACCATTCTACCAGCATAGCCGCATAACATCGAGTAAGTTGTACTATTGTTGTAACTTCTACTTTTTAAATCAATCTTTTCAATCGTTTACAGTGACTCTGATAAAATTGTAATTCTCTAATTAGTGAGCTTTTTACAGATCAACAGCTTCGTCGATAGTCTTGTTAGGTATATCGATAAACTCTTAGAGTCATGTGAGACTCGAGCATCAAATTGGATGATGACTCACGCAAAAGCGACTAACACTGCATAACAAGCTGTAATTCTTTCACTTCATGCAGAGTTATTAGGGGGTGTGATGGTTTTATTTGCGTTAGTAATTTTGATTAATTGTGGAAGTGGGTACGAAGAGGATTATTGAGGTTTGGATGGATTAGCGGTGGTGCAAACTCCTACTAAATAGATGTAGGGACTAGTCAGGCACGTCCAGTACTATTCTCTTCCACTAGCGGTCAGACAAAGAGGAAGAGATGACCTCGTTCTTCTCTTCAGAACTTCTCGTAATTTCTTCTTGATTTGCACTCGCGTTTGACGATTTTTCTCTGCTTTTTCCTTCTGCTTCTCGGCTCTCTCTCTCTTTCTCTCTCTTTCTTTCTTTCTCTTTTCCTCTCTTTCGCGAGCTACCGTAATGCGATTCGTACCCACAATTCGCCAGATGATCGGACTGGCTTTGTAAGGAGCCTTAAGGGTTCCAAGTGCGCGGCCGTTTAAAGAGTAGCAAGAGAGACAAAAAGGAAAGAATGGTTGCAAAAATGGAGAAACAAACTTGTCTGATGACCGGTGGTCGATGGAAGTGAGCCTTTTACCTAAGTATTTCGGACGACCGTTCGGTTCGGGGTTTGGACCTTAGACTGGGCGACAGCCGCCAAAAGTGTGGACTAGTATACCGGACGTCGGTACAGTGGCGCCGACCTGCCGGCGGATTGCCGTGACATGCCACGCGACATTTATGGCACAACCCCCGCGAGCAGTCTGCGATTGGTCCAGCCGGGACAGCATCCTCCTAAGAAAGAGCCTTTCTTTTACGACGTCCAACTTGCACCTTTATCTACTCGCGGCTTATTCCACTGTCTGACTCGATCGCTCATTCTCTACTTCCTCGTCTTTTCCGATTCCGAGCATTTTCTATTATCGCTCGATGTAAACACCGATTTATTTTAACACTCCCACTGGTTTCCACTCCGAGGAACCCAGCAGGCTGACCTTCGTACTCCATGCTCCCAGACATTTTAGGTCGTCGCCGATTCTATTCTCGTCCCAACCACTGGAATGCCAATAAAATTCTCGCCAGCTCTTAAAGTCTTTCTAATGCAAAGCTTGTATCGAAGGATGAGTGCCGCTTTGGAGGTAAACGATGGGCTGCTCGTATGGTGAAACGAAAGGGAAACCCTTATGGTAAAACTTATATTGATTTTTAAGGAAACAGTTTCCCTGGTCAGCTGCAAGTAAGGTTAGGTCTGCAAGGGTTTTGCTTTGTCGCGCGTTGGTACGAAGTTCAGTAATGGACTTACAAAAATGGTGAGAACGGTTGGTATCTTCGGTTACATATCAATCCGTTTTGCAGGGCTTGGCTGACCGCCAGCGATTCAAGCATTGTTATATCTCTTCCTTGCTCACCTGTTTTTGTTGTACATCTATCTACGTATTGCAGTCTAACTTCGCACTCACCCACTCGCTGCCATCGATTTCCTCTTTGCATCCTTGTCGCCGAGGTTTGCATTACAAATTCCGTCATTCGGCACGTTGCAAATCGCATTAAAGCGGAAATGTAGGCGAAATTACCCGAGAATTGTCGCAATGTCGGATGCGTTTTAGCGGGAACGATCGCATTTAGGTTAACTCGGCGACAGGTTTGATTGGCTCGAATGCATCCAGGCGTTACGTTACGGAAGATGTTGCACGATTTGCTAACACGAATGTTAAGTTGACGAATTATGTCATAAGCGATGTAGTGGTATAAGTTTACGTGACATTGGCAGTACCTGGTGGTTCTCTGGGAGTTGAGGCCTCACCCAAGGCTGCAAGTATATTTGTCGCGAAAATGTCATTGCACGTGTAACAGCAGCCAGTGCAATGTTTATGTTACGTCAACCGAGAATTTGGAAACCTGGCAAGCAAAGAAAAAGCAATACAGCCCTTCTATCTCGGTTATATTTAAGTAGAATAAGATATCTGCGAATGCAATTTCCAGGAGAATATGTCGCCACCTTCGAAATGTCAAATTAGAATGTTTCATTATAATAATTTAAAAAAACTGTATTGTTACACTTGTTGCATTTGTCAAGGTTATTAACATTTGACTTTTGTCTACGTTCTTTTAAATGATGCAATGGCGCCATTGCATCCGGCGTTACATCTGCGTTACGAATAGCCAAATATAAAATCAAGCTCACAACAATGACTGACAGATTCACGCGACAGGTGATACTACGTCATTTGGTTCGTGCGCAATAGTTTTGCGACTCGATTTTGATCTGACAATCTATTGACGAATGTCTATTTTGCTTCCAACAAATCTTCATCTTATTAAGCAATTGCATACAATTTGAAGTTGCTTTATTAATTGTTATCAGGTTTATAATAACTGTTATTTTATGTTTAATCCTTCAAACATGTATAAAATCATTTTCACTGTCATTTCTGTGTGCGCTTCACATTTCTTCAACTTTATTATAAATACTTTCGTACGTGTCGTACTCATTGACGCAAGATCCTTGGCCCCAAATGTCACTGGAAATAAATACGCGTCACCAGAAATAAAAACACTGCGTGCAAAGCGGCAGCGTCGATTCACGTTAACTCTTTCGGCGCTTCTTGGTAAATTGACAGCTTAATGATAAATCATAAATCATAACAAAATTCGTGTACATTTTTGAGTCTGTAAGATAACTCTGATAGGTTTATTAGTTCTTGCAAATCAAAGTTTCTATTATATCTTAATTTCATCCCCGACTGAAGTAGATAATGCAGTATATAAATATAAATATAAATAAAGCGTTTAAATTATAAATAGTGCTACATTATAAACAACCAATAACTCGTTTAAATGATTTACATAATTTGGTATTGAACCAATTTCCATTTGTGTTATGTACACGTAACTAGCCATTCACACATATGTTCGACAGTAGTCTAAATAATAAATTAGAAATATTTCTAGATTATAAATATATTCAATAAAAATAGGATAAGATAAGCCTGAAGAAAGGGGGTTTACTAATGTTGAATTTCAATTAATTATTTGTAATCTGCACACACAATCAGACATTCGCATTCACATATGTGTCAGGCACAAACCAAAATCATGAATTATAAAGATCAACTAATTAATCTAGTAATAAAAAGTTATATATTACTCTAAAAACAACTGAATGAAACGAGACACGAAAGGGGTGATTTAATATTGCGATCGATTCGCATAGATTCGCAGCAGTCATTTGTAAGTCACACACGTATGCAGACATTCACATACAGGTGAGAGACAGAGTATAGATGCATATCTTGAAAATGCATCGTTATTTTTGTCAGCAGAAGAGACGGCCTGATCTAGCGATACAAACACAGAGATGCGAACGAGGGGTATTTATTTTGAATTCGGCCAAGGCCAACCCGAGGGACGCGATCTGATCAGCAGCACTGCTCTCGTGTTTTCTCGCAATGACACATTCAATTGCTATGCGGCTCCGCCAAGCTTCCGCGAGGTTGACATCCTTCCTACTATAGCACCATCGAGCTGCTTGGGTAACCAGCTGGTTCAAAGGGTTCTATTTACTATTACTACTCACCTAGCTCATTTTTGTGTTGAAGAGCATGATGTAGAAAAAGCTCTGAGTGAGTAAGTGTTTAATTCTGAAAGAAGATATCGCACATCGCAATTAAAAGGTGTCATCGAGCTGCTTGGGTGGCCAGCAGGTTCAAAGGGTTCAATTTACTATTACTATTCACATAGGTAATTTTTGTCTTGAAGAGCAGAGCGTATTGGGTATTAGAACGTATAGAAAGCTCTGAGTGAATAAGTTTTAATTCTGAAAGAAGATATCACACATCGCAATTAAAAGGTGTCATCGAGCTGCTTGGGTAACCAGCCGGTTTAAAGGCTTCTATTTACTATTACTATTCACTTATTTAATGTTTCTCTTAATGGCAGAACTTATTGGAACATAATAGAAAACTTTGGACAAAATGAATAAAAGTGTAATTCCAAATCATGGCATCAGTTAATTTGAGACAGTAGCATCATCAAGCTACTTGAGTAACCAGCCGGTTCAAAGGGTTTTATTTACTATTACTATTCAGACAGCTAATTTTTGTCTTGATGAGCAGAGCGTATTGGGTATTGTGATGTAGAGAAAGCTCTGAGTGAGTAAGTGTTTAATTCTGAAAGAAGATATCGCACATCGCAATTACATGACGCCATTGAACTGCTTGGGTAACCAGCTAGTTCAAAGGGTTCTACTTACTATTATTACTCACCTAGCTAATTTTTGTCTTGAAGAGCAGAACGTATAGAAAGCTCTGAGTAGAGTGAGTAAGTGTTTAATTTTGAAAGAAGATATCGCACATCGCAATACAATGGCGCCATAATGCCACTTGCTTAATGTTTCTCTTCAAGGCAGAATATATTGGAACATAATAGAAAACTTTCAACAGAATGAATAAAAGTTTAATTCCAAAACATGACATCAGTTAATTTAAGACAGTAGCATCGTCGAGCTGCATCGTCAGTAACCAACCGGTTCAAAGGATTTTGTTTACAATTAAGTCTCATTTACTGAATCTTTTTCTTTAAGATAGAATATATTGGATATTGGGACATATGGGAAGCTTCGAGCAGAGTGAATAAGGCTTCTATTCTAAAACTAGACATCAAATAGTATAATATGCTTTAGACCGTAAGTACTGTATTCGGGTTTGTCTGGGTGACACTTTGTGTCCACGTTCACAATCTAATCTTAACTTAAAGAATACTAAGTAGTCGTAATTACTGTTGTTGTAGAATGTTCTCACAATTAGGAAACTCAATCGCGCACTCGCTGTGGAGTTTTGATGTTATTCTTGACAAACTATGTATAAGCAATTAATATTGCAATACGTTATGGTTTATACTTTAATTAAATCATAACGATGCACAGAAGAAAAAATAACATTAAAATTGCATGCATTTTCAGAGGTAAATGTCTGAATTTACTTTGTCTTGCTGCTGTTGTACGATATACTATTAACTTCCTCAATTGTATAGTATACAAAATTATGGTCCCTCAATAGTAACTGTAATAATTAAATACCAACTACTATCATTATTTACTTTTCCTAAATGGTAAATTTTAATGTTTACACGTTTTCATTTCTTCTGCATTACAACACGACTCAGAGAAAACAGCATTCACGAAGAGAAAAGCACAGCAAGATTAGTGGCAGTTCTTTATTAAACTTGACTGAGCAACACACATCTTTATTACGAACAAAGGCATCGTACAATACATATTTCAGATGTCAGTCGATAAACTCGCCGGAAGATGAACTGTAGTGGTGGCCACTTGTGCATGAAGGGGAAAAGTTGAAACGCTTCCTATAATTCAGCGGGCCAATTATCGCAAGTTAGTTTCGGCGGTAGCGAAATTTGGCGCGAGAACGCCTTTATTTCGTATTTCCGTTTTCGGCGGATTTAATTTCCTTCGCGTGACTGCCGGAAATCCTCTCGAGGAGCACGAGAAGACAAAAGGGCGGCTTGGCGGCGGTGCTAGGGGTGGGGGAGGGGGATGAGAGGAGGGGTTGTTGGTGCGAGGGTGGGTCTTAAGGTTAGCGTGAACGGAGCAATTATTCAAGGGCGAGCAGGGGCGTGTTAGCATTTTCTGCTCTGGTTAATGTGTCTCAATTATGGGAACTTTAACCTGCGCTTTTCCCGCCAAAAAAGTGTCATAGCTCACTTTATCGTCCATTTTATCGCTTTTCCCAATGTTCATCGCGATTCTTCTATAAATAAAGTTCTCGTTGTGTTTGAGTCTAAGACTTTCGTTGGGATATTTGATTGTAGCAAGATTTTTCAATGAATAAACAAAATTGAAGGTTAAAATAGTCTCGTATTGATCAATATGATGATGTAGAAAGTAGTGTTGGTTTTTAACTAGACATTTACGATACGACATTTAATTATAGGCGATTCTTTCAAGTAGTAAACAAAAGCGAAGGTATCAACAATGCAATATTGATAACTATAGTGATGCAGACTCTTCTATAAATAAAGTGCTCTTCGTGTTAGGTTGGACATTTACACTTCGACATTTAATTATAGTCGATTCTTTCAACTAGTAAACAAAAGTGAAGATATAAACAATGTAATATTAATAAATATGGTGATGCAAAAGTATTCTTACAAATAAAATGCTATTTCTGTTTAAGTTTAGTATTTAAATCATATTTTTCAGATCGCAGTCACATTTTTTCAGTGACTGAAGAAGTGAATGTAAAAACAATACATTATTGATAAATACGAAGTTGTATATTGCAATATAAACGCTGGTAACATGATGAATTTTTCACTCGTGTATTCGTGTTCATGTCATAATTCCGATTGCTGGCCGCTTGACCCAATTTTCCACGAAACGCTTTCGACCAGTTTTAAATTTAGAAGTTCGCATTACGCATCATCGGCATCCTTACAAGTAATGTAAGTAGATGATTCAGAAACGCAGGATGATCTTATTTCGTCGCCGAAGTTGTGTATTATAGAATGGAACAGTTGACGTTTTTTCTCTTTATCAACTGTCATGGTGTGAAAGAGTTGATTGACAATGATTGTAATTGTATAAACTTCAATCAAGTCGGTGTTTATTCAAGTTTTGTTGCCCTCTGATTTTGGAGATCGTGTTTTGAAAAGTGTGTGTAAAGTTTCAATTATTCCTTTATTGTAGAATCAGGAAACTAATAATAAGTTTTGCAAATTGAATGTAACTGTTAACATTTGAGATATAATTTTGAAAGCTTCAAAATAATGTGTTGCAACTTCGAACTTATTCCAATTACACTGCATTCACTGCAATTTTGCAGTAAGTTTGTCATATTATTTTGGAGATCGTGTTTTGAAAGAGTGTGTGTAAAGTTTCGATTATTCCTTTATTGTAAAGTTAAACTAATAATAAGTTTTGCAAATTGAATGTAATTGTTAACATTTGAGATATAATTTTGAAACTTTCAAAATAATTTCTTGCAACTTCGAACTTATTGCAGTTACATTGCATTCACTGCAATTTTACTGTAAGTTTGTCATATTATTTAAGAAAGTAATGTGAATGGCGTGAAGCTAACATATTGCAGAGAACGTTTGTCGAAATGTGCAAAAATCAATATGACGCGCAGTCTTTAGCGAGGAAAGCTCGTCGGAGTACGCTGATCCCCAGGGCTAAATTGAAACTTATGAGTTTTCCAGCTGGCGAACCCTCGGCTTCCTTTTCTTACTTTGGTCCGCCATTCTTCTTCAGTGTTAAAGAGACCTCGTCTCCTTGGTAACTGATACGCCTTATTAGCTACTCTCCTCACCTTACGAGCTTTACAGGGATCATGCGCTCACAGGTTCTGTTCACCAGTCCTAGATTAAGTACTTGCGCAGTAACCTCTTCTCCCACCTGTACGTCTTCCCCGGACTTCCGCTTTCCCGTGTGTCGCACCATCGTTCCCTTCACGCTTCCCTTACTGTCAGCCAAAACCTACTCTTCACATTTCTCTATTCTACACTTCTGCCAGTTAGGATTGCTTGTTTGGACGATATCTTTGAGTTTTATTCCAGGAAGCACTTGTCAATCTAACCTGACCAAATGGCTGATATCACCTAACCATAAAAATGGATTTTTAAAGCAGCGAAAGCTATATGTAGATTCTTTTAGAGATTCTTTTAAGATGAATCTTGCTGAAAATTAGCTATGATAATCGGCTATCGTAACAGTGAAATATTATTTTGTGTGTAACATTTAAAGAATGCATATTACTAATTTCTAATATTTATTTAAACCACACGAACTCTTGTAAATACTAATATTTTTCGTCTTTTCTCATTCAAAGCATACCTTTCATTGCACTTTCCCAAAAATCTGTAATTGACAGTGTTCGAAAATTAAATATTGGCAAACTCTGTCATTGAGGCTGTTATTTTTCCTTGCACTGCCGATTCCAAGACAAAATTGACAATAGCATTTCGTAATTTATTTCTGTAGTGTCACATTCTTCTCAGGTATTAAAAAAAACACATAACACACTGTCATTTCATATACTTTCCACTTTTATACAATATAATTTATTGTATACAGTATTTATAGATGAAACCCAACCAATACAATTATGAACGGCTACGATTTTACCACTCACATGTGACTAACAATCTTACGATAGCTGAACAAATTATTTTCTATATTTTAGTCAATTTTACTAAAACCGTGCGATTTAAACTTTCTTATATTTATCTTCTTCCCAGTCCATGGATAATTACTTGATCCCTTTTAACAGTAGTATTGGCGAAGTGGTGGACTCAATATTAGATTTTCCAGTTGAAAGATGGCGAGCGCTGGGGGGGCGCTCCATTCAAAGGGAATTTAAGCTATTTGGGTGGGCTAACACTGGGTCTCCACACTCATTCATGAAAATTTGGTGACCGCAGCCCATTCTCCTCAGTGACAAAGTGGCCCAGTCGACTCAGAAGCGTAGCGACAGGGCCTTGTCTAAAGTCACAATACCCTCAAGATACAAATATTTAAGGTAGCACGCTTTCACGCTACAGCGAACTTCTTTGAACAACAGCTCGCACGCCCCCTCCCAATCCTCACCCCCACAAACTAGCAGCTGGTATAACGCTTGCTTGAATTGTACAATTGTTGGTATGTTTTGCCGATACCCAAGTGGTTTGTATACTTAACTTAGTTATACATGTTCTTTTTAGTTAAAGAAATATTTAATATAAATAAACCCTCGACAAAGTAGCAGCTGGTATAATGCTTGCTTGAATTGTACAATTGTTAGTATTTTTTACCGATACCCAAGTGGTTTCTATGGTTAGCTTATTTATACATGTCCTTTTTAGTTAAAGAAATATTTAATATTAATGAACCCCCATAAACTAGCAGCTGGTTTAGCACTTATTTGAATTGTACAATTGTTACTATGTTTTGCCGATACCCAAGTGGTTTGTATACTTAACTTAGTTATACATGTTCTTTTTAGTTAAAGGAATATTTAATATAAATAAACCCTCGACAAAGTAGCAGCTGGTATAATGCTTGCTTGAATTGTACAATTGTTAGTATGTTTTGCCGATACCCAAGTGGTTTCTATAGTTAGCTTACTTATACATGTTCTCTTTAGTCAAAGAAATATTTAATGTCAATAAATACTTACAAAGTAGCAGCTGATATAATGCTTGAGTTGATGAAACTATACAAGTATTAGTTATGTTTTAGCAATAGTCTGGCAAGTAATTTCTGTAGTTTGGTTAATTATACTATGTTATTATTAGTTAAACACATATGTAATCATAATGCTAATTTTTAATTAATAGTGATAAGCCGCAGTAACCGGCTTCATCCATGTGGCGTTTTCATGTTAACTATAATTTAATTTAAAGAGAAATAGGCTGGCGTTATTGTCCTTACTGCAAGAAACTCCTAATAATGTTTAATTGGAGCGTCCATTAAAGATAAATATTGCAATACTTTGTGGTTCTCTGTTATAATTCTGTATAGAACGGTAAATGGAATTAAAATCGTGTCAGCTGTTTTGGAGTTTATCGCGAAAATGGACACGGACAGATAAACTTTGTCCTCTAAATTAGTAGAGATAATCATACAAACACTCATACACACACGTATTTGAGTTTAATAATAAGTTAGTTGAGAATAATGAATCCTATTCAAATATTAATTTATTGTAATATAATAACTTGACTAAACTATATCATGATATCTTAAAATGATATAAAACAAAGTATACAAAACGATCTCAAGTTAGAATAACAAGTATTGAAATTGCAAAATATGGAAATGTGTAGCAGATGATAACACGAATCTTATAACCGGAAATAGTACGTACTTCAAAACTAGCAGGTCTTTACAAGGGTTTTACATAGGTGACATTATATTATAGGTGACATTTAATGATCATTATAAAGTCGTCCATTACTTGCAAGTTATTTCAAAATAAGTAATAAAGTAAAATAGGTAGGAAACATACACCCTATTATAATAACCTATAAAGATTCACAACTACACAAAAAGATTGTTATGTGATTACAAAACGTTGTAAATCATTTTACGTGGTTGACACAAGTATTTCCATTCACTTGTAATTTTATGAAATGAACCAGTTTTATAATTATTGTCGCCTATTACTTCTATACAGTTTGCACGATTTCGGAGATGAGCAAAGATAGTTGCCGTGTTTTAAATATTTGTAATATATGTATCATACAATATTGACATCGTTAATTCCACGGCAAGTGCATAATCATTGCTGTCTATTAATTCTACACAATTTACACAATCTGGGAGATGAGCATTGACAGTTGTCATGTTTTAAATATTTGTAATATATGTATCATACAATATTAACATCGTTAATCTCATGGGAAATACATCATATGCACTGACAATGCACACTATAAAATACAGTAAAAGCAGGAGGGAAGAATGAGTAGGCAGTAAGAGATTCATCTTGGAGTAGAGGAGGCTCACTCCTTGGTGTATGGTTAGGTTAGGAGGTGGCTGGTTGTTCTGTATACAGGAGCGTAAGGCCAGCTGGCCGCTCGCTGCGCCTGCAATAAACCAGAATTTGTCAGCGCCCCGTGCGCACTCTGCCTTTTGCATCCTGCGGCGTCGCCGACTTCGATGGGACCAACAAAGATCTTCGAAATTTCACGCCCATTACCATTGTCAGTGGGCAGATGCTCTTTAACAAAAGGGCGCGAGTCACTTGCGCTTTTGGCTGCGCCCTCCTATCGAGAGCACCCGTTCGACTTAATCCATAATGGGATACTTATACCATTCCTGTAATAGTTCTAATAGAAATACACTTATTGCCCGGCATACTTGTAATTATAATCCTTCCAAAACACTACAATGTCAAAAAACGCCAAGTTTAAGCTAAATTATTTAAAATAAATAATTTTAATTATAGTAAGTAATTATTTAAACTAGTAGTTACACTATTCCTGTTATAGTTATAATCAGTATACCTATAATTGTAATTAGTTCAAAAAACATTAAAATTTTTTAAAAACGCCAAGAACAGTTTGTCTTTTACAAAAGGGGCTTCCTCGCCGATATTAATAATATTGAAATATTTTGTCGAGAACATCATTTGGGACGTTTTTTCACTATGCTTGTTACCTCCGCTTGCCTTTAGTTTTCCAGATGCTTGTAAAAAGTGTTTTTATTGTTTATTATTCGGTTCAACTGAAATGTGGATGCCGGTTTGGTGTATAATATATTATATCATACATTATAAATACATGAAATATTGTATATTATATTACATTGTATGTCCAATACATATAATATTATAATTAAGCGTGCAATTCTACAATGCTGATTGGAATGTAAGTGCATCATATATAAGTAAGTGTATAATATATTATATCATACATTATAAATACATGAAATATTGTATATTATATTACATTGTATGTCCAATACATATAATATTATAATTAAGCGTGCAATTCTACAATGCTGATTGGAATGTAAGTGCATCACCCTGTACATTAATAACCGAGTACTAACTATTTGCAAGGTGAACAGTCATTATGAATTCTAATGCGAGTTTTTCTTGTGTGTAGTGTTAGCATTCTTTCAAATTATAGGTTATGAAATATTATAATATTCATCACGTGTGCAGGATATTTCAAGAGTAACTGTAAGATTTCCAAAAAATGGGATGTTGAGCTGTATAGCATTGAAAGATTTTTGAAATAAAGATAGTTGCAAGAATCTATTTTTCTGCAAATTAAATCAACTTTAATTATATCAATCCTAGCTAATATACAGGGTTATGTTTTTCTGTCTGTCTGTATGTTTACTTAAATGTGTTTTCCCAAAAGTAAGTACAACATTTCAAAGGAATGAGAGATTCTGCAATACCTAGTGCCAAATTTGAAATTAAGTCATTGTTAATCTTAACTAGTTTTTGATCAAAATCGATGAATCAGGGCGGGCGATATATTTTAGCTGGCCTCTATACTTGGCGAGATTTCACAATTTATTTTGATTGATTACCTAATCTGTGCCTCCATTCGGTTTACCGTGCGAGTCATGGTTGGCATGGTTGGCTATCGACAGCGGTCAATTTTAAAGCTCTCCTTGTTAACTAGCTATTGTCCCTACGCTTTTCCTCAGCCCCCGGTGCCGACACGCACGCTTTTATCGGGCATTTAATTAAAGGTCATCAATCTTTATTAGGCGTCGAAGTTTCATATCGACAACGGTGCTTCCATGACATTAGCTTGAACCCCATAGAGCCCCTCCGCAGCCATGAATACGTTTATGGGCCCGGAGAACGAACCCCCGCCAAGCCTCGAAACTTCCTAAGACAATATCCATCCTCCTCCTCCCTTAAACGCTCACTATCCATTTTATCCGGATGATCCTGTTGACTCGTATTCTTGTCATTATTTGATGATATTATTTCACCCCTCAGAACTGAGAATCATCGTATTTCTGTGTCACTGGAAGACCAATGAAGGACCAATAAAGGCCTTACTAAGTTTTTCTTAACATTCCTTAATGTTTTTTACGTTAAACGCTCGTTATCCATCTTTCCCGGATATTCCTGTTAATTCGTATTCTTATAGCTATTTGATAATATTATTATGCAGCTCGAAACTCGGAATCATCATATTTCTGTGTCATTGGAGGACCAATGAAGGACTCGGTGTCTGGAATTTATGTTTCTAACAAAAGTCGTAGATAAAAATTATGTTACAGAATATAAAATAATTTACGTCTTATTTATACGTATTAAAAAATCTTCCATTCGATACTGGTTGTCAGTAACAGTTTAATTATATTTGGTAAATATAAAGAAGGCAGACATTTTTTTTAATTGCCTTTTCTAGCTACGAGAGAGAAAAGGTTTTAATCTCAATTAACTCATCTTTTGCAGGGATATCGTTGCACAGATACTACAAAAAGAAAAAAACATATTCGCATCGAAGAGAGTATCCTTTGCTTTTCGAAATCGATCAAAAATGCCAATATTGTTCCATTTCCAATTCAATAATAATGTTTGTTCGTGCTAGTTTCATTCCAGTTTTGTTTTTGTTTTTGTTCTTTGCAATACTTTACAAGAGGTTATTAAGTTTCGTCGAGTTCTGCCGGTTCATTGTACCGTTCTCTAAATACCACTAGGTCCATTGTAACATTACTAAGTACTTTTTCCACCCGTCTGTTACACCCTTTCTCACTCTCGGCCTTCCTCTCCTTCCATATTATCTTGGATGACTCTGTGAGTACGTCTCTTATAATTGACAAAGCTTCTCACTCTCTTCCTATCTAGCAGCACAATGAACTTAGAATCACAATCAGAAAGATTGTTCGTTCATTCGAAGGAAAACCAACACAACTAGGAAATTTGCAATTCTAATGTTTCACATAAAAAACAAATGCGAAAGTGCAATAATTTTCGCATGGAAAAACATTAAAAAGCAATTGCGACAGTTTTGAAAAAGTTCTCGTGGAATTTTCTAATCAGTGTAAATTTCGTAAAGACGACAACAAGTATTTTGTTTTCAGTATTGTAAATATATTACAAATATTAATAATGCGAAAACTATTACAGCTCATCTAGTTTTTGATTAAAAAATGACACAATTAGGCAGCAATAAATATGACAAAATTAACTCACTTTGCAGAATTAATACTGTACAAAACTATTTGCTAATTCTAACATAAATGTATCACCCTCCACATTATATTCTTACGTTAAAGTATCACATTGTATTTGACATTTATCCGGGGAATGATTAATTTTTGTAATAGAAACAGTCACGAGCGTGGCGGCGGCGTGCGGCGGTGGCTCGTGGAACTACAAATGCGTGTAGTTGCCGAGCCGCAGGGTAGCAATCATGTATTCATATGTTAATGACGCACGTCCAATATAAGATCCCCAAGTCTAATATCGACTAACGTAATCCCGGCTCAAAGCCTACAAGCCTCCCATCCGCCCATAGTGGCGGTTTCTCTCTCCCTTTTTCTCCCTTTCTCTCTCTCACTCTCTGGTTCTCGCCGGTTAGCAGCACTATGCTCTCGCCTATATGACAAGTATATTACGGGTTGCGTTTATATCAATTAGTCCCTGACGTTTCGGGGGTGTGCTTCGCTCCAAGCACGATGCTAAAAGGGTGCCCGACAGCCCCGCAGGAGGGTGTATCACCGAACATAACCTCACCGAGTGCCCCTTCTAACTCGACACCGCCGTCGAAAAAAGTCCGGCGATCCGATCCGTTCGACTCTCCGCACTCAGCAAACATTTGTACAACTTACATTGCCGCGCCTACAACTTTTAGCCTGCCGCATCCTTTAAAAGCAATGGAACGTTGAGTACTTTCTCTCCTGCTCTCTGACTGACGTATTTTATAATCCAATTGAAGCACTTGCTTTTATTCGTTTTTTGGAAATGGGAATAAAAACGTATAGTACTTTTATTATTATTTTATTCAGTAGTTTTGGTGTTACATTAAGATTTACTTGCATTTCATTTTCGGTTATTTGAGGGGTTATGTTACGAATAGTGGTGAATTTCAGCATCATTAATGATTTAATAAATTACTGATGCTAAAGGTTCAAGTATAACGACAATCGCAAATATTAGACAATTTCGTAATACTCGTATTAAATGGTCCTTACAATGTTAAATGTAGAATGTTATTTCTTAATATTCTCTCAGATCGCAGCAAGTTATACAGCCGATTAATAAATATCATTTATAAAAATCAGTAACCAGTATCTATAATTATACATTTTAAAATTCGAAACGAAGCATTCCTCATTGGGAAAAAAGTAAAAAATTGCAAACATAAAGAAAAAATAGTTCGGATAGAAAATAAAAATAACAAAAGTATCCATTGTCATTTCATCATCATTTCCCAAATGATTCGAATACTTTTACAGTAAACGGTCGACTGTTCTCGATATTGGCAATTGCAATTCTCCAAGAAAGGGAATGGAAGGCCGCTCAAATAGTGCGATGTTCTTTCGGAGAATTGAGAACAGTTCCGAGTGAAACACGCGCTAGGCAATAAATGATGACTGGAGCGGAGGCTTTGCTAGCTGAGCGGGAGACAAATTCCATGAATGGTAGGACCCATCGATCTCCTCTACGAGGCTATCAAACGAGGGAAGGGAAGGGCAGGGCGGCAAGAACGGGAGCAGGATGCTGAGAGTGAAAAAGTCGAAATAGAGAGCAGGAGAGAAAGGCAAGAGACGCCACGCCTCGCCGGTGTACACCGGTTGACCTTTTCTTTCTGCTCGGCCCTGGAAATCGCTGTCATGGGCTTCGAGAAAGCCCCTCCCTTTTTTGCTGACGCCAACGGCCCCAACTCCGGCCCAAACCCAGGCCCAGGACCGTCGCAGCCCCTTAAATGGAGTTAAACGACTATTGGAACAACAATACCGTCGACCCGTAACCAGCCTCGAAATACTTATCCAGCTGGCCAAAAAATTCGATTTATCATCCCGATTTGAAACGCTAACTGGTAGCAGAGAGAGATGAAAGGGGGAGTGAGAGAGGGGCTAAGTGGGGAAATCCATGTTCTTGAATTGCGAATTCTCCCCTGATTTTTGGAAAATGATGTCAATCTGGAAACCGCACTTTTTCTTTTTTGGTGCTAATATAGTTTGAAATTTTGATATTTGTAATTTATAGTCTTAGTGAATGAAATGGCGAAATTCGTGTTCTTTATTCTGATCCATTTTTTAGTTTTCCTATTCAGGAAGATTGTCAACCCTCTACTTTTCTCTGCTTGACTTTAACTCTACTTGAATGTTCAGTAGAATACGTACTTCAAGCACTTAAAGTAGAATCGGTTTCCTTTTTTGAGACATGATATTCTCGATTTACTGTTCTTGATCTTCTATTTATGAAAGTAAAGAGCTTTTATTCTAATACTTTCCAACTTTTTCTTTTTATCACGAAAGTTACTTTTATATTATTATATTTATTGGCAGGAGTGGGAGCAACGGCATGAATCTGGAGTAAAATCAAATTTAAATCGTACGATTGTTTCCGCCCCGCATTGTTTATATTTGAGTTTACAGAATTACATTCCATTTTCTAAAAATGGAAATAATTTTTATTCGAGAGTATTTTGAATATCAGAGCGTTATTGCGAATTAAAAGTTTTACTTGTTTACAAAACATCTTGTAAGAAATTCCGTCTGTTATTGAATATATCGCTCCATTATTAAGTATTAAAGTATAAACGGCAAAAGTGGGGTTAGAGTAGAATATGAGAAAAATTCAGGATTAGAGGGGATTGCTAACATATGGAGCGGATAGACGGGATGGGAAGAATGCACTTTTCCAAATGAAAACATAAAGCCGCCTCCTACTGATTATCCACTCGGCCAAGCGAATGATGCTTCCGTTCTCGCTTACTCGGAAAACCAACATCGAGTGATGTGGAGAGAGTGGGGAGCCGCGAGTTTGACTTTAAATTCCCGTTTTCAATGAGGAAGACTACTTGCTTCGGTTGGTGAATGGTGATTCGAAAGTAATTCGACCTGCAAATACAAAACCACCCCTGTTTGCATTCTCGTGCGATAAAATTCACCCCTTTTCTATCACTCTTAAGTATTTATTTGCTTATACGATACTTATTCATATATCATGGATAGTTTTCTATATCAATGCAAATTGTTTCATTGATATGTTTATAAACTATAGTTGTTTCGAAAGTAATTCGGGCTCTAAATACAAAACCACCCCTGTTTACATTCTCATGCGATAAGATTTTCCCCTTCTCCGTAATTCACTTATTAATATATTATAGATAATTTGTTATATGCAAGTTTTCCTTTGCTATGTTTATAAACCGTAGTTGTTTCGAAAGCAATTCAGTCTCTACATACCAAACCACCCCTGTTTACATTCTCGTGCGATAAGATTCACCCCCTTTTCTATCATTGTCAAGCATTTATTTGCTCATACGATATTTATTGATTATCATAGTTGGTTTTCTATGTGAATGCAAGCTTTTTCATTAATATGTTTATAAAGTATAGTTGTTTCCAAAGCAATTCGGGTTCTACATACAAAACCACCCCTGTTTACGTTCTCATCCGATAAGGTTCACCTCTTTTCTATCAGTTTCAAGTGTTTACCTACTCATACAATGCTTATTGATGTATTACGGATAGTTTTCTCTATGAATACAAGTTTTCTCATTACTGTATTTGGAAAATAAAGTTTTCTGGGTACGATATCTCTTTCCGACGGTACGTCAATTTCATCCATAAACTTCTAGCAAAACCCACTTGTTATAGACAATTTCAATTTCTTCGTCTGTTATTATACCAATACATAATTATCGCAATTGTTGTTGTTCACTAATTTCAAGTTGTATTATTTCAGCCAATAATATTGTCGTATTTCCTACTATTCGCTTTTCTAATGCTATGTGTGAAATTATTTGCGTTTGCCAGTGGTGAATATGATGACTAAATCTCACCTTTTCGTATTATTCGAAATATAACTAATTATACTAAAGAAACAAATAGGAATCATTTATTATTTCTAACCAAACTGAATAACAGTTGAACGTCTTAATTCTGTCTAAACAGAAAATTCGAATGATCCATTTTCAGTATAATTTTACTTAACAAATAAAAATACAAGAAAAGTGTTTCGTGACCGAAATATTTAACCACTTTCACATGTATTCCGTGAAGCTATTCGTTTTAGCGAAACATCCCCTATTTCTATCTATCGTTGGAGGCTATTCTCGGGGAGAGGGGGGGCGCAGCGACATCATGTTCTATTTAGCAGAGCGTCGCCCTTTGACGCTAGATTTTCCGCGTTTAAATAGTACTTCCTGCGAGATCGATCTCGGTCCATTGGCCCTAAACTGCGGACAATGGCGTGGGGTGTACCGCCCCTAACAAAGGGAAACATCCGGCCAATTGTCGCGCCTACCGTGCCACCAGTCCCCAGACGTGTAATTGTGGCGATGTCAGTCCTCGAGGCCCTCGCCCGTACACACGCGCGCCTTTTTTCCACACTCTTCGCCGGAGAATGCCGCTTCCATCTTTCCCGATTTCACCAGCCGAGCGAGAGTCGATTCAGGCAAGTCGTCGCCAACGCACAGCAAACTCCCTGACTCTTTTCACGCCGCGTTACTACGCCCTTCAATGGAACGCTAACTCGACTTAAATGTGCAAGAATCTCCCTTTTTGTAGGTTAGGAGTCTCAGTCTGCCTGTAATAAATTGCTTGGGTAATACGGAAATAACACGCAACGCTTTAAAGTCGTATTGCGTATGTGGTTTTCACGTTTGCAGGTCTCATAATATTCGTGGGACGTTTTAGGGATGTTCTGCCGAAGACTTTTAAAGATATTGAGGTTTCCTCATTTTTAAAATGTCTCCAATATGTAATTTTTACGCCTGTAAAATCACACGTTCATTTCATTGAATTAACATTTTTAAATACTGTTTTGAGAACGTCTTTTTAGGTGATTTTCACGTCTGCACGTTTCACGACATTTACAGGACGTTTCAAAAAAGTGCTATCGAAGATGTTTCAAAGATTTCCACATTTTTTCAGTTTTAAAACATCGCCGATACATCGTCTTTACGTTCATAATTTCGTGGTATTAAAATGTCGCAAAGGCATCGAGCAAAAGATGTTTGACCAGCATCGGAATTTTACGTGAACGTTTTAAACATGTCTTTAATATTCGGCTATTTGGTAATATGTAATTGTACATTCTTCCAAAAGTGGATACAATCTCGAAATTAATATAACATTTTGAAATACTGCTTTTAGAATGTAATGGATGATAGGATTTCGATGAAAAACTACAGGCTATTTTGATAAAGAAATCGAGTACCGAAAAGAATGCTTCTTTTTAATGAATCTGAAGTTGCAGTTTATGTTACATTATTACGTTCATTATGTGTAAAGATTAATAATGTACAAAGAAGGCTAAAAATTTTGATTAAAGAACATGGCTACAAATAGAAATTCTTCGTTTTTAATATTTTGATAATACACATTTTGTTTAATATCATCAAGAACTCTGAAATTATTAATTTTTACGATTCAAAATCCTACTAAAATTGCCACAAATTTGATCACAATTTCTTCAATGGTTCCTCCACAATTTCATTTATTTACAAAATAATCATTGATACGAATAAACGAGTTACAAAATTGAATTTGCAGATTTTCCGAAACACTATCGGTTATTCGGGCGAAAAAGGGAAGGATCGTTTTCGGGAATGCCGTTCATCTCTGGCAAATGAATAGATGTAGGATGAGCTTTCACTGTGACTATTACGCCACTTCCTGTAACACAAACTAGCACTTTGCGCGCGAGGCCGATAGCCTGTGTTCACTTTGGGTATTCATCTGCAAAAGGCATTAGTCATTCACGCGTGTGATTTTACCGGCCCTAATGAAAATTCTCACTCTGCATTATCGAACCGCCAATAATTCCTCCGAACAAATCCATCGTCCTGCCAATGGAAATTCTTGGTCCTTGTAGAAAGCTTTACCGACTAATCTAATAAATCTTATAGTTAACTATCGCTAATAGTCATTAATCTTTGAACTGCGATATCTGACTGCAGTCGAAGTTTGCAAAGAATCAGTGAACGAATCCCGAGACGCGGAAACATAGAAGAAACGAATAGATATTTTGATAACTATCGTTAATAGTCATTTATCTTCGAACTGCGATATCTGACTGCAGTCGAAGTTTGCAAAGAATCAGTGAACGAATCTCCAGATGCGGAACCATAGAAGAAGTGAATAGATATTGATTGTCGATTGAAAAAAGACTGTGTGTTTTATGCCAAAGAAAATAGTGTATGTACCTTAAAACACTATGTAAACGACTGCGAAGAAATAAGAACCACAATAAGATTAGAGAATATAGTAAAGGGGAGAAAATACGAAAATATAGTAAAGTGGTTAAGATATTTAGAAAATATAAAGAGAACAAGAATGCCAATAACATATAAATAGAGAGCGCAGAGAGAAATAGTATAATGCTTAAGGAGGATAGAATATTATAAGTATTTACAATATATGTACACGTGGATAATAGACAGGAACAGGTTAGTGATGTGAGATATGATGTGAGATATGATTATACATCTGTAATTAATAAAATACAATACAGTGAATAAATCCCTAATAATATAAGACACAAGTTTTGTCTGGCAAATTTGACATAGACAAAAAGGTTTAAAAAGTTCCTTCCCCCTTTAAAAATGATTTTTTCAAGAATAAATGTAGAAATGAATTAGTTACACGACAATAGTTAAACAGTACTTGTTTTCATTATGCCTGAAGCGACGGTAGGATCAAAAAGATATTGCAACCCGTTCTTCCGTTGGGCATTCTTCCGTTGAGAGTTAAGTAATATTTTTGTGCCTCTCAAACGGCAAAAGTTAATACTTTTAAAAATAGTCTCAGCATACTTTCAGTCTAACAACTATGCCACAAATTCCGGTACCACAAAGAAAACAGCCCAGCGTTCTCCTTTCAAATCAATATTTTTTTTAAGAATAGTTGAAAGAATGTATTAATTGCATCGTAAAATTTATAAAAGTTATAATAAAGTGGTAGTAACACAAAGAAGACATCGCAGCGACGATTAGCGAAGCCCTCTGCCTTTAATTCATTGCCGTCCTTTTTTCCTCCCTTGAAAGTTAAAAAGCTCTTTCCCGCTGAAATTGTTACCTTTCAAGAAAAGCGGATGAAATTAATTAATTAGACAATAATGGTTCAAGGAAAGGACAGAATAACTTTCTCTCTAACAATTACGTCTGATGTGACAGTTAGGCGAAGAAAACATTGCGTCCCCACACACTTTTTTTGTAAATTGTACAATATTTATTCCCTCTCAATTCAATGCTTGTAAAAAATGATTGCTAAAATTAACTAATTACACAAGAAAGGTTAAAAGAAGCAACACACTTTCTCTCTACCTATTCTATCTGGAGTGACAATAACGCGAAGAAGACATCGCTGTATCCCTGCGCACCCTTCTTTCTTCGAAAGTTAAATAACATTATTTTCCTCATCATTTAATACTTTTTCGGAATAAATAAAAAAGTATTTAATTATAGTGTAAAAATTAAAGACGCGTTATATTTTCCTCGTAACAGCACTATTTAATAAGGCAGTTAGGCGAAGAAAACATTGCGGCGTCCCCACTCACTTTTCTTTTTTTGAAAATCGTACAATACTTATTCCCAATACTTCTGAAAACTAATTGCCAAAATTACTTAATTACACAAGAGAGGTTAAAAAACTGCAATAGACTTTCTTCAACTCTATCTGGAGTGACAGTAACGCGAAGAAGACATCGCTGTATTCCTGCGCACCCTTCCTTCTTCGAAAGTTAAACAACATTCTTCTCCTCATCATTTAATACTTTTTCAGAATAGACAAAAAAGTATTTAATTATAGTGTAAAAATTAAAGAAGCGTTATATTTTCCTCGTAACATCACTATCTAATGTGACAGTTAGGCGAAGAAAACATTGCGGCGTCCCCACTCACTTTTCTTTTTTTGAAAATCGTACAATACTTATTCCCAATACTTCTAAAAAATAATTGCCAAAATTACTTAATTACACAAGAGAGGTTAAAAAAATGCAATAGACTTTCTTCAACTCTATCTGGAGTGACAGTAACGCGAAGAAGACATCGCAGCGTCGATTAGCGAAGCCCTCTGCTCTTGGTTGATCGGTGTGGCTCGCAGCCCTTCCTCGCAATTTTTCCACCTTGAATCCCCGGCAGCAGGGTGGGCTGCGTACTTGGAGTTGTAGCCGCGTTATCGACCACTGTCGCGAAAGCCACGCCTTTACCCAGGTGAGCATACACGGGACCCCCTTTCCATCCCTCCGAGCCTTTATCCTCCACACACGCACACCTACCACCCTGCTACTCCGCTCTACCCGCCTCAGACACACCTCTTAACCAGCGGCCACAAGCCTACACACACAATCACGTACACCGAAGTGTTAGTACAGTAAGATTGTTAATGAAAATTGTTTATTATGGATTGTATTGCCAGAGTGACCGACAATTATCACATTAGATTTACACAGAAAAAGACGATTTTTTAATTACGAGCCTACACTGACAATCACGTACACCAAAGTGTTCGCACAGTAAGATTGCGAAAATAAAAAAAAGTTCATTCAAGCATATAAACAGAAATGGAATTTGTTTATAATAGATTGTATTGCGCAGAGTGACCGACAATTATCATATTAGGTTTACACAGAAAAGGACGATTTTTTAATTACGAGCCTACACTCACAATCACGTACACTAAAGTGTTCCTACAGAAAGATTGTTAATGAAAATTGTTTATTATGGATTATATTGCCAGAGTGACCGACAATTATCACATTAGGTTTACACAGAAAAGGACGATTTTTTAATTACGAGCCTATACTCACAATCACGTACACCGAAGTGTTAGTACAGTAAGATTGCGAAAATAAAAAAATGTCATTCAAGCATATAAAAAGACATGAAAATTGTTTATTATGGATTGTATTGCCAGAGTGACCGACAATTATCACATTAGGTTTACACAGAAAAGGACGATTTTTTAATTACGTTTATGGAGGAAAAATGTGGGTATTAACTAAAAACTAAATTTGTATTCCTTTGAGGCTTTATACATAGTTTACACACGCACACCTACCACCCTGCTACTCCACTCTACCCGCCTCAGACACACCTCTTAACTAGCGGCCAAAAGCCTACACTCACAATCACGTACACTAAAGTGTTCCTACAGAAAGATTGTTAATGAAAATTGTTTATTATGGATTATATTGCCAGAGTGACCGACAATTATCACATTAGATTTACACAGAAAAAGACGATTTTTTAATTACGAGCCTACACTGACAATCACGTACGCCGAAGTGTTAGTACAGTAAGATTGTTAATGAAAATTGTTTATTGTGGATTATATTGCCAGAGTGACCGACAATTATCACATTAGGTTTACACAGAAAAGGACGATTTTTTAATTACGTTTATAGCGGAAAAATGTGGGTATTAAGTAAAGTAAGTAAATTTTCATTCCCCTGAGGCTTTATGTTCCACACATGCCCTTCTCTTAGATAGCATAATCACGTTTTAAAAACGTCTTAAAACACCTGAAAGAAATATTTGGGATATTCACACCAATGTCTTTGTGATGTCAATAAGAAAATGTTCGATGGCAGAAAATGAAGCATTTTAAAGGTGTCCTCAATAGTCCGAAGGGAGGTCACAAATACATCTCTAACACTTCTAGAGCACGTTCTGACCAAGCTGCAAGAAGAAATGTAGAAGCCGATTTAAATGCGTCTTTAATACGTAAATGGTAAGAATTTCAACATATATTACTATATTGTATTCTAAAAGCAGTATTTAAAATTGTTAATTCAGTAAAACCGCAATGTTTGGTTTGGAAAAAGTAACCAATGTCGAAATTAAATTATAAAAATGTGCAATTATCAATCAGCTGTTCATTGAAACAGTTTTTAAAACGTCCAAATGATGTGGAATTCAGAGGTAGTTAAAACGTCTCCAAGAATACGGTAAAAACTGTCCGCCTGTCTGTGTCGAGGATGTTTTAAAAATGGAAAAATAATGACATCTTCAATAGATCTTCGGCAAAATATATTTAAAACGTCCTATGAATGTCGTAAGATGTGTAGATGTAAAAATTGCATAAAGAAGACATCTACAAGACCTTGTATGCTATTCCAGTTGTCGTTTATCATTTCTTGACACCCTGTATGTGTGCATTATAATTGTATACCGACGGATGTCTCCGGCGAGGCCTAATACACAGAAATAAAATAAATATAAATGATAAGTGTACAGTAAAAACTATCATTTTAACTGTTATAATCAAACTTGGTATTTTAAACATTTTTATGGTATTATTTCTTCTTATAACCGAAATATCAAACGTTTTGAACAAAAAGACAAGTACGGTCTATTTATAACTCACAGAATATGGCAACAAAGAAAGCGTCTGCAAAAATATGATAAAATTTGCAAAATGCAACCGCCGTATAAGTCTATGCATACATTCAAAATCCAAATAATGTAACTAAATTGAGTTCTAATGTAGTAAGCGCAAATGTAACCCAATGTACCTTTGCTACTAAACTCCAAAGGGGGATGTGACAGTAATAAACAATTACAAAAAATATGCAACGTATCAAACAATTAAAGAATTTGTGAAGCATTATTATCACCGATAATTTTGTTTAGATCTCAGTTGACCAGCTCCAAAAAATCGCGGGTATATTACTCGCGAATAAAGACCACTATTCGCGCAAGTGACTGCTAGTATTTCCTTAATCCGGCAGCAATCCGTTTCCGGGAAAAGGCTGGGAGAGCGCTGAGGCGAAACTCTCGATTTGTATATAGAATTTGGGGTGCATCGATGCAGTCTACGTTTAATAGGCTTAACCACAGGGCTACTATTATGTCTCAATTCGAGTAAAGGTTCGCAGAGATTTGGGGAAAGTGGTTGGCGATAAGTGTGCGGCCGGATTCCCTTGAAGAAATGTTCGGGTGAAATTGAGCGGGAAATCAATGCACGCGCTAACGCCTCCTCTGAATGTCATGTTTTCAGCAATTTCCAGGCGAGCAGAAATCCCGCGGGATAATCTCAGCCCTGCCCGTTCAGTTCTCGTCCCGGCTGGCCCTTTAATACCTGGGAATACACGGCTTTCTGTCACTTCTGCCACCGAATCTCTCAACAAAGCACAGACAGCCAGCCAGAAAAAGCAAGCGCGCCCATTCTCCAGGGAAAAGTCTGTTTTTCCTGGAAAGCATCGCGTCCCTTCTCTGATTATGTAAAATGTTGACATATGCAATCGATGAAAATTGATCTGAATGCAGTGGTGTTTACGTGTGACACTATTTGTTATATTTATGATACAGGTATTTCGTATTGTGTCTAGTTTATAGGGCAGGGTTGCCAAAATGCGCACCAGCTTGCCCTAAACCATTTTTATTTATTACAGTTTTTACTTAATTAGTTATCATGTTCAGAATATAGTAAGGATATTTTAAGTACCGCTAAACATGTGTCGCAAAATCCAGAGTTATTATTAATGTTTACAGTCGAATAGCAGAAACAATAAGGCAAATAGTCATGTTTACGAAAATTGGCAGTGAATATAATACAGTTAAGTTAAAACTGGCACATTACATCTTTTCCCCTAACTAATGTTTCTAGGTTAATGAATGAAAAAACTAACATTGACAGGTTTCCTAAATCGCATGTCTTCCATATTTGTAGCCGATTGGGAAAAAAGATAAGCTAAATAGTGATGCTTGCTATAACTGGTAATGGTTACAATACTGTTAGATTTAGCTTCCAAAAATAGGGTTGAAACTTTGGAAATTCATCCTTGGATAAATATTAAATAGCCTCTAATTTCTAATAGAAAAAAGGCTCTACGATCATTCTTGCATGTTTATCCACCTACGATCTTTTCCTTTAATTTCAACATATTCTACTTACTCAGTATACCAAAAATGCTAAAGGAATTATGCCCCTAAAACTGACCATTCTCCCATAACCTAACTTTTATAGGAGAAATGGAAAGTACGGAAGATGAGCGACGGTAGATCGAGAGACGCGATAGGCTCTCGGGAAGTGTGGTGACAGGGGATCCCACCGTCCTGATTGCCACCGATTCTTTGATAGTTTGCTCTCTACATATATCGGCGCAACGATCGGTTAATGGTGTAAGCGCGTGTCGCTGGTATTGTCAGGGGCGATAGAACCGCACTGGGGCGTGGGAGTGTCAGGAAAGTCGTCCTCCGCCAAATTTGGGGTCTCCGCACTCTTGCCGTGTCCCTGTCCGTGTCATCACTCTCCCCTAGTATTTCACGATTGTCCTCGCACGTTCACCTTCCTTTCTATTCAGCACTCTGCTCTATATACTGACAATTATAATATTTTGCCTGTGAATATATAGCTTGTAACGTATAAGATTATCATTTATGTTTCTAGGTTAGAAACGTACGAAGTTATTATAAATATAATTGAATTATGTCTGTCTGGTTTCTTCATTAAGAGGATTCGAGGTTAATGTAATTACGTAACACGCTATTTTAATCTGTATGGACAAATTTATTGTATAAGTAAAGGTACTATAATTATAATTGAATGTATATCATATATCATATAAATAAATATTGAGTCATGACTCTGTGGTTTCTTCTTTAAGAGGATTCGAGATTAATGTAATTGCGTAACACGTTATTTTAATCTGCCTGGACAAGTTTATTATATGTATAAGTATATCACTTTGATCAGTCCTTACACACCCATCCTATTCGGCGGTCAAGATGGAAAAGGGCGAGTGCTCTTCACGGAAGTATTACGTAGTAACTCTTATTCTGTAGGTGTCGCTCTTATAGCGAAAGTTCACGAGATTCTAAAAATCCTTAAGAATAAATAAAGTCATTTGTAATACATATATAAAAATCTGTAACTAATGTACAAGATTTTAATTTACATTTCTGGGTCAGAAGTATGTAAAGTTATTGTAATTGAATTTAAATCATAAATAATGTCCTTTATACCAACTCTACCAATTCTGTCATCTTCCTGAATTTATTCACAGTGACATTTACAATCTTTTACCAGTAAACACACAGTAAGTTATAACGAAAATGTCAATTTATTATGTACAAGATTTTAATTGACGACACAAATGCAATCAAGTCCGTTTTTAATAATTTCGAAATCTAAATTCTGACATTGTTAATTACTTTCAACTGAATTCATAAAATCGTATTCCAAAATTCGTGCGAAAAAGCAAAAATCATCTAACAACTTCTGCTTAGCTGCACATGCACAATAATATTTATAAATTCCCTTACCGATTGTTCAACGTGAAACAATGAAACAGTGGTGAAGAGAGCTTCTTTACTTACACGTAGTTACTGTATAAGTAAATAGTGGGATGGGTGGGATGGAGGCGCGCGTCGCGTCGACCGAAGGGAGTGAGAGAGAGTCGGTGGCTATCGAGTGTCAATGTTTAGTCACGTAATTATGACTAACGGTCTGTTAACTATCGCTTTGACGCAGTGTATTGTTTGTCCAAGACGTGTTTAGCCATTGCGCGCACGTGTTTCGGGCAAACAAAGAGCTTGACTTTTCGTTCCCAAAGGAAAAGGATAGTGAGCTGCTTCGCCCAGTCAGAGACAAATACTCTTATTACGTGCGAAACTCTATTCTATGTTGATTCAAGGAACCATCTGCCGGAACATTGCTGCAATAATGCTTCTCCGATGGAAACATCACTTTCGCCACGATTGTAACAACGGCAACATTTATTTCATCGATTTAAAAACGAAACAAAAACAAAACTAATACAAAATTCAAAATAAAACTAATTTGTATAAGGAAGCATAATAATAATTACCTTTGCCTGTTATAATATTATAACCCTACAACCTGTTATAATCTTGTTTAATATTTATTTCTTTTGCTTGTTTCTGATCGAGTTTGTTTTCAATGAAAGCACAAATTTCGGTAGCAGAAGCTTCTTTTAATTGTTCATTACTAAACCTGTCTTTCTGTCATTGAAACACTGTGGTAGAATATGTTGGTAAACGTGAAAAGCTAAATTAAATATATTCCTAAATATGTGAAAGAGGAACTTTTAAAAAAATAGACAATTAATTATATGTATAATTAAATATGTGAAAGACAAAATTAACTCAAAGACAATTTGAGGAATTCAATTTAATATGTGGTTCAATATACAAAAGAAAAACTAAATTAAAGGAAGTAAAGAAATCAAATTAAATATATAATTAAACATTAATATTAGATTGAAAAAACTTCGCAGCGACAAATAATATTCGATTTGAGGATAGGTCCGCGAGGGATGAAACGCAAGGGTTGCATTCCCAGTGAAAAACGAATTATCTTTCCGCCCGGGCTTTTATTGATTAAGTAATCTTAATACATCGCTGAGTCGCAATGTACCATAAAGAGAGCGGAACCGGAAACGATCCATTCTTAGTAGGGAATATGCTTTGTCGGTGGTCGGTGGTCGAGCGGCGCGCGCTCAGAATTTCTGCTTTGATTAATATACCTCGGCTTTTTCTACCCGCAGAGACTTATCATCTCCAGCGATGCAAGCGCTCACTGGCAACTTTCCAATACACTCTGCACTCAGAATCCGCTCTTCGAAACCCAAAGCACCATGTCACCACCCTCTCAGTATACCATCCCCTCTTTATCATAATATATTGCCTGTGTCTTCCAAATCCTAATTATTAATTTATACTATTAACACATTTGCAGTCGCTAGCGAAATTATACGTCATTTTTAAATTTGTAATTGCTAGCCTTTGATATAATTTTATGCTAATTTTTAATGTAAAATTTGTGGCCATTGTCTTATTTTTATATAATTTTATGTTTGTTACGGATGTGGATAGGTTATATTTTCATATTTCTAAATAATTAATATTACCAATCTCCACTTATTATTTCGAAACTTTTATTATGTTGTAAATATTATTCTTCTAAAGACTTTATTTGCTAAAATTTGTTTTGTCTTTTATTACACTATACGCATGAATAATGTTATAATCTTCTTTTTCTTACACACTTTCTTTTTCCAAAATTTATATTTTCCTAGTAGAAGTACATTACATATTAGTTTTCGCTAGTTCGATAGTTCATTTATGCATTCTCATTACGTCAAGATATTTCTGTTTTTTATGTTAATTTCGTTTGCGTAGAACTACATTAGTTGCCTGGGAGGGTTGCGTTGAAGCTGGCGGCGCGGCGGTCAGCACAGCGTTACCCGTTAAACTATAAACGGCCGAAGGCTCTTGCGAAACTTCCAGCAGTACAATAAACTGCCGGACGAAGAACTTCTCGAAATTGAAAAACTTTCCGGTGAAACTCTTCCTCGTCTAGCGGGAGAGCTCGCCGCGGAGGGTAGACGGACATTCAGATTTCCGTCGGGCGCATTCACTGAGTCTCGAAAGGGCGAGCTCTAATCGTCCCTTTGCGCCAATCCACACAGTCTCCCCCAAAAGAGTCTTTTCCCCCCCTTTTTTCTATTGTTTTTTGTCCCTCCAAATTGACGAGCACTCAGCACTTCTGGTATTGTTAATAATTGTGCCATTAACTTAGTTCCAAAATGGGTGAAATAGTCATAAAAGGTTATTCCAAATTTTTTAAATGCCAATGGCATCAAGATTTATCTTTGTTTTATGAATTAACCTCTTCTGATATATTTAAGTATATTACATAAAAAACCAACAGTATATTTCAATAAAGTCGGACAAAGCGTCATACATTAAATTATTTTTGCAAGATATAAGTATAAACTAACATTAGCAGTGCAAATCCTATTTATTATCGAAGATCATCGAATCTAAACTAAAAACAAAGTACATTATATAATCTACTTTATTGTAAATGTTTTCATGCGCGTGTATTTGAGGTAACCTAACAAATTCTATTCAAGTAATTTGGACAATTCTTTTACAATTTGAAAGTATAACATATCTTCTAAACAGAACACAGGTGATATCTGGTTATTCTCACTTTAGAGGGAAGCGAGCAGCGAACATAAATGTGTAACGAGACGGATTAAACCAGTTTTCTTATGCACAGGAAACTTCATATAACCTCGAAGAACACTAAACGAATTTTAATGCGCTTTTCTTTTCTGCAGAGTTACGACTCATTCGAGTTATAGGTTATAAAACACTGTAGTATTCATCAATTACAAGCGGTGCATCAAGAATAAGACAAAAGTGTGCAGGTATACATCGTTGAAAGATTTTGGGCAACAAAGAAAGCTTTGTGTAATTATTATTCTTTTAATTAAGTTATTGGTAACGCATATCTGTAGTGTTATCTGAGTGGCCGACGAGGGCAGCTTTCATATCTGTAAAATCTGTAAAGTTGTTAGCAATAACTATTTTATATTTTCAAGTTTCTATAACTTCGTATTGAAATTGTATTACAAATTTCGTTTATTCTAAGCGTGTCATTTGTAAACTAGGAAATGCCAACGTTTCTCTACAAATATGAAGAAACAGATTCTATAACTTTAAGGTTTAACCTTAAATCGAACCGATTTTAACGCAATTTCTGGAATGGTTATCACACATATACAAAGTAAATGCATTAAAGCATTGCTATTGGTGATTAATTTATCATTGACCTATCACAATTTCTTACGTTTATTTAGAGAAGTTAATAGTACACAATACATAACCTGAAATAAATGTTACGTGGAGTAAATGAACAATAAACAAAAATAAATTGAGAGACTCACTTTGTTAGAATAATAGAAAAATTATGAAAGCTTCGTCTTATCACAACACAAATTATACAGCAACTATAAGAACAAAAATAAATGTTAAAAACGGCAGACTCAATTTTAATAAAAAAACTTCTTGTATAAAATTACAATTCAGTTAAACTATAAGCTCTAAAATATTATAGTATTCATCACTTAAATAAAGTGTCACGAAAGTAAAAGCGTGGAGGCGTCGCTGTTGACGTTTGACGTACGAAACCGGAAGCCCCAACTCATTTACTAAATATTATAATCTCCATGTAGATAGGCGTAGCATGAAAAGGGCACTAAAGGGGCATGAGAATCGCCGAGGAAGCTAGTTCAGACTGAAAAAGAGCAGTGGCTTCTTTCGCCAAATCGATATCAATTAGGATCCTCCTTCCGGTCGCGTGACTTGGCGCCCTTATATAATAACGGCACGTGCCGGATTGTGACTTTGACAAAGGTACGATAAAACGAGAGCGTCGCTTCCGCTTCGGACAGCGGTGCACTATATTCCGCCTGACTTTCCACCGGAGGGGCATCGAAGGGGTTATCAGAAGTGGCCTTGCTTCATTCTGATTTTCTCCCGGTAATTGCTACTAGCCGGTGTAGCGCACAATGCAAGATCTGATGGTGCTCTACATTATATCCCAGTCCGGCAAACATGCAAGCTTTAGTCACGCTTTCTCGTATTTTCACTAGTCAATGCAAGAAATAATGCACGAGTTAAAATTGAAATAAAAGTTTTATTTGCTGAAATCTGAATTAAATGCTGTGAATAAAGGTTGAAGTGTTTATTTTTATACTGTATTTAAAGTAATACGGATTATCTGGTAAATTTAATTCTGCTTCTTAATTCGTCTCTAATTCTTGTGTGTTACAAACAACATTGTATTATACGTGTAATTTAAATGATATAATATAATATACAGTTTCAAATAACTTTCGTCTTATTTACATTTACTAAATATTTCCCTTTTCAAAAGGTGACTGATTTTTATATTACTTGCGAAGTCCATTTACTGTTTTTTCAATATTTGTCATCACTGTTTTTAATATGGGAATTTTGAATGCAAGGGCGAAAGTTCGTGTTATAATTTGAGCATTTCTACAAAAGTTATATTAGGACAAACGAAAATATGGTATTTTGTAATAAAAATGTTATATTAGACGAATTCGAAAAATGAATTAGTCCATTTATCACGAAAATATTGCTGCACAAACAATCTAAGAATGTATATGTATAATTGAGAACCTCCTTTTAAAAGTCAACTATACATATTATCGAACGGTCATCGATTTAATAATAGTTGTAAATTGTATCTGCAGATACCAAGACCATTATTTTTGCTTATAGACGATAAAATACACGATAGTCGATAACAAACTAAATTAATGTTCTTTGAACAATAATTAAAAAAGAGTGATTAAAAACAACTAACCTTTAAAAGAGACACTCAGACGATTCTTAGTATCAAATAAAAATACATGAATACATTCCTCACATCAACATTGACAAGTAACAAAAACTACTCCCATCGAATTGAGTACCTCCTTTTCGAAATCAGTAAAAAAAACTAGGGGTTGTTGCAACACTCATTCGAAAGGAAATTCATCAAGCTGTACACTGATTCATACTTGAACAGCGGCGCTTGATTCGAAGGGTGAGTGGGCGTAGAAACGACTCTTTAGGAACGAGAATAGTTAGTGGAGGGTGAGAGAGAGGGAGAGAGAGAGAGAGGGGTTGAGGGATGATCCGGGTACAGGAGAGGAAGGAAAAGCGGTCGGCGTCGGCGGCAGTCGGCGCAAGGCAAGAGGGTTAAAAGAGTCCACGCAAACATCTCGTACATTATACGGAATATCCACCCCACGGAAACCAGCCAATAAGACCCCCGGAACATGGTGTCGTCCACTGACCCCTTCGCCTCTGACCCGTGACTGCATTGTCGGACTTTTTTCATTTTTTCCATCCCTCCTTCTCTCGTCTGCTCTCTCTTGCGCTGCGCCCGACGCGCCGCGCCGCTTCCTTCTGCCGGTGTGTGGCCGTTCTTTCGATTCTCCAAGTGTGTGCACACACCCCCTCGATTACATTCGGAAATATTAGGGGACGTCCCGCCGTTCGACAAACTATCAATTTATTTTCGCCCATTGATTGGAGCCCAATGCTATCCACTGTCCTCCCTGTCCTGCCTTTTTCGCTTTTCATCCGCGTCCTTCCTCTCCCCTTCTCTTCCTCCGTCGCGTAGTTTCGGTTACTGTTTTGCGAATATGCCGCTGCCAAGCTTTCGAGAGCTTCTCCTTGTCGATCCATGAGTTTTATTGGTGTTATACTTGTGAGATGATGAATTGATTTTCTGGGTTATTTTGGCTTTCGCTGTCTTGGAGTCGAGTTGGTTGTCTTTGATGGTAGAACTATCCAAGATTAAACTGTGATTGTTTCTGTTAAAAAGATAAAAATCATTTGTTTTCGAAAATTAAAGTGTTCGAGAAACAAATGCATATTTATGTATATTTTTAAATTGGTTCATGAGTTCATATGATGAGATTATTATTCTATTTAAGTCATCTGTAAAACAATTTCCTTTCCAAGATAATGTAACTAAAGAAAGCTATGTGTATGTTTTATTTTTCAGCAATCATTGAAATGCAATTGTCCTAACTATTACTATTATTTGTCCACTCAATTTAGTTCTCAACTGTAAATAATGTTATAGAATATAATACAATACCGGAATTAAAAAATGTGGGGTGCGACAATGCTGATACAAAGACAAGAAGATATAAATGAAAAATAATATGTGTATGTTATACTTTTCAGCAATAATTAAAATAGAATTGTCATAACGATTTCTAACATTTGTCCATATAATTTTCTCCCCTACTGTAAATAATATTATATAGAATATAATATAGCATACAGATTCAAAAAATGTCAGGTACGACAATGCTGATTCAAAGGTGAGGAAATTTAAATGAAAAAGAAGTATGTGTATGTTTTATGTATATCATAACTATTTCTACTATTTGCCCACTCAATTTTCTCCCATGCTGTAATAATATTATAGAATACAATATAACACATAGATTTGAAAATGTAGGGTGCGACAATGCTGATGCAAAGGCAAAGTCAAAGGCGCATATACGGCAGAGTTGCGGATGTGTTAGCGTAAGTGAAGTTCGCCGTATTATGGGCGAAATTCATAGATTACTGCTCCGGCCGTATAAATCATAGCCGGTCTTGTACACGGCTGAATGTTATCTCGGACTTCCGGTCGAGCGCACAGACATTTTGTGAACAGGGCTGCAGGAGTGTGTGTCCGCCCGCCGGAGTGTTCTCCTTTTGCAGACCGATCACCACAAAGCATATGCTGCCCGCTGTCCACTCCATTTACTTCGCTATGTCATCTCTCGTTATGTCGCCCGAGGGAAGATAACTCTCATGCACGGTGATTGAGACTGCCGGACGGGGAGGAGAATCCCTTGAATCACGCGCCACCGTTAGGACATCTCGCATGACCTCGATTTATCCTTCCTCGCCCATACCGGACACTCCTGGTCATCGATTAATTCCCCATTAAGGGGGACGACTACCTACGACTGCCTAAAAAATAGATGCACTTTTGGGGAGTTTTTTTCATCCAAAACCCTTCGTATATGATCGATCAGTAGTGTTGTTGTTTGAAAAAAGATTTTTCGCACGAATTTTTTAATTATTGTGATACCTTCTTTTAACATTGTTTTGCTGTGATTTGATTCCCTAAGATCAAAATATGATATGCTTTTGGATTGCGTATTATATTACCTGCGATTCTATTATATGTAGTGTCAAATGCTAAACACTCCTGGTCATCGATTAATTCCCCATTAAGGGGGACGACTACCTACGACTGCCTAAAAAATAGATGCATTCTCGGGGAGTTTTTTTCTTCAAAAACCCTTCGTATGTGATCGATCAGTAGTATTGTTGTTTGAAAAAAGATTTTTCGCACGAATTTTTTAATTATTGTGATACCTTCTTTTAACATTGTTTTGCTGTAAGTTGATTCCCTAAATTGCTGAACGCTCCTGGTCATCGATTAATTCCCCATTAAGGGGGACGACTACCTACGACTGCCTAAAAACTAGATGCATTTTTGGGGAGTTTTTTGCTTTGAAAACCTATCATATGTGATCAATCAGTAGTATTGTTGTTTGAAAAAGGATTTTTAGCAGAAATTTTTGTAATTTTTTAATTATTGTGACACCTTCTTTTGACATTGTTCTGCGGTGATCCAATTATCTAAAAACAAAAAATGATACGCTTTTGGATAACGGATTATATTACCTGCGATTCTATTATACATGTATGTAGTGTCAGATGCCGAATACTTCTGGGCATCGGTTTTATTTAACCCTTTGACTACGGTGAAATCTAAGAGAGAACGCTAATTTCAACCGACGAGATTTTAGCTGTGATAAATGCAATCTTAATGGATTTCTAGAGTGCTTATAGGCGCTCTTAGTGTCACAAACGCAAAATATCTAAGCGCCTATAGGCGCCCACAGTAGCCTAGGGGTAATTCCCCATTAAGGACGATGACTATGTAGAAGCCTTAAAAATAGATGCATTTTAGGGATTTGTTTTCTTCAAAAATCGTTCGTATATGAGCGATTAATGTTTTTATTATTTCAAGACGTGTTTTGCAGAATTTGGGTAATTTTTTTATTCCTATATAATTAAAATTGTAAGTGCTACTAATTAATATACCACAACACCACCTTGTAATACTGTTTTATCACGACTGGATCATGTAAAATAAAAAAATGATACACTTTTGGTTAGCGTATTATAGTACCTACAACCTTATATGTAGTCACATGTTGAATACTCCTAGTCATCGATTAATTCCCCATTAAAGCAGTCATCGTCCAATACCACTTTCGTTACGAACTTACCGAAACTCTTCTATTCTTCAAGTGCAAACGATGTTCAGTGTTCAATATTACTTGAGTGAAACCGGGTAGGACAGTTGTTATATTAATAAAGTGAACAAAGTTGCTGCCACTAAAGATAACTCTTATGGGAGGTGATTGAGATTGTTCATTGGATAGAGAAACCCTAACCCCTTTCCAGTCTGGAGAAAATCAACTTTTCGCGCCATTTTTGTGTCAGAAAAGAAGTTTCCAAAGTTTTCAAGAGATCCAAATTCCATATTCAAAGAGTCAAGATACGAATTCAAAACTTGTGGCTTTAAACACAAAAAGTGAAGCAAGCAAACTTTCTTCAAAATCCAATCACTTTTTAAATTTTTATCTGTCATTTTGACTCTTGAAAAGTAGCATACATACTTTCATCGAAACCGAGCTTTTTTCCAAATTTCCATCAGCCATATTCGATCCGCCATGTTGAAGTTTGAATATCTGACTTCAGATTTGGATTCAGCACCATCAAAAACCATAAGATGTTCAAGAACAATGAAATCGGCAACGTAAAAACTTTTTTCCGTTCATATATGTGCTATACACAGCTAAGGTTAATCACAGTGTCTTTTTAGTCTAAGCTTGTCACTGTTGCTCATCGGTTAATTCTCCATTATAACACGAAGAACTACTTTTCTTACCAACTGTCTGAAACTTTTCTCATATACCACAAAGATTGTTTTGGAATTCCGTCGACTGTCTTCGAAAGAATATAATTTTGATGAATCTTTCGCTGGATTAAAGCTATCATCGCGCACCGTATTTTTTTTACGAACTGCATAAAACTTTTCTAGCACCAATCAAAATTTTTTTACAGTGTATACTTTCGATTAATCGTCCATATTTGGATAACAATCTGCCGAAATAGATTTTCCAATACATTAACAAACACATGTTACGATAGATCACATATGATCTACCTTTGGTTTACGTTCAAGTGCAGCGGCTTCCGTCGGCCGACGGTTAAGAATCAAAGCACACTTTTAATTTTAGCATCAAAATGAATTTTGGGATTCGGATAAAAAGGCACAGGATAATAGAAGCGTACGATGTGGATGTTAGAAAAAATATTTGAAATGATTGATCGTTTGGTTAAAGAAATATTAGATATTATTATCTCTTTTATCAGAAATTGCAGCGTTGCGACGATTATTGCGTCATTTAGTTTATATTGTGTTAGTTTATTGACATTTGCAACCCTTCTATGAGGAAATTTCAAAAGTGTACAAACCTAGGTAAACATTTCGATCAGGGAACATGAGTGAAATGGTCATTTTTTTCTTTGACGTTTTGATATAACGCCACAAATACCGTAACACTTATCTTTAAATAGTAGAACTGCCGAAGATTAACGTATTTTTACTCTAAAAAATACAATGTTTGAAGCATTAATAATTATAACTCAACATTAATTTTAACAGACATTGTGACATTAGTAGACTTAGCGTTAACTTTAACCTTTCGCAGCAGAACCTCATGAAAATCCCATAGAAACTGATTCAATAATTTTGACTGAAAATAACAATCCAAAAGCCATCAATAGTATCAGAAAAATCAATATCAAAATTTACTATGCAATTATTATACAAAGTACTAACAACTTCTTATATTCGACATTTAAATAGTTTGTATCACAACAATCATAAGCCTCTCATCTTCGCCTTATTCTGGAAGCACTAAACTTAAAGTTTTGACTGAAAATAACAATCTAAAAACTATCAATAGTATCAAAGAAGTTCAAATCAATATTTACTACCTAATTATTATACAAAATACTAGCAATTTCTTATATTCGACATTTAAATAGTTTGTATCACAACAATCGTAAGCCCTCGAATCTTCGTCTTATTCTGGAAGCACTAAACTTAAAGTTTTGACTGAAAATAACAATCCAAAAGCCATCAATAGTATCAGAGAAATCGAAATCAAAATTTACTATGCAATTATTATACAAAATACTAGCAATTTCTTATATTTGACATTTAAATAGTTTGTACCACAACAATCGTAAGCCTCTCATCTTCGTCTTATTCTGAAAGTTCTAGCATAACGAAACAGATTGAATGAAGACTGTTATCATATCGTAAGTATCTGCGATAGATATGCGATCGCCAATTGCGTGACAGATTCATGATTAGTTAAAATGCAAAAATTGAGAGCATCGGCAAAAAGTCCCCCAGACCGATAAAGACGTCGAAGCGATGCGTTATTGGATCGCGCCGGGTGCCCGATTAAACACCGATAATCAGACGATTCAATCCGATCTACCGTTTTTCCCAACTAGGTCACGCTGCCTGCCTGATTTCTCTCTTTCTCCCTCTTTCTCTCTCTCCCTCTCGAAAGCGAGAGAAATTCATTTATGAATCATTGCTGCACAATTATTAAGTAAATTTTTTATTTACTGTTTAATATAGTTATGTTTGTATTTTGTCACGCCATCTCTTGAACAGTTCATGTACATTTTTGCTATGCTAGTTTTATGCTAATTTAATAAGTCAACTTCGTAACATGGAAGAAGAAAGTTTATCAGTGAATACGTTCATTATCGAACAAGAATTATTAAATTAGTTTTTTATTTATTATATTCAAGGTCATGTTTCTCAAATTATCTCTTAAACAGTTTATGTGTATTTTTGCCATGATACTTTTATGTTAATTTCATAAGTCAACTTTATGGCATGGAAAAGAGAAGTTTATCAATGAGTACGCTCATTGTCGAACAAGACTTATTAAATCAGTTTTTTGTTTGATATATTCAAGGTCGTATCTTTCTGATTGTGAGATTATCTCTGAGTTCATGTGTACTTGCCATGCCACAGTTATGTCAACTTTGTAAGTCATGCTTTTTGTGCGATTATTTCAAGTTACATTGACACATTGTATTTCAAAGATCACATTTTCATAGACATTTTGTATTTTTCTTATAATTCTAGATTGTATATTGGACTTGCAAAAGTATATTTTTTGCCTTATGTTGCAAGCATTAATGAATTTCATTGCGTTTCGAATTATTTACTTCTTGTTGAGCTGATTCTAAATATTCTTCGATATAGTAAATTCATTTCTTAGTTAGTTACATACTTTAACAACTAAGTATTCATGTATTATTCTGAAAAGTCCTACAAGCAGTCTACTCATAATGACTTGGTCTTTTATATTTTTGGGTTTGCAAGCCTTCTTCTCAAATATGTTTATCGTGTAAGCCATATTTGTTGCTCAGAAGGTTTGCAATTTAATTTTGAGAACTCCTAATTGTTTTCAATGCTCATACATTTCATACAATGTAAGTGCAATAAATTTGAAGATACCGAGTCTGACTCGAAATAAAAAATCGAGTTCTAAGTATTAAAAATCTTGCTTCATCAATGTAATAAAGTAAAATCCTTTAAATTAGTTTAGTATCTTCCAACCTCTTCTCATCATCTTCCACCAAATAAAGTTATACAAATTTGATACATTAAATATTCTGTTATACTTTATTGATAGTTAGCTTTATACGATCAAGTGTGAATTTCTTACATATTGAAACTGACTGACTCGTAATAAATAATGCAATTTTAAATATTAAAAATCTTGCTTCACCAATGTAATAAAATAAAATCTTTTAAATAAGTTTAGAATCTTCAAATCTCTTCTTATCATCTTCCTGCAAATACAATTTTACAAATTTAATACATTAAATATTCTATTATACTTTATTATTAGTTATACTTCACACGATCAAGGAAGAGGATGATAGAGTCAGAACACTAAGGTCAGAGGGTGTGAATTATCGCTCCTAATTAAAGGGTCGCCAGGCTGGCAGTAATTTCTCCTCTGGAAAGGAGATTTATTCCCCTGCGGCATTCAAGGGGTGCCTTAGAAAAGCTAGGCCAGTCGCAAAATGGCCGCTCGGAAACGGAAACCGGAAACTTGTCACTCAAACTACACATGCTTCCGACGTGGCCCGAAAGAGGGAAGCGATATGGGATGCTCCAAGAGTCAGAGCCACCAGGGATATGTCTCTCACAAGAGTGATCTGGAGCGTGGCTTTTTTCCCCTCGAGCATTCTAATGACAGTTCAACGATTCCCTAAGAATCATTCAACTTTATCGCATTCAACAACCAAGTTTCTTTTACGGTTAATTGCTAATGCGAATTAAATCGAGGTATCTTTCAGCGAAAACTTGGTTTTCTTGTACATTTATTGCCTTTTCGGTTACATTTCAATTTTGAATGAAAATCAAACTACTTGGGGCATTTTTTTACAGTTGATTGACGATTGAATTTTATCCCACCGAATAGCCAAGCTCTGTTTATCGTTAATCGCTAATTTATTGTTAATTGCTAACGCAAATTAAATCGAGGCATCTTTGACCGAAAACTTGTTTCTTTTTGTACATTTATTGTCCGTTTGGTTATATTGCAATTTTGAAGGAATATTAAACTATTTAGCGCATTTTTTTACATTTTATTTTTTTGGACGGTTGAAGTTTATCGTATTGAATAACCAAGTGTTTGTATCTTGAATGAAAATTGGGCGTTCTTGTATGATATCTATTATCTTTTTTGTTGTATTTGAATTTTGAGGGGTAATCAAACTATTTGACATATTTTCTACATTTTAATACTTCTGGACTTGATGGAACTTTATCACATTGAATCATTCCAAGCTTCTGCTTTCTGTAATTGTAAAATGTCTTTGGTTAATAAAGTCGTACACACATTGATACTGTCCTTAAAGTGTGATTTTATTAAATAATATGATTCTCATATATTAGTCTACTATTACTATGTATAATACAGAATGTACATATATACAACCTATCGAAATAAATATGTATTCGCAACTCGATTAATATACTGGGCGTGGTTCGTGAACACAGTCAAGAATCCACCTCGGAACTTGACAAAGCTTCGTGCTCGAATGACATCGTCACAAACGCTATTAATAATATTTCTCTTTCATAGTGTTTCATATAAATTAAGTTGTTCGAAGTTCGACGACGTTTGTCAATGATTCTAGTGGAAACTGTGTGCAAAACAATTGGCCACTAACTCGCATGAGAGGAGTCGCGACTGTGTTCGCGAAAGTTGACTGGATCTGACCTGGTGGAAAAAAGTTAGCTGGCCAATGCGGCGGCGAAGACTTTCGCTAATTTCAAACGAATCGACGCCGAGGCTTTTTATCGCGCTGGTGCGGAGCTGTTTTCCTGCGTGCTTATCGTGGCGTTATCGTGATTAGATCGATAGAACAGCAGTCGTCCACGTTATATAAGCATAGAGTCGCCGGCAACCGTTGCGATGTTTACCGTTTTCAGGCCTACTTTTGCACACATCAATAATGCGCCCTCGCAGCAACAATTGCAATGAGAAAAAAAGCAGCCATGCCATCCGCATTGTACACGCCTGCTCTCTCTCTCTCTCTCTCTGCACTCCACTGAATTCTTGGAAACCCCTACAGCCGCAAGTCACACGCAACCAGTCATCTATGTATTTCAATGTGCGTGCCAGTATATTTACAAGATACAGTATGTACAATTGTCCACCGATCTTTGCCGGTTTTCACTTCGTCGATCGTTCCAACAAGTTTTGCCACTTTTCGAACTGGTAAAAGGTTCTGGTTTCTGATATATTTCAGAAAGATTTTTATCCTGCATTGTGAAGATTGTTATTTTGACCGATGTTTTAATTGTCATTTGTCAAAATATGTCGTAAATTGGGTTCACGTGTTTATTTTTACAGATGTAATAGAATTTTAGTTTGAACTCAATACGAAAGTTGCAGTTAGTTTTCGAAATTATAGTAGAACACTTATTTCTTCATGCTAGATTTGAAGAAAACACAAAATCGTCATAAGAGAGTTTTTGGAAAGTGAATTCCAAGAGAGTCGAATTGGCGGCAAGAAAAAATTTCCTTGTATTTTAGCACATTCGCAGCCAGTGATTTTGGTGTGAAAGCTTTAGCTATTTGCTGGCTACAGTTCTCAAAAAGCTACAACTTAATGCCGCAAGAATTTTGCATTAAATTGTGATTCAAAAATAATGTAAAATTACGTGGGTGGCAATCAGTTTCACACTTAACAATTACATAGCAGCAATTAGCTATAGATTTACCAGCAACATAAAATTCTATTAGTAGCTGCGAATGTGTTAAATAAATTCTTGCAACTTTTCACCGAAGACTTTTTAATCCGAAACGAGGCAAAGATCGAAGGACTATTTTACTGTCTGAACTTGCACGCGCAGTAGGAAAGGTGCGAGTGAGAGCGGCTTCGTCAACGATTATCTGTCTCTGTCTCTCTTGCACAATTGAGAAAGTTCGATCGGCACTCGGCGCACGTATTTCGCGGCAGTGTGAAAGTGGTATTACTGTCACGCGAACGTCATCAACCCCATGCGCACTTCCAACCAACCCAGCAGATATTCGCTAAAAGGGAGGCGTGTCGATAAATCATTTCTGTTAAACCTTCACTAGAATTTATTCTCTAGAATTCATTCTCTAGAGTTTATCTTAGAATTCATTCTCTAGAATTTATCTTAGAATTCATTTTTGTCTTCATTCTCTAGAATTTATTCTAGAATTCATTGTTGATTTCATTCTCTAGAATTTATTCTAGAATTCATTTTTGATTTCATTCTCTAGAATTTTTATTCGTTAGAATTCATTCTCTGGAATACATTCTCCAGAATTCATTCTAGAATTTATTTTTGAATTTATTCTCCAGAATTTATTCTCTAGAATTCATGCTCTAGAATATATTCTTTAGAATTTATTCTAGAATTCATTTTTAACTTCATTCTCTGGAATTCATTCTCTGGAATTCATTCTCTAGAATTCATTCTAGAATTCATTCTTGACTTCATTCTCCAGAATTCATTCCAGAATTCATTCTAGAATTCATTTTTGAATTCATTCTCTAGAATTCATTCTTTAGAATTCATTCTAGTGAACGTTCTATAAATCATGCCTGTTAACCCTTCGCACTGTGTTCTGAGAAAGTCTTGTAACTTTCGCGTTACCGTTCGTATTAGTTCTGTTTTCATATATGCGCGCAACAATCTTCCCTAGAATATAAGTACGAACACCGAGAATGTACTTGCGATATTTCCCTGCAATATTCGGAGTACATACTGGAAGCTATGTACATCTAACCTACAAGGGACTCTTCGTACAAACAGACATATATTTATGTATATCGCGCACATAGAATTGTGAGTGTCCATGTATTGTAATAACAGCTTGTTTTTCGACTTCTTGACTAATCGATGAATCGATTGTTATCTTAGTTTTAACACGAGTCGCGTTTCTCAGCTGTGAATTAATATGTACATATAGACGCTCGAACTGGGTCGAAAAGATATGATGTGGTCCAAGGAAGTCCTTCCTAACCTCATTTCCCTATTTGTAATTTTCCCGGTCGATGGAATGCATTGTTACTGTGATTCAACTTTCATTTTTAACCCTTAGCATTTCTAATTCTTTCTCATTTTCCTTTCCACTAGTTCATCATTTTAAGTGTTTTATTTGAAATGTACTTCAAAGAATAGCTGTTTGATAGGACCAAATTTATATACATGTTTTACTAATTATATTGAAAATGGTATTACTTCGTTGAGATCTGATATTTGTAAAAAAATTATAATCAAATTCGACATAGTAGTACTTGCAAATAAAATTCATATTGAGTCAGACTCAACAAAGGTCTAAGGGTTAACTGAAGCAGACCGATTTTCGGTAGCGCTAAATCAATGACTGATTGAACACATTAACCTCGCGCGATGTCGATTATGCAATTATAATTAATGAAAAAACGTTTGTGAATTTGGCGGAAAAATAAAATTTGAATTATACACTCTCAGCAAATCAGAACTTTTGCAACTAACGTGTGCATGTATGTACAAACACATGTTTTCTGTAATCTTTCGGCTGTTCGGTGTGTGTATTACAATTTTTCCTACAATGATGCTCAACATTGTTGTTCCGCAACATCCGTTGGACATTTCTTATACATTTCGACGCGCGTAAATGGATGAAATTTACTAATGTAATGAATTCTTTTCGAGAAGTCCGAATTTCTTTCGACTTTTCTCTACTTTTCATATGATTGTATGAGGAAACAATGACTTCCGGTCACTCGGTTCCATCTGCTGCCGGCGGCAGCGAAGAAAGCTTAGTTGGAATTTGATTTTCCGATATCAAAATGCATAAGAAAGATCGGTTATAAAAATTGAAAAGGGATAACATTTGTCAGATAACACGATTATAATCGGACACTCGTAACTAGCAAGTGTGGAATATTCTACGTACGACTTACGGCGTATTTACTTTACAAACTTCACCGACTACGTTGCGACTACATAGTTAAACCGAATGATATTCACCAAGGAGTGCCAACCTTCCTTCGTGTGCCTATGTCCAGTGGCTAAAAAAAAATATTGGCACAGCTCGTATTTTTCAAACAAATTTTCTTAAAAAAGAAAACAATCTCTAACAAAATGTATTTTCCCCAAGAAGGACACTTTCTTATGTTAGAAACTACATTTCTATTTAGAGAGAAGAATTTTCTTCATTAAGAACATTTATCTCAAAAACACTGGATGTGCCAGTACTTCTTGTATCCACTGCAAATTTAATCTACGCATTTGTACCACATATACATATGTCATCACTCATTACGATACCAAGTAATCCGTCGTGCGTCCGCGCTTGAAGAAAGTTTTGCGACACTCGAGATGACCGTTCGATCGTAACAAGATCCAAAAAGCTTTGTATCTCAATGGAATCCACGCGTCACTTCTTACCCATCCGTTTCTATGGCAAACATTCCATTTGCGTGCCCATCGGAATGATGCGAAACTGACGCCAATCATCCAATTTCCAGCAAATTTCCAACAATGATTAAATTAACCTCATTGTTCCTGCGAGCACTGGTGGAGCGCGGGAAGCGCCAGCGGGATGTTCACGAAGCACAGTACTAGTGGCGACCTCTTCGAAGTCACTCAGAGGTTCTGTCGCGTTCGTATTCGCGCACCAATTTGCAATTAGAACGACTGTCCAGCGGAGTAAAAGAAGGCGCAGACCCTGTTTCCGGTGAGCCCGCACCAGCATTTCCGGTCGGCCTTACCACCAATAGGTCTTCTGCATATAGGGCGCCATTGGCACCTGACTGGTGCCAGGGTAATTGGCAGGTTCCATGAGCTTTGATTGGCAGGGCTTACCATCCCTGACGAGGACGGGCACAGCCACTCGCCTCGGCGAACATCCGCTTCCGCTGGCTTCGACCCTCTCGGTCGCCGCTCTCTTCGTCTTGTATCTGTGATTCTGGAACCAGATTTTCACCTGGGTTGGCGTCAGCCGAATTATCGACGCCAAGTGTTCCCGCTCGGGTGCGCTCAGGTATCTCTGCTGACGGAAGCGCCTCTCCAACTCGTAGGTTTGTGCTTTCGAGAAGAGGACCCGTCGCTTCCGCTTCTTGTGCTCGGCCTCGTGCGCTTGCGTCTCCGATCTCTGCTGCTCCTCGTCGAACTCCTGGGATTCCTCCTCCTTGTACTCATGTTTCGTCTCCTGCTTTGGTGCGAATGACAGGTCCGAGATCGTTGGACTCGTCGAATCCGGCTGCTGGAGAACTGCAACATACCGAATGGGACGACTCTGTTATGACCGGAAGTTAACAGACGTTTGGAATAATTGTTGACTCATTTAGAAAACTGTCCGATTATTTGCGAACGTTCTTCGATTTATTCTAGAAACCCTGATGTTTGAGGTTAAACAAGGACCCCAAATCTATCTCTAACCTAACCTAATCCAATCTAAATCTATCTCTAAACTAATTCTGAATTTGTTATTAAACTATTGACGTTTAAGATTTAATAAATATTTCAGACCTAAATTAAGCCTTGTTAAGACACTTAAAGTGTGTTATTCCATTAATGGGAAGGTATAACACCGTCCGAATGTTAAATTTAATGAAACTCGAAAAAAGGTTTAGAAAAATCCTATTTAAGACTCAATTGGAGTATAAGATTTTAAATTGGAGATGCTGAACGGCTGATTATTGCATTAAGCTTTGCTCTGCGTAATTTATGATAATATAAAGGATATGGTTTTTTTAGGTAAAGGTATATTCTTTAGCTACGTTCTTATAAATTTCGATTAAAAAATTCTAATAAATAAAAGAGATACGTATCTGTTTCCAAAAGAGATATCTATCTCTTTTATTACATCTTCAAAACAGATAAGCTATCGAAAGCTGCAGTTTTCGTTGCTTGCTCAGGCTGTTTCAAGAGTAACTTCAAAATGTAAAAACGAATGGAAATTCGACTTTTCTACATCGCTAGGAGATTTTGGCAATAACCTATCATTGTTTTACTTAAATTATTTTGAACGTCTACCGAAAATGGCACAGGGTTTTCTTCTCTACTAGGCAAAGTTTCTTTGACATTTAAGCAAAATGCAGAACGCTTCAAAACTAATTCCAAATTTTGCAAGAGGAACTACAAGTTGAGCTGTACATCGTTACAATATTTTTGCACCAAAGAAATTTTATTCAGGACAGCTAGTGAAAAGAATTTTGAGAGGTTATGTGAGAAAAAACATTCTTTAACCTATAACTCTTTGGTTCCTAGTATTTACAGCTTGGATTGCAAGAACTTTGGCAATTTTCGCTCGGAGCCGAACTAATTTGAACGCATTTAAGAATACAGAAGCGACGATGAGACTGATTTAGCGTGAAACGAGGTGTATAACTTCCACTTCCATTGGACTAGTCATGAGAATGAAGACAGCTGGGTGCAGCTGCACTTGGGCTCCCCGGTAACTATTAACACTGATTACCAACAGCTGCAAGACACCACTCATTTCTTGATCGTAACTCACGCTAATATTGATGTAACATGACCAGCAACTCAGTCTGCACGATTGTTCCAGTCAGTCTGCTAATATACAGTTGACCAGAAAGCATTCGGTAGTTTCAAGAATTACGGCAATAATGAACTATTTTCGCCATTTCAATTTAGGATTAATCGATTTAAGTGACAGTAATTATATTGAATTAGTTGGACACCCAAAAAAGTATAATCGAACAAATATTACTAGAAAGCGGACAACTGTGTCGAGTAATGTATTATGATTTGATTCCGTAGTTTGGAACGCAAAAACACATAAATGTGACAGTCAGGACTTTGGAAAACCGAACAGATTTCTTACTTTTTTCGTAAACTAATAATTTCGGAGCAACCGGTGTAATTTTCCTTGAAAATACTCACTAAATACTATTTGCACAAATTATTGTACAATTTCAAAGGGAAGGATTACAAAATTAAAGGGTCAGGACGCACTCTGACTGTGACAGACGGACATGACGAAATTATAAGGGGGTGTGCCGATAAAATACAAAACTCTAAAAACACAAAAGAAAGATGTTTCACAGGGGAAATTGTATAATTCGAGCTCTTCAGTGTCCAACATGAGAAAAGTATTATTCGGTCGGGGAATAATTTCATTAGCTGCGCACTAAAGTGCTAAATGCTAGGGATCAAGCGAAACATGGTAATATAACGGAGGCAAACGACTAGTGGCCTTAGCGAACATACAATATGGTTTTCCGAGTGATCCCTAAGCCCTAAGTTTGGGGAGGGTGCCGGCCGATATAAAGCCTATTTGGCACCCCACTAGATCACCCGTATCATTTTCATGGGATCTGCCACCCTCTTCCCTCCGGAGCTGTGATTTCAATTAGCCACTAGTTACTCTCTCACCAATATCTCCTACAAATCTTTCCTACCAATCTTCGCCTCTTTTATTAACACTAACTGTACCACGCTCCAGCAAATGGCAGGTTTCAGATTTTTAATAAAAGTATTCCATTCATTGTTATTGTTTTTTCCATTTGGCTTTATGAAAAATCCTGTAATATTTATTTTAGGTTTTTGTCAAGGTTTATGCTTCCTTTTGTTTTGTTTTTTCTATGGAAAATGTATTAGATACAACAGGGCAAATGACCGGTTTTTGGTTTTGAATAAAAGTACTCCATTCATTGTTATAGTCTTTCTCGATTTGACTTTGCGACAATTCTTGTAACATTTATTTTATAAATTAGTCGAGGTTTATGCTTCCTTTTGTTTCGTTTATTCTATGGAAAATGTGAATAAATAAAACCAGTCAATTAACTGGTTCAGGATTTTTGATAAATATTCTCCATTTACTATTATTGTTTTTGATCATTTGACTTTATGACAATTCCTATAACGTTTATTTTATAATTTTCTCAAAATGTATGGAACATTTACAATTTAGTTCTAGTAAGGAAATTGTCAGACCTGCCAGGTCAAAATGTGCTCAGTTTTTTTTATAAGCTGGTAAACTAATGTAGAATACTTCTGTAAAAAATCAGCTGCCATCATCAACTATAGGTATTTTTAAAAATCATCTAAAAGCCAGATATTATCCATTCGACGGTGCAATAACACCCTAATTTTTAAGTTAATATTAACAAAAATTACAAATTTACGTTTTTTAACGAGATCGAAACAAACAAATGTCTGCATCGTAGAATCCAAATTTAAAACCAGTCAATTGATCGGGGTTTTATACAGCTAATGCTAATTAAATCTCAAATGGATTCACAATAACTTTTTTCTACAACTCAATAATTCTATTAATAATATTTAATTATCCGAATGCTGCACAAACAAATCTACTTTGTCACTTTCAAGAAAATCATCAATCGCGAGTGGCGAACGGGCAAGAATCAGATTTGCTCCAAACGGGGAGAAAATCGCTTAAGATTTCTACCTGGCCGAAGGAAATCAAACAATCCACAAGCAACACCCTTTCGACGTTCAACCGACAAAATGGTTCGAGCGCGTACAATCCAATTTCTCGTTTCAATAGAGGAGAATTTGAACAGGCTCGATGGGAACACGCGAGAATATAGGAGAAGAAGGGTGGCCTCAAAAATCCAAAGGGGGGGAAGAAACTGGGGACGAATGGGACGCGGTAGGATTTTTGGGCGTGACAATTTCGATACATCGATGGACCAACAGAGCTTGCATCTGCCCTTCTCGAAAGTGGGGCTGATCGAGCGGACGAGGCCGCAACGACACCTTTCACACCACCATTAGATTAGGCTTAGCAGGCACGCACCAATTGCAGGGTGCAAAGTAAATAAGGACTACCATGTATCACGGAGAAAGGAACCGATCAGAAGCCACGCTCCTCCTATCTTTCCTTCGGCAATTTATCGTCTCAAGGTGTTTCTCTTCGCTCGTGTGTGCCAAGGTGCGACGCAAAGTGCTCGCAGCGAGCGACACTCACGCCAAATTGATACAATAATTGTAATTGAAACTATTGTATTTTTTTGTTAGAAACTTTCTATACAATGTCTCGTATTAATATTCGGTCAGCCTTGTGTTCAAGATATTATTATTCCTTTTGTATATTTGTAATAACGGTAAATAATTTATTTTTTTTACTGATTTTATAAAAATATTCGAGCTAATGGAGACATGCCAATTATTTATTTAGTATCTATGGCTTTTGACGCTACACGCGATAAATTAAAGTATTTTGAAAATGTACGTCGAAAGAAGAAAAACATTATTTGACAGAGCTTTTACCTTTGTCCTGCATTATTATACATTAATCGAATATGATAAAGAACGAGTTGTTTTCTGTTACATTAATTGGGGACATCGCGGCGGTATAACGTTAAGAAACTTTTGCAATCTACACTGATTTACTTGGAAAATCGTCAGATTATGTGTAATAGTGTTGTTTAGTGAATATTTATCCTGAATTTTGAGGTTAAACGAGGAAATCTATCTCATATTGTTCGATTAAAGTCGAAGTATGTACTCCAAAAATAACAAACCAAGCTAATTCTGAATTTGTTATAAACCTTTTACGTTTATGATTTAAAAGATAAATCTAACCTAAATCAATCCTTAACGTGAACTATTCTACTAATGAAAATGTACATGTATACTACTGTCCGAATATTTATACGAATTATTGCAATTGCTTCGGATGAAACTCAACGAAACTCAAAAAAATTTCTACAAAAACCCTGTTCAAAACATTAAATAAAATTGTACAACAAATATAGCGCTATCGCATTTGTTTTACGCTAAAAAATTAACTCTAAACCTTCCAATTACCAGTCATACAACCATTTTCAATGGAGAAGTACAAGGATAAAAAAAGTGTCAATAAGTTTAGTGTCAAGAGAATAAATTTTCTTGTAACAGTGATAAAACATTGGAAATCAAAATACAAAATAATAGATTGGAAATCTGATGCGACGGATAAGTGTCTCAAAGGGTTACATGTTGCTATGTTGACTCACCATTGACTTCTTCGAGTGGTTGTGGCAGGGTGGTTGATAAACCTGGACCGGCAGGCCATCCTCCTACGAGGCCAGGCGGCGGTGGCGGCAAAACACCCCGGTTCAGATTCGCGTGTATTGCTGGTTGCAGCAAGGCGGTGTGCTCTAAGAATTGCTGATACGCCGAGGACACATCATTGGCTTGTGGTAGAACGGTTGTTCCCTCTGAAACATCATTTTAAACGACATTTTTATAACATTATGTTTGAATAATATTATAATCGATTTTTTTGATGATGAATAAGTGAACAAGCTCAAAAGAGAACAAAGTCAGTACAATAATGTTACGAATTAAATGGTGAATTGATCGAATATTTCACATCTTCGTTCACAAATGTATAATAATCTTGCTCCGCATTTTTATACTGCTAGAATTACAAATAATTTTATACTGATGTTCAAACCTAAATCGAATTTTGTAATCATGAATAAATTAACGAAAGGCAAGGCAAATTAGTGCAATTATTTTACGAATTAAATGCAGTGAACTAATCGAATATTTCACATCTTTTCTTACAAATGTATAATAATCTTGTTCTGCGTTTTTATAGCACTAACATGATCAATAATCATTCTGTACTGATGTTTAAACCTAAACTTTCACGCTGTGATATTATCTATAATCGAATTTTACAATCATGAATAAATTAACGAAAGAAAAGATAAATCAGTGCAATAATCTTGGAAGTAAAATAGAATAAGTTACTGCTAAGTTTTGTGTTTTTAAATGCGCCTACTTAGTTTTTTCTTAACAGTAGAATAACCAACAATGATTGTACATTGAAGTTCGATATCGCAATTAAAGTTTTTATCACGATTGAAGTCAAATAACTATGATAAAAGGATCTTCATTTTTACACTGTGGCATTCGACTATAATCGAATTTTTCAATAACAAATAAGTAAACAATAGTGAATACAAATCAGTGCAATAATTGTGGGAACGAAATCGTATAAACTACTACCAAAATCCTTTTATTAAATAGACTTGTTAAGCTTTTTTACACTAAAATAACCATCGATGTGAATAAACAGAAGGTAACAAATTGATGGTTTTGCCGATTTTAAATTAATACAAAAGCAGTTGAAATGTATTAAGTTCGCGAAGTAAATTTCTGTAACTTCAAAGCTATTCGCAAATTCTTCAACGCTATCAGAACTTCAAAAGCTATCCGGAACTTCATTCATTCAGAATTGGTTATTCTACTGTTAAACTTAATATAACTTTGAAATATTGTATCAGAATCGCTTACCTTGAATCTCCGCCTCGTCCTGGGTCGGTTTCGCGTCATTGAGTTGGAGGATGTCACTGATATGAAAACCTGTCCTTGGCATCTTCATACTTTCCAATAATCTGCTGCATAGAATTCAACCACATGTTACTACAAAATTCGACGCGAAGCAATAAATCTATCAAAATCAATATTAAACTACTCTTAATTCTATTAAAAATCTATCACTATGCAAATGTACAAATATTACTATATGAGAAAAGTCTGTCCTAGTGAAGTTTGAAATTTGCTTGGATAATTGGAACTCTACAAGTGTGCGACGGCTGGGATGAAATTAAAACGATTCCACGAGAAAAGGCCGAGCTATCTTCCGCTTGGCAAGTGAAAAGTGATGTTTAAAGCTTTATCCGGTTTCGAGTGGAAAGCCGCGCTGGAAAGCCGTATTGTGAGGCTGTCTCGGAGGAAGTAGGATTGAAAGGTCGCTTCTCGCAAATCAATTCGATTCCCGTAATCGCCGGATGTTGAGAGATACAACGCGACAATTGGCCGGCCGAGTTTGCCGCTCCCTTTAAGATCCGATTAGATGCTTCTTTTCCCTCAAAGGGACCAACCGCTTCTTCAATACCTGAACTTTGCCTCCCAAACAACCTTGACACTCGTTACGAGTACACCCAGCCGAACATTCTGACCGCGTGCATTAAGCCAAACTATCCATTATTATGGCACGTACGACCTTTCTACAATACTTTCTCGGCCCAAAAGCCGAATACAGTTCGATTCTCAAGTTTACATCTTCCAGGATTGGCAATCTGCAGTGGATAAACAAAGTACTCGCACAAACCCTTTTTCTTGAAGTAGATTTTAGTAGAAGAAAATTTCTTTTTAACACTCTTTAACTAATTTTTTATTTATATTATATTATTTGACGCATTACAAGTCAAACGACCGTTTTCAATGGAGAAGTACGGATTAAAAAAAGTGTCGGTAGGTTTAGTGTTAAAAGAAATTCTGTTTCATAAAGAATTTTCCCAAAAAAGATTATTTTCTCCTTTAACAAAATTTACTTCAGAAAATCTGACTGTGCGAATACAGTTTTACGCACTGTAAATGTATATGGAAAGATAGTTGATCCAATTTGTTGATTTATGTCAATTGAATGAACTCTGATTTAATTTTATAAGTAGCAGGTAGATTTTTATTGTAAGAGAAACTTGGAATGGCCACGAAACGGTGGAATTTTTCGATTTAATTTCTGCAGTTATTTTTATTTATCGTTGAAATTACTCCAAAGTTAAATTAGAAACTAATTGTTTATTATCGTTGTTATTTATTGCATTGAAAAATATTCGTATGTCAGTTTTATTATTAACAAATATCTAATAAAACTAATTCCTGGTTAAACGAAAACATTTTACGAAGATGCTCCTAAAATTCGTAGTTATTCTATTAAATCTGTCTTCTGTTTTAAAAGAACTTTCAAGATTTCTACTCACAATATCAAAGGTTTCTAATAAACATGGTACAAACTAAACGAACAGAAAACGAGTGGGGTGGATTTGGAATAATACATTAAAAATACGAAACGACAAATAAGCTTTGTAAAATGAAATGAAGTCTGTTTTGAAGAACGTCCTGGCATACTTGAGTTTGTAAAATACTGTGATATCAAATGGGAGGATATTTCTGCGATAGCATTGAAATCGCCGGCGATCTCGTTTCCCGTAACATCCCATGCGCACTCCGTCGGCTTCGATCTCACTTAATTCTACCCGTCCTTCCATTCGCACGAATAGAATTTCACGTTTTTTTAATAACAACCGTAATAATCACGTCTTGCCAATGTGTGTTAAATGTTTCCAGAATGCGCATTATCTCTCACAAAAACAAACATTTTATTATCTTTACAAGAAAAGAGCATCGTGTATACAACTTGCTGTTTCAAAAAGTCAGCAGCTAATAATGCGATTTTTACTGATTTTTTGCGTGTCAATTAAATTATTATTATAATTTTGTCGAGATTTATATTTCCTTTTGTGTCATTTATTTCATTTATTCTATGGAAAATGTTTTGGATAAAAATGGTTAATTCACCGGTTCTGGATTTTGGATAAAAATTCTTTGTTTATTCTTATTGTTTGTCACCATTTGACTTTAAGACAATTCCTATAAAATTTATTTGATCATTTTCTCGACATTTATGCAATATCTGCTATTCAATTCTAACGAGAAGAATCTCAGACCTGTCAATCAAAATTTGTGCTCAGATTTTTTTACAAGTCAGTAAACTAATGTGACATACTTCTCACATTCGACAATTTTATTCTCTTTACGAGAAACGTGCATCGAATATACGAATTGCTTTTTCATAAATTCAGCTGCTAATAATTCGATTTTGACTGCTTTTTTGCGAGTGAATTTCAAATTTTCTTACAACTCTAAGTAACCAAAAATTACTCAAATCAAGACGACATCTTTTTACATTCTCTCTAATTGTATACGTCACAAAAACTCTACAACAAACAACAAAGAACTTTGCAGCACTTTCCTACGAATTACAACAACGAGTCAAACATTCCGTACACACGTATGAAAACTCGACATAGACACAAAAGGCAGTGAAAATCGTTCAAAACGGCCTAATGAAACTAATGAAAAAGGTGGAGAATGCGAGAAACAATTGGCTCGATTACGAAACATGCTGGCAGTTACGAAGCAAGTGTCCTATGTGTAAGCTGTAATCAACGGGAACTGGTGAGCTCGTCAAGGATATCGGCCGTCAGCCAGATATTCTCTCCGATAAGGTGTGATACGTCTCGGCGAAGCCACGTGCAAGAATTTGAGGGTTATCGGAATCACAGCTTGTACAGATTTTATCGGACTCACTCCTAACCGACCCCATCTTTCCCCTCTTATTGTGTTTCATTCTAGCTCTCCCTCTCTCTCTCCCTCTCTTTCTCTCTCTCTCTTTCCTTCTCTTTATCTTTCTCTTTCTCCTTCGGCCAGTTTGATGGCATTTAAGAGACAGTATGCTATTGTTAAAGCAGCCTTTACGCGTGGCTGAGCCGATAGTGGGAAAACTAGTGGAGGAAAGAAAAATCCCCGAAGCAGAAGGCTTTCATCGCGGCCGAGCCGATCGACTCGCCGACAAGAACGATATCAACAACTACGATGCTCCCGATAAGCGGCCAACATATTTTACCGAATTACGTCTTTATCGAAACTGCGATTTCTGGAAGGCTGTTCGTGTTCCCCGATAACCAACCTCTGACGTCGCCATTTACATAATAATCGTGTACAGCGGCTCGAAAACAGAATTGAAAGGATTTTTTTCAATAAATTTCTTTCGATAAAGTCGCCTTGTAAGGAAATTTGATTTTTCAAGAAGAACGATTTCTTAATGAAGAAAATGTATTTCATTTCAAGTTTAACCCTTTGACTGCTAAGTAGACTGCTCAATAACTATCGCTGGGGACTAAATACTTTTTCACGCGATATGAATCTGTTTGACGGTGTATTAAATTATAATATGGTACAGAATCCAATTACTGTTACTGTATCTTCTTCAAAATTAAATTTGTTCATTTTTTTATTTTCAATATATATTGTTTATTCATCAATGGTAAAGTTTTGAAATACCATAATTTGATAAGTGTAATGTATGTATTTGCATATTGAACATTACAAAATTGAATATGTAATAAGTAAAATAAGTACTCTGTACATAAACAAAAACGATCGAAACCTTCGCCGATTGCGCGTATGTGCCGGTAGCAGTCAAAGGGTTAATTCGAAAACTTTTCCTATTTCTATTCATTAAATTCTCATTTCTAATCAAAACGAAAGAAACAAGTTCATTCATTAAAAACCAGTCGATTAAGGGTAACTATTGATACATCTAATCTTGAGAATATTTTTCCGAAACAAAAAACACGGCGGGTGTTTCACTTATCGCGATCCAACACACAAGTATACACAGACAGACAGACAGTATATGAAAAACCACTAAGAACCACCACTCAACCAAAGTCGTGTGAACAGAAAATTCCTAGCAAGTTTTTGGGGTGTCTACGATTAACCGGCGGCGTCGTCGGCGTCGGTTGCCCTAACAACTTCGAGGAAAACATCTTTCTTCATATTATTTTTACAACAAATAAACGTGGATTTCATTTGAAAGCCAAATCTTCATTCGTCAATATTGAAATTGGAATTTGCATGTTGTTTGCAACAAATAAAAGTGGATTTCATTTGAAAGCCAAATCTTCATTTACCAATATTCCATCAATTATAAAAAAAAGAAAACATAGTGTTTGGCTCACTCGCTACTTCACAAATCGAGTTTAACATAAGCAATTCTTTCACGAATCTTTGATTCAATAAACTGAATCGTCAATCAAATATTCTCATTAACCACTGCAATGAATTCAATTTCAAACTAGCACAACCCAGTCGTGGCGGCGTCGTCGGTTGCCCTAACAACTTGGAGGAGCGATTGGTGAACAGAAAAGATGTCTAGGCATAATGAGGGGGGAGATGGTCGCGGGGGGTTGGAAAAGCGTATTTGCACACGTGCTAGTTTCGTTTTGTAGTTCCTTTACCTAGTATTGAAAGCGAGCTGACTGTACCAGTGGTTGTAAACATGACTCAAGATAGTGGCCGGATAGGGTGGTAGCAGCGACCAAGGCAGAATCTTATTCTTGTCCGCCATTTTGCGAGAGGTCTCGAAGGGTTGCTGGTGCCATCAGCACATGTTAAATCTCCTCGTCCTTCGCCCGTTTGACAAACGTGAGAACCCGCTTCCGACTGACCGATTATATCCTTCACCCTCTTTTCTCTCTCTCTCTCTTGTCCCTCGACACCCTTTCACCCTTAAAATTCTCCGTCCTCTCCCGATATCGCGCTCACTCTCGCTCTCTTTCTCGCTCACGCCCCCGGAATCCACCCCTTTTCGTCGCGCTCTCAATCACGCTCGCTCTCTCGCTCCCACCCCACTCTCTCTCTCTCTCTGTCTGTTACGCGCCACCCCAACCCCCGCGAGAGAGAGAGAGCTTTCTCATTGGCAACGATCGATTCTAAAATTCTTCTCTGTCTCGTACCTTCGATTTTATACTTTCACTTGTCCACTCTCTTTCCGTCCAATTTCAACACTCTCCGCTGTACCCTTATCCGTCCACTTTCTTTCTCTTTCTCTTTCTGTTTCTTTCTTTGTTTTCTTTCGCTTTCTATCTCGCTCTCTCTGGTCTCACTCCAATCGACACCTCTCTCACTTCCGATCCAACGACTGTCCAATGATTTCTCGTGTCTCGTTTAGTCCCCGCACTGCTCCACGCACTCTTTCGACAAGTTTGTACACAGTTTCTCGAGGCAAGCTTGGAAAATACACTTTTTCGGTGGGCCGCTGTCAGTGAGGAGCTTGCGACTCACCGGATTCACTTGGACACGCGCGACAACTATCATTCGGCGCGGTCATCGCGGCAACGATCATCGGCGCACGCCCGCGCGCACACAACACACTTGGGACGTTCACTGTTGTGTCGGAGAGGACAACGACGAGGACGAATAAGAGGAGGAAGAAGAAGAAGAGGAGGAAGAAGAGGAATAATAAGAGGAGCGAGAGAAGAAGAAGTTGGCCGGCGAGGGGTGCTCTCGCGCGCAGTTTTTGAGTGTCCTCGACGAGCACTTGACGGCTAGTGTTCTCTTAGCCCCGTGTCGTTTCGCCCCTCGAGAGCACCCTCGAGCCTGAGGGCGGTCCCCTCCGCAGGGGCGGACTTTCCCCGCCCGTAACCTTATCCCTTCGTGAACAACCCCCTCCCCACCGCCAGCTAGCCAGCCAGCCAGCCAGAAACCACCCCTTCGGCTACACACTTCTCCACAACCTCCCCTTCCTTCATACTCCACTGGAACTCCCTGGATTCCGAGACTATTCCCCTGACCTTTTCGCCCAGACTCCTATTTGCCCCGATCGAGTTCCCTCAACTTTCAATATAATTGTTATTGTTGTTGGCAAGTGGTGAGTGAGTGAGATTGAAAGGAGGCAAGGAAATGAGATACTCTCTTTTAGAATGCTGCCTCTCTTAGTTTTGCACGGAATAGAGAACGTTTTTCGATGCTTTGTCAACTTTAAGTATGATAGTCATTGGACAGTTTATGAAGAGATGTAATATTCTTTTGGAATGGTTCGAATCCTTTTCAGTTTTGTCCAAAATAAAGATAGTTTTTGGGAATTTTGAATACTGCCGATGCAACTGTTATTGTATTCTGCAGGGTAGAAAATAAGGGATGATGAAAGGGGGAAGGAAATGAGGTACTCTTTTAAAAGGGTGTCCCTTTTAGTTTTGTATGGAATAGAAATCGTTAGGAATGGTAATTAGGGCATTCGTAAGTAGCGAGTTATCATAATTAGGTTTAAGGGCGTTAGACATGTAAAGCGCTGCCAGCGGGCGAAAAATAAAAGGATCTCCTTCTTCAGAAGATTAGTGATGATTAGGATGATTAGGAATGATTCGCGTCTTTTTCAGGCTTGTTCAAAATAGACATAGTTTCTAGGAATTTGTAATGGTGTTAATACATTTGTTACTGCATTCTGTATGGCAGAAAATGAGGGATGGAAAAAAGAAGGGGTGGAAATAAGACATTCTTTTAGACCAGTCCACATTTATGCAGAATAGAAATCAATTTTCAAACTCAGTAATAATAAGTAGATTAAATAGTTAACAACGTCTAGCTTACTGTAGTTCATAGACTTATGCACTTGAATTGAGAATCACTTGAATGAAAGATCTTTTATACAATTTAAGTGGACTCTACCCTTCTACATATGTATGTATAAAATAAGCCGCAGCTGCAGCCGGCGGAGATCACTGCACATTCTAAGAACAGATCAAAATATTCAGGAAACATTTTGGATTTTTCCAATTTTTATTTATTAACAAATTCATTTCCATAAAACGTTATTTCTAAAAGGGTCCACGAACACGACTCTCGATAATCATTTTGTCTACTAACATAAAGCACAACGTGACTCTGTCTATTGCTCGTCAATTTTAATCCAATTGTCACTCCACTATAAAATTATAACCTTGAAAATTATAGACTATAAAATATTGCAGTAATTATTATTTATACGCGGTATTTCAAGGATAACTCCAAAATTCTGAAACGAATGAACGGTCGCGTAATACATCATTAAAGAATATTTGCAAGAAAGATAGTTTCAGTCACCTATTATTCTTTAACGTAATTTAATTATTAATCCCATACTAATATAAAAAAGTCTATCTGCCTGTTTGTAAATTCTTTAAACTTTACATTAATCTGTCTTAAAAATTGAAGTATAATTGTTATAGTCGAAGAATAACAATTTACAGTTATCAGTTAAACAACTATTACCATAATTGTTACTTGAAAAGAAGAACCTTTAAAGAATAATTCTTTAAATAAATTTATTCTTAATCTTTACCAATATGAATAACAAACATTATCCAATCGTCTGTAAATGCATCAATAATAAATTCTCAAGAAGGATCATTAATTTCCTGGAATCTGGTAGAAGAAGAGGACACAATCTGCGAGGGGTAGATAACAATTGGGAGGAGAGTGGGATTGTTGGAGAGTCTAGGAAGAAGCGCGCATCGGGGAAATAGTTTGCGGCGGGCGACGCTGCCGCCGCAGCGCCGTAGCTTGATTGAGCGGAGAATGTTTGGAGCGCAGGGGTAGTTTTCCAAGGGGTGGAGCTTTCGCTCCGCCAATAGGAAGACCGCGCCTTGAGAAGAACCCCCACTCTTGGCGCAGCCGTTTCGGGGGATGATTTCACCCCCACCAGCAGCCGGCCAATCGGGAGCGCGCATCGATCACCGCTTTTTATGCTACGAACATACTTTACATTAAGTGTTAATGCGAAAGAGTATTAGCTCTATACGACCCTCTTCTTCCATGCTCTTTTCACTGGCACTCTCGCTACTTGAACGTAATACGAGAGCGCCTCGATAGCACCTCACCCTTTTCCTATGACTGACGCTAGAACCACGCAACACTCACGTATGTGTAAGTTTGACTAACGTATACTCGGCAAGAAAAGTACTCGAACCACCCGGTGCTTTTGAAATAGATTTTCTTAACCTCTTAACTGTAGAATTTAGTTTTAAAAATCGCCCACAGAGTGCGGAAGTAAAATTAAGCAATTGCAAGTACGACGAGTATACGCGTCAACCGCACCACAATAGAGATTTCGTTCGACGTGTATACACGTCAAACGCACTTAACTGATTAAGAAAGAAAGTGATGTTTTTTCGGGAATACTCCAAAATTACTGGACGTGCGAAAACCTTTATTAGAGACTGTTTGTACACTTCTTTCAGAGAAGTATGAATTTTCCATCACTTTTGAAAAAATATTAAAATGAACGAAAATTACCAAGTTTTTTAATATTTGAAGTTTAAGATTTTAAGTAAGTAATTTCGTTTGGCGTCCAAAAAACATCTTTCCTCGTACTGTTTTTCCAGCAAATAAACGTGGATTTCATTGAGAAGCCAAGTCCCCATTCGTCAATATTGAAATTGGAATTTGCAATTTATTTGCAACAAATAAAAGTGGATTCCATTTAAAAGCCAAATCTTCATTTACCAATATTCAATCAATTTATAAAAAAAACATAGTGTTTGGCTCACTCGCTACTTCACAAATCGAGTTTAACACAACGAATTTCATCACGAATTTTTGATTCAATACAATGAATCGTCAATAAAATATTTTTATTAACCACTGCAATTAATTAAATTACAAAATAGCGCACCCAATCGTGAAACTATAATTGCAAATTAAACATTAAACTGGTACAAATTTTGAAATAGCAAATTTACTAGTTACAGTGCATTTCAAAATTTCACAAGTAACAGAAAGGAATTTTCACTTTCCGAGGACTGTGGAAATGAAGGATTAAGGAACCAGCGTGAGAAAGATGATACATTTGTAAGTATTACTGTCGAAAGCGTTATTCAATAGGGAAACAGGTAGGACGAAGGGGAGCGACGATAGTGGCAGTTTCCGGTTTACAGAAGCTTTCATTGGTTTGCGAGGGGCTGAATTCTCGAGGAAGTCAAAAAATGGGCAAAAGGAGGCGGGTCTCGAGCCGATCGCTTTTCTGTTATAGTGCATCTCGCTCGGCAGATTTATCGTTGAACGGAGTTTCGAGTGGGGCTGTTAAGTCCAGCGGGTATATCTCCACTTCCCTCAGATTACGAGTTTTGAAGTTCTCGAGTGGAGGTGAAAAACATATAATCCCTCTCGCCACTTTATTTATATGTATCATTGAGAGCCCGATTAATTCAGCCTACTTTCATATTTATTTTAAGATGCTTTACAACTACAGTGGCTTTAAAAAGCAATCGTACACGCAGAGTGTCTCAAGTCGATTTTATTAAAGCTGGAAACATTTTGTTTTGGGGACATTTATTTTCTCTTCCGATGGAATCTTTGTTCTTTAAGAAAATCCATGACAAACAAACAAATTTGTACACTACACGTGTAACATTCCATGTGAGTCTTAACAACAATTGAAGTCAAAGAATAGTAGGTTGTTGCAAAAATCTTCTAATTATGTATAACGGGACTTTCATTATTTCTGAAATTTCGGAGTTACTCTTAAAACACCTTGTAGCATTAATAAATATTACTATATTACAATATTTTATAACCTGTAACTTGAGTGACAAGCCAACTTTGCCTGTTAAATTACTACACCTAGTTGTTTAAGTTGAAGTATAATTGATCAGTTGGGCAATTTATATAAATTAGTTAATTAAAAGACATTGGAGTAAAATCGAGAAAGTCTGAACTCCCATCGATCAATAAAGTAGGTCAATATTTTCAATTAAAACATATAGATTTGCAAACAAAGATTGCAAAATTCGCCAATGTTTTCTTTGAAGTTTCGGAGTTACTCTTGAAACACCGTGTATTATTTGATTTGCAGGCTAAATTTTTCTGATAAATTATTACACACAGTTGTTTAAAGTGAAGTATAGTTTTGCATAGTTTAAATTACAGATTAAAAGACAGATTTGCAAAGAAGATTGCGAAATTCGCCAATATTTTCCTTCAAATTTCGGAGTTACTCTTGAAACACCCTGTACATATAATCAATAAATATTACAATATTTTATAACCTATAGCATGACTAACAGGCCAACTTTGCCTGCTAAGTACTACACATAGTTGTTTCAGTTGAAGTATAATTGCTCAGTTGGACAATTTATATAAATAAGTTTATATAATCAAATTAATTGGAAAACATTGAAATAACATCGAGAAGGTCTAAGCTCCCATCGATGACTAAAGTAGGTCAATATTCTCGATTAAACGATAGATTTGCAAAGAAGATTGCGAAATTCGCCAATATTTTCCTTCAAATTTTGGAGTTACTCTTGAAATACCCTGTACATATAATCAATGAATATTACAATATTTTATAACCTATAATGTGACTAACAAGCCAACTTTGCCTGTTAAATTAGTACATCTAGTTATTTAAGTCGAAGTATAATTGCATAGCTGGACAATTTATATAAATAAATTTATATAAACAAGTTAATTGGAAAACATTGAAATAAAATCGAGAAGGTCTAAGCTCCCATCGATGACTAAAGTGGGTCAATATTCTCGATTACGAGGGTCTCAAATTAACTCGGTTAGAATCGAGTTCCGAAAGGAAAGCACCCTCGACTCGGTTTTTTTCTGGCGGGTCTCGGCAACCCTTCTCTCCTCCTGGAATTGTAGAACGGAAGGAAGCGCGTAGCGGTGAAAAAACTGGAGAAGTTTCAGCTCCACCAATCGAGCAACACTTGCTGGCGTCCCACGGCTGTTTGGAGATAGCTGTGCCAACTTGTTTCTAGCACGCGAGCCAAATTGTCGGCCTCTTATTGTTTTACTGGCTCGATTCGAATTTTACCACAGCCAGCTCCCCTCCACCTTCTCATCAATATTCCATTACAGAGAAGGGTATTTCGACGATTCCTACTCTCGCTAATTATTCCTGCTGTCTGCTAAATAATCATTACCAAAGAATAACTTTGCCAGTCTTGGTAATAAACCGGATTATTTGTGGTATCAACTTTGCTGATAACTTTCTATATTAGTAGAAAGAACAAAGTTTGTCTGACTGTCTAAATATAAACTAGGAAATCTTCAAACCAATTTTAAAGCGTTATTATTTCATTCAATTGCTAGCATATATATAATTAAATATTGCAGCATTTATCACTTATACAGGGTGTTTGAAAATTCTTAGAACAAACTCAGTTACAATCACATATTATTCTTTAAAATAAGTTATTGATAAACCCTTCTAATATAAACAGGAATGTTGCAATGCGTTTGAACCTCCTACAAAGAATTATAATAAAAGCCAGCTATAGGTTATTCAATATTATTTGCAATTATATAATAAATATTAAAATTACTTGCATAATTTCAAAAGGAAATATCTCGCGAGAGCAACCAGCTGGAAGAGTTAGTACTAAATATAATCCTAACAGAAATCACAACTATTTATATTACAAGTATTACATCTAATTTAATTTATAATGATAAGGTGTAAATTAAATACTTAGACATTGGTATTCGAGTTCATCTTCACAGCGTTCTATTTTGTCATTAACAACGGCTAACAAGAAATTTGTATTTTAAAAAACCTAAATCATAGGAATAAATGAGAGAATTACTAACCTCCAAATTTATCTTTGAATTAAATCATTTATTCTGCGCGACAATATGCGATGCTAAATAAGCAAGATTAACAGTATTGTTCTGCGGACGAAGTTCCCTGAAATTCTGGCGTGTCTGGCTACGTAAAGGAGTAACTTGAAACGTGCGCACACAACTTAAGCGGTGTATATGTATGTGTGTGTGTGTATGCATGCCGTGGTAGCCTTCAGTGGTTGGCTCTTCTCCCCCAAAGCTGGCAAAGCGATCATTAAGAACACTTGCGAATTCCGTTCTGGCAGGTTGAAGTGCACACGCACAGCGCAGACTTTAGAACCTTTGTAAGCAAACTGGCAGCTACATCGTTGCCAGGATTTGAAAATTCAAATTTGAATCAGCCGAATTGAATCAAAGAATCTCCTAAATTAGATGAAATTTTACTCGCTTGGAATTGTGATTTAACGCACAAGTTTTTGGCTAGTCAATTATCGGCACTTTTTTCAACTTTGGTTTGTATAAATATGCGATAATACGAACAACTTTTAAATGTTCTGTGAAATACGATCATCTTCCGAATCAAGTCTAAGTTTATTCATATTGTATTGCTATTTAAAGCATTCATATTTCACTGACTAATTATTGGATTTTTTTACACTTATTTACATGCTATGTAAATATTTGTCGTAATTTTGTTCACGTTTACAGTCAAAATATTAAACATTTTGGAAGGAAACTTCAGCATAGATTAATTCCAATAGCAAAACGTTCAACAATAAAGAACAAGAAACATTGCTCGTTCTTCAAGTTCGAACACAACTGTATAATAAAACACGATAATAAACGTCCAATAATGGATGAATTACATTTTCCCGTACGTATTTCATTCTTTGAACTCGTCACTTTGGAACAATTTAGGTACAAACATGAAACACCCTGGAGCAAGTATTTACAAGAAATATTCAAAATCGGAAAAGAGGGGGTGATTTTATACAGATCAACATTTAGCAACGACGAACAAAAGAATTTTGCTCATTAAAAAAGTTACTTCTCAAGTGCGAGCACAGTTTTAATAATTCTGATGAGACTAGCAAGTGTATCATCATTTTATTTCTTCTTACATCCAAAATATCAAGCATCTTAAACGACAAGTCCATGACAGGTTATTTCCAATATAAGAGCATAACATTCAACAATGTTGAACAAAAAAAAGTTGTTCCTCAAGTGCGAGCACAGTTTTAATAATTCTGATGAAACTAGCGAGTGTATCATCATTTTATTTCTTCTTATATCCAAAATATCAAGCACCTTAAACGACAAGTGCATGACAGGTTATTTCCAATATAACAGCATAAGATTCAACAATATTGAACGGAAAAAGTTCCTCCTCAAGTGCGAGCACAGTTTAATAATTCTAGTGAGACCAGCAAGTGCATCATAACTTTATTTCTTCTTATATCCAGAATATCAAACATGTTAAACGACAAGTGCATCACAGGTTATTTCCAATATAACAGCATAACAGTCAACAATATTGAACGGAAAAAGTTCCTCCTCAAGTGCGAGCACAGTTTAATAATTCTAGTGAGACCAGCAAGAGCATCATAACTTTATTTCTTCTTATATCCAGAATATCAAACGTGTTAAACGACAAGTACATCACAGGTTATTTCCAATATAACAGCACAAGATTCAAGAACGCCAACAAGGAAAAAGTAGCCGTTGTTGTTCCTCGAGTGCGGACGCAGCTTAAGTGTAATACCGATGAGCTACTCGATATAATCGTTAGGATGGACAGCGAGAGGGCGAGAGAGGGAGAGAGAGAGAGAGAGAGAATGAGAGTGAGCAAAGATCTTCTCGAGAAGCATAAGTACTCGAGAGGCGGCTTAAATGAAGTTTATGGACATGCTTGTGCGCACTTGTCTCGAGTGGGCACTTGATAGAGCACTTTCGGAATTCAGCTGTTGGGGCGAGAAACGTGTCAGGCTGAATGGGAATTCAACCATTTAGGAAAGAGTCCGCTGCTACTCGGCCTTTACATTACAATGTCGGTACCTGCCAGGTCAAACACCTCTGACATCCACCAGACCCTATTTATTGCCAGTACGTGCCGGCGCAACTTTTCCCCGAGAATCAGCGAGGACGCTCGCTTCGCTTGGCCCTCCTTCTATCCTCGCTCCGATAGACAACTTCTTTCTCCGGACCCCCCACCACTACCAATCGCGCGCTTTACAGTCCTTTTCTTCCGCTTATGCCAAGGTGATTCCTCCAACAGTTCCTCCACTCAGCAATGAATCCTCCTTAGCATAAGCAGTTATCAGCAGATTTCGTAGAGTTTTAATGCCAACTATAGTTGAAAGCATAACGTCGATTCAACTATAACCTCAAACAGCTTATTGCGTTTTAGAGATGACTTTTTTATGGGATTTTTATGTGTCCGAGTCTTACGATATTCGTAGTATGTTTCAAAGGTGTTCGTTCGAAAAGGTTTCGACGATGTCAAAATTTGTCCATTTGAAACGTCTCTGACATGTCATATTTGCATTTGCCTTTTTTATTTACTTTCTACCTACCAATCGCGCTTTACAGTCCTTTTCTTCCGCTTATGCCAAGGTGATTCCTCCAACAGTTCCTCCACTCAGCAATGAATCCTCCTTAGCATAAGCAGTTATCAGCAGATTTCGTAGAATTTTAACGTCAACTATAGTTGAAAGCATAACGTCGATTCAACTATAACCTCAAATAGCTCATCGCGTCTTAGAGATCACTTTTTTATGGGATTTTTATGTCTTCACGTCTTACGACATTTGTGGGATGTTTGAAGGTGTTCCAACGAAGTGATTTCGACGATGTCAAAATTTGTTCATTTTAAACGTCTCTGACATGTCATATTTTCATTCGCCTTTTTTATTTACATTCTACCTACAAATCGCGCTTTTACAGTCCTTTTCTTCCGCTTATGCCAAGGTGATTCCTCCAACAGTTCCTCCACTGAGCAATGAATCATCCTTAGCATAAGCAGTTATCAGCAGATTTCATAGAGTTTTAACGCCAACTATAGTTGAAAGCATAGCGTCGATTGAACTATAACCTCAAATAGCTTATTGCGTTTTAAAGATGACTTTTTTATGGGATTTTTATCTCTTCATGTCTTACGACATTCGTAGGATGTTTTAAAGGTGTTCTGTCGAAGAGGTTTCGACGATGTCAAAATTTGTTCATTTGGAACGTCTCTGACATGTCATATTTGCATTCGCCTTTTTGTAGTCTTTGAGTGTCGCAAAGATGTCGAACAATGTCTGAGCTTTCCATCTTTTAAATATTTGAACTGAGTATAACCTCGAAATTGTTTGATTTCTCCAAAGCAGACGTTGATTTTGATGAATTAACATTTTGGAATACTGTTTTTAGAATATAAAATAGTAATATATATTCAATGTCCTATCATTCATGTATTAAACATGTATTTGTAACATCTTTTATATGAAACTTCCTGAAGGTGACGCGGTAATAACAAACACAGGAAATAAGGATGACACACAAAAGATTATAAATTTTCTAAAAAAGATTTGAAATTCAAACAGGTTCATAGAGAATTTCCTTCATTCAACCGCCAAATAATCATTTCGACATGAATTATTTCACAGCAGATAATAATAACCCAAAGATAATAATAGATTTTCTAAAAACGATAACATCGAACTTAAATAAGTTTGTATTCAATTTCCATCATGGAACGGTTAAACAATCATTTCGTCCCCATTGATAGTTTGAATCGCAAAGAGGACTACTTGGTGGAGGGCGATTTCGAAAAACTTCGAAATCCCCGAAGAAGCCGAGAAGCCTGTAAAATCTGTAAAAGGTTCTCGAAGGAAGAGTAGGAGGGTGAATCGGTGTCTGGAAAGCGAAGGAGCGTGGAGAGGAAGGGAAAACTGTGTACGCCAGTAGAAGGATGGAGTTCTACGTTCATTCATGAAGTCGGGACAATGCAGCTGGTTCCGGAGTTGTGAATGAACGTAGCAGTAGTACGGCACGTAGTAAGTCTAGTCGGCGGGTGGCCACCGAAGGACCTTCTCTTTCAAGGTGTTCTTTCTCCAAAAGCGGAGAGGAATTCTTCTTTCTTGGCGAGTCGCCTCTTGTTGTACTGTTAGTGTTGCTCTTGGCCGGAGGAGGCCTGCCAGTTAACCTGGCTGTGGAACGCCACGCGGTCAAACGTGACCGAAACTCGGCACGGCTCGTTAAGGAGCAGAGCCACTGCCGCCCTTTAAGAAACGTTTAAGAAGTTATCCCGAATAGAAGGCCGCATCGACTCTCATTCACTAGTTTCCTCTCCCCCCCTTCAGCCCAGAGTTCCTTCGTTTTCCCTCACTTCCCCTTCACGACGCCTTTCCCGCTCGATTGACTTCCACTTGGCCAGGTATTCTAACCTCACCAGAATCTCTACATGTACGCTAACTACAGTTATCTCCAGTCACGCATTTTTAGTCCTTATAATCCAGTTTATTTTAATCCACCTGTTTTTGTTTGGGTCCAGTTTCATTTGATGAAGGAAATGTAAAAAATCTACTTTGTTTAGTTGTGTTTGTTCAGGCTCACTTCATTTTCGAGGGACATCCGCGTGTCGCAATTAATTTCAAGCAAAATCCATGTGTCATAATTTTATAATGGGCACATATTTTAAAGGAACGCAAAGAAGGAACGCATTCCTTGATACAAAGATTCTCGGGCTTTTCAGTTAAGAGGTTAAGGAACAGTCACGTTTATACGGATTGACTTTGACTTGGCCAGGTATTACACCTTTACTCTCTTCATGCTGCTAATTATAATTATCTGCAGTAACTCACATTCATACGTTAATAATTAATTACATGGGAACCTGTTAGGTAAAAGGTTAATGTTCGTCCGTCCCCATGTTCGACAGATTATTTTCATATATGTTTACTTATAATAGCGTTAATTAATTTATTGCTTATTACGAGATTCACACATACTTTTTGTAATTTGTATTTGTGAAGACGTATTATTTAGTTTGTTAATGCCGACTTGCCTTTCACGCTATAAACGATAAACTTTAGTTAAATGATGCTCAGAATTAAGTCGCATGAACAGACACATGTAATACAAAAAAGAAAAATGTTTTCTTGATAAATTAATTATGTTTAGTTCGATGCAGTTTCGATGATTTTGAATACTTTTTCAAGTACCTATTTCTGTATTATTTTATTTTACAAACGCGCAACGAAAATACTGTTTTTAACAGCAATAATGTACTTCCGTAAAAGATCAGTCTGTTAGAAACTAAGACAAATAGTTAAATAATAAACTGTTCTATTTTTCATAATCATTTCATAAGAAAAGCAGATTCGCACTGCGGTTGGCTTAATCAGCAATGTCAATTTCATGCGACGATTCTAGCAGCGCGGGAAAGGTTCTCTGCGGTGTCCTGGCTTCGTTTTCCATCGTCACGTGTATCTAATCGTTAATCACACAAGCTACTGTGACTGTGAAAGAAAAACAAAGACGATATACTGCATTAGTGTGAGAGTGCCGTGTGGTGGTATTGATCGGCCTGCATCAGGTAACGACAAATGAGGAGATATAGGTCGCAGGTAATAATGAATCGAACACGCTATGGTTAATTTTCCGCATATTTCTTGTCCATTTATAATGCGATTGCAATTTATTATTTTGTCCTATTTATTAACACTTTGACTGCCATGTGACGTGAATTCGGGTGATACTCGACATTTATTCACAGACATGTTTATTTTAACGAAAATAACTATAATGAACATTTTTAATAAGGTGTAGTGAAAGAATTAAAAATGTTCAATTTTGGCAGTCAACGTGTTAAACTGTTTTTGTAACCGGTCAAATGACTGGTTATGAAATAAAGATCATATACTGATTCGAGTACAACTAATTTAATACGAAAATAACTGTAAAAGTAACGTTTGGATGGTGATAATAATAAATGTAAATTTCCATTTTGATTTTTAACAAGAAAAAAAGAAACAAGTGCAACGTCGACCAAAGTTTGAAGCCTGTCAATTAACCAGGCGTTAATAAGCTTAGTGTTGAATGTTAGGTCGTTTTCAGTGAAAACGATTTATCCCTTAGGTGACATTTAATGTGCCAAGTTTGCAACAACTTAGACGAATAATAGGTTGTGGTAAATAACTTTTAACAATATATAGTTCGTTCGGCATTTTCATATTTTCATATTTGAAATCTGTGCTCATTTTTTTTAAATTTTGTATCTATTTAAAGTGCATAGTGGCAGCAGAAACTTGGCAAGTGCTTTTTACATCATATTATGAGCAAATACCGAAAATATCATGGGGGTTTGATCTGACAGGTTTGACCGTCGTCGAATCGGTAAAGTATAACTTTTCGATGATTTTTGAAAAATATCTGTAGTTGATCATGGCTGCTCAATTTTTGGCAAAGTATTCTACATTGATTTACAAACTTGTATCAACAAAAATAAGCACGAATTTTGACCTAATAGGTTTGACACTTTCCTTGTAAATATTGCGATATTTTATAGTCTACAACTTAATTAAACAGTAACTTTGTACAAAAGCGAGGATCGTATTAAAGTCGAAGAAACAAAGAAACCTTGCTTATTGCTATTAATATTATAGTTATTTATTTGTCTATTAGTTAACACATACATATTAACTGTCTTAGCTGGCGTCACACGGATAATATTTCGTGTACACCTTGACAAAGATTTAATTTCAAGAATAATCAGTTATTGTAAGTATCTTTGTCGCAAATATTTTCGAACTATTATACAGCTTCTCTCATGCTTTTTGAAACTTTTCAGTTTCTTTTCAAATACTCTGTATAAATAATAAATGAATGTTTTGTATTTTACATTTCACCTGGATAATAACTCTGTAAAAGGGAGGAAATTTGCAATGTTATCCTTTATTATAAAAAAGTATTAACAATAACTTAAAAGATAGTAAATATTTGCAACAATCTTTCTTGTAAAACTCGTCTTATGGATTTATTAGATTTACAGAAAATTCTTCTTTGTTGCCAAGTCTTATTAAAAAAAGTACAGCAAACTATATTATTCAATATTTAATATTAGTTTTATTTTACATTATATTTATTTAATTATTAATTTTATACGATTCTTGGCGCAAATTTGTCTAGCACACGCAAACATCGTTTCCCGAAGGAACGATCTTAAAACTTAAAATTTGAAATTGCCTTCGGGAATCGATCGGTAATTTGGATTGAACGCACGAAAGCGCGGCTGGAGGTTAGAAATCGGGTGATGGCCGATGGGTAGGTTTACGATTAAAGGGATGTTTATGATGGAAACCAACAGGTGTTGGCACTTGGGGCCGCCGGTTCTCGCGTGTGTCCAGTCGCGAAGCGTAACAAGGCGTACCACTCTACGCCAAAGGATTCACCAAACCGGCATATGCGTGACTGTTCTTAAACGCTCACTTCCGTTTCCCTATGCTAGCTAGCTATCTCTATGTGTGATCGTGCATCCACCACTATCTCCCTCAATAGTGCTAAAGTATCTCGTAAGTGATACGATTGGAAAAGAAGCTGGCAAAATTTGCAAGATTCTTTATTCGAAATTAATAATGATTTATTTCATGATTGTATAGTTATTAAAGTAAATAGTTTGGTCTTCTTTGTCTAAATAGTGCTAAAGTATCTCGTACGTGATGAATTGGAAAAGAAGCTGGCAAAATTTGCAAGATTCTTTATTCGAAATTAAGAATGATTTATTTGATGATTGTATAGTTATTAAAGTAAATAGTTTGAACTTCTTTGTGTAAATAGTGTTAAAGTATCTCGTAAGTGATGGATTGGAAAAGAAGCTGGCAAAATTTGCAAGATTTTTTATTCGAAATTAGGACTGATTTATTTGATGATTGTATAATTATTAAAGTAAATAGTTTGGACTTCTTCGTCTAAATACTGTTAAAGTATCTCATTCGTGATGGATTAGAAAAGAAGCTGGCAAAATTTGCAAGATTCTTTATTCGAAATTAAGAATGATTTATTTGATGATTGTATAATTATTAAAGTAAATAGTTTGGACTTGGTTGTTTGAATAGTGCTAAAGTATCTCGTAAGTGATGGATTGGAAAAGAAGCTCTCAGAATTTGCAAGATTTTTTGTTCGAAATTAAGAATGATTTATTTGATGATTGTGTTATTATTAAAGTAAATCATTTGGACTTTCTTGTCTGAATAATATTAAAGTACCTCGTACATGATAGAATCGCAAAAAAGGGAGTAAATGAAAATGGATAGACCAGTTCATACATCACAGAACGTGTCTGAGAAAAATGTCTGAATAATTTATGATATTTTTAGAATATTTATAAGATTATTGCTATTCTTGTTTCATGATCGAACAAGTTCGCCAGTTAGAAAAAGTGTTGAAAGAAAAGATAGATGATAAGGTAGTAAATTGACTAAACGAGATTTGGATGCAGAAGAATCGGAAACGATTTAAAGATGAGAAAATAAGAACTCTACATATGTGATTTAAGTGTGTGTAAGACAATGCAAAACCGTTGTGGTAAAATTTAAGTCAATTTCTTAGAAAAGAAGCTGACAAATGTTTCTAAAATTCTTTATTCGAAATTAAGAATGTTTTATTCGGTGATTGTGTTATTCTTAAAGTAAATCATTTGGACTTTCTTGGCTGGATAGTATTAAAGTACCTCATGCAAGATAAATTCGCAAAGAAAATAGCAAGATTTGCCAACATTTTCCTTATATACAAAATTGATTATTAGAAACTAACAATGTTTTAGTCAGTAATTGTGTAGTTGTTAAAGTACATAATTTGAGATCTCTACTTGAATATTATCAAAATATCTGGCAGAAGATGAATTCGCAAAAACCATTGCGAAATTTACCAATATTTTTCTAGCATACGAAATTCATTATTCCAAACTAACAATGCTTTGGTCGTAATCGTATAATTATTGACGAACATACTTTGGGGATTTCTGCTTGAACACTATCAAAAATATTTCGCACAAAATAAATTTTGCAAGGAAGATTGTTAAATTCGCCAATGTCTTCCTAACCTCCAAGATTCTTTATTCAATAATCATATTCTTATTACGATACGCAATGTAGAATAATTATCTTGTCAATTTTATTTCGACATTCGCAATGACAAGAACGCTGTAATAATAACAGGAAAGCCATCGTCATTGAAATGATGCTTGTAATAACTTGTGAACTAATAAATCGATTCAGGTTACATTTATAAAATGACGACTTTAAACAGCGATATCATCGATTAGTATCGAAATTTGCAAATTTAAATGATCATACAATAGAAAGTGCACTCTAACAATATGTTACGAGCGCTTTTTATGTGAAAAAAGAAGGCATGGCTCGTATTATCTGCAGATTCAATGGAATATTATACATTTCTGATTACGTAACAGTGTAAAGTGTGCGTCTGGATTGCACAAAGTGTGTGTATTTGTTCCATTAAAGATGCTGTATGGCTCAGTTCGTGCGACTACTTTACTATAAAACTAGACAAACGCACGTAGATGATTATCAGAACAAAAATAAGTCATAATTTAACTTCTTTGTTATACTATTTGAAGATGAAAAGCAATCTCAAAGAAAGATTAACCATTCACGATTAATCAATCACCAACCTGGCAACAGCATAAGGCCCAATCGCACACATATTAACTAGGATTGATTAGCACCCAAAAAGTAATCTTAGAATTAAAATAAAAGTCTCGATTTCAACTCGTTTCACAAATTCATCTCAGTCACAAGATAATATAACATTTCTATTTCATTTTACTAAGACGTTTGTAAAACCAGAAAACAGGGTGAACGAAGAAAAGCAGTTTCTGTTCAAAAACTAAGTCATATCACAAAATTTGTGAGACAACCAAAGCTGAACAAATTTGGAAAACTGGAAGCAAAAGTGGAAGATTTCGAAGATTCTTGAAGAAGTGAATTTCTTACCTGTAATCCTCCTCGTATGCGCCGTATTCTGGAGGAATAAGATGAAAAGAAGCATCGTAACAATCGTCGTATCCGCTTGCCATATTTGTCTGTCGTGATGTACCGTCTCGCACCTTGCCGTACTTCAACGTCCCCCTTTTTTAATTGATCCCCGAAGCACAAGGTTTTCTCTGTGGGTTGCCAGTGAAAAGCAACAGCAAAGTTCAGCTCTTCGAAGTTTCAGTGTCGCAAGCGACGAATCTTCGACGACGAATTCATTACAACCGATGACTTCCTCGCGATTGAGACATTTTCCTTCTGGCTCGATGATGAAAATGATCTCGCCGGAGTTGAAGGTCCGAGAGATTCTTCCGTCAAGTTCACAGAAAGAGATCTCTAAGAACAATGCACTTGTTTAACCAATGAATTCGTTGCTGTTGCACTTGGGGCGTTTCCAATTATAGTTGGAAGCTGATTGATTGTCGCGGTAACTTAACGAATCGCGTAGTAATAAGGAGAGTCATGGATATTGTCGGCGAGAAAAAAAGGAAAGGCCGAGTTCTCTCGCCGAGAGTGCGATTGCTGGTCTCACCTACTGAGAACTATACGAGGATATATCGATCACCTATATATTGTATCGAAAATATGGCCACGAGATAGGAGCTCCGGCAACGTTATCTCCTTGATAACATCCTATATAGATTAGTTTGACTACAGCAAATCATCACTTCACCGACTTACACCTAATGCTACCGTCACAGTAAAATCTTGCCCGGAATGATCGACCAACCTTTCTCAACTTATGCTCGCAGATCTTTCAAAATTTATTCTCTCTTTTATTAGTTCATTGATTAACACGAGCCGAGGAATTTTGAATGGATGTATGATGGTTTATAGGAGAGAATGATCGTTTTGCAAAATCGAGTCGGAGATAGTTTATCAGGGAAAACTTGACATCGTGCCGCGCGCTGCTGATTTCTGAGATAGTTGGCGGCAAAATGATAGAGCCAACTACACGCTTGGATAGGATCTATCGGAATAATATTTTGAAAGATTTCTAAACACTCTAGAACGGTTTGCGAATATTTCCAAATTTGTCGTTGTTATAAAACGTTTAATTGAAGATCGCAGTTGAACAGATAGACCAGTTTGTAAGTTACAAAAAATGTTAAATAGAAATTTCTAGAGTGTTTGGAATTGTTTATAAATCCACTCCTACTGTAACTTTGCGACAAAGTGCACTAAAACATTTAATTGAAGATCGTAATTGCATGGATAAACCAGTTTCTAAATTAGAAAACATGTTAAAGAGAAAGTTCTAGAGTGTTTTGAAATGTTTATAAATCTGCTCCTACTGTAACTTTGAGACAAAGTGTGCTGAAACATTTAATTAAAGATTGTAATTGAACAGATAAATCAGTTTGTATGTTAAAGAGAAAGTTCTAGAGTGTTTGGAAATGTTTATAAATCCACTCCTACTGTAACTTTGCGACGAAGTGAGGTAAAACATTTAATTAAAGATGGTAATTGAATAGATAAACCAATTTGTATGTTGGAAAAAATGTTAAAGAGAAATTTCTTGAGTGTTTGGAAATATTTACAAATCCGTTGCTACTATAACTTTGCAATCAGGCATGCTAAAGTATTTAATTGAAAATCGTAGTTGAACAAAAACACCGGTTTGTAAGTTACAAAACAATAGTGGAAGAAAGTTTCTTCATAGTTTAGAACAGTTTAGGAATATTTATTACTTTGCTGCTTGTAATTAAATGGATATATCAGTTTATAACTTACAAAAAGTGTTGGAGGAAAAAATCTGAACAGTGTCTGGAATATTTATAAATTTATTGCTATTGTTGTTTCACCATCGAGTACGCTAAACCATTTGAGTGATAATCGTGATTATCATCAGATGGACAAGTTCGTCAGTTAAAAAACATGTTGAAAGAAAAAATAGATCATAAAGCAGTGATTGGCTAAACAATATTTAAATGCAGAAGAAACGGAAACGATTTAAAGATGAGAGAATAAGAACTCTATGTAATTGGAATGTGGGTAAAACAGTGCAAAACCTTTATTGTAAAATTCAAGTCTATTTTTCCGAAGAAGCTCATATTAATAAACTCATATATTTAATTTAATGTAAAAACTCTATGCTTCAACTTTTAAACAATCGATCGATTGTAATTCACCTGCAAATGGTCTTCGAGCCATTCCATATGGAAAGATAAATTACCTGTAAATGTTTCTAAAAAATTATATGCAAGTATTGTTATAATCTATAACAACCTATAATAAAATAATAAATATTCGCAAACGGTATTAGTGCATGGTCGGACATAATCAGGTAGATTGGAAAGAGAAAGTGTCGCACCTCAACTCATTCGGTAAATAATCTACTCATCTGGTAACACACAATTTTCAATTGTTATTATAATAGTTTGAGTAATCTGTTACTTCACTCAATAGCAACATGTTGAAGACATGGACTTAGTGAGAAAGAGCTGCGCAGGAGCAATTTGCAACTCTGTTTACTTATTCTACTTTTACGATCGAGGTAAAATTCCACCTTGAGCAAATGGTTCAAACGTTTATATTATACTATACATTTTAATATAAAATAATTTGTGATTGATATTATTGCGGTTCTTAGAGCTAAATTAAAATTATTCTTATAATGTATCTATACAATTATTTCATATATACTTTATTATAAAAAAGGTTTTTTATCTATCTTTATATTAGTAATATAATAACTATAATTCTTCTGAATAAAAAAGAAAAAGAAGAACAGAATCAGTTGCAGCTTGACTCATTCGGTAAATAATCTGCTCATCTGGTAAGACAATTTGCAATTGTTACTAAAATACTTTGCGAAATCTACTACGTCGGTCAGTAACTACATGTTCAAGACATAGACTTTTTGGGAAAGAGTTGCGGAGCAAGATTTTACAAGGCCGTTTACTTCTACTTTTACGATCGGGCCAAGTTCTCGGCTGGTGCGAATCGTGCGAATAGTTCAAACGATTGGCGGACTACGTTAGTTGCAATTGGGAGTTCTGGAAGCGGCCGCAGCCTTGCGCGGTGTTTGTTTGGACGCGAGGATTCTGCAGGGCCGTAAGCGGACGTAACCTTCGATGGCCGACATTCAACCGGTAGATAATGTCTCGAAGCGTGCGAAAACAATCTGTCCGACGCCGGCGGAACTTAGCGTCATCTCGAACAATATCAAGTGCGCCAAATGCGGCCTCGTCTTTCGCAACGAGCCGCGTTACCGGCTCCACGATCTCAAAGTCCATCAGCGAAGGAACTTGGACAAAACTGTCAAGGAGAACGTTCGCTATCATTGCCCGATTGAAACCTGCATTTACGCACAGAAAGCACAGCGGCACTTTAGTACTATGAAATATTTGAAGCAGGTTGGTTTCCCGAATAATACCGTGGCTTTCTCTCGTCGAGTATAATACAGACTTCTTCTGTTCTTCAGCATTACTTGAAAGTCCATGCGGAGAAGACTTTTGCTTGTTCTCGCTGTGAGAAAAGCTTCTCCACGGAGTCCGCCAAGGAAGGCCACATGAGGGTCTGCGGCATTGAATTTACATGCTCCTGCTCCAAGATGTACACTACTTACGAGGCGTTGTTGACCCATGCCAAACGGTTGTCGCATAATATCCATGACAAGTATAAACACTCTTCTAGGTATGTTATAAAAGAGAATTTAATGTTCCATTAAAATGAGAAAGTATATTGTATTGTTTAAATTGTATCGTTTCAACAGGCGATCGAATGCAAAAACAATCAACGTCGTACTGCCCCTGAGTCAACCAGGAAACGTCAAGCCAATCTCGATTCTGCCGATCTGTCTAAACGATAATAGTAGATCTAACAACAACGGCACCTCTTCGCAAAAGCTAACGTGCGAGGCTGCAGTGCAGACAGACGAATGCAAGAGGAGTAAAAGAGTATCTAGTCCCTCCAAGCATACATCTTACGGCCAGCACCATGGCAAGCGTAGAGTCTCGAAGCAAACGCAAACCAATGTATCCGAGAATTTGAATACTAACGTCATATCTATGGAAACGCAAACCACCGATGCAATACATCGGCCGAAGGATTGTGGAACTCTAACGAAGTCAGACTGTATGTTACTCAAGGAAGATCTCAACTTGGGAAACTTCAGTTCTAGCAACTTGTTTCCGAGTAGCCCCCTTCCACTTCGTCACGATGTCGGCTTACAAGATTTATGGGAAGATAAAAGTACCTCAGGAACACAAACATTACCTGAGAAGGATGTGTTTGAAGTTTTAAATGACAATGTTACTCAAACAGAATTCGACATGTTTTACGATCATACTACAAGTCCGATGATACAGTGCACTTCGAAGAGTACAGTGGCGCTTGTGACACTACCTTACGTCGAGGACACATCAACCGTAGAAGAGTATTCCTTTGTCTCTTCTAGCGGTATATCTAGATCAGACCCTATGCTGACTGACAAAACATTCAGTAATAGATTTAGCAGTATTGAGACACAGACTGAGCAGGCTTACTCGCAGTCGTTAGTAGACTCCGACTCCCTATCGAGGTCGTTCGCGTTGAGCTCCAATATCGAAACACAGACAACAAATAATCTCGACAATATGGAACAGTTGTTATACAGTAATACCTGTACGCAAACCTGTGACGAAATTTTGCCACCGGATTTGGCATTGTCTAACATACAAACGCAGACCGCGTGGACCAAACTCGAGGACACTACCGTCTCCGCGGAGACACAGACTAAATCATTAATATGTGAGACTGGTTGTAACATTTCAATGGGACCTTGCCACGCATGGCTCGGCACCCAAACCAATCATACTGAAACTCAGACCGATCTATTGAGTATCTTTGAGAGTCTTCAGTAACGAGTATATTTCCTATGTGTGTACTCCTGGAAAATATATCACGAGCAGTGTCTAAGTACAGTGCTTTAGACGTGTATCGAAAATAGTCGCTTGCATTTGGTACTTGCAATCAATGTGTTCACATGACTTTTTTTTACTCCTTTGGTATTTTCTACATTTTATTACAAACTAATTATTCGTTTACGTGTATGTGCAATTTGTTTATGGAACATGGTGTGTCGTGAATTGGTTGGACAATGCATTGTCTTATGGGAACTAATATCTCGACCCACTGTGTGTCGGATGTGCAGTGTTCGCAGTCGCAGTTTCAAAATATAGTTTATGCATGTGTCGCCAGAATAAAAAAATACACATTGCAGGCAATGTGATTCTGTTGCACATAAATCAGTAATAAAACTATTGATTTTAAAAACTGTCTAATACATAATACCGCTAATCTCGTTTAAATTTTAAGGAGGTAAATAAGTCTCCGTGCGTGCGTGCGTTACTGAAAAGATTCTTTCCCCTTTCTAACTGGAGACTTGCATTTGTCGTGATTGAAGACCGTTTGAAAAATGATGGATCATCGTGTAATATAAATAAATATTAAAATATCAATTTGCTTTTAAGCTTGTTAACAAAAATAATTTCTTAAAGCTCAAGAGTCATGTACCCCCTTAAATAGAAAAATACACAGAGGTTTCATCTTCCTCAGATCTAACTGTTCATGCGGCAGAGGATCTTATACACTTAGAAAGACAAGGAAGTCTAATCTGGAATCGTAATATATACATTTTTATCGCAGTCATCGTCGAAGTACTGTTTCCAACAGTTGTTACTCCCAACCGGTGCTCGGTACAATGGCATCGTATTATAGATTCCCGTAGAAGCCACGTTCATCGCATTTTCGAAACTGTGGACTTAGTTTGGATGCACATCTGCTTCCGTTTTCGGAAAGGGTCGCGAGATCGCTTTGGGAACAGAGATTATTAATAATCAAATACCATAGCTTACGGTAAGTGAGAACAAGAACGATTAATAACAGCTGCAAATATACAATAATTAGATGAAACCAATTGGTTAATTAAATAATGAAACAACATTCTGGCCAATGGCGCGAGTTTCAGGAACTTGTCAGCACAGGCTGGGATATGCATATACATACATATTGTAGAAGAGATAAAATGGGGTAACATGGAGAGAAAGGTGTTTATGAAAATATATTAAACTGCAGGACCAGCAGCATTGTCTTTGTCGATATCGGGTAGAAAGTCTTTGGTCCGATCTTCTATCCTGTCTACATTCTCTAATGTTGACGCTAGGACTCTTAAATTCTCCACTCCGGACATTAGTTGCCTGCAATAGGTGATGTTGTTTTTAAAAATTCTTTCGTCTAACTTTAACCAAAAAAATGAAAACACTTACCTAAGTGACATTTCCGCGGAAGACGCAGCATTTCTTAGATCACCGGCTAATCTTCGAATAGTACGATCGGCATTCGGTGAACAATCGCCGCTGCCAGATGTGGACATTTCAATCCTCAACTTTTTATTTTCCCCTCGTAATAACGATACCTCTGCCTAAATTGAGGTCATGGAAAGGGATGACGTGTATTTATTGCAGAAACGGGTGAACGGGTTTATATAAATAGCAAAATCTATACTGACCGTCAAGCTTTTAATCTCTTTTTTTAGAACCGCGACGACACTTTCCCCACTGGCGTCCTGTTTCTGTAAAAGGAGTTGAAGGTAAAGTTATTTTTAATATCTGATATCGACGTGCCCTCGAAAGCTTTGTGGCAATGAATACTTTAAAAATTCAATTGGAACATCTGGTCAAATTACCGTATCTCTATGTAAACTGTCTTCTTCATATTCCTGAGTTGGAGCTAGATGTAACGAATCCAATGGTTGCTCTCGCTTTCTGGCTAATTCTGATTCCAACTTTTGAATTCTGAAACCAATAGTAGTTGTGCAAGATCATATAAAGACTTTAATGGATCATGATTTTGTTTGTGAATTATTATAAATTCTATCATACCTTCGATTTTGCACATTAATGTGTTCTTTTGAGCGTTCTAAGTCCGAATGCAATTTCTCAATCTCCGATAATAACTAAAGGAACAATATTACAGTTATTTATTATTCTTAGAGCTTGAAATGTGTATCCAAATATATCAATCATACCCTTCTTTCATTTGATTCAGAAACATTAGGGGATGTTCCAGAGTCTGCGGACAATGCTGTCTTATTATGAATAGGACCATCATTTAAGAAATCTGGCAAAGATTTTGGAACACCTGTATCCCCTGTACTTGGGCATTCTCTATTAGAATTTTCTAAACTCCAGTCAATTTCTGGTATTGGTAAGTCTGGCAATGGCAAGTCTAATGGAAACCCTAGAAAAAGAAAGCTCTTCTTACCAGTTGCTCCGATTATCACCCACTCAACCAAAAGCACACTCCAATTTACCTGAATTGTCTGGACGTTTTTTATAAGGAGGTAAAACTAAATGTACACCTCGGCCGCCGCTTGGCAAAGAATAGTTTCTAGGTGGCAAGCCTCGTCTCACGTTCTTAGTTAAATCGAAAGGTACGTCACAAGAGGCACTGGATTCAATCTTTTTCGAGTCGTGTCGAACTCTGTCTTGTCTCTGCTCGACACTGTTTAGGGTGAAATCAGGAAGGTTGTCGACATCGGGTGGCATTGCGGACTGATTGGACTGATTATTCAAGTAGCATTGTTCCATAACTAAATGGTCCTGCACGAAGTCCGGCAGCTCAGTGGGATTTCGGGTGTAAACGGCATTGTCCTTGTCGAGACTGTAGGAGGTCGGTACGGAAGGGGAATAAACCTTTGGACGTGCTCCAGTGTTCTGATAACTTGACGGCGGGCTACTCTTGATGAATTGTTTGAAGCTAAACGGATTCACCTCGGTACGTTTGGTACGTTCTGTAGCTGCGAGGAACGAAAGAAACCCAATTGAATCAAACGCTCGATTCCAGTCTAGCTTAGAGTAATCACTCGTAGAAGCTCTTCTGTCTAACCTGTCAGTGGTTCAGTGTCAAGAGGACTGCCAGTGTAATGCTCCTTGGAGGTATTTCTGCAGCTTCGGCATCCGGTTGTTACCTCGCTATCCTCCTCCTCCGAGGACGACGAGTAGATCGCTTCGCCGACGTTGCGCCTCGCATTTCTCGAGGTGAACCGAGACATCATTCACCCCGACCACCCTAATGGTTGGGACAAAACTGCACTTGACGGTCAGGCCCCTCAAGCCACTACACATCAAATTAAGGAATTGCTTGCTCTGCCATCTGCTCGTCGCGATCGCCTACTAAACACGCCGCGAGCCCTTTGAAAGCTTTAAAACGTACTTCACAACTTGACGTTTCTCACTCGTTGATTGATATCAGGTCAGGGTGGTGTTCCGCACCTATCTCGTTCCATCTCTAGTTTCCTAGGGTGATAGCATGCGACGCAACACGCAACCCGTTGCGGCTGCTCACTACAGTAAAGTTATTACCGGCGAGCTTTAAAAAGATCCTGGCTCTACTTGCGCTGCGCCCCGCTTTTTCCCTTATTCCAATAGCCGCGGGGCGAGGGGAACACATATGTTAGTGCTTTAGAAGAAAGAATAGAAATTCTTTATGATATTCAATCTTTGTTTTACCAAGAGTTCATCTTCTTATTTTAAGACCGGAAAGTTTCGAATCCTTGTAAAAGCTTATACTTTCAAGATAAAAAGTTTCATGAATCGAGAAATTGGTCATTGATTATCGCGTTTGAATTAAATGCTAATTATAATTACTAATTTAAAGAGGGACGCGTGTAATATTATACGAACGATGAATGCCGGATATGAGACCAAATATAATATGTATAATTGGAGGACCGCTTTGATGATTGCATGACCAATTGTATGGAAATTATTCTGTCATCAATAATATTTCTGTTATTCTTAATGCGCATAGAGTTGCGATTACTAAACCTTTGCGTTCGTACATTGAATACAATTTGATTACTATAAATTATAAATGAAAATTCATTTGTTAGATTTTATATTGGATTTTAAAATAAAATGATATATGTGTGATTGATTATTATTGCTTTTCGAACTAAATTTATATTATTTTTAATATAATAATTTTTTTGCGTACAATTTTAAGATTATATATAGTTTTTTCATTAAGTGCACAAAATGCATTTATTACTATTGCTGCCACGTGTATAATAATATTCTTTACCTAAAAACTGCGGTTAGACGAGAGATGGTTATTGTTGATGCGTTGCATATACGTATCAATAACCGAAGCCAAAGCAAGCAGGTATTTAAACGAATATGTGTAGCTGCATATGTGTGTGCGCGCGTGTAACGTGCGTATGTGCACAAGTTGCTCCGAGAGAAAATCGCCAAGAGTGATGAAGCGTACGGTAAATATTAACATGCTCTCAAACTGACGGCGAAAGTGTGACTCGAGCCGTAACTGGCACCAAGTGCAAAGTAATCAGATCTGATACACGCGTAACAGGTGTACGAATTGCTTACAATTGCCCGGCAGAGGTTACAAACCACGTGAACAAAGTTCACTGCCATTGAATAAAGTGGCCTTCCGAATTTTGCATCTTGCCACTTATGTATTTGTCGGAAAATGTCGGAAGAAAAGCCGTGCCGAGCTTGCACCGATTTCAGGACGTGGGCCAAACGGCAGAAGCAAGCTTACGATTCCGAAAAGGTATGCTTGATTAATAAGATCCTAATGTTTCGTCATCGTCGTATTACGAATGTGTTTAAACAGGCGTTAGTTCGTCGGATGATTAAGAAAAATTTGAAACCTTTTGTAGATTGTTTGAAGCTTTATTCGATAACGATTTAATAAGAAAAATTGAGTCTTATATTACAGTGATTATGTAATACAACCACACCGTTGCTATGTGGATTAGTCTAATTTGTAGAAGTACTGGTGATTCATTAGTCTGGAGTGGTTGAAGTTAAGCTAGGGAACATTGTTAATCGTGTTGTCAGTTAATCTGTTTTATTGAAACATACATAATTCTCTTGATGTACTAGGAATCTAAGAAGAAGCAGGAAAAAGCAACCACTGAAGCCGCATCAAAGCGGGATGACTGTCCATTGGATAAAGACGAACTAGGATCGAAAACATGGGCATTCTTGCACACCATGGCGGCGTATTATCCGGAAACTCCGACTCAAAGGGAGAAGACTGACATGAAGACATTCTTTCACATATTCTCCAAATTTTATCCTTGTACTCCTTGTGCGGAGGACTTAAGAGAACAGTTAAAAGAACTGCCGCCGCAAACAGACTCGCAGAAAATCTTAAGTCAGTGGCTTTGTAAGATACATAACGGAGTAAATAGAAAACTTGGGAAACCAGAGTTTGACTGCAAGCTTATCGACCAAAGGTGGAAAGATGGTTGGGCTGATGGTTCGTGCGATTGACACTAGCCGCAATTATTGTTTAAGGCCTGACGCTATTAAAAGTAATGTCAATGTGATAAAGAATATAGTACACATTCAGTTGTGTAAATAGCTTTCTGCCAGCTAAGTACAGAAAATCGATAAACCTTATAGATACCGATAGAGAGACATATTCGCTCTATGTAACTTCCTATATGCTTTTGGAAACTGTTTTTATTTCTGGTGGATCATTCTCACTCATTCAAGCACACCGTGTGTGTTTTTATTACAACTGATAAAAGTTTATATCAATGTTATGAAACTGCCTAATGTAATACAGCTGAGATCCGCTGAAGCATTTATTATTCCGATGCAATGAAAGTACCGTGGAAATCTTTATTGCTGTGTTTGCACACTGGGAGGAGGAGGAGGATGTGTAATAGTAAATGCTGATGTTGTTGTCCGTGCGCGAGGCACATAACTATGATCTTGGCCTTCTCCGCCGATTGGAACAACTTGACAGGTTCTAATGTGAAAGGGAAAACGGGTATTCGCTAGGGACGGTCGAGTGATGTATAAAAATACAGCGTGACCCATGAAGACAATCCAAAGAGAGCAACCTTTTGCTACACTTTCTCTTACCCACTCATCAACTAGTAACGTGATACACAGTATCTATAAAACAAGTTCCTTCAGTATTCAACAAGTTTAAGACGCAACCAAGAATATAAGTCTTACGTACCGTTAATGGGTGACAGAGGAACCACGCCGACCCTAAAGAAAGTAGCGAAGCGTAGAACTGGAGTTTGGTCGTCATTTTCTTAGCAGTCTTGAAACATCGGATCGTAAACACCATCCACGCAATTAGCTTCACTGCTATTAGGCCATAACCAGGGGGTGACTCGTAAATGTACAAAACCAAACCCGGATCGAAAATTTCCGATTGATAGATATACAATGAAAACTGGCAAACAGTTGTGACAGCAACGAAACACAGAAGCCATCGAGTTTGAGGAATTGTCAATACGTTCTTAGTCACTGTGAAACCAAGTGCAAGTAGTAGCATAAGCACCATGTATAAAATGTCCGAGCATGCCTCTAATAATTGGCCCATCAAAGAAGCATTGGCAATCAACATGCCCCGGAAACCGAGATTTATATAGCTGTAAATCTCAAACAGGACTCCTAATAATTGACAAAATAGTGAGGCCATGAAGAGTTTGTAAGAGACATGAAACAATCTCCTTGAACGTAATTGCAATGCGATATAAAAGCTTATAGCTACAAGTATTACGTATATACAAGCAGTTGCTATCAACTCTGGCAATATGCCTGCAACGAAATTAAGCTTATTAATCGTTGACGCACGGGTATATTCATTGTTCCAGTTCCACAGGTACTACTTACTAAATTCGTCGGCCGAAAAGTGTTCTTTCCAGAAATCGCCGGGTGCAGCGTTCGTTAATGATATCCAATAGGAAATATTTATCCCCCTGCTCGAAGAGCAATCCGATAGCGCTATGAACCACCATCGTGGTCTAGAAGAACGGAAGTTTCGGTAACTTTTGCAACTAATCCTTGTGTCTTGCTCCACGCATCCCGATTCTATTGTCGTCAGCGTAGAAAGCGGTACAATTTGTCCAGCTCCCGCATTAAGAACCGATTGCTTTTGGGCACAGGTTTTATTCGTTTGGTAGACGCTTGCCCATTGATACGGGGCATCGTAATACAACAGTACTCTCAGATCGATTTCTTCACCTCCGAGTTCGAATTCGTAGCGGAATGTGCCTTCGTTTGTTAAGAAGCAGAATCTCGCTAAGAATACCCAATTCTGCAAAAGAAACGACTCAACATTAGAGACGCTGCTGTCACACATTTTATACATGTGGTTTACGCGTTCCTGCGAACAGAGATTTATATTGAGTGTTATAATAGTACTTTTGATACAAATGAAATATGAAAATGTTGAATCAAGGACTATACTGTTTGTTAAAGTTTGATAAACATCATTGCACGAGGATACAGTGCGAAATAGCGATCGATATCCTGTGTGGCATTTCTTCTTGGTTTCACTCAATCGAATTTCAGCACAAGTTCTGTCCCTTTTATTTGTAAAACCAAAATGTTTAATCTCGAGCCACAATTGAATTACGAAGAAGCGGTCGAATATAAAGTAACATTATCCGACTTGCACTGAAAGTTTCCGACGGAAACCGAACCCACTCTTTAAACAAACTAGATGCATGTGTATATGTATATGTGTGTTATAGAGTTAATATATAGTACAAATTATAAAGTTATACAAAACGCTGTCATACATCTCGTGAGACGAGGCGACCACGGAGTACTTTTGCATTTGCATTCGAGAACAGAAGTAGCAGTAGTATTATGATAGCTGATGATGGTCCATTCATCAACATAATTAGTATTTTTACAAACGCGCCACAACAAATTGTATGCACATGACTAGTATACGTGTGCCGACGTATCTCTTGCTTCTGTCTTACCTGCAATGAGTTTCTGTTGATCAATATTACCCTGACTCACGGCATTACCTACTCCAGTCGAAACCACACATTACAATTCCCTTCCTATTGTTCATCGATTTCTGCTCTCTCTTTTTATATGCCTACACACGTAAGTAATATGAATAATAGTACAACAACACACTGCTTTCGTAATGAGGCATCGATATTTAATACTCGTAAACGTTGTAGTTAAATTTACAAAGTTTTAATGACAAATTTCGATCCGCGTTTGCGGAATGACCTTGACACTCATTTGTAGCATATATAAACGCGATAAACATAGCATAAACAGATATGAAATCTTAACTTACTATAAATTATTAGCTTCAAATTGATGCATGGTTCTGATAAACTTAAATATTTGAATCGATGATTAAATATGTATAAATCATATATTCCGTGTGGAATTACTGATAGTTTAAATTTCGAGAAGCATTGCACTTCGACATTAAGTGAACTTCAGTCTAAATCGAATATAATAAATTCAAAAAATATGATTCGAATGATTTTTAAATCATTCAGTCATGTGCTCCGGCTGTCATTGGTTGTTCTCATGGCACCGAATCAACTTTACGTAGCTCCGAAACATGCGTCTTGTAGTAGTCGTGTGCACGTGGTGAAGTTTGTGTAGCGCTTGATAGAAACCTATTGTTTATGTTCTGTTGACTAATATTTAAGTGATTGCAAGACGTTCGAAATTGTATTCATTGTCGTTGAGTATTGACATTTTCACTTCGGTAATAAGGTTATACGAAATAGCATAACAATGAAGGATGACACACAAGGTCCTAAAGGATATAATAGTAAGTGTTGCGCATATTTTTAACAATTGATTTTTATTGCCTGATAACTCGACAGTTGTTTCGCATTATAAAAATTACTACGGTTTATTTTCAGCGATATGGATTCAATTTGGTTCAGATACCAAAGAACGACATCAGCTGTTTTTAAAGGAACACTCCGTTAGAAATCAATTACCTGAGCATCCGCGCGGCAGGACATTATTTCTTTTAAACGTACCTCCTTATGTGACTACGGTGGCTTTGTCAAAGGCGTTTCACAAGCAATGCGGACCAATTGAATCCATTACCTTTACAACATTGAAAGGATTCAAAACTGCGTATATAGTATTTCAAGAGGAATCCACTTTGGAGAAAGTCCTGGAACTGCCTAAATACTTTATATTGCTAGTGAATATTCATACTAATAAGTGTGCCACTGGAGTAGAAAGTAATGAAACTATTTGGCTTTATAATCAAACGATTTTCTTATTTCTGTTTCTATAAAATCTTTCTATCTTTGTAGAATGGCGTAAAGAATATAACGAATCGATCTGTGATGAGGAAAAGCTTAAGAAAGAGATCGAAGATTACATGAATAATTATGATGCGAAAGTGGCTGCCGCAAAAGCAAGGGAAAAGGCTGCTCAAGAAAAAGAGGATGACGGATGGGTAACAGTGACCAGCAGTAAAAAGAGAGGTCAATTCGCTCTTGCAAGAAAGGAATCGACGATCAATAAACTGCAACAAGTTGACGAATTGAAGAAGAAGAAGAAACAGCTTCTAAACTTCTACAGTTTCCAAATTAGAGAAGCTAAAAGGGAGAGTAAGTCTTTAGCCTGCTATGGAAATAAAGCTTTCACTTTTCTAGATGCAGATTCATGGATGCACTGTTATACTTTCAGATCTGGCAGAATTAAGGAAGAAATTCGAATTGGATAAACAGAGATTACAAGAGCTAAAGTCAAAGAGAACGTTTAAACCATTTTAAATCTGTATACACATGGATTATAAAGGATGCATTTATAACTTAAGATAGATATTTATTTTTGCATTAAAAAACATGTCACGACTTGTATTATATTATATCAAGCCTATATACAAAGTCCAAAGGGAAGAACTATCAGGCGGCTTTAGACGCATATGTCTGAAGGGTCCATTCGATCAAAAAGTGTTGGTACGACAATGGTTGTAAAAGGGCCAGCAATTCCTCTGTAACGAAGAAAAGATTGAAGTAAATCTTAATATTACTACAATTTAACTGTTTTCATTAATAAGAAAAGAAATCACACATACGTTTATTTCCATAAATACAATTCGCCGACATCGCTGCGCTAACCGATTGTGCAAGGCGCTCCGCAGCCAAATCATATTGCGAGGAATTCTGATTCGTTCGGTTTTGCAAATGCGACGATAATACTCGAGTGGTAGCTGCTACGTGCTGCGCGGATATGGCGTGTTTGTTACTGCCGCTGTTTTTCAATCTCAACACCGAATCCATTAACAATTGTTGGATTTTCGAGTACAAGTTCTTGGCCTCGCCGTCAGAAGCAGTATTGCGAAGAGGACTCAAAATACACCATCTGGGGAAAAGTTGAATCAGTTATTAATCAACGAAGATGAATATACAGTTCGCCTGTGGAAAGAAGGTGCCTGGCTCTGATTTCGCGAAATACTTTCAAAATCCGGTACTTAGGAATGGAAACAAAATGTTTTATTATTAGCAATCCAAAGTCTTGTTTCTGTTGCCAAGTAGGAAACTATTTGACTTGATCCAAACACAATTTCTGCCAAGTACACAAAAGGCCAGGTCAAAGCCCTAGGGGCTTTGTCCAAGGAAAGATGGGAAAGGCAGAGTTTTCCAGACTTATACAGGATAGCCCATCAGTTCCCCCCTTTCCAAATTCTCGAGCGAGGCGGCTTCTTTCCAGAGGGAAACAGTACATGCATATTCAAACACACCTGAACAATCCTGCAATGGGTGTGATCGGTGTCATTGGAATTCCACCAGTAGGTAGCGCGGGATTATCCATTAACGGAGCTAAAAGGAGACTGGGGTTTTCATCGATCCATTCTCCTACTAATCTTAGCAACTCTGTAGGTGGGTCTTTGTCTTCGTAGACTTCACCTATCGCCGTGAGTAAGTTGGCAGTGAAATGTGGTGCAAGTACAGGAAGCTGCTTCAACTTGTCAATAGACTTTGGAGTAAGGACAAAATAGTCATTAAGTACGTGCCTTGCTAGTCCGACACTCTGCAGCGAAGTAGATCCCAATTGCTGAAGCCAAATCCCAGTGGCATTAAGCACCGGCTTGTTCTGAGTTGCAATTGCCAACGACACTAAATTCCCAAGGATTTTGTGTCGCGGACTATCGGCTGGGAAAAGCGACAAGAATACTGCATTGCGTACAGCGGGGCTTCCGCCAGGACTTTGAAAGAAATCGCTCAGGACTTCGATCAATTGTAATTCCTGTATTGCCATTGTCATATTTCGCTTCTTTCGCCTTTCGATCTCGCCGAATACAAATTCGGCGATTAAGTCCATTTGCAAATCCATTTGTTTGCCAGGTCGGCTGCATAGCATTTCTATTGCATTGGAAATACAACATCTCGTCAGACGCCGGTTTCTTGGGATGACAAAACGTATTAACCTGCATTTCCTTACCGATCCTACATAAAGCCTCTCTCGCGCAATACGGGAAATCGAGCTTTCGGAGAGACTGTTTTATATCGTTCCCTGCCATAAATGTAATAGTCCGAATGAAATATATTTCCGCAACAAGTTAGTCCACTGTATTTTCGACAAAGTTACCTACTGTACGTCATTTTATTTGTTTACAGTTTGGTATGATTCGGGTGCACTTCCATCAACCTTACATTTGCCGAGGGCGCACTGTCGTAATTACGTGATTGGCTAATTTCTGTCTTAAGCGAGCCAATGGCAAGCGAACGTGACAACTGGAAGAGCGCGTGTTAAGTAGAATAGTTAATACAATTTGCAAATTCTACAATACTTTGCTTATTAAAAAGTAGTAGAACCATTATTACTACTACCGTTCTGTATACGTTTTTGTTAATGCATATTTATTACTAATACACGAATTAATATAGATAGATAACCTAAAATAGGTTCTTTTGAGTCTTTTGTTTGATCATCTACTGAAAATCAATTATAATAAATATATGATTGTTGGTGAAATAAATTTCTTGGTTTAATCAGTTTTATGTTAATAGTTATTCCAAAACTTTGTTATAAATATTAGTATATTATTTCTATGGATACAAACTATACTACTTAGATTGATATATCTTTATATGCATTTTAATCTGTATACATAGGCAAACAAGGGTTTTGAGAACACGATAAAAGATCATAGAAACATGATCTATAATAGATTTAATGTTGACTTAAATATTGTTTGTTAAGAAACGTCGCAACATTTAAACAATTCTATAGATTATTATACGACAAGACTGGAGTATGGAGTGCGCTTCTTAAACAAGACTCACAGTTGATATTTATAGAGCGTACATAAGTTTAACTATATATCGCGATAAAAGTGAGGTTTGAGAAGTCGAGCGAACGAAGCAGCACTCGAACGAGCTCGAATCGAAGCCAGTCCAGCCAGCCTAAGGGGCGCCAGGGGCTAGCGCCACCTTTGAGTAGGTTGCGAACCAAGTTGTTAGTCAAAACAATCGCCGAATTCACAATCTATTTTTAGGTGGCACCCACCGAGCCACAGTAGTTGAGCATTTTTCGGGTTCGTCGAAAAAAAGTACGCGCGGTTCGAGTGCTGGTCGGTGCGGTCACTCGATCTCCGAAAGGTTCAACGACCCCAGGGTAATTGTGACAAGAGAGCGACCGGCCATGTTTATATCGTGGTGAATTTTGAGCTAGCGGCCCCGCAATCCACGAGTAATTCTCCACGTGTACCTGTTCGATATTAGTGTGGTGCGCGGTACCTCCAGCACGGTGACAGGAGCCCCTGCGAGGATGGAGTCGAACGAGAGAGGTGAGACAACAAGCGGATAATCAAAATCGCGGCAATATTGAGCGTCTGACACAAATCGGGGCCTGGGGGCAATGGCAGTGTCAGGGTCGAAACGGAACTAGTTCAGTGACCGCATTCACCGGGAACGACCGCGATTTCGTCGGCCCTGCCCGCCTCGAGACTCCTCTCGGCACCTCCACTCATTGTCCTCCTCCTCGCAGTCATCTCCTCGATCCTCTTTTCGCCGAAATAGCCATCGCGGACAAATCTATGTCACGCATCCCACTTTTGATCTCGACTGTACCCGAGTGTGTTCCCCTGCCTCCTTCTTTACGGCTCTCCTGTCCACCGCCAAGTCCGTTTCCCGCGGACTTTCCATCGAATTTAAGAAGATATTTCTTCACGTTTTGCGTTAATGAGTGTCGAAGAAAGAGAGGGAGTGAAAGAGTGAAAGAGTTCTGTCTGGTATGGTGCCATCCTATTTCGCCATCGACTTGCGCGCGTGCCGGCCCTGCACGTAACACGCGTACCTCTTTGCTCCTCTTTGACGTTTTAGGATGCGCACTCGATTCGGAGAACTCGTGCACCCGGACGCCCCTGCTCTCTCGAGATTACGCAATCGTGCGCCAGCAGCAGCAGCGGCAGCGGCAGCGGGTCTCTAACCTACATTGGCCAGTGCGTGTATGGTGAATTAAACTGGCGATGCCGCTTAACAGAGAGACACGTGAGAATTATTATCGCTTGACCGAGTCCAGCATGTGTTGCAGCGTGGCGACACCTGCCGAGCGTTCGGCCGCGCGTCCTACCTCAAGCTACCGAGAATTAACCCTTCCGCGCGCGCTCCTCTGCATTCACCAACCCCCTTTTGTTCTCGCGCGCAGACGTAATGCACTCACTGTGTCACCCTGTTGAACACATGCCCGCCCGGCACGCCCTCACCCTTTCCCAATCCTTTTTCGGCTTTCCTCCTCCCTTTCTTTCCACTTCCTTCCCATAAGTCGGATTCTTTATTTGTCAAAGAGAATTTGTTTGTTAAATCGTATTTTACTTTTTATCACTGTCTATTTATGTTCATCGCCAATGTTTTTCTATAGTTTTCTTCTTGTCTTTCTTGCGAGTTCCTGTTTATGAATACAATGTCTTATTTTAACAAGTGAATATCTTAAATAATATTTGAACTTTTATGTACTGTGCAGGTTGTGTTAAGTATATAATAACGTTTTGCGATTGGCATTGTGGCTCTGATGAACACGTGGCCGCCACGTCCGGCTTTTCCCAATCTTTTTTGCACGTTCGTTTTTTGTCGCATTTTTTCTTTCTCAACGCGGACTTTTTTTCGAAAGGGGAATTCACTAAATGGCACTTTGACTTTTGTCAGCGTGTGTTTAGTGCACTACATAGGAGACTTCGCAAACTGCATAGTAACAAACTCACTGTGTCATTCTGTCTCCACACATGGCCGTCACGTGTTCCACAGAGTGACACCTTTGAAGTACGTTTTGCAGTTTCGTTTTTGCCTTTCCAATTTGCTAAATGGCAAATCGCATAGTAACGCGAGTTCAAGGAATTATTCTTCCGCGATAAAACCAAGTAACTGGATCGCAACTAATAGAATGCATTACTTGATAACCTGTAACTTTCGTCAGAGGTTGTGAGAGTGATTCTTATCTTACATTTCATCCAGCTGGTCGTGAAAGTGTCATAAAAGTAATCGGATAATTGTACGACTATAATTAGCAAGTGGACGAATGCGACTCGAGTTAATGATACCAGCATTTGCGATACCTAGAAGTGAATTAAGCCGCATTGCGAGGATATTTTAACTTTTCAGTAGCCTTCGTAACGGGTTTTTAACTAGCGTTGCTATGTATAACGGACTCCGCGTGGGAAACTACTAACATTCACGTCGATTTAAGATTCCATCTTTTCTTGTTGCCGTTTTCTTCTATTCCTCATTTATCTTTCCTCGCATGTCTACGTTTTTTGCTAGTTAACACACCTCGACTTCCGCATGGACAATTAATTATCAACGCAACAACGTTTCCTTTGCAAACACTCAATCTTATTTACAATGGACTGTAAATCTTTTGTCCTTCGATCTTTAAATATTAGTGTCGTACATTACCGTCGCAATGTTGCTTGGAATTGCGAAGATATTAAAATTATATTCTACAATCTTACTAAATAAAAACCCCACGAAACTATACTGTAACAATGAATTGAATCGCATTCGTTGTAATTCATTACTATGAAATCATTGGGAAGTGATTAGAGGACTGGAAAGCAATGTCCAAATCAGTTACGAAATCTTGTGGTCGCCGGGCAAGAAAACTATTCGCCTTGGACGAAGTTCTTACGGAGCGACCGGTGAGAAACGGCGAAGTTCACCGAATCTTTTGTCCGGGAATACAGAGAGGAGAGGTGCGCTCGCGGCAGTGCGCGCGCTCTCTGTCCTTTATCCTTCATCTTTAATCCACGTTCTCTCCACCCTTCGTATTTTGTTCCCTTTTGCAATCCTCTTCCCTCCGCACGGCGCTCGCCGCTCGCTCGCCCTCTTCCTCGTTATATAAGTCCAAGGACGAGCCGGGCGTCTCTGCTCTCCTTCGTTTTCCCTTTCCCTCTCGTGGCTGCTGTTCTTTCCGCCAGCCGCCACTACCTCCTCCCCTCCGAACCCTCATCCTTCCTTCTTTCTCTCTCTGCACTGTTTTTGCCGGCTCCTTTTCTCCATCCTTCTCGACCACATTCCAGCAGCGGCGGCACTAGCAGCACCACCACCACCAGCAGCAGCATTCTACTTTTACTCCTTCTTCTTTTCTCCCCTCGCGGCCCCCTCTTACCTACGCCGCTCTCCATACACTCTCTCCTCTCCTCTTTCGGACCGCTTGAATCCACTCTTCGCACCTTCCCATCCCCTCCCCTTCCTTATCCCCCTTATCCCCCTTTCTTATCCCGGCTGACGGCTCCTACATATACATTCTCCCTTGCTTACTATGTCTCCTCGCCTATTATTCACCACTCTCTTGCTCGAGCCCACTTTTGTGTTTGTGCGCCCTCTTCTTTACCCTCTTTCTTTCTTTCTTTCTCGCTCGCTCGCTTATCCTGCCTGTCTTCAACTTCGATTTGTACTTCGGGAGTAATGGGCCTTGGCCTACGGCGAGCCCCGAGTGTCAGTGCTCGCTTGTACTACCAGTTGCAGCGCGCGGCCTACATTATTCTAATAAACATGCATCCGGTTCGAGTGCGGCCGATGTATGCATAATTTTTGCGGAAGCGGTACATATCCGGCCGCTGCCGCCAGTTCGCAGAATGCGTTGGATTACGAATGCCTTTGTTCGCGCTTTGATGATCGGCGAGGTGTATGTATGTTCTCGTCGGAGGAGGAATTCGGGACTTTCGGTTGCACGTTGTTAACCAGAGGGCCGGCATTTTTGGCCAAAATCGTCATTTTTTCGGCCTATATTTCTGCAGGGTGATTCACTTACCTTTGAATCAGAATTTTCCTAGCCCGCTTTTACTAGACATCTGTTTAATTATACTATATATTCTCTGTTTAACAATAGACTGTATTAAATTCTGTAGTCTGCTGGAGGGAATATTTTACCAAGTTTTAGCATCGACTTCCTTCGAATGGCTAGCAATGTACAGCATCCGACAAAATAGTTGTCACAATCTGCGAAACAGCCAGTAGACAAAAAATTAAGTTTGGTAGCATGAAGTAACGATATGCAAGACTTTTTTAGAGGATTCCGACAGAAAGCCTCCTCCCCTAAAAGGGGGTTTTACAAAGTCATGTATAACAGGTGCGCATAGTACAAAATTTCACTTTTTGTTCAGCGAACATTTTCTAGATTGTGACAACTATTTTGTCGGGTGGTGTAAGGAGAAAAGATTTTATTATATTATATTTATAGGGAAATATGATATATAACTGTAAATTTCATGTGCAAGTTAACATAACTCAAACACGTAATAGTATAAATGCATAAAGTGCAGACAAATGTGGAGAAACATTTGAGTATAATTTAAATGTCTAGGTTATTTATAATGATTTTGTATGGAACAGTGGCGATTCAAAGGCAAGTGACTCACCCTGTACATGCCTCCCGGAAACGACATCATTTTGGAGTAACATCATTTATTGTATTATATTTATAGGGGAATATTATGTATAACTGGCTTCTGCAGGATGAAATTTCATGTGCGATTTAGCATAACTGAAACACATAAAAGTTTAAATGCATAAAATGCAGACAAATGTTGAGAAACATTTGAATATCATTGAAGTGTCTAGGTTATTTATAATGATTTTATATGGAACAGTGTATGCTCGACAGTGGTGATTCAAAGGCAAGTGACTGACCCTGTACATATCTATGTCGAATATGATGTTTAGGACACCATTTTTTTCTCCGGCCCCAATAAATTTTAAAGTTAGAAAATTTTTTAGTAAAAAAAAATGAATTTTTTTATATTCTTATGGCTTTTCTGATGATTTTGAAAGATAATATCTACGGAGATGGGTGAGATTTTTATATGTGTATGGCTCCAATCGGGGCCATGCCGGTCCTTTAAAGGTTAATGGGCCTTTTTGTTTATTATTTTGTATTCGTGAATGAACGCGATTATTCTGCAAGCAGTTCATCTTATATGGAAATAACTTAGTTCACTGCACATTTTACGTGATTTAAGAGAACACTCACTTTCATCGAATTGTCAGCGATTCCAGTTTTTGAATTAAACATCGTTTATTCTTACCACGGTACAACCGTTAGTTTGCCTAATTGACACAACCGGTTTTATGGAGAATCAGTATGTTTATTGCAGCAAGAATTATTAAGTTATATCAGCTTCAATTTCATAAAAATGTTGAGTCAAACATGGGGGGATCGTTAGTCGGATTACTTACTGATCGTGTTCACAAGATACTATTGATTGGATCGAATATCGATCGAATATCGAGCATCGCTTGTGTACTACAAACACCCGCAAGCTTAAACCCAAATAGAATTGGCCGCTAGTGTTAAATTAAAGTTTACAACAATTTATATTGAAGATTTGTTCATGTTACCGTTAACGTGCGAGTAACATGCAGTAAATGCTTTTTTTTTGTAGAAGTATTGTGGAGGTTTGCGACATTTTTGGTAGGAATTGGCAAGCTTTCTTTAGGAAGAAGAAATATTAAGAAAGAGAACTTGGTTTTTCCGCCTTCTTGGTGTTTTGATGAGTCTTGAGGTGTGTGGTTTGGAGTTAGGTTCGATTGATTGTTCCTTCCCTTCTAATATACATATATACATATACATATGTATAAAGGGGAACGTTTGTTTATCCGTCTGTTTATTTGCAATAAACTGGAAAACGGCTGAACCGATTTTAATGAGATTTTCATTCCAGTATAGAATAATAATCCAGACAAACAATAGGCCATAAAAGATTGCAATACTTATCACCTTTATCAAAGTAAATTGTTACTAATGTGCACATGAACAGCGTTTTCTCACTTGAAGTGATCTCGAAGGATACAAGTATAATTGTGGGAATATGTTACTTTGGTATTAAATAAAGTTTTATATTCATTGATTCTGTTAAACAGAATGCTAGCTTTTTTCTCTTTAGTAGTAAAATGTGAGATTAATTATGTTTCGAACAATTTTATGCAAAGTCAATGTAACGGAATGTTGTTTTTTCCTCAAAGTTCCCTTCAGAATTGTTCAATATTTGATTGTGTTCTTTGCGGTACAATGCGATATAAACTAAGCACATACTACTTCAAATACCAAAACTCCAACTATCAAAAATCGGAGGACAAGATGAAAGTTTCGTTTATTTATTCTCTTGAAACTGTTAGTCTATAAATATGTAAATATGATTATTTCTTGTGATAAAATACATCATAAATAGAGTAAAGAAATTAGTATAAGAAATAAAATCGAAAGCCAAATAACAACTTTGCTTTTTCCTGGACGATTCCTGGAAAACTGTAAAAATATGATTATACTGTAAACTATAACGCAATACAAATTGAATATAAACTACAAGAAAAAACAAACATTCAATTACCAAAAAATGGAGGGCCAACTGAAAATTTTGTTTTTCTTTTTTCGCAAAAACTGCTCGTCTATAAATATGTAAATATGATTATTCCTTGCGATACAATGCAGAATAAATAGAATAGAGATATTAACACAAAAAACAAAAATCGAAAGCCGAATAATAACTTTGCTTTTTCCTGAGAAACTGTAAAAATATGATTATTTTTTGCACCACAATGCGACACAAATTGAATATGAACTACAACAAAAGACAAATATCGTATTATGAAAAATCGGTGGGAGGGGTGAGTTGTCAGACTCGAGGCGTACCACGTGTGCAAATCCATATACTGAATGAATAGCGAAGTGGTGCGTACGTCATTGATAGAGGCTGCTGGCCGCAAGTATTGCGTACGTGAAATCGGAGGTGCATGCTCGTATCGCACGCAGAGTTTATTGATCAGGGCTCACGTGTGCGCCAGGCGTTTTGCAGCTGCGTCGGAATTATGCGAGCGTTACACAACACCGGCACGCCATTGTTGCTAGTTTTTCAAGCCAAGTACCCGTACTGACCCAGTGACATTGAGTGCTGCGAAACGAGGCGCGCGCGCACACACAGCACACACACAGCACACACCCACCAGCGAATTTGCAACACTGCCGCACTAACACCACCGCACCCACGTCTCTGCTTTTTCTTCTGGCGTAGATCTGGTTTGCGTACGCTAGTTAGTGTGTTAGTCGTGTCGACCTGTTTCCTACACCTGTGTTTCTGCACGCTCATTAACTTGTCATTGAAACAACACTGTCCACTGTGCCAATTCCTTTCTGCGCGATAATTATACATTATTTAGTGAGTTAGTTATTCGTTAGTAATGAAATTCGTTATGTTCGCTCGTCTGGTGTAATTAGTCTCCACCTGTCCCCCGTCTAATAATACATTAATATATTAATAATAATAAAAAAAATTAATAATAATCTTTTGTAATAATTTTGTAAATGTTTAAAATAATTGTTTAAAATAGAGTGTAGTGAGTCATTTCGAGGAAAATTATAACAGAATATATGAAATAATTAGTCTTTGGAGAAAAAATAAGAGAAACGGTATTTAATTCGACATGGTTCTGACACCCAAATTTTGTTTACACAATTTCAATAAAGACAAGTTTTCTTCTATTTCAAACTTCGAATTTTTGGCTTTAAAAAGTATTGATACACCCTGTACACACTTTTAGCAGACTACTTTATACATGTAATAATAGAGTGTAATTATACACATTACATCTACATTGGGCATGTAAATTTGGCGAAAATCTACACACATGTGACAAGAATTTAAAGAGTAATGAATCACCCTGTATACATTTGCAACAGGCTACGTTATCCAGATTATATACTGTATTATTGTACACATTGTAGATGAATATGTGTATGAAAAACGCAAGTGGATAGCTACATACATGTCTGACAAAGAATTTCATGCGACATTCTTTATTTAAAGACAAATGTATCACGCTGTATATGCACATATATTGCATTTACATCGGATACGTAAATATTGTATAAATTTGTACATGTATGGCAAAGAATGCCGTACAATACACCTGATTTAAAGAGTAATGAATCACCCTGTATACATTTGCAACAGGCTACGTTATACAGATTATATACTGTATTGTTGTACACATTGTAGATGAATATGTGTATGAAAAACGTAAGTGGATAGCTACATACATGTCTGACAAAGAATTTGATGCGACATTCTTTATTTAAAGACAAATGAATCACCCTGTATATGCACATATATTGCATTTACATCGGATACGTAAATATTGTATAAAGTACATGTATGGCAAAGAATGCCGTACAATACACCTGATTTAAAGAGTAATGAATCACCCTGTATACATTTGCAACAGGCTACGTTATACAGATTATATACTGTACTATTGTACACATTGTAGATGTATACATAAGGCACCTAACTACATAAGTGCATACATGTCTGACAAAGTATGCGGTGCGACATTCTTTATTTAAAAGCAAATGAATCACCCTGTACACACTTATAACAAGCTGCTTTATACACATGCATAATACATATAGTGTGCAATTATACATATTGTAGATGTACAGGGTGATTCCACCAGTTGAACACACACTGGTGCATATAAAATAAATAAAAATAGCCTATAAATTTAAATTATACTTAAACGTTTCCCAACTTTTCTCTGCATTTTATGCATTTATACTTCTACATATTGCAGTTATGTTAACTTACATATGAAATTTCATCCAGAAGAAGCCAGTTATATATAATATTCCACTTTAAATATAATATAATAAAATAGTTTCTTCTTATGCTGCTAGCCATTCAAAGCAAGTCATTGCTGGAACTTTGTAAAATCGTCGCTCGTAAGCTTCGACTACATAATTTAATAGAGTCTATTGTTAAATAGAGAATATACAGTATAATTAAATAGATGTCTAGTAAAAAGTGGGGTGTAAGAGTTCTGTTTCAAAGGCAAGTGAATCACCCTGTACATGTACACGAGACACGTTAGTACATAGCTATATGTATACATGTCTGACAAAGAATGCGGCACGGCATTCCTTATTTAAAGGGAAATGAATCACCCTGTATATGCACATACTTCATGAATAAATATTGTAAACGCTTGGTGGGAGCGTGTGTGCAAACGTGCAACCCAGCTTTCTTCTTTCCGCTCCTCTGAAGCGCGTGATTATGAAATTATGTTCCTGGTATCGGCGTACTTGATGATGCTTGTTTTCCCTTTTAATAGGATAATCAGTATTCGCTGCTTGGCCCCGGCAAGAGCAAGCCATTCATTTCTAAATTAGTTTCAGCTTCACCGCGACGTTTCATTACAGTCGAATTTTAACGTCATGAATAATTAAGGAAATCCAAGGAAAATTGAGTTTGTAAGCTAGTTTGAGAAAACCGGAGGTATTAAAGAAGATTTTTAAAGATTGCTGATTCGTTTGTTGAATCAATTAAAGGTAAAGGTAAACTTTGATACCAGTAAGAAAATATTTTTAATACCTTTAACTGCTGCCATCGTCTATTGGCGATTGACTTTAACCTCGATATTTTGTAATAATAAAAAAGATTCTCCTTTTGCATTTCAATGTGTTCCAAATTAACTATAAAAAAAATGTCGAATCTAAAAGTTTTGCACGTTAAGAGAACGAAATATCAGACTAATTGCGCATTGAAAGGGTTAATAATCGCAGATCCGTTTATCAAATTAACCGCCAACAAAAGCAAACTTGGCACCAAAGATTTATACGCGATTTTGCAGAGTTTACGAGTAGCTTTTTTTTAAAGTATGTAATGATTTTTAAATCAAGTGCAGCAGCCTTATCAAAAATATGTGCGTCTCAGGGAAGCAACGTGCATGACCATCGCAACAGTTCGATACGAGCACTACAAGACTATTTTAAGTATATCGAAGCCACGATAAAGATTGCGTTACACGTTACTCTTCGATAAGCTGGACCCTCCTTACTTTATACAGGGTGATTCAAGAAGCTACTCAAAGAATTCGACTTTTTTTTCGCGCACGTTTTTTGCTAGCTTAAACTTAGACTTCGAAGCACAGTATTATTAATTTAATATAAAAGAATTATGTAACGTTTCCTTTGCAAGCCTCGAATTTTATTTACCACAGATTATGAATCTTTTGTCTTTTGATCTTTAATCCTAGACTATTGTGAGCGCCTATGGGCGCTCTAAAAATCCATTAAGATTGCATTTATCACAGCTAAAATCTCGTGAGTTGAAATTAGCGTTCTCCCTTAAGTCAAGGGAGATTAAGACCATAGTCAAAAGGTTAATTGTTACTTTTATTTGTCACGCTGCCTTAAATGTCAAAGACATTGAAATTACATTCAACAGTTTGACTGAGTTAAAGTGCGATTCCGTTACACGTTGCTCGATGATAAACAGCTGTCTCGTTATTTGATACAGGGTGATTAAAAAACCTACCGAACGAGTTCCATATCTTCAACTTGCCGCACCTTTGAAACGTCTTTATTATTTTACTGACACAACTTTCACATAAATCTCATACGCATAAACTATTATTTTATTGCAATACCTTTCACACGAATTTTATACAAACTTTATTATTTTACTGAAGTATTTTCCAGAGAAATGATAAATTCGAAATCGAATCTGAATTTTTCATCATCAAGTATACTTTCGTCATGAATATTTATGCGGCCTTTTATAATCGGGTCGATTTCTCCGCGAAACTTTTTGGAACACCTTGTATCGAGTAGTTAGAGTCTGCTTCAAGTAGATAGAGGAATGTTTTGAACGGAAAATTTTTATCTATCGGCTTTCCTCTTGGATGAGCGCGGCGCTGCTGCCGCTGCTCGGAGATGTCATGTTTCCCTTTTTCACCGGCAACTCGACGGCGCACAGTGTGATATTTTCCCAATCTAGCGGAACTTTATTCATTTGGTGGCATGCCGTATACAGCAAGGTTTTGTATAATGATATCTATATTTTTCTCAACATTATGCTACATTATCCTGCATTCTTATCATATACGAAATGGAGTTGGAGCCATAGACTATCAAAAAAGAAAAAAAGCTGTTGCGTACATTGGCATACTTCGCAGAAATACTGTCATTTCATCAATGCAAAAAGATGTTATTTTGCAATATCTCTGTTTTAACGACATTATACCGCAAAATACCACCTTTTCATCATATACAAAGTGAAGCTAGACTCTTAGACTATTAACAACAACAACAAGATCTTGCGCATATTTGCGCACTCAGGAGAAAACAATCATTTCATCAATGGAAACAGGCATTATTTGACAATATCAACGTCTTAACAACATTATAATGCGCAAACCTGCGCAAGATTTTTTTTTTAATAGTCTAAAAGTCTAGCTTCACTTTGTATATGACGAAAAGGTGGTATTTTGCGGTATAATGTTGTTAAAACATTGATATTGTCAATTTTTTTGCATTCATGAAATGATTGTTTTCTCCTGAGTGCGCAAATATGGGCAAGATTTTTCAGTTGTTGTTAATAGTCTAAGAGTCTAGCTTCACTTTGTATATGACGAAAAGGTGGTATTTTTCGGTATAATGTTGTTAAAACAGAGATATTGCAAAATAACATCTTTTTGCATTCACGCAATGACAGTATTTCTGCGAAGTGCGCCAATGTGCGCAACAGCTTTTTTTCATTTTTGATAGTCTATGGCTCCAACTTCATTTCGTATATGATAAGAATGCAGGATAATGTAGCATAATGTTGCTAAAAATATAGATATCATTATACAAAACCTTGCTTTATACAGCATGGCACCAAATGAATAAAGTTCCGCTATATTGGGAAAATATGACACTGTGCGGCGGTCGCCCTGCATTCGCCAATATCAACTCGGAGTATCAATCACAAAAGAGCACTGTGTGTGTGTGTGTGTGGCTAATACTGCGTAAATGTCGAATCTCTGCCGGATGAATTATTGAAAATTTGTTAGCGCGCCTTCAATTCGCCGATTTCCGGTAGCGCCGGCCACGGTAAATCTCCATTAGAAACCGTGCCAATTAGTCTAAATTTCAATTAGGTGGACAAGCGCAGCGATACCGTAAGCCGGGGACGCGCGTGAATATCTGGATTCGTAATTCGGTCGCGTGCCGTGCGCTATTGTTCCAAGGATTATTTACAGTTCGCCCAAATGAGCTTTCCATTAATTTAGATTCCCTGTGAATTAGTTGTGTTGAGATTATCTCCTGCTTACGTAATTATTTATGACTTTGGACGCGTGAACTATGAAGGGGGGACATTTGGAAAAGCGTGTACATTCCGGGTTGATTTTCAAGATTGATTAATCCTTTACTGGATTAATGGCTTTAATAATAATAAAAAACATTTCGGATCGTTCCTAAATTGTAATATATGTATAACGATTTTTAAAGCATCAAGAAAGTTAATTATAGATGTACTAACATATCTATGAAGTATAAAAGAAAAAAGTCGTTCCTTAATAATTAAAAAATTAATTAAAGATAAACACTTAAGGGATTGCATACAGCAAGGTATTAAAAATTTAAACGTATTATTTATGCAATCCTAACAGGTTCAATCAACTTATATTATGTCTGATAAAATTGCAATTATTTTTAAATTAAAACAATCGTTTTTTTCTTTAAAGAAAATACAAAAATATTCGTAAACCCAGCGTTAATTGGTAAACCTTTCCGCGGGTTTCCACTAGGTTTTTCCCAGGTTTTCCTAGGCAAACGAGGAAGGTTTTCTCCTCCTTTTCCCAGCGATACTAGGAAGTGGTCGCTCAGTTTATAAATAATTTATCCGGTTTTCGAAGGCTGCGCTATATTATCTGAAAATACGAAAGCTGAGTTAGGCGCGCGCGCGCGCGCGCGCGCGACATTAATGTCGACATTAATAATACCTCTGGGCTCTGTCATGGCTGGTTATCCCCTCGCCGAGATATCCGTCCATTTATCTTCATCTGTCTGTTTGTCTTTGTGAGCCTGGGCGCGTAACAACTGAGGCCTCAATGAATATTTAAGCATGGATTTTATTAGCTATCGTCGAGGAAACCACCCCGCTTTCATTTCGTGTCTCCCGTTGATTGCTGCTGCTAGTGCAATTTATGCTGTCCTGCGAGACAACTTCCATTAGCGGCGCCGAAGGAGCTTTAAGCTTTTTGCTGATTGACAGCTGCCAGCCAGAATCGCCAATGTCAATTCTACCTGGCAGTATTGTTGAATCTTTGTCGACCGAACTTTTTATCGAAATGAACCTCGTTTTTTTGATAAGTCGATTAATGTGCGAAGTGAGAATGGTTGGAATAAGGTTTTATGGTAGATTCGAAATTATTTTATTTATTAACGGCGATAATTGCAACCGCATTGCATTTTTTATTTTGCACGTGTCAAACAGTATGTAATAATTTTGTTAATGTAAAAGGTAATGGTATACAAACTTTTCTTTGTGTTCTTAAAATATGTCCAAATATTAAGCAGAATTTGGAATTTCTACTGCCAGTAATTTTTCTTTTTAAATAGAAAAATTACCTATAAATGGGGTGAAAATAACTTGTTTAATATTCATGCATGCTTGTTACTCAGTGCTAGAACAGTTAAATTTATGAAGTCTTCTTTCATTTTTCTCTTTATTATATTTTTGTCTATAAATTTCGCAATTTTATTTTACATATCATTCAACTGTCCGAGCGACCACGATTTCAACGATCGCACTTTTTCGGTGGACGATCAATTACAGTCTGCGCGAAGATCATCGAAATGTCGATAAACAAAATATTTTTTGAAAAAAATGTGAATAGAATTCGAAAAACTGGCAACACAGATAATCGACGCACGGTTTTGTCCTGTTAGTTTTTCCCTGTATTTTGTATTCTCTACAAATATTTTGTTTATTATTAAAATACACGGAAAATTAATTTTAGAATTCGGTTTTCTGTCTGTTATATATGTTTATTTTCTTCCACAGCTTTAGTTCGTTAATTATTCAACAGAATCAATGCATCCGATCAATCAGATATTTCAGGGATCGTACTTTTTAGCGGAAGGTCGTTTACAGTCTGCGCAGGAAATCTCGAAGTGTCGATAAATAAATGAAATATTTAAAAAGTGTGAACCGAATTGCCAGTTTTTCGCTGTAGTTCATATCCCCTACAAATATTTTGTTAATTATTAAAATACACAGGCAATTAATTCTAGAATTCGGTTTTGCCTTTGTCATATACATTCATTTAATTTCGTAGCTTCAATTCGCCAATTATTCAGCAGGATCAATGCATCCAATCAATCAGGCATATTTGAGAAATCGTGCTTTTTTGGCGGAAGGTCGTTTACAGTCTGCGCAGGAAATCTGGATGAATTGGACGTGGATGATGGCGGTGGTTGCCGGATGAAATTGCCGGGGCAATTAGCGGCGGCCGATTGGCGCGGCGAGCCGTGAGAAAAAGCGGCAAGGTGTGACTGACTCGTGGTAGTCACGCTCCTTTTTCCGCCTCCGGCTTTTCCGCCGCTGATTCGCCCGCCCTCGAGCGGCCTCCTATTTCTTCCGCAAGGTTGCGCTGCCAGCGGCGAGGCATGTCGCGCGTACGCATGCGGCTCGCATTGCGAAACGATTTATCATCGTTGTCCTCGTGAAGGTCGGCAATCAGGTGGCAGTAACGCGCGCTCTTCATGAGCGCTCGTTAAGGTACATACGCGTGGGGCGACGCTGCCAACAACATGCTCGCCTCACATGTACAGGGTGATTCAGTTGTCTTTGAATCAGAACTCTCCCAGCCCACTTTTACTAGACATCTATTTCATTATACTATATATTCCCTATTTAACAATAGACTTATTAAATTCTGTCGTCTGTTGGAGAGAATATTTTACCAAGTTTTAGCATCGACTTCCTTCGAATGGCTAGCAACGTAAGGAGACAATATTTTATTATATTATATTTACAGGGGAATATTATATATAACTGGCTTCTGCAAGGTGAAATTTCATGTGCAAGTTAACATAACTTCAAACATGTAAAAGTCCAAATGCATAAAATGCAGACAAATGTTGAGAAACATTCGAGTACAACTTAAATGTCTAGCTTATTTCTAATCTCAACTCACCCTGTACAGGGTGATTCACTTGCATTTGAATCAGAACTCTCCTAGCCCACTTTTACTGGACATCTATTTCATTATACTATATATTCCCTATTTAACAATAGACTTATTAAATTCTGTAGTCTGTTGGAGGGAATATTTTACCAAGTTTTAGCATCGACTTCCTTTAAACGGCTAACAACGTAAGGAGACAATATTTTATTATATTATATTTACAGGGGAATATTATATATAACTGGCTTTCGCAGGGTGAAATCTCATATACAAGTTAACATAACTGAAACACGTAATAGTATAAATGTATAAAGTGCAGACAAATGTGGAGAAACATTCGAGTACAATTTAAATGTCTAGCTTATTTCTAATGATTCTATATGGAACATTGCATCCACTTGCCTTTGAATCAGAACTCTCCTAACCCCACTTTTACTAGATATCTGTTTAATTATACTATATATTCCCTATTTAACAATAGACTTATTAAATTCTGTAGTCTGTTGGAGGGAAAATTTTACCAAGTTTTAGCATCGACTTCCTTCGAATGGCTAGCAACGTAAGGAGAAAAGATTTTATTATATTATATTTATAGGGAAATATTATATATAACTGGAAATGTCATGTGCAAGTTAACTTGACTCAAACATGTAAAAGTCTAAATGCGTAAAATGCAGATAAATATTGAGCAACATTCGAGTATAATTTAAATGTCTAGGTTATTTATAATGATTTTATATGGAAGAGTGTATGCTCGAGAGTGGAGATTCAAAGGCAACTGACTCACCCTGTACATGATAGATATGTAGTCGAGTCGCTGATTTGTTCCCAGCCAATTCTTCCGCTTCAAATCTCACAAAATTTCGTTCGTGGCTTTTCTATATGTGTGGTATTGATTATTACAGGCCAATAACGTTCGGTGTATCGAAGGGGAAGAAACGTTTATTATCGCACATTTACTTCATTTTTTTGCACTGCGTCTGACTAATTATACAGGGTGTCCCATTTTAATCAGCGCAGTCGAATATCTCCGTAACCAAGCGAGATATTCCAATTCCGTTTGTTCCTGCTTTTATGGTTTGAAAGGGGGACATGTATTAAGCATAAAACTACTACCGTGGGCTGTGACCCGTACCTGGGACGACAATCGGGACTATTTTTTTAAATGGCACCATACATTATTGAGCACCTACGTTTGTAGTCCTTTTCAATGAGAATTCAACGAGCTATCATTCAAGGTCCGCAAGGCTCAGATGGCCAAATGAGAGGTTTTTAGCAGGTTAAGTACTTTTAACATGAATTTATTTAAAAAGAAAACTGCATTCTGTAAGGAAATGTATGTTTATTCAGAATGATATTTTCTTGTTAAAGAAAATGTATTCCTATTTAGAGAAAAGATTTTTCTACCGCGAGAAAATTCTTTCCAAAAACACTGGACGTACCAGTACTTTCTTTATCTACTGTAATTAAGATACATATGCGTGGAGCGACGGTACGAGCATGTTCACTCGCTTAGAATATACACGACGTGTAGTCGAGTCGCGGACTTTTTGCCGGGCAACTGTTGCTGTCCAAACCTGGCACAATTTAGTGGATTTTGTACGTGTTCTTGCAACGTAACATGTCTGGTTCCATAATTTATTAGTTGTCCTAGTCTGTTTCACTCGGGTGACATTTTGTACGTAATTTAACAATAATTTATTTTAAAGCGCAGTCAGATATTACAACTATTTCTGTTGTAAAAGTGTTTTAAACTATTTGTAGCTCGATTTCTAATTTTCTTTTTCTAAGCTAATTTTCCAGCCAATTTTTGATTAACCTAAATGCAAGAATTCACTTCATATGAAATATCACAGTAATGCCTTAAATTAAAAATCACGAAGCTGTTTAGCAACGTTAAGTATAAATGCAGGGGTGGCATCTAGCCAAATGTCAAATTTTCACACCGAATTTTATTTGCATCCCTCTTTACATTGCCAGACGATATTTCCAACAAATAGAAAATATTAATTTTTACTATTCATCAAATTTAAGCCAAATTTCCATACAATTTTTGACTAAGCCAAACATAATATGAAATATCGTAGTATTCCCTTAGCTTAAAGGATCAGGAAACTGTTTAGGAACGTTAAGCATAAGTGGAGGGGTGTCGTCTAGCCAAATGTCAAGTTTTCACACCGAATTTAATTTGCATCCCTTTTTACATTACTACACGATACTTCCAACAAATACAAAATATCAATACTTACTATTCATTCAATTTAAGCTAAATTTCCATACAATTTCTGACTAACCCAAACACAATACGAAATATCGCAGTATTCCCTTAGCTTAAAGGATCACGAAACTGTTTAGGAAGGTTAAGTATAAGTGTAAGGGTGGCATCTAGCCAAATGTCAAATTTTCACACGGAATTTAATTTGCATCCCTTTTTACATTACTAGATGATATTTCCAACAAATATAATATATCAATTCTTACTATTCATCAAATTTAAGCCAAATTTCCATGCAATTTATGACTAACCCGAACACAATACGAAATATCGCAGTATTCCCGTAGCTTAAAGGATCACGAAACTGTTTAGGAACGTTAAGTATAAGTGCAGGGGTGTCGTCTAGCTAAATGTCAAATTTTCACACGGAATTTAATTTGCATCCCTCATTACGCCGTTAGACGATATTTCCAACAAACATAAAACATTAATACTTACTATTCATCAAATTCAAGCCAAATTTCCATGCAATTTCTGACTAACCCAAACACAATACGAAATATCGTAGTATTCCCTTAGCTTAAAGGATCACGAAACTGTTTAGGAAGGTTAAGTATAAGTGTAGGGGTGTCGTCTGGGCGGGTGGTAGGGCATCGATCGCGTCTGGTTGAGGTGTGGGTGGTCGGTGGCGGCGCCGGGCCGGGCCGTTCTCTCCTTCGTGGTGAGATATCTGAGGGGCTGGCAGGGGAGGAGAGAGAGACAGAGAGAGAGTGCACTCTCCAAGTGCAAGCAGGCCCTATACGTGCAAGTGGCTGGAAAGCGCATCCCTGGAGGGGATGCTCTCGAGGAAAGAGAGCTGACGCTCCTCGGAGAAAGAGAAAGAGGAAGAAGAAGGGCGAATGAGCGAGAGAGGAGGAGGAGGAGGAGAAGGAGAAAAGTGAGAGGGAGAGAGGGAGAGAGTGTGGCCGAGTGCGAATGCGAGTACGTCGGGTCACGGAAGGGGAAGGCAAGTGCACACGGAAAGTGGATATATAGATCAATGTCGGGATACTCCCGTGCACTGTTTAGCACGACTCACCCACTGACCCAGTTACCTCTTCCTCCTGCGTACTCTGACCAGCTCTCTCATATCGAGCTCCTCTCCTCTCCTCTCCTCTCCTCGCCTCGCCTGCAGCGCCCCAACCCACCCATCGCCATCCACGCTCCTGCCCATCCCATCCCATCCCATCCCCTGTCTAGTTTCCGCACCGTCAACACAACCTACAGTTACTCGCGAATCTACAGGGTGATTCAGCTGCCTTTCAATCAGAACTCTCCTAACCCCACTTTTACTAGACATCTATTTAACCGTTTGAGTCCCAGGGGATATTTAAAAAACACTGTCGAAGACTCCCGGACAGCGCAAGTCGCGCTTTCTCGCGAATCTACAGGGTGATTCACTTGCCTTTGAATCAGGACTCTCCTAACCCCACTTTTACTAGACATCTATTTAACCGTTTGAGTCCCAGGGGATATTTAAAAAACACTGTCAAAGACTCCCGGACAGCGCAAGTCGCGCTTTATCGCGAATCTACAGGGTGATTCAGCTGCCTTTGAATCAGAACTCTCCTAACCCCACTTTTGCTAGACATCTATTTAATTATACTATATATTCTCTGTTTAATAGTGGACTGTATTAAATTATGTAGTCTGTTGGAGCGAATATTTTGCCAAGTTTTAGTATCGACTTCCTTCGAATGGCTAGGAATGTAAGGAGAAAAGATTTTGTTATATTATATTTATAGGGAAATATTATATATAACTGTAAATTTCATGTGCAAGTTAACATAACTCAAACACGTAATAGTATAAATGCATAAAGTGCAGACAAATGTGGAGAAACATTTGAGTATAATTTAAATGTCTAGGTTATTTATAATGATTTTGTATGGAACAGTGGTGATTCAAAGGCAAGTGACTCACCCTGTACATGCCTCCCGGAAACGACATCATTTTGGAGTAACATCGAATTTGAATCGAGTCATTTGAGTCAGCGTTAGATTCTATGGGGCAAAGATAGCGTAATGGTGTTTTAACTCTTTGTAGGGATGTTCGCGTCGCTTTTAGGAAGTCCAGCAATGTCCTAAAAACGTCTCACGTACGTTTGATAAACGTTCGCTGCTACAAAATGGGACATTTTAAAGGCTCACAATACGTCCGAAGGGGATGTTAAGGAGGTTAGAAATACGTCTCCAACGCGTCTGGAATACGTTTAAAGCTGCAATAAGATATGTAGAAGTCGTTTTAAATTCGTGTTTAGTACGTGAATGATACGACTTTTAATAGATATTACTGTATTATAACCTAAAAGTAGTATTTCAAAATGTTCATTCAGTAAAGTCAACGATTGGTTTGGAGAAAATAACTAACTTCGAGGTTATACATGCATACTATTGAAACAATTTGCAATTACTAAACAACTGTACAAAATAGTTGTCACTAATTGAAAGTGAAATTTGGTAGCATGCACTTTTTAAAAGCCCCTTTTAGGGGAAAAGGCTTTCTGTCGCAACCCCCTAAAAAGTCTTGCATACCGCGTGTACATGCTACCAAATTCCATTTTTTGTCTGGCGACCATTTTGAAGATTGTGGAATGCAAATTGGATGAACATTGTTGCATTCTTTTTTGAGTATTTTGAAGATTGTAACATCTTGAACATCCCTTTGGCCTGTTTTCTGAATTTCGTCGAACTGAATGGTACGGGAAGGGCTTAATTAAAAAAATGTATGGTTCAGATGTTTTGGAAACGTCTTTTGCTCGACATTTTAAGACTGCCGCAAAAAGACAGACATAAAAATCATACGATGTATCGGAGACGTTTTAAGAATGGAAAAACGGGAGCAGAAACGTCTTCGGTAGAACATCTTTTGGCAACCTCACACTGCATTAATAAAATGTTCTAGGAAATCATACCGGGTTATGATAGGAGACCACTACGATAATAGTGAAACGAACAAGAGTGCGCCAACAAAGTAATGGCGGCCATTTATATTACACACATTGTAGTCAAAACGTGCGTACAACTTTTATAGCAAAAAGATAATTTATTTTCCATCATAACAAATATACTCGTCAAACACAGTTAAAGGGTTAAAAAAGAGAACTCTTTTCTCCAAATAAAAATACATATTCTTTGAGAGCAGTGTTGTTCCATAGAAAAAATACATTTTCTTATGAAGAAAAGTTCTTTAAAAAACACATTCTCTTAGAGAGCAAAATGTTCTTCCACAAAAAATATAATTTCTTATGAAGAAAAGATCTTTAAAAAATACATTCTCTTGGAGAGCAAAATGTTCTTCCACAAAAAATATAGTTTCTTATGAAGAAAAGTTCTTTAAAAAACACATTCTCTTGGAGAGCAAAATGTTCTTCCACAAAAAATATAATTTCTTATGAAGAAAAGATCTTTAAAAAATACATTCTCTTGGAAAGCAAAGTGTTCTTCCACAGAAAACATAGATTTTTTTATAAAGAGAAGTGCTTCAAAAAAATTCTGGGAGTGCCAATAAATATGTACTTTTTATTCTCTCTCTTCCTCTTTGATTTCCCCATTGCACTTTCACCAGTTAATCGTCGCGTCCTTCGGATTCACCACCACCCTCGAAGACTCGGCACGTGGTTGATTGGTGCCACGCGGCGCGCGTGCATAATCAGTGGTCGGCTGGGGCGCCCGGTGATTCCCGTGACCCATTTCCGCCTCGTGCCTCAGCCAACAGGTTCCGCTTGACACTCTACCATTGACCTATATTTCCATTGGTGATTTCGCTCGGCTGCTCCCGGGCCGCACGCGCCCGCTCGCCCGCCCGATCATTAGAAATGGTTAAGTCCTTTTAGCGAGCGAGCAAACTCGCCCTTCTTTTCTTCTGCTTTTGATAACTGAACAACAGACTTATTTAATTTTAGAGAGTGTTTATGTTAGAATTAGTGTAGGAATTGGCTGAATATAGAAGTGTTTCGAACGCGCAATATTTTCCACTTTTTAATATATTAACAATAACCCAGCAGCATTTTACATGTGCTTAACCATGTATCATATAATATTTTTATATTTTAATATATTAATACTAACTGTACCGGCCGCAAAAAATTTGACCGGTTACAAAAACTATATAAGAAAGTTGTATATATTAAATAAATCTGTTATATACTTAAATCAATATATGTAACAAAGAGAAAACCGAATTTTAGAAATAACTACCTCTCTCAAAAGTCGGCTTCGTTGTGTACTAGCTGTAGGTGTCCAAAACTTAAAAAAAATTGTTTCACCTGTTTTAGAAAAAATTGCCAGATGTACAAAAAGCGTTCTGCAAACCGAGGTTTTTAAAAAGCGTTCATACATTCATGACCACAGCTTTGTAACTTTAACAGTTAAAATAATGAAATTAATTTACAATGTCCTTTAAACCATGTAGTTGTACATATATTTTTTCCGCCTATAACAAAAATTTTCATTATATTTTTTAAAAATATTTATATTAACAATTTGTTTTTGCCCTGCAAATGTATGTTTCCCCTAAACTTCGATTGATTTATCAATCGATATGCGTTCGATAATCTGTCACTCATCCTTACACATCACATGTCCATTTCAAAAAACCAATTTCACTCTCACAAAATAATAATAGTAAAAATAGTGAATAAGAATAGAAACAGCGATAATAAAAAATAGTGAAGTTTCACTTTGCGCAATCTCAGAGCATATTTAAGACTCGCGAAGTCCCGCTCGTAACATAAGAAACTAGAAGTGATGTTAGAACACTTTTCGTTTACATTTTCCGTGATCGACGAGGGAATAAACTTTTGATCAGAGTTGCTATGACGCAATAAACTGTAAACAAACAGCGCAGGAAACATGACGCGCCGCTCATTTGGCTGACCTATATTTCCCTGGTATGTTCTGCCCTTGTCCTATTTCCCCACTAGCGACGCGTACACCACACTGCCGGCCTCATAAATGTCGCAAATCGGCGAAATCACCTTGCACAGAGTTAGACAAAGATGAAGATGGCCATTTTCAAAATTCTCGTTTAGCCTTAAATGTCCCAAAAAAGTACATTGTCACATAAAAGTGTTTCACTTCTAAAAAAATATGACTCGTACAAAAATATACCAAAAATGTAAATGAATATCATCGAAAAGTCAAGTTTTTACTCGAAAATAATTGAGCTTTAGAAATAAAGAGATATTATACAAGAAAACCAGATTTTATTCAATGATACTTCGATTTAACTTGCAGATCTAACAATAAAGAAAACTTGTGTGCGCGCTTCATTGCGAAGTAAAACACTAATGGGAAATTGCTTTGAATTTAATACAAACTTTACTACAATATGAGTAAATTAATTAAAAATTTACAACGATATTAGTAGTGGCCTTGTTTTACAATTTTTTCTTTCCAATACATGAATATTCTTCACTTTCATGAGCATTATTCCAAGATATTAGTATTAACTATAAGTGTTCTATTCATTAAAATAAATTTATTTAATTTACCGCACAAGGCTGTAAATTTTGTACACTTTTATGATTTTCCAAAATAACTATGCTAATTTCTAAACAAAAATATATCTCCAGTCAACATCAAGAAATGTGAATCATATTCTTCACGAGAAAGCTATGCGCACTCATAAAATTTATGAAACATCCTGTATAGCCTGACGCTTATTGTTCCAATTTCACATTGGTACTCACGCGGCACAACTTCCGACAGTGTTTCTAACGGCTTCACTCGCGCTTGCAGTAATTGTTTGAAAGTATCGATTCTATACGCTCTCGATGCTATTCCTCGGGAAGGCGAGATGTTCAGATCTCTCTTATTGCTCGAAGGAAGCGAGGAAGTATGTGTAGCACTTTGCAAAAGAGATGGCACAGTTCTCATCATCCGGAACGACCCATCTGACCTATTTCGGCGCTCTCTATGTTGCTCGGCCGGATTTCGCATCATCCGCATCGCATGACATATTTCGATCAATGTTATTCCATGCGTCCGACTGTAAAAATAAACGATCACACTTTCCAAGAGATGATTGATTATCTTGCGCCAACAAACATAATGCTGCTTAGATCATCAGTTTTAACTCCGCGATGATCTTTCATCGACCTTTCGTAAATTAGACGGCGTTTAATTAATATCAGTAATTGCAGAACTACGAACTTGGTGTTTCGAAAGAAGTCAGATAAATGAAATAAATATAAAAAGCAGAAATCGTTTAGTTTTGACGGATACATTTTTGTTCTATTTAAGTCTGTTCTTTTATTTAAAACAGTGTGGAACACTATATCAAAGAATGTATTTTTATTCGAACGATATATGCATAATATTTGTGGATTGATAAATTTAATTCTTTAATTGTTATAATAAAAGTTGTGCAAAATTTCGGAGAAATTCAATGTTATGAATGTGAGCAGTTTGTTAAAAAAAAATTAAAAGCAGTAATTTTTACTTGTTTAACAATTCTAGTGTTAATAGAATAGAATTTCATTTTATTAACAAAGTGAATTTTCATTTTCATTTGATAAAAAATTCAAAACCAGTAATTTCGATACGTTTGGTTGTTCTAGCTAATAAAATAAAATTTTATTTCATCAATGCAGAAGCTTTTGCAGCGTCAATTATAGTTATGAATGTGAATAGGATTTATACAAAATTCAAAACCAGTCATTTCGACTCGCTTGGTAGTTGTAGGTAATCAAATAAAATTTTATTTCATCAATGCAGAAGCTTTTGCAGCATCAATTATAGTTATGAATGTGAATAAGATTTATACAAAATGCAAAACCAGTCATTTCGACTCGCTTGGTAGTTCTAGCTAATAAAACAAAATTTTATTTCCTCAATGCAGAAGTTTGTAGCGTCTATTATAGTTATGAATGTGAGCAGTATTTATACAAAATTCAAATCCAGTCATTTCAACTCGCTTAGTAATTCTAGCTAATAAAATAAAATGTTATTTTATCAATGTAGAACTTTGTAGCATCTATTATGGTCATGAATATAAGTAGTATTTATAAAAAATTTAGAAACAATTATTTCGACTTCGTTGGTAGTTCTAGTTAATAAAAGAAAATGTCATTTTATCAATGGAGAAATTCGTAGCGTCAATTATGTTCATAAATGTAAGCAGTATTTATACAAAATGCAAAACCAGTCATTTCGACTCGCTTGGTAGTTCTAGCTAATAAAATAAAATGTTATTTTATCAATGTAGAACTTTGTAGCGTCAATCATGGTCATGAATGTGAATAGCATTTATACAAATTCAAATTCAGTCATTTCGACTCGCTTGGTACTTCTAGCTAATAAAACAAAATTTTATTTTATCAATGTAGAAGTTTGTAGCATCTATTATGGCCATGAATATAAGTAGTATTTATAAAAAATGTAGAAACAATTATTTCGACTTCGTTGGTAGTTCTAGTTAATAAAATAAAATGTTATTTTATCAATGCAGAAGTTTATAGCGTCTATTAGGGGAGCGAAATACGATTTGGTACTGCACGTGTATGGCCCCGCGGGGCGGTTTTACTGTAGGCGAGCAGCCCTCCTTTCCCGGTCTCGTGGGAATGTCAAGGTTGTCGATGCAATTTCAGGAGCGCGCGCGCCGGTGCGCCACTCGCTCGTCGAAATAGTGCATCGGGGAAAAGTTGGTGGGGGGGGGCGAAACTCGAGTGCGCCGCGTGCGCCCTGAAATCGGGTCAAGTGCGGATTTCCCGGACAAAAACCACCGGTAGCATTCCAATGGGGGATCGCGTGACAGCTTTTTCGACTTCGGCTACTGCGCACTCTCGCTAAACCTGACACGAGCCTCTTTTGCTGCATTCCATATTAGTTTTATGTCAAATGAGATCCTTTTGCTACATTTTCTGTTCCATATAAGTTTTATCTAAAGTCCTGCAGAAGTTTTATTTTCAATGCAGAAATATATAGTTAGAAATGTAGCTTGCAGAATTTTTAATACTTTAGACTTTATTTAGTACTTTATGAAGTATACGTTTGGAACTTTTATCTGCTAAGGTTTATTAATGAAATATAGCTTTTAGAACTTTAAGCTGTTTAAATTCTACTAATGAAATACAGCTTTCAGAACTTTTAGCACTTCAGTCTTTTTAATGAAATACAAGTTTTAGAACTTTTCACATTTTAGATTTTATTGATAAAATACAGCTTTCGAACTTTTAACAATTTAGACTTTATTAATGAAATATAACTTTTGTTCCTTTAGACTTTATTAACGAAATATAGCATATCGAACTTTTAACAATTTAGACTTTATTAATGAAATATAACTTTTAGGACTTTTGAGGCATCAGACTTTATTGACGAAATATTGATGCTAACATGACGTTACATATGAAGTTTTCCACAGGGAGTGCGATTTTTGCGAACTTACCCTACGTTTTTCATGTTCGAATAGACACTTAACTTAACTAACAGTCAATCTTAAACAAACAAATAATTGAACTACTGAACTACATACTTCAATGTAAGTATGACTACTAAAAAATATTTAAACCTTAATAGCCACGACAAAAGACAAGCATTACAACAGGACAGGAAGATGAAATGTAAACGAAGTTTTCTCACATAATAAACCTTTGTTTTTATGCAATATATTACCAACCATTACTCAATTCCATACTGTGTTCAACAATATTGCTGCAACATGCAAATGTTTCAAGAAATAGCTGTGTATTTTGATGGTAGCCTAAGTCCATTTATCAATTCTTTGTTGTTGACCGTCGTAACATATACAATTTGACGCAAATTCTTTAGTATCTCAGTTTCAATAAACATGAACTTAGGTCACTTTCAAAATAAACAGCGCATATATTCAACAAATTCCACACAAAATTTATTAGATCAATTCAGCAATACTGATAATTTATGACGTGAAAATGATATCTTGATTTTTGTTATCTATTTTGGATTCACATCCATTTATACATATGTTTAGTGTCACGGCGACTACGAGATTAGTAGTGATTCGTTGCAATATTACAGCAAGAGCTAATCGGAGTGCTTCTATTCGGGACATGAATTATGCGGTGATTATTTCTTAACATGCATGCAACGATAATGCACCGGAGCAATTAAGGGTTCGAGGGAAATTGCCGTTCTCCGTCGTTCCACGAAAAACGACTAACAATTAAAGAAACTTGACATTGGTGTTGCTGTATTTATTCATTATTTATTAATATGTGTTTTTTACTTATTCAACTTGATAAATCTATTGAAGATGTTTTTTTTCACGTTCAGGAGTAAATTAACATTTATAATCGACTTCGAAAAAAATGAGTTTCTCCACTCATCATGTATGTTGTTCATTTTTCGTAGTTTGTAATACTTGTCCAACGATATCTCTGCGAAGAATGAACCAATCAGGATGAACATTTTCTGTTCTTATAGAGAAAGTTAGCAAAATGGTTGCGTTATAGATAACATATTCTTATCGCAAAGCATCATATATTCGTTAGTCCCAGCATAGCTTTTGCACGAATGCTCATATCAACATGAAAATCTTTTGTACTTTATGCAGAACGTTTCCGCGATTGTCTTTCTTAGACAGAAAATTTTCCAAACTAAAAGACGCGAAAATGTTTGATTTAAAAAATGTGGGGTATTAATACACGGGAAGTGTTCAGTAGAAAAAGATATACAATTTCATATCAACGCCTCGTTCATTCGTGGAAGATTCCTTTCGACTCTCTGCGTCGTCTGCCCTTTGTTTTGTCGTTCGTGCACAATCTTCCGCGGTCGTCGCGATGCTCAATTCTTTTGCACACATACACACTCTACACATACGTTTTTCTTTTTCACTCCTCAGTTGCTTTTTCACACTCTCTTTTTCACTCTCACTCGTTCATCCTTCTTGCTCGCTTCGTGCGGAATATTTTTTTCCTACAATAATTTCGCTAATAGAGGAAAATATTTTCCACCTTGTCATTTATACTTATTAAATATTTCCTGTTTGGAAGGCGGTGCGAAATGACGTTCTAGTATTAAATAAGGCAGACCTTTTTTTTGAAATTACACTGGGATTCCAAGGTGCATATTTTACATCCGAATGATACATAGTTATAATTTTCAACAATTTGACTACAGTTTTACAATTGTCTATTGAATCAAATGTGTACACGGTGATGCGTTTACCTTGGATTCAACAAAAATTTTCACCCATTAATAATTTTTCGAGGTAAATCGACTTTATTATAAGTGTCGCTTCCTGTTATTTATATTACTATTTGCACCACCCACTGGATGAATATTAATAAAGAGTGTTATAACAAGAATGTACATTTTGATTACAATGTCTTATTGGGAATCTCTGTATTAAATTTTAAAATAAAACTATTAAAATAGATACTCTAGTTTGGAACAGTCTTTCATTAATGATCAACAGTTGGTGCTAGCAATAATTAATAATACTAATAGGCAACAATAATTATAGTAAAGAAAAGTAAAAATTGATATATTCTGCAAAAATACTAGTGGCTGAAAATACTTGTTGATTCCAAGTCAAACACATCATCCTGTCTTGGAACTTGTCCATCAAATCTAGGATATTTAATTAGTATAAAAACTGTCTCATTGTCTCGTCTGAGTGGAATTTCGTGTATTTGGGGTTTAGGAATTTAGGGGTGGTTGGATGGCGGAGATTGTCACAACATTTCTTCTACAGTATATAAGAATACTCCCCGAATTTCTTATAAATCTGTTAAACGATATGTCTTTTAGTGGCGGTAATCATTAATACGCTTTCTTTCCTTATTTAACTTGATAAATCAATTGAAGATGCCTTTTTTCACGTTCAGGAGTAAATTAATATTTATAATCGACTTCGAAAATGAGGTTCCCCACTCATAGCATATGTTGTTCATTTTTCGTATATTGAGGCGATGATTGGAGGGTGGAAACCTTCATACAATTTTTGTAAAGTATCAAAGAATACTTGTATCAAATTTGATACTGTAACGTTAAATAGTATAGAAAACAGCCTTTACGGAACATACATACATATTCCAACTTTTATACACATATTAAGATATTTCGGCGTACAGGAATGATTTTACCCTTTCACTGGCATTTCTTGCGATTGGCTTGAGATTGGCTTGCGATTGGTTGTCAGGAAGAAAAGAGTACTCTGAGAGTGTTCTGGCCGAGGCTAGGATTACAGCGATTAAGAGTACAGAGTGTGCACGTGGCCTGGTGTAAGAGTGTCCATGGTGTCCATTGCCATCCGGTTGGCGGTGGTGCGCGCGGCTCTGCTCTCTCTTTCTCAGGGCGAATCCTGTCGAGCGTAATTCGACGTGTCTCTCTACCTTTCTTTCCTTTCTCTCACGGGGAATGTAAGGCCACACTGTGCTGTGTACACGTGGTCTCCGCTTGCTCGCTCGCTCGCTTGTGTCTCGCAGATAACCTTAACGAGTCGCCGATCCTCGAAATTAATTGTCCTTTCCTTTTGTTCCAGGTGAGTCGGGCGTGCATTCTTCTTCGCCGGATATTTACAGCGCTCCCACTCACGCTGATTCACCATGTGAGTAGTTGCACGGCTCTGCCGATTCGAGACTCTTCTCGAAGGTCTTTTTTTTTCTCATTCTCTCGATCCTCTGCGGATTACTGATAAATAAATCTCGGCCTTTGATGTAAGTGACGGGGACCTGTTATTTATAATTAATCGTATTGAGATGTCGAGTCTTAATTGACGTTGATCGATTATAGAATCGTTGAGATATTTGAGTGTCGGTAAATTAAATATTTAAATGACAGAAATCTTTCATTTACATCACTGTGTTTGTTATTAATAATATTAACATGTTAAATACTAAGTGATATAAATTGGTTATATAATTACTGACATTTTTAGCTGTCAGTAAATTAAATATTTAAGTGACAGACATCTTTCATTTACATCACTGTGTTTGTTATTAATAATATTAACATGTTAAATACTAAGTGATATAAATTGGTTATACAATTACTGGTATTTTTAACTGTCAGTAAATGAAATGTTTGAATGACAGAAAACTTTCGTCTACATTATTGTGATAAATGTTACCTAAATGTTTTCATTATTTATAGCGTGCTTCTCAAAGGTATGTTTTCAATCACTCACGATAATGGTAAATAAATGTTCAGGTTTAATGTAAATGACAATGATTCGTTATTTGCATTGCTGTATGTTTTATTAATAATTTTAACATGTTACATCTTAAGTGAAACAGATCTGTGAATTGTTTTCATTATTTATACTGTGATTTTCAGCGAGTTATAGCATAATGGTGTTATGCTAACCAACGAATATATGACAATAATAAAACTTCTACGGATTTTTAATTTTTATAAAATCCGTCAGCTTCAATATCGCCAAATTTTCAACTTTAACAAACAATGCCGTATAAATCTGCTATTACAAATTTTCCATTGTGACGAAATTCCACATCTGTCTGATTTTGTTTCTGCGAAAACAACTTGCACGGCTTTGTGGTAAGATTATGACCACATAGTACGGTTTTGCCTGTGTTTTTCCCGCCAATGTCAAAGTTTTTTACCATAGGATTTAAATATCCAAAAAGTCAAGTAGATGTTGAGCCTGGCATCGAGACAGACAAATAAGACAGGCAAATGAGAACCTTTCATTGGAATTGAAACTGACGTCAAGCGATAGGAGATTGCAGCTTATTAAAAACTATTTTTTAAAAATTATTTTTGCCAAAACGAATTATTTTACAATTTTTTAAGTTTACTATAGGATTTAAATACCCGGAAAGTCAAGAAGGTGTTGAGCCTGACATTGAAACAAAGAAATAAGACAGGCAAATAAGAATCTTTCATTGGAATTGAAACTGAAGTTAAATTATGGTAGACTACAGCTTATTAAGTTAAAAATCGTTTTTTAAAAATGATTTTTTTCGCATAACTAATGATTTTACAGTGATTTTTACAATTGTACTTGAAAGTACTCACTAAATACTATATCCACGAATTATTTCATATTTTTAAACAAAAGGATTACGAAACTAGAAAGCCGTTATACTGTAACTATGGCATAGTTGCATGACGAAAATAAATACTACTTAATTAACTTATAATACAATAATTTTTAATAATTTTGTACAATTTCACTTGAAAGTACACACTAAATACTACATCCTCGAATTATTTCAGATTTTTAAACAAAAGGATTACAAAACTAGAAGAGCGTCATACTGTTACTATGACAGAGTTGCATGACGAAATTAACTACAACTTAATTAATTTACAGCACAATAATTTTTAATAATTTTGTACAATTTTACTTGAAAGTACTCACGAAATACTACAACCGCGAATTATGTCAGATTTTTAAACAAAACTATTATAAAACTAGATGCACGTCATACTGTAACTATGACAGAATGTCATGACGAAATTAACTACAACTTAATTAATTTACAGCACAATAATTTTAAATAATTTTGTACAATTTTACTTGAAAGTACTCACGAAATACTACAACCGCGAATTATTTCAGATTTTTAAACAAAAGGATTACAAAACTAGAAGACCGTTATACTGTAACTATGATAGAATGTTATGACGAAATTACCTACAACTTAATTAATTTACAATACGATAATTTCGAATAATTTTCTACATAGCAGTCTACAATTGACGAAACTACGAGATTCTTATCAACTACGAACCCTAAGAATTCTAACATGCAATCACCGTGTTCGTTCTCTCTTTGATCGAGCACTGGCAACGTGATTTTGCACTTGCTTAACACAGCCACAAACAAAAAGTCGCTCACCGTTAAGTACTTTCTTCGGTCGATCAGAGCGTACACGTGTGTGTGTCTGTGTGTGTTTGTATGGGTGCGTGCGGGTGTGTTAGAACGAGAGAGGTACTTTAATGCGGTTATCCTTAAGTCGGTCAAGGTTCCTCTCATGCTTCGTGGAGAGTGCGCCGTGATAAAATAAAGAAAAAAAAGGGGAAACGCCATCCGTTGTTTAAAGTCATCGCTGCACAGAGTGATCTTTTCGCGATCTAGCGGTACTTTATTCTATCAGCCGAAAATATTCTAATATTAATCTTTGTATGCTGTTATTATTTATAACTGTATTTTCTAAAAAATTTGGATTATTAGTATTGGTGTTATTTGTTTAACACGTTGACTGCCATGTCACTCGAATTCGGGTGACACTCGAACGTCTATTTACAGACACGTTTATTTTCACAAGAATAACTATAATAAACATTTTTAATAAGGTGTAGTGAAAGAGTAAAAAATTTGCAATTTTGGCAGTCAACGTGTTAACAACAGAGAGATATGTATTTTTAAATTCCCAAAGATTTGCTATATTATTAATTGAAATACCGAAATTGTTATTATTTAATAATGTCGAGACTTTTTATACATTACACCGCGTTATATCAGATTGTTATCATATACGAAATAAAGTTAGGTTGTTGGACAACCAAAAACTATCAATTTTATTTTGCACAAATTTTCACATTTAAACAAAAACATTGTTGTGCGTCAAGTGGATTAGTTTTTAGATCAAGTCGCGTGTTCGGACAACCTGGCGAGCTTTAATTAAGTTTTTAATATCAAAATACATAAAACGTTGCTATCCAAAGACGTCATTACACAGATTATCTTTAACCAATGCGATAATCGAATATAACGCGATGCAATGTGTGAGAAATGCACTCAAACATGCCAATTAGCATGAAACGACTGTTCGTTTGTGTGTACAAATTTGGGCAAAATAAAATGGTTTTTGGCCAAAAAACCCAACATTATTTCGCATATAATAAAAATCTGGTATAATGCGGATTAATGTATAAAAAATCGAGATATTATTAAATAAAAGCAATTTCGTTATTAAGTATTAATGTGCATTAATAATTTCACTATTAATATTTAGTGGATTAATATTCGATTTTTGGAATGCAAAAATACATCAATTTGTGCTAGTGAATAGAAAATGCCAATACTAGTAGTCAACAATTTTTAAAAAATGTATTATAAATAATAACAGAATACAAAGATTAACATTACTACGTTTTCTATAATTGTGTAAAGATAATAACGTATAATTACTACGTTTTCGGTTTATACAATAAAGTACCGCTAGATCAGGAAAATCTCCCACTGTGCGCTTTAAGGAACAGTGAGATCCTAGTGATTGTCAGATCCTCGTAGACTATTTCGCGAAATGGTGTTCGTTGTACGTGAACTATTATTTTTTTATAGCATCCTTGACGGCGAAACAGCGCACGTTCCAGTGCGCTTTCTGCTGAGACATTGTTAGACAATGCTGCTACTACATCACCATTTATCATAAATGATGAATGACAAATACAGCTCCATCATTTATAGTGGATAAAAAAAGTATTCGCGCACCCAGTATTTTTGAAAATAAGAATTTATTTTCTTGAAGAAGAGAGCGTTCTTAATACTAGGTTTACGGGTGCTGTGATTTTGATGGATTTCGGATTTTATGAGCAAAATCACAAAAACAATTACTATTAATTTTTGTCCAATGTATGCTGACAATTGATTTAATAAATTTATGCTGATTGGTTTAATAAGACGAATATATATCCAAATTTATTTCGCCTTCTGCCATGCCCTCGTTAATCGTTTTTTTTTATAAAGACCTTACCCATCAATTTGACGGGTGATCCATTGAATTAAATTATTATTAACTACTAATTAAAGGAAAACATTTGTCCGTCTGTTTGTATATTTTCAGCAAATTCGAAAATAGATGGATAGATTTTAACACGACCTTTCCTTTTTTATAGTATTATGATTTAATCAAACTACACCAATATTGCAATATTTATTAGTTGTAAAGGTCTTTTAAAGTAATTCTAAATTTTAAAAAGAAATGAAAAGGGGAGCGACTTATCTTATTACTTTTTTAAATGAAGTTATTATTAATGTGGAATGTTACTCAAGTGACACTGGCAAAATTAACACGTAAACACCTCAGGAAAAAATGAAAACTCAAAAACTGTAACCAATATAACTGGCTAAGTTTCAATTATAAACCGTATCCATTTGTCCGAGACGAACATAACTCATCTAACAATATTGCACCCAATGACACTATTTCCCAGCGAATTATTTGGCCCATAAACATTCCACTCGCATGAATAACAATTCAAGCTCGGCGAGCTCGCGCCAGGGCGCTGAATTCAGTGCGGTATAACTGGATCTACTAAAATTTTCGGGAGCATAAAACTTAAGAATTGAGAGGTATAAAATCATATAAAATGATATTGAGAATGCGAGGTCTAATTCGGGCGTGGCGGGACGGGGCGCAAAAGTCTCGGCTCGCGCTGAGTGGGACCAGCAATAAAACGGTGGGGTAATGTCTCGCGAGGCTTTCAAACCTTTACTTACCCGGTGAATGGAGACGTCTCGCGCGCGCGCGCGCGGCGAGAGCAAAGCGGCTAATACACCGATAACTATTTTCTGCCGCGTAGCCGAAAATGCGTTTTGAGAGATGTTCGCCTTCTGGACCAGTGTCAAGCGGGATCGGGTGAACGAACTATTTATACATCGGCCATAAACAGTTGGCCGGTTCGGCTTTCAGGAACTCGCGCGGTGGAATCCTCCCTAGGAGGAGAATCCGCCATCGCCGTCGCCGTCGTCGTTGTCGTCGCCGTCGCAATGCGGTGGTCACGTACACTTACGTTGTCCTTGACAGTTTTCTCTCGTCGCCTTCTTTCCCTCGCTGAATCCTCCTCAGCTAGACACCCCTGCACGTCCTGATACTCCTTCGCGCCCACCCTACTCGCCCTATTCCGAACTACACCGCGACGCTCAGACAACCTTTTCCACTTCCTAAAAGGTTCGTTAGTTCTCTCTTGCTGGACTCGTGCGATCAAATTTGTCTTTAAATTGGTTTATTTATAAATATTCGCATCGCTAATTTATTAGTGAATATTATATGTACATTTATTTGAATGTATTTATATGTTGGATTTTACATGACTAAGAATATTGGATTAAATATTGTTTTAGAGGTAAAGAAGGAGTTGTAAATAAATGTAAACTACTTTTCGTTTTTTGTGTTCTCTAGTCATTCACTTCTTAATTGTTGATAATACCAGATTTTATGGGAAAATTCGTACTACACCTCGACACTCAGACAACCTTTTCCACTTCCTAAAAGGTTCGTTAGTTCTCTCTTGCTGGACTCGTGCAATTAAATTTGTCTTTAGATTGGTTTATTTATAAATATTCGCATCGCTAACTTGTTAGTGAATATTATATGTACATTTATTTGAATGTATTTATATGTTGGATTTTACATGACATGATAAATGATAAATATTGTTTTAGAGGTAAAGAAAGAGCTTTAAATGAATGCAAACTATTTTTCGTTTCTTACGTTCTCTAGTTGCTCAGTTCTTAATTGTTGATAATAACACATTTTATGATCAAATTCGTACTACACCGCATCGGTCAGACGACCTTTTCCACTTCCTAAAAGGTTCGTTAGTTCTCTCTTGCTGGACACGTGCGATCAAATTTGTCTTTAGATTGGTTTATTTATAAAATTCGCATTGAATATTCGCATCGCTAATTTATTAGTAAATATTACATGTATATTTATTTGAATCATCAATTGAAACATCAATACATTTATTTCAATCATTGTATCTTGGATTTTGTTACATGACTAAGAATATTGGATTAAATATTGTTTCGGAGGTAAAGGAGTTTTAAATAAATGTAAACTGTTTGTTCTCTTTTGCGTTCTCTAGTCGTTCATTTGTTAATTGTTGATAATACCAGATTTTATGATGAAATTCGTACTACACCACATCGCTCAGACAACTTTTTCCACTTCCTAAAAGGTTCGTTAGTTCTCTCTTGCTGGACACGTGCGATCAAATTTGTCTCTAGATTGGTTTATTTATAAAATTCGCATTGAATATTCGCTAATTTATTATCGAATATTACATATACATTTAATTGAATGTATTTGTATGTTGGATTTTGTTACATGACTAAAGATATTGGATTAAATATTGTTTCAAAAGTGAAGAAGGAGTTTTAAATAAATGTAAACTGTTTGTTCTCTTTTGCGTTCTCTAGTCGCTCACTTTTTAATTTTTAACAATTCCACATTTTATGGAGAAATTCATACTACACCTCATCGGTCAGGCGACCTTTTCTACTTTCTAGAAGGTTCATTCGTTCTTTTTTGATGGACTCGTGCGATCCAACCTTTCTTTAGACAGGTTTATTTATACAATTCGCACTAACTCCGGGGTTACTAGCGAGCACTCTTCGTACATTCGTTTATACAATTACTAGATTATTTGCCAAAGAATATGACTAAGTTTTTTTTTCCACTTTTGCAATAACTGTATTGGCACATATGCATTCGTGTATTCGAGATAAAATTCTGCACTTTCAACATTGGTTTCAAAGTGGTCATGTTGCTTAAAAAAATTGATGAAAAGATTAGAAAGAGCGTTACACAAAGTAAGGGGTTTCAATTTTTATTTTACCAGTAAAAATAATATTTTAAAATAGCAATGTCAAAATAATTCCCAAAACAAATTATAAAGATGACTGTTGAAAATATTGGGCGAATCAAATATTCTTTCACTTTTTATTGCTTTCCGGCAACTATTACAAATAGTATTTTAAGAACTCTTTTTTTATTTGTATTGCATAATATACTATTTTAAATACTTACTCAAACATAACAATAATATTTTATTTGGATGATTTTATTTGAAAAAAATTTGTAATCATTTATATTAACCGTTTGAGTCCAAAGCAGCGCGATCGCACTGTTCAGATTTTCTGTCGAGAAGACCCAGCACATTACGAGCGTTGTGAACAACTGACTGTCGAAGTCGCGTGCTCAGATATACTCCGCAAGTACATCACACAGCTCCTTCTTTAAAGTAAATAATATAATACATTTCACAATAGGTACAATACCATAATAATAGTGCAATAATACATTACAAAATAAAATATTTTGTATTTCAATGTTATCTTCTCAATGATTTTTATCGAACAAAACTTGAAATATTTACAAACTGACAGTGTGCATATGTAATAATAAAGATGTATTTCACAAAATAACGAATTACAAATTAAAAATATTTCTGTGTTAGAGAAAGCGCGATTGCGCTGTTCGGAATTCTTCGAAAGTGTTTTTTAAATATCTCCTGGCACTCAAACGGTTAAGAAATAAATAAACTTACTTTCGACATTATTCATAAAATAATTCCTAAATCGTAAGGATCCCTAAATAAAGTAAAACTGATTGCCAGCGGAAGTGCGTGTTCCCATTCAAGTTCAGCGGCATCGGATCTCCCCTAGTATAACGACACCGCCTTTCTCCTTTCGAAGCTGGACGAAAATTCAAGGTCGCACGTTGGCATTAGGGTTCTGCTCCGAAGGGTTCCCTCTTCCCCGTATTATGTAATTTCCGCTGGGCACACACACACACACACACACACCGGCGTAACACTTGCCTTACGTCATTCTTCAGTTTCACGGAGAGCAGAGGGGTTCGTCGATACTGGCCCGGTACAATATTCTAGTATCGAATTTCGTCGGCGGGGTGCGTGCGAATAGCTTTGTCTAAAATTACGCCTGGCCAGGCTGCCCGAAGAATTCGGCATGATTGGAGAATTGATCTCGCCGGCGGCGGCGGCCCTTGTTTTACAGCGACAGCCAACAATACCTCTGGTAATTTTGCAAAATCATTCTCTCGTCTTCCCCCTTCGAAATTATGCGTCTTCGTTAAAGGCTGAGTTAAGGTAAATGCCAATTGATGAACTGTGAATTCATTTAATGTTACATGGAAATATTTAACCTAGTTTGCATAATTTGGATTTTTAGATACCAAATTCTCACGCACAACGACGCATAATAATAATAAGAAAAATGTGGTGGTCGAATTGAGTACCTCTTCACTTTCGAAGTCGACAATAATTGTTTATAACAATTAAACTAACAATAGTTTATTTGGTAAGTGAAATATAATTTCTTCTAGAAATATACGTACATTCTTTAGTAAAAATTGGCCTAATGGTTGATTTTTCTGCCCCAAAAATAATCGAACAATATAGAAAAAATTGACCAGTATATATTACATTGATGAGCGTGTTATTTTAATATTTTGTGGCAAAACCATTTGGTTTTACAAAGATATGCTTCTTAATCCCTGACTAATAAGCCTTAACCCGTTTAGTGCCGAACGACAATATTGTATATATATTGTTCGCAAAATTTGCGAAAAGTGTGCCCCATATCAAAATAAATTTGTAGAACGTTATAAATGATTTAATTTCGTTGGAAATCAACTGAAATTTGGATTTAAATTTTGTTCATAAGAGAGAAATTAATTTCTGTTGTGCATAATGTTTTATATTTATGTTATTCGTACGATTATCAACAAATATTGAAACACATATAATTGGCATTACTTCATTCTCCATTTATTTCCTAAAATGCTCCTTTCGAATTTGTAAATATTCTGATTTTGTTTTTTATGGGGTTTTTGCCAAACCTTAGAAAACTCGTCAAATTGGTCCGGCATTCTTCGCATAGCTGTGATTCTTTTGGTGGGCAATAAAAGGGTTAATGTAAAAAATAGAGCGATTTAGGTAACCTTCCCCTATTTCCCCGATTTTCCAGGCCAGAAATGGTTACCAAGATTTAACCAATAAACAGCAAGGAAAAATCCTTTAGTGTCGTTTGCAGCAAAAGCTATTTCCGCGGCTAAGGACCTTTTTTACATGTCGCGTTCGCTTATGAAGTTTCAGGGAACGATTAACCCCGAAAAATTGCGAGCTTTCATACTCGAACAATGGCGGGGCTGATTGGCGGTGCGCTGGCTCGCTTTAGAATTAGAACCCGCATTTTGCATTGTGCAGCTGGACCAGCCGAAACAGCTGCACTGTCGCCTCTCGTCTTTCTCTTGGGCCCTCTCACACGGCCGCTTTCTCTCTCTCAGCGCAGCGCCAAACTCTTCTTTTTTTTTTGCGCGCGCGCGCCACCGTCTCGACTTCCTTCTTGCTAGCCTAATATTTCCGTGCTCTCCCGCTTCGGTGTGCTGCCAAAGAAAGAGAGAAAGAGAAAGAGAGAAAGAAAGAGAGTGGCCGCCTGTATTGTTCAAGGTTAGAAATGTGCCTTGGTTAGCTTCACCTGTCTCTTGTTTACGGGAAGTTAGGCTTCAGTCACACGCGCGTCACTGACGTACTCCTATCCTGCCGTTTCAAGGGTGCCTTCAGACTTTCTTTCCCTTCGCTGTTGCATGCAACTGGTGGCCAATACAAGATTCTGCCCTTTGCATTTCTTGGTTGTTTGTCATGAACCCTTTTAATGCCAACCGAAAGTATCGCACCTATACAAAGAATATCGGTCCAATTTGACCAATTTGCTAAGGTTTGTGAAAAAGCTCATAAAAAACAAAATGAGGATGATATTTATGAAAGTCAAAAAGGAGTATATTACGAAATAAAGGAAGAATCAAGTAATGTGAATTATATTGTAATATTTGTTGAAAATCATATGAATAATATAAATGTAAAACATTATAAAAAATGTAGAAATTAATTTCTCTCTTGTAAACAATATTTAAATCCATAAACAATTGTCTCAATTGTTTTCGAATAGAAAACACTTTTCGCGAGTGTTGCGAACAACGATATATCATTGTTCGGCACCAAAATGGTTATCATTTTAGTAACATTATAAGTTATAATATTAATAGTATTACTAATAAATTTAAGACAATACATGAGTAATAATAATAAAACTAACGACGTAGTCAAAATGACTTGCTTAATGTTCCCTAATAAGTATTATTTATTTTTAAAATATTTTAATGCATGAAGCTTTTCTCGTATGATAATTTCTTTTTTCAAAATTTATATGTCTCTAGTGGAAGTACACACAGTGAATAAACAACGCACTCGAACATTTTGTACATACAATTTCAATGATATGCGAATTAAAAAGTTGGGGGAATTTCCGCAAAAGATGATCCTTGAAATAAAAAAATGTTGATTGATGACATGTCGTAAAGTTATTGACAAAAAAAATCCCGAAAATGCATGTTTCGAGGCTTCTAGGTAGGCGTGTTCCACCTTTAAGTAGCATTAATGGATGGTGCGCGCTTGTCACACTCTGTTGTTATAGTTGAGATGAGTAACGGTTGATATGCAAAGTCAGGATTGCTGTGTGGGCACACTGCGCGCGTGGGCTTTACATGCGAGCGTGTGTGTGCGTGCGTGCGTGCGTGCGCGTGCCCCTTAAATCACGGTATTCAGACGGCGTCAATAAAAATCGTGTATTCGTGTCCCGGCCGCGCTAACCACCTAGCCCATAAATCATAATTATTGTAACCCGTTAAAGTGTTCGATCAATGCGGAGGCGATTTCCTGCGCCACCGATTGCCAAGTGTCACGCGGAATTTCAATATTTTGACCGGGAAATCGGTCAAATCTTCCAGGTGAGTCAAGAGAATTGGATGACTCGAATGTAAAGGGGTTTGAAAAGTAAAAAGTATGCTTGGAATGTAGCATGCACTTTTTAGCAGACCTGTATGTGATTATAGTTGTATACTTGTGTGTCTCATGTGAACATATACAATGTAAATAATAATACAGTTTGCAGTAACACCATAATAATTTTTTATATAATTATATAAAAATCTAATATCAACATACTATCGAAATATCGTGAAGAAGAAAAGTATTCGCAGAGTAAATATTTTTGGAATAAGTTGTCTGAAAAGAACGGTTTTCTTTAAGAAAATATGTTTCTTGTTAGAAAACAGAATTTTCCTCTTTAAGATTTGTTCCAAAGTAAAAATATGTTTCAGATATTGCACATACAGAGCGATTCACTTGGTTTTGAATTGGAACTTTTGTACTCAGTTTTTATTAGACCTGTATGTAGTTATATACAATGTATCTGTGATGTACTTAAAAAAATATACCGTAAATAATAATACACTGTATTTATACAATGTAGACTGCTGTATGTATATGTAAGATATAAAAGAAAGTTGGAAAACGTTGATGTATAATTAAAATTGCTAAATAATTTATAATCATCCTGTACAGTTTGTTCCTCAACAATTCATTAATTAATTTCTATTAGACTTCGCAAATCATATTTTGGTCGTTTATGCCAACGAAATTGATTTATTCAAAAATATAAATATAAGTTTTGACTTCGATATTTAACATTTACTGAAGTGCCTGTATTGGCTGAAATCTGGTTTCGTTTTAAACTGTGCACTCACTTGCAAACTGCAATGCGTAACACATAACTAATTAACAATGCTCTAACGACGTTTATGGGACACCCTGTATGTTCCATGAATCTTTCCACATATGAATGTATCAAATCTACGTACGAATATTAAAAATGCACAAGTATATTATGCTATGCATGTTATATTGCAAACAGAAAAAGAAAGTTAAGAAGAATCTATGTGTAATTAATGTTATTAGATAATTTATAATTATCCTGCACAGAGTGATTCACTTGCATTTAAATTAGAAGTGTCGGATAGAGCCTGCCATGCTCAAAGGATAATGATAAATTATTATGTGATTATTAAGCAATTCGTGTGCATCCTGTTAGATAGAATATTTTACTATATTATATTATATACATTATCCACATGCAATATACTGTTATACACAATGTACAGAGTGCCGAGGAAAATTGGGAAACATTCGTGTATAATTAAAATTACTAGATAATTTATCACTATCCTGTGCAAGCTGACACGCTTGCATTTAAATTAGGACTCTCGAGTATAATTAATTATTATGAATTATTTAATTAAACGCGAATGTTTCCCTACTTTTCTCTGTATCTTACACACTGTATATAACATTAAAATGTATGCATAATACTCATATAGAAAATTGTATGAAAATATTTTCTTCAACATGATGTGCCTGATAAAAAAATGGAGGATAGAGTTTTTATTCAAAGATAAGTAAATCACCTTGTAGACTTAACACGTTTGGCGCCATGTCACTCATATTTGGGTGACACTCGAACATCTATTTGCAGACATATTTATTTCGACAAAATTAACGTTCATTTTTAACAAGGTGTGGCGCAAGAGTTAAAAATTTGCAACTTCGGCGTCGAAAGTGTTAAAGGAAGAACAATGATTCTGAATTCCATTAATGACCCTGACAGGTTTGGCCATCCTGCTTAATCTCTAGGCAACTATGAGCGCCGATAGGAGCTTCAAAATTTTGAGTTTGTAACACTGAGAGTGCTCCAAAAATCCATTAACCTTTTGACTACGGCAAAATTTGACCCCTTAACGCACAGTTTTTTTGAAAACGCGTGTAACGCGCTCGAATTAACTCGAGCGTACAAGTTAAGGGGTTAAGGAACAACGTTACTTTCGACTGACGACATTTTAACTGTGATAAATGCAATCTTAACCTCTTAACTGTGGAATTTAGTTTTAAAAATCGCCCACACAGTGCGGAATTAAAATTAAGCAACTGCAAGTACGACGAGTATAGACGTCAACCACACCACAATAGAGATTTGGTTCGACGTGTATACACGTAAAACGCACTTAACTGGTTAATGGAATTCTAGAGCGCCTACAGGCGCTTTCAGTGTCATAAACGCAAAATATCTAAACACCTATGGGCGCCCACAGTAGTCTAGAGGTTAAGATTGCATTTATCACAGTTAAAATCTTGTCAATTCAAATTAGCATTCTCCTTCAGATTTCGCCGTAGTCAAAGGGTCAAAGATCTCGTAAGAGAAGAAAAAAGGTATCTCCCAAAAATCACAAAATATACTCATGCCCAACCCATACACGTCAATAATAAATTCCAAAATCTGTCAATTAAATTTGCCTGCGAAGATACAAGTTATGCTGGGCCAGTGAAGGCATTCATGGAAAAATCAGCGATGGGAGGGCGATGATTCTGGGTTCCGTCAATGACCGTGACACCTTTGGCCGTTCCGGTTAGACGTATCGAAGGGCCGTATAACATGCCGGCGGAGGGCGCGCGCGCGCGCGCGCGGGGTAAACCAGTTCCCTGCGAAGAATGTAAACGGAATATTGGCGAGAGAGAGGAGAGCCCTGTTAACCTTTCCCCGTCGAGAGAGTGGCCGCTCGCAAAAAACGGGTAGCCCCAGCAGCCGATGCCCTCTTCCCCCACCCTTTCCTTCTCTCGCTCCTCTCGCTCTCTCTCTCTCTCGCTCTCGGTAATTAAAAACAGCCCGCGCCATTAGCCATATCCCAACAGCAGCGAGGATTCCCATCGCGCGCGACGAGCCGAGCCCGCATAACTCGCACGTGCGTCACGCGCCAATTATCAAGGAAAGCGACGACGGCGACGGCGGCGGCGGCCAATTTCACCGGCAGGGCTAATCTTAATCGGGATGCGTAGCACCTGACACAGTTTTCCCCGCTGGCGGTGACACTAACTTTATTGTCGAAAATTATAGTCTACCCATAGCCACCACCGTCTGTCGTATAGGGGCGAGCACGAAAACGATAGGCGCGCGAGCGCGCGTGCTTGTTGCGAAAGGAAACGGCCAAGTGGCGCACCTGCCGGCAGAAAACTCCCCGAGCAGGATAAGAGGCCGCGCGCGTCGCAGAGGAGATGAGAGGGCCGCCGCGGCGCACAGTGGTCCCAAACGAGAAAAACCGTGACATAGCCATTAAATTGCGTTCTATCACTCAAGCTGTACAACCATTCAGTGGATTCCAGTATTTGTTCACATATTTATCGTATCTGTTACATAATTAAGTTGTTTCATTTTAATTCTGCCGTTTTAGTTCGGTGCTGGAAAAATTACCATGCTATGGGCAATAGTAAAAAATTTAATTTCATATTGCGACTAAGTCCTACAAACTCTCGCCATGGGACAACAGTCAAAATGATGCTTAGACTCTTTACTTTAAGAGAGAGAAAAAACCAACTGCGTTTAGTTGCGATCTGTCGAGTTATTACGAGTATTGTCAAATTATTGTTTATACTGCCTAGGTAACTAGAAGTTAGCAGCAATTTGAAATTAAATTTTTTACTATTGCCCATAGCATGGTAATTTTTTCAGCACGCAACTAAAATGGCAGAATTATAATGAAACAACTAAATTATGTAACTGATACGATAAATATGTGGAGAAATCCTGGAATCCCCTGAATGGTTGTATAGCTTTAGTGATAGAACGCAATTTAATGCCTATGTCACAGTTTTTCTCGTTTTGGACCACTGAGCGTCGCACAGTGCGCTGAATGACGAAAAGCGCGGACAAACTTATTTCTCCAGCTGTTCATCAATTCAAAGTATTAGGAAAGGCTTTAATATTGAATTATAAGAAGTACAAACCTATTTCAATGAATAATGAACACCAGGAAGATCTTATTAATTACAGGTGGTATAAAAAACGCGAAGTAGACATATGTATAATATAGCATTTTTCGATACTTGATCATTTATTGACGCGAACTTATCATGAAGTACAAATAATACTGGGTCGAGTAACCAAAGTAAGACGATCTTATCAATTATAGCTAGTACAAATAATACGAAACAAACACATGCAATCACTGTTTTTGATAATATTTATATTACAGGGAAACTATAAATAGTAGCAAATCTATAACATTAACATATCATTATTGTTTATCATAGCCTTCGAACAACACTTCACATTCATCTTGTACAAGGTTTTCAAATTCTTCGAGTTCAAAAACTAATTTTGCCCATATTTTCCTCGATTCAACCCACTGTGCGTGCGGCGGCGCGGAGGAGGAGGCGCGGCGGGGTGGCAGAGCCAGGTCTTTTCCGTTCTCGGTGAGTGCGTAATAAAGTCTGCTGGCGGCGGGAGAGGAGTCCTCAAATGCATCGAGGAGTGCACGAGCCGGAGATAGCGAGTAGGTGGCTAACCTTGACAACTACTTACACGAGCGCGCGCGCACTCTCCGACACAACTGGCTGGGCCGGGACGAACGCCACGCCACGCCACGCCATGCCATGCCACGGCAGAGAGCCGTCCGATCGAGGAGCCACATGGTGCTGCCGCAGCAAGCCTCTTCCTCCCCACGAAATTCGTAGTGTGCGATCCTCTGTCCGCCTCTCTCCTCTCCTCTCCCTTCCACTTTCATCCGCACGCTCCCTCTCTCTCTCGCACCTACCTTTGTGTGTCGACATCGCCATGTATGGGCTGCTTCTTTCCTTCCCGGCACATCGCCCGACCGAGTGAGAGTGAGAGTGAGAGCGAGCGAGCGAGAGGGGTTTGCAAAAAGCGGGTGACTTCCTTAAGAGAAGCTTCGTCTCAAGCGAGAAGAGCCAGAGAGACGTGTCTAGGATACATCGATGAGAGTCGAAGGGTATCGAAACAGGTGTGCCACACCTTTCTTGATCGTCCAAGGGCTGACTTCGCCCTCGAGACCATTCCTTGCCATCCCTAACGCACTAACAAAGACCCCTCTATCCTTGGAAATGGCTTTATCACTCTTTCCGATCGTTTTAGAGAGATTTACATTGGGGGACGGTTCGCTCGAGTACTTCTGCAGGGAGATTGAAATTGATGTATTAACTAAATTCGTATTAGAATATTGAAACCCTTTTTTATCATTGTTTTTTTAATATGTTGCCGCAAATGACGGCTATAGCCGTTGTGCACATTTTAATCAATAAAAAAAGAACAGTGTAAGTACGAAGTGTACTAACGCATACACTTGTTAATTATTGAGTAGAAAAACTGTGACCAAATGTGATAATTTTCACTTGCAAACATATAACTTACACTCGATTTCATTTGGCAGTCATAAACAATTGAAATAGAAAATGTGTTTCTGAGCACGATCGTCAAATTAAAAGTGTGCGGCAACATGTTAACACTTTCGACGACGAAGTTGCAAATTTTTAAGTCTTGTGCCACACCTTGTTAAAAATGTTTATTAACGTTAATTTTGTCGAAAAAAATATGTCTGCAAATAGATGTTCGAGTGTCACCCAAATATGGGTGTCATGGACGCCTAAGGTGTTAAGGAATAGTGAATAGTCGTCCATGTTTGATTGAATCAGGTTAGGATAAGTAATTCTACAGGGAGATTTAAATTGGAAATTTTAATTATTTATTTATTTATTGTCGTACCTCGTTTTTTCGTCATCCAAGAGCAGATTCGTCCTCGAATGATTCCACACCATTCATGGCGCACTAACAAAAACGATCACTCCTGGAAATGGCTTTATCGCCCTCGTCGGAGTCCCACACACCCATCCTTGTCACTAGCGGAATTTCGCACGCGAGCCTGCTCCGATTGTTTGCGGCAGTGGTCACGTGTTTGCGCAGTTGCGCATCTGCGATCCTGCCGGGCAAACAGCCTTATCGGCTTGAACCATGCAAAGGAACCATTGTTCGCTCAATTCTACTTTCGAATATTAACCATTCGTTTACGAATTACTTTTCAAGAGACTCGCATTTCGATCGAATTCGACTTCACAGATTTCTTTGCATCGACTTATACTCGAAGTTTTCTTAACCTCTTAACTGTGGAATTTAGTTTTAACAAATCCCCCACACAGTGCGGAATTAAAATTAAGCAATTGCAAGTACGACGAGTATACACGTCAACCGCACCACAATAGAGATTTGGTTTGACGTGTATACACGTGAAACGCACTTAACTGCTTAAAAAAGAACACACTTTACTTCGGAAACATTTATTTCCTCTTGGAAAGGAAACTTTTTTCTCCGAGAGGAGTTGTTTCTTTTTAAAAGAGAAATCAATATCAAAATTTACTACAGGAAAAGCGGCATACGAGACCACTTTCTTTATCCAGTCGGCGCATAAGCCAGATTAGCATCTTATCAATTCGCAATAGATAAATGAGAGAGCTCGTGCGAATGGAGTGTTGGTACTTCTAACTGCGATTCCCAGTGCAGTTCCTCGCAGAGCTGAAACAAGTTACCGTTCCCAGTTGATCCTGCTCATCGACTTAATGGGTGTGTCTCATAATGAGAGTAGCGTTACGTAAGTTACATGGTAGACGAATCGTGAATTCACGTCGTTTATTAGCGGGTGGGATGTGTGTGCGTTTTGCTTATGAAATGCAGCACATTAGGTGCAAGGCAGTGCGAGCGAGCGCTGTGTACATTGAGTGGCCCATCTGGTGGAGAGAATCGTGATGCGCACGCTCGGCATTGCAAGGCTCCGAGGCAGTAGTAGTCTTTCCCTACCACAATTTCCCCCCCTCCGAGGCCTCGAGCGAGGAGCTCGAGTAGGGCGGCGAGAGGGGAGGCTTCGATTCCCCTCCGTCTCGACCGTGCACTAGAATTTGACTGCTAAGCTCGATAGCACCGGTGCGCAAGCTCTATCAATCCTCTCTTTCTCTCCATCTCTCTTTATCTCCTTCCGCTCATCCCAAACTCTCTCCCTCGTACACACTCACACACATAAACCACACAACCGGCAAGGTCACATTTTCTCGTGTCTCAAGATTCCGCAGATTATCAGCCAGCTAGAACGCATACTCTCCGCTACAGCATCCGAGGCGAGTAGTGTCGGATTCGAGTCCGACTGGTTTCAAGGTCAGTGGATCGCGCGCCGGCTTCCTGAGAGAGGGAGCGAGAGCGAGAGTAGGCGGTGGGCGGCTGAGAGTGGGAGAGGGACACGACGAGGAAAAGTGCAAGTGGAAACGGTCGGGTGGGACTCGAATTGCACTCGTTCCTTCCTTCCGTGCGTGCTCGTCTCTTCTTCTAGCATTCGTAGTGTGCTCGGCCAGTGCCAGGCATTCTACTCTACCACCTTCTCCTTCTCCTCTCCGTCTACTCTCTTGGTCGCCGCTGCCTTCTCCTACCGCTGTATTCCTACTGCCAACCACTCTTCCCCCTCTCTCCCTCCTTCCTCCCTCCCTCCTTCTCCTCTTTCTCCTCCGCGCCGCGCCGCGCCGCGCACCCCTTCCACCTTGCTCCGCCGCTGCTGCTCTGCTGCTCTGCTGCTGCTGCTGCTGCTGCTGCTTCCCTACCGGCTTGCTTGCTTGCTCGCCTGCTTGCACGCTCACATGCAACCAGCCAGACCGGCCGGCTGGCACTCAGTCGTCTTTAGCGCCGTGCATCTCCGAGTCAGTCAGTCAGTCATTCAGTCAGTCAGTCAGTCAGTCAGTCGCTCGGTGAGTCGGCCCGGCCGTACGCGCGAGGTACATACAATTTTACTGCAGCTCCACCAGAGATTGCTCAGACTAGTTTCTCTCCCTTTTTCTTTTTCTCTCTTTCTATCTCTCTCTCTCTCTTGGAGTTCGTTCTTAGCTCCTCTCCTCTTTGAGATTCCCCAACTACTCTGCCCGCCTCTCTTACGCGTGTATTTCTCCGCTGCTCGAGACGCGCTCTCCGGTTTTACAGTCGTGTTGGAAGGTGATCGCGTGAGATTCTGTGAATAGTGCTGGTTTCGGAAGACGACGATGAGGGATCTAAGAGTAGGTCTCGAGATGTTGGATGATTGAGTGATATGTTAGTGGGTTTTGTGGGATTATCGAAGGAGGATCGGCGGACGATTCCTCTGTCAGCGGGATGATGCAAATTCTGTATTCTTGGACCAACGCCTGTGTGCCTCGCAACCCAGTTCGTCGCGACGATATACGGAAATATGCAGTGCAGAGAGTGTCGGAGAGCTGCTTGCTTGCTCCTCCGCTTTCTCGATTAATGTGTTTGCGACGCAGTGTGCACTTGGGCATTTTTGTCATTTCGCCGGGCTACGCCGCCGTGCCGCATGAGAATCGGAAACCTGAGTGTCGTGTTTTGCCACGTGCTCCGGGTGCCCTGCTCTTCTAGGAATTGCCAGGTAACTGGAATCGCATGGGGGCCGCCTGATTCATTTATATGGGTCATTGCGAGCCTCGTGCAGGACCCCCATGATGCCTCATGGAATCCCCCAATCCCCCCTTTTTAAATCGTAAATCTTTCCACCACAGAATTTTAAAGTCATAAAAAATGCATTACACGGATATTTGATTTGGATGCTTTTAGCAATTTTATGACTTATTGATGTGTCAATGCGAGCTTTATAATGCGTAAAAGGATTCCCCCCTCTTCTTCAAGTCGTAACTCTTTGAAGCGGAGAATTTTAATATATTGAAAGGTGTCTTGCACAGACATTTTATTACACGCTTTTAGGAATCTTGTGATTTATTTATGGGAATCGTTGCCAGCCCCATAATGGCTATTGGGATTCTTCCCCCGTTTTGATCTTGTAAGGCTTTAAAGCTCAGGGTTTTACAGAGACAAAGTGCCATGCGCGGGGATTTTATTGCGTGCTTCTAGTAATTTGATGATTTATTGATTGTATGGATTACGCTTTATCTTTCTCGCTCGAGTATTAACAAAATGGGATGTGTTCGTGCCAGTAGGATTTAAAGAATTAATGAGTTTCTTTTTCTATGCATATGCATATAACGTGCGAGTAAAGTGATTACTTGGAATAAGTGATATTTCCAGTATGCAATTGCTCTCGAAGTGCGCGAGCGTAAGTGCTTTAGTTGCGTCATGTACCACTTTTCCATGCTACTTTTCGTCGTCTGCAACTACCTTTTTTTATGGGTATTACTGAGAGTTGTTTCATCAGCTGTTTTCACTGGAACTACTTTGTGTATTTGCTGGAAACGATGATTTTCGCCGGTTTTGACATTCGATTATTGACTCCGGCATGATAATTCGGAATGATTAGCACATTATTCTGCGTCAAGTTGATACCGCCGCTTTTAAAGATAACCGGATGAACTCGGAAGAGTGAAATTTTGCACGGCGATTTATAAATTGTAGTACAATCTCTTCAAAATTAGTATAATCGATTTTTAATTAGGAAAGTTTTTCCTTAGAAAAGTGTGACATTTTCATTTTTGTTTCGCGGGAAAGAATGAAGGTTAGGGACGCTCGAGTATCTTTCGGAGCAGCGATATATCGCGAGAAGTGTTGAGCCTGGTGTTGGAGCGATTGGTTTGCGAGAAAAATAGAAGACGAGCGCGGCGGCTACTGAACTTTGAAATCCTTGAACCGCCTTGTAAATATTATCGTACTCTCGCAGTGGAAACACTCGAGGCCGGTCAGAGCTCTTGCGATCTGCTTTCACGAAACTCGCCGCCCATCTACTACCGACTTACTTTTTTTTTTTAATTTATTTATTATCCTACCCCTCGTTTAGAGTGTAAGTGGTCCATTTTAGAGATTTACATTGATTTGCACTTTGAATAGGTTCTTCTATAGACAGATTTAAATTGTCTGAATTAACTGAATTTTCTATCAAAATATGAAAACCTTCTTACACAGCTGTTTTGTTATTGAATATTGAATAATAATCCATTTTAGAGATTTACATTGATTTACACTTAGAATGAATACTTGTATAGGCAGACTTAAATTGTCTAAATTAACTGAATTTCATATCAATATATTCGGACCTTTTTATACAACTATTTTGTTATTGAATATTGAATAATAATTCATTTTAGAGATTTACATTAAATTGCAATTGGCGAAAGTACTTTTCCAGGGAGATTTAAATGCAGTGCATCAACGAAATTTAAAATCATAATAATTCCACAATTGTGCTTTATTAAATCTTAAGCTCATGTTATTAACAATATTCGAACTACTTTGGCTTTCAAATCTTGGACAATTACTGTTGGTGTTGCGCCGTCGCCAGACACTTCTCAGAAATACCGGGCTTCGATCGCCAGCGCACACATGGAAAATGCACTCGAATTTATGCACTGACACGAGCACACACACGCTTGAGCGCGCGCGCGCGCGCGCACACCCAACTCGCGCCGTGCACTGAATCGCTCGCACTTAAAAATACGTACTCGAGAATGTCATCGCTCGCGCGCAGGCTATCGTCACGTGCTGCTGCTGAACTTGACACACAACGGCCAATAGCGCAATGACTTCTGCCGCTGCACTTTGCCATGACTATTGTGAGCGGTGCGTGCACTCCGCGCAGACTGCAAATCTTTATTTGTCAGCTGGAACTTGCGATAGCTGTGATAGTTGAATGCGCGTTTCGAGGAGTTTTGTAATTCGTATCTTTGTTTGTTAGTTTTATCCAACAAAAAGTGCATTTTATTAAATCCAGTTTTATTTTTAGCAATGTTTTTATCAAGAATATTGTTGTAGTAAAAACAATTGTTTTTTACTTTACGAATTTTATAAGAAGCGTGCAACTGACAAAGTTTTATTTGTACATTTTTGTTTTTATACTTTTCGGTCTTTTGTTTAATCGAAGAAAATATAACAATGCAATCATCCGGAGAATTGTCTTATAAATTTTGTTTACTTACATTTGCAGTACACAATAAATAGAAAGCATTTCCGCAATTTTCGTTTACTAAGCTTTTATCGAAAGGGATTATTACGGTTCTGTTTGGTTTGGTTTTTCTATTTGTTTGCCTTGGTAAAACCATGGAATCAATTTGTGACCCAGTTTTATCAAGCCGATTTTCCTGAAATTTCGCGGACGTACGTGTTTCCGATGGCTGCACGATATTTGATCAAATTTGAGGCGGTTGAAGATTGAGTTGCGGTACGTGGGCGCTTGTTTTTTTCATTCTCTTTGCTCAAGCAAAAAACTGAAAAGCACAAAAATAAAACCGCGGGCATAAAAGTTTGTAAGTTAATTGCTTTTAGTAATCTGCGTTAAGTAAAAAAGTAACTTTTTGATAATCACAACTAAAAATAAAATTGTGGGGCGCCCATAAAAGAATTAGTTTTATATATTATAAATACGCATTCCCAACCAATGTTTTTTTATGTGCGCCCCACGTCTTTATTATTAATCACAATACTACTAAAATTACCTTATACTCTGACGTGTATTTTATTATTAAAAACGAATGCAGGAATTGCAAAATTATTTTGATACATATTAACCGAATTCTATGCTTTGTTGGTTCAAATTAGTATTGCAGAATATTTCATCAAATTTGAGATCATTGAAGATTGAGTTGCAATATTTAGGGGGTTATTTTTTTGATTTCCATTGATTAAGCAAACAATTTAAAAAATATAAAAATTTCAAATTAGTTACATGTAAACAATTTCACACAGCACAACAATAAACGATTCTTTGCCCGCTCTTTTGAATCAACAATCGTCATTATTCATTCGATCGGTGCACTGAAAGTTCCTAACCTCGTAAACCATTTCTCAGAGAAAATGGCGCTATTATTATTGTGTGGTACACTTGCAAATGTACCTGGCATGTACTTAGTATGTTCTGCATAAATATGTACAGTGATATCGAGCGTGTTATCAGCATTCCCCCGAGGAACACGCGCGCATTCCAACCTTGCGTCTTTTCCATTAGCTTATCAAAGTAAAAACAGTGCAGTTTCACGCAACCGGTGATGCAGGAAGATAGCGTTCTAAATTACTATTGCGTTTCGATAAAGTAACATCGCTGACACGCGCTCACCTTGGATAATCGACCGGCAATCGAGAAACGCTTCGAGTTGGATATAAATTAATTAATAAATAAAGCATTAAAAATAAATTAGTAGCACTTCGAGTGCTTTACTATTAACTTGGAGCTCTCACTTAAACTGTTTCTTTCGCTAAAACCGCGTCCTTGTTCGAGGAGAAACCGAACACTCTTTGTTGATATTTTTTGTTTCTGAAAAAGTCGCCGTTTCTAACCGAAAGTGTCTTTTCGTTTCGTAATGATTCCGCAATACTAAAATACTAATACGCACAAGTCAAAACATAGTACGGCAAAGAATGAGAAAGAGCACTTCGGTGTTCTGTGAGTGAGGACATAACCTAACCTTGACGGCGAGCAATTCATTTCTTGGCAATTTTTTAACGTGACTTTTTCATTTTGTGGTGTCCAATTTCGTATTTGTCATTGGATTATTATTTCGAATGTGTTTTTGCTGTGGTAACTTATTAGTCATTAATTATAAAGATAAAAGACATTCTAATTTTTAAACCTTCTTCAATTCCTTCTCTTCTTGTTTATGCATTTCATGTTTTAATATTCGAATCCTTCTGATTTTCGTAATATCCAATTCCATATTCATCAATACTGCAATATTACTTCATATTTCATTTAGTTTTTGTTAACTCACTCATTAACTCCATCGGGGAAGGGATGTTTTAATCCTCAAATCCGTTTGAGTGTCGAAATATCCAATTCCGTATTCATCAATATTGCAATCTTATTTCGAGTTCCTTTGCTTTTATATTCATTCATTAATTATTAATTGCAACGGGAAAGAGGTATTTTAATGTTCACTTTTTTCCCTTTCTAATCAGAATTGCATTACTTTGAAATCACATGCCTTTTTATTTCTTTATTGATCACCAATTATAATGCGAAAGGGATGTTTTAATCTTCAATTTTTCCTCCTTTTAATCAATATTACGAAACAAGTTCCTTAATAATAAGAACAATACACCTTCTTTTCAAGCTTCCAATTACAATTAATTACATAGTAGGTGCAGTTTGTAACAGTATTTCTTAAAGCAAGTTATCTTCCGTGCTCAAAACTAATAAAGACCAATTTTCGACAAGCCAATTACAAGAATTTTCAGTTACATTTAACTGGTTTGCACTAAAATGTAAACTTACTAACAAGCATTCGGTTGAAAATTGAGTATTATTACAAATTTTCTTACTTCTTTGTTAACCCTTTGACTTCGATCGTTTTTGTTTCTGTATAGAGTACTTATTTTACTTATTATGTGTTCAATTTTTCAATGTTCAATATGCAAATACATTACACTTATCAAATTATGGTATTTCAAAACTTCACCATTGACGAAGACGAGATCTTATTAATTACAGGTGGTATAAAAAAACGCGAAGCAGACATGTGTATAATATAGCATTTTTCGATACTTGATCTTTATTGGCGCGAATATATCATGAAGTATAATTAATACTGGGTCGAATAATCAAAGTAAGACGATCTTATCAATTTATGGAACTTATGGAAGTAAGAGTATAGAATCTCTTGAGAAGGCGTTTCAAGGGTTGGACGGACGGAAGTGTTGGTGTGTGTTAGGAGGTGTGTTTTGGACCACTGTGCGGCGCACAGTGCGGTGAATGACGAAAAGCGCGGACAAAATTATTTCTCCACTTGTTCATCAATTCAAAGTATCAGGAAAGGCTTTAATATTGAATTATAAGAAGTACAAACATATTTCAATGAATTTTAATTACAGGTGGTATAAAAAAACGCGAAGCAGACATGTGTATAATATAGCATTTTTCGATACTTGATCGTTTATTGACGCGAATATATCATGAAGTAGAATTAATACTGGGTCGAATAATCAAAGTAAGACGATCTTATCAATTGATGGAACTTATGAAAGTAAGAGTATAGAATCTATTGAGAAGGCGTTTCAAGGGTTGGACGGACGGAAGCGTTAGTGTGTGTTAGGAGGTGTGCAGCTGGATTCACGCGATCCGCGTAGGAAGAAGACTTAGAATGACCGTGATGTATTTTGGGTCGTAACTCGTTCAGGGCTTAGAACCATTATTATCGGCCGGATCGATTCGAGCGCGGAGCGATACCATCCCACGTACCACGAACGTACGTACACACAAAGCCTCCTCGCCATTGATGTCATCGACTAACCTTGCTCCGCGGCGAGCGAGCGCATGCAATTATATCATTCGCCAGCGACTGCCAGTTAGCCGATTCGCTCTGCACTAAATTAGTGCTGATTCACTAAATAAAACGGCCGATTACATTTTTCCCGCAACTCATAAGACTAGTTAAGATTTTCGCAGCGATTACTTCCAAGATTGAAGAATTGCTCGCTTTTGCTCGAGCTGTTTTTTTTCTATCGTAACAATGGAAAATCGTGTGGCCGTTTGACCTTACGTGTGAAAAAGATTATAAACTGACTACTCTAATTTTTGTTAGTAATTGAACTATGAAATAATTAGAAATCGAAATTTTTTCAGCCATTAGTTTTATCTTTTGCTCTAGCATTTTTTGATATTGACACAACAAATTGTGTTTGTTGACCTTGGAAGTGAAACAAAACTATAAACTGTAGCCGTTTGATTTTTTAAATAATGCAAATATATGTATTTTAGAATTACAAAATTACAGTTTAAACAATATCGTTTACACTCATTTAGTGTTCCCGTGGAAATTCTCGTCTTTCGAGCTTTTCCCAGAACTTGAACTATTCTGAACCGTGTTCAACTCACTTTTCCCTCCAACCCTTCCATTCCAGGTAAACAAACACACGGTCAGCGCACACGCACACATCCGCCACCAACATACACACGTTAAAAGTAATGCGTTTACCTTGGAATTAGCAAGTGCTTTCACCCACATCCAATCTCGCATGTAAATTATAGAAATGAAACAGTTTGATTATGTTTACTAGTCCTGTATTTCTGTATCGTTTACATTAATCAGCAAATCGCTATTGACAATTAATATTGCCATTTATTAAATAATCTGCGTACAGAAAAAAGTCACATATTTTCCGATGCATTTAAAATTGTTTATCCGATATTTATTCGAGAAATGGAGAATATGTATAAATTTGTTGTTTTACAGCCTTTATTTAATTAGCATAAAGCAACCTGCGTTTTAGTTCAGATTGATCATTGAAGGAATACTTTTTACAGAGGCTAAAAAAGTAGTCACACATCGAGTCTTTTTCTGGAAAAACATTCGGAAAGGAGGAAAACTCTTCTTTCTAAATAGAAATACATTTTCTCGAATAAGAACCTGTGCTCGCACAGAATTTCTCTGAAGAAGACAGTTTAACTTTTAACGAGAATTTATTCTAAAAATGTCTACCACTGTTTTTTTTTATCGCTATTGTACAGTGAATAAAAGTGTCTTTGAAAAAGAACGTTTGTAAAGAAGAAGACTCTTATCTCTAACCAAAAATACATTTTCCTGAACAAGAAAGTATTTTTGTCAGAAAGCAAATATTCACAGACAAATTCAATTTTTTAATGAGATTTCTCCCAAAAATACTTAACGCGATACTTTTTTATATTACTTTGCACACGTAGCTGTTCCAGCCCGCGAGAATCCATTCTGAAAAATCCCATATCAACTGGAATAATCGTGGGGGATTCCCTCGACGCGCAGTGCGTAGTGGAGTTTCTCTGACTTTGACGAGTGTGACTGGCGCGTCGGCGGTGGCGGCGTCGGCGGAGAGAGAGACGACACGTTGGATTCCGTGTGCAGCGGGCTATCGATTTTTCGAGCTGGTTGAATGTGTGGCGAGCTTTAATAAAAGCGGGCCATGCCTGGGAGTGCTCCTCTCTCTCTCTCTCTCTCTCACTCACTCTCTTTCCCTCGGCATTTGCGAATGCATGCGCCGCGGCTGCTGGCCTCTCTCCGCGTCCGTGAATCATCGTCCCCTAACTGCGAAAGTGCGCAGTTTGCAGGTCCACCCTTTTCCCTCCTCCTCCTCCTCCTCCTCCTCTTCCTCCTCTTCCTCCTCGCCACATCTCTCCCTCTCGGATCTTCTACGCAGTGTACAGTAAGGTCCGCCTGACCTTTACAGCCCGGCTATATCAATACGCACCCCAGGAAACTTCTTCTCCGGATGCAAGTCCGGTGACCATCGCAACCTTGCATCTCGAATTCACGTGCGCCTCACTTCAATGGCACAGGATGCGCGGATACTCACTCGTGTTAGCATTTCGGGATACACGTGTTTAAGAGATTCTACGTAGATTTGTTTGTAATATCGTAAATTGATTGGTTTTTATTTATTGTTTGAATATTTGTATTGATATATTTGTTATATATTTATTTATTTGAAGACAGGTGCTGTTTACGCTGCAAGCGATCAATTAAAATATACTCCGAATTACGTATTAATATTTAGAGATCCTAGTGTACATTTGTTTATAGCAGTGTTAATTAATTGATTATTTTTCATTCAGACATATATCGTACTTAAAAGATTCTCCGTAGATTGGTTTATAATGGTGTAAATTTATTTTTTTTTACTGGATTCGAATGCATGATTTGGTTTACGGATGCAGATTTCTTTATTTAAAAACCGTTGTTTTTTACGCAGCACGCGATAAATTTAAATATGTTTGGAATTACGTATTAATATTCAATGATCTTCGTGTACATTTGTTTACAACAGCGTAAATTGATTGATTTGGTTTTACTGAATTCAAATGTATAATTTAGTTTACGGATGCAGATTTATTTATTTAAAGACCGTTGCTTTTTACGCTTCAAGCAATAAATTAAAATATGTTTGGAATTATATATTAATATTCGGAGAGCCTCGTATACATTTGTTTACAAGAGTTTTAATTAATTGATTATTTTTCACTGAATTTATACATTTTGCAGTTTTTGCAGATGTCATTTATTTATTGAATGTCCACGGCTTTTTATCAAATGAACCAACTACATTTTCAACGTGTATTTTATCAGAATGCGAGGAAAAAATCATTATTTAACGCAGCCTTTAGCATTTTCCTGTGTTATTAAGTTGATCGGATGCGAGAAAGGGAAAGTTGTTTCCTCGAGCATTAGTTGGAGACATCGTAGCGACATAATGCTAACAAACGTTTTCACTCATCACTGATTCATTTGGAGTAGCGGATGTACACGTGAGACATACGGGTGGTCAAATATTTATGCGACGTCACTGGACGTATTGAAATAGTCTGTGTTTTGAGTGCAATGTCTTGTTTGCAGAGCAGCCAATTTTAATAATTGTACAAACGTTTGGAGATTACGAATCGTTTTAGGCCGAAAAAGTAGAGGAAAATTTGGGATTTTTCGTTGGGTCTTGGATGTACAAATTTCAAGTCGTTCTATCGATCGATTAATTGAGATATTTTGCATATCGCTATTAAAAGTTTGTTTAAAGACAACTATAAAACAGCTTTGATATCTTTTCTGATTAAATGTATTTTTAAATGGAAAAACCTTTTGATAGAAACGTATCTGATTTGGATATCGAAAGTATTTTTCTTACAAATTTAAAAATGCCTTGTTGCCCAAAAATTTCATACTACACTTTTTGTTATTTTCCATTAAACGATAAACAATTCCTAGAAACAGTAACACAACAAATCGGTAGCAATAAAAGAGACAAAAATTAATTCTTTAACAGTGTCTGGCGAGTATATTAGTCGCAGTGGAAAATAAATTCCCTTAAACTATAAAAATCGACATTATTATCACAAATTAAAAGTGTATTTCCTCTTCACATACCAAAATTAAATCTGCGATAACCTTTTATTGTTATATTTCAAGCAGATGAATTAAAATTGCAAGAAAGTGAGAATTCATCATAATTTGAATTTGTACAACAAAGTCCATCGTTAATGAGTTAACAGAAGATAACAAATTTTGCTGTCAATGCAAATGCATTGTTTTGTTTAACTGTACGCCTGTTTTTGTCGACTGCATCTTGGCTGGAAGTTGCGAAGTGGCGCGTCCGCCTCTATTCAAGGGTTCGCCGGGCACATATTGATTCGTCTTCCGCCATAGACAAAGTCTGACGTAGTTCGCGCCGGCATTAACCTTGAACTTCAACACTGGCAACACGATTGTCGCGAGCGAGCCCTCCGCGCCCTTCTCGCTCCGCCGTCCACCTACAATCAGCGCGGATGATCGATGCTTGCGGTTGAAATTGATCGAGCGCTCGCGCCGCAGAAAAAAGACCGCGTCTCGGCGCAGCGTGCGCGTCTCGATGATGCGAGATTCGACTGTCTGCCTGGCCACTTCGAGAGAAATAGAAAAGCCAACCGCGAACGTATGCTTTTCTTTGACTTGTTGAGGGCCAATCGCGCAGCCTTCTCATTTGCACTGGAATGATTCAGTGATTTGGTCAATGCGGAATTGTAGTAAAGTCTGTGCTAAGTTTTGAATCAGTTTCCCATTGCCTTTTTACCTCGCAATGAAGCGCGCACACGCAGTTTTTTTTTGTTAGTCACTAATTTACTGTTAATTTATTGTTAATTGGTAATGCGAGTTAAATCGAGATATGGTTGAATGATAACTTAGCTTCCTTGTATGACATTTTTTTGTTACATGTGAATTTTATAAGGAAATCAAACTGCTATTTGGCGCATTTGTTTTGCATTGTTTGTTAGTGTGGAATTATTTGTTTAAATGATTGCGTCGGAATAAAGGTGATTGTATTTTATGTTTTCGGAGTCTTGTGCGAGATTTTCGTAATAGATTAGAATGTTTTTGTAGTTTTATAGTTTTAGACTTTTTGAATCTCGTGTTTGTACAAACTATTTGTGACAAGTATGGGTGGGTTTGGTAATTTTGTTAATGAAAAATTGTTTATAATATAAATAATTAACTAGGAATAGAGATGATTTTTACTGTAGTTCGGTGAGAAGTTTAAACATTCCTTGTTTTTGGAAACGTATACGAAACTTTACTAGTAATTTAGAGACTTTTTGTACTTTTATAATTTTATACTTTTGGAATCTCGTTTTTTACAAATGTTTATCGAAACAATCACATTTGCAACGTTTCTGGCGCGTATTTATTCAGTCGATATCGAAAACCAATAGTGTTTTAAGAACGCACGCATGCATGCGCGCCTGAAAAATCGCCCTTTTTCATTTCCGCAATTTTTAATCAACTCTGAAAAAGAGAAGGTTCTCAATTCGCCACGTATATTTTTTTTATGTTTATTCTGTTGCGTAAATATTTAGCAGTCGAAATATAAAAGCCATGGTTGTTTGCAGACGCGCGCAAACATGGGAGGAAAAAGTCTGTCTATTTTATATTCTGCTGCCCGGGCAAATAAATATTTTTTAAAAAATACAGACTGACTTCTAAAATCAATAAAATTCACAAACGTGATAAAAAGTGTAGAATAACTTCCATCTTACTAAATATTTCTCCTTTTTGATCGCATTATTATGTTACTCATTTTCGAAGTTGGCTCAAATTGGCCCCAGTTTTCGGTGTACGAAAATTTACTCTCAAAATTGCGAAGATCTCGGAAATCTTTTTTGGAAAGTGCAAAATATTTCATGCCGATTCGATTACTCGTTCAAAAGTTACTGCTGAATAATTGGAAAAACAGTTTCTATGCAACAATAATGGTAAATTTTAAACAAAGTCGATAATTTTTTATGACAGAGTCATCGTGGAAACCTCCGTTATAAGGAAGAAAAAGGTTTTATTCCGATCGATCATACAGTATCCCCGAAAATTGACAATTTTATTTTCAAAATCGATTAAAAATCGCTCGAAATACTCAAACATACTTTAACTATGCCAGTAGAAAGAGCATTTAAAAAAAGTCTATCGTTAAAGTATTAAGAGTCATATTTCCAAAGCATAAATTACAATCATATTTTCATTTATACATTTCTGTATTTATTGTACGCTTGGCGCAATTTTCGTGGAGGCGCGACGGCGGCGGATGCGCACTTAAACCGAGCGGAATAAGAGACGCATCGCATGGCATGAGATGGGATGGCAGATCGCAGCACATCCGTCGGTGACTGGGACGTGGACGCGTGCATTTCGTGTAATTGCTCGCCTCGAATTACGTAAGTCGGCTGAAGAGCTTGGCCTCGGCAGCCTCAAGACAATTGCATTTTCTGCCTACACGGCTGGCGGTCAAGGTCGAGCCTTGTCGAGGAGAACGCTCGCGCCAAACCATCCCTGGAATGTCCGGATGAGCACCTTCGCTCGAGATATTGCGAAGGAATTGCGATGTTGCGCAGTTTGACACGCAACTCTTCCATTTTTTCCTTACTTCCTTCGTTGCACGCGCTTGCACGCGCGCGCGTGTGTTTCTGCGCTGGAACGCGTTTAGGCTTCTCTCTCTTAGCCGTCTAAGTGTTACATTGCGTGTTTCGAGCCTATGTCTTTCGTTTTTTCCTTTGTTCTCGAGTGCGCCGCGCCGCCGGCCGTGCGAACAAAGTCGATGAGTACCGCCGGATGTTGTATCAAGGAGAAACTGGCGCCCATCGTCCCTGTGAACCAGCATTAATCTATAATTTATCTCCTAATTAACTTTATACCACTTCTTCAGGAATTTCTCCACCCTTTGGAAATTATCCGCGATTTTTAGTGCCTGAACATGCACGCTGAGATACTTATTTCCACCAGCGAACAATAAAATTTCTGTGCAAACATTTTCTATTGTAAAATTCTGTGTTTTGAAGACTTAAATCGAAAGTAATTTAGTTTTTGTCATACACTTAAATTTCTACACTTTCACAGCTTAATTATACAAAAAGTGAGAATATTGTAGAATTAATATTGATTTTTGTAAAAATTGTTTTATGAGATACAGCGAGTAGAGTTACCGGGCGATGTTGCACCTTCGCTTTTGAATCTGGCAGCGATGACTTGGAGACAAATTAAAGGAGAGCGTGCGCGCAAGCGATCGCACACTTTCTTCGGCTTGGCAGGAATGCATAAGAAGGGTAAAATGTGGCGACAGTAGTTGGTTACGAGGCGCGTTTGATCTCAGCCCGACAGAGAATTCGCCGCGACGTATTTTCCGCGCGGCCTGATCCGCCACGCTCTTTGCGAGCTTTGTGAGCTTCGTGAGCTTTGTGATCTTGATTTTGGAATTTTTGCCGCGCGCCGCTGCGCCCGCCCGGTCAACTGCTGCGGGGTCATTGTCATTGTAGTAAACAGTTTCATTAATCCGGCTGCTCGCTCTTAGATCTAGATTATGTGTCGTTGCTTCTGCGCTGGAAACGCCGAGAAACTCCAGATAGCACAATCATGTTTTGAAAACGTCTTTGAAACGTCCAATAATAATATTTGTGTCGTTATTAGGACGTCCGTCAATGTCTTCAAACGTCTCATTTATGTTTGAGAGACGTCCAATGTTATAAAATGGAATTTTATTACATTTTCAATAAATTTCTTTCAAAGAAGACTTTCAATAAATATTATGATATTATATTCTAAAAGCAGTATTTCAAAATGCTAATTTAGTAAAGTCAACGTTTTTGGGGGGGAATAAACCAATTTCTAGAATATTAAAGGCATTTTTTAAACGCTCAAAAGATGAAAAGTTTAGATGTTGTTAAAACGTCTTTTGCTTGACGTCTTTACAACGTTTTAAAAATGAAGAATTATATATAAAAGCAGTATTACAAAATGTTAATCCAGGAAAATCAACGTTTGATTCGTAGAAAACAAACAATTTCGAGGTTATACACGCATACTATTGGAAAAATCTGCAATTACAAACCAACGAATGTTAGGATTTTTAATACATATTATTATACTGCATTCTAAAAGGAGTATTTCAAAATGTTGATTCAGTAAAATCAACGTTTGATTCGAAGAAAACAACCAATTTCGAGGTTATACATATATACTATTGGAATCAAAAAACCTTATATTAATGACATTTTTAAAACGTTCAAAAAATATAAAGTTCTGGCGTTGCTAAACCATCGTTTGCTTAACATCTTTACGACGCCCTAAGAATACCGCAAAAAGGCAGGCGTAAAGATGACGTATCGGAGACATTGAAAAATGAAAAAATGTGGACCCCTTTAAAAATCTTCGGCAGAACATCTTTAAAGCGTTATACGAATGTCATAAAACGTAGAGACGTGAAAATCGCGTAAAAAAGACGTTTTTAAGACGTTGTGTCTTAGTGCTATTTGGGACATCGGTTGGTTCACTGGAACATTTAAGATCGTTCTCCAAGATTTGCAACGGAAATAAAAATACTCCTTGATATTATTCTGGCAAATACGTATTACAAAGTTGTGTCTTCATTGGGGGAACATTGAGGAAACTTTTCTTGTTTATTGTTGCAGAATTCTTTTTATCACCCTTATTGGCATTTTATGTACAGAGCATCCACTAAATTGTAACTTTAAATAGCTTCCTTTGTAGATAAAAAATTAGAAGTTTTCTTTGAAGTTTGCTTGTCGCATCACTCTTTCAAATTCCATTCTCATTCATTTACATGATAAAAAATAGAATACATTTTTAATTAGAATATCAACGTAAAATCTTGAATAAAAAATGGTCTACGACAAATATTACAAAATGTCTTTCAAAACCCGTTTCATTTCTTAATTTTGGATATATCGTTTGACTTCTAAGTGCATTTGACACTGGCAAAGGGCATTTTGAAAACCGGGCCCCAAATCAGTATGGATATTTGCTTTGTTTATTAGAATTTTTAATTAAAAAAACAAAAAACTTTGGTTTGTCACATGTGCATTAAAAGATCCTAACTGACCCTTTGTTTTATTATAAAAATCGTAATTCGTTATTGAAGCATTTTCGTAAATTAAATACTTGGGTTACAGTTTTAATATAAAAGGAACTGTTGAAAAAAAGTAGTTTGAAGGAGCTGGGAATCTGAGGAGAAAGTTATTCATTGTTCCAGCGAGGACACACCTTTAAGAATAGAAGGGAACCTCGGCGGATTGTTGGTGAAAGCGAATGATAGGACGGTTCTAGGCCAGAAGTTGGGAAAGACCGAAATAAATCGTGGCCTTCACGGCAAGTGCGATTGAGGGTCGCGTACATAGCCACACGTACATGTACACCGAGCACTATCAAGGAGCCTCGCGTTTCCTCTACACCGAAAGAGTAATCGCCATAGCGGTGAGCTCTCTCGCTTTTGCCAAGTTCAACTTCCGCTCGGGTTACAAGCAAGTGAAACTTTTGGCTCGGCAGCCCAATGTCCACGTGTGTCAGCATAACACACTGGCTTAACGGAAATTCAATCTGGCTCGGATTAACGCGCCCGCTCCATTTAGTCCTGGCTTCCTTTTCATCCCGCCGAGGAAAGAACAGTCGAATCCGTTGCGGAAATAGATCAAGTCTTGGAACTTGTTTTCGGTGAGATTTTTATAAGTGTTCCGTCAAGACAATCATTTTGGATGTCGTTTTATACGGTTATAGTTACACTTGTCTTGTATTTTTATACTCTTGAAAATTTCGTTTTTAGCAAAATTATTGTTTGAATTTTATTTTTCTTGGAACTCTTGGAACTTGTTTGGTGAGATTTGGATAAATGTTGGGTCAAGACAATTATTTTAAATGTCATTTTATACAGTTATACGTACACTTGGCTTGTATTTTTATACTTTTAAAATTTTCATTTTTAGCAGAATTATTGTTTAAATTTTATTTTTCGTCACACACAATTATTTATGTAAATAATTTCGTGGGAATGAACTCTTGGAATTTATTTCGGAGAGATTTAGCCAAGTGTCAACGAGTGACAAATGTGAGATTAAGACTATCAATTTGAATGTCATTGACGCACTCGTCATTTATCAAAATCTTTTCGAAAGTGGTCGCCTGTCGTTTCTCACTTGCTAGGGAACAGCTGTCTTTTTGAGTTGTTGTGCAAAGATACCTCTTTTTTTTACAAAATATAGCTGAAATTCTTTGAGATCAACTGCAAATAGAGTTAATAGGAAATTTAAACATTCTTCGTCTAAATTTGGCGTTTTGAAACTTTCAAAATTAAGAAAATTAGTGCGATTCGTCACATTTTAAAATCAAATGCAAGTTGTGCTAATAGAAAATTTATATCTTCTTCGCCTAAAGGCAACCACCAATATTAATTAAAACCACACCAATATTAACTAAGACCCACAAACCCCGTTTTGCAATTTTCGAAATGAAGAAAACCGATCGATCACTCACTCAACCAAATCCGAACCAGCGATTAGTCCTTGATTTAATCGGTGACAAGATCAACCACGATTACCAATCAAAACTTTATCATTCGAGCTTGTTGCGGGCAGAGATTTCGGGAATACCAAATAGGAAAAGGGAGCGAAAAACCGAATTCCAAAAGCCTTTCAAGGAATTCAGGCTTTCTTAAATCAAATCCAGTGACTTCATCTAAAACTTTTCCTCTTATAGAACGATTAAGTGACCGAGTTTATCACGCATCGACCAAAGAAGTAAACAGTGCAGTGAACCTAACCTATAAAACCTACCGAAAAAGAAGGTGGCGCACCTGTTGCGGAAGGTGGAGCGACGCGTGTCTGTGATTTTCCCTCGAAATGACGCGGCGGCAGGATCAGCATCATCATCATCAAGATCAAGCGACCTTCGGTTGAGAGGAAGAGCGGCAAGGCGAGAGAAAGAGGAGGGCGAGCTGTGATTTCCTGAAGTGAGAAGGCCGTGGCAAAAGGGAGCAAAAGTGACGAGTGAAAATCGAAAGGCCAAGATTGGCAAGATGATGAAGAAGGAGAAGCCGATGATGTCGGTGACGGCGATCATTCAGGGCACTCAAGCTCGCCAATGGGCAAGGGACAACACATGTACGTATCCTTCTCTGCATTCCTTTAGAGGAGAATTCCTTCTAAGCTTCCTTTTTTTAATCGCTCCGCGTGACTGGATACAAGTTTTCTGGTCTAATTTTTAACACGTAATCGAAATTGCGTACGTGTGATTGTACGCAAATTTAATGGCTCATTTCGTGCTGATCATTTAATTCTGTTTCTGGGAAAAGAAATAGGATGAAAGTGTTCATTTTCGTTTCAACATTTCCGTTTTGGATTCCGTTGAAATTTATTTGAAAATAAAACAAGAGTTGAAACATTGTACAATGTACAATGTTATAGTATAATTCCTGTAGAGCAAAGTTGTTATAATTTGTTTAATGATTCCACGTGATTGGATACAAATTTTCTCGGTTCAACATAAAGGTTCTATTTAATTTTATTTCTGTGAAAGGAAATATTAATTAATCGATGTAGAATATGTAGACATGAAATTGAAAGGCATTTACAATTCGATTACTGCGTTACGATCACAAGAAAAAAGCAGTGAAAGTTCTACAATGTTATATATTTAAAAAAAAGATAGTATTGACATGAAACTGAAACTTATTTACAGTTCACTCGTCTAAAACTTATATTTTCGCTGTTTGTATTTTAACAAATTGTGTGGCCGATTATCTGCTCACTCAAGACAGAAGTAAATATAAACAAACATTTGTCTTCTTCCTGGGTTGAGGGCGAAAATTCTTCGCTACTATTTTTATTATATCGTACGCCTCTCGACTTTGAGTGCCATAATTTGAAATTATTTTTCAATGTTCTGCAGTAGATTACCATAATTTTTTCCATATTTAAACTCTTAATTACAGTCAGCAAAAAATTATAGAAAATATAATAAATTGCGAAACATACCGTGAAAATGTTGTTTTGTCACCCTGAAATCAGTGTTTTGTCAGTCACAATGAATAGTCGAATTAAAAATAATTCTTAATATTGCACGTGCTAAATATAAACGCATTGAAATGTCGAAAAACAATTTTGCTTTCAATGTTAGCTCGAGGCAAACTAATAAATCTTCCAGTCTACCGGGTTTCTACATTTAGCATGTTCTTATTTGCCAATTACTCAGGAAATAAAAGAATCGAAGAAGAGAAGTCCGCGCGGTGCGGCGCGCTAATATTCTCCCACTTCTTTGATGCACTCTGTTATCCTATCTGGTTCGGGCGTGTTTTCCCCGACGCAGGAGTGGCGAGATGCATTAATTAGGCTGGCGGCGATAAGGCCGGGACTAATTAAATCCCGCATGGCTGCCATTACAAAGGTATCCGGCGGTCGAGCGAGTAGGAGAGAGAGAGGGAGAGAGAGACGGAGAGAGAGCGGGCACGTATAGGCGAGCGCGGCCGGTTATAGCGACGTGCAAATGACAATTAGCGTCGGAGCGCTAGACGCTCTATTAGCACGCTTCCCAAGGTCCCTTCCCTTTATCTGCGCTCGCCCCAACTTTCTCAGATGTCCGTCCGTCCGCGCTATTCTCGGCCTCGGCATTCGCTACACTGGAATTATGAATAAGATTTACATTTATAGCTCCTCGCGCTCTGATTGAAGACTCTCCGTGGCGGCGCGCGCAGCCTCGTAAACCTCTCCTCCGATTATATCCGCAGACATTCAATGTGCCAGACAGAACTTCATTAACAGTGCAATTATAATGGAGGAACCTCCACTGATTTCTACTGAAGACGTCGAATTTACCTGTTGTTGAAAAATATGCTATTTGTAGATCTATTCTTGTATTGGGTTCGCGAAATTATGATATAAGAGTATTTTTCCGAAAGTCAGATTTCAAATTGAAACTTCAGATTTATATTTATATGAATTTCTGTATTTTCTTACTGGAAGTACTAAATCAGATTTCAAAAAGTAAAGCGTACATAATAGATATGTCACTAAAAAATATAAATATAATAGACAAGTATATGTATAATATATTTGAGTCCAAGTATAATATATAATTATTCTACACAGGGTGATACACTTGTCTTTAAATCAGAACTGTCATACTCCAATTTTTTATCAGACACACATGCATATGTACTGCGTAATGGGTGTAATGTGTATACAATGTGTACAATAATTCACTGTATTATTATACCCATCACATACACATCATGCATGTAAATAAATAATTGTGCACATGTTGGATTCAAACCGAAATACACCAATCACGATTTAAATGCAAATGAACCACCGTGTATATATTCTTTACTTCTTTTACTATACTACAATGCTATAATACTATGTATAGTATTATTATATACATACAGTATTATAGTACATATATTATTATGATAAAGGAATTAATTCAAGGATCTATACGGGGTGATTTATTTGCATTTGAATCGTGATTGATGCATTTCGCTTTGAATCTGACACCTATACAATTATTTGTTTATATGTATAATATGTATATGATGGGCATAATAATACGCTGAATTATGGTATGTAAAAGTAGCCTACAGGAGAGAATATTTTACTAAGGATTAAAGTGCAAATTCTGTATAAATTCTTTAATTAATTCCTTTACTATGCTATAATGCTATAGTACTGTACTTTGTATAGTAATATAGTACTAGTAACGTCGTTATAGTATTATACAATACTATAGTATTATTCAGTTTCGTTTAAAACAGAATTGACGCACCCCGTTTTTCATCCGATACGTATACAGTTACCTACTTACATGATGTATAGTATGTAATGTACCACTATACATAGTACTATAATGCTATATTCTATAATGCACTGTATACATGTTGGATTAAAAACGGGTGCGTTAATTCTGTTTTAAATAAAAGTAAATAATACTATAGTGCTATACTATACTACAACGTTATTAGTATTATACATACATTAATACATTTTCCTTGGTATACTATGTTTAGTACTATAGTACTATAGTATAGTAAAGGAATTAATTAAAGAATTTATACAGAATTTGTACTTTAACCCCTTAACGCCCAGTTTTTTTTTGAAAACGCGTGTAACGCGCTCGAATTAACTCGAGCGTACAAGTTAAGGGGTTAATCCTTAAAAAACAAAAAACCCTATTTAAAACAGAATTAACGCACCCCGTTTTTCAACCGACATGTACACATACAATGCATTGTACAATATAGCATTATAGCACTATAGTGATATATTACATACTACACATCATGCAAATACGTAACTGTACATGTGTCGGATTCAAAAACAGGGTGTTTTAAGTCTAGTTTAAATGAAAGTGAATAATACTGTAGTATGCATTATACAATATGCATTATAGCACTATAGTGATACATTACATACTATACATCATGTAAATACGTAACTGTACATATGTCGGATTAAAAACGGGGTGCTTTAATTCTATTTTAAATGAAAGTGAATAATACTATAGTATGCATTATAGCACTATAGTGGTACATTACATACTATACATCATGTAAATACGTAACTGTACATATGTCGGATTAAAAACAGGGTGCTTAATTCTGTTTTAAACGAAACTGAATAATACTATAGTATGCATTATACAATATGCATTATAGTACTATAGTGATACATTACATACTACACATCATGTAAATACGTAACTGTACATATGTCGGATTAAAAACAGGGTGTTTTAATTCTATTTTAAATGAAAGTGAATCGGCCTGTAGATGGATGTAAGCGGAGCTTAAGTCGCAGGCATGCGCTCTCCCCGTAACTGCCGTACCTCCTGGTATTTATGTGCGCGCAGCAGCGGCGGCAGCGGCGGCGGCCTTGAGCCGGCTCCTAGTTATGTAATTACAATTACACACGCTGCCATTACGGCTTACCTTATTCGCCTTATCGCTGCTGGCCGGCAGACCGTTCCTGGTAGAAATGAATTCGCCCCCTCAAGTTTACTGCCCACTGCCGTATTCGGTCACGCTCTTCTCCGCCGATCGACAGCGAACATCGGCCAATTGAAACGCGCAGTTGCAATTGGTCCACAAATGTGTTATTCGAGCGAGCATTTTTAAATTGGCGGGAAATTTTGGTAAAGTTGTTTCTGATAATTTTATTTCGAATGTACGTTTATTTGGGTGAAAAAAATTTGATGTATTTAGGAATATATTTTTAGTATTGCTATTATAATGGCATGTAAAAAGCACTTGCAAAATTTTAGATATTATGATGCGTTTCAAACGCATGGAAATTGAACAGATGTTTGTAAGCATTGCTGAATAGATAGAATTTGACTTTTCGATGATTTTTAAAAAGTACGTATAGTTCGTCATGGTAACTCAATTTCGTTTATGAGCTCATACAAAAAATGAGCACAGATTTTAATCAGACAGGTTTGACCGGAGGCGGCAGCTATTTTGTATTTTATGGACTTACAACTGCGAGCTGGCAAATCATATTCAGGAAAATTGGGCCTCATTCATTGTGCAATGTCCACAAAGTTACAGAAACATAAATGGTTGAGGTCGCCTATAATATTTGTTCGGTGGCAATAACTATTTATTTAATTCGAATCGATTCATTAGTTGGCAAGTTATTACAGGCACCCTTTCAATGATAAGTGATTTACGATTATTGCTAAAACGGTGCTTCCATTTAGAGAATGTCAAGATTAAATTCACAGAATAAATTATCCAGAATATATGGTTTAATAATTATTATACAATTACCAAATAAATTCAAAGACACGAACAAAGAGTTCCGACTGAATACTCCAAAATGGTGATGAAAGTATAAAATAATAGTAATAAGATAAGGAAAGAAGATAAAAGAGCTATTTTCAAACCAAAAAGGCTGCCAATTTTAGCGCTCCTTGCAATACAATTTTGGACATGGTAATTTCTTATACCTTTCGACACTATTTTAAGCTACAATTACTTTAAAGAGAATATCTTCATAATAAAGCCTAAATTGGATGATCACTCTGCGATCTAGATTTTAATGCGTCAGAATTGTTTCACAATTCAGTGAGTGTATGTTAAAGTTAACCCTCAATTTTGGCACTCCTTGCAATACGATTTTAGACATAGTAATTTCTTATGCGTACATTTCGAGACTACGCAACAATTACCTTAAAGAGAATATCTTTATCGCAAAGCCAAAATTGAGCAATCATTCTACGATCTAAATCTTTTCTGTTTGACTATTTGCTGAGTGCATGTTAAAGTTAACCTCAATTTTGGCGCCCTTTGCAATACGATCTTACAATTAGACATGATAATTGTTTTTACATTTCAACAATTATCTTAAAGAGCATGTTTTCATAGTAAAGCCAAAATTGGATGATCATTCTGCGATCTAGATTTTTGTGTATCAGAGCTATTTGACTATTCGGCGAGTGTATGTCAAAGTTAACCTCAATTTTGTCGGTCCTCGCAATACGATCTTAGACACGATAATTTCGTATACATTTCAACACTACGCAATCTAATCTTAAAGAGAGTATCTTTATAGTAAAACGAAAATTGGTTGACCATTCTGCGATCTAGATTTTGGTGCGTCAGAGCTATTTGACCATTCGGCGAGTGTATGTTAAAGTTAACCTCAATTTTGGCGCTCCTCGCAGTACGATTTTAAACACGGTAATTTCTTATACATTTCAACACTACGCAATCTAATCTTAAACAGAATATCTTTATAGTAAAGCCAAAATTGGTTGACCATTCTGCGATCTAGATTTTGGTGCGTCAGAGCTGTTTGACTATTCGGCGAGTGTAATAGGAAGGTCGGAGCGTGGAAGGGCTGCTGGTATATGGATCAAGGGTAGAAAGGGAGGCGCACGTGTGCATTGTCTATATGTAGATGGCAAGCAAGCAAGCAGGCAAGCAAAGAGATAGGGTGAAGGTCGGCTATTGAGTTGTGTGAATGGTGCAATTTTCTCGGGGTGCGCATGCGCGGCTTTGTGGGCTTGCGTTATCAGTCCGTAGCTTTAAGTGCGGCCTTAAAGCTCTCTCTCTCGGACGGGAAGGTCACCGGTGCGCCGTGCCGCGCCGGTGCGCCTTGTTATCTACGCCACTGCAACGATTTACGGGCCTTTTCAAGCCTTATCGGCCGCCCCTATTGCCGTGCAACTAGTCGCATGACGAATCTACCAACACCACCGTACCGTTTCACTCCCCTTGGCAACGCTCATTATCCTCCTAATGTATCGGACCTTCTCGTTATTCGACCGCGATTGCCTTGAACGATGCCACATGTGCAGCTCGCCGAGTCTGCTTGAACCTAACGAGCTTCAAGCTTCAACAATCCAGATTTCAGGTTCCGCCTTAACACGTTCGGCGCTATGTCAGCCATATTTGGGTGACACTCGAACATCCACTCACAGACATATTTATTTCGATAAAATTAACTTTGATAAACATTTTTAACAAGGTGTGGCGCAAGAGTTAAAAATTTGCAACTTCGGTGCCGAAAGGGTTAAACCTTTATTTAATACTTTTAGCGCCCACGTTGTAAATTTGTGACTCTTTCACTAGATCGTGTTAAAATATTTATTAATGTTATTTTCGTCGATATAAATGTGTCTGTGAATGAATGTTTACCTGGAAGGCTTAACACTAGCTTAACGGATATTTTTGTCTAAATAATTCGGTGTAAATAATTATGAGGATGAATTGGAAAACAATTCATAGTAATTGTTGTTGTAATTTTGCGCGTGAAATCCAAAATCTGTGAAAACGACGCGTCCTGTAAACCTAGTATTAAAAATAAATTCGTTTTCCATTTTTTTTTGTTACAAACTTTACGTATGCGATCGATCAATATTTTTTTATCTCAAGAGGGATCTTTTGCGGAAATTTGAGTAATTTTTGATTTATATGTAATTAACATTGTAAGTGTTATTAATTAATTTGTAACAACACTTTCTTTTAACGTTGTGTTGCCGTGATTATTGCTGTTCGGAATTGAATCATCTTAAATCATACGTCAAATTTTTGCATAAAACATTGCAGCAGAATGGTTAAATACGAAGTATCGATTTTCCGTCAAGCAATTGCTACTTCATTCGGAAACAAATGAGCATACAAAGAACATTTGACTTGAACATTCTGTACTTCAGTTTTCCTGTTAAAATTCCACTTCACTTTGAGCGAATTTGTAATAAGCAAAGTTGCTTATCATTTGACTACGATTACGATTTGACGTTGCTTAACTAACGAGCTTGAAGCTTTGACATTCTGTGTTTGAGTTGTACCCTGAAACTCAGCAGTTTTACTGTCAACCTTCCACTTGATGTTTGTTTTACTATTTCACTATCTCCGAATGCTTAATTCAATTATACCTGTAATAAGTCGGACTTGTAAGACATTTCTTTCCGCTGATTACGCTAATTATCCTCGTAATATGTTGAACCACTTTCTTATTTGATTATGATTGCCTTGAGTAATGGCAAACGTGCAGTTCTGCCAGTGTGGGTCAAACTAACTTGCTTGGAACTTGAACAACCTAGTTTTCCTCTCGAAACTCTATTTTATATTAATGTTACTATTTCATTGTTTGAATAAAATAAATTGTAAAATATTGCTTCTTTTGGTTAGCGGACAGTTGTACATTTTTCTTAATTTAATTATCTCTACAATTTATCGGTCCTCAAAGACATTTCTCTTCTCTGATTGCACTAATTACCCTTGTAATATATCGGAGCTGCTTGTTAACTTCTCCTAGAATTTTCTCGGACACGCTGGGAAATATGGAGTGCTGCGTGTGTGGGTGAAACTAACGAGCTTGAAGCTTGAACCCTTATCATCCCGGTCGTTATGCTATGAAACTTCAGTTTCACGTTGCTTTTACAATGTCATTTATCTCCTCTAATCAGGATAGTTCATCTAACTTGACTGTGATGACTTACCGTAAAATTACGTGTTCACTTGACAGTAAGAATCTGGAAATTCTCTTTCCAACACATTCGTTGATATTTGCATATTTCAAACATTAGAAATATTTCCTTTAAATGTACCTAATCAAGAAATATTTAATTCTGCTGTATGGATAAATATGTATAATTATTTAAACATTGACAAATATGCAGACATTAGATATCTTTGCATGAGAAATCGTTAATGAAACTAAAAATCAATTTTTTATCAGTTTTTCGTCAGACAGATAAACAATATTTGGGGTAAAATAAAAGTACATAGTTTACAGTGTGTTGATGAGTCATTTAATTCTGGGAGATTTGAATGCTGCACTTGACTTTTGCTATAATCAAAAAATTACATGGCTCGAATTTTCATCCACCATTAATTTTGCGGAAAATATCACTTTGTTACGGTTATTACTGCTTATTTGACGCGCTTTTCTTAAACAAATTGTTACATGATGATTGATAATTTTTACATTTTTATTGCTTGTTATATGTTATTCAATATCGACCTTGTTGAAAGAAAAGAAGATGCACGTATTGTAATACGTACAATAATCCATGAAAACGTTCAGTCACATTTACATTGCTGATTCCAAGGCAAGCGCATCACCCTGAGCACTGATAACGCGAACTTATTATCACGGAATATGGTAATCCTCCGAATGATAGAGAGAAATGCTACCGCATACCAGTCTGCCATTGCCAATACTCACTTTAACCTGAACTTTGGCATTACGTAAGCGCGCGCCGAGGTTGTTAACTTTGCGCGTGCTCCTCTAGAAATTCATCTGTTGTAAAATTAGCCCACCATTTTTTGATTTCGAATATTTTGTTAGCTATTCTTCATTGTTGCTATGTTCTACATGAAATTGTTGTAAAGGAATAACTAAAGCAACCGAAAAACATAAGGAAAAAGGGAGAAAACCGGTTTTTGGTTCACACACTTTTTTAAAATTGTTTTTTATTGTTTTATATTGTTCTAGTTGTTCTAAGCACTTATATATTTCGGCAGAATACTATTTCGAATATTAATACAAGTTGATTCTTCGAAAAATTCGTACTATCTACAAAGGAGTTTTTTTCATTTTTGGTATGCTTTTGGATTTTTCAACTTAGTATTTGAGAACCATTTAGAACAACTACAGTGGATAGAAAAAGTACTAGCAGACACCCTATTTTTGAATTAAATTTCGGTATAAAAGTTTTTTTACGATTTTGTTCTATTTTGAGCAAATTAAACAGAGAAAATTTGAGTGTCTGAACACTTTCTTTCACCCACTGCAAATACTCAAAATCGAAAATTGGTGAACTAATTTCGTAGAGGTTATAAGTTGTTGAAGCGGCATTTCATATTCGAGCGGACTCGGACGTCGATGTTCTTTGGGTCAAAGCGAAGATATTTTCGTTCGGCTTGCAGCGCTGCTGGACCGAACTGGCTCGAATGCGCGGACGCGCACACTAGAAACTCTCGAATATTAATATATGAATATACAATATTTATAATTGGAGCTTCGTTCTAGCCAGCTGTTACCGGAAGCGACTGTTACAGTTAGATTATTAATTAACGCCGGGGGCGAACAGGCCCGCTAATTGAACTGTCATTCTTGCGCAATGAGTGGTGCGTAACGAACCCGCTACTTCTTTTCGTCCCGCTCATGTTACGTCCACTTGCTCTTCCTAATGACACGTCGATAATTAATGACGCCTGCTCCTCCGAAACCGGAATGCCACTCGCTTTGATTGGTTCAGAAGCAATAATAATTATAGGGAAGAATGAAACTGATAAATTAGATTTATAATAATTGATGTTCATTTCTGTTTATTGTGGAATAATAACAGTAAAGTGCAAAATTGAAAATTCCTTTAACACTTTCAGTGTACAAGTTGCAAATTTTTAACTCGTTCGGTAAATCTTGTTAAAAATGTTTATTAACGTCATTTTCGTCGAAATAAATATGACTGTGAGTGGATGTTCGAATGTCACTCACAATCAGATATCAGTACGTGGTGACGAACGTGTTAATTAAATTTAAACAATTGACCCTTTCCAATAAATAAAACTATTTCGCCATATAAAATATACTCGGAGAAATTAAACCATGCGAAATTATTGTTATATGTTTGTGTAAGATCCAATAAATCCAATTACCGATTAACAATATATCAAACTAGAAGGAAACTTTGGTTCTGAAATGTTAATTGATCCACGTTTTTAATAATCTCGTGACGTTAATATCGACTATGACACTTCGACTGTTAAACTCGGAATATTTTAGCATTTCATTAATTCTTGCGAGAAAGTTTTATTTATATCCTAGTTTATGCCGAGTCGATTCATTCCTTTTCCAGTTTATGTTATGACTTTTTCTATTTCCTAATGACATATCGATTATTAACGACGACTGCTCCTGCGAAACCGGATTGGCAGTGGATTTGATCAGTTTAGGAGCAATAATAATAAGAGAGAAGAATAAGACTCATAAATTAGGTTTCTAATAATTAATGTGCACTCGCAGTTTATTTGACTTGTCTCAATGATAATTACTTCAGGTTTTCGATTTCTTCGATGTTAATATCGACTGCAATGCTTTAAACGTTGAAATCTTAATGTATTTGTTCTCTTGAACATGTTTGTGTTTGAACAGGATGTTTCACTTGTGTTGAATTGGTTCCATCGTACTTCACTTTTTATCAGACATTTATTTATAATTGATAAGACACAGTTTACCTACGTAAGCACACTCAATTTTCACAATAAACCACTAAAGGAGAAAAGTCTTCTCTAAATAGAAATACTTCTTTAACCCTTTTAGTGCCGGGCGGAAAAGAATTGCCTATGCGAGAATAACCGGCCGAATTTCATGATTTTACTAGGGTTTCGGAAAAAGTCTCATGAAAACCAAACAAAAAACAATATTTACATAATTGAGAAAGCAGTGTATTAAGGACGAATTAGAGAACAAAACAATGACACTAATTTTTCTATATTCATTGACAATACTTAGATATTGTAAATGTGTAACATTTTGTCATTATAAGCTGCGGGCCGATATATCGGCCTCTGGCACTAAAAGGGTTAAGAAAGACTTTTTTTTCATCTTAAAACAAGTTATACAAAATGTATAAATTTTTCATTTGGGTTTATTCCAATAATCAAATTTGTAAGATAAGGATGTTTGAACAATGCAATAATCTTGTAAATAATAACAATTCCAGCAGTACTGCAATTTGCAAATAATAATAACAGTTTTAGTTGCACAGGAATTTTTAAAATCATAATTTCTATAATGGAGTAGTTTTGCAAGTAATCATCATTTTATTAAAAGGTACACGTGCGCCATGAATATATGTGTAGATACACAGTTCGACGCTGTGACGTCAGGTTCACTGATACGTGTAAATGGACCTTTATAAAAGCCTCTTCCGTCTGCTTTCGTGATTTTGCCGGCTCTATTTGCTTAGCCTAGACCCTGGCTTTAACTGTCTTGTCGCTGGGCTGCCGTGTGCACTGGCGCGTCCATGTGATTCGCCTCCGTGCGCGCGCGTCCACCTATCTCTGCCCGCGTATGTATGTATGTGTACTCGACACACGCGATAACCGGCAGAGTATCGCACTCTGCCATCGTACAGGACGCTTCAAATGCCTTCCAGTTGAAAACACAAAGTGCTGACTGTCATCGTAATAATCAATGGATTGCCATCTTTTGTTTATGCCGACGCTCTCGCATTTAAACGCACGCATTAACATTATCGCCTTGCAGCCTGTAATATGGTAATCGCTCGCATAATATGGTAATTAGGTGGTAGGGGTAAATGTCATGCATCGTTTTCGAGCAGATTTCATGTTAGATAGTCAGGTTCAATATTCCAGTTTGGGAGGCTTCGGGGTGTAATAAAACTTACTGTTGATTGTTGGTGGTTATTGTACTTTCTTGTAAAATGGAGGGAGAACCAAAAAGTTAAGTATTTATAGGAAATGTTGCACTTTACACAACTTCGAATTTCTTTGGGTTCCGTAATGATTGCAACAAATGTCCGGGAAAAATATAACTTGTTCGCCGGAAGTACATATTGTATTTACGATTACTAAATAATCTTAGTCGAGATCATGTTTGCCATGTTTTTCCTGGAAACTGTGACTGGAAAATATGACCTTGACATGAATTGTTTGCTCCACATAAATAGTATTTGTTCCTTCTAACTAAAAAACGTACCCTTCCCACATTAGGGTACATTTCCTAGATACATTTAAATAAGGAAGATGTAATTAACGCGTTATTTATAAAGCGTAAGGTTAGAATGGGACGTAAATTGTTAACAAACTGACGAAATGAAACTACCTGTAGAGATATCGAGTGCAATGGCTACGATACCTTTTAGTATGAATCAAGTTTCATGAAACGACCTGTACATTTCAGATTAAAATTTATACATTTATCTAAGAAGGCGATAGTTAACGTGCATTTAGACAGCACAATGTTAGAATGAGACGTAAAATATTCTGTAAGAACCAGCGAAATGAAACTATCTGTAGAGATAGCGATGGTATACGATACATTGTAGCATGTTAAGTTTCTTGAAGCGACCTCTACATTTCAGTTACAAATTCATACATTTATAAATAGGCACATTTAACTAAAAAGGCCGTAAGCAACGTGCATTTATACATCGTAATTTTAGAATGGGACGTCAAACGTCCTGTATAACTGTCGAAATTAAAGAGCCTGTAGAGATAACGAGGGTCAACGTCAACGCATTTTAACATGTCAAGTTTCATGAAACGACCTGTACATTTCAGCTACAAATTCATACATTTATAAACAGACACATTTAACTAAAAAGGCAATTATTGCCGTGCATTTATACAGCGTAATTTTACAATGAGACGTAACATATTCTGTATGATCAGCGAAATGAAAACACCTGTAGTGATAGCGAGTGTCGGATCTGCGATACACTTCAACATGTCAAGTTTCGTGAAACGACCTGTACATTTCAGCTACAAATTCATACATTTATAAACAGACACATTTAACTAAAAAGGCAATAATTGCCGTGCATTTATACAGCGTAATCTTACAATGAGACGTAACATATTCTGTACGAACCAGCGAAATGAAACTGTCTGTAGAGATAGCGAGTGCCGGGTCCTCGCTACTGGATCGACTAATCCTAACGCGGGTGTGCGCCGCGCAACCTTGGCACCGATGTGACGCAGCCGTGAAGTGCAGCCGCGCCGCGCCGCGCTGCTCTGCTCTGCTCCGCTCCGCTCCGGTGTGTGCGTGTGTGCAGCGGACTTCCACGACACGTGTGCGAATCGTAGCTCATGTTAGATTAGGTTTATGCACCTTCTACCAGAGGCGGCCTGGCTGGTTGCGTGGGTGACTGCCGCGTATGCCGGCAGCCACTTGCGCAACCCGCACTCGCACATCCATCCAACCACACGCACTGCTACTCTTTTATAGAGTGCATACGAGAAGTACACGCATACTCGGCGTTTTTGCGAGAAATTTTCTTGTACATAAAAGAAAACTCGTCTGTATAAATGAAAATAGATTGTCTTGGACGAGAAACCGTCCTTTTGAAGAAGAAAATCGGTTGATGAAAGGAAACATTTTTCGTTTGTAGGAAAATTTATTGCAAAAATATTGGGTTTCCTCAATATTTTAATATAATATTTAAGTTTTTATAAACTAACTGTCTTGATTGTATTTTGTACCTATAATTAATTTATTAATTTTAACTTGTTCATTTAATTAATGTAAATGGTATTCATAGCCTGATGTCTCAAGAACAGATACGAAAGAAATTTTGAAAAGCAAATCACTTTGTTTGTTTGGTATTTGTTTTAGAGTCATTGGAGAATATGTATAACTTTTTTATTTAATAAACATTGCGATACTACAAATTACTTCAAATCGATCACTCAACAAATACTTCGTACACCAATTGTGTTATTTATACAGTTGTTTTATTGTATTTTTATTTGGAATGCTCACCGTTATTTACATACAACATATGTTGGCTGTGAACGTAAAAGTTCAACCAGTCATAAATCGAAGTATTCCAATAAGCACATTGCTTGTAAGAAAAATAATTAATCGCATACAATTTATAAGAAAACAAACGGTTTATTATTGAACGATTTGTAATTGAACGTAAGTGAATGTTGACAAAACAGATTCGTTGTAGGATAATTAATTTGCGATAATCGCAAAGTGAATTCTGTAAATTGAACTCATGTTCAATGGGAGTGACACACTTCGAAAGTAGGTAACGCCGGTGCTAAAGCGAGAGACATTTATTCAGTTTCCAAGGCTCGTTAACTATGAGTTTACAAGGATGCACTTAATTCTAGTTAGATAAGGCGATTAGCGAGTGAGAGGTAATCGAATCGCTTCGTAGAGTAACAGGCGATGTCTCTTGAACTCCCCGAACTCGCAACTTTAGATCGACATATTGCAAACTAAATTGTATACATTTGCAATTAAATGATTCTTGATCATTTCTCGAAACACATATTTGAAGATACAATTATATCATAAAGTAGAATTAAAAAGAATCACTGAAGTAAATAAAAAACTCATATTCCACTGAAATTTGAACGCAACATTCGCAACGAAGATTCGCGCAACATTCGCAAAGAACATTGTCACAAATGAATATTCAATAATGCATTAACCCCACTTTTGAGTCGGAGAGTTTAAACTGCACCGCGCAGTGTCAATCCCAGCACAGCCATCAGTTCAACACTAACAAAGAGAGTCATTCAAATGGCATTCCCACATAAACACAGTGACTATTGCTGGAACTATCGGCAGTAGGAGCTTTGTTACATAAGTAATTAACACGATCGGCTGAAGTGCACTGAGTAAAATGAGAACGTTGTTCCTTTCGGCATACATAGATAAGCCTGACGCCGCCGCCGGGATGCACACTACAGTCACTATCTTCATCATGCAGTGAGGCCACTTTCTGCGTGATTCACCTACGCCCGCCTAGCGGAAGCTCAATCTCGTAACGCCATTCTATTTATACTCCGGAAGCCGAGATCGCATTGTGAAGTGACAGGATAGTGCGACGCATCGTGCACTTGGCCAAGCTGCAAAGGGCCCCATTCAGATTCGATTTGCATTGATACATGTATCGATGACATCAGACATCGCATACATTCACAGACGAAGTGGCGACATTAGTTCACTTCAAGATGCTAGGCTAAAACATTTTTTGATTAAATTAAATGTTCCGAACATGTTCAGATAGAGTGAAGACATTACTTCAGTTTAAGATACTGTGTCAGAACATGTATGATGGATACATGTATCGATGACATTGAAAGTTACAAACATGTTTAGATCAAGGTGCTATATTAAAACATGTTTAAACAAAGTGGAAGCACTAATTCAAATGGAGATATTGGCTCAGTTCAAAGCGCTATACTAAAACATGTTCCGATTGCATCGAAAGTCACAAACATGTTTAGATCAAGATACTATACTGAAACATGTTTCGATCACATCAAACATTATAAACATGTTTAGACAGAATGGAGACATTGATTGAAATGAAGACATTGGTTCAGTTCAAAGCGCTACACAAAAACATGTTTCAATCACATCCAACATTCCAGACATGTTTAGACAGAATGGAGGCATTGATTGAAATCAAGACATTGGTTCAGTTCAAAGCGCTATACAAAACATGTTTCAATCACATTCAACATTCCAAACATGTTAAAACAGAATGGAGGCATTGATTGAAATCAAAACATTGGTTCAGTTCAAAGTGCTATACTAAAACATGTTTAAGATTGATACATGTATCGATTACATCAAACATAACACATACTCAGACAGAACCAAGGCATCCCTTCAGTTCAAAATGCAATATCAAAACATGTTTATGGTCAATCCATGTATCGAGTTGCACATGCGAGGTGTCAAAGTTTCACGATACTCGTACAAAGAATAATACCAGCTGATACTGATTCATCGATGGCGGGACAGTCATGTTAGATTAATGCATATCACCATTTGTATCAGCATACTGATAACCGGAACATGTATCGCTACAAATCTCACGTGCACGTGGCGGCAGTGCCATTCTAGATTAGGGTCGATCCACGCACAGTGAAAGTGACATACTTGTACTCTGTCAGTGCAAGTGATAAATGGTGTTTGATTGCTTTTAATTTATTCAGATTTTTCATTGTATATTGTACAGGGTGATACTTTTGCCCTGGAATCATCGACGTCGATATTGCATAATGTGATATAAATATTAAAAACGTTGGAATTATCAATGATGATTGATGAAAGTGTGTAGCAATATGTACAGTATCCGACAAAATAGTTGTCACAATCTGCAAACAGGCCGCTGGACAGAAATTGGTGCTTGGTAGCATGTACACCCGGTATGCAAGACTTTTTTAGAGAACATACATATATCAGGTAAAATAAATTTAAAATCCCTTTATTAAATTTAAATAAACTTCTGTTTCTTATTAAATAAAATTCATTTACTACATAAAACATCGCTAACACAATGCAAACAGCAATATAAATAACACAAGAAATTAAACCAAGAGAAATTATTATTATATACAAAACCACAAATCCTAAAATAGAAAAAGAAAAAATTGAAGGAATTATTAAGTTTTATATCCACTTTTTGTCCAATGGCTGTTTTACAGATTGTGAAAACTATTTTGTTTGTTGAAAAGTCAGTGAAAAGACTTGCCGATTTTAATACAAACACATCAACCTGTACTATAAAAATGTTAAATGATAAAAACTAGCAATTTTCAACTGAACGATACGATTTATTAAATAATTAAACAGTGCGTTCTTGTTGGGGCAGCCTTTCGATGTAAAGGGTGCTTTATACTGTCTGATGAGATCGGCGAGGCCGCAATGCGTGCGTCGAGCATGGTCTGGCGTGCAAAGTGCAAAGTGGGTTAGGCGTGCGAGCGAGCGGCGTGGCGCGACGCGACGCACGGGGCACGCCGAGAAAGAGCGTGTGTGTGCGCGAGTGCATCGGCGAGCAGTTCTTTTTGCTAGGAGCGCGTGTCCGCTCGGCTGTGCGCTGCGATGCACGCGCATGTTCGTCGTTCGGCAGGGCTTCCATCGGCTGACGCGAACGCTCTTCCACCGGGCAGGATCACGTTTTGCGCGGTGACACGTGCGGAAGCATCGCATCGCATCGCCGCTACGGATCGAGCATACCAGATCAGAGGAACCTCGTGTAAAACCGTCCGGCGATCTGATGATGACTCCAAGCGCCGAGAATGCGCTCCGATCAGTCCATAACATGATCGCCGTGTGCATCCGTTTTTTGTTGGATATTGGAACGTGGAGAATAATCACAAAGTAAATATTATCCATGAAGGAAATGGCAGACTGTAAAAAGCTTGATGTGTATGTACACCTGAAGCATAAAAGTTGAGGGTTAACATCAGTATTTTGAAAAAATTATTACAATTTTTTTGTTTTAACACGTTGACTATTCCTCTGAGGAAAATCACAAAGTAAATATTATCCATGAAAGAAAATGGCAGACTGTAAAAAGCTTGATGTGTTCGAGTAGGTACACCTGAAGCGCAAAAGCTGAGGGTTAACTTCTATATCTTGGAAAAAATATTACAAATTTTTTTGTTTTAACACGTTGACTATTCCTCTGGGCAAAATCACAAAGTAAATATTATCCATGAAGGAAAATGGTAGACTGTAAAAAGCTTTATGTGTACAAGTAAGTACACCTGAACTGCAAAAGTTGAGGGTTAACTTCTGCATCTTGAAAAAAATATTAACAAAATTTTTGTTTTAATACGTTGACGACTGATCATGGAGATTTCCGTTTTTCTACAGCTATGTACTTTGTCGTGCTTTACTTTACTTGTGTCCGGTCCTACGTGAAAGTCATGGAGATCAAATACTCGGTCGTCACCGTGTTAATTTATTATTACAGTCATAATTACAAAATTATTGTTATAAATACATAGACATTTTCTTACAAATTACGATTCACGATCTACTCATTGTAGGTCAGTTGATTGTTCTCTGAAACTATCCCCTACTTCTACATACATAACTTGCTTGTATACCTTGTATATAAAATTACACTCTAGACAAACTGTAAGCTATAAAATATTCCAATATTTATTACTTGTACAGAGTGCTTCAAAGTAACTCCAAAATTCCAAAAACAATCGCAACTCGTCCTATACATTGTTAGTATACATATGACCCCTGCTACAATGTATTATTTTTTGAATTCAGTTATGAAATTAACCGTGACACGAAATATCATCCGCATGAAACTCACTAGATAGTCAATAAATAATGAAGCAAATTTTAGAAATTAAAATAGCAATGAAATCCAAAGGGTCAACGATCTTATTTTGAACTGATGTGAAAGTGTGGGCTGTCGAAAATACTGGGTGTAAACAGTATAATTCGCATTTTCTTCAGCTCATATTTTTAGGTCCCATTTCTTTTCGTTTAATTGTTATTCCATTTTAAAGTTAGTTGTAAGTTTCTGGAACGGATCTTAGAATTTCCTTCTCCGTCATCCCCCAAGAGAATGCGGGTTATACTTTTTCCACCCTGTACATATGTAGCATATCATGCTACATATTTGTCTCCGGGGCGTTCTATCATCGTCCGCGCCACACATCCGTTTGTGGGCGAAGCTGAATGTTATCGGACATCCAATCGTTGTCAATATGCAGCGGCTCGCACATCCGAATTTTCTCAACCAAATTTTTCTGAAAGCGAAAACATTCTGCTCTGAGGACATTTATTTTTTTGTTAAAAAAGAAACTCTCTTCCACTATAAAAATTTACTTCAAAAAGGGGTGTGTATGAATACTGTTTCTAACCACTGGATGTTCTGTTTCTTCTAAACTGTTCTGAAATAACAAGTCGAAAAACCAAAATACGTAGCAACGAATCGAAAAATTGTTTTTCTGAAATAACATCCTATTTTTTACAGAACCAGCTTTTCTTCGTGTTCTAGATTGTATTTTAAGGAAATAAATAAATGTTTTGAATAACTAGAAGTTTTTAGAAAGGTAAAAGAAAGCGAAATTTGTTAACAAATGGGATACCAGCGAAAGAACAGTTCTTCCCAGCTTTGGTACTTGTTTTATTTTCAAGTTGTTACTTTTCAACAATTTAACTTAGAACATAATAGGAATTTAGAAGAGTTAATAAAATACTCAAAAACTTAAAATCGGAGTATGTGCATATTCTTGTTTTTAATCCACTGGATAATCATTTTAATAGATGCGAATGAATTAGTCCACATCAGCGAGGCAATTGTAAATTGGTTTATGCCTCCGGAAAATCATAAAAAGTCATCAAATTTCACTCCGAAAAATGGAGTATGTCCACTTTTTTGTACCCACTAATAATCATTGGAACAAATGCGCCTTAATTAGTTCACACAGTTAATCTAAACTCACGTGAACCAATGAATCTTTATTCATCAAAATATCGGTCGAGCCAATTACAAGTTGTTCTATGTCGTATCATATTTTACCTGCAAACAGCGATCATTATATCCGAGTAAAATCAGTATCACTAATAAGGAAAGAAAAATCACTGGTTAACGAGCGGAATTTCCTTATCGACGATTGCCGGTCTTAGTAGGAAAGTGAAGGAGAGTGGCTGCTTAAGCTAATTATTGAATAGCGATTCCGCGTTATTCATGAGTCATTAGTGCGTTGGGAAACAGCAAATGTCGAATAGAGATTCTTCGGTGCTGCGCGAAGGTATGGTTTTCATTCCCGAGAGGAATAATACTGATTATAGCCACTTATACGCAGACCTGTCATCTGATCTTCCTAGTCCATAAATTGTAACTTAAGATTTATAAGCCCCACCATTCTTCCAATGCCTGATGAATTTTCCTCGGTTATTTCAAAAATGAGTTGGAACATTATTGTCCCACTTTTTTGTGAGAATATGCAGTTGCTGTAGAAAGTAATCGAACAGATCGATTTCAACTAAAACGTATTAGTGCTATATTTATTAGAAAGTGTTTGTAGAAAAAGAAGCTGCAAATATTTTCTGACGGCACTTATCGGATAAAACTTAAACAATGGTAGTGAACAAAATCGTCATTTTATTTGTCGAATAATTTTTTGTGAGAATATGCAATTACTGTAGAAAATATTTATACAGATCGATTTTAACTAAAATGTTGTCGTTTCTGACGCTGTTAGAATAAGTAACAGACAAAACTTGAACAATAGTAATGAACAAAATGATCATTTTACTTGTCAAGTATTTGTTCGTCTGACTAACACACATATACCAATCAAATTTTACTGACATATTCAATAAATTAACGCATTAAATTCTACTCATTACATTGCAAGGATTTTAATACATATATTGAATAAAATCGGTAATACTGCTATTTTCGTAGAAGTCTGCTTTTAATTAAAAACAATTCGTATCAATTACGTATTTATAAATAAAGCTTTATTATTATATCGCAATTATAGTATAATTCAAACATCTAGACAGTATTATCTTTCCTGTGATCAGACACCGACGGTTTTAATGATCGAACTAAAACTCGTCTCGAAGACCTCTGCTTTTAATTACAAAAAATTGCCATGAATTAAAGGTTTGCAAATAAACCTTTACTATTATTATATCGAAACTATAGTATAATTCGAACATCTAGACAGAATTATCTTTCCGGTGATCAGAAACCGACGGTTTTAATGATCGAACTAAAACTCATCTCGAAGACCTCTGCTTTTAATTACAAAAAACTGCTATAAATTAAATATTTGCAAATAAACCTTTACTATTATTATATCGAAACTATAATATAATTCAAACATCTAGACAGAATTATCTTTTCGGTGATCAGAGACCGACGGTTTTAACGATCGAACTAAAACTCTTCTCGAAGAAGTCGTCTCGTGACTGACTAACAACCTTCTTAGTTCCTCGGGGCGTTGTCGAGCGTTGTTGCGTAAGTTAGTTGAAGCTGCTTGACTAACTTTGTTAGTATTGTCGAGGAGTCGGGGGCGGCGACGGCGAGAGAGCGCTCGAGGAAGCGCAACCGAGAAGGAAGCCTGGTTCTGCCGCTTTGCCAGTGCTCGCTCGATTCTCCTCTCTCTGGCGTTGTCGTGACGCGGCACTCTTCAGAGAGGAACTTGCAACTTGCAAGAGACAGCGCGCGAGAGAGAGAGAGAGAGCGAGCGACTGAGCTGCCAGGTAGACCTTGAGTCTGACATTCGTTCCACCGGATTTTTGCGGCTCGATTTCATCGCACGAGATCGTTACTGAAATGGCGATACGCTCATTCGCGCCGCAATGGCGGCGGAAAGGCCTTCCCACCGCCAATTCGAGACTCGATACTCCCAGCGATATTCTAGCAGAGATCGAACCAATCTCAGCCGATCGCTAATCTTAATGGTAGAACTATCACAAACATATAAATAGACGGAGAAATGTTGTCTTTTATGTTAGTAGTTAATTAACAATAACTTAGTTACAAACATCTTTTAATAATTTTACCCTTTCTTTTCAAATTTTGGAGCCATTCTTGAAACGCTCTATAATAATGAATATTGCAATATGTTTAGCCTGTAATTTGTTTAAATGATGACTGCATAAAGGAGAGAAAGTCTTATTAAAATCGATTCAATCGTTTCTAGCATATTCTAGCAGAGATCGAACCAATCTCAGCCGATTGCTAACCTTAACCCCTTGTCTTACGATTTAAATTCCAATGGCGCTTGCCGTAAATAATTGCAAGGTCGATCGCACGTCCAGCTATTTATGGTTTTTTCAATACATCTCTATGGTACAATTAACTTTACTTTGCAAGATGTTTCGTCAATAATTATGATGAATTGATCATTGAACGATAAAGATTTATGCAATGTCCTTGGGATGTTTACTTACATTTGGCGTTGCCTAGATTCCACGTCTCTGACACGATTTGTTAATTTTTGGTCCGGTCGACGTAACACGTCTCTGGCACGACATTGTAAGCTAAGGGGTTAATGGTAGAACTATCAAAGATTAATCTATGAGTATTTTTACTGAGGGGATGAAAATTTGTTCTTAAAAACAAAAAGTCGTTATTTTAGAAAAACACGTTTTTATAGACATTTAGTAAATTGTGAAATAAAATTTTTGTTCTAAAGAAGAAATCATGAAAAAACGTTATTACAACAAATGTAGATATATTTTATGTTTTCGTCTCATTTTGTTTTATATTGTAAAATTGAACATACTAACATTGACATACATATAACATTTTAACGGTAATCTATTGAAGATTAATCTATGATTACTTTTACTGAAGGGATGAAAATTTGTTTTTAAAGAAATTCGTCATTTATGAGAGACATGTTTATTAATTTATATACGTTTTTATATACATTTACCGAAGTTGTGCAATAAAATTGCTCCTCTAAAAAATAAATCATGAAAAACCGTAATTGTAACAGATGTAAATATATTTTGCGCTTTCGTCTCATTTTGTTACACATTGTAAAAGTGAACATGTTAACATTGACATACATGGAACACTTTAAAAATAAGTTTTCCTCATCTCAGGACTATAAAACAGTGTGGAATCTCACTATAAATACTAGTAAGTCAATAAATGTCCATTCAGTGTAACGAGTCATACTAATTAAGGTTAATCTACCTCGAAGTGGCAGCGATGTAAATAAATTTCTGTATCTGTCGAGTATCGTGTCAGGCTTAATCAGATGGAAATCTGTGCTCATTTTCTTATAAGTTTGCAAACCAATGTGGAATACTTCTCCAAACAAAAGTTAGCTGTCATGATTAATTACAGGTATTTTTAAAAATCGAGAAAAAGACAAATTGTGTCTATTCGATTAGTAGATTTTCATGTACTTGAAAGACAGCATGACAGTTGAAATTTTGGAAATACTTTTTACTTAATATTATGAGAAAGCACCAAAAATGTCGCGGCAAATGTTGACCTGACAGGTGTAACATCCCAAAATAACAAGCATAGCTCTTAAACTCTGTCGAATTTGTGAAATTTGTCTTCTCGATGATTTTAAAAACACCTGCAAACGATCATGGCAGCTGCATTTTTGGAGAAGTATTTTATATTGATTTATAAACACATACAAAAAGAATGACACTTCGAATGGATGAAATGTGTCTTCTCGACGATTTTTAAAAATCCCTGTAGTTGATCATGGCAGCTGCATTTTTGCCGAAGTATTTTATATTCATTTACAAACACATATAAAAAGAATGAACCCAAGTTTTGACAGGTCTGACATTCTCCTTGTCAGTGACCAACTTTTTGTCTGTTACATTCTTCACTATCGATTTTGATTTTAAGTTTAAAATACAGAAACTAAATAAATATAATCACATAAACGCATAAGAATACATTAGAACTGAGAAAGTAATCGGCAACTAATCCTTGCGAGAGGCTGTTTCTACTTAAGTAGAAACTTGTTTAGATAGGAAACGTGGTACGAGAGAGACACGCCTCGTTACACCTGCGCCAGGCTGGGATCGAGAGAGGCGTGTATCAGAGGAGAGAAGCAGGCTTGCCTCCCCGCAGTGTGTAACAGTCCGCAGCGGCTCGGAATCGCGAACCCCTGACCTTCCCCGTCATATTCACGTACAAGGCCAGCCGAGAGCGGCGCGCACTCCTATTCCCACCGCATACATACAACCGCCACCTTCCCACCGATTCCTTTAACCTTAACCCTTTACGCTCTCTAATTGATTTCCTCCATTCAATTTTTCAGTGCTAATTTTGAAGAAAAATAGTATTTTTTTAAATTTTGCTTTTATGTTTCTTGATATTTAATTTGAAATTTTGTATAACACCGTCACCTTTGCATGGATAGCATTAACCTTAACCCTTTACGCTCTCCATATGATTTCCTTTATTCAATTTTTCAGTGCTAATTTTGGAGAAAAATAGTCCTTTTTGAAATTTTGCTTTTATGTTTCTTGATAATTAATTTGAAATTTTGCATAACACCGTTATCTTTGCATGGATAGCATTAACCTTAACCCTTTAAGCTCTCTAATTGATTTCCTGCATTCAATTCTTGAGTGCTAATTTTGGAGAAAAATAGTGTTTCTTGAAATTTTGCGTTGCTGTTTCTTGATTTTTAATTTGAAATTTTGCATAACACCGTCACCTTTGCGTGGATAGCATTAACCTTAACCCTTTGCGCTCTCTAATTCATTTCCTTTATTCAATTTTGAAGTGCCAATTTTGAAGAAAAATAGTATTTTTTTTTAAACTTTACTTTTATGTTTCTCGATATTCAATTTGAAATTTTGCATAACACTGACGCCTTCGCATGGATAGCATTAACCTTAACCCTTCACGCACTCTAATTGATTTCCTCTATTCTAATATCAAATTTGAAAGTAATAATTTTGGAAGGTAGAATGCATATTTTAATCTGTAATTTTAAATGTTATTGCAATTTTATACGAATGAAAGGGCAGCGTACGTTCACCTAGACTGAAGAAAGAGATCGATAATTTTTTAAAAACATTCTCACACATTAGGAATTACCATGTTATTCATAATTACCCTATAAACAATAGCATATACTCAACAATAATAATGGAAAGCCAAATTAATCAGACTGTACTTGTACGACGACGAGTGAGAGGGCGGCGTACGTTTACCTACACTGAAAAGACAGATAAATAATATCACAGATAATGTTTTAAAAGCATTCTCACACATTAGGAATTACCAGGTTATTCATAATTACCCTATAAACAATAGCGTATACTCAACAATAATAATGAAAAGCCAAATTAATCAGACTGTACTTGTACGACCAGGAGTGAGTGGGCGGCGTGCGTCTACCTGGGGTGAATTCGCAACCCCCTGACCTTCTCCCGGTGACCCGGCCCGGTACTAACTTGCTCTGCACGTGTCGCTCCAAGCTATAAAAGTATGCCTGCATGTATAGATCTCTCCTCCCCCAGCCTCCCCCAGCCTCCCCCAGCCTCCCCCGCCGCCATCTCCACCTTCTGTTCCTCTCGTTCTTCTCTCGTTGCAGTTTCAGGGCCGTGCGATCTGACCCGTTTGCCACGCCACGTGCTCCATCGATCGCACATCGCTCCTAGCACCATTTCTCTTTCCATTTCTTCCCCTCGCTTTTTGCCGCCCTCAATTGCACATCCTCGCCGTTCTTTGTAGTTTTGCATTTTCGGCGAGGATTGTTTGTTGTGAAAGTTATTTATTTTGAACTTTGGATTCGCGTTTGTAATGTTGATGGATTAAGTAGATTGTCTGTGATGATGGAATGTGTTAGTGTATTTGTGTGCTCTGTCTGATTTCGTGCGGTGATATTTTGTGTGTGTATTGATAATATTTCGATTTAAATGTAATAGGTTCTTAATTATGTTTGTTGCAAAAGTCTTTTGACAATGTGTAGTTGAACTTCCTGCTGCCCTTGAAATTTTTAAGTCGTTCTTCAACCGCCTTATAATAAAAGATATTGCAATATTTTTAGCATATAATTTGTTGAAATCGTAACTTTATACAAAAGGAAAAACCGTATTAAAATCGATTCAATCGTTTTCGAGTCTATCACAAGCATACCGACAAACACACAAATGTTGTCTTTTATGTTAGTAGTTAATTAACAATAACTTAGTTACAAACATCTTTCAATAATCTTACCCTTTCTTTTAAAATGTTGGAGCCATTCCTGAAACGCTGTATAATAATAAATATTGCAATATTATTAGCCTATAATTTGTTTAAGTTATATACGATTTAATCGTTTTCGAGTTTATCACAAACGCATAAATAGACAGACAAATGTTGTCCTTTATATTTGTAGTTAATTAACAATAACTTACTCACAAAATTCTTTCAACAACCTACCCTTTCTTTCAAAATTTTAGAATCATTTTCTAAACGCTCTATGTAACGAATAAACATTGAAATATTTTGTTTAAAATATAATTTTATACGGAAGAAAAAATCTTATTAAAATTGATTCAACTGTTTTCGAGTTTATCAGAAACATACATACAGACAGACAAATGTTGTCCTTTGCACAAGTATAAAAGGATAAGAAAAGAAGCGAAAGATAGTGCTGGTAATACCTACCATTTCTCTGACGCCTTTCCTATTCTTCCCTCCTTAAAGCCTTGTATGGATTAGATATGGGACGCCTGTTTTCGCCAAGATAGTGCGAGCGAGAGAGCTCGGCAAATAAATGATAGGACGTGTGTGTGTGTGTGTGTGTACTTGCCGAGCAAACCGGCGAAGCCGTAGCTACACAAGAGCGGCGTTATTCCTTGAAAGGACCATTTCTGGCCCAACATTTCCGGAACATCCGCTTGTATATTATTTCTCCTACGCGAGGAATTCTCCTCTCCTTCCGTCAAGACTTTCACCAAATTGCTTCAATTCCTCGAAATTTGATGTCATTAAAGAACAACTACACGTTGTTTGCCGTCCCTTTTTGACACAATGCCCGATTTTTCTTTTTAGCTTTATTACTCTTGACAACGTTCTTGTTGATATCCTCTTAGTTTGTAATTCTTGTTAATTCTTTTAATACAAGTTGATTCGATTATGGGAAATTTAGCGCTATTAAAAAGTCTTATCTTGCATTCGAGATTAATATCATCTTACTAATTTGCTTTGTTCGTGCTGCGCTTTTGCTGTTTTGCTATAAAATTTACAGTACAGTTGTAAATTATTCTCAATGTATTTATAGATAAGAATAAACAACATTTATTTTGTGTATTTAGAAATTATACATTGTTCTCTGAATTTAAGTTATTTTTCCTATAAATACAACAAAGTACTTCTTTTGCCTGTCTGCAATACAATGTCATAATGTGCGTTTCTCGCTCGTCTAAAATTACAATGTAATCAATTTTTTAGTTACAAAAACAGTGCAATGGTTATTGCTTATACAGAGTGTTCCAAAAATAATTGTAACATTTTCTAAGAAAAGTTAGGGCCAACTATACATATTTGGAAGACATTTGCAACAAAGCTAGTTGCAAGAGTTCGTTATTTATTAAACTAGTTTATTATTTAATATAAACCATCAATACAAAGGGGAACATTTGTGTATTTATATGTTCCCTGTAAACTAGAATATTGAATATAGTTGAACCGATTTTAATATGTTTTCCTCGGCTATACATAGAATTATAATGTAATCAAACTTTAAACTACAAAATCTGGCATTATTTATTGTCTATTAATAATGTTCCAAGAATAATACTAAAAACTTCGACGTTATAAAAAAATTATTCCACAAATGTTAGACAAAAAATTTAAAGTGATTGATAATTTTATAGAATCGACTTTTTAAACAGAAATTACGGGGGTTGGTAAATCATTTACAGCACATACACACAGCGGATATAAAACATATAAACAAAGTTAGTTCTAAGAATTTGTTATCCATTAAACTAGTTTATTATTTACTATAAACCACTAATACAAAATTGATCAATGAGATCAGAATTCTAATCGTCATAGGTCGATCAATCCGGAAACAGAGAGGAAGAAAACGCTCTCAGTGTTCCTTCAGTCGGTTGGCCACATTTATCTCTCGATCATTCATCACCGAGACACGTGTACTCATGTACACTCGATCATCGAGGCGCGTCCCGTCGATTTTTGCGGCGTCGCCATCCGCGGGATCAATGTCACCGAGTGGAGCGGCGTCTGTTAGCAGCGTTCGCAAAAAAAGAAAGAAAAAAAAAGAAGGAGTCGCCGGGCGTCAATATTTGCACGACGCGAGCGTCGTCGCACGCCGGCATTGTTAACAATGACTCACTTGAGCGTCGCTCTTTCTGTCTCTCTTTCTCGCGCGCGCACGAAGGGAGCAGCGCGCTAATGAAGAGGCATCAGCTCGATCAATTATACAGGCGAACCCGGCATAATATGACTCTGTCGGGGTCGCGATTCCCAGCATCCCGTCTGGACCGAATTCAGGAATGATCCTTTCAAAAAGTAAAGCTGAGCCGTTTATTTCGAAAGTGCCTCAAGTCCACTTTCCAAAAAACTCGAGTTAGCTGCCTTAATAGTTACATTTTTAGATGATCTTTTCATTCTGAAGTAAATTATTGCTAATATAGAAGGTATAATAAACGCAAGACAATGCAGAAATATAGTATAACCATGACAATGAATATTTTTGTGTACAAGCGGATGACTTTCATAAATTTTATTACATTTTTAATATTGTCAACCGTGTTGAAGTTCTCATTTATATCTGATTTGAGGTTGAACTTGCTTCTGTTGTAGTTAAGGAGGTTCTTGTTTTCAATTTGTTGCCCAATTGTTGTCACATTGTTGCCAATATATTAAATTTGCTACCCTTGGAAACCCAAAAACATTATTCCACTTTGTTATCTGTTCCCCATATTTTTAAATTTAATTCAACGCAGACCCTTTAATATCTCGATTCGAACATAAATGGACTTACGCCACTTTCAAAATAAATGGCTCAGCTCATCTTACTAAGCTGAGTCTTCTTCGGTTTGCTTGGCAAAGTACATACAGTAGCTAAAAGAAATATTGGTACTTCCAGTATTTTTAGAAATTTTCTTTTCAAACAGTGTCTCCAGTAAGGAAATTTCTTTTTTCTTGAGAGGAATATTTTCTTGTTCAAGAAAATGTATTTCTGTTTTGCGAGAAGAGTGTTACTTCTCTAAGAACAATTTTGCAAGAAAGACTGGATGTGCTATCATTTATTTACCATCCTCTACAATTTCTGTTTAAAAACGATTTCTGCAAAACGATCAACCACTTTTAATTTTTTGGCTAATATTCATGTAATACTTCTTTTTATAACGTCGAAGCTATTCTTGAAACATTATGAACAAAGAATAAATATTGCAATATTTTGTAGTCCAAAGTTTGATTAAATCATAATTCTATACACGAGGAAAAGTGATATTAAAATCGGTTTAGCTATATTCTAGTTTACAGCGAACATACAAGCAGACAATGTTCCCCTTTGAATTAACGTTTTATATTAAATAATAAACTAATTTAATCGATAACAGATTCTTACAACTAACTTTGTTACAAATGCCTTCCAAATATTTATAGCTAACCCCAGCGTTTCCTAAAAAAGTTTACACTTATTTTTGGAACACTCTGTATAAATAATAACAATTGCACTATTTTCTACTTAAAAAATTGACTAAATTGTAATTTTACACAGGCGAGAAACTCGCGTTATAAAATTGTATCGCAGTCAGGCAAACAAATGTCTTTTATTGTAATTATAGGAAAAATAAGTTGAAACAACAACGAGAAACTTTTTGTTGTTAATTCATTTCTCATTTGCAACTGATTTCTACCTCGAAGGTAGTGAGAATTGTAAGTAAATTTCTGCTGCTCAGCCAGTCGATGGGAATTTATTTACGTCGTTCACACTTCGAGATAGATTAAGTTTAATCGGTGTGGTTAGATACAGCGAGCAGACATTTATTGACTTATTACTATTTATAGTGAGATTGCGCGCTCTTTTATGGGAAGAAAAGAAATCGAAGATACTTACGGCAATCCGTCGTCCTTAACACTAGCTTTGTGGACATTTTTGGTTATCGATCTTTAAGGACACCCGTCAAATTGACGGAAAAAAGAAAACACGTATTAAAAAAAACGATGCTTTTAATTTAAAAACAATTACAATCTTAACAGACATAAGATAAGTTAATCCAATCTGTTAGGATTGCATAAATAATTCTTAGGACAAATTGGAAAAAATTCGTAGTAATTGTTTTTGTAATTTCGCTCGTGAAATCCAAAATCCGTCAAAGTGACGGCTCCCGTAAACCTAGTATTAAACTAAATTAGTGTTAACTTGAGCACGAAATGCAACAATTGAGAGAGCTATAAATACATAAGTACACATTGTAAGTAAATTTCTGGCAAATGTATATTAGACAGAAATTTGTTTACATTGTCAACACTTTGAAACAGATTTCTTTAATAGTTTAACTTTAATCAGTGTGGTTGCTTACGTTTCATTAGATACATTAAAGTTAAGATATTAAAGTTAAGACATTATTTAAAACATTTATTATTGCTAATTGTTTTCGTATCATTGGCAGAATATATTGCCATGTATTGGCAGTTTGTCTAAGTAGACTGATTGAACAACATACACACACAAATGGTGAATGATTGAAAGATAAATATGATGAATCACTAAAGGAACATCGAATTCGTTTTATTAATATTTGCTTTAGCTTATTTCCGGATTAATTATGACAAGTGCATCAATTGAAGGTGTATGAAGTAAAATGCATTATGAATCACGTATAGAAATATCGTCGACAATTATTAATTAATCATTGTTGTGTTTTGGTATTATCCATATTAATATTTTACCTTCATTATTATAAATTGACGAGCAACTAGTCAATAATTTTGTATAGAAATATCCTCGATAATTATTAATTAATCATTGTTGTGTTTTGGTATTATCAAAATGAATATTTTACCTTCATTACTATCAACTGGCAAGCAACTAGTTAATAATTCTGTATACAAATCTCGTAGATAACTATTAATTAATCGCTGCTCTGCTTTGGTGTTATCCAAGTTAATATTTTACTTCCATTGCTATAAATTGACGAGCAACACTCAGCACATAACCTCTACGCAAAAAACTTCGAAGCTCCAATGAAGTACACCAATTCAACAATCCAAATTAGTTCAACAATAGCTTTTCCAAGACTCACAAAACTTGAAGAAAAAATGTCTTATTGTTGCCTGAGTGAGGACACAGCTTACCAAGCGAAGTCGAAGAAATGAATTATTCGTGCGTCGTGACCGACATATCCACGTTCCTGAGCAGACGCTCGCTTGGCGGCGCTCGCGCGCGCGTGTTTCAGTAAAATTGACGTTGCGAGACGCCTTTAACATGAGAGAGATTAATGCATGAGTATGCAACGCGCAGTTCACGTGCACACGCCACTGTCCGTATTCAGTCGCTCCAGATGCATGTTACTTTGACTTTCATTGGCATCCGAAGGTATACCGCGCCACGTAACCACATACTCTTCCACTTTGCCGGGGTGCGCGCGCGCGCGCGCGACGCTTGTGAATGTAGATGTGGATGTGCGTGTGGTTTGCCCTGTCATAGCGGAGCGATGGCGTGACAGCAAGAGGCGATCGAGCAATACGGGTAATGAGGGTATTCCGAGGCCTCTCCTCTCATAAAGCAACGCTGCCATTAAAAATAACCTATCTTCGGCCTTCGTGAATACTTAATCGCAAGCGCGCCAATTCTATCGCCGACTGCAAGAAGCACCCGGTCATCATTAGCATTACATGTATTACGCCCGGTCACAATGACAGGTTTCAAATTTCGGTTTAATTACACACTTTTTTCTCGTTCTTAATAAAAATTACAAACAGCTATTGTAATTATTTTGTATTATTATTTAAATGTTATTTTGCGCGAAAAGCACATGGTCATTATTAGCATTACATGTATTACACCCGGTCACAATGACAGGTTTCAAATTTCGGTTTAATTACACACTTTTTTCTCGTTCTTGATAGAAATTTAAAATAGCTATTGTAATTATTTTGTATTATTATTTAAATGTTATTTTGCGCGAAAAGCACATGGTGATGATTAGCATTACATGTATTACGCCCGGTCAAATGACAGATTTCAAATTTCGATTTAATTACACCCTTTTTTTCGTTCTTGTTAAAAGTAACTATAATATATCATTTTTATATTGTTACTTAAATAGTATTTTGTAAATAATATTTTGTAGAACATTAAGAAACTCAATTATAAAAATTAAAATTAAACTATGTTGTAGTTATTTAGAGCGTAAAGCTTGCTAAAGAAGCTGCTGATTTATGGACATAAATTTGTTGAAGTTCGTTAAACAAGAAGTAAAAAACCGAGCAGTTGGCTTTCAATTGAGCTCACCAACCCCAAAGATATTTAATATAACATAACATGACACATTAAACAGAATATTTTTCAAAATGTGGAAAAAAACGAATCCAATTTTCCTTTTTGCTTCTTTATTATTCTTATCAATACTCTCTTTTTAGTTCTGATTTTTCGTTAATAATCGATCAGTTGTTTGATAATCCTCCCCTGAACAAATACAAATGTGAACAAAATATATGCGATTCCAATTTTCCTTTTTGCTTCTTTCTTATTTTTACTAACACTCTTTCGGCTTTTTAATTCTCGCTAATTCTTCGTTAATAGTTCTCTAGCGAAGAAATTATTGTCCACCACCGTTGGACGCAATGCGCGCGCGGTCGGTCGGCCGGCTGACAGGTAGGCGCAGAGTTTGCTCCGCAAATAATGGGCCGGTGTCTCTGGAAAGACGCTTAGCGTCTCTCGTTATAAATTACAGGCCGCGCTTGCATTCCCACCGCTGACGGCGTCATTGTCATCCGCGGAGGAGTGGCGATGAATAATCCATTCATGCTTTGGCGCGCGGCGGCGGCGGCGGCGGCGGTGGCGGCGGCGACGACGGCGTAGTTCACATGATCCGAGAAACCCGCCGCGCCGCCGGCTTTTGTATTGCCGAGCAAAACCGGCGAGAATACAGAACGCGGCTGCTCTTATCTGCGACGTTTGCTTATGTCAGTTGTGTCCTTTGCAGTCCGATATTACCGCGTAACACGAGAACCCACCCTAAAAGCCGCTGCTGCGCCTTCTCTAATCTTTTTAATGGAGACCCTCGACCTCACCAACCCTCCCTCGCACACCTTCATTTCTTGGAAAGTTACAAGACCTGTCCGGGCTGATTTAGTTGGCTCTAAATTGGTATTGTTGGATGTGAGTTGTTGTATGTATGAGATAATTACTCTGTTCCAGTCGAATTCATTCGGATTATTTTGTGCTTTCGTTAGCAATAATTTTTTAATAATAATTTCATTCTAATATTGTATTATTATAATTTACTTTTAACGAGGAGAATATCAGACTTGTCAGGTGGAAAATTGTGTTCATTTCTACAAAATATTATAATATTTATCGCTTATAAAGGATGTTTCAAAAGGGATGACATATCAAGCTCTACAGTGTTAGAAGATTTTTGCAAAAAATGTTATAAATGATTTTGACAAAAAAGTCACAATAACATATTATTTTGCAACTCAATTATTGTTAACGTGTACAAAGACACTCCGATTACATTTTATTGCTATCTTTTTAATGCATAAGTCAAAGATATTAATTTAATTCTAAATATCCGTTGTTTTCTGTAATATCGCTTTCTGTGTATAACCTCACTTTCCTACTGATTCGTGCTGATCGCAAGAATGTTCGAGTGGCGCACTCTGCCATTAATCACGGCATTGGTGGTTGCTTACGAGTAACGTTGTAGCGTTGATATATTTCCATAAATTTATAACCTCTAAAAGAATTTTTTCGTTCAAAATTGTAATATTTATTATTGATTTTTAAATGCATATGTTCAAAAACACTAATTCCATTTTAAATACCCTTTGTTTTCTGTGACATTGCTTTCTATGTATAACCTCACTTTCTACTGATTCGTGCTGATCGCAAGAATGTTCGAGTGGCGCACTCTGCCATTAATCACGACGTTGCTGGTTGCTGGAGTAACGTTGTAGCGTTGATATATTTCCATAAATTTCTAACCTCTAAAACATTCTCTCGCTCAAAATTGTAATATTTATTATTAATTTTTTAATGCATATGTTCAAAAACACTAATTCCATTTTAAATACACTTTGTGTTTTGTGACATTGCTTTCTATGTATAACCTCACTTTCTACTGATTCGTGCTGATCGCAGGAATGTTCGAGTGGCGCACTCTGCCATTAATCTTGGGGTTGCTGGTTGGTTTCGAGTGGCGGTGCAGGAGCGTTGACGTGTCCGATAAATGGGAGAAAATCCGGAGGAGGCGAGCGGGCAGGCCAGGCAGGCGAGCGTGTACTGAATCACGCGGCAGGTTTCCTCGCCGAGATAAATCAGCGGCGCACTGCTGCGGAGTCATTAATCCGACGGGAGTTTTTTCTCGGGGGTTCAAGGACTAAGTTGGCAGGGCGCGCGCAGGGGCCGCCTATTTTCGTACACTCGCACTGCACTCTCGGACACGCCGAGAGTTTCTCGTTGGCGTGGGTCGCATCTGCCAACTTCTCTCTCTTTCTCTCTGTCTGTCTGTGCGTGTGTGTTTGTGTTTCATGTATTCGGGCATGTCGGCTTTGTGGATGTGTGGGGGCGGCGAGCATCCGCTTGCAGCTGCCGCGTGCAGGAAACTGTTAAGCTCGCTCCTCGCTCGAGCAACAACCAACTTTTTCTCTTCATCTTTCTGGGAAACTAAAACTTTTCGATGAATAAGGGAACAAATGGAAACGGCGAAGCAAAAAGGTAGAACTAAAAGTCTGTGCAATTAAAATTTGAAGGATAAAAGATATGAGAATGTTGATAGTAAGATTCGAATGTAAGTTCGCACGTTTGCAATAAGGATCGACTTATAAAACGAAAACGTACAGCTTTGGCTTCGAACATCAGTTTTACAGATTTTTTTTCGATGCAATTATGTCCATAAAAGAAGTTGAAAGCAATTAATTTTGCAAGGCCTTTTGTTTTTTGGAGTGAGCACCGCTTTTTGGAGCTGGATCATTAAAATACAGAATTTTTGCATTTTTTAACACTTGAATGAACCGATAAGCACCGACCTGAATCATTTTTTACCGACATCGACGTTTTAGATATTAAGCATCATGCAGAATTAATGGAAAAAGTAAAAAATGGTACAGCAAAAATAGTTGGAAAAATTTTAACAACATTATAACATAGTTTATTTAAAAGATGTTTCGTTTGCAATACTAAATCTTGCGAATAAATCAGGAAATTTAAATAAAAAGTCTAAATATGGTTCTAATGACGTTGCTTCAGTATAAATAAAGTTCTTATACATATATTCTTATATTATAATAGCAAAACTAGGTGTTATAAAGAGCAAAAATACTTCAATAGTTATTAAGTAAACCAATCAGAGTATCGGGTTGCCTTTTTAGGTGTTACGTCCTATCGCAAAACACACACACGCGAATTTATGGGACAATCCTACCAATGGGATCGAAGATAGCCTCCTCATTTTTAAAATAGTATAACAACCAAATTAATAAAGATCTTGAAATTTTCTCCTAGTTTACACTCTATGTATATGTAAATAAACAATAGCACGACTTACCATTACTTTTTAAATTCTGGAGTTATTCATAAAGCACACTGTACAAATAATAAATATTGCAATATTTTATAGCTTATACTTTGTCTAAATTTTAATTTTATATGTGCAATATCGGTTAATTAGAAACAATTCTCCATCAATGAGCCATAAAAAGTTCTTTCATTGAAGACACAGTTTTTAAAAAGCTCAGCTGTGCGCGGAGCGTTGAAATCTCCTCATTCGTCTTTCTTGCCGTCATCGAATGACTTTTCTCGAGTTTGTGCAGCCGCTCGAGCTTGTCAGCATGGAAATCGTTAGTAGCGCAGGCGACTAACTTTTTCGTCGACTTCTTGCTGGTTTGCCTGATTCAAACTCATATTTGCGGATCCTATTTGTTGGTTGACATGTCATTTTAACTTGATATTCTATAAATTGCAAGCTAAAAAATACTACAATAACTGTTTTTTATACATGGTTGATGAATAACTCAAAAATTTCAAAAAGTTAATAAAAGACGAGTTGTACATTGTTGGAAGATTCTTGCAGCAAAGATTATTATAACAACTTATATTTCATAAAATTAAATTACTGTTAATTATTAATATAAAAGACAACGTTAACACCGTAACGTTTGTACATCGAGTAAAAAAATATTTGTTTACGGAGATTTTCTGAACCCAATTTTTTAAAGGAGGGAGCATTCTGTTTTAGATTGGAAGATTTATTTTCTCGTAAAAAGGAAACTTTCTTCTTTAAGACTTCTTTTTAAAAGAACCTTTTTTGTATTAAAATTTACTCCAATAAAAGGATTGTGTGTGAATATCTTTTTTAAACTTTGTCGATGGCGAATTTGATGTTTTTGTCTGAGCAAAAAATCTAAATTCTTCCATTTCTATACATAATATTACTTATTGAACAAGCAAAAATACATTAAAATTGATTGATGGAAGCAACCAAACTTCAAATTTACATTAGCTTAACGTGGGTTCTTCCGAAATATTCAGAAATATGGACTGTTATAATAATTAATTAATAATAATACGTATTAATACGCAATATTTCATTGATAAATATTCACCTTTACACAACAAACACTTCTGTTTCAATATTGGACATTCATCACCTTCAATCAATTAATACTAATTCAGGATAATCTTGAGAATGTTCGAAGGCAGCACTTTCTCGTCAACACCGAAATCTTGTGACTTTTTCGTGAAGTTCTTGTCGGTCTACAGAATTCCATCGGATCTCCTCGCTCCCTTGCTTGTCGCTGATCGACGTGTCCGCTCGACGCTGACTTCTTCCTCTCCTCCGGTCGGCTTTAACACTCATGAATAAATCCATCCTATTCATGGCCCGCCAGCATTACACGACGCCGAATTTGTGCGGCTCCGCCAGTGTTTTACTCGCCTCGAGATTATGCGCCACCGGCGATCATGCATCATGCAGTTTGTTGCAATTTCGGAAAACAAATATTGACTCGGCCCTGCTGCTCGCGCGCTGATCGATGCAATTCGACAGAGCAAATCATCAGCGGCCGCGCACACATCCTCCTCGAGTTTGTTGCAGGCCTCTTTTTTTCCACGCCTTTTTTTCCACCTCGTGAAAAGCGGCTCTGTTGATTTGGTACTCTCTGAATTGTGCCCGCGCTCGATTTGTGAAGGGGCTTTCAATAAAGAAAAGCACGTTTCAATTTGTTTAATGGATTGCTTCATTCAGTTTTAAAGTGGTGCTGTTTTTAGTTTAAAATTGGTGATATTTTTATTTTGAGATTGGTAATACTTTTGTTTAAAAATATAATACACTGAAACATCACTGTTACAATGTGAAAGTTTAAACTAACTTAATAAAAAATCATATCTTTTTTTCAATAAAAAGGCACGTTTCAATTTGTTTCATGAATTATATTATTCATTTTCAAACTGGTGCTGTTTTTAGTTTAAAATTGGTAATATTTTTATTCTGACATTGGTAATACTTTTGTGTAAAACATAGTACACAGAAACATCACTGTTATACTCCGAAAGTTTAAACTAATTTATTCAAAAGCCAGATGGCGGTACATGCAAATTTGTAGGCAAGGCGATGAAATTTAGGAACAGGTGCGATTTTGGCACCCTTACCCTAATTGAATCCAATAAAACACAGAGATTAGCAATCGTTTTATTCCTTTTGAGTCCATAACTTTTTAAATATACAATTTTCGTTTATACTTTCTTGTTGACTTCCTAACGGCATTGGAGATGCAAAAACTTTCTTGTGCTATATCTGACGATTAACATTCAATAAAAATAAAAAATCGATCACTTCTTACCAACAACAATGAAAAAAACAAGTGAGCATTAAGAGGTTAAGGCTTCTACAATTAAACGGTGCGTCATTTAAGGAGGTTGGTGCCGAAAACGAAAATGATAAAATCAAATTGAAATTTACAAAAATGATAATCAATGGCTGCTGCAGCCCTTTTTAAAATTTCAACTTATTTGTTCTGTACAGTTTTCGCGTAATCAATATCTAAAAATCCATTCTTATGCATCTTATGGCGAAAAGAGCAGACTTACCGTTTATGAGCCGTTTTGATTATCGTTTACGAATAAAAAACATTTCATGTGGTAAATGAGACATTTACCAATAATCAGGCTAAGTTCCAAAAGCTTCGTCTGTCCGGTTCGAAAGTTTATGAGCAAAGAGTAAAAGGAAATATTTTCATTTGTAGAAATGACGTGGTAAATAGTATAGAAATAAAAGCAGGTGTGACAAAGCACAAGCGTAATTGCAAATTGACTATTCCTACTCAAAAATTGGTGTTATTGTGATTTGAAAAGGCCACAAATTCTATGTCAGCGCTCACACGTTGCCCTGTTACCGCCCCATTAAATGACGGTGCCAACCTTCTTAAGGCCGCGGGGCAACAGGGATGCGCGTGAAAGGTTATTATTTCGGAGGTTAGGTCAAAATCGTTAAATACACCAGCTCGTGCACGCGCGCGCGCGCGCGGCGAAAACACGCCGGCCGCGTTTTCGCAGCATGAATTCCGGCGGCTTCCATCATAAGGCTGTTGCGGGCGCACATATTTATTGCGGTCGTTCGCCAATTTACGGCCGGTTGGACGAACAAAGCTGGGGATTTATAGGGAATTTACAGTATCTCTGGTGGTGCGTGGAGCGCGCGCACTCTGCGGCCGCGCCGCGCCGCGCGCTGCGCCTCTTCGGGAGGATGCATGCGCGCCCAAGGCGGTCATCGCTAGCTCCGGGAAACTGGTTTTCAGTTTCGGAAGAGCGTTGAAATTGTCAGACGGTGACGTCAGGCCTCGTAAAACGCCGCGGTCTCCGCGGCCCATAATCATCGCTGGAAAGTCATTGCCGGCCCGCTGCCATTCCACTCGCCGATCATTATCCCATCGTCAGGGCGAAACGAACTATCACGCTTCCACCACCCCCGCCACCCTTTCGCCTCCCACACAAGCCGCTTTCATCTTTGCCTTTCTGCCGCAAAACATTCTAACAAATTCTTCTCACGACTAACTTCGACAAAAAGTCAGAGAAAAATGAATTGAGGGATGACGTTTATCTAGAAATCATAAAAATAAATTCATTTTTGGGATTTTTTGTCAAAAATCTTGCGTGATATGATCAATCGGTACTTTTTTTTATCTCAAGAGGCATATTTTGCGGATTGTAGTTAATTTTAATTCACATATAATTTAAATTGTAAATACTACTAGTTAATTTATTGTAACACTTTCGTTTAATATTGTTTTACCTTGATGGTTGTTGCTCGGATCTGAAATATTTAAAATCACAAAATGATACGTGTTTAGGTAAGCACATAGATTAGCCAGGCGCCTAATTAATCCGATATTTGTGTAAAAAAATCGCAACAGAGTGGCGATGTGTTATAATACGAAATATCATTTATTCAACGAAACAACTGGTCTTTTTATTTAGAAAAATAACTGGAGCATGAACAAAAATTTTACTTATAATATAATAAAAATATTCCTTTTGCGAATATCAACTTTTACATAATATGGAATTTCATGAAAATATATACACGATTAATATAATAAAAAGATTTTCGTCATTCTTCTTTCAAAATTTATACTCTCTTGGTAAAAGTCCATAATAAGTTAATCTTCGATGGTACTCGCGTTAACTCGCGGACTTCATCGAAACTTCGCATGAATCACTAAGAAATTATCGAAACACTCGGCGTGGATCGTCTTTGTTTCGAGTTTCGAGTTGGCAGTCTCGAATTTGGAGAGGGCTGGCCGGTGCCGATGATGCGAGGAAGGAAGGAAGGAAGGAATGAGTGAGCCACGAAAAGCCTCGGCAGTGTTATGCTGGGAAGCACTTAACGTCCCATAAAACCCACTCAGTGTCACATAAACCTTAGGCGGCTGCGTTCGCGCCAGCGTGATTTCTTGGTCGGGTTCGTTATGCCACTGACAATGAGATTGGCGCGCGCCTCTTTAAATTCGGCCGAGACAACCCTCGCACATACTACATTCTCGCTGTTGCTCGCGGTAAACTTGCATGGCGACTCTAATCAGAGATAATAATGAGTGCAAAATGTGGGCCTATAAAATATTTTATAGCAATGTTGCTGGTATAAAAAATATAGCAGTGTGTTGCTATAAAAAATGTAGCAATGTCCTGCTATAAAGTATTTATTCTCGTAATATTAAAAGACATGCCAAGTTAATTAAGACTGTGTAGTTTGGAATGTGGAAAAAACTAATTTTTATTACAATTGTATAGAAAGTATAGTAGACCTTATCAAATTCAAGACGGTTTTTTTATAGTTTCCTGAAATCAATTATTTTATAGTGTTTTATGTGTGTTATAATTTCACTCGAAAGTATGTATGTACTTATTAAGCACTATTTTCAGAAATTGTTATATATTTTTAAGCAAAAGGATTACAAATAACCTAATTCAAAGAATAGTAGATTATTGCAATTATCTTTGCGTCAATAATTTTCTATTGGTGTGTAGCACAATCTATTATTTCTTTCAAATTTTAGAGTTACTTTTGAAGCAACCTGTATAAGTAATAAATATTGCAATATGTTATTCTATACAGGTTGGTGAAACTATAAATATTTATCTCTTTGCTATTCCTTGCACGAAAGTTTTTCTCTCCTTTTTTATTATTTCCTGCTACTTCGTTTTTTTATTATTTTTATTTAAAGTCACTCTATAACTACTTGGTTTTTAGCGATTTCCTGCTACTTCTGTTTTATTTGAGTGTCAGAATAATAATTTGTTTTAATCATTATTACTTTAAATCGCTGTAGAAGGGCAGTTGTACAAATAATTTTAGCATCCTTGCTTTGCCTCATATTTGTCTATTTTGAATTCGCAATTACTTAACTAACAAATATTTTCCCTTCAATACTAATTAATTCAGTAAATATACACTTTGCTTTATTATTTCTCTATTTTGAATATGCAATTATTTAACTAACAAATATTTTCCCCTCACTATTAATTGATCCAGTAAATATATTACAATTCGATGGCTGTTTTTACGTCCGAAATTCTTTCCTAACCTCGAAAAAACTTCTCGACGCACGCATTAGCAAAATGTAATTGAATCACAAGATCGGCGAGAGGGTTGGCACGCGAGTAATAAAGCACTAAAAGACACTAAAAGGCAGCGAAACTGTTGGGGAGAGAGATGGGTGCGTGTGTCGGTGAGGCATGTGACAGGAGTTCAAATCGGTGAGTAACATCATCGGGGCAAAGCAGCGTCCAAAATTAGCAGAGCGCCGCTCTTTCTGCCTCGGGGATTCTGCATCACTCTCGTTTGCAGTCTCCGTGGTGTTTCAATGTCGTCTCGGAGAAATGCATCAAAGAAGAACAGGCCAAAAATAACCGGGCGCCTTTTTTGCCTCTGAGCCTCGGCACCTTTGCTCACCGCCGATTTTTCTTCCCGCCGATATCAAAACTGCCTGCCTGCCTGCCTGCCTGCCTGCCCCGCTCCCTAATGGAGAACACCATCACAGGGACAATCCACGCTATCGCTTTACACTCATTTTTAACCCTTTCATTGCTTTCATCGCCTATTCATAATTAACTCTACTATAAATATTCTTTTAATAATCGTAGCTGCTTGAAAATTTACCAATGAATTTTTATGCTTGTGACAAACTGTAAAATTAAGTCAGAGACCACATTTTTGGGAAAACATGTCAAATTTTGAATAATGGTAGGATTATAATGTACGGTTGACTTTTATAACAATTTGTTTCATTGTTTTATAATTTTACTAGTTTATTGTACCTTATTATAATTTACAATAGTTTGTATGGAACAAATTATTGGACGTATCACAATAAATATTTCATTGTAATATTTCAATATTTTTAATCATTCATAAGACCCATTTTTTAACCCAGATTACTTATAATAATAGAAATGATTCACCCTCGCGTTACAATGTTTTTAAAATTAACTATAAAAAATTGTCAGGCTTGGAGGGGATGAAATATTAAATTAATTATTCAGCTACAGTGTTAACCAAGTTAACAAGAGAAAATTGAATAATTATTTAAAAAGACTTTTCCTTAATTATTTTTATGTGCAGTGGATAAAAAAACGTATACTCGATAAAAAAATTATTGCAATTAATCTTCTGAAAAAGGAAACCATTGTCTTGAGACATTTATTTTCTCATCCAACAAATGTTTCTTTTTTACGAAAATCTACTCCAAGCATTGGGTGTGAGATTATTATTTTTCCGCCCTGTTTATTTATGTATGTGTGTGTGTATGAAAATAATCAGGTACGTTTTGTAAGATATGTATAAATCATTAAAAACGATGTAGGAGCAATCATTATGAATAATTACCATGTTATTATTAAAATTTTACATTGTAAACTTTAGAATTCTTGCTCTCACTTCATAATAGATTAGAAAATTAATTAAAAATAACTGAAGGCTAATTAAAAAAAAGATAACTTTAATCAGTGTGTTTAGACATTGAAGAAATTTTATCAACTAACTACATATTTATTTCATTCACTTATAATTTACAGTGAAATTCCCTATTATATTGCAAAAGTTAGATTTCTCAAACTTAACTTAAATCAGTGTGAATAGGCACACAGAAAAAATTGTATCAACTTCACTTATAATTTGCACTAAAATTTCATACTGCTTTGTAGTCACGAAATGTTAAAAATTTTATTTTGCAAGTATTGTATCAACGTTAAATATGTTGCCATTAAAGCAACAACGAGGCATACTTTGTTGAGCGGTCATCATACATTATAATCAAAAGCGGCTGGTCAGGCAAGTGCAAAGTACGCTTTTAATGCCTCCTCTGCTTGTCCTAATGGCTCCGCGTCTTCGGCGACGAGTCGAACAGCCGCCGCGAGTTCCTGACTTATCATGAATGACTCGAGCACACACATACACACGTGTACGCCGCTGCAATCCGCAATTAGCTGGGCGGACGCTCATTCACACGAGTGTTACACGCTCGCTGCTCTTTCTAGGAGATAACATCTCCCCAGTGTTCTACGCTAAGAGCGCTCTAATCGTGATCGTAATACTTGCTTCTTACGAGGAGAATGTCAGACCTGTCAGGACGAAACTTGGGTCCACTTTTTTTATGGCCTCGTAAAACAATGTGGAATACTTGTTCAAGGAATCAGCCGATATGATCAACTATTTTAAAAAAAATCATCAAACAGCCAGATTTTACCTATTCAACCGCGCTAAACACTAGGTTTATGGGCATTTTTGTATGCCTAGTTTTACAAACACCCGTTAAATTGACGGGTAAGGGAAACTACGTATTTTCCTTTAAAGAAATGATTAATTTAATTTAAAAATAATTACAATCTTAACAGGGGAAATAAGTTTGAGTATTATATTTGTCTCATTACACCAAGAATTGTCAGCATAAATTGGAGCAAACATTAATAGTAATTGTTTTTGTAATTTTGTTCATCAAGTTTGAAATTAAAGATTAACTTCAACATTTTGAAATAATATAAAAAACTATTTCGTTTTAAGCTTATAAAATATGTGTACAAGCGCATGATTTAACGTATATTATAAATTAATTTCATTTGTCTATCGGTCATAGTTATATAATTGGTGTAATTACAAAATTATTGCAATTATGAACGATAATTCACCACAATTTTGACAATTTTTATAGGTAGACAAATTTTTTATAAAACAGATGAAACAATTTTTCCTAGAAAGTAGACACTTAAAGTTAGTGCACAACGTAGGCAATTTTAGAAAATTAGTTTTAAGCAGCAGCCTTTTAAACCCAAAAAGCTATAAAAGTACAGTAATTTTCCAAACGTGAAAAAACTATTTCTCAATTTGAAAGACTGCCGTTCGTTACAAACTACAATTTTGAAAATTATCCCCGTTACTTACTTGCTAGTTTCAAGTCTTCGCTTTTTAGACAAATCTGTTTTATCTGTTTCAAATAAACATTGCCTGGCCCACAATTATCATATGTAAAAACAAATCTATAGATTAATGCAATTTATTTATAATACTATAAGTTATTACAGTGGATAAAAAAAGTACTCGCACATCCAGTGTTTTCACAGTAATGTTGTTAAAGAACAAAACTGGTCTCTGTAAATAGAAATACATTTTCTTGAACAAGAAAGTATCATTTTTAAGGAGAAATAATTTTTCTCGTTAGAGATGTTTTCTTGTTTTATGAAACTTTATTTTAAAAATAGTGGGTGTACTGCTTTTAGCCACTGTACATGTAGAATCTACAACATTATAAATAATATTAGATTATACATGTTGGTTCATCTATTTAAGTGGTGTAATCAAAATAGCACATAAACTTTGAACTTTCGCAGTGCATAGATAACCCAGCTTTAATTCGGGCCAATCGATTGCAGGGAAAGTGTACCAAAATATAGACGAAACCAATTCTAAATTAGTTGTACAATTTTTAACTTTCAGGCCAATCGATTACCATTAAACTGAACCAAAATGCAAACGAAACCAATTCTAAATTTGTTGTACCATTTTTAGGTTTGAGATCAGATTAACCCTGATCAGCCTATCAAAGTTTAAATGAACCGAAATGAAGATGAAAGCAGCGGCAACATTTATTTTGACATGTTTTATTTTGAGATTGAATCCGTTCTCATCAGTCAATTAAAGTCAATTAAAATTAAAATATTTATTTTAACACGTTTTACTATGAGATTGAAGTAATTGTGATCAGTCAATTAAAGTCAAAATGTACTAAAATTAAACAGAACCAAGCACAAATTCATCGTGTTATTTATAACTTTACAATCGACTTGATTAATCTATCAAAGTGAAAATGAGCCAAAATCCAAACTATTCGCAACTTTGTTACAAAACTGTTGGGATTGCAATGAAAGAAAGAACTGGATGCTAATCCAAGCAATCCGATTAAAGATAACCTTGGCTCGGAAGCGTCGCGACGCGCGATATAAAAGTGATTTTTCAGGGTTGCCCATTAATATGTCGCACCGTAATTCACCGCGATTCCGCCGGCTTTTCCCGGGATTTCCATTTCCCAGCGGGCAGCGCGTAGCAAACTGGTGCAGCGAAACGGTTTATTGCTGCTTTTCAAGGTCCACGTTCTTCGCGTTCTCGGAACATAAATATTCATCTTCTCTGGCTGCGCTCCGTGGATAGTTTCGCAATATCGCATGACGTTTCGACGCTAATAATTATCGTTCGGTGAGTTATGGCCGGGGGAATACGTAGCAGGATCTTGTTTCTGCGAAACACACCGGAATTCCTGGCTTCGTTAGCTTCCCTCCCAGAAACACGTACTTTACTTTACTTCGTTACTTGAAAAAAGCTACGTGTGTTTATGTGAAAGAGAACAAGGTACCTTAACACAATAAAGATTGTGAGGAAATAAATAGAAATACAACGAGATTAGAAGACACAGTGAATGCGTGAAAATGCAAAAATATAGTAAAATGGCTAAGGGACTTAAAAAAGATAGAGCGAACAATAATGCCAATAGTTTAGAAATAGAAAACAAAGAGAGAAATAGTATAATGCCTATGAAAGATCGAATATTAAGAGAAGGATGTACACGTAAATAGCACTTTACTCTACTTCATTACTTGAAAAAAGGCTCAGTGTGTTTATGTCAAAGAAGGCAGGGTACCTTAACACAATAAAGACTGCAAAAATACAGATAGGAATAAAACAAGATTAGAAGATATAATAAATGCAAGAAAATGCGGAAATATAGTATAACAATGACAGTGGATTAGAAATAGAAAGAAAAGAGAGAAATAGTATAATGAGTAAGGAGGATAATATTAAAAGAAGGATATACACATAAATAGCACTTTACTCTACTTCGTTACTTGAAAAAAGCTACGTGTGTTAATGTGAAAGACAACAAGGTACCTTAACACAATAAAGACTGCAAAAATACAGATAGAAATACAACAAGATTAGAAGACACAGTGAACGGGAGAAAATGCAAAAATATAGTAAAGTGGCTAAGGGACTTGGAAAAGATAGAGCAAACAATAATGCCAATAGTTTAGAAATGAAACAAGATTAGAAGATATAATAAACGCAAGAAAATGCGGAAATATAGTATAACAATGACAATGGATTCGAAATAGGAAGAAAAGAGAGAAATAGTATAATGGTTAAGGAAGATCGAATATTATAAGAAAGATACACACGCAAGCAGTACTTTACTTTACTTGTGTGTTTAACGCCAAAGAGAGCAGGGTATCATCAAACACTAAAAGACTGCGAGGAAATGAATCGAAGCACAACAAGATTAGAAGATATAGTAAACGGGACAAAATGCAAAAATATAGTAAAATGGCTAAGGAACTTAGAAAAGATAAAGAGAACAAGAATGGCAGTGGATTAGAAAGAGAAAGAAAAGAGAGAAATAGTATAATGGTTAAGGAAGATCGAATATTAAAAGAAGGATACATGTACACGTAAATAGTAGATAGGAACACGTTAGTGATGTAGGCTGGTGATTGTGAGAGTGAGATTGGTTTTATGAAACGGACGAAATTGGCAGGTCGGTCAAAGTTAAGGTGGTAATAATGCTAGGAAGTTATGAAAAGATGCAATTGGTAAGAGTGTTATGTGTGCGGCTGGGGAGCGTGCGTCAGCAAGAGAATATATAGAAAAAATAGCCTGCTTTGTTGTGTGGGATTTCATCCGAAATAAGCCATTTCATAAACACATTGTTATTATCATCCCCTTTAAAATTCTATGCCACGAATGACACTCAAAGACTGACGAGAACTTGACTGGCGCACTTTGCATACATGGAATTATGAATCCGAGAAGCACGCAATCTCTAATGACTCTTTAATGACTTCGACGACTCTGAATAGCCATGAAATACGTTAGAGTCCATTATCTTTCTTTATAATAAAAGTGTGGCTTCTCTTAGTCGGTGTGTTTCACCTCGCCACGATTTTACACGACCTTTCCCTTCGTCCTCGTGTTATTACCAGCCGCATCTCCTGCCTTCTTGCTTACTTGCTTGCTTGTCTCAGCACGCATATACCTTCTATTCTTTCCTGTCTCCCGTTTCCTTCCCCAGAAATCCCCTAAAACGGATCTTGTTACACGTCAGGCGACGCTATAATACGCCCAGACAACTTTCCGCCCCTCCGTCACAGCGTGTCTTTCCTTGCAATTCTGGTGTCCTTGCAAGATTTCAAATAGTATGAATTATCTTTGTTTATAGTATGCAATAAATGGTTAGTTTCTTTAATTGGATTACTTTTCAACTAAAGAAATAAAATTGAATTACTTTTTGCTGTAAAAATTGTAATTATTATGGTAGAACAAAAAAATACACATTTACACATTTACAATTTGCAAAAAAATAATGAAGTGATATATAATAACTTTGCTTGCAACATTTAAAATACTATGTATTATCATTGTTTACATTATGTGATAAATGATTATTTCCTCTAAGAGATTCTTTAATTGAATTACTTTTCAATTACAGGAATAAAATTGAATTACCTTTTGCTGTAAAGATCGTAATTATTATGACAGAAGAAAAGTGTCTTTTGTCTTATAAAAAAAGTAATCAAGTGAGCAATAACTGTCTGAAACTTGATGGAAATACTGTTGTATTTGAAAGTAAGGAAGAGAAATTGTGGGGAATTCAGTATGTGTTATTACATGCAGGTTTATATTTTCAACAAATTAAGCATAAATAATTTGATTTGTGTAAACTTTTGTCACAACCATTTGTTCACTATTTATCCACAATTGTATAATAGTTCGAATTGTAACAAATTCTTGAAAGGAAACATTTACGCCGCAACTCTCTTAAAATACAATTATGCAATTAATTATTGCTTTCGCTGCAAATTCCCATCAACTAAAGATATTACAAAGAACCGAAGGGAGAATTCAATCACATTCAGGGTAAATGCAGTCGGATGATTTGCTGCGTGCGCGCTTTGCCTTCACACAGTGTGCAGGCAGTCATCGATGATGACATTTAGCCGCTCACCGCGCTAATGCAATATTGACAGGTTTCGGGAGTCAGTAGTCTCCGCTTTATTGACTAATACCTGGCGTGGGACGTGCTATATTTGCCTAGTGAATTCAACACACACACGCACACACAAACACACACATGTGTGGCCGTGCAATGTTTGTGTTGGAAATCGTAGGTTCGACCTTTAATGCAATATCCGTCGAACACTGTGAAACACAAGTATTTGTTACGTAAAGCTGCGTATTCACTGAAAGATCATTGTGACACTTTTTGTTGCCACTTGTTTCCTCTTTCGGTAATTATTTAGAAGTGCTATTTATGTGAAATTGAAGAGATCTTTTAGTTTTATTAAAGGACATGCATTAATTAATATCGAAGGGATTTCTTTTGAATGCCCGCGAGTTTATATCCACCATAAAATATAATAGTTTCCTTTATATTCACGTAAGTAGAATTTCATTTCTAAATAATTACCCTTCTTTCTAAATAGTCGACATTGAAATATTGTCGAAGATGAGAACTGAAAAATACATGTGAAGTTGCCAACTTTTTCTATCCACTGAAATTCTGAATGATTTGAACAAGGTGGATCAGAAAGAATGCAATGATTTATTAGCAGAATTGTGGAAAACTAACGAATACGTACTTTTGCCAGAGGAATATAAATTTTCGAATGAGAAAAAGGAAACTGGAAAACAAATTTATAGAATTTATAAAATGAACGATCAATATGTATATTTCAATTAAATCGAGGAGACTTTTATTAATATTCGTCGAATACTGTAAAACAGTTTGTTATACAAAGCTGCATATTCAACAAAGTAACATTGTTTTTGTTGCTATAAATACATAATATGTATATTCCAAGCACTGTAAACTGTTTACACCCATCGGAATAACTCAGAATGAATTACACAGAGTGGCATTGATTATTTTTTATTTAATTCAGACACATATTATAAACTTTCTGAAAACATATAATTTATTTATTTAATGCTCATTGCTTTTCACGCTGCGAGCAATAAATTAAAGATGTTGAGGATGAATTCTACAGCGTAGCATAGATTATTTGTTATTTATTTCAGACACATATTATAAACTTTCTAAAAACATAATATTTATTTATTTAATGCTCATTGCTTTTCACGCTGCGAGCAATAAATTAAAGATGCTCAGAAAGTATTGTACAGTGTAGCATTGGTTATTTGTTATTTAATTCAGACACATTATAAACTTTCTGAAAACATATAATTTATTTATTTAATGCTCATTGCTTTTTACGATGCAAGCAATGAACTGAAGGTGCTGAAAATGTATGTCTTCAAATTATTCAGGAAAGAAAGGCATTATTAAATTAACAAACGTTTTCACTCATCACTGATTCAGTTGGAATGCCGGATGCACATGTGAAATATGCAGCTATCTGAATATTTATGCGACTTCAGTGTACTCGCACTGCTAATGTGGTGTTGGAGAGCCTGTGAATATTTATAGTAACCACTGCGCATTCATAACTGACATTATCTAACAAAATAAAAGTCAAACCCATGCGGATAGAGTTGGATACTTCGGAACTTGAAATGACTGTAATTTTTATAGAAATTACGTGAAGAGTATCTTGTCAAATTGAAACCCGTCTTTCTTATTGTAATTGAAAACTAATTACTTTACAGTAACAGTTATAATTTTATATGAAAGTAAACTCAAAAATAGCTTTTTCAAGTTTGGAAGTTACTATACTTTTATAGCCTTTTGAGTTCAAAAGGCTGCCGTTTTGTTAAAAACTAAAATTTTGAAATTGACCCCGTTACACACTGTCAATAAAGACAAAATTCTATACAAAAAAATATAGTAGGTCGAATTTATCAAATTGAAAACTGTTATTCTTATTTTCCTCTGAAACTAACTGTCTGACAGTGATTGTCATAATTCTACTTGAAAGGCTTCACTAGACGCTACTTTCGCAAATTATTTCAAGTTCTTAAAGAAGAGGGTCCCAAAATTAAAGGGTGTGCAACAAGTTTTCATTAAAACTATATCGAAACTGTAATACATAGAACCCAGTTAAATTGAAAACCATATTTCCCCCCAAAACTAATTACTATCCAAGTGACATAATTTACCTCGAAACTAATATCAAAGCAGAATTTGCGAAATTTATTTCATACTTTCAAAAGGATACTAAAATGTAACATATTAGAAAGTTGATTGCGAGGGTGAATTTCACCTTCGGCGAGAAGACTGGAAACTCGTCGGAGGGAGCGAGATATCAGAATCGACAGCGTGCGAGGAGGCGATACATGACCATTCCCAAGTCAGTCTCGGTTTCTCCCCGCTTGAGAATCAGGTTCGAGCATTCGAGTGCAAGTCTACTTTAGCATGGGCATTCGATTTCGCACCAATACGATCGGCGGCGGCGACGGCCAAGCAGCATTAAAGCCTTCCGTTTTCAATGTATGTAAAGTCCAACGCACTTGAGTTCCCGTTGGTGTAGGTCAAACTCTCCGTCTCTTACTCTACCACGCTCGCCTCTCTTTCTTTCTCTTTCTCTCCTTTTTTTCTCTCTCCACGATGTGTTCACTGCTATCCTTTACCCGCTTCCCACCTTCTGCTACCCCGAAGGTGTGTGTGCTTGCTTGCTTGCTTGCTTGCTTGGCAGCGCGCGAGGCCATTAATTCGAGTTCTACGAGATTGGCATTCCGCCGATGAGGATCCGATATATTGCGAGAGCAGCGAGAGATCCGAGAATATCAAATGATCCTTAATGTCAGGTTCGAAGTCGCGCGCGCCGCACAGTGGTCCGAAACGAGAAAAACCGTGACATAGCCATTAAATTGTGTTCTATCACCAAAGCTATACAACCATTCGGGAGATTCCAGTATTTCTCCACATATTTATCGTTATCTGTTATATAATTTAGTTGCTTCATTATAATTCTGCCATTTTAGTTGCGTGCTGAAAAAATTACCATGCTATGGGCAATAGTAAAGAATTTAATTTTCTTTAATTGAATTACTTTTCAATTAAAGGAATAAAATTGAATTACCTTTTGCTGTAAAGATCGTAATTATTATGACAGAAGAAAAGTGTGTTTTGTCTTTCAAAAAAAAAAACTAATCAAGTGAGCAATAACTGTCTGAAACTTTATCGAAATATTGTTGTATTTGAAAGTAAGGAATAGAAATTGTGGGGAATTCAGTATGTGTTATTACATGCAGGTTTATATTTTCAACAAATTAAGTATAAATAATATTGTTTGTGTAAATTCTGCCATTTTAGTTGCGTGCTGAAAAAATTACCATGCTATGGGCAATAGTAAAGAATTTAATTTCAAATTGCGGCTAACTTCTAGTTACCTAGGCAGTGTAAACAATAATTCGACAATACTCGTAATAACTCGAAAGCTCGCAACTAAACGCAGTTGGTTTTTTCTCTCTCTTAAAGTAAAGAGTCTAACAATAAGCATCGTTTTGACTGTTTTCCCATGGCGGGAGTTTGTAAGAGTCAGCCGCAATTTGAGGTTAAATTTTTTACTATTACCCATAGCATGGTAATTTTTTCAGCACGCAAGTAAAATGGCAGAATTATAATGAAACAACTGAATTATGTAACAGATACGATAAATATGTGAACAAATACTGGAATCCCTTGAATGGTTGTATCGCTTTTGTGATGGAACGCAATTTAATGCCTATGTGACAGTTTTTCTCGTTTCGGACCACTGTGCGCCGTCCTTATCCGCTGGAGTTTGTAACATCAGCTGATATTTGGACATTGCACCGTTGATTGTGTTCTACATGTTTCATTCTAGAAATGTATGAAATGAGCCGTTTATTTTGAAAGTGGCTTAAGTCCATTTTCCAAAAAAATCGAGTTAGTTGCCTTAATAGTTACATTTTTAAATGATCTTTTCATTCTGAAGCAAATTGTTGCTAATATAGAAGGTATAATAAACGCAAGACAATGCAGAAATATAGTATAACAATGACAGTGAATATTTTTGTGTACAAGCGGATGACTTTCATAAATTTTATTACATTTTTAATATTGTCAACCGTGTTGAAGTTCTCATTTATATCTGATTTGAGGTTGAACTTGCTTCTGTTCTAGTTAAGGAGGTTTTTGTTTTCAATTTGTTGCCCAATTGTTGTCACATTGTTATCAATGTATTAAATTTGGTACCTTTAGAAACCCAAAAACATTATTCCACTATGTTATCTGTTCCCCATATTTTTAAATTTAAATCAACGCTGACCCTTCAATGTCTCGATTCGAACATAAATGGACTTACGCCACTTTCAAAATAAACGGCTCATTAAATATATAAATGAATCAGCAGTTAAAATGATTGCAATGATGCTTTTTAGGATTTATAAAGACAATGGGTTTAGATATGCTTGGCTTCAATGTGCTACTTTATTGTTGTTATTGTGTTTTTGTAAAGTTTATATCGCAAGCCGGTATTTGGATTATTGTTCCAATTTTAATGCGATTTTCTTTCTTTTATAGAATCATAATTTAATGAAATTGTCGGTTATACAATATTGCAGCATTTATTATTTATAGAGACTGCTACAAAAGAAACTTCTTAATTTCAGGACTAATGACAGTCGGAGATATTCATTATTAAAAAAAATGTACAGTAAAGATAGTTACAAAATTTATTATTCTCCAAATTAAGTTATTGTTAACGTACACAGAAAATGTTATCCGCACGAAACCGACTGGAACAAGTGATTTCTTATACATAACTTCCGGTGAGTTTGCGGCAAGAGAAGAAACTCGAAGGACCGCGTAACAAGTTAATCTCCATTGTATGATAATCCCTTTGAAATAATGGTCGTTTACGTGCAAGTGGTGTAACGGAATTATGAATAAAACGGAGTTTATAGTGGTCCGACGGTGGACTCGAAGACGAATAAGAAAAAGGCGTCGTGCGCACTGTGTTGCGTCGTCGTGCCCAGACGATTTCGAGCGTTGCTCCGACGAGTGTTTGCGTCTGGTCAAGGTGCCCGACCCTGCCGATACTTCATATGCACACGTATGCACATACCTATACACGGTGTTCAAAAAATGTTGTAAATTATTATAATCGTAAATAATACCAAAGCGAATACATTTAATTTTATTTCATTTAATTTAATTTTATTTCATTTTACTAATACGAGTGTTATAGACAAAACGTTATGTACAGTGAATTAAAAAAGTATTCGCCCAACTGGCTTCTTAAAGAAAATTTTGATATAGGATAGAATTTCTATTTGGAGAAATAATACGTTTTTTTTAACGAAGACAGTTTCCTTTTTTAAGAGGAAACACAGAAGATTAAAAAACGTATTGGGACACCCGGGATTTTTCGAATGAATTTTCTTTAAAAGAAATTGTCTCTATAAAACGTATTTCTGTTTAAAGAGAAGAGTTCTCTTCTGTAAGAAAATTTATTTATACATTGTCTCAAAGCAGTGTTTCCTTCTTTAAACAAATTTACTCCAGTAAATTTGACAATTGTAGAATAAAGGTATGGAATCGTGTTCTGTTAGTATGAAATTCCAAAAAATTAAAAATATCGTAAAACATTATAGCCATCTTGTAAAGAATGAGACGCAGATGAAGATAGTCATTTTCAAAATTCTTGTTTGACCGCGAATTCCGACTTATTCAATACAAATTTAGACAAGCCGACTATCTACTACCGAAAACCTCCGATTCCATTTGGTGGCAGAATTGGCAACCCTCGGCTATTGGCCGCCTAGACGCTTCTTATAGCCATGCAATTATTGTAGTTTCTTCGCAAAAGGAAACTCTTGTGTAGAGCAAGATAAAATAAATAATTCTTATTTGTTAGAGTAACACAGTAAATATTTTATCTTTTTGATTGAACTATTAACCTCAAAAATAAAATACAAAATATTTTATTAAAAGAAGTCATTCTGAATAGATTAAAATGTTTTGATAGCGAAAATGCCTATTTTAGAATTTAAATCCAGCAATATTGTAACCATGACCAATTATAGCAAGTATTAACTATTTATCTTACCGCTTTTGCAAATCGGCTTTAAAATATCTCAAAACATAACATCAATGTAACGATTTTTCTATAAACATTAATAATGCCTCTGGATTTTCCGGCAAATGTTTAAAGGCAATTGAAACGTTACTGCTAACGTCACTGCTAAACTAATTTAGTAAAAAAATTGGATGACAGTACAGTGCAAATTTTTAGGAGCAGGTGCGATTTTGGTAACCTTACCCTAATATTTATATATTATTGTTTAAATATCTATGTTATACTACAACATTTTAAACTGCAATATTTTTTAAAAGTATAATATTTTATGGCATTTTTGGAACACCCCGTATAATACTCCGTCGTCCGCTTGGCCTTGCAACATTCGTGTCCGTCGTGCCGAACCGTACACGCAAGTTCGCTTATCAACACACTTTCACGTTTTCCCTCGTGTTTCTCACCCTCTCGCTCCTCCCTAAATGTTCATAAGCCTGCAGTAATTGGTTTTCTTACAAAAGAAGTAAAAATATAAGTTTTTCATTTCCTACTAATAAAAAGATGAATTGCTGTACAATTGGAAACGACTAAATTCGAAAACCTCAGATTTCTTTCGTTTAAAGTATTTATTCACAAATATAATTTAAAAGAAAGTACACGGCAACAATTATTAGAATGTCGAGGTTGATCCGACAATGGACCGCAAAAGGTTAAGGTCGCGCTAAAATTGTCCGCCGCAAATGTCTTAAGTCACAGGTATGCAAAACTGAGAATACAGGGCGTTTCACTCACCTCTGAATCAGTAAACTATTGTCGCACACTTTTTATCGAATCTTTGCGTATACATTTCTGCATTATACGTTGACTATGATTAGTACTTTTTTAAATTAGAGCTTAATTAATAATATTTTACACTGTAAAATAATATTTTCTATAATACACAAAATCTAGGTGAGTCTTGAGAAACATTCGTATTAAATTCAAATGTTGAATAATTAACAATAATTTTTACGTTAGCCCATCTGTTTGAACCAGAGTACTCATTTGCCTCTAATTTGGTAATCCTTTTCTTTGAAGATCGTAAAAAAATTTCTCGCAATAATGTTTGGCGAGTATTTTCAAGAAAAATTATAACCGCCACTGTAAAATAATTGATTATGCAGGAAAATGAAAAAACGATTTGTATGTAAACATGGTGAAATCTTTCAAATTTTCGATATTAGTTAAATGCAAACTATTTTGTTGCATCTCAAACTCTGCAACCCTAGCTTAATGCGTGGCTCGACATGCACTTGACCCCTTTTTTTATAATTATTCCATGGTTGAAGCGAAAAACAGGTAGCAATGATTCAAACGCATCATTCTGTGCAACTAAGACTAAAGATCAACACGATTGCATTGGAATTCCGTACATAGAAGAACCATCAAAAGTACTTCAAATACAAGGCTGGAAGAAGTTGAAGCAACTTCTTTCGCTTATTGTTAGTAGCGTAGAATCTTGCGAAACAGAGATCTTTATTATGTAAAGGTGCACATTTGCTGTGGTAACATTGTAGCACTTTTCCTGGTGCCGCTACGGACAATTATAAAATTCATAAAATTTGTAAAATTAATCAGAACTTTTATAATTTATCCATGCACATAAAGTATAAAATAAGGTCGCTCTAATTCTCGCATTAAGGCTTATTAATCAAAAATTAAAAATCATACCTTTATATTCTTTACATAATAAACAGTAATATTTCGAGGCATTAACCTCAAAAACCTAAATAAAAATCTATGTTTTAAACATCACAGCCACCCTCTGAAAATGTACTCATTTAATTAAAAGAAATAGACAGCGGGGTGCGTGAGAAGTTCTAAACAGGGTTGTGCGACTTTGCTAACTTTACCCAACCTGATATTAATGATTGAAGAATAAAAGCATCATCCTGTGATGCCTTCATTATTGAAGAAATCCTGTACGTAATTTAAAATCTAGCGAGAGAATCTATATTTATCAATTTATATGTATTATGGTTTCTACTAATTCGATAATATTTCGTTAACACTAAAACTTCTAAAAACTAACATATTTGTACTTTTATCAGAGAAGTATAAATTTTGGAAGAAGAGTGAAGGAACCGATAAACAAATTTATTTGTATAATTAATCAAGTATATTAATATAAAAGCGAGGAGAAATTTTAGCAAAAACCCTCAAAGAAATATTACTTGCAAGAAAATCCCGTATTAATTTGGACAAAACTCTAATTTATAACTAACATCTACTTACACCGTATTTTTTCTTTCATATTATTTTTTACTGTTTGCTCGAATGCAAGAATTCTCTTGCGACGATTTCCATTACACAACTTCGAATGCTGACAATCCAAGAGAACGTATGAAACGTCTAACAATAATGTCGACTGGATGAGATGTTTACCTAAGGCGGACATGTGTTCTCAATGGCTGTGCAGATGCAGTTCGGTAGTGCGCGTATCGGGCGAGCGTCGCCGGCTGTCGACGACCTTCGGTCCGCTTGGCGAGCTCGTTGCGTAATTAAGCCAGCGGCGCACCGCTTAATAAACACGCGAGTGATGAGAGCGACGCAATCGGCGACCTAACACTCGAAATAGAAGTCTCGCTCGCACTCCGCCGCGAGAGAGCTTCGACCTCGATACAATTGCGATATCTCGATGCCTTCCGTCATCAGCGCGTCTGGCCGATGCCCTTTTTTCCTCTCCTTTTTTTTTAATGTACGTTTGGCGTGGGAATTAACAAATGACTCTTAAGCTGTATACAATAGATGGAACAAGTATTTGCACGCATGCTACTTTTTTTGAAGTCAGTTTTCTTATACCAACAAGTTCCTTTTTTGAAGAGAAGCTCATTTTTTGAAAGAAGATTTCCTTTTAGGAGAAATAAATTTTTCCAAGGAGAATGTTTTCTCTGCAAATTATAGCGCACGTTTGCATTCCATAAAAAGCAATCAATTAGTTAACGATATTATAAACAACTGTGCGCTGCACTAAGTTTTCGAACTATTAACTTCCTCCAAATTAAATTTACAGTTTTTGAAAAACGTATTAGTAATCGCAGAGCTTTGATAAGTCTTTCCAAAATCGCACTATCTTTCAAATCACATTTTTCTGTTTGAAAATTCCAGACCAGTACAATTTTGACAATCTTCCCCTATTTAAATGTTCTTTGAATTTGTTCTGTACGATGCAATGAGTACACGTTAATTCTGTTTAGGTTAGTAACAAAAGTACTACTTTTTTCCCTATAACTAAATAAAGAACAGTTAATATAGCAAACAAAGTAGCACTTTAAAAAAGAAAAAAAATAGTACGTAAAATCTGTTTGATGTCTTGCAAGGCAGGGTTTTGAAACAAAATTTTCGAGGGCGATCAAATTTAAATATCATTATTTCCGCCCCGCCCAGTTCATTTCCTTTGCATTCAGGCGTTATCTCCGGTGCAAGTGATCTCCTTCGGGTAGCGTCCGAGCCCAGTCAATTAAAATGTCATTTATCTTGTGCTCGCCATTTATCTACTTCCCTTGTGTCATTTGCGCCATGTATTCTATTTTCAGTTCGGAGAAATGAAAGAGTTTGGAACACTGAGGTGATTGCAAACTTCTCATATTCGGATGCCTTACCGGTTCTCTTCGGTTCTCTATTTCACTTTGCCAGCCTCTATTGCTCTATAATACTTTTTCACTCTTATTCTCTCTTGCTCTATTTCATTCAGTTCACTTCAATTGCTTTTGTCACCCTCTATTCTTATTGCTATATTTCACTCTTTCAGTCTCTTCCTCTATTGCTCTATCTTCGTTTTTTATTGCTCTATCGTACTTTTCTATTTTTAGTTATGTATGCACACAGCGCATGTTACTTTTTCAGCTTCTCTTCCTCTATCTTAGGCTCTGTTTCTCTTGCTCTATTTGATATAGTCAATCTGAGTCTTTTTTGATGTATCTTACTTTTCCGATATTGATCTTCCCTGCTCTATCGTACTTTTTCAGTATCAGTCTCTCTTGCTCTATCTAATATTACAAGTCACAGTCATTCTTGCTCTGTCTTACCTGTTCAGATTCAATCTCTCTTTTTCAATCACAGTCGCTTGCCCTATTGTACTCAGTCGCTCAGTTTCTCTTGCTCTATCATACTTTTTAGTCTCAGTCTTTCCTGCTCTATCATACGTTTTCAGTGTCAGTCTCTCTTGCTCTATGTAATATTGCAAGTCTCAGTCATTCTTGCTCTGCCTTAGCTTTTCACACTGAACCTCTATTTTTCCGTCAGAGTCGCTCGGTCTCTCTTGCTCTATTATACTTTTTCAGTGTCAGTCTCACTTGCTCTATTTAATATTGCAAGTTTCAGATATTCTTGCTCTGTCTTAGCTTTTCAGACTGAATCTCTGTTTTTCCGTCACAGTCGCACAGTTTCTCTTGCTCTATCTCACTTTTTTAGTCACAGGCTTTCCTGCTCTATCATACATTTTCAGTGTCAGTGTCTCTTGTTCTATCTAATGTTAGAAGTCTCAGTCATTCTTGCTCTGTCTTAGCTTTTCAGACTGAATCTCTATTTTTTCACCGCAGTTGCTTGCTCTATTGTACTCTTCTCTTGCTCTATCCCACTTTTTCAGTCTAAGTCTTTCCTGCTCTATCATACTTTTTCAGTGTCAGCCGCCTCCCTTGCTCTATCTCTCTCAATCCTTCAACTATTCTTGCTCTATCGTGCTCTTTCACACCGAGGCTCTCTCTTTCTCATGCAGCAGAGTGGTAAAGACCACGTGGTCGTTGTCGTCGCCTGGTCGTCTCTGGCGTCGCATCTCATCTCTCGAGCGCGGCCGCGGCCTCGAGAGATGCGATCGCACCTCGAAATAGAGCGTGAAAAAGAACATGACAGGCCGAAGAGGATATGTGACAGTGCCGATTGTCAGCGGCGGCCACTTCTAGCCTGCAAGCTCGGATGCAACTCGCGACTCGGCCAGCCGTGACGAGGTTAAAAGCACTGGAGGTTTTTCGGCCACGACTTGAACTCGATTCTAGTCAGAGTTGGCCGAAAAATGGGCGAAATTGTCGGGCAAAGTGAATAGTTCTGCATTCAAGTTTTTGAGTATTCGAATTATTAGTTTCACTTGCTGTTTACTAACTACAAGTTATATTATTTCAGATGATAGTTAAAATGATGTAGAAACAAATGATAAAAATGATAAACTCGAAGACGGCAAAATTGATTTTAATACAATTTAATTTTTTGTATGAAAAATTATTATCGCATCACATTGCAATATTTATTACTTCTAAGGATACTGTAAAAGTAATTATAACATTTAAAAAAAACGAAGAGGTCATATAGAAGTAGTACATTTTTCTTTGCAATAGCAAAATCAATTTTACGATCCGCATACAAAAATTGCAGGGTTATTAAAACATATGGTACAAACTCTTCGTCTAATTCTCTACAAAATGACAATACTCATATGTGACAACAGAAGTTTCAATTAGAAGAAAAGAGAAACAGTCATTTCTGATATTTGACTCGTGTTAGTTTCCTACTCCATCATACTTTTTCAGTGTCAGTCTCTCTTGCTCTATATAATATTGCAAATTTTAATCATTCTTGCTCTGTCTTAGCTTTTCAGACTGAATCTCTATTTTTCCGTCAGAGTCGCTTGCTCTATTGTACTCAGTCGCTCAGTTTCTCTTGCTTTATCTCATTTTTTCAGTCTCAGTCTTTCCTGCTCTATCATATTAAATTCTTCGTCTAATACTATTCAAAATTTTACTAGACACGTGAAAATTCGGTTTTTATGCAATACCAATGGTTAGCGTTAAACAATTTCGAAAAAATTTATATTGGGGCCAAACTGTGAACATCCTCTATAAGATAGGCCAGGTTTCATCTCAATCGGTCCAGCCGTCTTCCCGTATTCGCCGGACAATCATCTAAAAAAAAAATTTGTTTAAATTAAACATAGCGATCCTGTTCGAAGTCGACAAAAATGGCAATACTTATATATAACATTTCCAAATGTCCAAAGTGCACAAACTCGTCCAAAAACTTCGTTCAGAGAAATGGTGAGACAGTAATTTCTGATATTTGACTTGGGTTAGTTGGTGAATAGTTGGTAGAGTTGGAATGGGAATCTAAGTGGCGCGCTATTTGCATAAAGAGGCCGCCGGCAGTCTCCTAATTTCATGATGGCAGAGGGAGAAGAGGCGAGGAGAGCGTGCGAACTGGAGCACCTGGAAGTCTAGCAGCTTGCGTCGGGACGACAGTGGCAGAGCAGCTTTGAAATAGCGGCTCTCGGCGGAGCGTGCCGCTGGAGATTCCCCCGTCGACCTTCGCTCGGTTTTCTCTGTGCGGCCAGGCAGCCTTGCGCGCTGCGCTGCACTGTCGTCGAGACAAACCGCCTCTTCGGTCGCCAATGGAATCCTTGATCCGGCGCGTGGCCGCACTCACGTGTCCTCGCACATGCTTTTTCTCACCGTCCACTCCAACTTTGCATTGACCAGCCGTCCACCTTTCACCTTTACGCTGCCTTTATGAAATAGAATTCAAATTTAGTCGAATTTTCTTGGCAGATATAAATTAAGAACAATTTTAAGAAATTCAGAGTAATAATTTAGTTAAAGAAAGGAGAATTGTACGAGAAGAATTGGTTTTAGCGTTCAAATTTTGTCGAATTCTCTAGTCAGAAATAAGTTAAAAACAATTTTTAGAAATTCAGAGTAATAATTTCCACCTGTCCACCTCTAAGTTTCACGCTACCTTTATAAAATAGAATTCAAATTTAGTCGAATTTTCTAGTCAGAAATAAATTAAGAACAATTTCAAAAAGTTCGAAGTAATAATTTAGTTAGAAGAAAGAAAATAATATGAGAAAAATTAGTTTCAGCGTTCATCTTTAACCTTTATTCACTTTGTAAAACAGTATTCGAATATAGTCAACTTTTAAAATCATCAATAAATTAACAAAGATTTAGGAAAATTTATAACAGTAATTGAAATGCGAAAAGAAGAAATAACACGAGACAAATTTGTGTTAGTGTCCACCTTTAAATTTTACGCTACCTTTATAAAATAGAATTGAAATTTAGTTAAATTTAAATCATCATAAATAAGTTAGCAAAAATCTAAAAAAACACGAAATAATAATTCGATACCGAGAAGGCAAATAACATAGCAAAGCATGTGTAAGTGTCCTTGCACATACGTTCTTTCAGTGTCCCCAGCAATTTCACGCTGGCAACTGCCTTCAAATGGCAGAATTCAATGGCAGTCGAACTTTCCAGTCATGAATAAACTAACCAAAAAAGAGAAAGAAACTTGAAATAATAAAGCGATAATATTCATTGTTTATGTAATATTTATTCTCACTTTCATTGTTACAATTTACAGGTGACACTAATACAAAAAACAACCAACTATTTTTCACCTTGGTAAATGAGACTTTTTGCAAGCATTCTTGTTGAAGAAACTAATTACGCGCGGCGTGAACGAAAGGTTAAGTCTGGCTGGGATTATTATGTGTATGTGAATCGTGCTTTATATTACTGGCCGTCCTTTGCAGCCACTCATTTCACTTATTTGCTGCGCCGCCTCATTACCGGAGCGCAGCCCATGTATGGTAAGGTAAAGTGGTCCTTCACTTGCCCGAGAATACACAGTCACTCACCCACGCGGTACAAGGGAGACGGTAGCCTGTCATTTTCGAGTATACACTGTTAAGCAGCACTTAAACCTGGATTAGTGGCCTCTTCGAGCGTCCTAGCTCCGCTGAGTTACGTCATGTTCGTGTAGGGAAAAACAGGAGGACACAGAGTCCTTAAGGGAAATAAGGATGAAATGGCATTCTCAAGGTAAAATGTCATAGAATAATAGTAATCGTTTCAAGGACGTGTTTCCTTTGAAAATTTCTATTCGTGATGTATGATTATTGAAAAGGTCATGCACGCAGTTTAGAATATTTATTAATTTATATTATGGTTTTTAGTCATTCTACATTCAATAATATTTTGTTAATGCTAAAACTACTAAAGATTAACGTACTTGTAGTTTTGTCAGAGAAGTATAAACTTTGGAAAAAGAAAGAGGGAAACAATAAACAAATTTATTTGCATAATTAATCAAATATATTATAATAAAAGCCAGGAAAAATTTTAGCAAATTACTTTAAAAAAATAGTACTTGCAACAAAATCTAGTTTTAATTTGGACAAGGTACTAATTTATAATTAATATTACTTATACCCTCTTTTCTCTTTGACATCAGTTTCGACTGTTTTATTGGACGCTAGAATTGTTTTGCCACGATTTCCGTTGCACAACTTCAGCATGGAATTTTTCGAATGTGCATACAGAATCGGAACTAGAATTATATCGCAACCGGTCGTTATTCGAGAACACCTTCAACTAACACAAAACACATAACGAGAAAATAATTGAGTGGTTATTAAAAGTATGACGTACACACGTGCACTTGAAATTCACCGGCAACGCGGATTCAAGAGTAAGTATTCGTCTTATCGGGAATCCCTTGAAAAACAGCGCAAGTAAAAAAGCGATAATTTGCCGGCCTTTCCTCGATAAAGTTTTTTTCTCGCGCGTTTTGCGAGAAAATCAACGCAACAAAATGACTTATTTAACATTTCCTCGAACTCATCACTCATTTATGAAACAGTTTAATTTGTGATCTTTATCGAAATGTCTAAGAAGGATCTGCTTAGGAATTCTGTTTGGACTAAAGTTTTGTTAAAGCAGAATACACTCTTCTTAAAAATTACATTAATTTTCTTGGTAAGGAACACTTTGTTTCAAAGAGAAAATAAGTTTTCTTGAAGAAAACAGTTTTTTTGTTCACTGCAAATAAGATTGAGATAAATTTATCGAATGGGATGACGTTGACCAATCAAAACATTAGACAAATTTTGATGACATTTACATTTAAAAAATTGCTTAGAAACTTATAGAATTGAAATTTTTTAAATTTTACATATACATGTGCAAGGCGTAATGTACTTTTACAAAAAGGTGAACATACACACATTCTTTTATATTTACATTTTCCTAGTTTTTTGAACATTACTTAATTTCGCAATTTTACTGAATCAATATAAAAATATAAATATACATTTACGATCTTTCTTGCTCTATTTTCTCAGTTTCGAAATCTCATTTTCTGGAATAATAACCTTATTTCATAATGTCATTGAATCGCCATAAAAATGTAAATATACATTGAATGTCTAAATAGCATGGATCAGAGATTCTCTTGTTACGGCGGGCGCAGTTACACCGGATAATTTGCGCTCCGCCGGCATTGTTGCGCTTACGTCAATGCGACGCTATTATTAGTACAGCGGCAAAATTACTGCTAACACCTCTTCCGAGGTCGAAGTCAAGGTAGATTGTCGAATGAAACAGTCATCTAATAATGCTTGGAGAGAACGCGTTCCTACCACTCGTGAGAAGCAATTAATCTCCCGCAGCCTCTAGTCTTATATAACAATGTGTGTGCGATTTATCTTCGAGTAATATGACAGGAAGATTAGAGAGAGAAAATGCTCTCTTTAAATATACCGCATACAGTGGGCAAAAAACGTGTTCGCACCACACTCCAATTTTCTGAAGTAGATTTTCTTAAAGAAGGAAATATTCTATTTAATAAAGCAGAATATTCTGCTTTGAGGGCATTTATTTTTTCTTAAAAATTTGTTGTGAAGAATATTCGTTTTCTCTCTCAATATTGGTTGTCAAGAAAATTCTCTTTATCTCTTAATATTTTTTGTCAAGGAACTTCGTTTTCTCCCTTAACATTTTTTGTCAAGAAAATTTGTTTTCTTCGCTCAAACATTTTCCTCAAAGAAATTTGTGTTTTTTTTTTTTCTTGATAAAGAAGCTTCTTTCTGTATCGAATTTTACTCCAAAAAGGGGTACATGCAATTTCTGTTTATCCACTGTATATTTCGGAGCTCGAAAGATTTAAAGTCGTGTAAATATTGGAATTATTCGATTATGATTTTTTTGACGGTGAAAGTTTTTCTTTAGAGGGAAACTTAAAGCTTAATCAGACATATCATGTAAACCAAGTGTTATAGATAAAATTTTATAGTTATTGTGACAGTATTAAGTCAACATTTATAGTGATTGGAAAAAATATTTGAACATTAAAACGATTGATTGGTGTTATGACACGATATGTCAGTTGTTTACAAACTGACCGCCTTGCTTCTCCTTTCTAATAATAATTGATTTATTCATTTTGACAGTGATTTATGTGTAACATTTTCACAAAATATGGATATGTTATAATAGCATCAATTTATAAATAACAGTATTAATTATAGCGATATACAAATTATTTGGATACTTTGTAACAAGACAATTTTAATTGTATAAAAATTAGCAAGAATAACCAAAGCGGTGGATTTATAACCATCTGAAATACTAAACAGCAACATTTTGAGCAAAACAATTATCAAAGAAAACTTGAATGGTGCATGTACTATTATTTTATTTATGTCACATTTATTTGAACAGAATCATAAAATGTATACACCGTGTTCAACTTCCATGTTGAACGATTCAGTTTTTAATAATCAAAACAATTAATACGTTTTGGTTAAAATTGATTACTGTACGAACACTTCTACGGTGACTGTATAACAAATACAGATAATTTATCATTGTCTCGTCATGCTTTATCAACAACGATAATGACGTTAATATCTACAGATAAAATCGATCGATATAAGTCGATCCTATTTACGTCGGCCATTGGATAATTTACAATTTATAGTATGTGGATTAAATTGTTATACAGATAAATTTATATTCATACAAATAATTTCTACTCGTTATCTCATGTTTTATCAATGAGGATAATGATGTTTATATTCGCAGCTGAAATCAATCGATAATAATTAATGCTGCTTGCATCGACTGTTGGATAATTAATAATTTATATGTACAATACATTTTTACACGATAATCCAGTCGAGAGCATTTAAGACGATCATTAAACAATTTTGTCATGCGAGTATAATTCGTATAAACATTTACACAAATTAAAAAACATCCGCAGAAATAAAAGAAATTAGGAATACCAGTTTTTTTATACATAAATATAATTATAAGTAACAGAGTTACCACAAAAAAAGTAAGAATGATTCTTTTCACTTAACTATGATTTTCGATACATCTTTTTCGCTCGGATTGGACAGTTACGTTCTATGCTAATTATTCAGATTAGATTTTTATACAGATAAATTTGTATGCACACAGATTTTCTAAATTGATAGAATTTATGATAGCTTCACCGTGTATTTTATTATTGGACAATATATAATTTATGCACAAGATTAAAGTTTTATATAAATAAATTTATCTTCATACAGATTTTTTACACTGACATATATCGTAATTGCATCACCGTGTATTTCATTATTGGAGAATGCAAAATTGATGCGCAAGATTAAATTTTTATTCATACAGATTTTTCACGCTGATAGAATTTATAATTACTTCACCATGCATTTTATTATTGGAGAATGCAAAATTTATGCGCACGAATAAATTTTTATATAAATAAACATATTCATGCAGATAATTTACACAAATGATAATTGAACCAAGAATAATGACGTTAGTATCCGCAATTAAAATCGACCGTAGTTAATTCAGCCGAAACGATTTGGGTCGGGCATCAAACAATTTTGCAATGCGAATGTAGTTCGCACAAAACATTTGCACAAACATCCGCAGTCTAGTTACGGCAGACGGCGGCGGCTAAAGCATTAAAGAAAGCACGTGAGCGCGCGCCGGACGTGGTTATAGCGTGACAGGCTGCCGACTTGAGCGCGATATCATTGCACTTTGGCTCCGGCTAGACGTCGGCGTCGCCGGCGTCCTCGATCGAGCGTGCGGGACGCGACCCTCGTCGCGCCCGCAAGCCCGAAGGACGACGCCCGCCGCCGCCGCCGCCGCCGACCTTGCGCAACACTGACACACCATATTCACCCGGCGCGGCGCTCCAGAAACATTTCATGCTCCAGTTGATTGACACTTCGCTTCGACGTTCCCTTACTTACAATCATGATTGACACTTCTTTTATTTCTTTATTCCTTTGTCGTTTTTTGCCACCTGCTCGTTTCAAGAGTATCAATGACAAATGAAAAAAAAGAACAGTGTTGACACATCCAGTATTTGCAGAATAAAGCTTGTTGAAATCGAAAGCCTTTTGTCTCGAATGAAATTTATTTTTTCGTAAAAAACTTGTTCTTATCAAAGAAAATGTATTTCTATTTAGAGAGAGAAGATTCTTTGACATTTTTTCAAAAAACCCTGGCTATACGAGTACATCTTCTCTCCACTTATTTTTTAAAAAATCTAGCATTTTAACACATTGCTTCTTATGTTTAAAAAGAGGTTCAAAATTAGTTCACTAATGCGAATCAACAATTTTGATGATCTTAGTGAAATGTTCGTCTTCACTTAGCAGTCATTACTGGCAACGTTTTATCAGCAGTACAATATGACTAATGGGCGACTTAATGTCAAGTTTTATTGCATCGGGCTGATTAATCAATTGGTGGGATGACTCGGCTCCAATGGCACCGCGTCTATAAAGTGTCATTGTAATTATTGTGGTTGTACAATTAGCGGCGCGACTCATCAAGTGTTTCCAATGTATTAAAAAAGACAGTCTTTGTTAAAGTACTTGGCATTAGAACTAATAACGCGTTAAAATTACTCGTTTAAGATTTATTTAGACTTGTTCATGAAACATTTTAATGTTTGAAATTTTATTTTGATCTTAATTGATATGTTTCTGGAAGTTAGAAGTTTTTTCTTTTTATTTTTGGGTAAGATTTTTATGTGGTATAAACAGATTTATCGGGCGAGGTTATGTCGACCAATGAAAGATATAAGCGAATTTGTATAATATTTACATTGCAAAAGATTTTGTCTAACTTTCAGAGTTTTTCCAGCACAGGAATACATGGAAATAATGTATAAATTTGTTTAGAAAATACAATGCATGCAAGGTGCAATACTATTAATTGTTTACAGGAATACTGTTTGGGAATTACGTAGATACATGGACATTTTATTAATTTTTAAGATAGATGTTACGTATGATTTACTTTTAGAAATAACAATCTTATTCCATAATTTAACGCAATCTATATAAAAATATATATAAATGTACATTTGGTTCTGGAATGGCGTATTTTTTGAAAGTAACATGTAAAAAGCACTTGCAAAATTTCAGCTGCCATGACCCATTTTAAGTGATGACTTTTAAGAAACACTTATAGTTAATCATGGTAGTTAATTTTTTGCAAAAGTATTTTATAAAACGTACATTGGTTTATAAAAGTTATTAAATATAAAGAGATTTCTAAAATATCAAAAAGATATTTTACGTTTATTGTTACTTACGACAATTGTTTTGTCTGTTGCAGGGCTGAGTCTGGAGAACAGCAATATGTCGATGGCTTCAGTGGGCCCGCAAAGTCCCCTCGACATGAAGCCGGACACAGAGAGTCTCATTAATCCGGGCAATTTCAGCCCCTCGGGTCCCAATAGTCCAGGGTGAGTTTTGTTAGCAACAGCAATCCATCAGTAATCATAATAACCACAATCTACTAATAGTAATTCGACTCACTATCATCCTGCCATTGAATCAGTTCGCCAGACATTCACGGGTGGTTTTCTGAGAACGGTCATCCTAACCTCAATGGTATACTCGAAACGTAGTTGCCCTTGGAGAGCACGAGCAAGTTTCGGTCTTTCTTTCCGCCGAGAGATTTTCACATTTCCACTGCCAAACGAAGAAAACGTACCTTTTTTAAATTATTAACCACGATAATATTTTGGACAATTTATAACTTGTTCACCGAATTCAATTTGTATACGTACAAATTTATGTACAAATACAGATAACTAACAATTGTGTCATCATGCTTTATCAATAACAGTAATAATGTTAGTATCTCGAATTCAAATAATCAATATTAATTTAGGCTATTTTATATCAACCATCAAATGTTTGTAATGTCAGTAGTTTTTCTTCCCACCAACAGATTTTCACACGGTCACTGCCAAACAAAGAAAACTGCTACTTCTGGAAATGATCCATAATTACTTTTGTTAACTCTTTAACACTGTAAATTATACTTGGTAAAAAAAGTATTATTATACATTCCTTTCTCTTCGAGTAAATTTTGTTATGGTAGAAATGTTCTTTTTTTGAGACAATAAATTTTTGTGGAAGGAAAGCTTTTATTTTAAAAGAAACTAATCAATGTAATGTTTGCGTCAACAATTGGATAATTTATAATTTATACACAATACATTAAATTTGTACGCAGACTAACTTACACAAACAATTAATAATTCACGATAATCACCGATTTTCATTCTCAAATCTCCCAAAATTTATTAACTTTTTCACCATTTTTACGCATTTGCGCTCTACGATAGTTAACCCTTTCGCTACAACGGTTGGCTATACCCACCTCTAATAAGATATCATCTGCACACGATTCTAAATGTTGCGTATTTACTTAAAATCCTTCTACTACTAAAATGATTTAATTGCAAGACAGAGCCCCAAAGTGAAATTGTTCGCAATCAAAGATAACGATTTTAATAGACGCCCCATTTTAGTGGGAACGAACTAAACGACGAGGACCGTCGTAACAAAAGGGTTAAAAGTTACTCGTGGCAACTTGAGGGTAGGAAAATCAGAGAGATGGAAGCTTGCTCATTCAAGGGTAGTAGTGCTGTAGGTGGAATCTTTGCTATTCTCTTCTTTACATGTAAGATCCTTCCACGCTGGTTGTCACAGCAACCTGCTAAGTACGTCGCCGAGCGGACAGAACAAGACGGTCGCCCCCTACCCGCCGAATCACCCCCTCTCCGGCAGCAAACATCTCTGCTCGATCTGCGGTGACCGCGCCAGCGGGAAACATTATGGCGTCTACAGGTGAGTCCAAGCATCTTTTACAAATAGTACATAAAGTAAGGTTAGGAAATAAGCTTGAACATAGACTTGTCGTCATTTATCGAAATGTTTTTCAAATATTAGCTGAAGCACTGCTACGAATGGTTCAAAATAATTGATGGAGCATTAAAATCAATAGAAAAAATTAAAACCAATTTTGGAAATATTTTTTATAAATAGTATATAAAGTAAGGTTGCAAGGTAATCTTGAACACTCATTTGTGGGCATTTGTCGAAAATCAATAGAAGAAACTAAAACCAATTTTGAAAGGTTTCGGGCGTCTATGACATATATAACAACAATACATAATTGCGAATGCAACAGGTAACAGAATACGGTTGGCAAAGTCGGTCTAGTTTTCCTAATAAGTTTTAATAAATGGCAATCCTCTTTCTTATGGAATTTTCTTATAATTTAAATACATGATGATCAGTTTGAAAATAATTGACAACAGGTATCTAAAATCGCACCACAAAATCGCTCTGTATTTCGAAATCATAATTTTAATGAGGATTTTGACGTCATGAAATAAATAATTCTTGTAACGGTAAACACTAAATATATTAATAATGTCGATCGAAGCATTAACCTCAAAACTAAAAGAAGTCCACATACCAACTCCCGACTTTTTAGTCTTACACTAATTATCGACATTTCCTTTCCATTTAGTTTTTATTATCTAAACCTTCTACTTACTGTTAGATTTTGCTAGTCTATCATTCAATCGCAAACAGAAGCAGAATAGTTGGGTTACTGTTCGGTGTAGACTTAAAAAGTAGTAGTTTAAATGGGGTTTCCGACGACATACCATCGTTGTGCGAGCGTTTCGACGAGACTGACAATGAAAGTGAGAGACGATCGTCCAGTCTAAAAAACCGCCCTTTGTCTGAGCTCGGACTGAGTTGCGCTCCCCTATTCTGGGAAGTCGGCCAGACACAACATTGTACATAGGTATACAAGTGTCCCATGAGCGCGTGCCTTACCGGGCATCTTCCGCTTTACACAATTTACACATACACTACTCCACAAAATTAGCGGGTCACTTTATTTCCTCCGAAAATTTCCAATGTTTGAGCAGCTGTAACTTCGTGAAAAAAAATCGTACAATAATGTGCGCACGCTCATTTTAAAGCGCCAAGCTTCTACTTTAAAATTCTCGGATCCTAATTTTTCCAACAATAATTTTTCTTCTACATAATCGCAAAAGTTTGATGCTCCCTTCTCTCCTTCGAAATTTTGTAACTTCAAGACACTCTATGGAGCTTCTATTTTTTTTTCTCGGATTTCCATTTGCAGGCCCTTATAGAGCGAAGCTTCCTCTTTACAAAGAGCTACGAAAAGCTGATTGTCGATTTTTTTAAATCATTTTGTCGCTACTTGAATCAAAAGTGTGCTGTCAGCATTAGAGCAACCCAAGATAGTCAAACTTTTGCGATTATGTAGAAGAAAAATTATTGCTGGAAAAATTATAATCTGAAACTTTTAAAGTAGAAGCTTGGCGCTCTAAAATGAGCGTATGCACATTATTGCACGATTTTTTTTTCACGAAGTTACAGCTGCTCAAATATTAGCAATTTTCCGACGAAATAAAGTGACCCGCTAATTTTGTGGAGTAGTGTATTAACACGTTCGTCGCCGCGTCACCTACATCTGCCTCGAACACTCGAACATCTATTCACAGACGTATTTATTTCGACGGAAATAACATGGAAATGGCGCACTTTTAATTTTAGCGCCAAAATAGGTTTTGTGATTCAAACCAAAAATTCTAAGGTTATTCAAGAGTATGATATGGTTGTTAGAAAAAATCTACAAAATTATTAAGTAGTTTACTTAACCTCTTAACTGCGGAATTTGGTTTTAAAAATCCCCTACACAGTGCGATATTAAAATTAAACAATTGCAAGTACGACGAGTATACACGTCAACTGCACTTAACTGATTAATAATGATTTTTAACAAGGTGTAGTGAAAGAGTTAGAAATTTGCAATTTGGACGATGAAAGTGTTGACCCACTTGAATTACTAGCGTATGTAACTAACTAACATATGTGCCCATAATTATGAAAGTGGTCTAAGTGAAAATTTAAAAAAAATATGTATATCAGTTATTTCACACCACATTATTTTAAACTAAATTTATTCAATGTAATGTTTACGATATCGTCAAAAATTAACCATTAGATAGTGGTTGTAATTTCAACATTATATGGAATTCATTTAGTGGTAATTATGAAAGTGGTCTAAGTCAAAATTTTAAAGAAATTATATAAACATAACTTGAAAATATAGGGAAAGAGTGTACTTGTTGCAAACAAACCTCGCTGGTATAGGTTATCGGCTCGCGTATCCGCTTTCGCGCAGTAAAAATTTATTTGCCTAGATGAATATGAATCACTTTGCTTTACGGTAAATGACTTTTCCTGGCAGCGTGTGATAGTTCAAGATCGTCGGATTTCACTTGATAATGCTTAGCCCCATTAATGGAAACTAGCGAGTAGATTGCAGAGTTTTATGCAAGCATCATACCTGATTAGTCAGCCAGTTGCTTCGATTCCATGAAACATTTGAGTTTTTAATTGGCTTTGTCGCGTAATACAAAACTGATGAAGAATTCCGAATTGATCTGCACGCATTTATGAAATATTGATGAAACAAAGGTTAACTGTTTATGCGATTCTTAAGCATCGCTTTTGAATTACAATTAGTAATGCGAGTAAACTGGGTTCAATGAAATTGGCAGAGTCCTGAATGTAAATTCTGAAATTGGCGATAAAGCGTCTCTATTTGTTGCGCGTTACAAATGGCATAAAATTTTCACCTGATTTTGCTAGAGTTATTTAGTAAAACTTCTGGAGAACTTTTTATCCACCTCTTTATTCTTCTGCTACAAAAGTAGTTGCAATTTGGCCCAATTAAACTAGCAAGTTTTTGGAGTTCAACTAACATTTAATTACTATCTGCCATTGTACGTGGGTTTTGCAATCACTTTATTCAATTATGCATACAATAGTAAATACGAAATAATTCCATTCTTCATGAATTCGTAATATTTCTAGAATAAATCATGTTTTTATAACTGCTTATAAAAATTTCCACGTTCTGAGAATTATTTTTTTCAATCTGCTAATGTTCTACGGTAATTATTTACCTCCGCTAATAATAATAGAATTCTAATTCGCAGAAGAAGAATGAAGCTGTATAAAAAGGAAAATTATCATAACACTGCCAGAAATTAGATTCAGATTAGAATTGGAAATTCCATTCCCGGTATTGGTAAGATTTGTCTTTGTTTTAGCAATGACAATACTGTTGCATTAAGTAAGATAGGCCAGACATAATTATACCGAAAATTCTCCGGTGAGCAAACAAGATCAAATTCGAGGCGATAAGGACAATCGCTAAATATAAACGCGATTAAGTGAACGGTGATAACAACTGCAATTCCGGTGCAGCCTGCTGGGGAAAAAAATGGATCGAAGTCTGTCTTTCCTGGCGCTAACATTGAATATACAAAATCTTTGTTTCACAGCAGGAAAGCAGAGATTTGCAACTTTCTAGATGACGTGCAAGCTAGCAAGCACCGCGAAACATTAACTGTGCGAATTAACGAGAGCAGTTACACTCGGTTATTACAAAGGAAGAACGTAAATTGTTACGCAAGAAGCATTGCATGATAGAAAAAGAGCTTTTACAACCTCGGAGAAAGCATGCAAGCTCGCAAGCAAGGCAAAATATCAACTATGCGGATTAATCGCAGCAGTTAAAATCCACTATGAAAAACGAACGAAAATTATTACACGAGACATTATTGCATGACGGGAAAAGAGCTTGCGCAACTTTCGCGAAAACATGCAAACTTGCAAGCACGGAATAATGGCGGCCGTGTGAGGTAATCGCAACAGTTAGAATCCGTAATCAAAGAAGGACTGAAATTGCTACGCGAAAAGAACTGCGCGCTACTAAAGGAGCTTTTACAACTTTCGAGAAAGCGTGCAAGCTTGCAAGCACGGCAAAATATTAACTCTGCGAGTTCATGGGAAAAGGTAAAACTCATCATTAAAAATGAACAAGAATTATTACGTCGAAGGTAGTGCATGACAAAAAAAGGGCTTTTCGAACTTTCGAAACGACTTGTAAGCTTGCAAAAGCGGATGCGGGATGATAAATTTTCCACGGTGTGACGATAACTCTCGCACTTTTAAATTATCGTAACCTTCGACCTATTAACCGTGGAATGAGCAGTGCGGTCAACAGGAAGGGAGTCGAGATGCTTCAGCTAGATTAATCGACAGAGAATGCCAAGCCCGCAAAGAAAAGAATAACAAAAGCCAGCGAGCGAGCTTTCAAGGCTCTATTACCATAATGTGGGATGCGTTAACGATAATCGATTGGTGAACAATCTTCCAACAGCGCTGCTAAAAATGGCAGCGCATAATACTTGACATTAACACTAGAATTGCTGAAGATTATACATTTATCTACCAAAAGGGTCACAATGACTTACTTTCGTAATTATAAAAATGTAAAAAAGTAATTCATTTATTATACATACAACGAATTACTTTATGCACATTAATCTACTAAAATTGCGAAAGAAGATTACTGTTTTAAAAAGTAAATCGTGTATGTTTATGAATAGAATTGTGTATATCTTTTACTTTCCACCAACTCATAATTTTACCACTTTTCAAAAGCAAGCAATAACATTCCGTCATTCAGATGACATGTCTCTAAAATTATACATGGAATTTCCAGGTATTCTGTGGGAATTGTTAAAGTTTATACAAAACCTTTCGAAATGCAAAGTGGTTAATGCAAATGTTAAATAAATTTTTTTTACAATGTTGGCGGTTCTAATTTTAAAGAATTTAGCAATAGAAAATTCAAAATTAAACGATGAGACAATCCTACTATTTTTCTCGCTTTACACTAACATAAATGTAAATAAAATAATACATATATGTATATGAAAATAATCAGAAGGGTGTACTCTATAACATATATCAAAATCATTGAAAACGGCTCTTAAATATTTACCCCCGGGAAGTTTTAACCTTTCCTAACGGGGTCAATCTCGACCTCAGGTTGATACGTGCATCTTATTGAGCACGATGACAGCGCATCAGCCAATGGGAACCGTAATTTCAAAAACAAGACATTTCGCTCTCACTCTTTGCACATATACTTTGAAATAATAAAACAAATAATTTCTTTATTATTAAAAAAAATGTATCATTTAAAGAAAGTAATTTTGTATTTAGTGCTCTCATATACTCGATGTAGACTTATCGATATGCTTCTATCGATTCCGACTATTAGCTATAGTCGGACCGCTCAGAGAATGCCCACGAAATTTCCCTCTCCCTGGCACAGCCAGTGCCACTTCCCTTGACACTTGGGTACGTCGCTGGTCCAATAGGAAGCGCGTGAGGGGAAGTCAGGCTACGGGGCTCCCGAAACGTAACTGGAGGGGGTAAAATCTGGCTTAGGTCCGCTTGGCTACCCTTTTTCACTGGGTTCATTCTTTCAGCGGCTCAACTATAGCGGATATGTTCAATGATTTAACCCTCCTTGACTGCTAAGTAGTCTATCTCAATAACTCTCGCTGGGCCTGAATACTTTTTCACGCAATATGAATCTGTTCGGCGTATTAAATTGTAATATGGTGCAGAATCCAATTACTGTTACTTTATTCACTTCAAAGTTAAAATTTTTTCATTTTTTTACTTTCAATATATATTGTTTATTCATCAATGGTAAAGTTTTAAAATACCATAATTTGATCAGTGGTACGTATTTGCATATTGAACATTGAAAAATTGAATATATAATAAGTGAAACAAGTACTCCGTACATAAACAAAAACGATCAAAGCCTTCGCCGAGCGCGTATATGCGCCCATAGCAGTCAAAGGGTTAAAGTGTCAGATCAAAATAGAAACTTGACAACGAAGAACTTACTATAAATATTATAGATTTATTATATTATATTATTGTCTATTGAGCAATTAACATACAATGCTCCAAATGAACGAGGAATAAGTTCTCAAATTTCAATAATTATAACATTAATAATCTGTACGTAAGAAATGGTCAAAGGCAATTGGCAGCGTCATCGTCGCTGCTGCCACAGTTATCAGACGGTGACAGTGAACTCTGAGACACACGTTGTCGAACCGGTTAATAACTCGATTGCGCACGGTTATGTGTAATGCGGTCGAGTGACAATTGTGCAAATACTCGACGCCGGTTTTAGCATAATTGTGAGCGTACGTCGAACTTCGCACCACGGACTAATTAAAATGACGATAAAGCGTCTGACTGCGAGCTATAAATTCTACACCAATTTTCGCCGAATCTTATCAGAATTATCATTAAATAAATTCTCTAAATATAAATCATTATCGTCTGGATTTGTCATTAAGACTTTCTGGTTACTAAGTCGAAGGAGCAAAACTGGTTCAAGGCCTTACTAAAATAAACTAAGTTTTTAATGATAATAGTAAATTATTGACTTAATAAAATAAATCAATTTTACTAAGATAGAAAATTCTAAAGAGACTTTTCCCAAGCGTCATACAAAAAGTAGCACCATGTTGCTTGAAAAATCGCTCGCTGACTTCAAGCAGTGATGCGATAACTTGACGACGACTAAAATTATATAACCTGTAAATAACATTGATAAGATTAAAGGGTTCGAGTTAATAAAAGTTTGAATCATCGAATGACAAACATCATGATTATAATAAGTGAATTAATCTGCAACGGGAATCAAAGCTAAGAAAATTAGCTATGTAGTTAAATAGCTTTACTATTGTTTAAATTAAAAAAATTGTACTACTTATTTCAAAGAAAAAAATGGGTAGCTAGAATATAATAATGAATACACATACAATAGGTGTCGGATGAGTTCTATACATTTTGTGGTGATAACTCGAATTCAATTATGCATAAAATAATAAATATGAAGTAATTTTTGGATAAACAATAATTAGATAAAAGCTCCCATTTTTCTACAATTGATCCATTTTGAATCTAATGAACTTTCTACGTTAATTACTTGCTTCTATTAATAATAAGATGGAACTTTTATCTCTTCCATCGAAATAAATATAAATTTGTCTTCATTAGTTCTAACATTAATAAAATTAGGAATATCAGAAATATTTTTGAGACTTCGTGAGTGGTGCGCACCGATTTGGAAGGATGATATGCTCGGATTGCAACAAAGAGTGTCGAATAACCTTGGACATGAGGCCGAAACAAGGTTCCCGATGTGTTAGGACGACTACCCAGCCGTAGTTCCTTAGCGCAGAGGGGTCCGCTTTGCTCGTATATTCTACATAGCGAGCACTTCGCTCCACTAGGAACTAATTAAGCAATCATCCTCATTATCAGGCCTTCCACCAGTCTACACTTGTCCCAAGAATTCTACTACTTGGAACTTCTGCTCGCTTCCAGCTTTACTTACAATTTATAAGGAAACTTTGCCCAGTCAAATATTACCTTTTCAATGAAATTTGCAGAGAATAAAGCTTTCGAGTTACTCTTGAATGATGTGATAGTTAAAAGTGATATTTTAGGTTTGAGTGTTTTTAAATTTGCGGAAGGAAATCCTTTTGTGGTGAAATAATAGCGTGCAAGTGGAAATGATTAATTGAGAGCTTTCGTTTTGGATCAAAGTGTACTTTATGCACTTGTCCCAACAATTCTACCACTTAAAACCTCTGCTTGCTTCCAGCTTTACTTACAACTTATAAGGAAAGTTTGCCAAATTAAATATTGCCTTTTCAATCAAATTTGCAGAGAATAAAGCTTTCGTGTTACTCTTGAATGATGTGATAGTTAAAAGTGATATTTTAGGTTTGAGTGTTTTTAAATTTGTGGAAGGAAATCCTTTTGTTGTGAAACAATAGTGTGTGGATAGAAATTTTTAATTGAGAGCTTTCGTTTTGGATTGAAGTGTATTTTATGCACTTGTCCCAAGAATTCTACTATAATACTTAAAACCTTTGCTTGCTTCCAGCTTTACTTACAACTTACAAGGAAACTTTGCCCAGTCAAATATTGCCTTTTCAATGAAATTTGCAGAAAATAAAGCTTTCGAGTTACTATTGAATGATGTGATAGTTAAAAGTGATAGTTTAGGTTTGAGTGTTTTCAAATTTGAAGAAGGAAATCCTTTTTATTTCAAAAGTTAAAAATATACAGTCTTTTTAATACAAGATAAACATTCATAATTAGGTAGAACGATATATAAAATAAAAACTAATGATATTACATTACTCGAAGTCAGACATTAGTGCAACAAAAAAGAAACAGTATATTTCAGCAATGAAAGTGAAATTCAATTTTTCCCAGTTCTCTTACTCAACCTTGTCAATTGCAAGTGACTAATTTGTACAATCATACAAATAAAAAGGGAAAGCTTGTATGTCTGCGTATCCGAGGTAATCACAGAAACTAGTGAATCGATTTGGATAATTCTTTCGCCATTAGAAAGTACATTTCCTTCAACTGAATATAAGCTAGACTTGATTACGCTTACTCCACGGGGAATCCAGCATTTTCTTGCGCGCAGAAAACTTGCAATAGTCTCGAGAATCACTAAACGGATTTTAATGCGATTTTCTCTCCTGCAAAGGGTTATGACTCATTCAAATTGTAGGTTATAAAATATTGCAATATCCATTAATTATACGGGATGTTTCAAGAGTGACGCGGAAGTTTCAAAATTAATTGAACTAAATATCATTTCAAGATTTTTAAAAGATAAATATGGTTACAATAATCTATTATTCTTTAAATTGAATTAAGTTTATTGACTTAATTTAATTATTATTAACTTAACTAGCTTGATTTACTTTATTAAATAAAGGTAACTTTAAATTAAATTAAGTTAAGTTACGCAGAATGCTTTAATATTGTTGAACCGCATCGATTCAACAATAAAAATACATAGTTAACATTTGAATGGATAAAAAGGTTGTCCACTGATAATCTGTCTTTATTTTTTAATTTTTATTTCAGCAATTTTTTCATTTAGACATTCCATTAAAATTGATTATTTGAAATCATCAGAATGTACAAACAGTTTTTCCAAAACGACCGTTCTTAATCCAAATTCTGCAGAAGAATGATTGGCAATTTTAAAAAGAAAACTTTAAACAGGGAAGTTCTCCAAGAAATGCGAATACATCAACAAACTTGTGCCGGTTTTTCCTCCAGCGGAGCGAACAGACGAAACAAAGTATCGTGAAAAGCTCGACTGGAATGCGACAGATATCAATGTGTTTGTCTCCGGGTGCGCGCGAAGAAGAGATTTATTTTTACCGCGGCGCGTGTACGAAAATATTACGCAATTGAAATGCCTGCTTGATTGCGCCACGGAAAGTAATAACAAACATCCTCATACCGCACCGGCGGCGTGAAATTCATCACGTAACGGGATTCCTCGATGATGATCGCGGAAGCCAATCCGAGTTGACGTGTAGCATGAAAGTGATTGGCCACTATTAACTTCTCTAGCGATTTGATGACACCGCCGGCCGGCGATGGTGTAAGAATCGATGATGACGCTCCGTTATTGTTATTAATAGAAGGTCGGCGATATCGAAATGCTTGTGTTCAGTAATGTGAGATAATTATGGAGCCTCTTCTCAATTATTATTAGCCCATTTGCATCATAAAATAGTATGGAAAAATCGGTCCTTATCACCAAATTTTTTTATAATGACCAGAAAAATTAATAGAATTAATAGAAAATATCCATATTATTATTAGTCGCATTAATAGAATATATTGACATTATTATTAGTGGCGTTAATAGAATATATTGATATTATTATTAATAGAAGGTCAGCAATATTAAAATATTTATATCCAGTAACTTAATAATATCGCGAAGTTCACCCTCGATTTCTAATACTATGAACACGACAATAAGATATCAAAATTTCTAATACAAATTTGTTGCATTTGTTATAAAACTATGGAAAACTGGTTTATATGTACTTCTTGCAAAGAACTGGAAACTTTAGAAAAATGAAGAGAAAAGCGGAAAGAAAATTTGAAAACTTATAGTGCTAGAAAACAGTCATTGCAATTATTTTGACAAATTATTTACTACAAACCAAATTCACTGCATGATTATAAAGCTCCGAGTAAATAAATCATATAACAACATAACAACAAGCAAATAAAAACTCGCACGCATCATGAAATTTCACAACGTTAAATATAAACAATAAATTAATACCTTTGCGTGACCGAGAAATAAATAATTGGTTAATCATTTGGACAAATTATTTATTACAAATCCAGTTCATTGCATAATTACAAAGCTCTGAATAAATAAATCATATAAGAACAAACAAACCAAGGCATGCACGCATCATGAAATTTCATGAAGTTAAACATAAACGATAAATAGCTTTGAATGATACAGAAATATATAATTTGTCAATCATTTGACAAATTATTTATTACAAGCCAAGTTCACTGCATAACAACAAACAAACAAAGACATGCACGCATCATAAAATTTCATGGAATGAAATATAAATGATAAATAATGTTGAATGATACAGAAATATATAATTTGTCAATCATTTGACAAATTATTTATTACAAACCAAGGTCACTGCATAACAACAAACAAACAAAGGCATGCACGCATCATGAAATTTCATGAAGTTAAACATAAACGATAAATAGCTTTGAATGATCGAGAAATAAATAATTGGTTAATCATTTAGACAAATTATTTATTACAAACCAAGGTCACTGCATAACAACAAACAAACAAAGGCATGCACGCATCATGAAATTTCATGAAGTTAAACATAAACGATAAATAGCTTTGAATGACATGCATGCTTTGAAAATGAGCGACGACTGCGGAATTCCAGGCTTTAATGCTGCACTCGTGCATAGGTTTTAATGACTGTTTTAATGCTTCAGTAGTGAGTCGCGGCATGGAAGCGCGTTTCTTCACACGTGTCTCGTGTCACGGATATTTGTCTTTGGCATAAACTCAGCAGGATCAAACGACTGCTACGGTGGTCCAGAACTCGCATCACGTGCTGCTCTGCTCGCCTTGACGGCGGAGTAGTCGCGTTGGTTCGTAAACGCAGCAGTTTATGCACACGCGAACACAGCCAGCTTTTGCTCTTTCAACTCCTCCGACAGTCATTCCAGCCGGTCATTCCAGACAGTCACATTGTCAGTCAGTCGACATTCTCTCTCCCTGTGAATGTTGGGAAATACGAAAATTTATTGCGTTTAGTATGCATTTCATATTAGTTTTATTTAATATGCATATTTAATTAACTCAATTTAACATTTCAGTCAGACGCCATTCTGTTTGCCTATGAATGTTGGGAAATACGAAAATTTATTACGTTCAGTATGCATTTCATGTTGGTTTTATTTAATATATTTAATTAACTCACTTTGACACTGTCAGTTTTCCGACATTCTCTCTCCCTGTGAATGTTGGGAAATACGAAAATTTATTGCGTTCAGTATGCATTTTATGTTAGTTTTATTTAATATATTTAATTAACTCAATTTAACATTGTCAGTTTGCCGATATTCTGTTTGCCTATGAATGTTGGGAAATACGAAAATTTATTACGTTCAGTATGCATTTCATGTTGGTTTTATTTAATATATTTAATTAACTCAATTTAACATTGTCAGTCAGCCGACATTCTGTTTGCCTGTGAATGTTGGGAAATACGAAAATTTATTGCGTTTAGTATGCATTTCATGTTGGTTTTATTTAATATATTTAATTAACTCAATTTAACATTGTCAGTTTGCCGATATTCTGTCTGCCTATGAATGTTGGGAAATACGAAATTTTTTTGCATTTAATATGTATTTCGTGTTAGTTTTATTTAATATATTTCATTAATTCAATTTGACATTCCAATTCTTTTGGTGGTCATTGTAGACGTCACTATTATTGTCTATCCATCGCAATTGTGTCTGTCTATGAATGTTGAGAAATATGCAAATTTATTGCATTTAGTATGTATTTCAAATCAACTCCATTTAATTCACTTAATTAATTCAACTTAACATTGCAACTCTTCTGACAGTCATTCTAAACGTCACTACCATTATCACAGAGTCATTGTTCAGTCCGTCGTAGTTCTCTCTGTGAATGTCGGGAAGCATGAAAATTAATAACATTCAATATGCATTTTAAGCGAGTCTTATTTAATTCTTTTAGTTTATGCAATTTGAACAACGCAATTCCTTCGACTGTCATTCCGGTCGTTTTCATTAACAGTCCGTCGCAATTCCATCTGACTGTGAATATTAAGAAATATGAAAATTTATTACATTCATTATGCATTTCAAATGAGTTTCACTTAATTCATCAAACTCATCAAATTCATTCAATTTAACAGTGGAACTACTGAAAACTAACGTAGAACTTTTACCACAGGTAAATCAATTTTAGAAACAAAGAAAAAATCAGAAAATAGATTTATAAAATTAACTGTGTATGTATTGCAAAAAGCGGGGAAAAATGTTAGTACATTTAGTTTTAATTCAAAGGCAGCAATCAGAAAAATACGATCAATAAGCTATTCAGATTAAAGTAATTTTAAGTATATTTTTAATATAAAAAAATTATCCAAATTTTTCCCAACGTAATAATAAACAAATTTTATATAATAAATATTAAAAATGTTATATTACATTAAAGATTACATTAATATATTAAATATTATATTAGCATTCTATAATATTGTTGATCCCAATATAGAATTTTTAATGATGCGAAAGATATGGAAAGCTATAATTGTGTATATAAAAATGATAAAATATATACAACATAATCGTATGACATAAATTGAGACTGCCACCTCTGAAGTTCCGCGCGGAATGCGTTACACAATTGGAACCAGCGACGTGTTGACAGGTGCATGAAATTCGTTATCGCGCGTCGTTATTGTAATAAGATGTGCTAAATAAGTCGGTAACGCAATGCCTCGCTTCGCTGCATTCTTGCATGCATAAAAGTTTATCAGACGTATCCTGCAACGGAAATTAAACGCAAGCAATCCATAATGTGCACGTTGCGCAAAGCATAACGAAACGTCTGCCGGACGCAATGACTAAATTCGTGTCTTTTTTTGGATCGCCCAATAAGGAAAGGAATGTTAAAATGTCGAGCATTAAAACTGCCAAAGATCAAGCTGCACTTATTTTGAGTAAATGAACAAAATGACTTGCTTTCGAAAAAACATGTTGTTGGACATTACCAAGCAGGTGCGATTTAGGAAAACTACCAACATTGTAGTTTTTTAAATTCATTAACCTAGAAATATTAATGGAATAAAAAGTGTAATGTTTCAATTTAAAGCTACTGTTAGCTTTAAATTGAACATTACACTTTTGTGCAATTTGGACGTTACCAGGCAGGTGCGATTTAGGAAAACTAACAACATTGTAGTTTTTTAAATTCATTAACCTAGAAATATTAATGGAACAAAAAATGTAATGTTTCAATTTAAAACTAACAGTGTTGTAGTCATTACCAGTTTTCGTTACATAACTATGTGCTTACTTTTTCTGCAATTCAACTACGAAATGTGTAAAAAAATAGCACGAATGTAACGACTCTTCTGTAAATATTAACCTTTTAAATCGTGCAGTATAAGCAACAGGTTGCCAAAATTAGCCTGCGTTTGGAAATCATAATTTTAGTAAGGATTTCCACGCGTAGAGCTACATAAAATAAATAATTCTTATTTGTAGGATAATACACAAAATGGATTAGTATTTTCAATCAAAACATTAACCACAATAGCTTGAATAAAAAAAGTATTTTATTAAGGAAAGCAACAGAGCGATACGTGGAAATGTATGAGGAAATAGCATTAATGTAATTCTTCTGTAAAGATTAATAATAACTCCTATATTCTGATGGTGTAAATTAGTTTAATCAAAAACCAGAAAGTGGTACGTAAAAATTTTAGGTCAGGGCGACGTGATTTAAGAACCTTTTTGGCAACCTTGCCCCAATTTAATGTCATGATTGATGCTCCTCTTTCAAATTAGTTAACCCCTTGACAGTGTATGGCGCATATATGAACGGAAAAAAGCTGTGCCACTTTTGTAGTATAACACATAAAACATGCTTTTATGTTTTCACGTGTTCAGATTTTCAAAATTCAGCATGGCGGCTCCAATATCGTTCATGCAAATTTGAAAAGTAGCTTGGTTTCGATGTGATTGAATACGCTACCTTTCAAAAGTCAAAATGAAGGATGAAAGTTCGAAGGGTAGTTGGATTTTGAGGAAAGTCTAATCTTTTGGTATTGAGATTGGAAATTTTGAATTCGCGTCCTGACTCTATGAATATGAAATTTAGGTCGATCATGACAAATCAATTCAAGAAACTATTCATAGCAAATTATTATCTACTAAAAAAAAGAATTTTCAATAAACATCAAAACGTCAATACTGAAATTATCAAATAAATTTAACAATCTTTTTTCTATCAAAAAAATTGCACGAAAAGTTTGGTTTCTCCACACTGCGAAGAGGTTAAGAAATCGGAATTAGGGCAAAGATATAGTTCGACTGGAGCAATGAATCAAACCAATTAATCGCCGTTGGGACAGCTATGCGGGCGACTCCACTGTGTATATCGCAACCCTGGCCAAAATGCGGCTGCTTATTTTGATGCTCCACGAAATCCATGAGATTACCGCATCGTATCGTTTCTCTTTGTGTCGCGATGGAGGCGAATTTACGGATAAAACAAAGCCCATTTATACGCTTTGCCAAGCGATATACTCATCTCTATCTGTGTATACATACAGGGTGTCTGATAAATATCGTAAATGAGCATAGCCATCTTCTAGAGAATTGGCTGAAGACGAAGATGGCTATTTTCGAAATTCTCATTCGATCTTCCTTTTGCAAAGAATGTAACAGATATTAGGTAACATTCTTTGTGTAAAGTGAATCGATTTTAAATTTTCTAATGCAACATTTGACTATAATCGCGTTTTTTAATAATGAATAAATGAACAAGCTCGAAAGTAAACTATTGCAGTATTAATAAACATGAAATTGTGTGTCCTAAAAGTGTTATAAAATATTATTGCTTTCGTGTAAAAAAAATGGGATCCGCACAAAGATAGTTTTTTTCAGAATTCTTATAGGAGTTCTTTTTGTAAATAATGTGAGTGGCGTCCGGCAACACTGACTGTGTAATATAAACCGATCTTAACGATTCTGCTGAAGCATTCGATAATACTCACATTTTTGAAAAATGAATAAGTGAAGTTTTCTCAACGCGTGTATGAATATTCCCATATATGTATTTCGATAATTTCCTGCCCCAATATTGTTTGAAGTTGGACATTGTCAACCATTGGATATCAGTAATAAGCTCGCTCTAAATGCAGGAGGACAAGTTCCATTTGTTTTGGATTACTAATATTATACAAATATTAATATCAAACCAGTATTAATAACTAATTAAAAATCCTTATGTGGTGAAAACAATACCGTGTAAATGGAACTTTTTAATTCGGAACTTTTTGGGTCAAAATGTATTCGTTTGCATTGATTCGGAACGGTTTGGATAAAAATGTATTTTATGTTGTGGATAGAGAACTTCAGAGTTATGTTTATACTGACATGTTATGATTATGTTTATAGTAATGCTACTACTCTAACACTAATTAATGAGTAATTACTAATAACATACAAAAATCAAACAGAACGACGACGCAATAAATCAAATTACTTCTAATTATCATCACATTTTTCTTGAGAAAAGGTGAATATATACACTCTTTTTAATAAAGGATGTATTAAACATATATGTATTTCGATAATTGTTTGTCCAAATACGATTTGAAGTTATACATTGTTGATCACCGGAAATGAGTGACAAGCTCGTCCGAAATGCAGGACATGTTCCACTTGTTGTGCGCGTTCACTGGAGAATGTTGGCGAAGAAAAAAGGGCGTTGTTTTTTAGGGGGGGCAACTCAAAAATACGCGGCTTGGTGCAAGGAGGATAAATCGTTGGGGGAATGTCGCCGCTTTTCCGGCGTGGCGACGCAGCGCGCCACTTTTTGGAGCCGGTCCAATCTTAAAAACAACGACCCTGGCAGGGCGCCGCCGTGTGTGCGGCCGATCCTCTCTCCTCGCCCTGACTCATCGCTGGTTGATGATCGCGGATGCGACGACAACAGAAACTCGAAAGGGGTCGATGAATTAGGTCGGATTAAATCGTTCACGCTTCTCTTGATTATGCAGCCAGTGTCGATTGCTTCCTCGTGTTAACATAGTTGCGATGCGGATTTGTTCTTTCCAAACTTTGTTAAATTTTAACAAAGATTTAGCAAGATTTTAGCAAAGATTTTATTTTCTATAATTTTTCTTTACCTTATTTCAATATTAGACAAGAATAAAAATCGTATTATATTCTTGAAAAAGTATTGACTTATCAATCGATTAATGTGATTTTATTTTTCAAAATTTTTCCTGACTATCACAATATTACGCTGTCGACCACTATAAAAATTACAGGCAATTCTTGTTTTCGATTCTTTGTTTTCTTTCTAGTTGCGTAAACGAGTCTTTTCTAGCATTTGTTACAATTCGGACCAAATATATTTAAAAGAGATATCGAAAATTTCGTGCATTTTAAAGGAATTCCCTTTCCAAATTTGAAATAACCGTCCTAGAATGCCAATGAAAAATTACATCATATAAACATTTCGAAAAAATTCATAAATATTTTGTTTGACATAAAAGATACAAGTATTTAAAGAATGAAAGTCAGAGTGGTTTTGAGAACTTTTGTAATTACGCTAGGCTTTAGATATTACTTTTAAAAACGTCTTTTAAAATCGTCACGATTAACTCAAGATAGTTATTGCATTATACAACTGTTTGAAGAACCGACAGTAATTTTTACAGCGGCCGACTGTAATATTGCAATACAAGTTTGAAAAATATTAAAGAACAAAATCTTTCTAAAATTAGTATTTACAATAAAACATTATTTGAGGCTCTTTAACTGTCCGATGAATCCATACTTTCTCAAGAACCGTCTATAATTTTTACAAACATCGACAGTGTAATATTGCACTAACAATCAAAGAAACTTCGAAAAATATTTGTTTCAAAAATCTACTTACAATAACACATTATTCCAGTTATTTTAACTGGTGCGTAAATTAAGTAATAAATCAATGACAGCTAAAAACCGTCTCGGTTGCAAAGTTCCAACAAGAATTCTCTGGAACTATAAATAGTGAGATGCAGTTAATTTCTGCGAGAGGAGAGATTACGCGCTGCTGGTCTCTTAAATCGGCGCTACTTTAACCGGAGGATTCTCGGATCGGGCGGGAAACGAACGAGTGCGCGCGGCAAACGGGCGGAAGTGGAAAAGAGGTGACGGCGAAACGTGCCAACAAATCGTTCGGCCGACTCAAATTGTCGCCCCCGCGAAATACGAGCCGCTAAAACATGCGCGCGGCATCCTCTGATTCACTTTCTGCCGTCGGCGAAACGCCAGCATCCTCTTATCATGCGCCTGCATGAACTTTGTCTTCTCCACCGTCGCACTTTCCTTCAGTTTCTTCACCCGAAATCCGCGCATTTTCTGCATGCGACTGCAACATTTTGTAATAAATACTCGCCCGTGTGATTTTGAAATGAGCAAACATTATCATGAGTTTTATGAATAGCACATAAAAACAAGTATTAGCACAAACAGTATTTTTAGAATAAATTCTCTTGCAAAAGAGAACTGTTTTCTCCAAGGAAATTTATTTTTCCTTAAGAAGGCCATTTTTTGTCCAAGAAAATGTATTTCTATTTAGAGAGAAGAGTTTTCTTCATTACATTTTTTTATAAGACTTGAATTTTATTGGATCAATCCCTGCTCTACTAATGCACATAGAAGGCAACGTTTTCCATTCATAATTGTAACGTTAATAATTAATTATGATTTATAAAAAGACGGTAAAAAAGTATTAGTACAAACAGTATTTTTAGAATAAATTCTCTTGCAAAAGAGAAATGTTTTCTCCAAAGGACATTTATTTTTCCTTAAGAAGGACACTTTTTTGTTCAAGAAAATGTATTTCTATTTAGAGAGAAGAGTGCTTTTTATTATGAACATTTTATTGGTAAGACTTTTGAATTTCATTGGATTAATTCCTGCTTTACTGATGCACATAGAAGGCAACGTTTTCCATTGATAATTATGACGTTAATAATTAATTATGCTTTTATATACGCAATTTCGTAACGAAATATAATTGAATATCGTCATTGGTAGGTCTTCTTTAGCAGAAGTTGGGAAATCGAAATTAGGGCAAAGATATAATTCAGCTGGAGTGCAGTGAATCAAAGAAATTAATCGTAGTTCGGACAGTTCTGCGGATGCGATTTCTCACCGACAGTCAACATGACTGACGTAATATTTCGTTGTTGATTAACATTTCAAACGCTTTATTTCCTAAAATCTTTCCTTGTTTCTATTGCATTATAGATTTACGTTTATTTTCCACTTTCTTCTTTGTTAGTCTCATATTTTTATTTCTGTGGTAGAAGTGTATGTGTATCAGTGTTTTTTTAGTTTCAAACTTGCAATTTTTTTACTAAGACCTAGTGAATATACCGAAGGATTTTGCAATCAGAATATAAGTGCACTTAATGATAGCTCACTCGACGATAGCAGAAATATTTTCTTTCTTTCTATTTATTGTTTTCGCTATTTTTTATCTATTTATTGTTTTCCCAATTTTCTTGCAAACAGTGATTATTATATGAAAATAACTTGATCCACTGTACTTTTTACGTGATTTTACAAAGAGAGCACTCACCTTCATCAATTGCAGCAGTTTGGAAGCGCAGATGGAGAGTTTACACGAATAAATGCGATTCTTTTGCAAGAAATAAATGTTATAAACTTAAAAAAAGTCACAAAAATTAATAAAATACAATAAATATGTTAAAAATATAATTCTATATGGTCTTCTGATCTTATAAAAAATATATGAAAATAATTTAATCCACTATACTTTCCGCAATATCAGCTATTCCTAAGTATTTATTGTAAAATTTCAGCTGCGAGGGTTGCAAGGGCTTCTCGCAAGAAATAAATGTTATAAATTGTTAAAGAATTTACAAATATTAATAAAATACAATACATTTCTTGAAAATGAAATTCTATAAGGTCTTATGGTTTTATAAAAAATGTTTGAAAATAATTTGATCAAATGTACTTTACGCAATATCAGATATTTCTAAATATTTATTGCAAAATTTCAGCTGCGAGGGTTGCAAGGGCTTCTTGCAAGAAATAGATGTTATAAATTGTTAAAGAATTTACAAAAATCAAGAGAATAAATGCGTTTCTATGGTCTTCTGGTTTTATAAAAAATGTATGAAAATAATTGGATCAAATGTACATACTTACCGCAATATCAATTATTTTTAACTATTTATTGTAAAATTTCAGTTGCGAGGGTTGCAAGGGTTTCTTGCAAGAAATAAATGTTATAAATTGTTAAAGAATTTACAAAAATCAAGAGAATAAATGCGTTTCTATGGTCTTCTGGTTTTATAAAAAATGTATGAAAATAATTGGATCAAATGTACATACTTACCGCAATATCAATTACTTTTAACTATTTATTGTAAAATTTCAGTTGCGAGGGTTGCAAGGGCTTCTTCAAGAGGACCGTGCGCAAGGACCTGTCGTACGCTTGTCGCGAGGAGAAGTCCTGCATCATCGACAAGCGGCAGAGGAACCGATGTCAGTATTGTAGATACCAGAAATGTTTGGCGATGGGTATGAAGAGAGAAGCGGTCCAAGAGGAGAGGCAGCGCACCAGGGAACGGGATCAGAGCGAGGTGGAAAGCACGAGTAGCTTGCACTCGGATATGCCGATCGAGCGCATCCTCGAGGCTGAGAAACAAGTCGAGTGTAAGATGGAGCATCAGGGGAATTATGAGGTAAATATAGTCGGCAATTTCTCCCACTAGCTCTTCGTCTCTCCTCGCATTCCACACTGACCTTCGTAGCTTTCTTGCTAGAAGCCAGAAAAAAGCTGCTTTGTTCTATCGACAATCTGCTGAAAGATGGTTTTATATTAGTTCATCATTTTTTAGTTAAACTTAGTCGCAATTGACAAGTTCTAGTATGGTCGAATGTGATAACATAAAATTTAAAAGATCACATTCCACACAGCCGAAGTTTTGTTGCTAGAAGCCAGAAAAAAGCTGCTTTGTTTTATCGACAATCTGCTGAAAGATGGTTTTATATTAGTCCATCATTTTTTAGTTAAACTTAGTCGCAATTGACAAGTTCTAGTATGGTCGAATGGGATAACATAAAATTGAAAGGATCACATTCCACACAGCAGGAGTTTTCTTGCTAGAAGCCAGAAAAAAGCTGCTTTGTTCAATCGACAATCTGCAGAAAGATGGTTTTACATTTGTCCATCATTTTTTAGTTAAACTTAGTCGCAATTGACAAGTTCTAGTATGGTCGAATGTGACAACATAAAATTTAAAAGATCACATTCCACACAGCCGAAGTTTTGTTGCTAGAAGCTAGAAAAAAGCTGCTTTGTTTTATCGACAATCTGTTGAAAGATGGTTTTATATTAGTCCATAATTTTTTAGTTAAACTTAGTCGCAATTGACAAGTTCTAGTATGGTCGAATGTGACAACATAAAATTGACAGGATCGCATTCCACACAGCAGGAGTTTTCTTGCTAGAAGCCAGAAAAAAGCTGCTTTGTTCTATCGACAATCTGTTGAAAGATGGTTTTATATTAGTCCATAATTTTTTAGTTAAACTTAGTCGCAATTGACAAGTTCTAGTATGGTCGAATGTGATAACATAAAATTGAAAGGATCACATTCAACACAGCAGGAGTTTTATCAAGATGGTTTTATATTAGTCCATAATTTTTTAGTTAAACTTAGTCACAATTGACAAGTTCTAGTATGGTCGAATGTGATAACATAAAATTGAAAGGATCACATTCCACACAGCCCTTCGTAGTTTTCTTGCTAGAAGCCAGAAAAAAAGCTGCTTTGTTATATCGAGAATCTGCCGAAAGGTAGTTTTACTTTTCACCATCATTTTTTATTTAAACTTATTTGGCATTCACAAGTTCTATAATGTAACAGTATAAAATTAAACAGACCACATTCTAAATTGCCTTTCGCAGTTTTCTTGCTAGAAGTCAGAAAAATGCTGCCCTAAAAAATGAGAATTCTTAATTTTGTTACTTTGTTATCTTGATAATCTACTGAAAAGTAGGTTTACATCCAATATTTTTAGACCCTCAAAAATTTTTTGTTTAAATTTATTTATGATTGACAAGTTCAACTATGACCGAATGGAATAATATAAAATTTAATCGATCGTGAACGATTTTTAAGTTACTTACCTTTTCATACAAAGCTCGAACCTAGCGTTGGCTCAATGCTTTTCTGATGGATTTGGAAATTACTACGGCTTAATAAAGAACTTTACTTGTTCGCAACTTTAAACTTGTTCTACGTTTAAAGTCAGACATTTCAATTTTATCTTCATTTTACGCCCATGTGTAAAATTTTCTTGTACTATTTGAGTAACTAAAAGTTTGTACGAATGTAAAAAGATTCCAAAATCGTTAATTGTTTAGCATTTATTCCACGATATTCGACTACAGTCAAAGTTACCAATAATAAATTAGTTGACCAAAGGTAAATTATAACTATAAATAAATAAAAGTAAATTGTTATTGGAGGCAAATTACTATAATATTGCAATATTATTTATTTTTTCATATACTATATAAAAACTATATTAACTGACTATATTATTTTATTTTTTATGATCATGCAAGTTCAATATTTCCTTTGCTCCTTTAAATTTATTCCATTGCCCTTGTTATTAGATTTCTTTCTTAATCCACGAGCTTTTTTCTGGTTGCTAGAATTAAGAACAATCTACTCACATCGCTAATCATTACGATACACGCACAAAGGCATTGAATTAAACAAAACGGTTCATGACGAATCTCTTGATATATCTTTCGCGAGCAATGCACGTGGCGGAAGTAGAAATCCATAATAAAAAATGATTGACGATCATCGCACCGGCTGATTCATGTGGATATTTAAAGAAATCGATTATTTAACTCGGAAGTGATTAACGAGAAATATCATGGATTTACCGCGGACGAACGATAAGATTTCAGACTTGTCTGATACGCATATTGCATTCACATCATGCGATTGTATTTCGAATCATCAAATAAATGATAATTATATAGAACAGGGTACTCCTCAGCGATTTTAACGAGCTTTTAATATGTTATAGGAAACATCATTCTGAGAATCTTTTCCTTATTCGAGTAACCGTCGCTCGACTTTAGTTTTCGAGTTATACACAAAAATGTGTTTCGTGTTTGGATTTTCTTTTATGACAGTTTTTCAAATAAGGCGATTTAACTATGAAATTAGAAGGAATTTTACATATTTACCGTAGTCTGGGTTGGTTAGATCTGACTTTTAAGTCTGTGTTACGTCTGTATTAAGTCTCTGTAAGTTTTTGGAATGATGTCACAAAACCACAGCTAAGTTTACATGACAATTTGTGTTGATTGTCCGACTATTATATATCGATAAAATATATCGATAAAATCCGTCTTTAAGTGTGTCTAACTTTTTCGCTATCAGTTTCCCTATAAGTAAGTTGAAAACGACATATATCAAAATCATTAAAGTCGGTTGTGAGTTCGTCTTTGTAAGCATGAAACTTAGAATCCGTAAACTCGCTCGCAATCGTATCCACATATGATGAGAAGCGCAAAACACATTTTTGTATATAATTCGAAAACGAAAACCGAGCTACGGGTACTTTTATAGGGAAAAATTACTCGAAATAGTGTCCCATATTAATAACATATTAATAATAACATATTAAAAGCTTATTAAAATCGCTGAGGAGTACACTTTTCAACATAACCATCAAATAAATTTGTATTGTATGCAACAGTTAACTAGAACTCGCATTCGTTTATGATTCACTACATTGAAACTATTTCGATGTAATATTTATCAGAAAGGCATACAAGTCAAATCAATTTATTCGCTGGTGAACCGAAACGAACGTCACGTTTGATTTAACTCGATTCGCAAGATAACATCGCTGACTTAAACATTTAATAGAATACACGCCACTCGATGCTATCGTCAATCAGTTTCATACATGGAAAGTTTACTGTCTCGTGACTGACGTTCCAATCTCACGATTGTCATCGAATTTTCCGCGGTATCAGTAAAGTACAATCGATTGGCGGCAATCGAATGAAAGAAATTGCGTCTACCACGTCGAGCAACTAGAATTCGATTTCCTTTCGGGATCAATAATGTACAATGGGTGAGAAAAGTATTCTCAAACCCAAGTTTTACTAAAGGAAAACATTCTGCTTTGAGAATATTTATAATGGTTAAAAAAATACTCGCAGACCCTTGTTGCAAAAAAAATGTCTTGTGGAAGAAAACTCTTCTCTCTAAATAGAAATACATTTTCTTGTACTTCTTTGTAGAAGACAGTTTTCTTTTTCGAAGGAAATTTGTTCTTAAAATACTGGGTTATCCTAATACTTCTTTTATCCATTGTATTTTATTTTAAAAGGAAAACATTCTTCTATATCAAAATGTACTCCAAGAAAAAGGATGCGAATATCTTTTTTCCATTGTAGTTATTTGTGGCATGAAAAAGCATAATGAAACTTCGTGCAATATGATTAGCTTCGATGTCTAATTCGCCATTCTACGAATCAAGAGAGAGCAAGCGGAATACTTGATCGAAAGTTTCTCGGCCACGTAAGGACCGAACATTTTCGTGGAATGGCGCGACCCTCCTCCCCGATGCGAGCATCCCCAATTAACTCGACAATTCTTGTAATGCACAGAATGCAGTGTCGCACATTCGCAACGCCATGAACAAACAGCTGTTGCAGCTGGTGGCATGGGCGAAGCACATCCCACATTTTACGTCGTTGCCACTGGAGGATCAAGTGGTCTTACTGAGGAGCGGCTGGAACGAGCTCCTGATAGCTTCTTTTTCCCACCGCTCGATCGACGTGAAGGACGGTATTGTATTGGCGACGGGCATCACTGTCCACCGAAATTCAGCGCAGCAGGCTGGCGTCGGCACGATTTTCGACAGAGTCCTCTCGGAACTCGTCTCAAAGATGCGAGAAATGAAAATGGATAGAACAGAACTTGGATGTCTCAGGTGAGTGATTGTGCACTACTCATTCGAGGATGCCAGCTACCGATATTCTTAGACACCGGCTGCAACCTTCTGTCTCGCAAGCTTTTCTTGCGCGAATGGAGAATCGAGTGTATTGAGAACGCTTTGCATCATTGTTTAAGAATAGTTTTGTCAGCACTGTCAAGTACTGCGAGACAGAATGTTGCACTTGGTTTGTAATCAGTTCTAGCTCCTTCATTGTTATCTGCACTTAATGGGGGTCCCGTTCATAGGCTAATTTGAGGAATTCCTTGATTGCAGGTCCATAATCCTTTTCAACCCGGACGCACGAGGTCTGAAGTCTGTGCAAGAGGTCAGTCTGCTTCGTGAGAAAATTTACGCGGCCCTAGACGAATACTGTCGTGTTTCCTGGCCGGACGATCCTGGCAGATTCGCCAAGCTACTGTTGCGCCTACCTTCTATTCGCTCGATTGGACTGAAATGCCTGGAACATCTGTTCTTCTTCAAGTTAATCGGCGACGTGCCCATCGACGACTTCCTCGTCGACATGCTGGAATCACGGTCTGACCCCTAGGGGCAAACGGTATGTCGTGTTTTGGGACACTCACCGACTTGTGAAAGAGTTTCTGAACGTAATATATGTCAAGAGAACGCGTTCGACATCTAACAATCTTCATCCGTACTGACGCCTACGCAAGGTATTCTCACGTCGAGCGAGGTGGAATTACTTACTTTTTTTCTCACCTTTTTATTTATGTTCTTCGTTAGCACTTAGCGACTCCTCTTCACGACATAAGAAGGCGGCCTTGGTCGATTCGTATCGAGAGCATGTCGGAAGGCGCGCCGATGTACTCGCAAAGAGACTGTGATGGTGATAGGGCAGCTTGGACTGCCGCTTTAAAACAATCTCTGCTCGTTTAGTGAGACGATGCCATCACCCGTGCGACCTTCCCAATGTATATGCGATTCCGTGCTGATTCTCTCTCTCCCCCTTTCACCCTCCTACCCTCTCTCTCTCTCTCTCTCCTTGCTTTCATTCATTTGCCTTGTATTGTTTTACATCTTGTTCAACATCTTTCGTCCTCTCTAGACTCTCGCGTCTCTGTCTTAAACTCCGCACGGGTTGCAATTGCACCTACGCCGAACTGTGATTCACAATAACAATTAAAGTTCCTATAGTATGCTTCTACGTTCTCTTCCCTGCTCTTGTCTCCTCCTTATTTCACATCTTCTAGTTTCACAAGTTTCCGTATTCCCTTGCTGATTTCCAAGGTTCTTCTCCGGCGGGCCTGTGAAGGCGTGTGATCGCGTGAGATGACAAGATTATTTGAACGGCGGGTCGACGTAGGTGCAATCGGACGCGCGAACAACTCGGATATTTTTACATTCCAACTCTGCCTCGATTCGGATCGTTACTCCGAGGAGCCACGATTGCATATAGATATATACATACTTGCATAAGCCGGCGCATAATTGCACGCGTGCATTCTGATAATTTATTGTTTTGTATTGTAGAGTATAAAAGAGATAAACTTACTAATTCACTATTGATTAACTACATTATTACTATAGGTCCTTTTTATACAGCTTGCGTCTGTAATGAGAAAACTGAATTCGTAACACATTGTCGAGAAGAGTGGTAAGCGAGACACACCTTTGTTGTCGAGGTATTGATAAGTCGCATTTCCCAGACGACTCTGACAAGTTTATTCTCAGCCGGGCAACTTGAATCCTTAACACGTTGAAGCACATACAAGTGCTTGTAATTCGTTCACGTTTCGTCGTAGTTAATATCTGTTTTGTATCTCAGACACATGGGAATCTGACGGCGGTAGACGCTTGAAAAGTTCTTTTTCGAGACCACTCGACGATCACAGTAATCTTTGTTTTCTGTGAGGTAGCTCACTGTGCAGAGAAATGTTGGAACTCTTCATACTTCAATGGAATGATTGTGACATGTATGATTATATTTTAAACGTAAGAATTAATTGACAAGACAGGATTAAGATCAAACCAGGCTTACCCTTGTTGTTAGCAGCTCACCGAGTTCTGCGTGATCTGAGCTGAAAGACTCACCACCGGAAGGGTAATTTTACATACGCTCGAAATTCTTTTATTGTATGTATAATAAAAGAAGTGTTTTATTAGCGTTTTAATTAGGTAGCGATTTATGAAATATTCGTTTTAATCGGTAATTGTAAAATGTAAGCGTGTTAGGTTTCCTACTGCAGATTTTGTTTCTTGGTTTGCCAAGATAGGGGATGTATGTCAAGAAGAAATCATTTACGCATAGCGAAAATCGCAGCACATTAGATCAAGTGTATTGAATATTAGTGATTCAACGAGAAACCATGCTAATAGGATTTGATAATATCAATTATTCATTGTCACGATTCGAAATGATTCGGACGAATTTTTTACTTATGTATTTTGCGCTTGTTCCCTCGTTCTAACTGTTTAACGGTTAGACATACACAGACATACCTCCATAGTCTACATTGTTTTTTTTAAAACTGCTTCATCATAGCGGTCTTCAGCTCTGATCATCGTGGAATCACTCTATTACACTAGAAATCATAAGGAATGAACATACTTACTTCAATAACGTAAATTATGATAATATTATATATTATTAAACATATTTCTATTTTTGCGTGAATGCCTACGATTGTTAGTTGTTGGTTATTGTTATCTATTTGATGAGAGTTTTTAATGTTATGCATACCAGAAAAAAGAAACAAAATATTAAATTCCCGATTTCTTTTGTAACATTACTGGAGTTACTGTTCATTTCAGACGCCTTCTGTGCTAATTTATAGTTTCTTTAGCATTCTTAAGCGACGACTCCCTCACAATATGTAATGTATTACAAAGAGAATGGCTCGCAGAGATCCATTTTCGTAATATGGATTCGCATTTGAGGTGAAGTTAGACTTCAGCGACTTTCACGCATCGAACCGGTAATGCGAAATGAAAGGGAACGGTTGTTGTTCTACGCGCGGCAATCTAATTTGTTTTATTACATATTCATTCGCTCTTGTACATCTTGACCGAAATTACCTCTCAACAATCCGCACCTGGGCGGTCTCACCTCTTCGAATTCCTCATGGTAACACAAAAACGAAAGCAAGACCATTAAGATTGGAGGGCGTGAATGCTACCTGTGAATGAAGTTTCATATAAATATATAAATGTTAAAGTGGATATATCTATACATACATATAATATATGGATATACAGACTTGACTCTTTCACAAATAATATGAGAACCTCAGTAGCGGTCAGTAGAACGATAAAGATAATGGCAGAATGAAGAATGGAAATCGTGTCTCACGATGGCAAGTATGGTAAAGGGCTAGTTGTCGGTGGCGCGTCGACTCACGACGCCCATGCTGATCGAGAACTATTTCATAATTAACAATGATGCTTCTTGTACGGAGCGTCATACGGCAATGATATAAGATTGTAATTGATACACACTTAACTGCTTTTGCCATACTTCTTTGAAGTATCATAGAGATGGTACGATGCTCAAATTGTATGTAGTGACCTTTCGCGTAAATAGTAACGATGTCCTAGAGTTAAAGAATGGGGTGCGCTACGAACCTTCTGTACAGTTAATCATAGTAAAGTAAACGAAGAAGATAGTTTACTTTATATTTATTGTATTCTTCACTTTCACTTTGTACTTATAAAAGAAAGCTCCGATCAACTCGCTCCTCTGTGCTTGCACTTCTCACTACTTCGAAGTTCTTCGACGCGCCTGATTAACAAGCACCACCTTTCTCTCATCTTCTGATCACCGTACGATATTCAAAGGAGCCAATCTTTCGCTGAGTGACGGATTGGATACCGCAGTGCGTCTTTCCCACTGGCCCTCTAAAGGGGAGAGCGTTCGTTCGCAACTACCGGAAATCTTTCACGCACCCGTTCTGCATAGATCAGTACAAATAAGATTAATATCGCTAGTGATTACAAGTAGCTCTTTAGCTTCACGGACATGCGTGAGGTGTACCACAACCCACTTAATAATAAAGAGTAGCAGGTGTCCTACTGAATGTTGTACCTTCGACGAAAATTACGGGAGTAAGCTAAACAAGCCAGACCTCTACGTCTTTCTGAATGTGTAAATGTCGTATAATTTATAATATCTGTAATCCGTAACTAATAACAAGTTGAAATCGACGTGACTGCCATTACGAGTAACTCCTTCGTAATACCGACCCGGCATATTATTCTTTACAATCTTTCCTTGCGTTGGCGTGTTTGCGTAGTTGTGCTCTTCTACCAATTACTCGGCGTTAAGTTTACTGTACAGGAACGATCGCGCAACACTTGTAATTCTAAATCCATAACTCGAGTTAGAGAACCTCACCGAAACGTCATCTCGTAAACAAGAATTGTGGGCGGCTAATAATATGACATTCCATTTTGAGGAATAGCGACGACACTTGCGTAACTGGATGGAGAAATTGTATGATAGTTAATAAAATCAATGATATAGTTTCCCAATTGTTACACACACAGAAGTCGAATGGATTGTATCGTACGGCGATGTTTTCAGGTTGATATTAATTTATCCTACTGGCTTAGTGATCGACGACTCTAAATATATGGTTGTGTTCTGTAGCAACAAAGCAATATGTACACGTGTGCGTCCCTGTCGGATACACGTATATACATATGCCTGAATATCCCGAGTCCATCTCATACACACTGACCTTTCTAAGCTAGTTAACACACCTTTGTTTTGTATTGAGCATGTGCGCGTAACTCGTTGTGTGACGTTAACAAAGGCGTCTGTTTCCAGATAAAAACATACACACACACACACACACACACAGGTTATAAATACACTATTAATAGCTGAATCAGGAGAAGGATTATTAAGATACGCTTTTGTAAATGTAGACATGACACTATCTCGAGTGACGGCATGGTCGATTATGTAAATCTGTAATGTTCGGAGTGTAAGGAACATTGCGCTGGCCCGGTGACTGTTTCATAAAGAGTAAGAGTAATATATTAATACAAAGAGAGCGTAATGATGAGGGTATATAAGTTATATGAATATAGCAAAAATTGCTAGGGAGAGTATGAGAACGGTATGGAGATGTAGAGAGCATGAGAGAGGACGATGTGTGTAGGAAAATAGGAGAGAGAGAGGTCAAAAGCGAATGAACGGGATGTAGAAGTGTGTTGTAAGAAAATTGCGTATAAGAGTGATACAACAAGAAATGTACTCGTAAATAATATGACTAGTAACAATCCCTGAGCAAAGAAATTTAATGTATGGTCTTGCGCCAAGAGATAAATCGTCTATTGTGACTTATCTAAATATAATATTTTTATGAAGCGAAGTGGCCTTGTTTTCATCAGTCTGTTTCAAACACATTCATTCTATTATTCTGGAAACTAGTTCCAGATGGTGCGTTATATTATAAATCTAGTTAATAGAACTTCTACAACGCTGCGAATTAATGCAACAGCGACTTTGATCCGTTGTTCGTTCAACACGTCAATTTCCTATATTAAACTAAAGCGTTTTCGTAGCTTTGACGCTAACGTTCAAGCGTTACTGCTCAAAAGCCATCAGGGAAGTATTGGACTAAACATGTCAACGCTCGCTTTGAGCTTTGTATAGAAAGAGACCATAAATTTGGTTCGTATTGGAGAAAGGAGGAATTTCCTCTTGATATTTTCGTATCAACGACAAGAGTTGTGTGATTTATCAATGGCAATGTGCAATAAAAAAGCACAGCATTTAATTTTATTAGGCAATAGTGCATTTCTGCGTCTCTAATCAAATCAGAAAGATTTCAATCAGTTGCGTTCGAATAGTTTCTCGTAACACTCCTAAACGTAATGGTAAAATATTCAGTGGTAAATAATAAGACATAGAATTTACGAAAACGTTGTTTATTCGTGATAGCCATGTCAAGGTGTGGTTCAAATAGCATCTTCATTCTCGTTACTTGTATTAACAATAATTGCTGACATCGTGCTTACAGTTTGACATTTCCATCGCTGCGTGCTCTTTCCCCATCTTCCATTTCGCGGATATAAATAAAATTCTTCAGCAACAAGTACATCATAATGAGACTCGGAAAACAGTATTAGAAAAAATTGCAGCGCATTAATCTCAAATGCTCTTTAAGAGTGATACGTCGTTCATCGTTTTAGCATAGCCACAGAATATATACAATTCGTTTTAACGGTATTGACAATAGTGTACTGAGTAAAGAAATAAGTTAACGGTTTTACAAAACGAACGTGGAAGCAGATTCATATGGATATCCTTTTAGCTAAATTTCCTCAGCCTTACAGCTTGCTTGCAGTCTTGGTTCCGGTTTATCTAAAACATTGAATTTCATCCAATTAACCTTTGTTATTCATTATAATCAAGTTAGTCAGCAACCAAGCACAAGAACGGACGAGTGTCTGGCTAATATAGACGCTACATGGCTAAGGTCCAGTACAGCGGGAATCTGATCACCATTTTAATCTAACATGCTTGTGCAATGCCAGATACAAGAGAACGCAGTACAAGGCATGAATTTCGCATGTATCTTTACTCTATAATTCCTCTGATACTTTAAACCATGCCAAAATCCAGTTAAGCTCAATAAAAAAGAAAAAGGGGGAGAAGCAGACTTACAAAATTTTCCCACAATTTGTTGATTATCTAGATTTAATTAGAACTTTTCTTCATCGAGACCATGCTTGAAGAACATCATTACAGGCACAGAGTCTCCGTCGATGTCACGGTATTCCATAATGGCGACGAGTCCATCGATATCCATGGATTCACCAGTGAAGAATTGGAGGTCCTTGAAGCGGCTCAATACATCTTTCATAACTTTGTTCATGTTGGTTTTGAATATCTCTACTTGGTCAGGGGATTTCTCTTCCAATTTAGCTACTAATCTGTAAAGAACCAATCAAATTCAGTGTAAGTCCAGGCAGACGAAGAAGAAGTCTTTTTGAAAACTTTGTTATGTCGTATTTACTTTTTCATATAGTCCTTAAGGTATAGTGTGTAGGCCTTCTTGTCCCCAAAGGCATAGGTTTCCTGAAGTCGATGATTCAATACAATATCGACTCCACTTTCCACTGATTCATCGGCAGCATCATCAGCCTCCTCAGCAGATGGGTTGGAGCCAGCTAGTACAATCTCACCACCCTTACGTGTCACCAACTGTAACGCAGAAATTGATCAATAAATCATTAAATTAAAGAATAAGTCACCAAATGACGTTTGTGTGAACTTGAACCAACCTTGCCGTATACTTCATAGACTACGTCGTCTATCAGCTTCATCTTGTAGGTGTCTGAGAACATCTCATCACCTGTGAACAGATGTTAAAAATAGTTAATACACAAAGGTGTAAAAATGCATTACTAGCACGCATTAAAGCTATGCATTCAATAATTTCAGTGACTTTGACTTTTTCCTTTGTTCGAATCTACGTAAAATTGATCAAACCGCATAAGAATCGAAGGGTAGTTTGTAGTTCCCATTTCTTTCTATCAGATTTTCCCATTCCGGTTAAAAAGACATGAATCATTGCAGCTAAATGACTCGGGGGAACATATGGAGAGGTTATAATTGCAAACTGGTAAATTTTCAAAAAAATTTTGAGCTAATGCAGAAAGCTAACTGCAAGTTAAAGATATAATTGAATACAAGCGCATATAGAAAACTAAAGAGTGGTTTAATAGAGAGTTTCTAGTCATCATTCTCGACAAGTTGTTTCTCATGAAAGAAACGTCAGAGTCGATCATCGGCGAAATCCGTTACGAGCATCTTTTGCAATTTTCGCGAAAATCCAAAAAATATTCGTGCATTAGATATCAGCAGAACATTTTGCTAAAACTTACCGGTGAATATATCCTTGTAGATTCTCATGTTGGAAGATGGAGAAAGATTTGATTACAGCTAAAACTAAACAAGACACAGTCGCCCCGAAAGACCGAACCGGAAAGGAACGGGTCCCGTCGTGTTACTAACTTTGCCCCACTGATGCCAGTATATATGACATCCGGAAAAGGATCAACCGTAAATTCAAATTTACAGCGCTTTTATGTGACAATTTAAACTTGGTTTTAATACGAAATCATACGTATTTAATTGTTTTCTATGTCCTCAAAACGATCAACTTAATAAAATTTCAATTGTGCTATTTCATATAAGTATAATTTCCTATTATTCATTCATAATTCAAGTAAATTTTGGACCAAACGCCCACGAGAATTCAATTGAAGCATTCAACTGTTTCTGTCAAAAATTTTAAGAACAAGTTTACATTAACTTTTAATTATTGTATGGAGGAAGATAGATTAACAGGATCTTAAGAACTATGCTCTTTCACTGAATTAGCCGAGGTTCCAAATTCTATAGAATTTGTCAATCCTAATTAGAATTATTTAAATATATCTACCGTTACATCTGCGACTTGAAAATTTGGACACGTTCGAACATCAAACTAGTGTTTTCTTCAAAAATGTTCATTATGATTTATACATATTTCATGATCATGCTGATTTAAAGAGTACAAATCAGACATAAATTCGAAAATATTAAATGTATCACTTCCACCTATTTGATTTTCAATCATTTCTCACAGTATTGTTTATATGCCATGTTTTATATTGCCTATCCCAAATGAAACAGCAACTTGACTTCGACGTAGATAGGGCTGCTTCCGGTTTCGTCATGAAATAGGCAAACGAGGCAAACTTTGGGCACGTGTACGCGTCGTTCGTTCACGCTTTCGCCGGATAGAGAGATTTTCTAGTAGACGAATCACGCTTTCCAGCTTCATTAAAGTCGCCGACTCACATCTGCAATTTGCGAGCGCAACAGCCCAATTATGGAGAACGGACAAGAAGAGACGAAGAGTGAAAAGGTGACCGAGGAGAAACCAAGCGAGGTTAAGGTCGAGAAAGCGTGCGAGGTTAAGACTGAGAAACCGGCAGCCGAGGAGAAGCCTCAAACAGAAGAAACAAATGCGGAAACGAAGGTGGAAGCGAAAGAAGAGGCGGCTGTAAAAACGGAGAAACCAGCCGAGGAAGCCGAACCCTCGGAGGAACTCCTCGAAAAAATCAAGAAACAAGTTGAGGTATTGTTGATGATAATTCCTTCGAAATGACATTCACACTTAGCGCATTTGTCTCCATGTGCTTTTGGCGGCATCCGCTTGTGCCTTCTTCATTTGTACAAGTCGCTGCTGTTATATGTTGCAGGGGTCGTTTTACACCTTATTGCGCACATGCTTTTCATATTCTATTATTTCGACTATTCTTATACATTTGACACTCTATCACTGACAAATAACTATACTAACTTGTATCTGTATTTATAATTTATATTTATAGCAACCTGTTTTATATCTATAACTCTATTTTATAGTAATATATAAGCACATGTTGGTCGGATATAACAAGTAATTTCTGAAGCTATCAAACACTTTTAAGAAATTCTTTCTAATGTGTTGCACCTATTTTGCTGTTTTTTTTTACTGCCAATTAAGATAAACGTATAATTTGGTACACAAGCTTTAAATTGGTGGTTAAAACATTAACTATCACAATGTTAAAATCACTTAGGCTATCAGTAATACGCGCATATATTTTGTACTCGTATTTTACTTGAAGTATTTTGTATTACAGTTCTACTTCGGTGACATCAACATGCAGAGGGACAAGTTCCTTATAGAACAAACAAAGCTGGATGCAGGATGGATCCCGATGCACATTATGTTGAACTTCAAAATGCTCGCTTCGATGAGTAAAAGCAGCGAAGTGATCCTAAAGGCTCTGGAGAAGAGCGAGCTCATTGAGGTATCCGAAGACAAGAGAAAAATCCGTCGCTCTCTAGATCATCCATTGCCTGTATACAATGAGGAGTACAGAAAAGCTCAAGAAGCCAGAACAGTGTATCTCAAGGGCTTCCCATTGCAGGAGACAAACATTGAAAAGCTCAAAGAGTTCTTCAGTAGCTTTGAGCCTTTCGAAAACATAATTGTACGTATTTCATATAATCACATATACAAATGTTACTCTGGTGGAGAAATTTGGGACAATGTATTTAAGTTTTCAGACTATGTTCTTGTTTCATAGATGAGAAAGTACTTGGACAAAGAGAAGAAACTGCAGTTCAAGGGATCTATTTTCGTGCAATTTAAAACATTGGAGGATGCCAAGGCTTTTATGGCCAGAGACCCTATCAAGTACAATGATGTTGAATTAATCAGGAAGTGGTCGTAAGTTATCTTGATTGCACTTTGTATGCTAATTATTCTAAGTATATCACAACCTTTCATGGTATAATATCTTAGGGTGGAATATGCGGAGGAAAAGTCAAAGGAAAAGGAGGAGAGGAGGCAAAAGAGAACAGATCAAAAGGGAAAGAAAAATGAAGATGTAAGTTAAAGCTACACTCAGTAGAAATACTTTGATTATTGACCTGCTAGTAATATTCAAATTGTTTGTATCTTCAACATATTATGAATCATAATTTCCCAATGACAATAGGGAAAAGAAGGAGGTGAAGGAGATGCAGAAGATGCAACAGCCGAGAAAGATAGTGGTCTGCCAAAAGGTTCAGTTATTCACTTCACTGGGGTCGCTAATACAGTCAAAAGAGAAGACATTAGGGAATCTCTGGCAGAATTGGAGGCATCCATTGTATTCATTGACTTCAAGAAGGGTGACACTGAAGGTTGGGTTCGTTTGCAGGGCGAAAACACTGCTAAACCAATTCTTGACAAGATGAAAGATAACAAAGTAAGCCTTTAAAACGATCCCGTAAACATACCATATAACACCAAACTCTCCTAGATATGCATTTAATTTCCTCAAATTAACATTAAACAGATAACAGTATGTGAAAACGAAGTGACATGCCGTCTCCTGGAAGGAGAAGAAGAGGCAAAGTACCTGGCGAAAGCAAAAGAAGAGATTGCCAGTAACAGACAAAAACTGGCAAGGGCGAAACGTGGAGGTCGAAGAAGTATGTTGTTAAACAATCCATTAATAAGCAGCTTACGTACCTTTTTTCTATCATAATGATGACTTGCCATGCTAATACTGAGAGATCACTCGATCTCCATTGATCATTTGGATCTCGCTGAGTTGACTACTTGCTAGCACTGAATATCTTTCGATCTTTTACTATTGTGTCTTTGTTAGAGACAAATTACTTCATTTCGATACGTATTTGTTTCAGACCGTGGTGGACATCGAGGCCGAAAAAGGCCCAACCACCCCTCAAGAGATGATGTTCCTGCTGCTAAGAAGGTAGCTGTCGAATAAGGCGGCAACGAGATCGTGTATCACTACATTTAAACGGGCTCTATACTTATCGAGAGTCTATTATGTATATTGTGCATATTCTTATTACACTGACCTATATATGTATAGAGTATACAAAGACTAGTATCATGCAGAACTCCTACAGCAAAGTAAAACACTACTTTAAGTATATATTGTTTGTTATACCGCAACAGTGAGTTATTTAACATTAAAGAAAATACACTGCTGTTTATATTTGTACAACTGGTTTCTGAATTTCATCACCCTCATCTGCTGCATTTGCGCACACAACAGAGAGCGTCGACTATTGCTAGAATGTACAACTGTAAATAGAAACTTCCACATTTACTATGTAAATGTGAGAAGCAAGTTTCTTTCAAAAATATACAGGTGTGATACTAGAAGAATTACGGTTGTTGGTTTGTTCAAAAATGTTTGATATATTGAACTAGAAAGTACAAAAATGGTTTTGTCTGTCTTACATTAAACATATCTATAAAACTATCCTAAACTACACATGTATTAATCTTAGCATACGCTACCTGTACAGTAACAATATAACTAAATGAAACAAAGAATTAACATTATGACTCATCAACATTACTCGTCTGTCTCGAAGTCTTCGTCGTACCCGGATGTTAATACTCGATATTCTAAATCTCTGATAATATTAGTGATTTCTCTTTTGGCGTCCCACTGCAATAACGGCGGAAGATCTCTTATCGTTTCCTCGACGTGAGCTATGAAATAATCGATGTCGTCTTTCTCTCTCCTCGACCTTAGCCTTTGAAGCTTGTATACAAAATAGTCTCTAATTGCTTCCGAACAGCAACACGTACAGCGCTTTCGCTTTCGGGAATTTCTGGTCCTAGTAATTTCGACGTCTTCGGCTGATGATTCCTCAGAACTGTGCGATTCGGAAAAACTGGGCCCTGCATTCTCTTGCTCTTGTATGATTACTCGGGCGATTGGCTGTACATTTGGCTCGTTCGGTACGGTTTCTGAGATTTCAGGGGCGACTGGCACTGCGTTGACTTCTTCTGGTATCATTTCTGAGGTGGTTGTCGCTTCTGGTCGCACTTCTAGCTCGACGTTGGAATTTGGCTGTTGGGATCCAGCGGTGTGGTCTTTCAAGAATTCGAGTTCCTTCTCAAATCGTGCCCAATCATTGTTAAGGATGTGAGTCCACCGGTTTTGGCACTCGTCAGCTGAAAAAGATGACAATCTTGAATTATTTATGGAATATAGATTTATTGATATACACAGTGAATTGTCGCACGCACACATCGATTTGAGCTATTTCAAATCGATAAGCTGTTAATTTAATAATACAACAAATGTTTCAAATATCGGCGAAGCCGAATATGAACACAGTACAATAATATCATCGGAATATTTCGTAGATAACGTAAAAATTATAGAATGTCGAATATCTGGTCGATATAGTAGAATGAATGTTATCTACTGAATCGTTGTAGAATGCTAATAATGATCAGTTTATCAAATTAAGATGATTTGAATAAAGACGGAAAACTTCGTGGAATCCCCAAGACTTAAAGGGGTTATATCTTTGACAAAATGACATAAATCTGATTTCTACGGTAAAACAGCTACCACTATATTACTCAATCTTTCAACAATGCACCCCTTCACCAGAATTTCCCGTCTCAGAGATACACTTGGAATAACTCACACACAGTCAAAGATGGACACTCTTTTGGGTTTATAAATTTCAGCATATCAAAGCCTTATAATTTTCGAAATATTTTTAACCAGACAGAGGGCGACTACTGCCAATTATACAAAAGGATAACTAAATAGTGATTCGCGCGATATCAAATGATTTTCGTATCATACACAAAACTCACCTGAAACACCCATTTTCCCGCCAATTTCCTTCCAAATATTCTGCCTGTGAAGATCATCTGCGTAGTGTTCGTGATGTGCATCGTACAACTGAGGATATTGTTGTACGAAAAGTATGAGTTTCTGGTCATCCATCGTCACTTTTTCTTTTTGCACTATTCTTCCTCGAGTTTAACACTTCCTGTCACGAGGACACTTTTCCGACGATCTGACACCTTCGAATGTTCGAGCGAAAATGAGTGTCGACTTCCTTCGATGCCGACGTTGTCGCAAGGGTCTCCCTGCATTTTGAAGAAATTGCATACAATTTAAAACACGTGCAGCAGGCGACGGTTCTATCGGCGCCACCCTCGGCCCTCTTTCATCGGTGAGGTTGCACTTACCTGCTCCGCCAGGTAAAGGAATACAGAGTTCTAGGAAACGATTTAGAAATTTGCGCTCTACAAATTACAAGATTGACATAATTATATATGAAAGTGCGGTGCTTTAAGTATAAACTTCATATAGATCACATCGAGAAGAATTATTATGATGTCTTGTGATGATAGTTTACCACATAACCCTTCAAGTTCCTCATATTTTTTGTTCTATATTCGTAATTATCCCCATCGAACTGATTTAATTGTAAATATTTATATGCAGTTAGGAATACAGTAGACTAACTACAAAAAATGGGAAGAATCATCAGATGTCATATGACGACAATTAACGGCATAATCCAACTAGCTTGAGAAGTTACGCATTAACCTCTTCATATCTTTTCTGTACAATTATAATTATCTTTCCGTGCTACGTTTCCAATATTTATACACGAAAATGCAGTACTTCAAGTATAAACCCATATGCATCAAGTTAAGAGGACTTAAGTATGCCATAAGTCTTATGGTAACGTCGTACAGTTCGTGACAAAATGTAGTCGGCTCAAGAAATTACAATGTTCCGACAGAAAAGGGATATATATATGGTACAAAAGAACATAATCGAAATCTCGAAAAGTGGAGTGGCTGCAAAGAAATTCGATTGACGAGCATATACAGTGGACAAAAAAAGTACTCGCCCATCCCGTGTTTTTGGAAAAAATGTTCTCAAGGAAGAAAACTCGCTTTTAAACAGAAATACATTTTCTTGAATGAGAAACTGTTATTCTTAAGAAAAAATGAATTTCTCCGAAGGAAACAGTTTTCCTTTTTAAGAAAGTTGATTCGAGAAATACTGGGTATGCCTGTATTTCTACTAGTCACTGTATATATGCGAGAGCATGAGAACGCTGGAAAGAGGATATCACACTATACACACACATTTTGCACGATTTATTGTTTTATCAGTGGGACAAGATAGAAGAACTACCTGTTATTCTTCAAAAGAATCGACGACTAGGTACATCGTTCAGGATAACTTCTCTCTCACAGCGTTCTTATGGGAAAGCTTTGAGATCCAAAACGTAACCTAGGAAAGATTCATATGCTTCCTAACTGCATATAACTGATACATATATACAGTGACTCGCATAAATATACGAACAGCCGTATCTTTCATGTTTTTATCCGGGACTCATAAAACAGCTTGCTTTAACTTTCTATTTGATTGTATGTAATAGCGTATAAATAGTGCAAACAATGAGTATTAAATACTAATTTGTTTTATTGTACAAGTACAATATTGTCTGCTGAAAGACACAATTTGCTCCGCGTTGCAACATTAAAAATGCGTACCACACTTTGCATAAAAGTACAATTCGACAAAACGTAACAAAACGAATGAATGCGATTGACAGTGATTCACAACAATTGTAAAAAGGTCTCGAAGTTTTTCAGCATTAATCGAGCATTCTACAATGTAGTGCAGGAAGTAAGAAGACACCTGTTAGTAGAAATAAGATGACGTTCGTACTATGTAATTGTAAGACGTAAGTGAGTGAGTGAATGAGTGAATAGAGAGTAACGATGATCTTGCTTAGTGACGATTGGCCGATTCTTCGAATCGTTGCCAAGCGTGATAGGGTTACGAGATACGAAACAAAGGGGCGCAAGGTGAAAGATGAAACGATTGTAAGGACTACCGCACGCAACAGACTATCACGATCGACCACTTTGTCGATTGGATTGTTGACCACATATATTTACGGTGACTCAAAAATCGGAATCCACTGTGAACAATCTGACCGAGAAAAAGATCGCTCACTGAGTGTCTGTCATGTACAGCACGTACAAGTTAAAGTTAAAACAAAGAAAGATGTATATGATTAATACCCAAACCTAGAATAGGAATCCTGACAACTTTCGGCTGCTTCAGCTTAGGTGGGCAAATATGTGCCGGTGTGGTCATCAACAGCCGGTGCGGTTGGTGTGCTGCTATTGTTTCGAGTGAAGCGAGGCGTTCAGCGGGTCGTTTTCCTATGCGACAGTTTGATCACTTCGACCAACAACAAGAACCATTGAAGGCTATGAGAATGCACGCACGTGGTGACACGCCGGTTGACATTGTAGTCCGATCGGCCATCGACTTTCGTTTACCTGCACCCTAGCCTTATTGTTACTCTTCCGGAGACGGATGACAATGAGTTTCCGCGTCACTTGAGGCGGTCAGTCACCAATGTGCTTCTTTGAGCAACCAGAAATAATCGGTCCCTCCTACTCAGGAATTCGCAGGATAATCCGCTGGCAATCTTTGGGCCCGTCGATAATTACAGTCGCCGGTACTACCAGCGAACCTAATTATCGACGGTCCAGCGTTTATGACTTGCACGTGTCCCACGCCAGGTTAGTAAGCGGCAGGCGTAGGGTCGTATGGTTAGGTTTTAGGTATTCTAATAATTGCATAGTCTCTCGTAAGTTATTTGATTAAATGAAAAATCTGTTATCTTAATGGTTTAACTATCGAATTATGAGGAAGCGTAATAACTTGATGAGCGACCCTCAATAATTGGTCGGCTTAGCGACGATATGACAGGATAATCCGCTGGTAGGCATTGTTAAAGTAAATATGCTGGGACCGGCGAGGCTAATTATATATACATCGCATTATTTCAATAAGTTGCAGCTATAAGGTTAATAATAAGGTAAGCCCAACGCATAGTTAAGTTTTAAATAATCCAAATAACTGCAGAAAGTGCCTCGTACATCACGCGTATGTACGAGAATAAGAAGTATGCTAATTATTGTAGGGACATCTGTAGATTTTAGTATCAGTGCAATGCAACAACTAGTACTTTATTAAAAGCACAACCACTTTACAAGATCGCCATGGGGCAGTTTAGTTCTAAACCGTCTTGTACGGTGAACTGGCGAAAACTGTGTTCTACGCCAAGAAAAGGCTCGGAATTTTGGAAACACGGTGTATCGGAAACTCAATATATATCGATGATGTGGTTTTCTTACATTATAGTAATCTAACTATTGACTTATTAGTAATTCCGAAAGTTAGGATAGCTCGAAAAGTCGTAATATGGGAACGTTTTCTCCAACCAATTCTGAGACAATTGTGTTGAAAATGGTCAATCATCAGTGCGTAGCACTTTGATGAGCGACCCCTAATAATCGATCCGTCCCACTGGAGAATCGTTCGGATAATCCGTTGACTGCTTTGTCATAGTAAATAAAATATGCCAGTACCGGCGAGCTTAATTATCGACGGTTCGGTGTTTATGACTTGCACGTGTTTCGCACCGGGACAGTGAGTAGGTTTTAGGTATTTCAATAATTGCAGGGAGAGTTTCGGCAATTAATTGACCGAGGGTCTAGCGGAGCGGACTTAGGGGTCTTGGGCCCCGCAGTGCAATAAATTGCTCGACTGATCAGCGCTATTGGGCCTGACCTGGTCCAACCGGATCGGATCCAACCGTATCTTGCCGGACTGAATCGGGAACCGCTGGACTTAGCCGGACAGGGTCGAATTAAACTTTCAACCGTGCGTTGCTTTGTTGGATCTTTTGAGCCTTTTGAATTACCAGCATTCGAAGACTCATCTACTACTTTCCTGTACTTTTATATTGGTTTCCTCTTTACTTACCACACACATCTGGCAATCCAACCTAGCTTTATAGCAGTGCAGTAACTGGGCTGAGCGGGACCGTATCACGGTTGAAAGAAGCCGGACCCCGGCAAACCTAACCATGTTCTCGCCAACGCGGTCAGTGTCCCCTGAACCCCTATTGTTCTGCATCTTCTTATGATCGCTCACTAAGAAAATTTTCTTGATTCATTTGGGAAATTCCCAAATTCTGCCAAAATGTTAATTGTGTTCTCTTTTTCATCTTTGATAGACTGTGACTTGCCTTGCTTATTTCGATCATAATTATAGTATGTTAGATGTCTTCGAAATCCACATTATCTAAGTTGTAAGGAACACTCCAAATCAACTTTTTCAGCGATTTGGGTATAATTGTAATGATCAAATAGCTATTCTCAAAGGTTATCTTTTTTCAAACTTATTTCAATATAGCTAATCTCGAAGATGATCTATTTTTTAGTTTATCTTAACTCAAATAACTATTCAAAGATTTTTGAAATAGCTATAACTAATAAATGAAACGTGTTTAACTATTTCAAACTTAGTTAGACCCATTTTATGTAGCAGCTTATACTCAACACTGATTCAAAGGGAGCTGAATCACCCTGTATAGCAGACCAACCGGAATAATACAGGATGACGCACGCATTATGTCGGCTCTAATGACTTCGCTGTGAAGGAAGTCCTTACGCTCCATATAAGTGTTCGACTCACTCCTGATATTAGTTTGGGGGAAACGGTTTCTCCCTTTATGCTTTCATTTCGTGCACATATTGCCGTTGGTACTTGCGACGTCTTCCGCAAGTATTCCTCGAGTTCTGGATACGCGCGAACCGGCCTGTAAACCGGCAAGTTTCCCTATTAACTGCGAAATTTGTAGCTGTTGCGCGCGTTAATTTGGAAGTTCATACTCGCATGAACACGCGCGCGAACGCGCGAGTACACATGTATGTATTCAGAGAAGCCGCTCTCCATCGGCATTCCATAATTTCTCATGTAGGGTCTCCCAGGAATGTTCCGCTTTCTGGTATTACAGGATAGATGAGTTTCAAAGACTTTGATCTTAAAATGCTAGGCAATGGAGAAATAGAAGAAGTGCTAAGTCAGCTCAAAGTTGAAGTATGGTTAACCTTTAACTGCTTTACTTGAAATTTACTTAAAAATTTAGATGATTGACACGTTGATAATTCTCGTTGATAATTAATTTTCAATTTTCTTTCTAATAATTTCTTATTATTTTGAGTGTTTTATTTTAAACGTACTTCAAAAAATACTTTATGAATAATTCCGAAATTAAACAACTTTCCTTGTTAGTTATGTTAAAAATTGCATTTGAACTTTGCAGAGATCGAACTCGACGTAGAACTACCTGTACATGAAATTGATATCGAGTAGCACTCAAAGGAGTTCAAAGGATAATGACACGAGGATTTATGTTAGGAAATGTGCAAGTATAAGATTTCGTACAAGGAAGTATAAGATGAGGTATAAGATTTCTTAACGTAGGCGATACTTGAGCTCTAAACCAGCATCATCGTCATTACTAAGTACCTGCACAAAATCATGATGAATTTATATGGAATAAATATTAAGGTACAAGATCTTTGGACAGGTCATTTATTTATAACATCTAAGAGGTTTTTCACATACCATCCGCAGTCGGTTCAAATAATACTGTTTTTCGATTGTGAGACCGGAATAAAAATATGCAGTATGTAAAATAAGTGAAATCTATTTAAACAGTTTCGATTGATGGAGCACATTCCTTTTGGCTTAAGTGTGCTGCCGCAAGTATATGTCACTCTCGCCGAGAATACGTTAGAAATGGTGGTGTAAACTTTTGCTTTAATTGTCGCTTAATACATGAGAGTACAGACTATGCAGATCATTATCATATAGTTTTTAGAACTTTCATAGCGATTTCTGATTATACCTCGAGAGTCCGCTCTTCGATCGGGAACCCCCGTTAACTACGAGTCGCATAATGTCGACAATATGTACTTAATTGATTATCTGTGCCGATTCGTGCACGAATTTCAGTATCAACAGAAATAGAACGTAGTCCGTACACATTATACCGTGTGTAAAAATTGGGAACGCAAGTCGCTCGTTTTCGGAAAGGACTATGAAGAGGAGAGTCGCTCTAACAGAGTAATTAATCAACCTCTAAAACTAGTTCCTTCTCTTCGATACTGCTGGCTACAACAAGAACACTTGAAGAACTCTGAATGTCGTGACGAATGTTAAACGAAAGAGCATTAAACATTGCAGTCCTCGCTCCCCCACCAGTCATCGGAATTCTCGATCAGTACGAATCGATAGATTCGCGACACAATATAGTCTCGATCGAGCAGTAAAAACTGCAATGAAATTTACACCGTCATGCCGCAATGATTGGAGATTAATTATTCCATGTATTTTTCACACTCGCTTTCTGAAACATAGCACGCACTCCACTGTAAAAGTATCGACGACTTAAATAATAATAGAGCGGATATACTGATTAAGCAGCGGGAACTGTTCATGATATTTCTTGGGCTCGACGCACCCACTTCCCGAACGACACTCGGATCATGCCACGTGTGAGCTTCGATCTTCGACATCGAATACGAGAGAATCTCATCGTACTCGTCGCATTGTTCTCACTGATCACTCGGTGGTACGTATATAAGGAGAGAAAGAGTTTTTCTGCCAGCAACACTTGGGAGTCCGCCGAGCCTTAAGGAATCCGAGCGCGATTATCCCGCAAGATCCACGGCGAGAAGAAAATCGAGAGTTGATGTCGAGGAGATCGGATAGTTGAGGGATATTTCCCTGCAGGATTTCAGAACTTCGATTCGGCCGTGTGCTGCTCGACGAAAGTCACTCGCTTCGGCTTCCCGGTGCCCTCTGGGGGCAACCCCTAATGCTATACCGATATCTCTTGGATCTGTACTCGTTTCTTAATAGTACTCGTGCCGGAAGTAGTACTGAGCGAGCTGGTGGTCCTAGTCGGTGGTTTCGGTGGTACAGGATCCTTATGAATGGCATTGCCAGGGCCGTGATTAGGTTTCACGTCATTCCTCGATTGTTCGCTCTCACCGTTCGATTGCAGCTGAGGCATCTGATGCGGATCTTGATTGGGGCTCCTGGCGAGGGTGGTGTACGATGGCGGTGGCTCCTGATTCGGTCTGGGATTGTCTGACGGCTTCATTGACGACCTCGTCGTCATTGGCAGTGATTCCTGGCCGTTCGGCGTGCATTCCATCGCAGCCCGCTTTTTGTCCCGGTCGCGCTGATAATAGATCCCGGCGAATATTAACATATTTAGAACTAAGAGGATGCAACCGACGCCCACTGTGATCGCCAGGGCGGTCGTTGTGCTGTAATAGTGCCGGGAGTATCTTTGATGCTCCACTTCATCCTCCGGCTCTTCTAGGTTAGGAGTGATGTCTTCGGTAATCGATTCGTCTCCGGTCGACGTGCTGCATGCGGTCGTCGAGGATGCGCTCGCTCTTGTGGTGCCTGTCAGTGGTAAAGGCGTGTACCATTCGTCTCGCACTGGACCTGCAAACATACGTGATGGATACATAGATGGAGAGACGGCTCCCTTGTCAATAGGAAATCTAGCTGCTTGATATGCTACGGGATAACCGAAAGTCAAATATCTAGGGCATTCCGCACATGCATGTCGAGTACTATGCAATATTATACATTATATGTAATATTGTAATGTCCACATAACATGTAATATTCATCTAATAGAATGTTTCAAAAATGTCGTAAAACCTTATAGAGATTTTGTAGAGAGCAAATCGAAGATGAAGGTGGATATTTTCCAAATTTTCAGTTTACCTTCAATACTAAGTTAGTTAGTAATAATTTAAGGAACGCACCCCGAACACTTGGCAACTTTACAAGATCAGTTTTATAAAAGAATTGGTATTCTTTTCAGGATTAGGTCGGTTTGACAAGAATTAATAATTTTTAATACTTTCTCTAATATTCATATTACACGTTTTAATAACCATGTATTTCTTATCTGAATTGTAAGATCCATTTCTACTTGACATGTTACAAAATATTGTTTTTAATCGAAACTGGTTATGAATAACAATTACTGTATATTGTAAACTATACTTTAATTTAAAGAATAATATGTTAGTCCCACTGTTTGTGTTAACCTTCTAACAATGTATAGCTCGACTTCTTATTACTTTTACAACACCCTGTATAAATGACAATATTGCAATATTATCATTTATACAGAGGATATGCATTTATACAGGCAATAAATATGCAATATTTATAGTCTACAGTTTGGTTAAGTAATCAATGAATACATAATAAATTAAACAATAACGAAAATACGATTAAAATTAGTCCATTTGTTTTCAAGTTGATTGTGAAAACTAGATCGACAGTTACTGTTGCAGTTACTGTTAAATTCCTTGTGTAAGTAATAAATATTGCAACATTTTATAGCCTACAGTTTGCCTTGATGATAACTCTAAACAAAAGGGCAAATGGCAAAGAAACAAACAAACTTTGTCCTTTATATAAATTAGTAGAAATAAATTATTTTCACTAATGAATAATAGAGTTCAACCTAGTATGACTGATTACATAATCTTCTCTGTGCATCAGAAAAATTGTACGAAATCCATAAGAAAGTAGATTTGCACGGCAATTACTTTGATGGAAGTTTCAAGTGGCCCAGCTTAAATGAATTTAAAATGAGATATAACGTTTACCTGCGTAGTAATTCTCCTCTCTTTCCCGGAAGTGATGGTGGCGCATGGAAACGTCTTCTTCTCCGGGTCGATGCAGTTGAGGGATTAGATTCAGCCATACTGCCATCTTGTGTCCACGGTAATGACTCTTCATTTTCGGCTTTGGTGCTGCCGGGAAATTATATAAATTGAAAAGTAAGCATCGTTTCCTTGCAGTTAACGCTGATACAACTCGACGTTATTTTGCAGTGGATAAAAAAAGTATTCCCACGCATCCCCTTTCTTTGAAATAATATTTGATGCGGAAGAAAGCTTCTTTTTTATGAACAAATAATTTCTTTAAGGGAGAACATTTCCCATTCGAGAGGAAATAAATGTTTCCAAAGCAGAATGTTTTTTCCTTTAATAAAATTTACTTCGAAAAAGTACATTAATACTGAATTATGTGCACTTCATAATTAGTGGACCTTTATAGTTGGTTTGTAATTAACGAGAATTCCTACATAGTTTCATCCGGTTGACATTTCGCGTGCACAGTAATTTCACAATAATTTAATTTAGTGAATAATGGCTTGTAGTAATTGGGATCCATTCTGGTAAATTGAAAGTGTTAAGAACTAGAAAATTGCATGAAAATACGGTAGAGCTTTGTCAAATGAAAAACAATTTCTCTCACTTTTTTCAAAAACTAATTATTTTACAGTGCTTCCCTTAATTTCGTGACTCTCTTGTTTAAAAATCCAAAATACACTTTTAAGTAAAAGTATGACGGTCACTCTAAAATAATTACGTGCTAATACAATAGATAATTACATAAATGCGTCCATGTATTCTTGAGTTAAAAACTAAACGGGAAACGTAATAATACACCAATCGGTAACCTCTTCACTTTCATAGTTGAAGGAAACCAGACGTACCAATAATTAGATACTGTTGAATTAAAAACCAAAACAAAAATCATATACAAATTGATAATCTCTTTTTTTGAAGCCAGTGAAAAATACACGTACTACTAATTAGTTACTGTTCAGTTAAAAACTAAAAGAGAAACAATACACGAATTGATAACCTTTTCTTTTTCATAGTTAATGGAAATCGGACGTACCAATAATTAGATACTGTTGAGTTAAAAACTAAAATAAAAATCATACACGAATTGATAGTTTTTTTAAGACAAGTAAAAATACAGTAATTAAATACTGTTGAGTTAAAAATTAAAAAAGAAACAATATACGAATTGATAACCTCTTCTTTTTAAAAGCTAAAATAAAAATCATATACAAATTGATAGTCTTTTTTTAAAACAAGTAAAAATACAATAATTAAATACTGTTCAGTTAAAAATTAAAAAAGAAACAATATACGAATTGATAACCTCTTCTTTTTCATAGTTGATGGAAAGCAGACGTACCAATAATTAGATACTGTTGAGTCCCAGTCTCGTAAGGCTCCCAAGAGAGATTTCGAAATCGCGTGTTCTCCTTGAGCGTGCCGTAATCCACCGATTCGATTTTGTGGGGTTCGTTGGGGTCGCCGGTCTTCGCAAAGTTCGTGAAGAAAGTCAGGACCGCTTCGGCGACACCTTGATCCGTCCGGCTGTAATTGTGTGGAAAGAAAGTTCCACCGGCGACCAGAGGCAGCCCGAAAATGTACGGAATATCTTCCCCACGAATGCTGCCCAGACGCTGAAACCAATTACATTACTTGTTACTTATATAAGTCTTTATATTAAGTCGTAATTTCTGTCTTTTGGCAATTTCATCCGCTTCTCGTTGCCAATTATTGAGAATTTTTCATCATGGAGATAACTAAAAAATAAAGCGAAAATAAGCATAAAAACTATGTAAGTTGCATAGGTTTACTATAATGTACCGATTATTGGTTATGTATGACTAAGAAAGTCGCGGAGCGCTCTTAAGTAAAACCCAATCAATACAATTATGAGTTAATTCCACGGTTTCTTACACGAATAATTACATACATTAATTCTAATAATGATAATATCTTGTATTCAACTAATTTAAATTCTCATTCATTCCAATAGTTAATTTCATTCGCAGGTTATGTAATATTAGTTTCAATAAATTTATTTTATGTGCCTGTTTGAAGTCACCGATTGATGTTACAAGAATTACATTCAATTTTATTAAAAACTAAGATACAACAAAGCAGTTTAAAGCAGAGTGAATCACCGTGAATAGTAGTCTGCCACATTTCTCTGGGTTTGTGCATGGCGCGATAAGTTCACCGAAGAAGCGGTGAGCCGGATTTGTATTTACTCGAGGATTTACTAGGCGATCGCAAAGCTTATTGGACTAGTTCACGTCGGATAAATTAGTTGCTCTAATCCTGCCGGCATTGTGTATTCCTCTATTATGATACGGCCTGGTTAATATGCGCCGATTGTTACTGAATCATACGCGTGGAACATAATGGAGGTTTAATCTTTGTCCCTTGGGGTTTATATAGGGTGATTCCGCAAATGTATTGCCAGGTTTCTGTCTCGTGTTCTATTGCGATAGCACTGTCTCAAACTAATGTAAAGATACACTTTTCTATAGGCTGATGCATTTGCGGTGGAAACAGAAACTATTTTCATTCGTTATTCATTTAACAAAATCAATCTATTTCTTCGCATTCGTTTACCTATTCGTTGTATAATTAATTGCACAAATTGTTAGATGATGATTAATGCTTTCACATTTTTAACATTCGTAATATTATACAATATTGATATTGTTTATTCGAAACCAAGTGAGTCATTCTTTGCAGAGTTAACTTACTTAAGGTAATTGTTGCGCATAGGTCAAAAATAGCAAATGATCATGTAAAGAATCTTGTCTATAACCCCATAGAGCTCATGCGACCTATATCAATTAATGAATATAAAACAAAATGAGGAAATACTTTTAGTCAGAATCACGAATGCGCAATAATTATTCGAGTATTTAAACTGGGCCTATTAATATAATAATATTAATATAATAATATTAATATGAAAGAAGAAGATCGAAAAATAATTGTTTAAAAATACGCTTTTATATCATACGAAAATATAGCGTACTAAAATATTGATAAATCTTCCCACCAGCAACAATAATAATAATAACACAAAAGGCAGGCATCTGATTTTAGTTTCATATTTAATTCAGCTTTTCAAGGATTGCAAAGTGGGTGCCAAGTTCAGCGTGTGTGTAGCGCGCTGAAAAGTGCTTTGATTAGAGTTCTCTGGTCGGCAGGGTGACAAAAGCTCTGAAATAAATTCTTGAGCGAGTGGGCGTGTATAGCAAAATTCTATGGAGGAGTTGCCGCGCGTTCTGGAGGAACGGTGCTTCTTGCTCCCATAATGGATCGAGTATGTTTTCTCACTCGCTTCGTTGCCCGCGCTTTTTGACACTGACAACTTTATTCCATTATATTCCACGGCGAAATAGGAAGAAACAGCATCGTCGGCGTGCCAAGATAAAGCACTGGGAGCACGTGTCAATATATTACAATCTTGGGGAGTCGGCCGAGGGAATTGCAGCACGAAACCGTCCGGCAACACGAGACTCGAGAGCAGCCCGCCGGCTAGACATAATTAAATGTTGAAACAAATTTATCGCGTTTATATAACCTCCACCTTCTTCCCGCCAACTACCTTTCTCTATTCATTCACACCGCTTTTATAGTCTCCTTCTTCGCTGTATTGCGTTAACATTATTTAAAGGGGTAAACAACAATGGAAAACTCTAAAACTGTCTTCTTATTATAAATATTTTGAGGAACGTTTTCTTATTTTGTGCTGCTTGTAAAAAGAAATATACAAGATCGCTTTGTTAGGTTATTTAAAGAATTAAACAACAGTGGAAAATTGTAAAACTGTCTTTTCATTACAAATATTTCGAGGAACTTTTTCTTATTTTGTGCTGCTTGTAAAAACAAATATACAAGATTGCTTTGTTAGATTATTTAAAGAATTAAACAACAGTGGAAAATTGTAAAACTGTCTTCTCATTACAAATATAATGAAGGACTTTTACTTATTTTGAGCTACTTGTAAAGATAAATATAGAAGATTCCTTTGTTAGATTATTTAAACACTTAAACAACAATGGCAAACTTTAATACTGTCTTCCCATTACAAATATTACGAGGAACTTTTTCTTATTTCGAATTGCTTGCAAAAATAACTGTAGAACACCGTTTTGTTAGATTAGTTAAATATTGAAAAATTCTAATTTAAATGGTATTATCAAGTTTTATGTGGTGTTTGGAAGGTAGCTGGTACATAACCTCTATTTTCTTGCTCTCAAATGCCTTCTCCATTCATTCGCGTGTTTTTTTATACTGTTCTTCCGCATTATCACTAGCATTATTTAAACAGTTACAAACCAGAGGAAAACTTTGAAGTGCTGTCCTCACTGGAGGAACAATCAGAGTCTTTTTGTTTGTATTCCTTGTAATAATAAATATAGACATTGAATTTGTTAGATTAAAAAACCACTGAAAAATTCTAATTTAAGAATAGTGACTAAGTTCTTGTTATAATTACGACAATAAAAGAATTGGAAGTACCTTTTAAATGTGAGTGTATGTGTTTTGTAATTTTGTGTTTTAGAATTAGCCATTAGTCGCTTTCCTTGAAGCTTGTCCAACTTCTCCTCCTCCTCCTGCTGCGCCAGTCTAATGGCATTTTCCTGTTTTCACTTACTTCTGCATTTCGGTTTACTTGCCGCCCCGAGCTATGTCAATCATCACGAAAGACGTAAGTCAATTTATCACACTGTCTTCCCTCTAATTCATCATCGCTTTTTCATATTTTTAATTGCATTTGGCTTTACATTCCAGCATATTTATGGGGAAAGTTCGTTAGAGCGACTAGCATTGGCAAATTACCAGCTGCAAATCATCGGCATTTGTAAAGTGCAAGTGTAATAGCTATCGATACGCAGTTTGAAACTTGGGATTCGGGCTTGCTCGAGTTAAAGTAATGATCGAAGTTTCCCGGTTGGCGCGAACGTGAGAATCTGTTGAATGGGAAACCGTTCGCTTGGTAGTTACTTCTCGTTTTAATTAAGCTTTGATTTGTATCTGAGCATGCAGCCGCTTGGAAGGAAGCTGTGTTGCAAATCCTGTTAATTCTCAGCACTGAAAATCCAATGTAATTAACGATCTTTATTTCTTCGATCGAACTTTGTGTAGACGCATTAGGGAACGCGAGGCGAGCTTCTCGTTTCAGGCTTTTGCGTATTGAATCGCTTTTAGTGCTTTTGTTATTGAACAGTCGAGATTGTCGTGGAATTTAATTCTAAATATGCCCGCAGTTTACACACTGGACAAGAACAATATTCGAAATCTAGTATTTTTGGAAATAATGCTTTTAAAGAAAGAAACTCTTTTCTGCAAATAGAAATACATTTTCTTGAACAAGAAAGTATTCTTCTTACGGAATAATATACTTCGCAATTAAAAAATTTGAAGTTTTCAGATTATATCCCAAAAAATAGAACGCGTTATCTAAAATATTAGCTAAGGTAAACTTAACTTACAAAACGTAGGTTCTAATAAAAGATGTTGATATCTGATGTGTGTTTTCCTCGAAATATGGTATTAAAATGCGGTGACTAACATAGCTCAGAAACTAACTAACTAACTGACATAAAATTTATATCAGATAACAAAAATATGGTAAAATTTTGAATAACTGCCATTTCATGACAAAATTCCGAATCGAAAATTGGGTACGGCAGGTATTAAAAAGTTTCATTAGCTATCAAAACCCGTTTCATTGTTCGATTTTGAAAAAGCCGTTTGACTTCTAACAATTGATGATTCGAAATCTGGACCTCAAATCGGTGTGGATATCACCTAAGTTTATTACAAATTTTTATTCATAGTTTTTGACTACATAACAAATGAATGTATTGTTTCATAAAAAAAGGATTAGTTTGGTTATCATGTGTGAATTCAACAGAAAAGAAATCCCGAATTTCACTTTATTTTCTTGGACCAAAGCTGTATGCAACCTTTTAAGAAAACGTATATTTCCTTGAAGGAGACAGGTTTCGTTGTAACGAAAGTTTTTTCTAAAAGAGTTGGATGTGCCAATATTTCTTTTTAGCCACTATATATATTTATTTCTGATTTTAGTATAGCTAAGTGTCAATTCGACACGTAAAGTAATACGCAAAATAATATTTGGATAGCGATAGAAAAACATTATATATTTTCATTTGTACTTTTTATACGAGCGAAAGAAATATATAGTGGAATCGAATTTTAGTTTACATTCGGTGTTAACAACAAGTTATAATAACGAGTATTACCGAAAATCCCAGGGTTGCAGGGATTTTAAAGCTCCTGGCGAAGCGAATGAAACCCATAATTTTCGTGGTGTCAGTTCGCTTTACGAGCAGTGCAAATATAAATACTTCCATATTTTACGATTACGCTCCATTGAGATTTTTGGAAATATCCATTATCACGTTCCACCTTGTTGACAGTGCAATGCTTTTACATTTGCCAAACAAATTGCAGGCTTTCGTTATCTATATTAAAATGGGAAGGCTGGTTCAATGAAGAAAAAGGATATTTCAATTAATAGAAATTAATTTATGTACAAGGTAAATTTCTGTCCAGTTTCATTTTTAGATTTTGTTGCAACATTTTCTGTGCTTTATAAGTAAATAGTTTAAAAAAACATACAAGAAAAGTTTGAATGTATGTGTGTCTCATTATCACGTTCCATTTTATTGGCAATCTAATGCTTTTACATTCTCCAAACAAATATCAATTTTTTCTTATTTACATTAAAATAAAAAGGCTGGTTCAATGAAGAAAAACGATATTTCAATTAGTAAAAATTAATCCATGTACAAGGTAAATGTCTGTCCAGTTTCATTTTTAGATTTTGTTGCAACATTTTCTGTGCTTTATAAGTAAATAGTTTATCACGTTCTATTTTGTTGGCAATCTAATGTTTTTACATTCTCCAAACAAATATCAATTTTTTCTTATTTACATTAAAATAAAAAGGCTGGTTCAATGAAGAAAAAGAATATTTCAATTAGTAAAAATTAATCCATGTACAAGGTAAATGTCTGTCCAGTTTCATTTTTAGATTTTGTTACAACATTTTCTATGCTTTATAAATAAGTAACTTAAAAAAACTCTTAAATTATTACTGAAAAATTATTACGTTCCATCTTGTTGGCACTCTAATGCTTTTACATTCTCCAAACAAATATCAATTTTTTGTTACCTACATTAAAATGAAAAGTCTAATGGAATAAAGAAAAAGGACATTTGAATTAGCAAAAACTAATTAATTTACAAGGTAAATATATGCCCTGTTATATTTTTACGTTTCGTTCCATTTTCCCTGCTTTAAGCTCGGCATTGTCTGCTTTTAAGAGCGTTCTACCAACACCGGAAACAGTTCGCCGATTTTTACACCCGCCATCGAGAGATACTCTGCGCGTAATGTTCGAGATAAAATGGTGCATGTATTTTTCAGCGAACCAGCATCCACCATAAAAAGTGAGTGGCAATCGTTTTGTAACGCAGAGCTGATTCCGTCGCTGAATTCAAAACCGATGGAGATACTTGTGTTACGCTAACTTTCATGTAATGAAATTATCGCGTTAACAAAAAGAACTATCAAAGTGTTGGATATTTGTTATGTCTCATAAGCAAGTTAAAATTAATACGGCATCTATTATTTATTATTGTTTACTCTGATCGTCAAAGCTTTATAAATCGTAGACGTTGGTAGATATCATTCTTGATAGCACAAAATATTAAGGATACACACTTTTCTTATGTTTTTAATGATTATTAATGCTTTTAATTCACTGCCTTATCAGTATAGTTATTGATGTCTAAGTTCATGTTTGTGTTAAGTCTAATACTTACAATCAATATTATTGAGAATACTGTATAATAAAAGCGATAGTGTGCTAACGATTATTACGAACCGGATAAAAGAGATTGGCGGCGTCATTTGGTGCAGGGATAAAAGAGGCCTTTTCAATTACAGCAAAACCAATTTTTGAGTAGAAAAACTAAATTTACGATTTCGCTTATGTTATGCCACACCAACTTTTATAAGTTACTTTTATTTCTACACTATTTATCACGCTATTTCTACAAATAAAAACATTTTTTTTCAGTCTCTGCTTAAATACTTTCGAACCGCACAGTCAAAACTTTTGAAACTTAGCCCGATTATTCGTAAATGTCCCATTTACCATATGAAATGGTTTTTATTCCTCTGTCATTATTGTATCACATATTTTTAAGCCATAAACGGTAAACACTGCGCACATCGCCATAAAAGTTTATGCATAACAATGGATTTTTCGAAATTAATTATTCAAAAACTGTCCAAACAAATAAGTTGAAATTTTAAAAAGAGCTGCAGTAGCCATTGACTATTATTCTCTATAAAATTATTCTCTGTACATTTCAATCCCATTTCATTATTCTTATTTTCGGCGTCAACCTTCTTAAGATAATTGTCATCAGAACTTATATTTACAATATTACATCAATATTTTATTACACAAAAACGGAATGGTGAAAAATTCTGCAAAAATTGGTATTGATTATAAAACGAGAGGATCATCTGTGTCTTTTGACTGATTCAGTGAATCAAGCGTTTCATCAGTAAATGACGGTTTGTGGTTAGGGAAAATATTCAGGAATAGTATGCAGGGTGGGCGGTTGGGCTTCGAAGAGCGGAACCGATGGAAAAGGGAGAAAACCTAGAAGCCCGGAAATGGGATCGGGAACTTCTTACTTGGTTGATCTAGAAAGTGAGCTCGAACCCACTCGGCCGGCTCCTGCTTCTATTCGGAAGGTTAATAGAATTGAGGCCAAGTCGAGGAGTTTTCCTTTTTTCCCTTCTTTTCATTTTTCCGTGGACGCCGCAGAAGGTACACGTGGTTTTAAGAATTCCCTTCGCAGCTTGGAAATCCTCCAGCCGTCTCTATTTCATTTAATAAAGCTCATGTTCATTTAGGTTAGGGGATCAACAATCGCGTGAAATCTTTCACCCGAAGTGTCAGCAAGCCGTGGGCTGCTTATTAATGAACTGTTATCGTAATTAATTATCTGCACTTGGTAATAACAATGTATTTATGTTTATAGCTATTTTAATCGAGGGAAGTAATTAATTTATTCTGAGACTGTTACTAGAAAAGCTAAGCATTTTGTTAAAAATCGTGATAGTACCATAGCGAAGAAGATGGATTTAATGTCCGAAAACAAAATTTGTATTTTACATTCTTCACAATTATATTCTTATCCAAATTATTATTTACTAAAATAATAGTCTGATAAGTTTGAAGTAAGACCTCTATAAATACCAATTTCAAAACAAGAGGAAATAGACAATACTTTTACAATTGGAAAGATATTACTATAAAATATAGCAATATTTATCACTTGTATAGATTGCTTCAAGAGTAATTTTGGAGTTTGAAAAATAATGGAGAGCCAAGCTATGCGCCATTAAAAACTATTCAGAACAGTGATAGGTGCAACAACCTATCCTTCTTTAAATTCCGTTATTCTTAATCTACACGCGAGATATCATACGGATAAAAAATATTTGTTCTACAAAGTTGTCATTCCGACAAACTGTAGAATACAAAATACTGCTATATTTATCATCGATAAAAATTTATACAAAAATTTTGCTCTAAAATATTTGGTCTATAAAGTTATTATTCCGACAAATTATAGAATATAAAATGCTGCAATATTTATCACTTATAAATATTGATTCTATAAAGACTTATAGAAATATTTTGCTCTAAAATATTTGGTCTACAAAGTTATTATTCCGACAAACTGTAGAATGCAAAATACTGCAATATTTATCACTTACACAGGGTTGTTCAAGAATAATTTCAATTTTTGAAAAGCAATATACTGCGAAGCTATACATCGTTAGAATAATTCTGCGACAAAGAGGGTTGCAACAATCTATTATCCTTCAATCTATACACGAAATATTATCCGGCCGAAGCCGGGTAGCAGAGCCACAGTGCACCAAAAGCAGCTTCCGCTAAATTAACCCAACTATCGATCCTCAATCATATCAACTGAAAATCCATCGAAAATTCCCACCCCGGATTCTGCACGCCTTTACAACAATAGCAATAGCCGCCGCGGATTCTCATTGTTGCCGAAGCGTTATTTCATCATAATCGAATTTCAGGTTTCATGCCTGCCACAATTTCACAGACGCTCGAGCGCGTCCCGGTTATTTCAAGCGCAGGAAGTAAGCATGAATATTCGTAGAGAGTGTGTGCGTGTGTGTGAGTGCAAGCGGCCAGTCGCGGAAGGAAGAATTTACTTGGGAAATAAATAAATAATTTGCGAGTGCGAGCATAATTATGTCTTAACGAGGTTTGTAATTACTCAAGCGAGCGCCGGGGACCCGGCTGAGCAAGACATGCATAAAACACAGGTTCGGTGGCGCAATTTCAAAGGCGAGCCCCGCCTTGGGAGTTAACGCAGTAATTACTTTCGCAGTTATCTACGTGGTGTGAGTTATTTCAAGGCACCCTGCGCTAAAGTCAGCCGAGGTATTAAAGGTCGCTTGCTTAGGGAACGTATTAGCAAATGCAGCTTCCTCTCCCTTCAACTCTGCCTGCCGCAAAACGTACCTAACACTCACATTATTGCCTCCAATTGTATCATATTTACATCAGGATTGCATTACTTATAAATTATATCATAGATTTTTTTATAGTAAAATTATTACTAACGTAAATACAAAGATATAAAAGATATATAAAAAACGAATAATAAATAATACAACTTGATAGTAAGCAAATAAAAGTAAATATTTTTGTTTGGTTCAATTATTTCATATATAAAGTGCTGTGCGGTTGAAGTACTTTTCTTCGTATTTTAAATTGGCGTGTTTATCATATTGTAATTTTCGCAAAAACCTGAATATTCTATGCTTCTAGTTTCGCATTTGTCTACGTTGATGCAAGCTATTTCAAGGCACGCTGCTTAAGTCAGCAGAGGTATTAACGGCCGTTTGCTTAGAGAACGTATTAGCAAACACAGCTTCTCTCGTGTTCATCCTAAGTGGGATAGAAGGAACTTAACGCCCGCATTATTACCCCTAATTGTATCATATTTGCATTAGCATTATGCTATTTGCAAGTCATATCGTTGATTTAATACTTAGTTAATGCAATACTTAATGTTAGTAATAGTACAATTATTAGGAATACTAATGCAAAACAAATGTAAAAATTATATTTTAGAAAAAGAGTGGAATAGAGAAGAATATAGAAATACAAAAAGAATATTAAATAATACAATTTGATATTAAGCAAATAAATGTATATATTTTTGCATTGTTCAATTATTTGACGTGTGAACACACAAAATGTTAGACAATGTGGTTATGAAAATTTACGATATTTATGAAACACCCGGTACAACTGCTATTAAAACCAGAGAACGCAAAAAAGTTTAAAAGTAAATAGAGTTCCGCTAAAATTAGCTCTTTCAAAACTGACACGAGAATAATGAAAATTAATTACCCAGCTTAACAGGTACATTTTGTTGATTACTCATACATTTTAAAGAGGATTTTAATTCTGTCCGCGACCTGCCTGCCATTGTTTGTCTCCTTTGTGCGATTTAATAAACCAATACTTTCATCAGTAAACCTGTAAGCTGGCTATGTTGATTTATGGTATTTATGCAATGTATATTTCGGATTACTGAATTGTTGTTATGTTTCGCGAAAACACGTACAGTATTATTTTGCTGACATATGTGTCAGTAAAGGTTATGTTCAAAGCCCTTTTGGTCAAAAAGCCCTTTCAACCACTATTTGTGCATATAAGTTTTATACTCCAATTTTACTCTTTTGTGTATCAAATTCACCCAGTTGGAAATAAATTTTGTTTACATATTTATTTTCATAAGCTGTTGTAATTAAAGTGAAACTCGCACTGTATGATTTCTTCCATCATATTCTGTAATAATAATCCGCATTGAAGAAGTGTTTTCGAAAAATAAATTCTGCACAAGGAACATTTTGACTAATTCTTCTTAGTTGACCGTTTTGTTTTAACTTTTATTCTTCCAGATTGCAATAATTATTTTACGAATATGTAATAAAATTACCCCACGCAGCAGCAGCAGAAGAACCATTATAAGTAAATGAATTTGTGTATATATATAAAAATATCTTCTATAATAAATAAACATTTTATGTCACTTTGTATTATTTTAAACTGTTTTATGTTCACCTATTATTACATACATGTAATACAATTTTTTCATTCGATATATAATTCTTGTCAAAGAACTGCAAGGGGATGAATTTGATTTACAAAAACGCGAATTTGATATGCAAAGGGGTGACATCGCAAAACCTGTATCAAGTCACTCCTGGACAACATAACGTCCATCAAAGCGCAATTCCAGGCGCGCGTGACCAAGGATTTCTCTTCCAGAGTCAAAGAAAGTTTGGCGGAAAGCGTTGGGTGGGAAGGCGAGAGGGAAAAGCGTGGGGAGGGGGTGGAAAGGGTGAGAGGAAAAATGAGATTTCAGTGGAGCGTTGGAGGAGTACGGGAGTTAAATGCCCGAGGCGCGGCGCTGGGAATAAATCACGTGGCAGGGAGCGCGCTCACACTCAACTGCACGGCATAACCTTCCGAATCCGGAGGAATCGCTTATCCTAGTTGCTTAAAGAAATGCTTCCAGGCTATTGTCACGCATTATGGCTCCCAGGAGTTCCCCACCGATTTAACGCACAACCTGGGAAATCGGAAGCTCATAACCCAATCAGGGAGAAATCATTCCGTAAAGAAGGTAAGTGGCAAATAAGAAAGCTATACTTATCAATAATTCACTTCCACCCTAAAATGCGACATTATAATTTCTCGTGGCTGTTCGCGGCTCTGTGTAGTAATAAATTTGCGGCGTAATGCCGACAAATAATAAAGCTTAAGAGCGCAATATTTCTGGCTAAATTAAACATTTTGAGAAATTATAGAAAAGACAGTTTTGTTTTAAACTTATAAAATATGTGTGCAAGTATAATGATTGAAGATGTATTATAAGTTAATTTCATTAATCTATTGATTATAATTACAAAATTATTGTCACGCATGTGGGGACGTTTTTTTTACATATCACAATTTACGGTACTCATTAAAGATCAGATTATTTTTATCTAAAACTGGAGAAATATTTTTTTCACGAATGTAAACACTTAAAGCTAGTGTGCAATAAGAGTGATTTCAAATTTTTAGTTTTTAACGAAACAAAATTTTAGACTTGATATTTATCGCGGAAACTATCAAAAGGCAAAGGGTAATATTTTGTTATTTTCTTCAAAAGAGAGTGAGATTATGCATGCAAACCACGGGAAGTCATTCTTTACCTAAATCCGAAGGTGATTGCATAACAAGGTCTACATATTGATTTTTATCTTGGAAACTATCAGAGCGAGAAAGGCGATATTTTATAGTTTCCTTCAGAAAAGAGCGGGTAATACAGATAAATCTCGGGAAGTCATCCTTTTCCCAAATTCCAACTTGATCATATAACACCGTCTACATATTGATTTTTGTTTTGAAAATTATCAGAGCGAGACAAACGATAGTTTATAGTTTCCTTCAGAAAGGTGCGGGTAATGCATGCAAATCTTGGGAGGTCATCATTTTCTTAAATTCCAACTTGATCATATACGAGAGTCTACGTATTGATTTTCATCTTGGAAACTATCAGAGCGAGAGAGGTTATATTTTGCAGTTTCCTTCAGAAAAGAGCGGATAATGCGAATCTCGGGAAGTCATAATTTTTTTAAATTCGAACTTAATTATATAACAGGGTTTATATATTGATTTTTGTTTTGAAAACTGTCAGAGTGAGAGAGAGATGACATTGTCTAGTTTCCTTTAGAAAAGAGTAGATAATGCATGCAAATTTTGGGAAGTTATCATTTTCTTAAATTCGAACTTGATCATACGACAGAGCCTACATATTGATTCGTGTTTTGAAAACTATCAGATAGTTTGTAGTTTCCTTTAGAAAAGAGTAGATAATGCATGCAAGTCTCAGGAAGTCATTACTTTCCCAAATTCGAACTTGATCACATAACAACGTCTACATATTGATTTGTGTTTGGAAAACTATCAGATATTTTTGTAGTTTTCGTCAGAAACGAGTGGATAATGCTTGTTAATTTCAGGAAGCCATTATTCTCCTAAATTCAAACTTGATGCCACAACAACGTCTACATATTGATTTTTATTTTGAAAACTATCAGATATTTTTGTAGTTTTCTTCAGAAAAGAGAGGACAATGCATGCAAATTTCAAGAAGCCATTATTTTCCTAAATTCGAACTTGATCACACAACAACGTCTACATATTGATTTGTGTTTGGAAAACTATCAGATATTTTTGTAGTTTTCTTCAGAAAAGAGTGGATAATGCTTGTTAATTTCAGGAAGCCATTATTCTCCTAAATTCGAACTTGATCATGTAGCAGGGTTTACATACTGATTTTTATTTTGGAAACTATCAGATATTTTCGTAGTTTTTTTCAGAAATACAAGATATCAGAGTATAATGCATGCAAATCTCGGGAAGTCATCATTTTTTAAAATTCGAACTTGATTATACAACAGAGTCTACATATTGATTTGTGTTTTGAAAACTGTCAGATATTTTTGTAGTTTTCTTCAGAAAAGAGTGGATAATGCATGTAAATTTCAGGTAGCCATTATTTTCCTAAATTCAAACTTGATTACATAACAACGTCTACATATTGATTTTTATTTTGGAATCTATCAGATATTTTCGTAGTTTTCTTCAGAAATACAATGTATCAGAGTATAATACATGCAAATCTCGGGAAGTCATCATTTTTTAAAATTCGAACTTGATTATACAACAGAGTCTACATATTGATTTGTGTCTTGAAAACTGTCAGATATTTTTGTAGTTTTTTTCAGAAAAGAGTGGATAATGCTTGTTAATTTCAGGAAGCCATTATTTTCCTAAATTCAAACTTGATTACATAACAACGTCTACATATTGATTTTTATTTTGGAATCTATCAGATATTTTTGTAGTTTTCTTCAGAAAAGAGAGGACAATGCATGCAAATTTCAAGAAGCCATTATTTTCCTAAATTCGAACTTGATCACACAACAACGTCTACATATTGATTTGTGTTTGGAAAACTATCAGATATTTTTGTAGTTTTCTTCAGAAACGAGTGGATAATGCTTGTTAATTTCAGGAAGCCATTATTCTCCTAAATTCAAACTTGATGACATAACAACGTCTACATATTGATTTCTATTTTGAAAACTACCAGATATTTTCGTAGTTTTTTTCAGAAAAGAGCAGGTATCAGGGTATAATGCATGCAAATCTGGTGATGGCCTCACCGTGATGTAACCGTTGTCTTTGGCGGTATGGCTGAAGTGGTAGAAGTAGGTTTTGGCGCCTCTTCTCGCATGGTAGAATGCAATCCTCATAAGTGGTGCGACGGTGTGTCCGTCGCTGAGGGCCTCGACCGTCGAGTCCCTGATAGTGACAGGATGGAGGATCGCTTTGTCCCAGTCGGTGTACTCGTTTCGCACCGCTGAGAATATCTCGTTCAGATGGTAGACGTATACGTTGCGGATGAAAGTGCGCAGGATGCGATTACGGTGCTCCTCCTCGAAGCCGCCCTCGATGTCGCTCTCGTTGAAGTCGAGGATTGACTCGGCGGTCGAGACGCCCAGGATCAGCGGCACCTTGATGAACGCGTCGCTTGCTCTCTCCATGTCCAGGCCGGGGTCAGGATTGTTTTGGTCCACTGGCAAGCCCGGCCCGATTCGAGGCACGAATCTGCATCAGGAAATGCCAATGTGTTTACTCGCCTGCCAGTTCTAACCCGTTACATGCAACCAATTAACCTTGCTTTAACATTTCTGTGACTAAAAAAGGATATTCACTAAGCCGAAGATTTGAAAAATTATAAAATTTGCTGAAGTTAGAAAGTGAACTTAGAAAAGTGAATTTTGTTTGCGACGTTTATCTCCATAAAGGTACAAACTATTGAGAAAAAGTTAAATGGCAAATAAGATGGTTTTATATCTACTCGAAGATTGTATACAAATATTTGTTGGAGAACAATACTTGTCAATAATTCATTCTGGAACCCCCAACCTAAGATTGAGAAATAAAGTTTTTTTTACAGTTATATTATAACTTGTTTCGTGTGACTTTTCACCGTCTGTAAAATTAAAAGTTAATCACAAACAAGAAGATGTTACAGTTGTAGCAAAAACTTCAATTGTAATTATTAATAAATATTACTTTCTAGTAGAATACTTTTATGGTGTCTTAGAATGTGTCTTATTTGATTAAAACCATCTTATTGCCATTTAATTTTTTTTCTCCTATCTTTATAAAAAGAAAGATCACAAAGGACAAAATTAACTGTCTTAAGGGATAATTTCACGCTTTTAAACTTATTCCTAATGATTTCTCTTGATCAGTCACCAGTGACAGATGTTATGCATTTGATTAATAGCATTCTCAAACACATTATTAACTTGTCATTAAAACCAACAAAAGGGGAAGGTATTGCAAAATTCCTTGCTATTCTAAGCCTCGAGAATCGATGATTCAAATCAGTGAGAGGCGAGTATTTAGGAAATGAGCACACACCTTAAACAGCTCGTTCGCACCGCGTTATAATAATAAATTTAGACTCTAATGCCGATAAATCAGCCCTCCGCCCTATTAAACATAGGATCGACCAATAATCCGATAATAATGCCGCGTACATCATTATTAATCCTCGCGCGGCGCGTAATAGCAATTGCCATCTGATTGGAACTTGCGAGCGATATAACTGGCGCTGAGATAGGAGCACTGTTGGTTTATGCAATCCGAAGAAATCGCTTGTTATTTACTAGGCTTGATTTTCGATTTCACTGATCTCTAATAATCGCCGTAATCGAAACGCGATTCTTGGGAGTATAGATACGCCTATGTTATAAATATGCTTGATTCACTGTTTATTAATTAACATTTTCTGAAATTGACACTCTTTTTTATGAGGTACTAATCAGTCATTTTTACCAGTTCCGATATATTTATTTACACCGCATATACAACTTTAAAAAAAGAAGGAAAGTGGAAAGAGAAATTCATAAATATAATCCTTTAAATATTGTAATAAAAATCGCGTCAAATTTTTCGCATTTCCAACGTCATAAATTTCAGTTTCAGTTTTTATAACAAATTTAAAAGAAGTTATTTTGACTGGTTTGATACTTCTATTGTTAATACTAGAACTACCAAAAAATAAAACAATGCTTTTTCTACCAATACCAGTCAAATGACTGGTCTTTCAAAAATATATAATTATACAATATTTTTATATTTATTGATTTATTTCTCTTACAAAAGGAATTCCACGTTATTAAATTAGAACAATTATATAATGACAACTATAATAGCTATAAAGTTTAATTTCATTTTCTTCTAATTCAATTTCTTCATGCTCATATAATTTACAATACTCGATAGAATTTATCATCATAGCATTTCATCGGTGTATTGTTCACTTCTTGCAATAATTGAGACATTTTCAATCGTTTTGCCATATTTAGGACTTTTAAAATATGGTTATATAAAAAAGAATTAAGCCCTATTCCAAAGACTATAGTTTGCAAAATGACCGCGTGTAAATTTCATAACAAAACATCGATCAATATACCTAAATATTTAATAAACGATTTCGAGTTTGGTAAACATTATAGGATATTAGTCCACTTTGACAAATACCGCTCAAAATGACTGGAATTGGTATAAGTAGCGATGATACAAAATAATTTTGATTTTGAATAAAATAAACAAATAAAATTCATTATATTACACGTTTAATTATCGCTGCCAAAGTAAACAAAATTTGTAACATGAACTAGGAGTTTTAAAATAAAATTGTAAAATCATTCATTTTGACTGGTTTGACAGTTTCACTGTTAAAGAGCTTGGTTTCCGGTTTCTATTTTCAACCTACCGAATTTCAGGAAGCTCGATTTCCATAAGTGTGCGGAGCGGTACATCTCGGAGGCAGTCGGAGATGTCTTCGTCGTTATCCACAGGGCAGCCAACTTGCTCTGATACGTTCAAGCGCAGCTCGTTCGGGTCATGCACAGAGGCCCAAGGACTTAGTGCTGAGCCACTAGACAGGACTACTCGGTGAAACAGCCCTGAAGAAGAAAAATGAATTAGGACTTATCGCGCCAAACTTTTAAGGGGGTATTCCCGGAAGAGAACGTTATTGTTATGTAACTTTTGGGATTAAGAAAAGGTTAAGTAGATGTCGCAGCACCCATTAAGAAAGAATCCTGTAATTTGAAAGGCAAAGAAACTGTAATAGGTAGAATCTTCGAATTTAAAACTTTTTTACAAATGTTTTCGTGAAATTAATTATTTTACAGTGACTATAATTTCACTTCAAAGTACACATCAAAAACTATTTATTTTGTATATTTTAGATTTTTAAATAGAACGATTGCAAAATGAAGTGGAATTATTAAACTCTGAAATCTGAAAGGAACGGAAATTTTGCATAAGAATTCGCGGATGTTTTAAGCATCGCAGAGTTATTACATTAACAAAATTATTAAATATTGTTGGCATGTGTAAATAAGTGACTGCTATAACTTACTAATAACAGATTAACGAATGAGTTTTAAATTGTATTGAAATATAAAACACAGTCCCCATTATCTTTCGTTATTTATTAAAGCCTTCAGTAATTGCTTTCAGCCCGAATTAAATAAAAACACGAGTCCTTTATTGGAAGGAAGCGGTCACTCACTAAACAGTGAATTGCACAATGTTTTATGGAAATGCTTTTAAAGCTTAACAAACGTATGGAAAAGTTCATTAAGCTCTTCAGTAATTGGTCATTGCCAGAAGGATATGGAAATGCAAGTCCTTTATTAAGAGCAGTACAATCATTCGGAGCAATAAACAGGAGATTTCCGGCGGCGTGGCCAGTAAATCTGTGGAATGTAAAAATTTGGGGCGTAAATAAAGTGCGGTTGGGGTGGTTGCGAGACAATAGGGATGTAAGTTGGTTAACTGTCCCTTTAAAGAAGAACATTAAAGTTAGCTCGCCAGTGCGGAGATATACTGGCGGAGTTGCCTTAGGAGGATGCACCGCCGCCCCGTCAACACTCGAAAGTCATTAAGCGCGATAGTTCCGAAAGGGTCTGCGTCATAATAAAGGATATTCAAGAGAAGTGAAGCGGTACTTAGGGGCGAATTATTGCGCGCTCGGACGTAAAACTCGGCAAAGCCGAAGAAGATAAAATATTAATTTATCGCCCCCGCCCGCCTTTTCCCGCAACTGCACTTTGCATTGTGCGTGATTAAACTTTTTGATGCGAAAAGTTCGACCGTGGGGATTTTTCGGCTCAGACTCTCTTATGGATCATCTCGCTTTCTCGGAATGGTAGATGAGATAAATTTTTATTAAATCGACGCATTGACCAGATTTTTAATATTTTCCGTTCAAAAATGATCGAAGATTATTGTCTAGCGTTTTAGAATAAATTTTCTTGAAAAAGAAAGTTGTCTCTTCTGAAGAAATTTATTTTATCTTTAAAAGGACACTTTCTTGTTCGAGAGAATGTATTTCTATTTCAAAAAAAGGCTTTTCTGCTACAAGAAATGTTTTCCAAGAGACCAAGCATTCATCTTCGTTTTCCAAAAGAGAACTTCTTTTTTCGATTGTAAGTCTGGCTGGCAAAGGAAAAAAAGAGAAATACAGATGAAAATCAATGTCCTATGTATTGTTCATTAAGAATAAAAGGCACTACTTTTAATCGAAAGTCGAACGATTCATTACAACAATTATTTTTACCATTAAACTCATTTTACAAAACTCAATCATTATAACAAAAGTGCTAACACAGAATAGAAAGTATCTCTTGTAACAAAGAGTCGACCTTTTCCTCATAAAAACTATTCATCAAAACACTTGTCTTCGCCACCACATTCATCCAACAAAGGTCTATCACTCCAATTGCTTATCTCCGCGGAGATGTTATTCTAGTCCGCAATAAAGTCGCGCGAGAAGTTGGTAGGCGCGTGCCAAGTGCAATTTGTGGTCGAATATGAACTTGGAAGTAATATGAATGGGATTGGAGGATGCTCATTGAGTAGAGGGCGGTCTATGTGTGTGTATTTGGCCTAATGGTTGCTCTGTCGCCAATATGATTAAAAGATGACAGGCCGTCGCCGGGCGGATCCGCTTTTGGAGCTTTGCCAATGCGGGCAACGGCGGAAGGCGTATATGCTTAACTGATATGCTGCCATAGCACAATTACCCTCTATTCCTTTTGTGCCAAATACAATGTAGCCCTCCTATCCAAAGATCCTCTTTCCCCCCCCCCCCCCCCCCCCCTTCCACCCTCCTCGACTATCTTCCTAACGCTCGCACCGATGCTTACCCAAACGATTTTCCTATGGCAGGGCTGTCTTATCTATTAAACGTTATGGCTGCTGTGCCTCGGCGGTAGCAATTTTTTCAAAGTGCCCGCCAGCCACATCCTCGCAAATATAAGGATCGCCAGAAGAAAAGTCGAATTCTTGGAAAGTTGGTGAGAGAATGTACAGCATCCGACAAAATAGTTGTCACAATCTACAAAGCGATTGTCAAACAGAAAGTGAAATATCGTATTATGTACAGCATGCGACAAAATAGTTGTCACAGACTGCGAAATGACCGCCGAACAAAAAGTCAAATTTGATAGCATGTACACCCGGTATGATAACTTTCGAAGAGCTCCATTTTAGGGGAGGCTTTCCTCCTGTGCTGCCCCCTAAAAAAGTTTTGCGTACTGAGTGTACATCCTACCAAATTTCACTTTCTATCCGCCAGCAGTGTTGCAGATCGCGACAACTATTTTGTCGGATGCTGTACATCCGGTTCGCAAGACTTTTTAAAAGCCCCCTTTTAGAGGAAGAGGCCTTCTGTCGCAACCCTCTAACAAAGCCTTGCATACCGTGTGTAAATGCTATCGAACCCCATTTTTTGTTTGGCGGCTCTTTTGCAAATTGTGACAACGATTTCGTCGGATGCTGTACAGGGTGATTCACTTGCCTTTGAATCAGAACTCTCCTAGCCCACTTTTACTAGACATCTATTTAATTGTACTAGATATTTTCTGTTTAACAATAGACTGTATTAAATTATGTAGTCTGTTGGAGGGAATATTTTACCAAGTTTTAGCATCGACTTCCTTTGAATGGTTAGCAACGTAAGGAGACAATATTTTATTATATTATATTTATACGGGAATATTATATATAACTGGCTTCTGCAGGGTGAAATGTCATGTGCGAGTTAACATAACTCAGACATGTAAAAGTATAAATGCATAAAATGCAGACAAATGTTGAGAAACATTTGAGTATAATTTAAATGTCTAGGTTATTTATAATGATTCTATATGGAACAGTGTATGCTCGACGATGACTGTGGGAGTGTCAGTTATTTAGCTATAAATTGCCTATTTATTAATTGTTATAATTTTACAGAAATTCATAATTAACCTTTAGGTTTGATGTTTGTATGTATTTAAAGGTTTATTTAGGTATCACGAGATGACTGACAATTTATTTACATAGATTTATTAAGGCTAATAGTTTAAATTCGTCAGAACATTGATTGAAGGATTGTTTGACATTGATAGATGCAAACATTGATTTTAAAAAGGTCAACGAATATCTCCAAAAGATAACTTCTCTCAAAAATATTGCAAGGGAGAAATGGCCAGGTAGTCAATATAAGTTCCAATATTTCTTTAAAAGTTTTTTTTAGCAATATTACAAGAGCAAGAGCTTTAAATTAAATTCGCACACTCTAAGTTCTTTGAAAAGCTCCTCCTTTTCAAAGTACATTAGCCTTTCAACGGTCGACTTGTTTTTTAAAACGTCGATCTACAAAACCAAACAGGCCAACTCAATTTCTTACAACTTTAGTTCGCTTCAAATATAACAATAGTTTCATAAAAGTGCAAAAACCGATTGCACATTAGATTTCTTTATTTTAATAGAAAGCACATATTTTTCATTCGTTAGAATTATTTCGATTTTTATAGCAAAAGGTAATTTATTTTTCCTCATGAGGAGTCACAACAAAAATGATCAGTTCTTCATAGATGAGTGTGCTTATCAAACAGAGTTAAAGGGTTAAAAACGACGAAGACAAACTCCAAGTAGCAAGATTAAGCCGACCATTAGTTCGACTAGTTTCAAGGCCGATTTTCTTAATAACTTTCCGAGCTGCTTACCAACCCGGGCGTGTTTTATATTAAGTAGTTCGCATTCTATCCGCTGCGGCGCGGCGTAAGACTTGGCAGAGTAGGTGACAAGTTTCCCCGCTAAGTTGGCTCGCGCCAATTAATATTCCTCGGCCTCATTACTATGTAAAGTGTATCTTATATAAAGCGCTTGATATTCTATTTCAGAATCTCGATGCGGCCCGATTTGCAACACAACTTGCCAACTAATTTGCCGGGCGTTAATTAATATTCTTTAAAGTTCACGCCACGGCAATGTCAGTGGCTTCTCGCTTTCGACGACCCAGCGAAAGCCCCACTAATTATCGACGAAATCGATTTAACATTCTGCCAAGCAATTTTTGTGGCCATTCGAGGGCCGCCCTTTCTCCAGGAAGTATCATTGGAATCGAATTCAAAGGATATCGAAAGCCGTCTGTGCTTGATCGAATTAGATTCCTTCCATTATCTGGCCAGGGCTAATCTTATTTCGGAGATCCGTCGTCGCCGAGTCGTCATCGAGTGCACTTCCTTTCAAGGAGGTGGACAAATTTACAAAGGGCTGCACGCCATCGGGACCCACACACACACACACACACACACTCACACAGACACAGAGAAACAATACAAGGAAAAGGTAGTACTCGACTGTGCTTGGACCGCTGAAAGGAGAAGGATAAAGGAGAGAGAGAGAGAGAGAGGGGGGAGGCGAAGGTGAAAAGGCATCAAGGGCAGTGCGGAGAGAGAATTGTATACTTTTCGTTAGCAGGACCGGCCAAGATTAAAGGCAAACAAGAAACAATGGGTACGCGAGGGTAATAAGGAGGGTTTATGTCAAGTCAGCGAGCGCTATCTCCTTGGCAGGAACGTTTCCTGGATCAGGCATCGACCTATCCCAAACTAAAGCGGCTAAGCCATTCGACGAGGAAACTTTGCAATTTTAGCATTCTACGACCACCATCACCACCACCGTCACCACCAACCACCAGCCTGTCTCTGTTTCCGCACGGCGGCCCTTTCCGCCGAGAGTACCGAAAGTAAATCAAAGTTTGAAAGGAGCCTGCCTCGGTCAGAATGCGGCGAATCTAATTTATTGTCTTTATTCGGGATATTACGGTGGCATTCGTGGGAGCACGGAATTCCGGATTGTCCCTTTGGAAGTTTACTAGCTCTCCCCCTCCCCCTCCCTTCCTTCACCGGCAACCCTGTCTTTTCCAGAAGGCCTCATCTTCCTCCCTCCTCTGCCGGTTGTGCCATCGGTGTCCTTCTGGCCGGGAGCAGCCTCCCAGCCGACTCTCCATCCTCCTCCTGACAAGCTTAAGTCTGGCATTCTGCATGTAAATTGCTTCGTCCGTTTCGTGAAAATTGTATGAAAACGTGCGGTCGCACCGGGATCGGCCCCACTCCCGTATTAAACTGTTGTCACATATCTCGTGCGCCAGACTTATACGTGAATGTCTTGGATGGTCTCGCGGGGCTTCCCTCTGCGAGCATACTGCGCTTCCACCATAACCTCTATTCCAGTTTTGGATGATTTATTTATATCTATGCATAAGTCGTTTTCTGTGCACTGCTTAATGACAGTTTTCGGACTTATATTGAAATATATAGATAGTTAAGTCGTATTTCGGTTTTTGTGGATGATGTTGAGATTTCACTGTGTGAGCATACGTGCCTCCACCATAACCTCTATTCTGTTTTTGGTTGACATTTTTATATTTATTCGTAAGTCGTTTCCTGTGCACTGGTTCTTGACATTTTTGTGACTTCTATTGAAATATATAGATAGTTAATTCGTATTTTGGATTTTCCGGTTGTTGTTGAGATTTCACAGTGCGAGCACATTGCGCTTCCACCATAACCTCTGTTCCAGTTTTGGATGATTTATTTATATTTATTCATAAGTCGTTTTCTGTGCACTGCTTAATGACAGTTTTCGGACTTATATTGAAATATATAGATAGTTAAGTCGTATTTCGGTTTTTATGGATGATGTTGAGATTTCACTGTGTGAGCACATTGCAGTTTCACCATAACCTCTATTCCAGTTTTGGATGATTTATTTATATTTATTCATAAGTCGTTTCCAGTGCACTGGTTCCTGACATTTTTGTGACTTCTATTGAAATATATAGATAGTTAAGTCGTATTTCGGTTTTTCGGTTGTTGTTGAGATTTCACAGTGCGAGCATACTGCACTTGCACCATAACCTCTATTCCAGTTTTGGATGATTTATTTATATTTATTCATAAGTCGTTTTCTGTGCACTGCTTAATGACAGTTTTGTGACTTCTATTGAAATATATAGATAGTTAATTCGTATTTTGGTTTTCCGGTTGTTGTTGAGATTTCACTGTGCGAGCACACTGCACTTGCACCATAACCTCTATTCCAGTTTTGGATGATTTATTTATATTTATTCATAAGTCGTTTCCTGTGCACTGGTTCCTGACATTTTTTGGACTTATATTGAAATATATTGAAATATATGGATAATTAGCTCGTATTTCAGTTTTTACAATTGTTGTTGGGACTATTATGTAGTATATTTGGATTTACCGAAAAGTCTTATTTGATCATTCACCAAATATTCTAATGATATATGCATTTCAACAAACTTGTATAAACTTTAACGATTGTTGTGTACTCATTTTAAACGCTTTGCTCTATGACGTTTTTCTAACTTCGATTCAAATATATGGATGGTTAATTGTATAACTCGAATTTCTCTGTTTACCGTTTTTGTTAAGATTTTCTATGGAGTATATTTAAATATACTTGAATGGGTTATTGTGACCGCATTGTGAATCGCATTACTTGTTTCAAAAATATATAAATGGTAATTTATGAATTAGTTCTCGCTAAATGAACAATTAAGGTAATAATAGCGATATATAAACATCCGGTACGGTGAGTATAAAATAAAGCTGGCCGGCATCCGTTGGTCGAATGAAAAAAGGCGGGTGGATGGCAATAGAGGGGCACTCATGTATCGTGACTGAAGTGTGATGGGGTAGGCGGCGCTGCTGTCGGCGCAGTATGGCCTTTCTTTCGGTGAAGCGGGTGGACTGGGAAAGTTCGGTTGAAATCGTTTGGAAGGTAGTTGTTTTTCGGGGGGGTAACAGCGAACAATTTGCGGAACGGTAGGCAGCATGTTCCTGCAAGGGATTTTTCACGTCGGCAGATTCATTTTAGTGGCGCAGTAAAAGCGAGAGGGCGCGACAGGGTGAGTGAGCGTGCGTGCTACACTGCACGGTGTTTTGTAGGGTGTTGCAACTGATTTCGTCAATCGACGGGATAACGGAGTTAACGCCAGGAGAGAGGAACTCGGCCGTGCGACCGATTGCAGCAGCGTCCATAACAGCGTTACGCGCATGAATCCGCGTTGTTAGCCATTTTTTTCTGTTAGCCCTCGTCGGCCTCGACGAGTGAGAGGGAAAGAGAGGGAGCGATTTTTCAACTTCGATGTCGGCTTTTAATGAACTGTAACGCGAAGCCTGGCTGCCGAGTGCTCCTGTGCCCGCCTCTCGAGTGTCAGCCCTTACGGGAAGGCTAAAAAGTTTCCGCGCTAACTACGACAATACTGGAGGGGTGGCGTCGAAAGTTCGCCCCTTAAATTACGGGGGAGAATTTTTGACTCCCCCATTTTCTCCGGCCGGTCTTTTTCGCTGACCGAGTCCGCGCTCCCCACTAATTTTCACTTTGAACTTTTCACTCGGCCTCTCCACTCGTCCGAATTCCATTCCACTCATTTCTCTATAAACTCCTTCGCTCCGAGCGAGAACGCGCCTCGCTTCAATGCGCGCGCCAACCCCTCCCCCACCTTCCGTCTTTCGCACTGCCAAGAGTGAATGAGAAAGAAATTGTTTTTCAACTTTTGAATACGAAATATGAGAGCGCCGTTGTGGTAATACAATAGGCCGCCGCAAATGTTTTCCAACTCTTTGCCATTCATTGGAATAATTCCTTTCTGATTACGTCGGGCAAAATAAGATTTGTGTACGTATTACATTTGCTTTTGGGAGTATTTCCATCCCGTTTTATAATACTTTGAAAAATATTAGTTGTAGGTAAATGGCGTATGGAAATATATCAAATGCAATTACAAATGAAATTCGTTTTATTTATTGGTTACTAGATAAAGCGATTGTTTTTTAACTTTTGAATACGAAATATGAGAGTGCTATTGTAGTAATACAATAGGTTATGGCAAATGTTTTCCAACTCTGCCATTCAGCCATGTTGTTACATTTGCTTTTGAGGTTATTTTCATCCTGTATGGGTGATGTAATACTTTGAGAAGTATTACTTAGGCATAGACGAATCATGGGAATATATTAATTAAAAATAGCTACTAATTATAAAAAAGAGATACTAATTAAAACTCTTCTTATTAACTTTGTATTAGAAAAAGCGATTGTTTTTCAACTTTTGCATACGAAATATGAGAGTATCATTGTGATAATATAATATGCCTGTGGAAATGTTTTCCAACTTTTTTCCATTTATCGGAATAACTAGTTTCTGATTACTTCGTGCCAAATAAATTTTCTGTACGTATTTTCTTGAAAGTAAACTAAGTACTTACATGGAGTATATAATTACATATAAGATGACATATTGGTGACAAATGAGTCAGATTTAACTTTGAGAATTGTTACTTAAAGCTGAACAACTTATGGCAGTATGAGGATTTAAAATAATTATTAATTAAAAATCTTTTTGTTATCTTAATTGTGGAAAACGAGGACAGCTCACTATTGTAGTAATACAATAGGCTTCGGGAAATGTTTTTGCCATTTATCGGTATATTTCATTTCTGTTTGCTTCGTGCGAATTATGTTGTCAATTATTTTATTTCGAATGAAATATTTGAAATGAAATATTTACGAGTACAATACAGTATTGTCAATAAGAGAAATTCCTTTGGTGTTCTTTGATACATCAGTAGCAATGCATGTTACTGCATTTTTCGTATTCGAAGGAGCTGCCAGATCTATCGGGATGCAAGCATGGTTGACCGGTTTCCTTATCTAATCAGAAAGGAAATCGACCGTAATTCTTGTTCATTGTCTGAAATTCGAAGTGCAGTCACTGAACACGTCTCTATAATACTGCTCGACCCCTTTTCCTTTGTGTTCGCACGATCAGCATCTAAGAAGGGGTACAGGTTCTCTCGACATCTTGACAGAAGACATTTTCAAAGATCGCTCATCTCGTTTTATAACTTATATTTTTAAAAATATTTATTTACATTTATAATTTCGCCATCTTCTTTCAACCATCTGCCACAACCAGAGTGTCACTCCTTGTTCATTTTGTAATCGTTTTGTTTAAAAATCTAAAGTAATTTGTAAAAACAGTGTTTGCCTAGCAGCTTTAAATCAAATTATAACAGTCACATTAAAATAATGAGTTTAAAAAAAATAAGAAAAATGGTTTTCAATTTGACGAGTTTCTATCTATCATATTTTCGACACCATTTGAACGAAAATAACAGTTCTCTCGTTCCATATTGGGACGCCACATGCTCTTGTCCGCTTTCACTATTATTTAGCAATTATTTCACCAGGAATACACAGATCCATTGAATTCACGCACAATAGTTTAAAAGCGGCATCAATTTCGTACTTTTTCCGATATTTCAAAATTTCACACATGTCAAAGTAAACCTTTTAAAAAAAGGCATAGTTGTCTGTCCGTATATTTGGATGTCCCTATAGCATCAATAACTCGAGAATTTTTGACAAATTGTTTCCGAAAATTCACGCAACAACTCTCTAATTGGCGGATGTGCAAGTTAACACTCCGAATCGTTTTCAAGTGAAAATATAGCACTTTCATACACATCGACCGTAAAAAATCGAAACCTGAAATATTCGAGTTGTGCTAGCTTTGTTCTATTGTATATTATTTATATATTATAATCGATATACATATTACTATAAATAGAAGGAACACATGTAATGATAACTAATTGGATACTCAGGTAATCGTTATGGTATATCGAGTTTTTAAGCGATTGGCTATAATTTTTATAACGCGTACATAATATTACTAACTAATTATTCATAAAATTTGCACTCAATTGAATATCTACAATTGGAGATTCCTTCGATTAAAATTTATGCTATAAAGCAACTGTCATACCTGTAATGTTAGTATCAAAGAACTTATGTGTGATATAGCATAAAATGCCAGAAAAAATATTCAAAATTATTGACTGTGTTCTTAAATAAATATAATCTTAGAAAGAATGTTGCGTTCCCATAAAACCGAAGCGGCAGCGTTACTACCATTAACGTGGTACTTGCTGCATCTTGTATGCGTATATTCTCATGTACCACTTCTATGTACAAAAGTTTAAAGTATATGAATCTAGCTAAAAGTTTTGATAAGGCAACATCCTTGGGATACACATCTTTTATGTTTGACACTCGAATATTATACAACACAACCTTAAAACAAGAACAAATATAAGACAAGTAATCGTAAGGGAAAAGTAAGGAAGTTGTAAGAATTTCTAGGTTAGGGTTTCGCAGGAATAGCTGCGATTTAACAAATGGAGGCCTTGGCGTCGGAAAGGTTAGTAGGACTGTAAGGCAAAAGAGATAAGAAGAGCGGAGAAGAATGAGGAGGATGGAAAAAGTATGCACGAGAAATACAATTAAATGGAAAACAAAAAGATAGGAGGTCAGTTGCGCGTCATGTGATCAGATATAATAGAGTAACCACCTTAAAGCGAGAACAAATATTTTATAAGACAAGTAATCCACATTGTCCTGACAGTAGTGCAAATCCCGCGGGAAGCATAAAGAATTTTTAGGTTATGGTTGCATAAGGACAATTGCGAAGCGATTTAACAAATGAAGGCTCTGTTCTTTGAAAGGTAAGTAGGAGTGGAAGGGAAAAGTAAAAAGAACAGCTGAGTGGAGTACGGAGAAGAGCAGGGAAAGTAGAAAAAGCGTGGACTAGGAAGACAAATAAAATAGGAAACAAAAAAATAAGAGGTCAATTGCGAGTCATTATATATTCCGATATAAATATTAGAGCAACCACCTCAAAACAAAAACAAATATAAGACAAGTAATCCACACTGTCCTGTGAACTGTGCAAATCCCGCGGGGAGTATAAAGAATTTTTAGGTTATGGTTGCATAAGGAGAATTGCAAAGCGATTTAACAAATGGATGCTGTGTTGCCTGAAGGGTAAGTGGGAATGGAAGGGAAAGGTGATAAGAAGAGTGGAGAGGAGTGGGGAGGAGAGGAGGGAAGGTGGAAAAAGCGTGCAGTAGGAAGACAAATAAACGGGAAACAGAAAGATGGAAGGTCTGTTGGCGGGGGGTGGTGGAAGGAGAGGAAGAGAGTGAAATAGAGGAGACACGGAACGGTGCTCGGCGTTGGATGCCCGGTGGGGTTGCAGGAGCCACACCGGATCTTCTCTCCTGTCTAGCCATTTTCCGGTACTTCGCTTGTACCGGAAACCTAGCAAACAGTTTACATCTCGAGTGGAAGAGGCTACTGGTAGCGTCCGGGCATCGGGCCACCTGGAGAATCGTAAGTGGATCGCAGGAAACAGCCGCTCTTCAAGCGGGGTTCAAGTGCTTGCGTTACCGCCGCACTTTTTCCCTCTTCGACACCGGCACCGGCCACTGACTTCCGGCAAGAAGAGCCGATGGATCCACGCCACCGCCGAGAGTTTTATGCGTCCGGGACTTCCCGGCAAAACCCGACTACCCGTTCCCTCTGTGATATGCCCGAGGGAAAAGCGTCCCGGAGAATGGAGCCCTCCAGCGATTTTCGCCCGCTATTCCTTCTCTGCATTTTCGTCCCAGTCAGCCGAGCTCCCAGCCTTCTTTTCACGATTTCCCTCTTGTTACGCTTGTGGCAAATGCGTCGTTTGTGGCGACGGGATATTTGCCGGTATGAAGAGTTGTGTGTGTGTGTGTCCTTTAACCCTTTGCTCGCCGTTAAACGAAATCGCCTAATGCAAGTTTCTTATTTTGGAATAAACTAAGGAACTTGTTTAATAACACATGTATAAATGAAAAATAGTATAAAAAATTAATCTGTAAATCAATATATGTTATTGTTAAGAAAGTAATTTACTAACAAGATGCTCAATCAAAAAGGATCCACTACTCCTCTGGAGTGGAATATAAGTCTGAAGAGTAATAAAATATCAATAAAATTAATTTTGATTTAATTTTTAAATTAATTAAGATGAACTGCATTTTTTCTCACTTTATTCCGGTTAAGCAACTTATCTTCATGTAGATTGAAAATTTCATCTTCATATATGTTGAGTATCAACGTAGAAGGCTATTTATTCAATAAACTACAATGTGCTTGCTGTCAACCGAAATTACTTAATGAAAATTATTTAAATTATGTATAACGCATTTATAAATCAGTATGTAAATGTAATAAAAATTTCTCCAAAGAGTTACTTTACATCTGCTATGAGTGGTTTATTGTTGTACGTGTAAATTATAATATTACGATAATTCTTTTATGTGTATGGTTTCTAACTATTTACAAGTATTATCAGTCTTTAAATCAATGGTTTATTGTTACTTCATCAATTTGTAGCCACTGATAATCTAGAAATTATAATATTACAATAATACTTCTGTGTGTACGATTTCTAACTATGTACAAGTTTTCTGCCATTCCCCCTTTAATTTTAATAATATTTCTATTATATTTATTACCTTCCTGCTTTTTTATATGTTTTGCGCGCATTATACAATTACAGCGAACGTAGGCTAATTTTCATTAGTCTCTCAGGGCTGCTCTGGCATTTCCCTTTCGGCGGGATTTTAAGGTATCGCGGTACTTGCACTTACTCAAAATGTCTTCTGTAAACCGAAGACATTTTGAGCCCTACAAAGTTTGCCCGACGTGAGACGTTACTCGGCGCGAGACATACCGAAATGCATTTTAATTAGTCGTCCCACGCTTAGTTACGAAAGTGGAGTGACGATAAAGCTCTAACGCACTTCACCTCCGCGAGCGCGCTTGCGTTTCGAATTTAATCTTAGCTTTTAAACATTCTTAATGAACGCAGCGTTAAGAAGCTTCAAGCAGGAAAATACAAGGATTTACTCGATTTAGCTTAATGGCTTTAGTTTGCGCTTGACATGGTTTTCCAGGGCGGAAATGTTTTCATTAAAACAATGGCGTCTCTTCTATATTGTTATTCTAGATTTTCTAATTTTTCATCGCGCGACTTGGAAGACTTAATTAATCCTTGTGCTTTTCTGATAATATTTGTTAAATCATTTCATTGAATTATTTTATGGTTTCATTATCTTGTTAAATATTTGCCTACTTTTCATGGGAATGGGTTCTTGCACTTTCGCATTCTGGCATCCTTTGTGTTAATTTTAATCAAGGACATTTATACAACAAAGTTTCATTTGGACCATCAAAGGGTAGTACATTTCCGTGTAATTCTTGTGGGATTATACTGCTTTTCAGAGTAATCTAGTAATTAGTATAATCTTATAATTCTTTACCATTTCTCTACGCGCTAAAATAGAGTGGGTAAACATGGTATTTGCACACCCAATTTCCTGGCATGAATTTATTAGTTCCTGGAGAATACTTTGTATTCTGGAGAATCTCCTTTAAGAAGAAATATTCCACACAAACTACGTATGTAAATTCTTTATCACCGCATCTACATTCATCTACATTATAAAACAATTATAAGATGGTTTCTGAATGATTATTAATTGACTGAAAATCCGTATATTTACAGATTCCATCGAATAGGGGAACTTTAATTAATGTAACATTTTTCATCGCCAGTGAATAAAGGTTGTTCCAGGTAATAAAGAAATCCCTCAAACCAATTTTTTCTGGAATATTCTCCTTAAAAGAAAATATTTCTTTTCAGAAACAATCATTTTTGCCAGGAAATAAAAACTTGGTGTGCGTATACTTAATCATCCTGTGTATATTCAGGGCATTCATTATAGAATAATTATAAAATTGTTTCTAAATAGCGATTAATTGACTTAATATCCGTATATTCCACAGATTCCACTGAATAGTGGAAGCTTAATTAACATAACACGTTTCATCGCCTGACCTTCCTCCAGGTAATAAAGAAAATCACCCAAACCATTTTTTGGGACACTTCCTTAAAAGAAGATATTCCTTTTAACAAACAATAATTTTCGCCACATAATAAAAACTGGGTGTGCGTGTACTTAATCATCCCATATACATTCAGGGTATTTATTATGGGAGTAATTATAAGATGGCTTCTAAATGATGATTAATTGACTGAAAATCGGTATAGTCACCGGATCGATTAAATAGGGGAAGCTTAATTAAGGTAAGATTTTTAATGATGAAAGAATAAAGGTTATTCCAGGTAATAAAGAAATCACCCAAACCAATTTTTTCAGAGACAATTTCCTTAAAAGAAGGTATTCCTTTTAAGAAACAATCATTTCCGCCATATAATAAACACAGGGTGTGCGTATACTTAATCATCTTGTGTACATTCAGGGTATTTATTGTGGGAGTAATTATAAGATGGCTTCTAAATGATGATTAATTGACTGAAAATCGGTATAGTCACGGGTTCGATTGAATAGGGGAAGCTTAATTAAGGTAAGATTTTTCACGGCGAGAGAATAGAAGGGGAGCATCAATCTTCGGGCATTGAAGCGGCGCGCCGCCTGTTAAGACATTTCTTTCGGCTGAAAGGGACAATTCCTAGGCGCATTTATATTCCCGCGCTGATATTGATAGCGGCCGACAATGCCCGGAATATTTACGATGCTTTTACCCTGACGTATACTTCTTAAGGTGTGCGCGCGCGCGCGCGCGCACCTTCATCATTGCAGAATTCCGTCTGCTCTCCTCCCGGGAGAGGATTTTAGCGCGCCGCGCCGGAGTGGAAAGTTCAATTTGACCTGCCATGTAGGACGGTAATAAAAAATTCATCCGCCGCTTCGCCGAGACACAGATTTGTCACCATCACCGCTCCTCTTCCCCAAAAATGAACCATCCACATTTCGGGAATTTCTTGTTGTCTACAGGGTGATTCACTTGCCATTGAATCAGAACTCTCCTATTAAATAAATAGGATCTAATAAAGATAATTGCACATTTGCCCAATAGTTTGTGTATATAATCTCGAAATTGATTGGTTTCTCCAAACCAAATGATTTTATTGAATCAAAATTGTGAAAACTGTTTTTAAAATAAAGTATAGTATTATACTATAATTTTACTATAATTTTAATATGTTATAACTCCTTTTAGCATAGTATAGCCATATATAAAATATTGAAATAGCTATCATTCACATATTAAAGATCTATTTAAAACGGTTTGTAATGTCTTCTTGATCAGAACGTGTTCTAGACGTGTTAGAGACGCATTTGTAATGTCTTTTATATGTCCCTTTGCATGTACAGGGTGATTCACTTGGCTTTGAATCAGAACTCTCCTAACCCCACTTTTACTAGACATCTATTTCATTATACTATATATTCTCTATTTAACAATAGACTGTATTAAATTATGCAGTCTGTTCGAGCGAATATTTTACCAAGTTTTAGCATCGACTTCCTTCGAATGGCTAGCAACGTAAAGAGAAAATATTTTATTATATTATATTTACAGTGGAATATTATATATAACTGGCTTCTTCAGGGTCAAATTTCATGTGCATGTTAACATAACACAAACATGTAAAAGTATAAATGCAGAAAATGCAGACAAATGTTGAGAAACATTTGAGTATAATTGAAATTTCTAAGTTATTTATAGTCGTTTTCTATGCAACAGTGTATGTTCAATAGTGGTGATTCAAAGGTAAGTGAATCACCCTATACAGTCCGCGACAAAAGTAAGTGCACAATTAGTAGAAATGATAATCCTAATCGTTTACACACAAGAATATTATTGTTACAAACCTAAATTTTAGTTCTCTTGTATCTTTACGTTGGATAAACTTATTAGTTAACAATTGTAATTATTGAATACGTTCAGTGAATAAGTTAGCCAATTAGGCAGGGAGATAAATAAGTGGTCACATTATGGCACACATAATACAGGCAATAGTTATTTTAAATAATAAATGTTACTAATTAGTGTTTGGCTTCCTTGCTTTGCTACAATTGCAGTTTCGATTAGGTTCGCGGTAAAATTATGACTAATGCATTTCAGTGCTAATTGCAAATCTATATGAAATAAAGATAGAAAACGACAAACATAGTGTGTAACAATAATTTTATTGTAGTAAACTTTTGTCACGATCTTTCCTACTATTTGTCCACTTTCTTTTGTCTACGACTTATGTAAAATAGCATTTCACTGTTCTGTTTTTCAAATTCAAACAATATTAAAATGTCAAAAATAAGGGAAAATACGATTCGAACGATGCTCCTTTGAAAAGCTTTATATGTTTATATGTTTATATGTTTATATGTTATATTGCATTGTTGTTATGGTAAGGAAATGATGCAAAGCAATTTTAACTTATTTATAACTATCTAATTTTGACTGAGCACTGAAATATGTGTCATTTATATTGAAATCAATATTATTATCTTGAAGTAGCATTTATACGTATATGTATTGTAATTCAAACTTTTTAATACAAATTATTGATTTTAGAATCTGAAAGTTATTTCATATTTTATATTATGAAACGAATTAAATTGCTGTTGTTACCGCGTTTTGATTAAGATGGTGAAAATTCTGTTTTTACCTTCCATGTATATTTGCTGAGAGTCGCTATTAGCAGCAGTTAATATTAAACTTCACTCGTCAAGATAAGTTCTTTCGAGTACAATATTCTTTCCGGTTAGTTACCACTTTAAAAAGTACTAATCCAGCTTCAATAATAATCGAAAGCAGCCTGTCAAACGCTCTTACTAATTAAAACTCTTTCGGTTAACTTTTCCGTCACGTGGAAGTAGAAAGTTCAATCTGGGCTGGCATGTCGGAGAGCAATAAAAAATACATCGCCGGCTCCTCGAAGGAGTTCGAACGAGGCCACGCGATTTGTCACCATCGGTGCGGGATCAATGAAAGCCGCAAGTTTTTCCCACGACACACTTCCGGCCCGATCGTCACTCCAACCTGATCCCACAGGACCTGATCCTGCGGATGATTAATCTGGCTGCTAGGCCGCAAAAACCCGCACTCTCCACCAGTCGGACTGCTCCCTTTTATGGCCACTCGATTGTCACCACCTGACATCGCACATTCCCATTCAACACATTGCATTGTACTTGCTCGATTTTGAGCCATCGCGCACTCTCCGTGGACATCTTCGATTCGTGAAGCTTTGAGAATTACAGTGAACAATGGACGTCTTTTATAAAGTTCAATAAAGTAATAATTAACTGCGTATTGTTAATAAAGTTAAATTTTAGTAATTAATAGATGTTAATAAAATAGAAAAATGGCCTTGAATTTATTCTTTTTTTATAAAGTTGTCCCACTATTACTGGGTAAAAGTTAGGGAAGTTTGCATTGCAAATAAAGTTAGATTTTAATAATTCGTAGATGTTAGTAACATAGAAAAATGGCCTTAAATTTATTCTTTTCTTATAAAATTGTGCCTCTATTACTGGGTCAAAATTAGGGAAGTTTGCATTGTTAATAAAATTAAAATGCAATTATTATTAGTAGATATTACATAAATGCAAAAATTACATTGTACTTATTTAATTTTGAAGCATCGTACACTGAAGACCGACGACTTCGATTAGTAAAGCTTTGACAATGAGCAGAACAATGGATACTTTTTATAAAGTCCTGTTATTTATGCTAGGTTTATAATAGTTAATAAAGTTTGCATTGTTTACAAAGTCAAATGCTAACTATTAATAAATATTAAACTGAATTTTTTAATGAATGAGTTGTTCTAAAACCGTTTTTGCAACTGTAACATAACCTGCACAGAAGGATCGAAAAAGGGAACATGAAACCATTACATTTAGTCCTTACAGTTTATGTTTATTAACATAAAGGACAATGTTTATCTGCCTATCTCTTTGCGATACACGTGACAATGGCTCAGACTAATTGTAAAGGGGTTTTTTCTTTTTATAGAGTTATAATCCAGATAAACTATAGATCATAGAATATCACAAAATTTATCACTGATACAGTTTTCAAAAGTAATTGTAAAATTTCAAAAGGAGTAAGAGTTGAGTTATACATTGTTGAAGATATTTTTAACAGAAATGGTTAGAACTACCTATTATTCTTTAAATTAAATTATTCTTAACGCGAACATGAAATGTCATCCGGGTGAAGCCAGGTGGAATGTCCAGTTACGTACACAGTGAAACCTCTCTTGTCGAATCACGTTATGAGAATTTTCCACTATCCGAACATGTTACATAATTCCCAATATCTCTTTTTCAATACATCAAGATTGGTACCAAGAAAAAATATACAAATAACAGTGTATTTAAATAGTCGAAAATATGGAAAATGTAATTTGAATAAAGAAAATAATAATAATAAATTAAATGAGACAACGAGTTCAATTAAATAAGGAAAACTAAACAAACTCCTTGCAAAATTCTAATCGAGTCAATGTTTTATGGAATAAATAATGATCCCAGCTGGCATGTTCGCTCTACTGAAGACTGCGCTCTACTAAATCCAACATACTCTGCTATATTATACATAATACATCCGATGCTTATTTTCCCTGGCATTCATAACCTCCTTTACAATTCTATAGACATTTTCATTTGTATTTCTTGGAATAATAGTGCTTTCTCGAGGAATTGAATTACAACTGCAATCCGTTCCTTGTCTGTAAGGTTCTGCTGCCACCAACGACAATGTGAGAAACCGATAACTCTCATTTACTTTGGTTATAACAATTCTTCGCGGATTTTTTTGTTATACGGGAATGTGTCAGTTTTGTATGCCCATTTCTGTGGACATTACTAACTAAAGGATGTGCACTACATCTGAGATACTCGTAAAGCCATTAGCCTTTCTTCAGATAACACAATAAAGTTTTAAAAACGTTCTTAACCCCTTAATCTACGATTTACATTCCGTAATCGGGCATTCCGTATGGTCTATGTCCGTAGTTCTAGGTTAAGGGGTTCAAAAGGCCAATAGGGATACTTGTATCGTTTTTGGGGTGGCCATCAATATTCCAAAAACATCGCACGTAAGTGCTTTTGTGTGACATTCAACGTTACAAAATTGAATATTTTAAAGGCGTCCAGAAAAGGTGTTACAAATACAGCTCTAACACGTCTAAAACTACAAAAAGACACATAGAAGCAATTTTAAATACTTCTTTAATACATGAATGATTGGACTTTCAATATACATTAATATATTATTTTCTAAAAGCAGTATTTCAAATTATTAATTCAGTAAAATTAAATTTGGTTTGGAAAAACAACCAATTTCGAATTTCGATATTATACACGTATACTATTGGAACAATGTGCAATTAGCAAACAAGTGCATAGTAAAGACATTTTTAAAGACATTGTTCAAAATGCAAAAATTGCAGTGTATTTGTTTAATTTTGAAGCATTGTACACTGAAGACCGACGACTTTGATTAGTAAAGCTTTGACAATCGGACTGAACAATGTTTGCGAATGTTTATCTTTAATCTTTAAACAGATGTAATGTTCCGATGCTGGTAAAACTTTTGCTCGTCTTTACGACGCTCTAAGAATACCGTAAAAAGGCAGGCGTAAAGATGACGTATTATAGACGTTTACGAAATAAGAAAATGTGGACATCTTTGAAACGGCTTCAGCAGAACACCTTTAAAACATCCTACGAATATCAGTAAAACGCGCAGACATGAAAATCGCATAAAGAAAACGTCTTTAACACTGTCATCGCCCAAATTGCAAATATTTAACTCTTTCAGTACACCTTATTAAAAATATTTATTAACAATATTTTGTTGAAATAAATATGTCAGATGTGGATGACGTGGCGATGAACATGTTAGAACGTTGTGAACTATTAGAATTTTCCTGGGTACGTACCTTTGCCGTACGGCGCAAGAAGCAGGAGATTGGCGAGGGCAGCACCGGTATCGTGTCCCATTAGAGTTATTCTGGTGGGATCGCCGCCGAAAGCGCCAATGTTTTCACGCACCCAGCGGAGGGCCATGGCGATGTCCTTTAGTGCGAGATTGCCTCCCGAGCCAGAGCCACTGTCGGGGAAGGGTCGAGTCCTCAGAAATCCTGGAACATCGCCAAGGATTCGGGCATCAACGTCTACGTCTACGTTGTCCCACGACTAGGATGCGTGCCAAGACTTTCGGACGTGGACCCACTTCTTTATCAAATCTCGCCTGATCCTATCTACCTTTTAGTCCCGCTCAATCTCTCCCTCTCCCTCTCTCTCTCTCTCTTGCGAACCCTAACCTCTTCACCCTTTCGCCCCTTTTATTTCCAACCGCCCTCCTCGCCCGCCGCAAATTGATGTAATACGGGAATGTAGTGCGCGGCGAACCTCGTTACCATTTATATCAGCCACTCGCAATCTTTTATGCTATCTCGTATCTCACTCGGCAGCGGTGAATGATACATTTGTCGGGAATGCGTTGTGAGTGTGGCCAATTTCTATCATTGTAATACGAATAATGTAGGAATAGTTCTTCAAAATGTACGATCTATAATTGTTCTAAATATAAAGTATTGTTTTTAAAATGATCGTAATATACATTTAAGGTGGTTGCTGATGAAATTGATAATAATGAGGTCGGATTGAAATTTACAGAGAATAGTCAATGGTCACTGTAGCTTTCTTCAAAATTTCAACTTATTTGTCTGTACGGTTTTCAAGTAATCAAGGGCAAAAAATCATTCTTATGCACGCGTTCTTACGGCGAGGAGGGCAGAGATTAACGCTTATGGCTTAAAAATATGTAATATAATAATGACACATGAATAAAAAACAGTTCATTTGATAAATGGAATTATCAGGTTATGTTTCAAAAGCTTCATCTGTTCGGTTCGAGAGTATTTGAGCAGGGAGTGAACAGAAAATGGTTGAATTTGTAAAAATAACGTGATAAATAGAACAGAAATAAAAGAAACTTATAAAAGCAGATGTGACAAAGCATAAGCTTAATTACAAATCGAATTTTCCTACTCAACAATTAGTTGTATTGTAACTTGAGAAGCCCTCACAATTCTGTGTCAACGTTCACATATTCCTTTCTTAGTCTTGCACCAAATGACGCGCCAATCTTTTTAATTTATTATACAATATTTTCAATAATATTGGATCTAAGTATTAGACTTGACACAAACATAAACTAAGACGTCAATAATTATAGTGATGACGGCAGTGTATCAAAAGCATCAATAATAATTAAAAGTATAAGAAAAGTGTGCATCCTCAATCTTTTGTGCTATCAACAAAGATATCTACCAACGTCTTCAGTTTGTAAAGCTTTGTCGATCAGAGTGAACAATGAAAGCGTTTTATAAAGTCCTGTCACTGCTACTTGATAAAAATCAGTGAAGTTTGCACTGTTAATAAAGTCGAATTTGAGTTATTAATAGATTTTATAAAAATAGCAAAATGACATTCAACTTATCCGATTTTGAGGAATCGATTTACCAATAATACATTGTAAAAATGGCGAATTCCTAACTGCAATACAAATTGCATATGCATGACTAATAAAAATACATAATCCATGTTTGTTAAAAACAATAATCATTATATTATACTTTCAATAATATTCAATCTAATTATGACATAACCTACAACCGTAAAATTCTTTCAAAGGCATACATTTATTCGTAAATAGTAAGTTTGAATTGTCCGAAGAGCTGGGTTGTTTTAATAAGACAATGAAACAAAAATATATCAAATAACATAACAATTAATCAGTACTGAATTAATATTCTCCTGTAATTCGCAATAACGGGCAGTATTGCATTTCTCACGCTCGTCAATCTCTCGAAATTGAATAGGGAATCGGTCATTCATACATGTGTATAACTTGATAACGGCTTTCATCGGTTACTTAATACGATGGCGCATTTATGCGATGCATGTTAGGTTCGCATGTTGAATATGCCAGTAATGACATAAGCCCGATAATTACCCAAAATTCCAAGTCGATAATTGAGCGTGATTACTATGACGTGGCCGGCGCTGGCCAGCACGGATCCATCGTAGATGTTTCCGGTGCCCCACTCAAAACTCTCACCGTGCACGTACACTATCACGGCGTATGGCGCTTCTAATCCCAGAGAGCCTGCAACATACAACGAAACGTCATCATACATCGTCACCCTCGAGAATCGATTAATTGGGTTGCGTGTACGCCGCACGTATTGAATTAAACACGTAACGTGATTGTGTTTTCGGGAAATAAAAGGGTTGAAAATACGTGCGGTGTAATGCAAAATAAATGTTCTCTTTTCTCGAAAAAGAATTCTATGCTTGCTGATACGCTTGGCTGGAAACGAACAAGTATTTTCATCCAGTTTGCGTGAATTTTGAAAAAGTTATTCTGATATGTACGGCTCGTGGCAGTATATGAATTTCAAGTAGTTATGAAGTACAACTTCTCTTGTTAGCTCAATTATAGAGAAAAAACATCTTGACATTCATCGGCATTTTTTGTTTCTCATTACTTCGTGGAAAATAAAATTTCTGTATCTAGTTTCTCGAAAAAGAAGCATATGTATGATGGTTCGTTTGCTTTGCAAACAACGAGTATTTTCACCCAGTTCGAGTGACTTAATACTTTAAAAATGATTACTGTGTTTTATTAATTGGAACTTTTCTTTTTAATTAATTAGCAGAGAAACCGATTGATTTTCAACTTTTGAATATGAAGTTAGAGTGATATTGTTATAATATATAAGTCTGGATAAATATTTCTTAACTTTTTGTTAGTTATGCATATTTTTGGTGCTAATTACTTCTCGAGAGTGAATTTAGAGTGAAACATTTCCTGTACATTTTCACCTTTATAGTTCGGGTGACTCGACACTTTAAGAAATATTGTACGGACGTGGAGGATTTGTGGCAGTATATCAGATGGAGTTATTAATTAAAACACTTCTTGTTAACTCATTAGCTGATTGACTGCTCTGATCACCAATTATCGACTTATTGAACTTACATCCGGTCGGCGGGCACGTTATCCAATACTAGAGCACTTCAGTGATTGGATAGTTAATTAACCAATTAATCAAGCCTATCGTGATCAATGGCTAGTACGTTCCTCTCATTTTCTCATATTCTTGAGTCAAGCAAAGTGTTAAAATTGACCTCAATTTTGATCCTTTTATTACCATGACACTGATATAACATAAAAAGCAAATTTAGCTTTACTTCGTAATATTAATCCGTTTTACACGGCAAGTAATTACGCATTACAAATTTTCGGCGTGTAAAGTGAACGCTGCTCGAACTAACGAAATTTCCGAAGCTTCAAAAGCGCTGCGTTTAACTCAAGCCGAATTGTTTTTATAACGAAGTTATTATGCATCGTTCGTTTGCGGAATTCAATGTGTGTTTATCGAGAGTATATTTCAAACAGCGTTAACATTAAACTCACAACGGCGCCCCTTCGATAAACGCATAATAATAAATATTTCCCATGAACCTGTAATTAGCAACTGCAGAGTGTCGCTTTGAGCCGAACGTTATTACTCGAGCTCATTTTTCCCCAATGTTTTCAACGTATGCGGCAATAAAGTGCGTACTCTCGCTGATTTATTATTACGTGGCGAGCGTAAAATTGAATGGTCGCCGTGAAAATTTAATATCTGCATCATATTACGACCTGAGTAATTAACATTTTCGCAGGCAGCGCGCTTGTGGCATTGAAATGGGAATGAAAATAGACAAAATTGCTTTATAATATTACGCCTGTAATTAGTTGTTGTTTAAAATCTTTATTTTACATTTAATTTTCAGGCAGATTATTCGGTCGAAGTGGCATAAATTAACTTACGCATTACTACTCGCTGTTTCTCTATATTTTAATATTAATACAGGAGCGTAAATATATTACAGAAATTTACCGAATGTTCATCATTAATAGATGTGAAACCAAAGAAATGAACTTTACCGATGTGCTTCCCGTTTGGAGGTTATTATTTGCGCGGGAAAAACTTTAAGTGTAGAATAGTTGGTTGTTGCGTTGAAGTGGTATAAATTAATATCAGGTAATGCAGTTGAGAATTTGCGGAACACAGCCATCGCGATTCGGAACTTCGGCGGCGGCGGTCCTCCTCGTTCCCGTGCTATTAACCCTCGTTAATTAATTACCTCCATGCGAGGCTCGGGTTTACGGTAATTGATTAGCAACACTCCCTGACTAAAATCTAGTTAGCATCGATCCCACTGTGTCTTTTGAATTTCATTTTGTATGTGAGGAACGAGAGTTGTGTAACTAAATATATTACGAGAGACTAAATTAAGGTTAGTTTCCGCGCTGTAAAATATCGAAACGTCAAATGTAAGAAATTTCTCATGGACCATTAAAGTATGTAATTTGGACTAACTAAAATGTTCGTTTGGACATTTGCAACAAGCGTGTTATAACAATAATTTTAATAACTTCACAACTATAAATCGACTTGGCCGAAAAATTTACTTGATCTTTTGTATGCTATTAAAATGTCAAATATGAGAATCGCCTATCACAATTTTACTTAGTGCAAAACGCAATATTGCTGCAGAATAAATACCAAATAAACAAAATAACAACAAATGCATTCGTCAAATTTTGTCTGAAATTTGTTTTGAAGGTAGCAGGAAACTGTATAACTTTCCATTATATATGCGTTCGTCCACTTTAAAGTTTCATAAGAAAACATTCTTTTCGTGGCTAGGTCTCTTGCAAAAATAGTCAATAACTTGGAATATTTTTGTGGCATTCGTATCATACTCTTCTATAAACGAATAATTTTTTTATGAAAGTATTAGTGCTGATGTTAATACTAAAATTAAAGGTTAACTTTAATAACGGCTAAAATTAAAATGACATTTATATTGGCAGCTGCAAATGGCAGCTGAAATACAGCTGTCCGAAAATTCGTATGAGTCACTGAATATTAACGTTACGATTGAATTTCTATGAAATTTGTAATGAGAATTCGAAATCGCATACTCACCACTTCCAGGTATATACAGATTGAGAAAGAGGCAGTCTTCGCTCTGATTGGTTAGGTATGGAATGGTTCGTTTCAATTGGCGATATCTGCCTTCGGGCATTTTGGCTAGTGCGGCAGTGTCATAGCTGATGTCCGGATAGTTTTGCGGGCATACTGATCCAAAGGTATCCGCCAATTTGATGCCGGTCCAATGATTCGGTGAAATTGGCGGTCGAAACCGTAGGTTTCCGACGGGTGGCGCCGCGTACGGCACACCTCGAAACACTTCCACGGGGTCCAAATGCCTGCTGTTTAGATTCTGCAATTTGAAAAGAAAGAATTTTTTCAAATCTACGTAGATATAATTTAAAATTGTGTACTTTAGGCAAATCCGTAAGCAGTTTTAATAAGAACTGTACATATATGCCAAATAGCGTACAACGTCTTAAAAACATCTCCGTAGAAGATGTTCTGCCGGAGACATTTCCAAAATGTTCACATTTTTGGTTTTTTAAAACCTCTCCGATACTTCATCTTTTGCGTCTGTCTTTTTACAGTATTCTTGGAGCAACCCAAAGACGTCGAGCAAGAGACGTTTTAACAACGTCTGAACTTTACATCTTTTGAACGTTTTAGAAGTACATTTAACACACGGTTTTTTTTAGTTTATGTGTATAATTTCGAAATTGATTGATTTCTGCAAACGAAACGATTTTATTGCTTTAACATTTTGGAATACTGCTTTTAAAATAAAGTATAGTAATATACTATAATTTTAATATGTTATAACTGTCTTTTCAGAATAGTATAGTAATATATAAAATATTAAAAGTTCTATCATTGACATATTAAAGATGTATGTAAAACGGTTTGTAATGTCTTCTTGATCAGAACGTGTTCTAGACGTGTTAGAGACGCATTTCTAATGTCTTTTATATGTCGTTTTGGATGTATTGTGGGCATCTTTAAAACGTTCCATTTTGTCAAACGAACGTGAGATGTTTTTAAAATATTCCTGGCCATTCTAACATCGATACGAATATCGCTATCGGGCGTTTTAAAGACGTTTTCAAAATATCATTGTGTTAACTGGATACAATTTCATCCAAATGTGTCGTATTTCAAACTGTAGCATATCACAGATTTTTCACAAATTTGAGGATCAGAGAGACACTGTTTTAATACTGGAATAAAAAAGTAATAAAAGTTCGAAGTATTGAAAAAAGTGGATTGTTCAGTATCGAGACTTAAATACGAGAGTAAATATATAACAAAAAAATCCCAACCTAAAGAATATTAACAGTAAAGTACAACAATATTTCACAGATTCACATTAACTACACTAAATTTAAACCCAATTATAAACAAAATTAAACTCAATATATTGATACGCTCTCAGTGACGAAACAAAGACAAATAAGAATGCAAGAATTAAGAAATGTGGAAGCTCTTATTGTACAATTTTCCAGGCTCTCGTAATCCACGCGTATTAAAGTTCAGACCCTCACATCTTCCAATGCTCGAAGCTTCCATCGGGAAGAAGAATTCAAGGAAGCGTTTGAATAATTTTCAGCGAGTAAATTAGCATCCTTTGACGGGCGAATGCATAGTGAGTTACCGGCGGTTCCAATAGGGAAATCTCCGGTAATAATGTTCCCCTGGCAGCATCCAGTTAAATGCAAATGCTGCGGCTATTTTATGCAGCGGAGCATCGGCAGCCCCAGCGGAATACTGGCGTTACGGGGAAACGAATTATCTAATTACCTTCGACGTTTCGATACTTCTTACTCTTAAGCGGCTTGAGTGACTCCTTCGATTTATTGGAAAATGCACATTGACACGCGAACCTTTTACAGTTTCAATCCTTTAATGTCGCTAGAGTTCTCTTCCTAAAGTGCATTCTTGCAGGTAAATAAGTATTAGCAATCAGTATTCAATGTCGAGATTTTTATACAATCAACATATTAAAAAGATGTGACTATAAATAGAAAAATTGATGTAGAAATCTTCTTTTTATGTGATGGACTCAAAAGAGTGAAATATCAAGTTTTACATCGCCAAAAGGTTTTTGCAACAAAAATAATAGCATTAATGTATTACTGTTTAAATTAAGTTATTGTTAACCTGATGAATAAACTGTCACTTATAAGCTTTTATAATCATTCTTCGATTTGACTTACAAGTGTTTACATGCGTTATCATGTTTCTGCTTTCACTTTTTTAGGTTAAAAGTTTATAGGTTAGGAAAGTGCCTGCTTTCTTTGTCTTACGTTGCCAGTAAATAAATGTTGAGAGTATAATGACGTTTCTCGATTGGTGATCGTTCAAATTCCCAAAGCAAACGGAGTAACTACCGTTTATTATTCGCTTTATGCGAGTAAATCTGCAAATGGTCCACACACGAAATGTCAGCCGGGTGGGGCCAGCTGTTGGCTTTCCACATACTCGTAATGATAGGTATAATTATCATCGATTCCCATAGCGTAAGCATGTAATCATCATCAATGATTGCGAATAGGTTGAGATGCAGAATAGAACAGCTAGTATTTCAATAAACATATTATTAACATATTAATCTTTTCACATTGTAAGAACTAGGTTATTTTCTTTGCTTATGGAAATTATTAGATTCGATGCTTTTGTTGATTTTGATACTCTTAATTTATGGGCATTTGACTGGGTTAATTAAATACAATATTGAATTTCGCGAAGGAAACATATCTTAGAAATGATAGTTTAATAAATGTCTTACAAATATGTTTAGATTCAATACTTATATTCAGTTTGGTACTTTGAATTTGTGAGTAATAAATTGGATGCTCGAAATACGTTGATAATGGATTTTGCAAAACAAAGATTTCTTCAAAAGGATCTTACATATGTGTTTCTATAACAATTCAATAAACGTTCTGTATTCATGAAAATATTTAAGCTCAAAATTTACATCGATTTCGGCAGACTATTCGCTCCAAAAGCGTCAGACAGTCCTCTTTACTTACAGAAACGTTTGGATTGAATGCTTAAATCGATTTCGGTACGATTAATTTGTGAGTATTTGATTGAGTGCACTAAATACGAAAATAATGAATTTCGCGAAGGAAACATGTCTTAGAAATGAGATCTTAATAAATATTAATACGTTGATAATGGATTTTGCAAAACAAAGGTTTCTTCAAAATGATCTTGCACAAGTGTTTCTATAACAATTCAATAAACGTTCTGTATTCATGAAAATATTTCAGCTCGAAATTTACATCGATTTCGGCAGACTATTCGCTCCAAAAGCGTCAGACAGTCCTCTTTACTTACAGAAACGTTTGGATTGAATGCTTAAATCGATTTCGGTACGATTAATTTGTGAGTATTTGATTGAGTGCACTAAATATGAAAATAATGAATTTCGCGAAGGAAACATGTCTTAGAAATGAGATCTTAATAAATATTAATACGTTGTTAATGGATTTTGCAAAACAAAGGTTTCTTCAAAATGATCTTGCACAAGTGTTTCTATAACAATTCAATAAACGTTCTGTATTCATGAAAATATTTCAGCTCGAAATTTACATCGATTTCGGCAGACTATTCGCTCCAAAAGCGTCAGACAGTCGTCTTTACTTACAGAAACGTTTGGATTGAATGCTTAAATCGATTTCGGTACGATTAATTTGTGAGTATTTGATTGAGTGCACTAAATATGAAAATAATGAATTTCGCGAAGGAAACATGTCTTAGAAATGAGATCTTAATAAATATTAATACGTTGTTAATGGATTTTGCAAAACAAAGGTTTCTTCAAAATGATCTTGCACAAGTGTTTCTATAACAATTCAATAAACGTTCTGTATTCATGAAAATATTTCAGCTCGAAATTTACATCGATTTCGGCAGACTATTCGCTCCAAAAGCGTCAGACAGTCGTCTTTACTTACAGAAACGTTTGGATTGAATGCTTAAATCGATTTCGGTACGATTAATTTGTGAGTATTTGATTGGACGGCCGAAATACGTCAATAGTGGATTTTGCGGAGGGAAGATCTCTCGGAGGTGATTACACAGGAGCAGCCAGTAACTCCTGTTACTCGCAGAGTACGCTAATTGCAGTTCAGATGCAGTTATAGACAGCTCCGTTCCTTCACCTATTGAAGCACTGATGCAGGGCTACGTGCGGATCGAAATGACCAATCCCTGGTAATGAATTGCTCGATCTGACCATCTCGCAGAACTACCGAATGCCACGCCTTGTCTCGCCTTCCCTTAGAATGCAAACATTCTATAATCAGATTATGCATGCTAAACTTCCTAGATAGTACAATGACGTTTCGAAAACGCCTCGAAAACGCTGCATAAACACATTCGCGTCGTCTTTGAAATGCCAGCAAATGTCCTGAAAGCGTCTCAGGTACATTTCAGAGACGTCGAGTGTTAGACGATGGGACATTTTAAAGGCGTCCATAATACGTGCGAAGAGATGTATAAAATACATATACATTTCACAAATACATTTTGAACATTAGAACTTTCAGCACTTAAGACGAAGCTATTTCTACCCAAAACCAGTGACAATGACTGCTCTTTAAAAAATACTTAATAACAGAATATTTTTATACTTATTTATTTACTTCTATTCTATGAAAGGATTTGAACACTAGAACTATCAGCGTTTAAGATGAAGCTATTTCTACCAAAACCAGTGACAATGACTAGTCTTTAAACAGTATTTAATAGCAGAATATTTTTGTATTTATTTATTTATTTTTATTATGCAAAAGGAATTCCATATTATGGAATTATAACTAATATATAATGACAATTATAATAATGATGAAGTTCAATTTTAAATTGTTAAATCAGTAATTTTGAGTGGTGTGGTAGTTCTACATTTAATACGTCTAGAGCATGTTCAAATCAAGTTGCAAGAAGACACGTAGAAGCGATTTGAAATGTTTTTAACACGTGGATAATATAATTTTTATATATATTGTAAAAGTAGTATTTCAAAATGTTAATTCATAACATTAATATTTGGTTTGGAAAAAACAATCAATTTCCAGATTATATATATGTGCTATTGGAAAAATATACAATTACCAAACAACCGTATATTAAAGGCATTTATAATTTAATATACAACATAAAAATGTTGTATATTAAAAGATACAAAACATTTAAAGTTACACCGTGAAAAGATATCACGAAAATCGTGTCATAAGTTGATACGGATATCTCGATTATTTATTCGAATTTTTCAATACAAATTTTTTATAATACAGCAAAAGAATCTACAATTTCACATAAAAAACTTTACTTTGAATACCACATGTAGACTAAACCAAGGTTTTTTTAAAAATTTGTCTTTGATTTCTTTCTGTAATATTGTAGGCAACTCCTTAGTTCGTCCGACATACATTTTTTTATACAAATATGTACATCTATTGTTTGTTTATAAATTGAGTTTGTTTATAAATTCGATCTAGTTTTCTTTTTCCCAACAATATTAAATTGATTGCGTGTTATCAAGTTAGAAATTATAAAATCATAGTCGGTGGTTGATTGAAGCGCAAAAAGAAATGCGCGCGGGAGGAGTTTGGGATGAGAATTTCGAGGCTTCAAAGTTGAGAGTTTCCTGATTACGCTATTAAGGGCAGAAGAAGTGGATATTAGATATTAAAGTGGTCGGACGGCGTTCCTTTGAGTCGGCGTCCTGTTTCATCCGGTCACTTATCGACTAGCTCTGCCGGATTATAAATACTAAGTTTCGACTGGTCGAAAATAGCTTTCGTCGATGCTTAAATAGAGCTTGATCAAATCTGGTTTAATGGCTCCTCGAGCACCGACGGATTCAAGCACGCGACGCTTTCACCGATAAGCACCGGCATAATAGAGCAGACTTCTGCCTTCTTAGTATCGCCCGCTACAAGTCCAGATGGTTTCAATGGCCTTAAAGTGCTTATTCTACGATAAGCGCAAGCACTGGCATAAAACAGCACTTTCGACAATCCTCTCGGTGTGAGCCCAGATGCTTCTAATGATCTTGACAATAGCTTCATTATTTCGACCCTTCAACTCTTTAATTATTTTCTTCCATTCTAGTGTTAATTTTCCGTTTTAGCTTCTAACAATGTATCTGAATTTTATATACAGCGGATACAAAAAGTATTCGCACACTCAGATTTTGTGAAATTAATATTCTTAATCATTTATTGTCTGTTTAAAGAGAAACTTTCTTCTGTAGCAAAATTTAGTACAAAACACGTGCGAATACTTTTTTTATAAAATATATTTGCCCACTGAAGTTAAAATTTATTAAGTATTTAGTTGGAATGTCAAACATGAAATATGTTTTTTGGCAATGCTTTCGCTATTTAATTAATTCTTCGGGCAACTTTGTCTTTTAGTATTAAATAATGTATGTTATTTATGTAGTCATAATTCGTCCAGTATTTATTTTTAGAATATAAAATCATATGTTAGCAGTTTGATACGCGAGGGTTGTTGGCCGCTCGAAAACACCAAAAAAAGGAATTAATCTCCGTAACATAATCCGCCAGTCATCCACAGATGATTTTTCAACGCTTTGAGTATAAACCTTTCCAAACGGCGTTGCGTAACAACGTCGATAAATAACCGATAAAAATATTGCTTTAATTGCAAATAACGTTATTGATATATTCAGTTTAAAATTGTTAATAATTTACTTTGAATGCACAAACTGTCGCATGTGGGTTCATGTACAAGTGGCTTAAAAAAGGAAAGTAAACTCTGCAAAATAATCCACCAGTCATTGTCGGACGATTTTTCATCGAACCTACAAGTATGTATAAGTCAGCCACGGTGGTAGCTAATCGTCTTGACAAATAGCCGAAATAGATCTTGCATTAACTTTGAATAATCTTTCACTCAGTTTCAATCTGTTAAGTATTTGTTCTAAATAGGAACTGTCATGCGCAAACTTAGCAATATATCATGATTTCAATGATTCTTGAAAATGTTGCCGGGGGCATAAATTAAAATAAAGTTTTCCTTATATATAATTGGCCGAAAGCTTTAGTTTTTGAAATATTCGCAAAACACCATCGGCGAATGTGAATACGTATACGCGTACAGGGTGATTCACTTGCCTTTGAATCAGAACTCTCCTAGCCCACTTTTACTATTAGACGTCTTGTAGAAATCCTGTAGGAATTAATCAAAGGAAGCATAATGCGTTTTGAACTACGCGGTATTAGGCACTGTACAGCATCCGACAAAATAGTTGTCACAATCTAAAAAACGATCGTCAAATAGAAAGTGAAATATCGTATTATGTACATCCGGTTCGCAAGACTTCTGTCGCAACCCCCTAAAAAAGCCTTGCATACCGCGTGTAAATGCTATCAAACTTCATTTTTTCTTTGGCAGCTCTTTTGCAAATTCTGACAACTATTTCGTCGGATGCTGTATGTCTCTCTCCTAAAAAGAGAGACAAAGAGTGTGTTACCCGGTTTTCGGATACCAAAACAAATGTACAAAGTAATAGTTATAATTATTAAATACAAAAATAACTAAATAATACAAACATATATAATAATACAAAGTATCACAGATAAATAATACAAAAATTCTTAATGTCCATTCTCATTTTTAACAAAAACGAGAGAAACAAGTGCATCGTAGAATCGAAGTTAAAACCGGTATTATTAGAGAAATCACAAAGAGAGGAAAGACGACCAGCAAAAAGGGGGGGAATGTTTTGCTGCGCATTCCGCTTTTTCTTTTCGTTTCCTTTATACTTGCAACTACCCTTTCAGTTTTCTGCATCAGTATCTGTGAAATATATCGCATGTGTGTGTTAGTAACGTCCATGTGTCGGTTGGTGTGTGTGTGTGTGTCTGTGCCGACAAAAAGCTTTAGAAGGGAATGCCACGCTGCGCAGGAAAGTGCCGTGTTCAATTATTGCAACGTCAACTGCAATTGCTGGTCGTAGATCAAACACTAATTTCATTGTTGCCTGTCGTAATCGCGAGGACAACTGTTCTTTGAATGGTGTAACTAGTTTCACGTTATTGTTTGATCGTTGTAATTAGTTGCGGAAACAATTTGTTACAGATATTTGTATGTGTTACAGTTGCAAACATTGAGTTGATAATATCGCAATAAATAGAAACTAGGTCTTCAATAATCTATTTTATATAAGTTCAATATTTATATTTTTAAGTTTTGTTTAAAAGATGGTTGTTCTTTCAACGGCACAAATACTTTCATGATGTGGTTTATTCTTGGTAATTATTTACATAAGCAATTTATTACACGTACTTGTGCAAGGTTTTCAAAATCGCACTTTTCTGCCATTTTTAAATAGAAAAGAACGATTTTGGCAATTTTTTTCTGTACGTATTTGCAGTAAACATACATAATGGTTGCATAATTTTATTTTTATGCTTTTACATATTCCGCATACTTCGCTTGTTAGCTTTTGTTATTGTTACTGTATAATAAAAGATCATTTTAAGGAGAAATTATATATCTTGGTTAAGTTCAGTAAATCAATTTGTTATTTTTAAAAAGTAACTAAAACAGTGAGTGCATAGGAAAACTGAAATATTCAATCATAACATTAGTTATACATAAGTGGTCGAATATTTTTGGGAGTCATTTTATATATTAAATTAATAGAGTCACATTAAATGCCAACTCTGAGCTTCAATACTTTGTTTTACACGAATTGTTGATTACAAATCTGTAAATTTCGTCTAAGAATAAGTTTCCACTATCGACAATATTACATACATTCTAACATCCAATTAGCACAGTTTCATTAACAATTCCATTTTTGAAACGTCTCGAATTTTAGAGGGGGGGAAAAAAACTGTAACCGTCAACGTCACACAACAACGTGGATGGGAAAGAATAATTGGATAATTTCCTATTTAATATGAGCTTAAGCTTTTCTTTCATTTCGATCGCAACATCCAATTACCACGGTATCGTTAACAATTCCGTTTTCGAAACGCGACGAATTTTCAACAGCAACTGAAACTGTCAACGTCACGTAACACAACGTCGAATGGAAAAGGGCTGTTGCAAAAAAGGGCCGAAAAGTGTCGTTCAGGTAGCGGAAGGGGGATGCTTTGTAACGAAATGAAAATCAGAGCGCATCGCATCACCGGACAGTGACACAGGACAATTTCGCCCGGTCTTTCGAGGGCTCGCCGAAGTACGCCCATGTTGTTTTTTCCCTCTCGATTCTCGCACAACACAGCAGCCAGTCCAATGGATTTGATTGATTTTAAAAAAATCCCGGCGTAAAAGAAATAATCACTTTCCTAGAATGTAATAAATAACCGTGCTTTCGAAATTGATCGTTGTAACGCGCTTTAATTGTAGAGGGAGCCACTTGAACACGTGTTGTTGAGCTTCCAGCTTCTGATATTTATATTTGTATTGTTTACCGAAAAATGCGATTTTTATTTGCAGGATCAAAAATAAAAGTCACTGTTTTATATATGTTCGAATAATTTCAATAGTAATACTAGAAATATTCATTGAACTACTATGTAAACTTCCTTAGAATAGAACATGCTCCCAGCAACCAAATTAATTAACTCTCAATTAATCAATCATTGCCTGTTTTTAGTATTCTAATAAAATTAAAATAATAGGCGTATTGCTATTAATACTGAAATGAAGAACAATATGTAAAAGTATTGTTACTTTTTTATAATACCAATTAATAAAACGGCATCGAAATTACAATGATATGCCAAGTTGTGGGTATCACATCAACTCTGCTGTATCAGTTACAGTACAATTGTAATAGTAGTGGCTTTAAATATTACTGTGTTGAATTTGTAGTAAATAAAAAAACTGCTTTTTTACAACACACATTTTTCGCAATAAAATTAATTATTTCCCGCCCAACTAATCGAAGTGTGCTCTCAATATTTCGATAAATTGCAAATAAAAAAATATTGATACTGTGTATCTAAATGAAATGCAATATACATATAAGGGTACGAAATATCAATTTGTTATAATTAATATAATAGAATTAGGATTCAAATGGTGTTTCAAAGTTCTGACCATTACACTAATTTTTGCTGCATCAATGAAAGTTATGCTTCAAGGTCAATAGCATTAGTTATAATAATTATTAAACTGTCGCGTCTAATTTGCACTACAAGAAAAAATCCACTTCTGGAATGTAACATGATCTAAGTAATAAAATCAATTAATTCTCGGTCAATTAATCGCAATTTGTTTTCAGTGTTTCAATAAATTAGAATACAATAATTGATGAACAATACACATGTAAAAGGGCGTAGCGCCAATTTGTTGCAATATCAATTAATATAATAGGATTGGTATTGCAATGGCATTCCCAGTTATCAGAATCACACCAATTCTACTGTATTAATTACTGTGAAAATAATTCGATATTCCATAACCTCAAATCACACGCCAAATGCACAACTGTGTCAGTTGTAACTCCAATAATTTAAAAGGGGTCAAAGGATATTTCATAGTAAGACAAAAATTATAATGAATTGCATCATCGGACAGTCACGTGGGAGAATCGCGAGAGTATGTCGGCGTTGTTTTCCTCTTCTGGATTGTCGCGCGCGACACGCCAGTCAGCCAGCCAGCCAGCCCGATTGATTTCCGTTGGCGAACGGCGGGCGGCACCTCCGCTCTATTAATTATCGGCGCTTTCAGCAGAGTGCCGCGCCACCTTTCTCACGGTGGCGTTTCTTTTCGCGCGGAAAGCTCGTTTACCGGGAAAATGGAGACCGCCAATAGTGAGTTACGGCCGCTTCGGCCCATCGGCTTTAAGCATTTTCGATGCCGGCACCGGCGCCGGCCAATCGATATGTGTGTCCTCATAAATTGAGGCCCTCCCCATTCAATAAGGTATTACTCTCCACTGGTAATTACGAAAATGCTGATCTTTCAACTGGAGCACTTCTGCCAGTCGATAGTATTGAGCCTTCTTGACAGAATGTAGTATATTTTTCCGAGAGCTTTTCCCAGAGCTCGCGTGTTAAAAAAGCACTTTTCAGATTTGCTGCCCTGTTAAATGTTAGTCGGTTACTCTCTTTTTTTAGAAGAATTGATTTTCAGTTCTTACCTGTTGCAATTTAATTCAATTAACACTTACGTGTTGTAAATTAATGAAACATATGTGAAATATAAGGGATGCAATGATAGTTTATTATAAACAAGAGTTATATAAAAATGACACAATAGAAAATTTTGTCTGATGTTAATAATGTACTGTTCACCTTCATAGAAATAAAGGGCGATAAAATACGCTTATATCTATGTGTCCTCATAAATTGAGGGCCTACCGATTCAATAAGGTATTACTCTCCACTGGTAATTACGAAAATGCTGATCTTTCAACTGGAGCACTTCTGCCAGTCGATAGTATTGAGCCTTCTTGACAGAATGTAGTATATTTTTCCGAGAGCTTTTCCCAGAACTCGCTGGTTAAAAAAGCACTTTTCAGATTTACTGCCCTGTTAAACGGTAGTCGCTCACTCTCTTTTTAGAAGAATGGATTTTCAATTCTTACTCATTCATTCAAATACATTTAATTCAATTAACACTTATGTGTTGTAAATTAATGAAACATATGTGAAATATAAGGGATGTAACGATAGTTTATTATAAACAAGAGTTATATAAAAATGACACAATAGAAGATTTTGTCTGATGTTAATAATGTACTGTTTAGTTTCATAGAAATAAAGGGCGGTAAAATACCTTTATATCTATGTGTCCTCATAAATTGAGGGCCTACCGATTTAATAAGGTATTACTCTCCACTGGTAATTACGAAAATGCTGATCTTTCAACTGGAGCACTTCTGCCAGTCGATAGTATTGAGCCTTCTTGACAGAATGTAGTATATTTTTCCGAGAGCTTTTCCCAGAGCTCGCGTGTTAAAAAAGCACTTTTCAGATTTGTTGCCCTGTTAAACGTTAGTCGTTTACTCTCTGTTTTTAGAACAATGGATTTTCAGTTCTTACCTGTTGCAATTTAATGAAATGATTCATTTAAATATATTTAATTCAATTAAGACTTACGTGTTGTAAATTAATGAAACATATGTGAAATGTAAGGGATGTAACGATAGTTTATTATTGTTGTATTTTATATTAAAAGCACCCCAATCACTAAAACAGTTTCTGTGTTAGTTGTTGTTGTTTTTTTATATTAAGACCATAACAAGGTACATTTATCTTACATACTCACATACAAATCGTTAAACTATTTTAACTTCTTAGTGTCTTTTTTAAACGGGCTCTTTTACAAATTACGTCGTTTTTTAACAGACTTATCTGAAGATCTAAAATAATCTATCAATTATTTTTTGATACCTTCTTTTTAGTTTTATCGTTATCGTTTACTTAGTCTCGGTTTATCGTAGCGCACTTCGGTTTTGATTTGAGCGCCATGTTCGAAATTACTTTTAAATAAGTATATCTCAACAATTATAAACAAGAGTTATATAAAAATGACACAATAGAAATATTGTCTCGTGTTAATAATTCACTGTTCAGTTTCATAGAAATAAAGGGCGATAAACTACGCTTATAATTACGTGTCCTCATAAATTGAGGTCCTCCCCATTCAATAAGGTATTACTGTCTTCCAATAATTACTAAAATGCTGATCTTTCGAGTGGAGCAGTGCTGCCAATTCATAGTATGCCGTCGTCTTCACAAAATGTATTATATTCCTTGAGAGCTTCTTTTGTATGAAAAGAATTTTTCAGATTTACTACTTCAGTTGCTTTATTGTAAATTTTATTCTCAAGCGCAAAGTAGGAGTATGAATTCCTAAAACCGCAGTAAATCCTACGTAAAATGTGAAGAATGTAACATTCGCCTATCATAAAGATGAGCTTTGTATAAGCAGTAGAATAAAAGCTTCGGGTCATATTAATAATACAGAATTAAATTCCGTAAGAACAAAGAGCGATAAAATACGTTCACAATACAAAAAACTGAGCATAAAAAGGAGAACAAAAGAATACAAGTTGGTTTGTTCTAGTTGCTTTAATATTTTAATGTACAAAACGACTTTTCGTGTGTCAATAAACTTTCAAAAGCTGTAATACAAGCTACGTAAAATGAAAAGGATGTAACGATCGCCCGTTATAAAGGAAGGCTTTATAAAAATAGCAGAAGAAAAACCAGTGGCATGTTAATAATACTGTGTATATTGCATACGCCATAAAAATGAAGAAAAAATAAAGATAACCTGCGCTCACAATACAGAAAACACCGCATAAAAAAATACACAAAATAACAATATTTACAATTTCGCAATAGAACGCACGGTATTATTCGTTGTTTCTTTAATTCCGCATAATTAATTTCTAGTATTTTGTTAAACAAATAACGCAATATCACTTTTAACCGAAAGCTTATATTTAACACTAGGTTTACGGCAGCCGTCATTTTGACGGATTTCAGACTTCACTAGCAGATTTACAAAGCTTATTAATTTTTCTTCCAATCTATGCTGACAATTATTTGCAATCCTGACAGATTTTATTAATTTATATTATCTCTGTTAAGATTGTAATTGTCTTTAAATTAAATCAATAGTTTTTTTTAATGAACATAAGTGTTCATAAAGAGAAGCATACAGAAACGTCCGTAAATCTAGTGTTAATATAAGCTTCTTTTATAAATAAAACAATTATTAATAAAAAACATATGTAAACCTTTACTTATACCTAACCTGTTTCACTTGGTACAGTTTTTCCAGGTTTCGTGTATGTCGAAGAATGTTCTTATTTTCCAATAGTGCACTTTAAAGGGTAAGCCTTTTCATCTTCTCCGCTATACTATGCATGTGTACTGAAAGTTGGGCAAAAGCTTGCAAGCAGCGCCGGCAGTTTGTGGTAGAGAAGTCGAAATCGTGAGATGCATAATGCATTGGTCCGTGCCAGGTTGGTTGGTTCTACTTAAACATTAAACAGCCGAAATGGACCGCAGCGATAAATAGATCGGTCGAGAAATCGACGGGATTAGCTTCTAGTTTATGGAAAGGTTTTGATCATCGGCACAGAGATCGCATTGCATATTTCATGCAGCTTGCGTACACCGAATAATATGCTGTGGTTTCAAAATGCATCGCGGTAACGCGCGTTAATTGTAGGGCAAGTCATTTGAACACGTCTTGTCGAGTTTCTCATCTTTTAAAGACATACATTGAGTTTGTAATATTTACGTTTATATTGTTTATGAAAGAATTGACATTTTTAATTGGAGGATGTTCGATCCAGAAATGTTTAAATCCTAATCGATCGAAGATAAAAGTAACTGTTATATATTTTTCGAATAATTTCAATAGCAATATTGGAAAGGTTATAATAGAACAAAAACTTTTTTGATTTCTAAATGTTCTTAGTAATCAAATTGATCCTCGATTAATTAATCACAGCCTGTTTCTAGTATGCCAATGTGATGGAATATGATAGGCGTATTAATATTGTATGATTAGATGAAATACAATTCGCATATGCAATGGTATGAATTCGATATTGTTATAATGTCAAGTTTAATAGGATTGGTCATGTGATGGTATTCAACGTTATGTGCACCGCATCAATTCGACTGTATCAATTACAGAACATCTGTAACAGCAATAGACGTAATATTGCTATGTCAAATTTGTACTAAATAAAAAAATCGCTCCTTTAGAACACACGTTCTTAGCAATAAAGTGAATTAATTCTCGTCCAATTAATCCCAGTTTGTTTTCAGTATTTCAATAAAATTGAGATACAAAAGTATTGATATTGTGAATCCAAATGGAATATAATGTATAAAAGGTATGTAATGGTAATTAGTATAATAATTAGTAGTATAATGTCATGTCAGATTATGTCTTTTCGATAATAACCCTTTTTATGTGGAGGTTTTCGGGGGAATGTTTTACGAAGTTAGTATTTACATTTCAATATTTTTGCAATTCTGTTGGTAATCCTAACCTATAAATTGCTCTCAATTCATCATTCGCCATTTGATTCCTGTTAATAGAAGATCTTTGTTAGTTAATCAAGGCCTGGTAATATTTCCCTGTAATTGCTTTGTTGAGTTTAATAATTCCAATAATCGATATTATTATTATTACTTTGTGCACAACGATTTTATCGATGGGAAAAATTTGCAACTCGAAACGTTTTGTGTATATTTCACGAACTTGTTATAGTTAACATAATTTAGATTTTATACACAAATTAACGTACAAAATATTATTTTCTTATTAATATGATTGAATTCAATTTAACTTCTGTCTTTTTTCATTAACGTCTTCTCCCCTCAGGGCTCAGTGAAAATTACGTTTCTAATTTTTTTGAGAAGCAATTATATTAGTGTCTGTTATAATTTTACTTGAAACTACTTCCAAAACGTGATTTGCACCAATTATTTTTGATTTTGATTCCAATATTTTCACAGAAACAGTTGTATCATTATCCTCATTTCCCCTCAGGGCTTGTCACGTGGTATGGAACACAGAGAGACAGAAAGGATGTCCCCTCTGTATTTACATACCAACCAGTATGAGTGTTTGAAAGGCAGGGAAGAGAACATCAAACTTGTTCTCATACCGGTAGATCTACAGTTTTTAAGGCGGACTTCCATAGACAACTCATTTACTTTTACTATTTATTTCTGACTGTTTATGACCAATTATTTCTATACACTATATTCTGTAAATTATATTTTTTCTGTGAATGCTATTTTATAAAACACATGCCAAAATACATTCTTGGTTTATCCGGACAAGTATAACAATACTATATCGTTTCATGGCGTCCACCGGACATTCTTTGTGAAAGCAAATCCTACAATTTGTTCGTATTAGAATGTCAGGAAATAAATAGCATCGAAACTGGAAGCGAAAAATTAAACAACGACCGAAAATCTCTTCTCACGAGTGCAAAGGATTATCAATACTTATTATTTATTTATTTTTATAACTATTAATTCTAAACGGCAGCCACCATTTTATTTTCGATAATAGCTAATAGGTGCGTTGGGGGTTGCTGTATTTTTCATCAAAGAACTTTATGCAAATGTTTGCTACGCATTATTTCATGGCGCGTCATCGTTACAGGGGATTGATTGATAGTTGACTGATTAACGAAAGCACACAGGGCACGCATGGTTCAGGAGGGCGCAATGTCATCAAAGTGTAATTACGGGGACATTACGGGCGGGGGGGCAGCAGAGGGGTTGGAAGGGGGAGGGGGGGGGGTGACTATTATTATCGGTACATTGTCGCGGAGGACGCAACCGCTGTCCACTGTTTGAGTATCACATTAATGTAACCGTTATCACCGGCGATTAATATAATGTGATTACGGGCCGGAGTGCATTGTAGGTTAGGCGTCGTTTGTCACCGAGCCGGCGACTTTTAACATCGCAAAATTTCCAATTATTCTCGTACACGCTCGTTTCCAGGCTTTCGTATTAGTTCAATGAGAACCCTTATGATTTCGCCATATTTGTCTGTGACACCCCATATGACCTTTTAATATATCGATATCGATATATCGTTGTTCGCAACACTTGCAAAAGTATTGAATATCTCAAAAGAAATGTATGAAACATTATAAATGCTTTAATTTCGTTGAAACGCAATTGAAAAAATTGTTTATAGATTCCAATATTGCTTGTAAAAGAGACATTCATTTTTATCTTTTTCCTAATGTTTTATATTTATGATATTCTTGGCATAGGTGTAATATTTTTGGTTGGCACTAAAAAGGTTAAGTTTGTAATCTTCTTCTTTCGAAATCTGAAATAATTTCTGCCAATAGTATTCAATGAGTATTTTCTAGTAAAATTATAACGGTTACTGGAAATTGATTAGTTTTGGAATAAAGTAAGAAAAATAGTCTTGCAATTTGACAAGGTTTATATATATACATCAAAGTCAAAATATGTATGCACATATATTCTGTAAATTCTCCTATACTGTTCACCGTGTTCGTAATAAACTCGGCGAGAGAATTCTTCGATACCCTAAAAAAATACTATGAGGGTTGCAGCTACCCTTAACAGCCAATCTAGGCCTCCAATAGTAAGTATAACCTCAAAATTGGTTGTTTCCGCCAAAAACATTGATTTTACTGACTTAAAATTTGAAAAGACTGCTGTTAGAATGTAGTATAGTAATATTTATTGAAAGTACTCTCACTCGTACATTAAAGACGTATTTAAAATGGTTTCTATATGTCTTCTTGCAGCTTGGTCAGAACGTGTTCTAGATGCGTTAAAGACGTTTCTGCAACGTCTTTTACATGTCTCTTCAGACGTAATTTAAACGCCTTTAAAATGTTCCATTATGTAATATCGGACGTTTGTCAAACGTACGTGAGACACTTTTGAGACATTGGTAGACTTCCTTAACACTTTCGACGCCGAAGTTGCAAATTTTTAACTCTTGCGCCACACCTTGTTAAAAATGTTTATTAACGTTAATTTTGTCGAAATAAATATGTCTGCAAATAGATGGTCGAGTGTCACCCAAATATGGGTGACATGGCGCCGAACGTGTTAAAACGACTTGAATATTCTTATCAGGCATTTTAAAGACGTTTTTAAACTTAAAGTTTAAAATTTTAAACTTTAAAATTTTGTCCTATCTATATGCGATACACATATATAGTAAAATAAATTAAAATGAAATCAAAATTAAATGAAATTCAAATGAAACGCAAACAACACAGACATATTACAAAATCAAATCAAATCAAATATTGATTAAAATAAAAGTTAAAAACTGCAGGTTGTTTACTGGTTAGCGGTAGAACGATGCGAGCAATTCGTTGGTTATCAGGAGAACGGTTGGCATCCAGAGGAGGATTCCGAGCATCCGAGGACTCTGATAGAACTATCTTCCATAAATTTATTGGACAGGCGGCTCTAGCAAAACGTTTAACATTTCTGTGCGACGCCCCTGTGTATATGCGCGGCGGCGGCGGCGGCGGCGGCGAGCGGAGCGTCAGGGGGACGGTTGCGCCGGGGGGTCAGTAAATTGAGGATAAATGCGCGTCGGTTGACGTATAATTGTGGCTGTATAGGCAGTAGTTTCCAACATCTATGGCGAGCCAGGTGCGATATATGTTCCTTGTCGACGCTGTAAATCCAACGAAGGAAATACAATTCATTTTTATGGAGTGCTCGCTGCCCGTTTTGCGGCTAATAGGCGCGCACGCATAATTCAGTAGCCATCGCTGCCACCGCAGGCTTACATTTCATCCGGTCGACGGCATTTTCGATTTTATTCCCGACGAGCCGCAAATTCGATGCCGAGAACGTCCACTGACCCTCGATAAATATTCGGAGTTTCATGTATGATTAATAACGTCACCATTCGATGTTTCTGGTATTAATAAATTCATTGTCTTGGTTATCTTTTTTAAGAATAGTTGATTTATTGGTGTTGATTGATAATAGACATTTAGCCATTCGATAATTTAAAAAATTATGGAGTTTTGTTGTAATATAGAAAAATTCGCCCTAAAGAATAATAATTTAATGAGAGGTCCATTTTTTCTTCTGCATTGTTTATCTCCCAAATGGTAGGAGTTGTTAGAAAATAGTTGAATGATAAATACGATAATTTTATATATTCTACCCTAAAGCAACGTAAAAACCATTTATTTAGAAAAATATAATAATTTCTCTAAAACTTTACATACATAATATAATAACAATTAATGAAGATGTAATACTTGATTTATGTGCCACAAAAATATTCGGAAGGCTTTACAAAAAATGTTTTGGTAAGAGAGAACCATGGCAAATTGAAAATTATGTTTCTAATTTTGTTGAGAAGCTAATTATTTTAGTGTCCGTTATAATTTTACGTGAAACTACTCCCAAAATGTGATTTTCATCAATTATTTTTGATTTTGATTCCAATATTTTCACAGAGGAAATTGTAAGATTTCGTAATGAATAGAAAACCCTAAAAATGAAACTATGTTTTAAGGTTAATGCTTAAATCATCGAAGTCTAATGCTCGATGATTTCAATTCATTGTTAAGACACGGAAAATGAGGTTATCCTGAAGTCAGACGTGTAAAAGTTCTTACTTCCATTCTATAAGTATAAATCTACACGACAAGAATTAAAACAATTTTTCCAACTTAATGATCGAGTGATCGCAGTCGGATGCTCGATGATTACAATTTATTCCAGGACAGCGGCAATGAGTTTATCCGGAAGTGAAGCGTGAAGGGTGGCGTGGAGGAGTTCTTGCTGGCGGAAGGAAGGAAGAAAACAGGGAGCAGCACGCGCCGTCGAGATATTTTTCGTTCCTGGAAAAGGTGAAAAAATTCTGAGCGCCGTGATATCCAGGGCAAAAAGAACGCTCGCTCTCTCTCTCTCTCTCTCTCGCTCTCTCTCGCTCTCTCTCTCTCTTCGTCTCCGGTATAATAAATTGGAGACAGCCGAGGGAAATGATGCCGGAGGGATGGCGTAGAGGAAAACCGGCGAAAATATACCACGGGCTCATCGAGCTGTACGTGCTATCGATGCTTGACTGCTCTCCGCGCCAGGTTCGCAATAACTTTCGAGGACGTTTCATTACTTGAAGTCATTTGCTCCATTTATACCCCACACGTTTTCTCTCACGAGATGACGATGACCCCGCTACACTTTCCAGAAATCCTTTTGTAATCAAGAATTTCATACACAGCTTTCAATCAACATTTTTTTATATCCTATGTTCCAAACCTAACCTTTAATTTTTATTCCAATCATTGAATGTAAAGCAACGTTTTGAATTTGGTAATTAGTAAGTAAATTAATTCTTGAAACAAGTTATTTATAGCCCACACTTTTTACCTTGGAATGTGATTTTGCAAGACTTTGCAGAAATCTTTTTCAATCAATATTTTTTTATATTCTATTTTCCGACACTATTTTTTAATTTTTATTCCAATCATTCAATATAAAGCACCGCTTTGAATTTGGTAATTACTAAGTAAATTAATTCTCAAAACAAGCTATCTACAATCCACACTTTTTACCTTGGAATGTGACCTTGCAAAGCTTTGCAGAAATCTTTTTCTAATCAAGAATTCCATAAACAATTTTTAATCAACATTTTTTATATCCTCTTTTCCAAACCTATCCTTTAATTTTTACTCTAATCATTCAATGTAAAGCACCGGCTTGAATTTAGTAATTAGTAAGTAAATTAATTCTGAAAACAAGTTATCCACAACCCACACTTTTTACCTTGCAATGTGACCTCCCAAGACTTTAGAGAAATCCTTTGGCAATAAAGAAATTAATATAACTTCCCAATCGACATATTATCGTGTCAGATTTGTCAACTCTATCTTTCAATATTTATTCAAATCATTCAACGGAAAGCACCAATTAGTAAGCAATTTAACTCTCACGAACGAGATATAATACATTTGCAATTCATAATAAACCTTATGACGTTCTGAAATTCTTCATCCACGTTTTTATTGGTGCAGCGGATATTTATCGATATAAAACTGGTGGCGTGCGTGGTTAACATTTTACGTGCTGTTGCATGCTGTAAAGCTAAATAAATAACGCGCAGCGGGAACGAAGGGGAAAAAGTATAAACAAATATGAGGAATTTAGTTGGCGCAGTCCATCAATGCAGGCACATTTGCGGGAGAAATACATTCAACCGGAATGTGAGGTAGGCGGAAAATGAAGAATGAGGAATTTAATAATGGCCTAGTGACGTAAGCCCGCTCCATTCGGGGAGTTTCAGATTCCTGATAATTCCGACGCATATTCAAATTGGAGTAAACAAAAAAGCACGAATGTGTATTTATACGTATATGCAGTGAATGGAGCTTGAAATATTCAGATATTAAGCGAGATATTTTATTTCGCTCGATCGCAAACTTTTTCTTGGATTTAATAAAATACACAAATTTTATTGCAAACAAAAACAGATATAATCTGCCGATTGCAAAATCTAGAGGATTCTCGAAGTGACGAACATTTAAGGTCTTTCGAGTAAATTTCAATGCATATTCAAACACAATTTAAATTTTGTAAAAAATATGTGTGTTTTTAGACATTAAACCCAATCTTTTATTCCATTATGCAAATTGCTTAGGTTTTAATAAAATGCACAAACATGTGTGCACATGGCAAATTCTGGAAAACACGAAGCGAATGAAATATAAAGAGCCTTCGGGATATTAATAAATTACAAAGCATATTGAAACAATGCTAATTACAAATATGCGAATACGTATTTCAATATATTTGATAGTAAGTTGCCTCAATTTTAATAAAGCAAAGATATCCTGGATGAATCAAGAACCTCACATTTTTCGAAATTGGTTAAAAATGCAGAAACACGTCTAGCGTTTGTAAATTCCAGAGAAAATACAAAGGTACCAAAATCTAAAGATACTTGAAGAAACTACTAAATTATAAAACATATTCAAACTAGAACAAACAAACAAAGGCCTATTTTCATTCAGCTATTAAGGATTTACATACAGCATTTGATCGAAAAGTAAAGAGAAATTCTGGATTTTGTTTGTTTAATACAAACGTGATATCCAAATCAAAAGATATTTGAGTAAACTTTTAATTTGTAAATGTGAGCGATTAATTTATCCCAACATTACATTATTTACAAATTAAAAAGTCATTTAAATATATTAGACTAAATGGAGACTTGGCAGGCCATGAAAAAATTATAGCTATAAAATGCGTTTCTTCCCGAATAAATAAAAAAAAGAAACGCAAGAAAAATTCTTCCGTAATCATCTCATTTAGCCAAAATGCTAAAATTTCCCACCTTGACGGTCTGTATTCCTTAAACAATTGCGAATCATGAGAAATGGAAATATAACCTATATCTATTTTCATACGAAGAACAAGATGTTCGAATTTCACGAAAATCCATCACTAAACCGATCCACTGGACGTGGAATGACCGAAGTACTAAAGTGTAAAGATGTTTGGAGAATGCAGTAAATTAGAAAGGTAGTTGCAGGACAAGAGGCGAGTATGGAGTGAGTTCTGTTGGAGGAGAGAATCCCTAGGGACGTAAATGGACTTGGGGCGAGGAGGCAAGGGTCGGCATTACGGGCGCAGTATATTGGCAGTAGTTGTGCTCAAGCCATTGAAGGAGTGATAGCTTGGTAGACTGGCGGAAGTAGGCTTATATTGCTCGGCGAGATGCGGTTGGCAGGAACGAGGCGGTCGTATGCTCCGCCGCCGGCGGCGGCAGCACTAGCACTAGCAGTAACAGTAGCAGCCTATCCAGCGAAACGATTGACATAGCACTGTTTTCCACTTGCCAAGCGTGGAGCAGTCAATCGCGCGAAATGGACCGAACGGGAAAAGGAGAAGAAAAACGAGGAGAAGAGGGCGCGCGAGTTCCTGTGCGGCGGCAGCGGCGTAATGTAAAGGGCGAGCGAGCGTCCTGAGCGAAAAAGTTTTCTCGTTATCCATCCATCCATCCAGTGCGAGCTCCGCCAGCGCGACTGCGTCGCTGCAAAAAAACTCGGCTAAATTACGAATCTGCAATTCAACTGAAACCGACTACTGTGCGCTCGCGCGGCCATTCTCCGCGAACGTGCGTTACAGTTTGTCTCCTGCTTGTACCGGGCCACTTTTGTTTTTGGCCACCACAGCAGGCCTCCGGTCCGGCTTCATCTGAGTTATATCGTGTGTAAGTTAACGTTGTTCTTTGTGCTTCGGAGAGTTAGACTCTACTCTTTGTCAACACATTAAGAACACAGTTAGTCGGACTTTTCGCTCCTACTACGGACAGAACTTGTGCGTTTTATGATTATAAAAAATCAGAGTTAGAAATGGGGCTTATGAATTATTACAAATATTAGAATACCGTAATTAAATGGTTATTGTAATACATCTAATAATTTGTTACGTACACGGTGAGTCACTTGCCTTTGAATCAGAACTCTCCTACCCCACGTTTTATTACACATCTATTTACTTATACTATAATGTAATATATTATACAACTTTAATTAATTCCTACAGGATTTCTACAAGATGTCTAGTAAAAGTGGGGTAGGAGAGTTCTGATTCAAAGGCAAGTGAATCACCCTGTACAGGGTCCCAGCCCACTTTTACTAGACATCTATTTAATTATACCATATATTCTCTGTTTAACAATAGACTGTATTAAATTATGTAGTCTGTTGGAGGGAATATTTTACCAAGTTTTAGCATCGACTTCCTTCGAATGGCTAGCAACGTAAGGAGAGAAGATTTTATTCTATTATATTTATAGGGGAATATTGTATATAAACATGTAAAAGTATAAATGCATAAAATGCAGACAAATATTGAGAAACATTTGCGTATAATTGAAATGTCTAGGTTATTTATAACGATTTTGTATGGAACAGTGTATGCTCGACAGTGGTGATTCAAAGGCAAGTAAATCACCCTGTACATTTTAAAGCAGAGGGGTGGAATTCAGGAATCGGTGACGATTTTGGCAACTTCAGCCTGAGTTAACGACACATGAAGATTTACGGCTTGCGGAGTCACCGGCCAACAGTTCTATCCCCTTGAACCAGCTTCCTGGTGACGGAAGTGCGTGGACGGTGGATACACGCCTCTGAATCTCAAATTGCGGAATAGCTGAACCAATCCGGACGACATTTATACGTAATGTCTCACCGTCAAACTTTTCCTTCCAGCAGTGGGCGCCGTGCTTTTAAAGTCACATTTGTTTCGTTGCCTCCGAAACATTTACCTCGCGCGTATATGTACGTGTGTGTGTGGGAGGAGGAAAAAAATCGCTACATTTGCAGTAGTGTAATCCTGTTCTGGCGGTGAACCTTTTGGAGTAGCCGAAAGGGAGTCGTAAAGATTAGCTCGAATGAAAGAATAAAAATGGAGTTTTTCGAAATATTGTCCAAGTCTCCAATGTGCTGTAAATCGTTTGAAATAAGACTGTTTTTAGTAAATAATAATTTAGCAATATACATATGTAGTAGTTATAATTGAGCAAATGGAGAACAGCTTGTTTTTTAATTTTGGTGATGGAGAAAATCAGGTGTGGCAATAAAGTTTTTGACAATATTGTGCGAGTTCTTAATGATCTATGGATTGTTCAAATTAAGTTCATATTTAGAAAAAAATTAAGTAATTTAGCAGGTATACAATAACGAATGTTGAATAGCACAATATTTTAATTTTTACTTATATTTTACTTATGTCATATTTTTAAAATGTTTTAATTTTTTAATTAAAGTACTTACGTATAATACAGGTATTTTATAAAATACGCTACATGCCAGATGTGATATTATTATTTTCGTTTGAGAAATAATTCTATTCTGAGTTACGGCAAAGTGAAACGTACATGTATTTTTATATCTTTATACTTTTTAATGAGGAAAATCTTATTTCGAATTTCCGACAAATGAAAGTAAAAATGTACACAAACGTACACTCCCTTTTTAATAACATATTTTTCGAAAACCACTAATTTTACCATTTCTAGTGGTACGAAATCAATGCAAAATCAACAACAACATTCATAAAAACAATTTCATAAAATTACTTTGTAAAAGAAATAATTAAAACTATTAAAAACAAAATATGGTTGGTTTTCAGCATTATTCTCGAGAATGCTTTCCACAGCCAATTACGCTATTGCGGAGCACTGATAGCATGTCTCAAGAAAATTCTTTTTATAGTAGAATCTCCGGAGTAGAAGAAGACACAGAAGAATAGGGAAGAAGGAATTACGATGTTTACGCATTCGCAGAATGACATGCTGCGAGCGCTATGAATGTGTTTACCCAGCTAAGGTTTGTTTCTTGGTGGAAACCAAGTAAAATGGTTCTCAAGAAACAGGCTGACTGCGAATACCCATAATTCGATGGACAGCGCAAAGGGATGCTTTTCTTTCTCAGGAATCTTGTAAAGTTGCTGTTTAAAAACTTTTGATTATTCTGTTGTATTTTATATTAAAACACCCAATCACTAAACATGTTCGTGTGTTAGTTGTTGTTGTTTTTATATTAAGACCATAATAAGGTACATTTATCTTACATACTCACATACAAATCGTTAAATTATTGCAACTTCTTAGAGTCTTTTTTAAACGGGCTCTTTTACAAATCACGCCGTTTTTTTAACAGACTTATCTGAAGTGCTAAAAAATAATCTTTCAATTATTTTTTGTACCTTCTTTTTAGTTTTGTCGTTATCGTTAAGTTAGTCTCGTTTTATCGTAGCGCACTTTGGTTTTGATTTGAGCGCCATGTTCGAAATTACTTTTAAATAAGTATTTCTCAACATATTCTACGCTTTAGTGTCACAGCGATGTTTGCGGCGTCATTACAACCGTTTTCCGCTGTTTGAGTATCAAATTAATGTGGTTGTTATCATCGATTAATATAATATAATATTAAATAATATAATTACGAACGCCAGTGTATTTTGGGCTGAGCGGCGTTTGTTACAGGGCAAGCGAATTTTGGTATGAAAAAGTTTCCAATTGGTCCGTTTCACTGTGAATTTTTAGGGTTCTATTGTTCTACTAGCAACCCTTACAATTTTATTCCTCTTCTAATTCCGTAATCCCTTTGTCTAAAAATCTGAAATAATTCGAGAAAGTAGTGTTCGGTGAGTGCTTTCGAGTAAAATTATAAAGGTCATTGTAAAAGAATTATTTTCGAAAAAAAATACGAGAATCGATTTTCAGAGTGACCAAATACTTCTTAAAAAACGCATCAACTGTAAATTCCAATAATTCGACGAACTTCAGAAAGCAATTAATTTCCTCGCCACCAATCTCACTTTGTACTCGAAGAACTTTAGACATTTAATCGACAGAGCAGCGAGTCCAACACACAAACGCTTAAGTCGCCATCGTAATTACCGAGCGGTACTTTTCCGCCGAAACACAATCCCACTTAGAGAACTATCTTCTTACCATATTTATCATTCTAATTACCATTTACAGCACTTTTCTGTCACGCTCGCCTTCCAGTTTGTTCCTGCAGCTGGAGAGAGAGAGAAAAAAAGGTGCGCGGTAGCTTCCACTAATGCAGGTGCTCGCGGAAAAGTGGCTTCCCATGTATACATTATTCGTAATTCATGTAAATGCGAGCTGGTAGTGACTCATGCTTATTCACGAAATCAAGCATAAAGAAGGAAAAATTGGCGAAGTTATTCATATGCATTCGACACGACGCACAGCGATATCCGAATCCTTGATCTAGCTGGACAAAAAACTACTAGTTGAGCTTTTTCACTTCAGTCAAAGTTTTAGCATTCGTTTCTGCCATAATCGGATTACAATGAATTGCTGTTTAAGATTAGTACCGTAGTAATTATGTTTGCAGATTCAACAAACTTAAAGCCGCAATGCATTATCAATGTGAAACATAATTACTGCGGTATTTACACTAAAAATGCGTTGGAACATGCGACTTAGACGAGAACCTCATCCATTGGTTTTAAAATGACAATATGTGGTATATGTGGAAATATGGTATATGTGCAAATTTGTACAATATGAAATTGATTTTTTTGAGTTATTTAAGAGTCTACCATTGTTTCGTATATCATGAAAATCTGGTATAATGTAGTATACTGTATAAAAACTCGAGATATAATGAAATGATAGTATTTTCGAAATTAATTATTAATATAAAGTGCCAAATTGGCGAGTTTCTTGAATCGCAAAAATACGTCACTTTGAGCTGGCAAAGAGAGAACAACAATACGATTACTAAAAAAAATTAAAAAATGCAGGTATCAATAATAATCACATACGAAGATTAACATTAGAATGCTTTGGACTCAAATAATAAAGTTCCGCTAGATTGGGAAAATATCACACTGTGCGACGGTTAGAGAGAGGCAATCCGGCGTGCGATCATTTTCGTCACGTAGGCGTTTTGGAGGGTGAAATAGAGGAGGAGAGGAGGTTGAGGGAAGTTAGAGGGAGAGAGGTTATGCGGTGCGGTGGGAGGAGCGAGTAGAGCTTTGGAATCGACAGAGATTAAGAATTAATATGCCGCCAGGTGGGTTAACGTTCTATCTAGCGTTGAGAGCCGAAGGACGAGATTTCGGGGCGGGGGGGAGGAATTCCATGAAAGGTGGGCGAATGGCGCACTAGGCGATGCGCGCTCGCGGCGGAGCCCACTCGGAATCGCTCGATTTTCCTCCATTTGAATTTATTTTCCAGTAGAGCGGCGGCGGCGACGCCGGCGCCGGGCGTCAGTGTAAAAGACGGAATTGCGCCGGAATAGCAGGCAGGCAGGCAGGGAAGCAGGAGAGAGCGTTTCGCCTCTTCCGTCGCAGTGCGGATTGGCCGTAAAATCATCCCGGCGGGCATCGATCCTCCTCCCCTCTTGTCGATACGAATATCTATTAGGCGTAATTGATGTCTGCCGTCGGCCAGTGGCGAATGCCGTGCACTAAATGTCAAATCGGCCCGCGCGCGCGCGCGCGCGCACACGCCAACCGCACTGACTGATCGCCCGCGCTAGGAAAACCGGCCAGCCAATCACCGTCAGCCCTCGAATCTTCCGCGCGGACATTTCAGCCGCGAAATCGTTGCATTAATCCTGTTAACGTCAATCTTCCTTATCCATTATTATGATCACTCGGATAGCTTTCCGATCGCTATTTTATCTTAGCCAGCCGCTCGCTTATAAGTTCGATCGGCCGCTCGAGCTGCTCTACTTTTACCTCCTCTTTTGCCAATCGATCGCATTCGCCACCCTTTCTCTCTCTTTCTCTCTTTCTCTCTCAGCCGGCGATCATATAAATTTGTTTGAATCACTGCTCGCTTCTAATCGCCGAGAAAGGACTACCAATTGCGCTATTGGCAGCCCACCGCCTAATAACTCGCCTATTAATTCAATTAATCTGTCGAGAATTAATGAATCCGCCGACCCCATTCGCAAACTCAACCCAGGCTGAAAGATTGTCCCTATCTCCAATTACCAATTAATTGGTTATAGTACTGATTTAACGGGTTGGGCCATTACGATGTGTACTAACTTTATTGTTTATGTGGGAATGTTATTATTTTAAAATAGTAGGGTTAGGTTGACCAAATCGCACTGAAAATGGACAGGATAAATTTAATATGGAGTTTGAATGTAGATAAAAACGAAATATTGTAGATAATTCTTATTTATAGGGGTAACGCATTAAATAGATTAATACTTTTAAACGAAGCATTAACTTGAAAAACAAAAATAACAAAATATTTTAATCAAAGATGCTAATGAAAAAAATATATGTGAATAATAATAAAGAATAAACGCAAAATATGTGCGAATTTTGTAAGTAGGGGGTGCAATGTTGGCAATATTACTTTAATAATAGTAACGACGGTATTAAGTGATTTGCATTCAGTGATTTAAAAATTGGAGAAACAATTAGAGGAAGAATCATCCTTTTTCAGTATCACCAGTCAAAAATGACTGAAAACAAGCATCCGTACCCACCCCTTTTCTTGGGATGAATATTAATACACATGAAAACGTCTATTTTAAGAAAAAATAAAATTTCTCAAAGAAGAAAATTGCCCTTTTAACACTAGCACTATTCACAATTAATTTATACTTATTTCTACCATTCGAAAACAATAGTTTTGACTAGATTGCTAGATTTTGACTAGAAAAAATGGATGTTTTCAACGCAGAATCTTTTCCCCTTTAAGAAAATTTATTTCAGGAAATCCAAGTGTCGAATATTTCTTTTACTCACTGCAAGCATTAAATAATTAATCAAGAATTTGTTTGTAATTACATTTTTTCTTCAACTGGAGTCTCACGAAATCTCATAGAAGTACATGTGATTTTCCAAGACACAAGACACGCGCGAATGTATCTTACAAATAATTCACAGCGGAATTTCGAATTATTCAGTATCGAAGTTCTTGCAATATGTCGAGGCGCACTATAGCGCAATCTGTTTTTCGTTTCGAGTCTCTGGGATTGCATACATGCGCAGACATTATGCATGCAATATGCAAAGGGCGCTCTGTACATGATGGATGTTTTCCAAGTTCATTTTAATCCTCCCTGCAGGACTCTGAAGCGGGAAGTGTAATACGGACTTCTCCCTATTTGATGCATAAACGCCTGCAAATTCCGTTATCGCGCAAGTTGTAAATGGAAGTGCGATGGACTTCGCATTTTCTGTGGTGCTGAGGATTTCATTTCGATTAGTTTAGGTGTTTAAATACACCACGAACGCGAAAATAGAAATATAATTCACTTGAATGTTTTCAAAAATTTTAATAACATTTTCCTTTTGTACTCGTAAAATATATTTACAGGTACATGATTTATGGTATGTTGTGAATTACTTTCGTTAATCTGTCGGTCACATTTAAACAATTTTCTCTCAAAAATAGACATCTGAAATTAGTGCGCAACCGGAATAATTTTCAAAATTGTAGTTTTTAACGAAACGCCAGCCGTTTGCACTCAAAAGTAGCTATAAAAATACAGTAATTATTACGGGTGAAGATAAGGATTTTCAAATATCATGGCAGGTTCCTAAATATCTGAGTCTTTGCGATACGAATATGTTACCCAGGCTTTCTTTAAGGTTATATCTTTCAGCCTTAACCTTAACGTCTGGGAAAAAGCTCTTTTTTACTTTAATAAAAGGCAAGGTTTATCAGTGCGTTTATATGTTCGCGACAAATTCGAAAAATGCTGATTTAATTTTAATACAATTGTTGTTCCTATGTACCGTTATGATTCAAGCAAATTGTAGGTTATAAAATATTGCAATATTTTCCATTTGCACAGAGTGGTCTTTAAAAAATGCAAATTTCCAAAAGGAATGGAGTGTCAAACTATACATTCTCAGAAGATAAGTTTTGCAACAAATGTCGATGCCATAACCTATTATTCATTAATCTAGGTTATCTTTAACGTGCACATGAAATGTGATGATCGTAAACGGAGGCTGAGCAGTTAGTTAACTTTAAAAAGTCGGCGCATTGAATTATCTAATGTCTCGTTTTGGAATTAGCACTCATTCATTTTGGCGGGCAGAGCTTCTCGGAGTAGTTGGCGGGCCGGCAAGAGGAAGGAGGGTGTCAGGCTGCGTAATGGGAGGAAATTTTTATCAGGATAAAAATTCCGCCGTTGGCAAACTCATGTAATATGAATTTCCCCGCGCTTGAAACAATAGTGACACTCGACGCGCGCGCGAGCGGGCGGACGGAAAAAGGAGCGGAGCGGAGAGAAAGTGTGCGCGCGGAAAGAGTTTGACGCTGAAAAGTTAATCACGCTTTAATTGCCCTGGCAGGCGGAACTTTCGCCGGGGAATTTCCCGCTCCTGGTGCACCGCGCCGCGCCGCGCCGCGTCGCTGCCGAGCCATTCGAGACAACGCATTTACATGTTGCGGGAACGTGTTGCGCCTGTTAAGTAAATCATTAATTTGCACTTTAAAAATATTATGCATCCATTGGCCTGATTTTATCGACACTCGCCCTACCCCACCAAGAACTCGGAACCTCAATGCTAAGTGACCTATCTATCATAATCAATTATCTTTTATAACATAAACACGAACAATCTTGAGTTTTCCTAATTTACACTTTGTACAAAATGTTCTTTATCATTCGAATCCCTTAACATTTTTCGTGCAATATTTTTACACCATGATTGGTTATGTTGCACAATCTGCATCATTGCGCAGCCAATTTACTAAACTGATCTAAAAATATCAAACACTCCATGCTGATAAAATTCTCGTAGTATTAAGTATAGCTAATTACAAGTTGACCCAGTAAATTTTGTAAGTTATTAATTTTTTGCTTTAAAAATATGATGTACCTATTGGCCTGATTTTGTCGACGTTACTTAACCGGTCATCAATCATGTTGCACAACATGAACATGAACACCCTTAAATTCTGCTGATAGTTACTTTAATTGTAACAATCCATAGTTTTAAAAATCCTTCGCATTTTTTGCACAACTCTTTTTCAGTCTAATTAGCAATCTTGAATTTAATCCGGATCACATTGAAAGTTTAAAAATGTTGAACCCTCCACGCTAACAAAATTGTCGTTAGTGAGGAAAGCTAATTACAAGTTTTCACGGAGAATTTTGATTTAGGATTATAATTATGGAATGGTTTTTAAAATATTCGTTCATCGCCATATTGCTCCTGCACTGCCGCCTTTTATTCTTTTTTGGGAATAATACGTGAACTCTGTCGAGCGAGGAATTTCACAAAATTTGCGTAATAAAGGACTTTTTTTTTATAACGTTTTTTTAATCAACTTCAAACAGGAGGAGGTTCCCAATTTGTGAGGTATCTTGTTTGATTTTTATTGTTTTAGGTTATAGTATTCAGTTTACGTGAGAGTTTACAGAGAACGCGGTATTCTCTTTTGCCAGCTGGCGCGATATAATTGAACGTTCAGGGCTCCTTTGTAAACAACTTCAAACGGGAGGAGGTTCTTAATTCATCGCGTATATTGTTTTTTTTCACGTTTATCCAACAATATCTGCGAAACGGATAAACCGAGTAGATTGAAATGAAACCCTTTCTGCTTTATAAAAGAACAATTACGAATAAAAAATCGAATTTGCTTAATATACATTGTTATTCCATTAATAAAACATTAATCATTCAATTTAAATTCATCGCGCATATTGTTTTTTTTCACGTTTATCCAGCAATATCTGCGAAACGGATACACCGAGTAGATTGAACTGAAACCCTTTCTACTTTATAAAGGAACAATTACGAATAAAAAATCGAATTTGTTTAATATACATTGTTATTGCATTAATGAAACATTAATCATTCATTTTTAATTCATGGCGTATATTTTTAGGGTTATGTAGTTCCACACAGACCTTTATAATTTCATATCCGTTTGTTTATCACTATGAAAGTGTCACCATCTTTAATTTTCTAATGTTTCTGTTTGAAAATCTAACGCAATCTGTGGAAATAGTATTCAATGAGTACTTTTGAATAAACTTATGACTGTGGCTCTAAAATAATTAGTTTTGGAAAAAGTGGAAAAGGCAGTTTGCAGTTTTACAAGGTTTTACCTATTATATTTTCAACACACCTCGGGTAAAAACCACAGTTTTTTCATGCCCATCCATTCGTCAGAGGCTGAGTGCCCTCCATCCTTTCATTACGTACTCGTTTTGTCTCGAATTCTGAACTAATTTGTCATAATAGTCACTAGTGAGTAATTGCAAGTAAAATTGTAATGGTAACTGAAAAATAATGAATGTTGAAAAGAGAAAATATAAACGGTTTTCAATTTGACAATTATATCTTTAATATAATTTGTGTAACAATTTCAGTGCTTTGCGTTCCAAGATACAAAACTCTTAATGCAAGGGTCAACAATTAATTGATCGTTTTTTTCATTTAGATCTTCTTTAGTTTAGAGTATCTGTTTCACGCGAGAGGTTAGAGAGGACGCGGCATTCTCTCTTACCACCTGGCACGCGAGCTTCTTTCCTTTTTCAGGTGGAGATAACTCGATTGGTGGGGCTGTCATAAATCAGCCTGCAATCGATATTCATTCCCGCGGCCGTCTCTCCGCCAACTCACAACAACCGTCAGCATATTTCTTATTCCGGCACTTTGTAACCGTCCTCGAGACACCTGTCTATACATATCTCCCCCGTGTATGCGCTTCCGATGAGATGGCTCTGCCTGCGTTCTAACCGCCCGAGTCTGTGACGTACGATTTGTTATTTCAAGCAATTCCTTCGCCGCGCCGCCGCGCGCCGCCCTGTTGGGACGCACCCTGGAATATCGTCGCGAAACTTACGGAATTTCAACATTTTTCGCCAACACCTTTCCATCCCAGCGATTAATCTACCGGAAACACCGTGGATTTCAGTGCCTTGTCGATTTGCAATTCGTCATCATTTAAAGGTTCTCAGCTTTGTTGCCATTATTGAAACCAAAGATAGTGGATATGATCATCCAAGTGTTGGACGACTGAAAAATACTTGCAGTGAAGCAAAATAGTATTTTTAATAAATGTTAACAAAACAGAATTGTTTTTTCTAAGGAATTTTGTTTGTTCTTAATAATAGTTTCTTCTTCAAGAACATGTATTTGGATTTAAAGGGAAGAGTTTTCTTCTTTAAAAACAGTTTTTTTTAAACTCTAAGTCTGCAAGTACTGTTTTTATCTCGAATTATTTCTAATGAACTAGTATAACATTGAATGTACTAGCTTTATATAAAATAAGTATAATTTTTTTCATTCGAATATAGGAAATTATCAACTTAATGCGAACATTAATGCATAACATAGCATTTAAATAATTACACAAACAATTCTATATTTTCATTTTCATTGTTGGTAAAATCGAAAAATATAAATGCATAATTGAATCGAATTTTAAAATCTGCAATTTCTCTTTAATTAATGGCTTTGACAGATAGCACTTCAGTTTTGATCAGTGTCAACGCTCTAATAAACAACAAAGATTGATTGCCGACAATCCAACAAAAGTAGAACTCAACAGAATTAGAATTCGCCGTGTGTCGTCGGTTATTAATTCAAGTTGGAGGAGTTCGTTCTACGATTGGCATTAGTGTCAGGTGTCAGGTGTCAGGGAATCCAGTTGGCCCACTGAAGGAGTGAAAGAAGAGAAAACTTTCTTCCCAAGAGCTTAACAAAGTTCAGCTTGCTGGAGAACTTCCCTCTCTCAAGTTCCTTTTGCAAGAGACCTTCTATGCTAGCGGACAAAGTTTCCTCCGCCGTTACCGGCGGTTGTTGGTGATCGTTCTAGACTGATTTTTTGATAGGAATGTGCAGTATGTGCGTGACGAATAAAACGTCGAATCGTCCACGAAGATGCTCTTATCGTGACTTTCATTGGCACAACAATGTGTAAAAGAAATATTTTCACATCCAAATGTTTTGGAATAAGTTGTTGTAAAAAAGAAAATACTCCTCTCTAAATAGGAATACATTTTCTGAGCAAGAAAGTGCTCTCTTTAAGAAAAATATAATTTGTATGGAGGAGACAGTTTTTATTCTCAAGAAACTTTACCTTTACCTTTACCTTTTTTATGTACCTTTATTATCTACTGTGTAAGGACTCGTTTACATTTTTTTATTAAAATTAGTAGCTTCTATTAAAATATGGTTTTCTTGTAGCTTTTAAGATTAATGCGTCGGTGGAAAATATAAATATATTTAGTGTTAGCTCTATAAATAAGGATGATTTATTCCAGTTTGCTCTACCTGCAAAGTCCTTATTAAAATTACGATTTCAATTGGAGGGCAATTTTGGAGGTTTCTAAAATCACTTATTTTCAAACTGATCATCGCGTATTCGAATTATAAAAAACTTTGATAAGAAAGAGGAAATATAGTAATTTATTGTGGCGTAAAGAATATAAAGATATGATTTTTCAGTTTTGAATATTAAGCCTTTAGGTCAAAACTACGACGATTTAGATAACCTTACCCTACTTACCTCACTATCTAAACTTTCGCAACACATTATACTATTATTTCGATGAAGACTAGTTTAGAGAAGAAGAAAATCCGGCAACTTGAAATAGAAGAAATGCTTACCTGAAGGATTCCTTTGATCTGCCCCCACTTGGTCTCGACGATGCGGGAAGCATAGCGAGTGACACCTGGCGGCGAGGCAGCGCGCGCGGCCTCGCAGCCAATCAGAAGGAAGACGAGGCTGAGGACGAGGACGCGGCAGTGACGCAGGCAGGCCGATTTGCTCAAGCAGGGAAAGGGCTGGCTCCTCGTGGCCAGCGGCCTTGTTCCGGCCGCTGGCTGGCATGGCAAGAGCATGACAGCATTTGCTGGCGGCCACTTCGAGCGACGCCACCAGCATAACCGCTGAGCGAGCGCCTTCAGTGTCAGCTACAGCCGAACCGTTGCCTTCTTCCACTCGCTGCCCGATTGGTCCTCCAGCTTTCCCTCGAATTCCCACGATCGCGCCCGGCTTCTCCACGGACTTACCGCCGCCTCCTCTCTTCACTCACTTTTCCCGCGGCCAAACTTTCCCGCCGCCGCTTTCCCCGAAAGCTCCGCGATGATTCGCTGCCACCAAGGACGCCGAGACTCTCGCGCGCGCCTTATCTCGACGACACTCAGCCGACGACAAATTACTTCGTAACTGCGTTATGCAAAGAGTGCTTTCTCTTTTTCACTTCTTCCTAGTTCGCGAGGCTCCTGCTGGACTTTTCAGCTTTCGTATGTTTCTAGTTATTCCTGCCGCGTTCTGTCTTCGACCCTTTTTCGCCTCTTGCTGCTCGTTCCCAAGTTAAATTGCTCCCGGAAAGATTCCAGACGGAGTTGGATGCCTGCTTGGCCGCAAGATGTCGGGGATATTCCTGTTCGGCGAACTCACCGGTATTGTTCCATACCAGCCTGGACCTGCAATCAAGAAAAGCCAGACGTCACTGACAAGGGTTAAGCGTGGGCAAAAAGCCGATGCGCTTTGTTGAAAATGGAGCCGAACGTGGAAGGTATTGGGAGACACTAGTGAAACAATGGATGTTGTACTGAGAGACATGGTCAACGGACTGGAAGTTATAGGAAAGGGATTTTCTCCAAGACGACCTGGGCTTTCTCACATTTTCTCGCCAATCACTTTTTCTACGGGAAAATACAGGACTTCATAACAATTTTCAAAATGTTTAAAAAGTGATTGACACGCGGTTTAGTTCTAAGTATTTCGTTATTATGGTCTTCGTCGCTGAAACGCTCCCACTCGTATTAGAACGAGACGCCAACAGGATAATCCTTTTGTGGTAGAAAAGAGTATTAAGAAAAATACAATCTTTGTAATCCCTCCGTTTTATATCGCTATGATGGGCGGTTATAGTCACTCTCTGTGTGTAGATGGCGTCCTGGGGCAGATGACCATAGTCAGTTGTTGTATCCAAAGAGTTAATATTTGAGTTTAACCAGTTTTACTGTCAGAATTCCTATTCCAAAATAGGAGAACTTGAGTTATATGATATTTTATAACTGAAAAATTAATAGGTCAATATTGAAGCTGTTTGGTTTAACGTCCAGCATCATTTTTAGTAACAGTTTTAGGTTATTCTACTCTACTGGTGTAAATGTTTGTCTTTCATTGTATTTGTAATATAAATATTGCTATATACAGTGGGTAAGAAAAGCATTCGCACATTCAGATTTTCCGAAACCCATTGTTTTAAACGAAAAAATATTTGGTTTCTCTTAGAAGGTAAATTTTCTCCTATATAACAGTTAATAACAAGAAATGGGGTGTGTGCAGCTACATTTTTCTCTACTTTATTTACTTTATATTTGCAACAAACACAGTTACAGTAATCTATTATTTTTCAAATTATACTATTGTTAACTATTAATATAAGAAACAACGTTCGCCCGCCGGTTTGTATGTTTGCAATAAATTCGAAAACGGCAGAGCTGGTTTTTATGCGAGTTTCAGCAAACTATAATATATTGCAATATTTATGATACAAGATCTTCCAAACGTAGCATTCAATTTTCAAAAGAAAAGTTAAACTATTTCTGGTTAGAAGATATTTGCCGGAGCTATAATTGCAACAACCAACTATTCCCCAAATAAAATTATCATCCACAAATACTCCCGCTGCTTAAAACAAAGATTGACTCAAAATTCTAAAGCAACATTAACAATTCTAACTATTCTCACATTTTAGAAACACATCAGAATCTCTCATGCCGAAAAGTAATCACAGTTTTCACGGTTTCGTTTCTAGAAATTCACACCGGTCGTTATAGCATTCTGCGATTTCAAATGCTTTAAATAATAATGGACTCATAATGAGTATATTCTCGAGAACGCGGCGAGAGGCAAGTACATAATGTGAGCGCGATTCCATTTATATTTAAGTCATGTGCTCGGCACGGCCAATGGAATCGAAGTTGCGCTAATTTAATTCGAGACTCAATTATCGGTGCGCGCCGGAAGCCCGCGGGCGTTTCTAACTTTTGCCCCGTGTGCAGAGAGTGCCCAGACTTGCTTCTCTTTATTTCTCGGCCGTGCTCTAGTCTCCCACTCTTTCTCCCTCCCCCATCTCTCTATCTCTCTCCACAGCATCTCTCCACTGCAATTTAACATCGCCCTTTGTTTGCAGCCGGATTCGCACTGCAACTGGAAAGGAGTGTACTGGCTGGTACGTTCGCGTTAGAATCAGCAAGTATTTTAACCTATTAACTGTGGTCCGTTTTTTGAAAATCTCTATCTGAATAGTTCAAATCAAGCGGTGATGAATATACTTAGCTTTTTGAAATTTTAATTCATTTGTTCCGAATATAACAATATTTCTATACAAATGCAAAGAGTTATCGTACATTTAATTCCTTTGTTCTTTGAAAAGAACCGCAGCTTTTGTTTGTTGCGATAATTACGATTTTTACAGTGAAGGGTAATTTATTATTGCTCATGACGAAGATACGTTGGAAGAAAACATGTCTAGAAAATATTGTGGCGAAGTTGCAAAAAAACATGTAGAAGACATTTTAATTCCTAGGCAATTGCGAGTGCCAATAGGCAATTAGAAATTTTGCGTTTATGACACTGAATGCGCTTATAAGCGCTCTAAAAATCCATTAACATTGCATTTATCACAGTTAAAATCTCGTCAGCTAAATTTAGCGTTCTCTCTTCAATTTTGCTGTAGTCAAAGGGTTAAATACGTCTTTAATACGTGAATGATAAAACTTACATACTATATTTGAAAAGCAGTATTTCAAAATATTAATTCAATGAAATCAGCGTTTACTTTGAAGACGACAACCAGTTTAGAGATTATCAGGAGACTCGGTAGAGTCTCGCGCCAAGTAGTATAGTACGCCGCGCGACAGCCAAGGATACTTATCCCGAAGTCTAGTGGTTTTGGTCTGCTATAAAACTTTCACTTCGATTTATGAAAAAGTTATAGCTCCAAGGATTTATTTCTGAATTTCATATTTCATCGCTGATACTATATTATTTGTTATTATTATTAGTATTACTATATTATTATTATAGTCCAACTAATAAACAGCAGGCATTTTCAAAATTCTCAAAAGCAGTATTTTAACATATCAATTCAATAAAATCAATGTTTGGTTTGGAAAACACAACCAATTTCGAGATTATTCATACATACCGTTGCAAAAATGTACAATTAGCAAATATGTACTTATTAAAGGCATTTTCAAAATATTTAAGAAGATGAAAAATGCAGACGTTGTCAAAACGTCTTTTACTCGACCTTTTTCCGACGTTCTAAGAATACCACAAAATAACAAACGTAACGATGACGGTCGAAGACGTTTTAAAATCAAAAAACAGTGGCCGTTTTTGTATCGTTTTCGGCAAATGGTCTTTCCAACGTCCTTCAAACATCCTACAACGTTCACACGCAAAAGTCGCATAAAACAACCTTAAGAGGTTGTGTGCTATTTCGGTAGTTGCCTCTATCGCAGAAGTCATCGAGCGCAAAGGGTTAAAACATCCCGGATGTAACTCGCACTCCTGTATTCCGCCAGTTTATCTCAGGATTGACGTTCCATCCGCAGGAATCGGGTTGGATGGGCGTCCGGAGGATTTGTTGCCTTGGCTCGGCGCATCTTCCACCCGCTCTCTCTCTCTCTCCCTTTCTCTCTCTTTCTCTCTCCTACATTTTCTCACGGGAGGGATAAAGCCTGACTCGTGCAGGAAAGGTAACACGAGGAAGGAAGCCTGAAATGGATATCCAGAGGCCTGGGTGGACGAGGGGAGGTTCGGGGGGTGCGAAGTTGAGCGCACGGATCAAGGAGCACAATGCAGCCGGAGGAAGCGGCGACTAGCGCGCGCACGGCAGAACGATGAGTGAGAGAGGCGAGCGGGAGAGAGGGGGGAGAGAGTGGAGAGAGGGGGGGAAGAGAAGGGGTTGGAAGAAGATCCGAATGAGAGCCGGGAGGTGGAGCGGAAAATGCAGACAAGTTTGGGCTAACACGCAGAAAAAGGAGAGAGAGGAGAGAAAGAGAGAGAAAGAGAGAAAGAGAGAGAGAAAGGTGCGCGTCCCGGCTGGAAATGGACAGAAATGGATTCTCCGTTGCGCGATGGAAGGTCCGTCTAATTCTCCTTGACGGGAGCCTCGATGATTTGACTTTATAATTGAGCCGCTAGCCCCGTTCAATTAAGATAGAATTTCGCGCGGGATTTTGCAAGCGTGCAGCCCGCCAGGAACCTTTCGATCGTTTCCCCGGGTAAATATTCCGGCGCCCAGCGCCGCCGGCACTTAGGTCGTTAGTTGAATGCTGCGCTCCAAGCTGGATAAATGATGTCGACGTCCGTCATTAGTGACGGCCGAACAGCGATGTTTGCCCGCTCGATCTCCAAACAAACCCACTCTTGCCAGTTTATTGTTCGCCCGATTGTCGATGTTACTTTTCAAGCCCCTTGTGTCTCGATCGAGAGGGGGATCGCTCATTTTGGCGTTTGAAGGAGATTCCCAGTGGTTCGAGTGTGTGAAATGAACCGAATGATACGGTAAGTATTATACAATTTTTGGAAAAGCTGAATAAATGACAGTCTCGATAGTTTGCATGCATTTGATTGGAGTAAAAATATTTTTCAATATTTTATTTCACCCTTTTTAACGTTTTTGCAGGAATGTCATCGATAAAATGGAAGTGATTGCATTTCGATCTGGTCATTCATTAAAAGGTTATGTCTGGACGAGGGAAAATGGGGTATTTAGCAAAAGCAATGGGATATATCTGATCAATTTATTACAAATAAGAAACAAAATCATTTTATATCTTAGATAGAATGCTGAGAAATATGTAAACGAAACTTTATTTTCCAGCGATAATTACAAATATTGCGTGATTTATTTGAAAACCGCGCTATTTTGAAATGCAGTAGATCCAATATGCCTTTGAAAAACTTTATGGTTCGGTTAAAACTGCACAAATTGAGTAATTTGTTTGAGAATCGCACTATTTTGAAATGCAGTAGATCCAATATGCCTTTGAAAAACTTTATGGTTCGGTTAAAAGTGCACAAATTGAGTAATTTGTTTGAAAATCGCACTATTTTGGGACGTCGAAGGTGTATTATGCTTTCGAGCATATACAGACTGCGTGTAGGGTTAATTTTTAAAAGACAAGATGTATGGAGACCCGCCCGCTTGTGGATTTTTACATTCATTTTCTGTCGAAACCAAACGGCGCTCGTTACTCTTCTCAAACAATATTCTTCACGCGTAGACTGCGGCCATTATTTTTCCCGCGCAATTTATTACACGATACTTCAAGATAAAGAGCGTTTGACATTTTTAATACGTTCCGACCATAAATCCGTCAGGGCAGATGGCTCTGCCTGTGCGTACATTCAATTTAAGAGGCGGTCGTTGATGTTTTATGCAATGCCACTCGGTATTGATATGCAATAGCGTTAGTTTAATGAATTGGAGAGTCATCGATTCAATAACCCACCTACTGAAAGCGTCCGCTTTCCATGCTAAATGCTAACCAATTTTCATCCGCGTAATGTAATCCTTAATTTCGATTTCATTAAAATGAAAAATTGTATTGGAAATAATAATATTCAAGTGCTAAAAAAAGCAATTAGAGTAGAAGGGTGTTTTTTTCACCAAAAACTACTGAACTTTATAGGTTTCAAAAGTTACCGAGTTTTTTTTAGAAAAAATGACAATTAATATTCCTATAAGAATTCTTAATAATTAAAAATTCTTTATGAAAAACATGTCTGTGAATACAAATATTTTCCCCTGTATTTATTATCTTTTTGGAAATGATAAGTTTTTATTTATAACTTGTAGAGAACAGAACATCCACAAAATCGAATGAATTTTCGTCTAAGCGTAAATTCATAAACAGCAAATCGAAATACACTTCAACTAATGAGTAAAATCCAATATTATTATGCACCCTCGCTTCAATTTGCTTTTCATTATTACGTGTTCGCGGGAAAATAAGCAATTCAAAGCCGTTTGGCATTTCATTGAACGACGCGAAAGCAGTCGATTAAATTGCGCTGAGCACTTCTAGAATTCACGCGCAGCTGTTAGAAACTTCATATAACTCAAATTTAATGAAATCTAATTCCCACGCTAAGGAGAATACTTCGATGTCGCCACGAAAGTTACACTCATTAAGGAACAGTTAACTCAAACTCGCATAAAATGGTCGTCCAACGCATTCGAAAGGAAAAGAAAAAAATCGTTACCACTGCCGCGTTTTATTATCTTCGGGGAAGCATATATTGCTGCTTGTCATCGGAATGTATCACTGTTGAATATCACACAAGTATAACAAATTGCGTTGATTGTAGAAGCATTGATAATAATTTTTAAGAAATCTATCGTGATTTGTAACTAACTAATATTCCACTAACAGTTAAATGTGTACTATTTATTTTGCAAATTCATATTATTCCAGTTTGCAAAGAAATTTTCGTTAAGTGTGATGAGTGTTTAAAAAATACATCGTGTTGAATCTAACCAGGTTGACCAACAAATTTGTTTTTATGCTATAACAATGCTAAATATTAAACAGATTTCATATTTATTAATAATAGGCCTATTCTGAGAGTTTTTTCTAAATCAAGATCGTATTAAATGGTTCTTCAATATTTCCAAAAGGGTTAAAAACGTTTTATTATGGTCGTAGCAGCACATTATATTGTCCGTCATTGCAATGTACTGTAGAAATCGATATAGTCGACTTTATATGCGTCTCGCCTCTACCTTTCATCCCCGCAGAATGAATGTCAGCCGATAACAAAACAGATATCTAAATCTGTGACCTCGCCGATGAGAAAACGTCGAATTTTTTGTAATATTTTGCGTTTTTCAAAAAAGTTCCTGATACGTATCAAAATATTCTTAAAAGTTTTATAACGGTTTGGTTAACAATCGCAAGCTTTAAAAAAATAATGAAAATGTGTTTGCCCGATACAAATTTGCGAAAGGAGATGAGCATACATTTTTTTTGGACTCTGAAAAAATGTGGGTTTCTGTGTGTAGAAAGTTTTTTCTGATATTTTGCTGAAAGTTTTTAAAGCTCACTTTCTGTTTGTATTACCAGCGACAATAAAAGTACGACTACAGTCGTTTGCTTGTCGACAAAATCCCAGTCAAAATACCAATGCACAAACTACTAAAACAGTTAGCAACATAAAGTTTTTCAACGTTCCACCAGAGACGACACAACTTTGCAGTTCTCGATTTTTTAACTCTTTGAATAATGTAAACGATAAAGCGAAGCAAGAAAATAGAAAAATCGCTGTTATTTTGAAAACTGTTCCTCGCGGGAGGTTTTATCACAGTTATCCTTCAATCTCTGTCACTTTATTTTTCTCCACCTTTACGACTACTTTATCGCCACCAGTTTTCGAAACCGTGCAGAGGTTCGCGCCACACTGCAGAATTTTGACTTTTGTGATCCTTAGTTCCCGCAATTCTAGTTTTTTAATTGTTTTCAATTTAAAGAACATTGGTTTCGACTAGGTTAATGTTACTTTCAGAGGTTATGTTTTTTCGAGTACTAACACAATCTTACGTGTTGTGCTTATTTCGACTTGGTTGTAGAATTAGAGGTGCCTTTGAAAACGCTTTATCTGAATACCGAAAAATTAAATCATTAAAATCGGTGTTAATCGGTAAAATATGGAAATATTACAATCTGTTTATTTCTCCCATACTTACAAATGACATAGAATTGTATCATCAACTGCCAATATGTTAAAAAAAGGAATCTATCAGAATTTTCAAAAAAAGATCTTTTCCAACCTTCTGACACGAATGTGTCTACTAAATTTCGCTCTTTTCATCCCTTCAATCCCGAGAGAATGGGAAAAAGCGTGGAACAACTGTATCATCTTCGGTAGCACATTATTCTGTCTATCACCGGAATATACCACTCGTATGAATCACAGAGGAACATAATCGAGCCGGCGTTGATTGTAAAAATCGATAGAGTGGTGTATTGCCGGCGGCTGGCCATTACGTAGGAAAATTGATTAAGCGAGAAAGTCTGGGTCGGCGGACTTTTTGTCCGCGCGCTCGTCCTGTGTCTTGTTACAAATCACGCTTGTTCCACGCTCGCTCGGAGTGGAGTGGGAGCCGGGGGCGAGCGAGCGAGCGAGCGAGCGAGCAAGCGAGAGAGAAAGAGAACGACACCGTAAATTACAGTTTAATTAAAATCGAAGCATACCGATGACAGTGGGAAGCGGGACGGCGCGGCGCGGCGTGGCGGCGGCGGCGGCGCTGACGGTTGTGCGCGCGCTGTGCACTCTACCGGAGGAAAAGCAAAAACACGTGGCTCGGCGCGCCGCCAGTCATTTGTCCACGCTCGCGATGCTCCTTTCTATTTTTCTTTCTCCACGTCGCAATCAGACGAGGTTCAACCACCCCGTGCATCTTTCTCGCCAACCCCTCATATCCGCGCGCCCTTTTTCTTCGCCTCTCTCAATTCACCACCCGCTCCGGCGCTCTTGCACGTACTTTTTTGTTGCTGGCGCGCACTATGCAAAAGCGCTGCCGTGCGAAGGAGCCGCCATTGATACCCTTTTGTGTCGAACAATTGCGTACTTCGGACTACCACCCTCTTGTTATATACGTGACGCCCCCGGAACCCATTGTGCCCGGCCTACGCTCATCTTCCTCCCCATTTTAATATACTTTAATATATACCGACGACCGATCGCGCCACGCTTCCGAATTACGCATGAGGACCTCTGTATCGCAGAATATCGCACAAGACTATAGAGTCTGACTACTAATGGAATATTTCACTTCCAATCGCATTCTCGATCTCTGTGCGTGTAGGTAGACATATCGTTTTGTATACAGGGTTTTTCATTTGTTTTTGAATTACCACTGTTAAGGATATACTAATACAATTTATAATCATCCTAGGTATCGCAGGATAAGGTATACTACAATGCTACCAATAGAATTTAAAGTGGTATAATTTATAATTATACTATACGCAGTAGGATAATTATAAATTATAATAGTAAAATTTTCATATACTTCAGTATGTACCAGGCAATCATATTCTACTGAGAAATAACGCATGACGACCTGTGTTTCACAGATGCTACTATAGAGTCTGACTACTAATGGAATATTTCACTTCCAATCACATTGTCGATCTCTATGTATGTAAGTAGATATATCGTTTTGTGTACAGAGTGATTAATTTGTGATTCAAAGTGATTCATTTTCGATACTAATAAAATTTTTAATTATCCTACGCATCGCAGGATAAGGTATACTACAATGCTGCCAATGTAATTTAAAATAGGATACTTATAAATTATAGTAGTAAAATTTTAATATATCTTAGTATAAATATAAGCCAATCATATCCCACTACAGAATTACGCATGATAAACTCTGTATCACAGAAGCTACTATAGAGTCTGACTATTAGTGGAATAATTCACTTCTAATCGCAGTCTCTATCTCTATATGTATACATGCATTGAATTGTACTGGCAGGTTCACTTCATTTTCAACTACCGCTGTTGAATATATACTAATATATTGATAATAACTATTTTAGTTAATTATGTTAGTAGCATATTAATATACTTTAATATATATATACCAGCCGACTGCTTCTGACTACTAATCGAGTAGTTCACATCAAACTGCATTCTCGATTGCTATGCACGTAGATATATTGTTTTGTATACAGGATGATACATTTGTTTTTGAATTACCATTGTTAAGGATGTACTAATAAAATATATAAGTATCCTATGCATCGGAAGATAAAGTGCACTTCAATGCTACCAATATAACTTAAAATAGTATAATTTATAAGTATCCTATGCATCGCAGCATTATTATAAATTATAATAGTAGAATTTTAATATACCTTAGTATAAATATAAGCCAATCATATCCCACTACAAAATTACGTATGAATGATCTGTCTATAACAGTTGCTATAGAATCTGACTAAGAATGGAATAGTTAAGTTCTATTCGCATTTTCTATGACTATATGCACGTATTGTGTTGCACTTGAAATACCGCGATCAAGGATATATTAATATAATTTATAATTACTCTGCTGTCTATGCGATAATTATAGAGTATATTAGTAGTATTTTAGTAAACCTTAGTAAAACCAATCGATCACGCGTTACAGCGGAACTACGCCTGACCACTTATGACTAGTAGCTACTTTAAAGGCTGACTACGAATGGAACAGTTCACTTCCAATTGCATTCTCGACGTGTATGAACGCGTATCGTATTATACAGTTATTCATTCGCCTTTGAATTACTACTGTTGAGGATCTACCAATATAATTTATAATTATCCTAGTGTATACTGAATATTTATAAACAATTTAGAGATTTTAATTATACACAAATGTTTGCAAACTCTTTTCTGCATCTTAGGAATTTATAGATACAAAATTATATGGAGTTATGTTAACAGCTTATTTTAGAATCGAAAATTTGTTAATAATATCGTTCAAAAATTCAAAAACGTAAACGTTTTAAAGTTTTTTGTGACAGGTGCGGTTTACGCAAAACCTTAATGGTGGAGTATTGATGCTATGTAGTATGTAAAACGACTTTTTCATATTTTTTATTAAGTTTTAAGAAATAATTAATTTTATTAAAAAATAAGTTCTGTCCTTCGACTATATTAACTGTATTCTTTTTTATTCAATTGAAATAAACTTATAAAATTAGCTTAGTTGAGAGCACAAGAGTATGCTTCTTTTATTCATAGTATCATTTTTATACATTTGTATTGAGTAAGTTTGATCGTTTATCTATAATGACTGTTTAATTCAAGTTAAGTGAACTAATAAAATATCTCATGCAAAAGCAAGAATTCTATAAGTTCTAGTCTTTGAGTATATATCAACTCTACTCTATTCGTATTCAATCTAAGCAAAATAATAAAATTGGCTTAATTACAAGCAATCATGTCTTACTAAAACTAATAATCTCACTCTTACGAGCGAAATTCCCAATTCCCGTTACTTGGTGCGAATTGAAATCTATCAGGGTGTTGGAAATGCCGAAATCCGCACCGGTGCAGAAATCTATTATATCAATTTCTTATGCAGCGGCCAATTCCCGTTGCGAATTGGCGAAACTCCGGGCGAGGCGCGCATAAGTTGGAATCCCACCTGACTAGACACGGCAGAAAGGTAGTTCGAAGCGCGCCGGAAGTAGCCGGTCGATATGTGCCACGAAGTTGGCTACGCATGCGTCTCCTCGTTAGAGAGCCGAGTTTCGGGCAACTTCGTGCCAGTCCACAGTGGCAGTCTGGAAAGCTAGAGGTGGAGGGCTGTTTCACCAGTCGATCCTCTCCCCTCTTCTCCCTTAGTGAATATATCATTAACTTCGATGTAAACTGTCAAGGAAACCTTTCCCACTCAACATTTGACAATATATGTAAGAAGATACTTCCGTCTCTTATCTCTCTCTCTCTCTCTCTCGCTCTCTCTCTGTAACACACATCAGCTATTACGCTTGCACGTCAAACTACCACGGGCTCATCTATTATTCCACAACTAGCAACTACGACTTTAACTTACCACTCCTTAACCCTCGATTATCTTTCGTCTATGCACCTTTGAACTTTCGTACGCGTATTAGACCGTCTATCGCTACTTTCCACACATAACCTACGCGGTGTCGTATAATTGGAGCAATTCAAGGCTTTCGTTGATGACAGAAAGGACTACTTACGAGCGACGACATAACTTTTGTTTTAGTATATGTTTTGTATAATTGGTCGTTCGAAGGTATCGAATCAGTTAATACTGATTGTGTTAACTTGCTAGAAGGCAGCTGTTGTTTAGTTATATCATAGTCTTCTGCGACTAGGTTTCTTTAAGCTGTGTTGGTTGTTTCGACTGTAGTGGTGCGTGCGACAATTGGATACGTCTTGTTTCAGTTTGACACATTCCCGAAATGTCGACCTCAGCGATATACATTCTGGACGTGAAGGGGAAGGTCCTGATCTCACGGACTTACCGTGGGGACATAGAGACCGGGATCATCGAGAAGTTTATGCCTCTGTTGATGGAGCGCGAGGAAGAGGGCAATCTGACGCCCATATTGCAAACGCCGGAGTGCACCTACGCCTATATAAAGTATAACAATCTCTACATTGTCTCGACGACGAAAAAGAATGCCAACATCTCGTTGGTCTTTGTCTTCCTGCACAAAGTGGTGCAAGTGATGCAGGAGTACTTCAAGGAACTCGAGGAAGAAAGCATAAGAGACAATTTTGTCGTTATATACGAATTGCTGGACGAACTGATAGACTTCGGATATCCCCAAACTACCGACAGCAAGATCTTGCAAGAGTACATCACGCAAGAGGGGCATAAACTTGAGATTCAACCGAGAATACCTATGGCTGTGACGAACGCTGTCTCTTGGAGGTCCGAAGGCATCAAGTACCGCAAGAACGAAGTGTTCCTCGATGTAATTGAGTCTGTGAATCTGTTGGCTAATGCCAATGGTAATGTGCTAAGTTCGGAAATCGTTGGTGCCATAAAGATGAGAGTTTATCTGTCCGGGATGCCCGAATTAAGATTGGGTCTCAATGACAAAGTCCTTTTCGAGTCCACCGGTCGTGGCAAGTCCAAATCCGTGGAATTGGAGGACGTCAAGTTCCACCAATGTGTCAGGTTGTCCAGGTTTGAGAATGACAGAACAATCTCCTTCATTCCGCCGGATGGTGAGTTCGAGTTAATGTCCTATAGATTGAACACTCACGTGAAGCCTCTCATATGGATTGAGTCTGTGATCGAGCGGCACGCTCACAGCAGAGTCGAGTACATGATAAAAGCTAGGTCCCAATTTAAGCGTCGTTCCACAGCCAATAATGTTGAGATTGTCATCCCAGTACCCAATGACGCCGATTCACCCAAGTTTAAAACCACTATTGGTAGTGTTAAATATTCACCCGAGCAAAGTGCTATCACATGGTTCATTAAGTCTTTCCCTGGAGGGAAAGAATATTTAATGCGGGCGCACTTCGGCCTCCCTTCGGTTGTCGGAGAGGATGTCGAAGGGAAGCCGCCGATCCAAGTGAAGTTTGAGATTCCCTACTTCACCACATCCGGTATTCAAGTTCGTTATTTAAAGATCATTGAGAAGAGCGGATACCAAGCGTTACCGTGGGTTCGCTACATCACGCAGAACGGGGACTATCAATTGAGGACGAACTAGTTGTTTGTTATTAAGCCATAGTATTTCAAGTCACCCCGATCAGATTCAGAGAAGCGAACTTTAACCAGTTTGCGACGCTTAGAATCTTCCGATTAGTTGAAGCTAGAAAGAACACCCATCATGGTTGAATGTGGCATTGAAATCAAGAATTGCGGAATGTCGGTAGTCGTAGTATTTCTGAATAACAAGCAATAACATGCTCTGATAATGTCGAGTCTTTGGAAGAATTCTTTTGATATCTTGTCTATGTTTCAACTGTTGAATTCCTCACACGCAGAAGTTGAATGTTCCCTTTAGAAAAGTGTATAATATACAATCTCAAAGAAATACAAGTCAAACAGAACAATCTAGTACTCGATAGACTCTAGATAGTACCTAGTGTTTGTACAAAAGGTGTTTTCTATACGCGAGGCCTTGAATCATTATTTTACTAAAGCATTCTGTTGCTGTAAACAAATTTTGTTTCCTCGGCTAAGTGGTCATGCTGTAATTTATGCAGGATGAAAAGAATGACCGTTTGCTTGATCGATAGTTAATTATCTTATACAAGAATTTAATATTATATAAAGGCATAAGTGTTGTGACCGATTTTGGAAAATGTTCATAAAGACATAGTAGGACATTAAAAATTTTATTTTCATTACGCAAGGATCATTGTGTCGCGAATGAGCTGACCTACAAGTTTATGATGAAGGAAATTGTAAATATTTATGGCAATGTATCTTAACATTTCTATTCAAGCGATTTACAGATGGACGAAACTTCTTTGTATTAACTTAAATATTGCGTAAATAGTATTATATCGGCTAGGAATATTATTGTATATCAGTATAATAGTAGACATAGCACTGTTATTACTGTACATCAAATATAGTTGTAATGTAAGGCACTAAAAAGATGTATTAAATTTTTAACAAAAACTACGCTTTCTTCATTAACCTCCCTTTTATTTACACTCCGACATTAATATCTGTGTACTTTTGCCGTATTTTCAGTCAAAAGTCCATATTTTCTATTAAGTTTTCCTAATGAAAAAGCTTTTATTCACTGGAGCTGCACTTGTACGTAATCCAAGTGGATCGAAGAGATTTATTACGAGCCTTTGCACTTGTTAATGTTCGAATTTTTCTTCCACTTTCACGATGTTGCAAAATCTATTTGTAATACTCAAAAACATTACTTGCCAAATTTGAAATGTTTTCGAAACTGCTAATACGAATCTCAATTGTGAATCATTCGAAATCTCTTTTACTAATACAAGATAAGTCTGAATGGCTGCGATAAACTCGAAAACGGCTGAACAGGTTTTAATACGATTTTCCTTCCTGTATACAGTTATGATTCAGATAAACTAGAGGCTTTAATATATTGCAACATTTATCGCTTCTACAGGGCGTTCCAAAAGTAAAAACAAATTTCAGAAAGAATAGTTTATTATTCTTCGAATTTAATTATTATGAATGTGCGCTTGAAATATTTACTAATCCGCACTCAACAAGACAAGCTTGCCTATCTGTCTGTATTTTGGTTATAAACTTAGAACAGTTCAATGAATTTTAATTGGATTTTCACTCTTGTACAGAGTTATGATTTAATCAAACTATGAGCTATAAAATATATCACTATTTATCACTTCTACAAGCTGTTTCAAAATTGAATACTCATATAAATGGAATGGGAGCTCGTGTTATATATTGTTATTTATTTGCATATTTGCAACAGTTATAACTGCACAGCCTGTTATTCTTTCAATTAAATGATTATTGACGTGCAAATGAAATGTCGGCCGGGAGAAATCTATTAGGATTGCAGGTCGCTACTAATACAAAGGGTTATGTTTGGCTATCTGCCTGTATTTTCCCGATAAATTGGAAAACGGCTAAACCGATTTTAATACGATTTTCCCTTCTGCATTCAGTTATGACCCAAGCAAAATATAGGTTATAAAATGTTGCAATATTGATCAGTTGTATAGAGTGATCCAAAAGTAAGTGCAAAATTTTGTAAAAGAATGAGAAATCGTGGTATACATTGCTATTTGCCTATTTGCAACACAAATGACTGGATTAACCTATTATTCTTTAAATTAAATTATTATTAACGTTGAAGCGGTCATAAATTCAGAATCCATTCGATTTCGTTCGCGTTGAGATTGCCTTTGTTTTAGGCTAAGGAAGCTCGAAATGAGCGAATTTGAACCATTCTCCTGTTTCCGCATCCTGGGAACTTAGGTTCTGAAGCCGATAAGGGACGCTCTTGAATCCTGAAGCCACTGGATAAGCCTGGAACGGCAACCGGAACCACGATCCGGCAGCGGTCAGTGGCCAAAAGCCACATAATGAGTGTTCGTATCATGGACTACGTTGAACAAGGAACATGACCGGTTTAGGAACGAGGTTTAGCCACTCAGAATGCAGGAAGCCCTTCATGTTGGTCATCAATAAGCCTGAACGAGAGCTTGTAAGACTCCGCAGCAGAGATATTATCGATCAATAAGACCTCAGATTGTTTAATCGTATTTTAACGATGTCTAAGTGTTAAAAAATGTAATGATTAAAACATAACCTTCTAAAAATGTTTCTGTTTTGAGGATGTGTCCAAAGTGCTTCGCGCATTAACTTTTTGAGGCACAGGATTTCAGAGAATAAATAGTCCCATGTTGCACAGACATTTGTTTGCGTTTTAAATTAAACAAAAGACTAAATATAAAGCGATGCGCATGCAGCTATTGCAATATTACGAGGTGGATCACGAAATGTCCCACCATGCTTTACCGCACATCAGAAAGGTGGGATATTTTTAATCCCATCGTCCCTCAAAGAGTTAAGATGTAAAAAATGACGAATTACAGTTGTGTAATAAGTATTACTTGATGGAGATCTCGAACCCTTTTTTTTAAATTCGTTTATTTGTAATGGATTCATTAGTAACGACGATGTGTAAATTTGGTTCAACAGTTATTTGACTATTGCATTGGTAAATGACAATTAGGTGACAATGAAAAATCCGAAGGTAGTTATTTTACACTAATGTTGTTTAAATGTTGCTGGCAATGTTCATTTATTTGTGCGTCAAACACTTTTATTAATCACCATAATGCGATTTCATCTCCAGCTGTAGTTCGTTATTTTTAAAATTTATATATTCAGGCACGCGCACATCGCTTACGATTCTGTGGTCGCTCACGGCTCGTTAGCCATAAAAAATATAACTTTTTAGAAATATGCTTTTAGATTAAACGCGCGTTCGCCGTATCTCGCTGTACTAAAATGTGGAAAATAACGAACTGCAGCCAGAAATAAAATCGCATAAAGGTAAGTCATAAACGTATTTGAGGTTTCTATTTGGAGATAATTGCGAAAGAGACCTTAAATGCCTTTATTAATATTTTTAAAACAATATTTTTTTAATCATTATAATTCTTTATAATTAACAACTCCTAGAGGATCACATGATCGTTAACAATGTGCAATCGACCGAATAATTAAGTTATAAGGATTCATAGCAAACTAGTCGCCAGTAACTAGTCGGCAGTCTCCAACAGCTTCTGCAGAGATAAAGTTACGGGTAGAGAGTCAATGCAGAAACTGTCAGTTTCTGCGCTGTCTCCAACAGTTTGGTAGAAAACCATGTACAGCCGGGAACAAAACTAAATGAACAACTAGTAAAATGATTCTGATAAAAGTTTTCTTACAATAATATTATTGTTATAAATTTAAATTTTATTTCTTAGGCACCTTTAAGTTATACAGATTTGCTAGTTAATAATTATAAGTATTAATCATATACGTAGTGAATATTATCCCAAATGGCAGACAGCGTTTTAAAGCTGTTTTCAAAAATTTTTAAAGATATGAACATTTTTTCATTCTTAAAATGTCTCCGGTACGTCATCTTTACGTCGGCCTTTTTGCGGTATTCTTAGAACGTCATAAAAACGTCGAGCAAAAGACGTTTTAACAACGTCTGAACTTTACATCTTTTGGACGTTTTAAGTGTTTTTAATGTACGGTTTTTTGGTAACTGTACATTATTCCAATAGTACATGTATAATCTCGAAATTGGTTGTTTTTTCCAAACCAAACATTGATTTTACTGAATTAATATTTTGAAATACTGCTTTTAAAAATTAGTATAGTAATGTATACTGAAAATCTTATCATTTTTGTATCGAAGACATATTTAAAACGGCTTCTACATGCCTTCTTGCACCTTGTTAATATGTCTCTTTGGACGTATTATGGATGTCATTAAAATTTTCCATTTTCTAACATCGAACAGTTATTAAACGTACGCGAGACGTTTTTGGGATATTAATGAACATCTCAAAGACGTGAATAACTCTATCGAACGTTTTAATAACGTTCCTAAAACGTCATTGTGGTATTCGTGAAGGTGGAGCAAGGAAAATTTGTTGATTTATTACAATGTTTGCAGATTTTGCCTTAAAACACCGAACCAATTTTGCTAGATTGTAGAAGAAACCAGCGAGTGACCAAAATCATCGGATCTCTAGTCGAGGTTATCAGCAAAGGGTCATCGCTAGGCTAAGCATTACAGGCTCCCTCTGCTGGTGCAGGATTTTGGGTCTCAGGTAGTAGAATCAAACTGAATCGGCGATGGTCCGAAAAACGATCAAGGGATCCCGAATATCAGTTGCGAATCCAGAGGATCGAAAGGGGTCAGAGTGGGTCACAGCAGTCAGTAATGGGGATCAGTAGAAGCCTAGATTACAACCTCTAAGAGGGTCGGACACCTCCGATATTATTTTCCTTTCAAACAAAAAGTAACTCGCAAGAACTCCTTAAGCCATTCACCGTTTTTGTAAACTCGAATTATCAATTCTGAAATAATATTCGCACATTCAGCGTTTGTAGAGTAAATTTTCTTAAAGAAAAAGACTCTCCTCGCCAAAAAGAAGTGCACTTTCTTGAAGAAGAATGTTTTGTTCTTAAGATAAAATAAATTTGCTTAAAAAGAACCGTTTTTTAAAGTCAGTTTATTCCAAAGATACTTGGGGTGCGAATACTGTTTTTTATTCATTGTAGTATATCAGTCTGTTTTTGCCATTCATACTCCTATCAGAAAAACCATGATTAATTACGTATTAATTACGTATAAATTACGAAATACACACAATTATAGATTTTAAATAAATATATGTGATCTTTCTCCGATTCGAGAAAAATGCAGAAAATAACAATTAGATAACAATACAAAGATTATAAATGTACATTTTCATTTTTAACATAATAGAAAGTAACAAGTAAGATGTACTCGACAGTAATGATTCAAAGTCAAGTGAATCACCCTGTAGCCAGCCGGTCCAAGCCATTTGCTCAACAAATGAGGATGGGTGTTTGTGCGGCATCATGAATCCGTCAGCAAAGTTCATGAAGATCGACAAGCCGCTTTTTCACGACTCGGCTAATAGTCCGATTGGTGTGGGTAGCGGCAAAAAATAGCTGCAAATATTCCCGCGGCTAATATGCCTCTTCGCTCGGCGGTCGAGAGAGTGGCCGGCGCGGGGAGGAAGCGGAAGTGAGACACGAAAATGCGATTACGGCTTTTCTCGTCTAGACGGTGAGTTTTATGACGTCAGTTTTGGCAATTAATTTTGAAGGAACGCACAGAGTTATAAGACTGGAATTCTGCGTATACTTTTATGCTTGTCTTAACTAAGTGTTTTATAAATTACAGTTAATTAACCACAGTATAGAAAAAGTTATTGTATATAAAGTGCATCATTTGAATTAATACATCTTCAGTTGGTGGAACCAATTGCGATTTTCCTAGTTACTTGAAAAAAATCATTTTTATGTTTCTAAAATCCTTACGATTAGGGCTATCGTCCCTAAAGTATTTTACTAAAATGATGACAACTAATTTCGTTACTTAAAAACGACCTAAAATTTTACTTGAGATTAGTAGAAACGATAGCCTTAATCATAACGATCTCAAAAACATTTAAATTATTTTTTTTCGATTTTTTGGGGAAATTTTGATACAATCGGTGACAAGAATAAGTGAACACTTAATAGAAATAGTTGAGATTATTACATATCTTTATTTCTTATGTATCAAAATCTAAATTCAAAATTTGAAGAGCTAAGTAAATTTACTAGGGTATAATTATGATTATTAATTACATGGGTGTATACGTAAAGTGTGTTTAGTACATAAGTTAGTTAATTCTGCAGGGAGAACAATAGGCAGATACCCTATTGCGCATGTAGTACAAACAATACATTATTCCCAATAATTAATAATTAGGATTCGGTATTGCTTCTCTTTGTTAGAATTACTACCTCCAAATATCGTGGAGGCATTATTCTATTTAGACGAATCCCCATGTAGTCTTCACTAATGCCTTCGAGTACTGATTGTAAATTTATGTAACTCTAGTTTTATGTAACATAAAGATAGAAAATAAAAGGAATTAAAGTACCACATACAAGTAAATGGGTTGAAAAAATCAAATTTTCCCCAAGAAATTGCATTGACGATTGACGATTTTATGTAAGTATAACGAATTTTGAAACTTTCTGATGTATTGCATGAAAATAGATACGAAAGATATTTTCTAAACATACTTAAAACTTGAAACAAATTTTTTTTGAGACACTATTTCTGCGGACGGTAATCAGCATAACTAATTCATCATTGAACGAATCAAGCTGAAAATTTAATCAGATCTTCTTATTAGAGTTATCTACTACACTACGTAGCGTTTTATTACTTTTATCCTTACTTTTATCCCTGACTGTATAATACCTTTTTATGAATTGTATATAATTAACTGCAATTTATAGAATGATTAATTAAGATAACTATTACATAAAGACAGACGCGGAATGCGAGTCTCGCAACTGCACGCACTTCTTCAAGATTAATTCTCGAAATTGGCTCTATAAAACTGAGCGTCTAAACGAGAATAGCCGAAATGCGAGAGCGTATAGAATGGAACGCGCGCGGCCTCGTTTTTTTCCCTTCGCCAGGAAGTCGACGGTGGCGGCGGCGATGCCGCTCGCAACTGCGAATGGCTGCGTTATGCAAATTTTTGCCGCGCACAGGAGCGTGTAATAATTTCATGGAAATCAGCAGCAGGGGCGGCGGCGAGCGGGGGAGAAACGCCCATGGAATTTGGCGAGGCAACTCGCCCGGAGCGCCGCGACGCCTAAGAATATGTGCGAGATGCGTCGGAGCGGAAAAGGCGGAAGAAAATAAGGCGAGCGTCCACGGTAAGCGAAGAGACGGGAAAAGACAGTGCCAGCCACTGTTTAACAGCGCATATTTCCGGATAAACAGGCACCAATCGATTCGCACACTGCCAAAAGTGAAGTTCGAACTCGCAATAAGCGCTGCCAATTTGAATCTTAATACTGAAACTACTGAAGTTTAAGTTTTGTTTTTCCGAAAGAGTTGAAATTCGTTATTTGGGAGGTAAATTCATATTTGTAAGGTTAGGTTATCAAAATCACACATCGTTCCCGCTGTTTAAACATTCAAACGTACCACAATCTGATTTTTTATTAAATTAGTTGACACTGTCAGAACATAGCAGATATTTTTAAATGGTCTTTAAACTTTTATCGCGAAAACCAAAGATATTATTAATGTTTAGAGAAAAAGCGTTATATTCATGCTATTTTTTAACACATTTTCTAGTCGAATTGCACAAAAGGTAAGGCACATGGCCACTTTTGCGAACACTAATTCTTAAGGTCAATAAATCAAGAAAATTGCAATATTACCAGGTTTTCTAAATCGTATTATATAGAAACCGATTTCTTTCTCCGATTTCTAGGTTAATTACTAAAATTTTCAATTAAAGTCAGAGAACATTCGTCAAACGAAATATTTTCTAAATTAGTCCTAAGTACGAGCAAATGTTAAACAAGTAATTTTCTAGCATTAATATTATACAACCTCACAGATTTCAGAGCAGAGTTCCCCCAACAGAAATTTGTTCGCACTGCTATTTTTCAGATATAAAACCAGAAAGACATATATTCACGTTAAGTAACGTTTATACGCTTGCATTAATTGCGAGAGAGGTCCTTTTTCCTCTTATTGCCGGGGGAAAAATTCGTTTTGCACGCGAGGACGCATTACGAATTAGGCGGGGGGGGGCGCGACGCATCGCAGATAAGAACGCTTGTACAACAAAGCGAGAGACACAGAGAAGCACACATGCACAGAGATCCAGGGAGATAACGACACTCGCACGTTCGGTTGCTGATAAAGTCCGTGCTTAGGAATAACTATGATAATTTCGTTCGTGCCCTGTGTCAGGAAGTGAGAAGCATGTCCGCCGATTTTGCGGATCCCAGCGTTCCACCGCACTAATTGCACCTTGAATCTTGTAACACGAGTTCCCCGGCGCGTGAAACATAGCTGAATGGATTCACTTATATCGCCGATAAAGCTACGCTCGAGGAAACTCCGTGCCGTGTACTACCTTCGGTCGGAGATGCAATCGATAAGGGTCAATGTAGTCTGCGGACACTGCAACCCTTCGCCTCGAGAACGATTCTCGCCGAGACGACGCTTTCGAAGGGACGCTTCACTCTAGTCGAAAACGTTCCCATCGTGCTTAGTTAGCACAAATTAATATTAACCAAGGAATCTTTATTAATATATACAATTTTAGAATGGAAAGGAAATGCATTTAGTGTAATTCAATGAAAATAAAATGAAAATAATGAGGTCGGACTGAAATTTACAGACAATGATAGCAGTTAATGGTTATTGCATCTCTTTTCGAAATTTCAACTTATTTATCTGTACAGTTTTCGAGTAATTAATGTCCAAAAATACATTGGTTCTAATGGCAACAAGAGCAGAGATCACCGTTTACGGTTTAAAAATATGTGATACAATATTGACACAAAATTGTAAAATGAAATGCGACTGCATTTACTTTAATTTAATCATTCGAAATAGTAATCAAATTTACAAACTTATTTATGTATGCTAATTCACTACAAATCTTCTGCATTCCGATTAAACTGTATTATTCCACTACGAAAGTCTAAATCACAAGAATCATCGCCGGAATTACACTTTAATAGATGAATCCACAAATAAATATGTAAATTCTCCGGGGCGATTTTCCGAATTTCCGTGAATTTCCATGGAGCGGGGGGGTTGGCGTATTGCGTCTGGTAATCGGCGTGAAATTAAAGTTTTCATCCGTCTAGCATGCCAATCGTAACGTTAATCAAGATACCGAGGGACAGAAAAAAAAGGAGAAAGAGAGAAGGGGTTGGTTCGTCGGGGGAAAAAACGGCAGGAAATTAGATGAGCTCGAGTCTCGTCAGACGGTTCGATCAGTCTAAAATTTAATTCGAAATTCCGGCTGATTGACGTAAGGGTGCGTCGAGAGGGCAGCCCACGGAGATCCGAATTCTTCGTTGGAGTGGTCGCGCCGAGCCGCGCTGCAGGTTTCCAGGGCAGAGTCCCTGACGAGTAATTTCGCAGATTTATCTCCGAGTGCGGTGTGCTAGCGGCCGCTAATAGAAAAAGCAAATTTATCGGCGAACGCCAAGGAAATCTGACTGGGTCGTCCTGCTCGAGGGCTAATCGGATGCGTCCAGCTCGCACTCCCCAGGGTTAGGGATACCGACAGCCTCTCTAGTCCGCTATTCGCTATCTATCGAATTATAGCCCGGCTAGATTTGGACCGTTTATTTTGAAAGTGGTGTAAGTCCATTTTTGAACAAAAATGAGACATCACGCAATTGATGCTTCATTTTGGGTAAACTTTTGATTTATAACTAGTTAGTATGTCATTTCTTTAAAAATGTCCATGCTGTGTCTAATTTAAAATTGGTCGGTAAAAGAAATTGCGTAACCATTGATTGCGAAAGTGGTGTAAATCCAAGTTCCATAGACAGGTGGCAGAGTGAGTGGCCTAGAATTTGAAAAAATCGGACTGGCGCCTTTATATGACGATGCCAGGTCTATTACTTACGAAAAATCTAAGGATATGAAACAGTTATTACCGTATACATACCTCTCGTGCATCACGAATATTTCGAAACACTGCCACATGAAGAGCATAAGTAAATCCTACCAATATCTTATGGTAATTTTAACAATATTATTAACGTTTAAAATTAAAAATACTACTTCTATTTCATATCGTGTTATTATTTGTAAACAAAATTGGATTAATATGAAATATATTTTAAGTGGTATTTGACTTTTCAAAGTTGAAATTAAACGATTTGTACAATTGACTAATTTTGCAAGTGATGTAAATCCATTTGCAGCCCGAAAATATACATTAGTTTCGTTCAAATCGCCTAAAACAAATTTATATAATAAAATTACACATTTATAAATCGGTAGAAACATTGCCAGACTTGATATAATTAATCTATATCTTTTCATTGACAGATATGCGAACATTCAATTTTCTCAAAACAACAGAAAATGGACTTACACCACTTTCAAAATAAACGGTCCAATTTTAACTCCCGCTATATACTTCCGCCGCGGCGCCGCACAGTGGTCCAGATAGTGCCTAAACCGCGCCAAAAATCGATATTTCAAGTTCCACAATATTTTTTTACATAATTTTTTTTCTAAAAGAGGAATGTCCAAAGCATTCGAATTTTTGGCCAATACCTTGCAGCATCACTCCTACAGAAATAGTGAAAGTTAGGACTCGGAAATCGGTACTGTGCATTTTCCAAAAAAAACTTGTTTTAGAGTTATAAAGAAAGTCCCACCGAGTTCCGCCTTCTAACTTACATTTTCTAAAAAGTAAAAGCACATACTTGAAGGCTATAATAATAACAATTGCACATACTTGCACATTCTTGATTGGTGGTCAATAAAAGGGCACAGAAAGTATGATTTTAAAAGAAATCTGGTATCAACGAGCTTAGAACTATGTTCAACTATCTTCCATTTGTCTGAGAATTTTTTTTCAATAATACGAAGGGTATTCCTCTAATTGTCCTTACTTTTATTATTTCATTCTAATTGATGTAAGTAATCATACAGAAAACAGCCTATGATGAAGTTTCTATTTATGGCGCGATTTCGAGGCTCGCTGGACCACCGTGCGCCGCCGCGCCGCGGCGCTCTCGTACTTCATCCGTTGCTAATTGCTCGAAAACACGCTTATAACCAGCAGAGATATAGCCAGCTTTTCAGTTCAGCTGGAATCAGTCATTCAATTATCTTTCGGCTATTGTTATCCTATACAGATTTCCAGGGGAATTCATTAGCAGCGAACAAGCGATTCTCGATGCGCTGGTTTGTATTTAAATAGCAAGCGCGAGGAAGGATGGGAGAGGTCAAAAATTACGGAGCTCTCGCTGTTTTATGAGTATCCGAACGTTTAATTCTCGCATCTCGAATTTCCCTGGTAATGGCTTTGCGGAGCGGAAACCTTCGCAGTGTTAATCGGAAAGCAAAGTTATTTGGATTTTAATTTAACAGTAGTATTGAAATATGTGAAGAATAAGGCTGATCCGTTCAATGCTCTCGGTTTTGTACTACGTATTTCGGTTGTTTTATTAAAAACGCGATGGAATTCTTCTAACTTTGCTCTCACACAATTTCCGTAAATCATCATTTTAAATAAGAAATTGAAAATATAAGCCTTTGGTTAAGTTGCAAGTCTAAACAATAACTACAAACCGGAAGGTGGTTTAAAATAAATGTGACAAGGCGGTTTCAAGTTTGGAAGGTGTGAATGATTTTATGATTTAAGTTGGTGATACTGTGATTTTGACGGATTTTGGATTTCATGAGCATAATCACAAAAACAGTTAAGTACTGTTATTTTTTTCCAATTTATGCTGACAATTATTCATGCAATCCTAACAGATTTCATTAACTTATATCATGACTGTTAAGATTCTAATTGTTTTTAAATTAAATTAATCGTTTTTGTTTAAGAACGTCAATTTGACGGGTATTTGTAAAGATAGGTATACAAAAATGCTCTCATTTCTGTACTACGTATTTCGGCAGTTTTATTAAAAACTTGATGGAATTCTTCTAACTTTACTCCCACATAATTTCTATAAATCATAATTTTAACTAAGAAACTGCTTTTAAAAGTTTGACGATTTACAAAACAAGTTAAATACCAAATTCATCTCACAACAAAAGTTTGTCCTGCGAAACCTAATAATCGGGTTAGAAAAATACTGCCAAGCATTCCAATAATTTTGAACAACTCTACCACACTTTAATAAGAATAAATAGCAAATCACTTTTAAAAGATCAGCGATTTTGCAAGAAAAAGTCATGCAGCCCGAAGCAGCAGATTCAACTCGTAAAAGAAGTTTATCGCGCGGAAACTAATATTCGGATTGCTGTCGGGAGATGAGTTGGCTGGCAAGTCGCTCGATTTAAAGTTCCATCTGGCGCATCGGAGCGTCTCTCTCTCCCTCTCTCTTTCTCTCTCTCGTCACGTGTGTACATGTGCTCCTACATCGGCGCAACAGACGCCCTCGGGCATCTGCCTGGACAGGCGTCCGGGGATATTAAAACTTAGCTGGAAGGGTAGGGACGTGTCAGGTGGAGGAATAACCACAAATGAGAACATATACTTTCAAATGGCTAGGGCGCATTTAATAATTTCGCTGAATCGGCCCAACCGTTCTGTACCAAGCGTGTTAAACGCGGACATCTATGTACAGGGTGATTCAGTTGCCTTTGAATCAGAGCTCTCCTAACCTCACTTTTACTATAATTGATTGAAACTTGGTAAAATATTCGCTCCAACAGACTACATAATTTAATACAGTCTACAGTTTTTATCTCAGGAGCCCCTTTGTGTTTCTTCCTTTACTTATTTAAATTGCCTTCTTTTTTTAGTTAAAGTAAATCTCAAATAAAACACTTAAAAGCGTTGAGAGCTGCCAGTAACAAAATTGAAATAAATTTTGGAGGGCAAAGGGTTGCAGTATGTTTGAAACAAGTCACAAATATGAACGAAACTTAAACAAGTCATTCCGACTACATTTGTAGTTCCAGCATCAACGGTTTTGACTAAAAGCCGAGTTGACGTGTGCATGTTTCACGAGTGATCGCAGAGTGCAGCACCGGTCACAATGTGTCAGAGATCACAGTGATGGTGTGCTAGCAATGAGCCTCTCTAATTCCGCTCTCCACCGAATCGTGAAATATGACTGGCGAAGTCAGGGAACTTCGTAAGCTCCGAGTACTTTGCTCGCGCAGGGAAAGGGATACATTTCCGAGACGAGCGGACCATTTGTAATTCAGCGGGAGTCTGCGTTTCTTGCGTGCGAAGTGTTAGCGGGAAAGTTACGCGGTGTGGGAATCCCGCGCCATGAATTCCGGAGTTATCCTTTGCCGGTTAAAGTACGGCTGTGTGTAGGTACATCTGTGCTGCGGCCGTGTTCAACATGCGCCATCATTCATCGAACGCCAACGGATCTACGTAAGCAGCGTGCATGTGTTATGTATGTATGTGCTGCGGGGCATCGCTCGCTCTCGCCCGCGCGTATCTGCTAATGGCGGTTGCAACGATTTTGCAGCCTGTCGGAACTTCCTATCTTTGCTTTGCCCTTTTGATATTGGAATATCTAAAGTATTACAAGCCGCAGTCTCGGAACTTTGTTATAGTTTGAGAAAATACTCGGATTTTAGAAAGTTAAGTGTTTTTTTTGTATTTAATAGTCTTTTCAATGTTGTAACAAATTTAAATTCGAGGTGTTAAATTGTAAATAGAACTTCCTATCTACTTTGCTCATTTCACACCATAATATGTAAAGTAACACAGGGCGAAGTTTCGAAACTTCGTAATATTGTGAGAAAATGGACGGACTTTAGGAAGTTAGATGTCGAGAGTAATTTATTTCGAACGGTCGAAAATAAGTTATTTTCAAGTGGAATGTTTTTCTTCTATTTAGCAGACTTTTGAATGTTATGACACATGTTATTCCAGAAGCGAATGAATATTTATATAAATTCTTACATTCATTTCGCGAAAATACAAATACAATTGCTATTGTACAAAGTATATATTTATATTATATTACACTTTTCAGCAGCTTGTTTATGCAATCATTTATCGAAAGCAAGTAATAACATTACATCTACATATGTATGGTGTATTTTCTAAAATGTATATGTACTACACTGGGTTATTTCAGTCTTGAATGAAAAGTTACATAATTTGTAATTGTAGTTATATAATTTACCTATCTGCTAATGGCGCTTGCAACAATTTTACAGGATGTTTTTACTGAAGGTTGTAAATAAACTAGAAATGTAGATTATCATTTAGGTTTTACAGATTCGTGTCTTTTTCACACAGAAATGATATTTGCAAAACATTATACTATGTAAAAAGAAAATTACTACCTTTATTACGCATAAGTTATTTTATAACGTATTTTTCATAACATATTTATCAGTTTTGTCAGTTTTCTCAGCACACATGCAAAATACATTCATACTTCAAAGTATTAGCTATTTATTTACCGTTTATGATTGAAATTACCGCTCATTAAACGCTGGCAATCGACAAGTCGATTAATGGGTTTCCAGTCAATAAAGTATTAATTATGATGTAAACGGCAGTTATTAGAACTTTATCACACTTCCACACTGTTTTTAATAATTGATGAAATTGCTACATATTATTTAGTCCACTATAACAGTTTTGAGCTAATGGATTCTAAATGTGCTAAATATCAGCACAATAAATATGCATTAATAAAATAGGAGTTGTCATTTGTTAACTTGATGTGTAAAATGAGGGTGAAAATGATGTTAATTATTACTATTATTCATATTATTATTTTATAACACCTTTTCATTATTAATTCTCCAATTTTCTGCATCCTCTTCGAATATAAATTTTACAGTTCCTTTTGGTTAGTTTCCATATAAGCTTTTGCTTAATGCACAAGTGTAAACAATAACTACAAATCGTAAAGTGCCCTAAAGTAAATGTAACAAGGCAGTTTCAAACTTCCAGGATGTAAATGACTTTATCATTTAAGTTGGTAAGAGTGATTTGTCAACACTAAGTTTACGAGTCCCGTCATTTTGATGGATTTTGGATTTGACGAGCATAATCACAAAAACAATTACTATTCATTTTGTTCCAATTTATGCCGACAATCATTTATGTAATCCTAGCAGATTTCATTAACTTATATTATGTCTGTTAAGATTCTAATTCGTTTTCATTTAGTTCAATCGTTTTTGTTTAAGAACGTCTATTTAACGGGTGTCCGTAAAGATAGGCATACAAAAATGTTCGTAAACCTAGTTTTAATTGAAACAGTTTGGAGCAATAAGTAGTACAACAAGGGAGGAGAGATACAGGCATCACAAAGGATGCTGGTCTGGTCTGGTGAATCTGATTGCGAGATAGGCTCATAAATTGGTTGGGCGGCGTGTACCCGTGACTCATTAGTAGGGGACGCGTCTACGACTGGCTGCCATAAATTCTCTCAACAATGAGTCTAGGGGCATTTGACATTGACAGGGCTGCACGCATAGCTCTAAATTTGACAACTTTAAACGCCTCGCCTGTGTTACCTGTTAATTCATAGCTGCTGAGCAACACTAAGGAATAATTTTCAATTGTGGTACTCGAACAAGACGGAAGTAGCACGATATAATCAAAGAAAAGGTGTCGAATGTGTGTCAAGCTAGATATTAAGGTTAGGTTTCGTAGTTTAGAGTGCAGGAAAAACTAGGGTTTTTATTAAAATTTTGTGGAAAATATGATAGAACACTGTCAACTCGAAAACTGTTTTTCTTTTTTCAAAACTAATTATTTTACAGGGACTATTATAATTTTACTCCGAAGTACTTAATAAGCACACTTTCTAGAAATTATTTTAGATTTTTGAACAAAAGGATTATGAAATTGTAAGACTTCAAATTCAAGGAGACAAATGTTTGCTTTTCTGTCTTCATTGAGAAGACAGACGTATGATCTATCGAAATAGTTAAAAACAAAAACATAAGTTCTATTCAAGTAACCCCTCTGATTGTAATACAACAACCATTTTATGTAAATAACTTTCAGTTTCGTGTTAATTTTATACTATTTGTTTAAATTTCAAAGGTTCTTTAAATATTATATATTGCATTACACTTTGATTATTTCGCTTATTACTATACAAAATTCAGTAATAAGAAACTTGAAATGAATGGTTTTTATCTTTTTGAACATTGCAAAATACTAAACATTACAATTCTGAATTTGCAACACATACTTTATATTATATCTTCGAATATATTACCCTTTCAATGGGTGCAAGAATTATTATTGCAGCTGGTGCAATTTTGTTTGGCAGCCAGCAAGACGGCAGCAGTTCCGAAAGCAACAAGAAAGATGTTGTTCTAAGGCTGGCAGCGAGAGAGACTCGTTTATAACGGATACAGCTGCGTCGAGAATAAATAAAAGCATGCACAGAGTGATTCACTTCCTATTGAAGCAGAACAGTCGTAACCTATTTTCTATCAGACGTGTGTGTAGTACTTTATTCTCATGTTTGATGTATGTGTAATGTGTATAATAAAACACTGTATTCTATGTATAAAGTAGCATGCTGGAACGAATATGCTGTCGATGGAATCTTACTTTGCAATACGAACGAACGTACATCTTTCTTCAAAACATATTTCACTTTATTGACCCTTTAAGTTGAAACTTCCTCTTTGAAAATGTCTATGTGCTTGTCTAGTTGAAATCAAACGATGACGGGTATTCTCAGTTTGTTGCAATTTTAAATCACTCGTTGCAAATAAATATAATGATATTTTCATAAAAATCTAAGAAGTTGCTGAACGCGAAACACATTTTTCATTCCAGTCGAAAAACCAAAGGGAAATTAAAATGCTTTTTTTGATTGATCCAAATGTGATATCCAAACCAAAGTTTTATTTTATGATAATATACATTACCTGCTATGTTATCATTTATTTTCATTACAAAGTTGTAAAAAGTAAAAGAGATATCCATAGTGATTTACAGGTCGGTTTCTACAACACTATTTGGCGATGTCCAACATTGATATCAAATAATTCTCTTCAAAGAAGAACTTTATTTTGGTCAGAAGTTGATTTTTATGTAAATCAAATATATTTCTAAAGTTGAGTAAAAATAATTGCAAATCGTGATTCTCCAGAATTGTTATTAGTTGCAAAATTATAATTATCACTGTTTTCGAGCTTTACTGGCATAAACCAGTTATTGTTTCAGGTTTTAGAGTAAACGATCTTTTCCTCTTTATTTATTGGTTTGTTGAAAAGTCGGGTTTCTTGAATATATTTTTATTGTTTCTCATAAAGAAAATAAATTGATGAAATAAAATCTATGGAATGAATTTTTCTACGCAAAAATATGTATAGTAAAAATTTAGCGATTCCATTAAGTACTTTAATTCTAGTATACGCAAATTAACATCTATTTAAAATAAAATGATGAAATAAAATCTGTGGGAAGAATTTTCTTATGCAATAATATAGTAAAAATTTAGTGATCGTATTAAATACTTTTATTCTAGTACACGGAAACCACCATCTATTTACTTTCCTAATTCCAAACGTTCCGTCTCAGAAACTGGCTCAACAGTCGCACGCCTAAAACTGACTAAAACTGACTAAAAGGAGCATACACATGTGCTCGCGCGTACCGAATTACGAAAAAACGACATAGACAAGCTGAGAAGCTCGCTCGCTCGCTCGCTTTCTACGCGGGCTTTCCACGCTGAGGAGGAATTAGAACTACAAACTCGAAATCCTGGCCGAAAAGAACATCGTTTTGCCGGCGGGCATGATTTAGGCAAAAGGAAGTGGTCTTGAAAACGCTCGGGAAAGCGGGCCACTTTGCTACCGGGGTGGATCATATACTCGAGGAGATTTCAAGCAGGCAGAGCCTAACGAGTTCCCGTAAATTCATTCGGCAAAAGCGAACGCCAGGCCAACTAATGTCCTGCTTTTTAGTGCTCGCGCTGACTGTTCGGTATCCTTAGAGCCATTATTGTAGAGGATCTGTGTGGAACGCGCGATAAAACCACTGGTGGCAGCACTTTCGCTGAACCTGATTGTCCAGGGTAATTGATTCTTACAGACCTCACTAATTACATCTTTATAATAATTTAGAATTATCTGTATAAAGCAGTAGAATAATTCTAAAACTAACCAACCAAAAAAGTGTCTGTCATCTGAAAATTTGCCAGCTGGCCGAACAGTTTTCCACTAATTGTTCACTTACTTTTGTCTCTGACTGTGCATTATGCATAGTATTTAATCTTATATCTAATAATAGGATGCAGAGAATAGTTGGAAAACTTACTAATTCACAATTACCCTCTATTATAGCAAACTGTATCTGACAGTAGTAGTCCAAAGGCAATTAGCTTCAGGTCAGTATTCCTCATCCACTCGCCGTTAACTTCACTCGACATCGCGCGCGCGCGCGCATGCGCGCACAGCCTAAACCCAACGAAGAGTAAGCGGTGGCTTTGCGGGGCACAGATCCTGAATTATAGGATTTCGTAGGAAAAAGCTGCCATTTACCGGAGTCATTTAGAGCGGAGTTAGAGGGAAATGCGCTCTCTCCTTCTCCCTCTCTCTCTTTCTTTCTGGGAGGTGACGTGGTCGACAGATTTATTTCCGTGGGAAAAAGAAGAGTCGGCAGGCGAGTGGCACGCTCGGCAGAGGAGGTTAGGGTGGGCGACGAGAGGAGCTCTAAGCCTCGTCGGAGGCTTGTCGCCTGCTCCTACGGGCTGACAAGGCTGACAAAACGCCACTCCTTTGGGAAAGACCGCGAGATCCGTCACTGGCCTGCAGCCAATCGGCCACCAGACTTCCTTGTTTTCGTCCCCTGACTTCGACGTCTGATTGCAAATTACATTGCCGACGCGAGGCCGCAGAGCCACTTTGTCCTCCGCCGATCGACCGCTTCAGTGATCGGTCAACCTGTCTCCCTCTACTTATGCTCTTACCACTTGCACTCGATGCCCTTTGCTTCGCCGTTCAAGTGTACTCCGCAACAGGAACCTCGTTTTATTGTTTTTTTTAAAGGATTTCATACGTTATAGAATTTCCCCGGTAGTTCAATGATGTTTTAAAAACGTTTTAAGAATAAATAATCGATGTTATCGAATGGAACATTTTAAAGATGTCTACAGTGCGTCCTCATTGGCCCAAAAAGAATGTTACAGATACACCTGTAACATATCTGGAACACATTCTGATCAAGCTGGAAGAAGGCATATTGAAGCAGTTTTAATTACGCCTTTAATACAAGAGTGATAGGATTTTTAATAAATATATTACTATACTATATTCTAAAAACCGCATTTCAAAATATTAATTCAGTAAAATCGACGAAATTTTGAAGAAAATAATCAAATATGAAATTATACCTATACTATTGTAACAAAATGCAATTACCAATAACCGTATAGTAAAGGCATTTTCGAAACGTTAAAAAAATGTGAAATTCCGAGGCTATTAAAACGTGTTTTAGTCGACGTTTTTGCGATGCTTTAAGAATGCTGTAAAAAGGCAGCCTTAAAGATGGCGTATCGAAGGCATTTTAAAAATGAAAAATCGTGGACATCCTTGAAATGTCTTCAGTAGAACAGTTTTAAACCGCCTTTAACTTCTTTAATAAAGAACGAGTCTTCAAGACGTTTTTGGTGGCATAAATTCAACATTTTTAAAAATAAATACATGTAACAAACAATTATAACGAAAAATAATAAAAATCATTTGTTTAGCAATGACAATATCCTTGGGCGCTTATAATTGTATTGTATTAATACACATATTTCCACATAATGGTTAACTTGGAATAGCCGAACAAAAGGGAAGACAAATTAATTTTATAAAGTAGATAAAGTTAAAGTATGTATATGTGTATACCTTTACGATATTCGTGTATTTGCTATTACACATATTAATACTTTGACTTCAAAATATTAATTAAATTTTAATAAACCAATTAACGTGTCATGCTTTAACCAGTCGGGATTTTGCGAGCGGGTAAAACACGAATATTTCAACGGTTTTTCATGGAAAGTGGATATTTCGCCATTCTTTACGGTCCATGGCATTCCAAAGCTTAACGCGGCCAAAGGCGCTGATCAAAGTAATATTATCTCAAGGAAGGTAGCGGAGGCGGCGGAGGCGGAGGTTTTCTTGTTAAGAAATTTCTAATAATCGAGGGGCGCGCTGAATTTCCTTAATTGCCGGCTGCAATGTCATTAAGCTCATACACTGACACGCCGATACTCTAATGGAATAGCAATTTTCCTCTCACAACAACCTCCTTTATAATATATCGATTATCCTCGAATAAGTTTCCGAAGTTTAATTAAAAGTTTGCCTCGGGCGAACGCCACCGCGCCGCGCCGTTTTGTACGTCCTGTTACTGCCGCCGCCCTCAGCTCTCTTTTACCCCTTTACCATCCACCCACCCCCCTTTTTCACCCCTTTCGCGCCCCGCCACATATCGATGGTCCTAAGGTTTCTCTTTTGAAGTGTCATTCGCCCGATAACGAAATATCAAGCGAACCAATATTCAACTGTAAAATAGAGAGACCGAACGACACCGATTGGAATTTGAATACGTGGCTCGAATTTGAATTAAAACACTGGAATTCGAGTATCGACAATTCCTAGATTTTCTATGTTGTTCGACAGTGTGACTCAATAACATTTGTAATGACTGCTGACTGTTCGCCATGGTCCTTTTGCGTAATATGATATTCTTTTGGTGCTATTCCGACACTTTTGAGATTTTTTTTTACGACCTGAAATAAACAAAATTTATCTTGCAATATAGAAAATGTGTTTATAAATGAAGAACGATTTGTAGATTCGACTAAACTCTTCAAAAAAGTTTCACCGTTGTATAAATAAAAAACGCAAAAATTATAAATAATATATGTCACATTCAAAAATAATGTAAAGGCAAATTAGTAATAACATATTTCCATACAAATACACAAGCATTATCAGTGAAACTCAATTTATGATCGAAGTCCTTCAAGTCCAAATTTGGACGTACTTGCTTCATCTGTTTGTTAAAAGTAGAGCAATTTCAGGCACACTACGAACACACACATACAAAGGATTTGGATGATTCTTTCAGCATTGGAAAGCACATTCCCTTGAGAGGAACATAGGTTATATTTTATGCCGTTTACACTTGAGGAAACCGAGTAGTGAGCATAAATGCTTCGCAAGACGGATTAAAACAGCTTCTTACGCACAGAAAACGTGATGTAATCTTGAGAACCTCTGAAAAGATTTTTAGTACGTTTTCCTTTTTTTTAAATTATGATTTAATCAAATTGAAGGTTATAAAATATTGCGATTATTATTATGTAAAGAAAGTGTTTTAAAAGTAACTTAAAAATTTAAAAAGGAGTAGGGTGTTCATCAACAATTGTTATAACAATTAATTATTCTTTAAATACAGTTATTGTTAATTTACATGAAAAGTTACCACGATAAAGTTGAGCAAAATAGATAGATTTTATTAATATAAAGAGCAACGTTTTCTATGTGTTTGTGTATTTGCAATAAATTCGAAAACATATGAACCGATTTCAATGGAGCTTTCTCTCCTTCAGTGATTTCTAATTCAATTAAATTAAAGCCTATAAAATGCTGCAACATTTATCAGTAAAATACTGCAATATTTAGGAGATCGAAACTTTAGTAGATTATTGTAACAAAGATTGATTCACCAGCCAATTAATCTTTAAATAAAATTATTGTTAATATACAGGGTGAGTCATTTGCCTTTGAATCACGACTGTCAAGCCTACACTGTTCTATATAAAATCAGTAGAAATAACCTAGACATTTAAATTACACTCAAATGTTGCTCAATATTCGTCTGAATTTTATGCATTCATACTTTTACATGTTTGAGTTATGCTAACTTGCCCATGAAATTTCACTCTGCAGAAGCCAGTTATATATAATATTCCCCTATAAGTATAATATAATAAAATATTGTCTCCTTACGTTGCTAGCCATTCGAAGGAAGTCGATGCTAAAACTTGGTAAAATATTCGCATCAACAGGCTACATAATTTAATAGAGTCTATTGTTAAACAGAGAATATATAGTATAATGAAATAGATGTCTAGTAAAAGTGGGGTTAGGAGAGTTCTGATTCAAAGACAACTGACTCACCCTGTACACATCAAATGTTCCCCAAGTAAAATCATGTAGAACAGTTAGTATATTGTTACGAGTGACTAGTACTCACGAAATGCCCTGACACCTGAGTACAGTGGACAATAGAAAGAGGGCTAATTTATTCGAAAAAGAGACTAAGTAAGTTTATGCGAGCTCCAAGGCTAAGATATAATTGGTCGAGCTCTGAGATCCCTTTTCTAAGGTTCTCATTAGTAGATGAAAGAGGAAACATTTCTATGGTTAATGCCTTGCTACGCAGCGACGACAAAACGAAGAAGGCGACATATATATAATAGTACGGCGTTGCGTTACAACATTCTATAAAGCTCTAACGAGGTCAAATAAGTTCGACTCTTTTTTCCCACCCTCTCCCATCGAAGGCCGCAAGCGTCGACAATAGCATCGGTGCAGTTGTTACATTTCCGACCGCCTCAGCATTCCTTCGCCTTTTCCTCTCGATTTCCCGGGGAAAAAGAAACGCCCAGCAAACACTCGCTCGCCAGTGGGTAATAAGCGCTCCTTTCTCCGTCACCAGATTCCATCCAGTATATATAGCGGAAAGTCGATTAATTTTTCAGATGAGACTCTTTCACCGCTATGCCAGTTATGTCAATAGCCCTTTGTTCTTCGCCAACTTTCAGCGTCAACTTTGTATCGTATTGTTTCCGAATGGAATAGCACTTGTATATTATTTCTGCAATTCCACGAGTTTGCTTCTCTCTCTCTCTCTCTCTCTCTCTCTCTCTCTCTCTCTCTCTCTCTCTCTCTCTCTCTCTCTCTCTCTCTCTCTCTCTCTCTCTCTCTCTCCGCCAAGCCCTTCAGCAATTTCGATCGATTCTCGCCAAATTTAGTCCCATCAAAAAGTCCTCTCTGATTAACTCACTGTATTCTGACTGTGCTTTTTGAGTTCAACTACAGTGTTGCCGGTACAGCAGATCAACATTTGTTTTGTGTATGCTTGCATCATACGAAGTAGTTTGAAAGTAAAAAATACTTAAAACATTATTTTTGAGTCATTAAAAATAAGGAAATTCGTTCTCTAATATATTTCCAAATAGGCAAAGTGTTAATTTGTTGATTCTTGATTAGGATGTTTGAAACATTCAAAAAATTCGACAACAGAACTAAACTTTTTTTAATTACAATTATATTATTATTGAATTTCTAGATTTATTTCTACAAGCACCCATCCAAAAGAACAAAGTATTTTCTTCGTTTATTCTTATTTAACAATATCACAAGCGATACGATAATTATACTAAACACCCATGCAAGTATATTATTACTAAATTCTACATTCTTTCTAAAAGGAGAAAGTCTTTATTCATTTATTCTTATTCCACAACATTCAAAACGTCAAACTAAACCCAAAAAGCCCTATTAATCTTTTTCTAATTGCCCCAACTTCATAAACAAGCGGTCAATTATATTATCAGGGAATTCCCGGGTGGATTCTAGATTTGTTTCTTGGGGCGAAATTCAGCGTGGCGGTCCTCGGCGGGCGAGCAGTGAAGCGCGCGTAATCAATAGGAATGGGAATAACGAGATATTCATATGCAAACAACGTCACTGCTAGTGTGTACACACATCGACTGTTAATATGTGGGTGTGGCGGAGGTTGCTGGTAATTTAGTCGCGGCGCGATTGTGCCTGTCTTTCGGGCGATATCGGGCGTGCTGTGGCAGAGGCTCCGCTCCGCTCGCCGCGCCGGATCGCTATTCCCCGCATTCTGCGCGTTGTCCTCTTCATGTAGTATTTGCATGGCCGACCGTACACTCGAATAAGCTGCCCGACACTCGAATGCATTAACCTCCTGGCTTAAGGGGCTATGTACATCCGGAGCCCAGGAAATGAGACTTAATTTCAACATTTTGAAAAAGTTTTTAGCCAAACGGCAGCCTTGTAAACTCAAAAATAGCTTTTCCACCCTCAGAAATACTTTTATACCTTTTTTATATTTATTTGTATCTTTTTGTCTTATTTGTTCTTATTTAGATCTATCTTATTATCTTATTTATTGTTATCCTTAAATTGGCATCCTGTAAAATTAATATCTAGATTAGAATTATTGTCAGTTTTTTGTTAGGATATAGGAAAATGTATAAAATAGTAGCTTTCTTACTAGATTTAATCTGGGTGACATTTTATATGAGCATAAATAATAATTTAACTTGAAAAATGATAGATTGTTGCAGTTATTTTCGCTCCCAAACTAGCCATTCAGCCGAATAAGTTTATCAACACTCCAATCTATTAGTTCTGTGCTCTAATACCAAAGGGTTTGTTCATGTATTTCATAGATGTGAAATTAATACCTGTATTAAAATTGCAAAAATGGTTCTTGTTGTATTTTTGAAATATGAATTCAAAATTGGATTAGTTTATACAAGCAGTTCTTCTTGCACACATTGACAGTAATATAATTCGAAGCATAATATGTTGTTGCAGTTATTTTCGTTACAAACATTTTTTAAAAATGCACACAACGACATTTCTTTCTATCCAATTTTTGGAGGTACTTTTGGAACATTCTGTATAAGTGATAAATGGTATTGGAATATTTTATAGCCCGTAGTTTGCTCGGATCATGGCTCTATACGGGCGAGAAAATCGCATTGCAATCGCTTCAGCGATTTTCGGATTTAATGCGAATATACGCACACACATTGACAGACAAACGTTTCCCTTTATGGTGGCGCGGATTCTGCCATATTTTGATTTCAATAGAATGATCTGGATTAGTCGTTGGTTATTTGTTAGTTACTCAGAATATTTGTAGATAAATGCGATATTTCTAACTTGTTCCAAAAATGTTGAATTTTTGAGAACATCGAAAATGATAGAGCAAGTGAATAAAACACAATTAAATAATAAATATAAAAATATACAAAATATACAAATATATTTTATATTCGTATACTTCTTTTATGTACTTCATATTTTTCTACAATTGTTCAGTGCGTCATGATGATTCTCGAACGCGGAAGATTTTCAATTTCTAAGTATTCCATCAGCAGGAAATTGTGTAGGGAAACTCGTACGTATAGAAGAATAGCTGAACAGTTTTTGTGGCATAGTATCTCCAGTAAAAAAGCATTGCTTTCCCCTATTTTCCATGGCCCAAGGGGATTACAGCTTAAGCAAGCCAGCCAGCCAGCCAGCCAGCCAGCCAGCCATCTCCTTCAATCCTCGTTCCTGTTGCATGTGCTCGCGGCACTTGTCATCCCTGTTTGTGCTTGCTTCAATTTTTGTTACTCCGCCTCCCTTGCTTGCCGGGAATCGCAAGTAATTATTTGAAAACGTTACTATTTGTAATTGTAAATAATGCTTCCATGCTCTCCTTTCTCCATGCTGCATCCAATGAATTGCATTCATCCGCGTAATTGTACTTCGAAGTAATTTTCGCGATCATAATTATTTCGTTCATTTGAAGTACGAAACACGTACCGTTCGATAATACTGCGAATACATCCGCATTGAATTTCAATTCATTAGTGTTCGGTTTCGAAAACAAGGCGATACTGAATGCATGATGTTTGTGGGAACGAAATACCTATAAAATTCCAAAGCAACAACAAAATTATTGAAAATTACCTATTTTCCAAGAGTTCTTAACGATATTAACCCTTTTAGTGCCAAACGACGATATATCGTTGTTCGAAACACTTACGAAAAGTATTCTCTATCTCAAAATAAATTTATAAATCATTATATATGGTTTAAGTTCATTGCAAAACAATTGAGAAAATTGTTTATGGATTTAAGTATTGCTTGTAAAAGAGACATTAATTTTTACGTTTTTCATAATGTTTTATATTTATGGTATTCTTCGCATAGGTGCGATATTTTTGGTTGGCGCTAAAAGGATTAAAACTTTCGTTAAAACTATATTTCATCATTTTTGGAACACTGAAGTGAAAGAAAGCATGTTACAGAGGTACCGAATTAGCATAGACGATAAAAGATGGAGTGTTTTTCTATTTAACATCAATCGAAGAGACCAAACGATTATCAGTCAAATCAAACTATCTCGCACAAAATTAACTTTCTTCCATTTCAAACCAAATCGAAAAACCAATATGCGAATAATGCCGTTGCATGCAAAATATCTGTCTAAATACATTTCATTAAACGGAAATATCAAGGAAGTACCAGGTTTTTATTAGAAACGGATGAATTCTAGGTGCTTTTGAGTGTAGTAGTGATAATACGTTTACTCCTCACTCCTACTTCCTTAACCTATTTCCACATCCTAATTCCTTATACATATTTAATCCGTAACCTCCCCTTCCCTTCTTTTCACCACGCTCCGCCACTGTCGCTTCTACCCCTTCCTCTCCCCCATTCTCATCCCTTCATACTTCTCACATTCTCCCTCGCACTCCTCAACCTCCGCTTCCGCTGCAGATTCCCTCTGTATCACTCTATCTTCTTTAATCACCCCTCTTTCTGCCCTTTATGTATTGTCGATGTATGTGTCCGATGTAAAGACAAGTTAGGAACATGCTTGTATGATTGAAATTATTATGTAATTTATAACAATCGAATAATTATGTGATTAGTTAATTTATAATAAATCACCTTATGTCATTAAAACTGTTTCTAATTGTAGTATTTTGATCCTCATTTTATTATTAGATAGAGATGAGTTCGAACTCATGTTTTTCCCAGTGAGACACTCTGTTAACACTATTTTAGCTCATCACTTATTTTTTATTTCAAGAGCATAATTACAAAAACAGTTACTATTAATTTTCTGCTATTTTATGCTGACAATTATTTACGCAATCCTAATAAATTCCATTATCTTATATTATGTCTGTTAAAATTGTAATTGTTCTTAAATGAAATCGATCGGTTTTATTTAAGAACATCAATTTTACTGGAGCCTGTAAAAATAGGTATAAAAAATGTCGGTAAACCTAGTGTTAATTATCTTGATTGCTGTTATTAGTGAGGAAATAATCGAGTGGCCTTGTCTTTTACGTGTCAAGTAGTACGACCAGAAATAAGTCAGACGAACGGCGCGTCATTTGGTAATTTCGTTTCCGAGCGAGTGTCTTTTTGTGAAACGTTTTGCTTCGAACATTTTTGCGATTGGTGACGCAGTATATTTACTGGTTTATTTATATGGTTCATTTATTAAAAGAATGAATTGGAGATCCTTTCGAATTAAGTAGTTATAATACATATATTGGGTGTGCCAAAAGTTTCTTTCTCACCGAGTTAGGAATTCCTCTAAAAAAAGTCCATTTCCAGTAGATTGGTTCGCCATAAAGGTCTGTTTCTACTGCAACATTTGGCCGAACAGAACACCGAACAAATTCCCGAACTTCCTGTGGTTTTCTATAGAGAAAAAAAAAAGGGTTGTCCATATCGTATTACCGTTCGCGACTCTAGCGAGGTGGCAATCATCACGGCGTTAAGTGAAATGCATAGGAAATTTTGTTCGGAAACCACTTGCTTGGAATCACGTAGCACCCTTATAGCGACATTAGCCACTAAGGGGGCTCTAATTCGGCGGCACCCTTATAGCTACATTAGCTATTAAGGCGGCTCTAATCCAATGGCCCCATTATAGTCCTATGAGTGCCCTAATAAAGCGGACGTGATACACTGCACAGGCAGTTTAATCTCCCGCATAAGTTAATATAAACATGCAGACTTATTTATTAGCCGTTTATGCCATCGGTTTCAGTCATTCCAGGGTTCTTTTAACCGTTTGAGTCCCGAGCAGCGCGATCGCGCTGTTTAACTACTAACTCGAAAAATTATTTTCGAGTCCTTAAAAATTAATAAATAAATAAAGATAATAAATAAAAATTATTTTCGAGTCCTTAAAATTAAGGAAATTCTTTCTCTAATATATTTCCAAATAATATATTACCGCATATGTTAATATAAACATGCAGACTTATCTATTAGCCGTCTATGACATCGGTTTCAGTCATTCCAGGGTTCTTTTAACCGTTTGAGTCCTAAGCAGCGCGATCGCGCTGTTCAGATTTTATGTCGAGAAGACGCAGCACATTTCGAGCGTTGTGGACAACTGATTGTCGAAGTCGCGCGCTCAGATTTACTCACGCAAGTACATCACACAGCTCCTTCTTTTAACCTCTTAACTGTGGAATTTCGTTTTAAAAATCCCCCACACAGTGCGGAATTAAAATGAAGCAATTGCAAGTACGACGAGTATACACGTCAAACGCACTTAACTGGTTAAAGTAAATAATATAATACATTTCACAATAGGTACAACACCATAATAATAGTGTAATAATACATTACAAAATAAAATATTTTGTATTTCAATGTTATCTTCTCAATGATTTTTATCGAACAAAACTTGAAATATTTATAAACATATAGTGCGCATATGTAATAATAAAGATGTATTTCATAAAATATCGAATTACAAAATAAAAATATGTTAGAGTTATTGAACGTTCGGATGCTGGACGATTTTATTAGAGACTTAACTTACATCTTTAAGGGCTAACGATCGCATGACGCTACGTGTGCAGAATATCGGTAGGACGCAGATAGGCGTCACTAGTGCGGTATGGCAGCGCGCGAATTGATCACATTTCCAACACCTCCTCTCAAGACGCGCGCTTCACAACTATACTTAATGCCTCCTCTCAAGTTCTCTTAAGTTCATCTCACCCATACAAAAATAATGTTTGTCCTTTGACAACGGTTTGGTGAGTACGTCCGCGGGCATACGATCAGTAGGCATATACTCTAACTTAAAATTATTCTTTCGTAAAGTATCTCTTATAAAATGGAACTTAATATCTATATGTTTTGTCCTCGGATGTACAATCGCATTCTTCGATAACAATTGCGCTCCCTTATTATCATTGTAGATTACAATGTTATTAAATGCGCTTACATTTAGTTCTTCCAGAAATTTGGATATATATAACGCATGTTTAACTGTTTCTGCGATTGCCACATATTCCGCTTCTGTCGAGGACATGGCAACAGTCTTTTGCTTTTGGGATTTCCAACTTATCGGACCTCCTGCCATATTGAATACGAATCCAGTATACGACTTCCTATCGATTTTGCATCTCCCCCAATCTGCATCTACATAAGCTGCCACACCTGTATTAGATTTCCTAAAGACAATACCATAATTACGTGTTCTTTTGAGATAACGTAGTACCCTCTTAGCTGCTTGCCAATGAGGTTCCGCGTTACAATCGTTGAACTGAGCCAATACGCTCACTGCATGAGCAATATCAGGTCTGGTTGCCACAGCCAAATACATTAATGATCCAACCAATTCACGATAAGGCCTCCTTTGGCTTTCATTATCCTTATTTGTTTCGAATGTTACATCTTTATCCATTGGCGTACATACCGGATTGCATTCATCCATTCCAAATCTTCTTAATAAATCAGCGATATATTTTTCTTGCGTCATACTTATTTTCTCAACATCTTGTTTAATATTGACACCTAAGCAATATCCGATTTTTCCTAGATCTTTTATATCAAATTCTTTGGCCAATTCAGTCTTTATACTCCTAATCCACTTATTATCATCCGATATAATTATTATGTCATCTACATACACGGCTATATACAACCTAGTATTACTTCTTTGGCAACTATATACGCATGGATCAGAAATCGTAGGATTCAAGCCTAAACTCTTCAACTTCTCATCCAATTTTTCATTCCACTGCTTCCCGGATTGTTTCAGGCCGTACAACGCCTTTTTCAAATGACATACTGGACGATTCTGGGAGTTGATTTGTTGTAACATATTTTTCGCCTTTTCCCGTATTTTCTTCTCTTCTCTCGTATCTCCTGCTATCTCAGTCAGGCTTTCTATAAATCCTTCGGGTATATTCATATAGATGTTTTCTCTTAAGATACCATTAAGATATGCACTAGTTACATCCAGTTGTTCCACTCTCATATTCATTTGAACGGCTAAGGCTAGTAGTAATCGGATGGAGTCCAGTCTCGCGACTGGCGCAAAAGTATCTCCGAAATCAATGCCTGGGCATTGCGTAAATCCCCTGGCCACTATCCTTGCCTTTCGCTTTTCTAATGATCCATCCGCTTTATATTTATTCACGAGGACTGTACGACATCCTATTATTCTTCCATTCTCTGGCTGCTCTATAATGTCAAAGGTATCATTTTTAATCAAACATTTTACTTCCGTGTTTATGGCTCTTTTCCATTCTTCTTGGTCATCTCCCTGTAGCGCATCTTGCACCGATATGTCGGCCATGTTGGCGGCTAACATAACCAAGTTAGCCTCTGCTATCTGGTTACCTCTGTTCTCTTCAATCACCTCATCTTCTTGCGTTGAAGTGCTTGCATGATTGTCATTTTGTGGGTCCTTCCAATGAAATAATTTCCTCGGGCGACCCCTCTGGCCTGTTCTTACGATTCTTGGTCTCCCAGGTGCTTTTTGCAATGCATTGTCCCTATTTCCTTCCTCTGCGTCTTCGTCTGCATCTTGGACATCACTTGCCATCTCAAGTTCGATATTAGTGTCGTTGTTTTCATTGTGAATCCCAATCACATTCTGAACTTCCTTTTGATTCCTGTTCTCACAAGCGGTTTGTTCTCCGGGTTCCTCATTTTTACTTTCGATTACTCTTATATCTCTTGACACTACCACTTTCCTTTCATCTGGTAACCATACTCTGTATGCCTTCGACTTTTCGCAATATCCTATGAAGATTCCAGTTTTCGTCCTATCTTCAAATTTCTTCTTTCTAGGATCTTTGTTAAGGATGTATGCCTTCATCCCAAATACTCGTAAATGCGATAACGTCGGTAATCTTCCTGTCCAATATTCAAATGGAGTATTTCCATGTAATGCTCTGGTCGGGCATCTATTTCTAATATAATTAGCGGTTGAAACTGCTTCCGCCCAATATCCGTATGAGAGCTCGGCCTGCAACAACATACATCTCGCCGTCTCTATCAACGTGCGATTCTTCCGTTCTGCTATACCGTTTTGTTGAGGAGTGTGCGGTACTGTCAGCCGTCTTTGAATCCCGTTTTCTTTTAGGAACTCGTCAAAGCTTGCATTGCAATACTCCCGACCGTTATCCGTTTGTAAATACTTTATTTTCTTTTCTGTCAGCTTCTCGGCATATTTCTTAAATTCCTTGAACAGCTGTAGCACTTCGTTTTTATTCTTTAGGAAATACACTTGGCACCATCTTGAATAGTCATCGATGAATGTTAGTAGATATCTCGATCCACCTATTGATTCTGTCTTCATGGGTCCACACAAATCAGAGTGCACTATTTCCAATAATCTTGTACTTCTTTTGGATTCTTTTGGAAAAGGTGTTGCGGTTAGCTTGCCTTGTATGCATCTCTCACATGAGGGGATGGTACCTTCCTCCTGAATTTTGATCCCTAGTGCCTTTTTCCTTCTTACCATGAACGTCAGATCTTTTAAATTCAAATGTCCGAGACGTTCATGCCATAACCTCAAATTCGAATTTTTGTCTCTGCATTCCACATTTCGAGCATGTTCAGTACTTTCTTGTATGTAATATAGGTTCCCTATTCGATCTGCCCTGGCTTTCACTCTTCCATTTCCTCCCTTTATGGTTGCTCCATGTTTAGTAAAAATAACTGTATTGCCCCTTTCCGTTATCTTTGCTACTGATGCCAAATTCACTCTTAAATCAGGAACATATAAGGCATTCTGAAATTCTATGGATTTAATATTATTATTAAGACATGTTTTAATTTGCACATTTCCTTGCGCCTCTACATTGGCTGATACATGACTCGCTAAATTCAGTTTCTTGTCTTCTGAAGGATATAATTCAACAAACTTTTCTTTATCTTTACAGAGGTGTTTCGTGCAACCACTGTCTAAACACCAGTTATTATTATCTACATCTGTTATAGACGTGCAAGCCTTTGGTGTCTCTGTGTGGTTTACATAGAACATCTCTTGTGCTGAACTGGCACTGGGTCTATTGGTAGTAACCTTTCTTGCATAGCAATTAATTGCCTTATGTCCCAGCTTACCACATTGAAAACATTTCATAGGTTTATTATTATTTGCACTTCTGTGATATCTATTCTCTTCATGTCTGTTCGGTTTCCATTTTATTCCCCTTCCTTGCTCATTCTGCTTAGCAGCCATTGCACCAGGTTCTTCAGAATGTTTATGTTTCCTAGTTTCAAATTCTTCCAGGATCTTTATTTTTAAGACTTCAACACTTGGAAGCTCATCACGAGATTCTATTGCACATCTGAAGTTTTCATATGCATCTGGTAGACTATTTAATAACATTGCACTCTGCAGGTCTTTGTGAATGTCTATTCCCATATCACCCAGCTTATCAACTACCTCAATAAAATCATTTATGTGTTCTCGTACCTCAGTACCATGGGCCATGCGATGACTAGTTAATCTCTTCAGTAACGCAGCCTTCTTCGCGGGACCTTTCGACGCGTATATGGCTCGCAGTTTTTCCCATACTTCGTGCGCAGTTTTACATCCTTTAATTTGCTTTAGCTCACTGGCACCTATCGCAAGTATAATATCGGATTTTGCCTTTTGATCGGCTGCATCCCACGCGCAAGCCGCTGCTTCCGAGGCCGTATCACTACCTTCAGGCCGACTTTTCTTTCCGCTCGCGTACTCCCATCCGTCATTTTTAATTAATAGGGCTTCTGCCTGGATGCACCACGTATCATAATTGTCCTTTGTTAAGAGTTCGATCCGGTTCGATTGTCCGATGCTCGCTGCCATTGTGCCACGTGCTTACTTAACCTCAAAACTTGCACTACTGTATCTTTTCTATTTCCTTTTCATTTCTATTTCTAAAACTTGTCATATTTAGCACTTTCTTTCTTCCTTTCATTAATTATTATTATACCTGGGCCCATAACCTGTTAGAGTTATTGAACGTTCGGATGCTGGACGATTTTATTAGAGACTTAACTTACATCTTTAAGGGGCTAGGCTTCGGCCGTTCTCACTATGGCAGAGGGCGCTTTTCACTCACAATTTTGGGCCAAAAATGGGTTCAGGAGGATCCTTCCTGCTCTCTCGTATGAAATGATTTTGGATTGGAAAAAGTCGCAATCGAAAGATGAAAGTTCAATTGAGGCGGCTGTTTCTCTCGTTTTGCAAGATTTTGTTGTTTTTCAGTTATACAAATGTGTAAAAGTTGCGAAGATATCGCACTTGCGAAGGCCTTTTTCACAGATGTTTTATAACTCTGCGAAAGCATTTTTCAAAAAACGAAAGAAACAGCCGCTTCGATTGAACTTTCCTCTTTCGATTGAGTGCTTTTCCGACCCAAAATCATTTCATAGGAAAGAGCAGGAAGGATCCTCGTGTAAGCAGTACTTCTTGTCGGACTTCGTTACGTTGGCACTATTACAGAGCAGTAATCGTGGGTACTTTAGGTCGAGCGGTCGTTCTGAGATGGCGCCTAATTGAGAGGACTACTCTGCGCTGTTTGACAGCTTTGACAGCAAGTTCTGGGGTTAGGCATACACGCAATGCAGATATACTTCACAACAATATGATTTTACAAGAATGCCTTACCCTTACTTATGCTTTTTAGCTGTGGGATTTGTCGGATTCTAATAAATAGTTCGTTAGTAAATACTAATGACTTGTTTTGAATTATTACAAGTGCAACAGTTCCAAAGTCTTTACCAAAATACTGTGTCTTGCTATCTAAATATTCTTATGCTGTTGTTCTAAATATTCTTATTCTGTTGTAATAGCTTCAGCCTTTCCTACTATGAATGAGAACTTCCATAACTGTTTTGTTTTTGATACTGTCAAATGATCATAAAGTGTTGATCTCCAGTTTTGGTATGTTTAAAAAAGTTGGACCCAAAAACCAAACACTTGGTGAATACAGCTGTCCAAATTTGGATCAATAGACATTTATTTAATGTGACACTTTTAAATCTTAGTAAAGGAACACAAGGAAGTTACATATCTGCAAACATATCTTTGAATTGAAGTATTCAGATCTGCGTAACAGTTCTTTTCCCAATGACCTTTATGAAATCCATTGTCTAATCAAAGATCTGCTATTTTATAGTTCCTTTTATTATTATAGCACAAAGTGAAATGAAATGGAGTTGTGCACACTTTTCATCATAGTACTCTTCATTGTCTTAAATGTTCGTTGTCTGTCATAAATACATGAAAGGAGCTAATATATCAACCATCGTTGTTTCTGCTGTATGTAGAACTAATATTTCAATACAAAGATATGTGTGAGCACTAGTAGATGACTTTTCAGTTTTCAAGTTTTTCATTTAGTAACTGTACTAGTTTTAGAATTTCATTAATTAGAACACTAATAGTTCTATACTTAGACACTCTCTCACATATTCATAAACAATGATACTAAACCATTTAATGGCTATATGACTGTCATTTCTAGTAAGCCCAGCTCAGTCTACCTAGTGAGAAAGGACATGCTTGCAAAGGATTCAAAGCATATTTTATTTTCTGAATTTTAGGACTGGTATCGTGTATTTGTTTTTGCAAAATAGAAATATTTTCCATAGCTCAAATGCATACGTATACCCTAATATTTTTAGCACAAATGTATGGATAACATTCCTCCTTCTTAACAGAATTACTATGCATTCCCAGTGCATAGATTTATATTATTTGCTGTGCATATCTATAAAAACTGTTGTAACACATCTCACACTAGGAATCGAACTCATGACTTACTTTTTGAATCTCCGTGCCATACTGAAGCACTACTTTGACTCTTCTCATTATCTTTTCTTTCCGAAAAAAAGACTGCAAATACCATTTATTAGAAAAAGTATAACAACTACGGCTAGTCGCTTAGAGTTTCGATCTTTGTACGTAGAGTAATATACCAGAAAAAGTTTATTGATTTTGTAGGAAATTATATACATCTTACGAATCATTCAAATTATAATCCATAAGATTTTGTTTGGTCATATTCATTTTCCATCAAACTCATATGCTCATGTTGTACTAAAAACGATTCAAATAGTAATAATTCCACATGTTAGACACAATTGCATAATATGAAACAGAATAATTTTGACATACTGTAAATATTTCGTTATCAAAAATGTGATTACAGACATAGAGCGGAGTCGTACTTCTTTTAGCGAAATGGGAAATTTGATTATAATTCAGTAAGTAGTCCTAAACGTAAGACGATGGATTTCCATTTGAAAGAGACGAGTTCGATTCCGTGTTCGTTATACTTATAATATTTCTGTTCGCGTTTCTTTTTATATTTTCAGCTTTTTTTAATTTATATTTTTGTAAAATCGACATCCGATCAATTCTATGCATCATTATACTTTTGGCAATAGACATGTAGATAATGTGGTATATCGTAACATGTGGATAATGTGAGACAGCCTATTGTAGTTGAAAAGTAACAGAGACACACCGATTCCCTTATATAGTATAGTATGCTATAGTACGTATGCGTACTGTACTATTCGTATAGTATCGGTAGTTGGGACTGGGCTCACACTCGGTCTCGAAACCTCGGGAGCTGGGAGCTCCTCAATTGAAGATCGTAAAAGCGATAAGCAAGTGCCGCAAAAAAGGGGGATCGAAACAGTTGAACATACGTATGTGTGAGATCTGACACACATGCGTTTGGACGCTGGATCATTCGATAGACATCACGAGCAGCTCCCTCTCGCCCGTCAAATTTCTGTAGGTAACACAGTTGCACGTTCCAAAAGCCATCAGAAATTGCCGGCCATCCAAATCTCCAAAAGTCACGTGCCTAGCCTACCCCCTTAAGGGCTAACGATCGCATGACGCTACGTGTGCAGAATATCGGTAGGACGCAGATAGGCGTCACTAGTGCGGTATGGCAGCGCGCGAATTGATCACATTTCCAACAAAATATTTTTGGTTCGGGATTCTTCGACAGTCTTTTTTCAATATCCCCTGGGACTCAAACGGTTAACACGTTCACGACGACGTGTACCACCGGTGGCTCACAGCTAGTTCAAAATCCTATATGAGCCGCTTATTTTGAAAGTGACCTCAATCCATTTGTCAATTAGTATATCTTATACATTTATTTCCAATTTCTATTAAAACACGAATTGTTTAATATTTCAATTTTAATATAAATGGACTTAGATTATTTCCAAATATATTTCTCTGTATAAATATATAAATAATACAAAAAATATATAAATTATATATTATGCTTTTAACTATAAATGGACTTAGGTCACTTTCAAGATAAATGGCTCATATATAAAAAAAGCGCCGGCGTGAACGCGTTAAAGTACGTTCTGTTAGTAACACAGTCTCTTTTAAAACTTTTTCCTACGTCGTTCAATATGGACAGCCAATGGAAGCATTTGCAGTATGTTATACTTCATTGTTTTGAAAACGGTAATAGTGGAAAGGATACTGCAGATGAGGTTTGTACCATTTACGGAAGTGGTGCTACCACTATTATGACTGTCCGCAATTGGTTTAAGAGATTTAGAGCTGGAAATTTTGAATTAAAAGACGAAGACCGCAGCGACCACCAAGCGACGGCGGATATGGACCTTATGTAGGAAATAATTGTGATTGCAATGCTTAACCCTTTCGGTACGAGTGCCGGATATATCCGGCACATAATTTATCAACACAGTTCTTTTTTAACACTCAAAAAGTCTTTATAAAAAAGAGGACTAACTGCGAGTTATGTATGCGTTATTGGCGATACGCTTCGTACATCGGGAACGCCAGTGAGGACACCTTCTTTGTATACAAGGACACCTTGTACAAACCTTGTTTGTTATATACCATCCCTTACCCTTTTAATACAGTACTTAGTTCTTTTAAGCACACTTTTTGGAAAAGTCCGCCGTACCGAAAGGGCTAATCCTTCCTCGTGCGTCACGCACTAGAAATCGATGGTTTGTTAATTGTCATACAAACACCACACTATGCTCATCAACGCTTTGTTCGTGGTCGACGCTGCGACACTGTGCGTCCGACAGCGCTTTTTTTCGCACTCTTCGCTGGGAAACGCCTTGTTCGGCTGTGTTCTTGCACATACGCTCCTCAGCCTTCCGTCACGCTACTCATCTTTTCTTCACTCACACACGCACACATTTGAACAATTCTATCATCGCATCCTCGCAGTACTCTCACATACATAAACCACATAATAATGTTATATATATAATAAGTACACATAATGATGCAATAAACGCACCTTACACTTATCAAAGCCATGTTCGCTGAAAATCTTCGATATAATGCGCGCGAGATAGTGGATGCCACTAAGATTTCGAGGACAACAGTACATAATCACTTGATCAGGATAGGATGTGTCAATCGAAGTGAAGTTTCCACACCTATTGACGCAGCCTGACCTTATGAACCGCGTCTCTACGTACGATTTGCTTCTCCGGCGACATGAAAGAGATCCTTTCTTAAAGATGCTTGTCACTCGAGACGATGTTGGATACCAAGGTTTTATTCACCGAGAGGAAAATGTACAGGTCTTTATAGTCCGAAAGCTAGGTCGGTTCTGACGAAAAGGATGGACTTCTTGCCAGACTAGGGATAACATGGGGTTTCTAACCTAACGCTCCTAACCTCTTCACTCGGTTTTTCGTGGAGTTTTCCATGCCAATGCTCGAAAGTATATTTTGTATGTGACGCCTAACTATAGCTAAATCTATCAAATTTCTTCGTTATTTGACAACAAAACTTGGATCTTGTAAAATGTAAGACTAGACGGCGTCTAAAGTTGTGTTGGTGGGCACGTAGAATAAATATTACGCATCAGGGATTTGATTTACTAAAGCGTGGAGTATCAGGCAATGTGAAATGTATCAGAAGTGAAGTTTTTTTACATTTTTAATGTCTTTTTGTGGGATAAATGTATTGAAATATCAACCGAAGAGTACAGTTGCGTCGAGGTCAAAGTCCATCCAAGAGTGATGCTCTTGGACATCGTTCGATGTCAGATCAGCGTGGCCAGTTTTGGGGGTTTATGAAACCCTGGGGTTTCCTTGAATGGGAGAGATATTCTACATAACCTCCACGAGGTCTGCTCCGCACGCGCATTTCCATGCCTACTTCTAATTTTCTAACAAAAACGCATTTGATTTGAGAACAATAGACCTTCAACTGTCGCGAAGCTTGGACTTCATCCGAAGGAAGTTCCTTTGTCCACTTGGTGGGATTGGAAAGGTGTAGTCTACTACGTGCTTCTTCTTCAAGATGAAACCATCAATTCTGCCAAATACTGCTATCAGTCTGATCAATTGCAAGACGCCATAGTAGAAAACGGCCAAAACTGTCGAACCGACGAGGCGTCGTTTTTCATCACGACAATGTAATACCGCTTGTGGCAGTGGATGTAAAACGAAAGCTGTTACAGTTTGATTGGGATGTTCTACCGCATCTTTCGTACTTTTCAAATCTTACACCATCAGATTATTATTTATCCCTGTCATTAAAAAATTTTCCCCGTAATAAACAGTTCCAATTCGCAAACAAAATAAAAACGAACCTCAAGGAATATTTTCTAAGCAAGCCCCAACAATTTTGGAATAAAATAAAAATAATGAAGTTCTCTGAGAAATGGAAAAATGTGATAGAGCAGAACGGTTCATACATAATGCAATAAATCAACCTTAAACAACGAATATCTTGTATTCATTTCGTATAAAAAAGAATAAAGAAACTTATGACACACTCATAATAAGTCCGGCATTAGAATTCAAATATTTCGACGGCCATATTCTTGCATTATAAACAATAAAGTCTTTTGTTATACTTGGCTATAGTTACATGTTCGATGTACAGTAATGTATAGAATATACAGAAGAGTTGGCAAACATTCCTGCATAATTGGAGTTACTAGATAATTAAAACCGTTCGTAATTAAAACCGGTTGATTGACTCTGCCGCATTCATTTATTTCAAACCACCAGGAATCGTTCTATCCCGCCGAGATACGTTCTCGAGCATTTTTCATTTAAATACATGTTGCAAAATCGGCGCAGGAAGACAATGGGCTGCAGATAATGCTGTGCTTCGAATATCAATAATGATTATATTAATTAATAGGATGATCGTTCGAATCGGCTGGAGGAGGTATCTCGAGCGGTTGAAAGCATCATTAACGTCATGTTAACTTCGTCCTTATCTTTGCGGTACTTACGCACCGCCCGCATAAACAGAATGCCCTCGAGCGTGTTTCGCTTGCATTCTCATGTGGTAAACGAGGCAACAAACTCGTGAAAGAGGTATCGTTTGACGCTGCCGCCGCGGCGTATGCATACAAGAGCATCTATGTATGTATGTACAGGGTGGCCCAGAAATGATTTCGGCATCGGCGTTTTCGTGGTAATATACATAACCTGCATGCATCATTGAATTTAAGCAGCCAGTCGTGAACTCCTGATAAATAGTTCTGTCAAAGGTTTCTATAGCGCGCGTTTATTAGTCATCATGAATTAATATAAATATAGCGATCAAAATATTTTAAACAACTTTTTAAACATAAGCTTTTGGATTAACATTAGGTTTACGCACATTTTAAAGGAGACCACTTATTTAAAAAAATGATTGATTTAATTTAAAAACAGTAACAATTTTAACAGATATAATATAAGTTAATTAAATCTGTTAGGATCGTATAAATAACTGCCAGCATAAATTGCAGAATATTAATAGTAACTGATTTTGTAATTTTGCTCGTGAAGTCCGAAATTCGACAAAATAACTGGTTTCAAATATTCAAATATTATTCAAATATTATTTAAATATTAAAGATAAAGAGTTACTAAAAATATTTGCAGTTTTCAATTGAAAATTCTTGCGACGGATACCACAAATGTTTGTATTAATTTGTTTATAGGACTGTTAACCACAACGAGTTCCTCAAAATATAATAATAAAAAAATCAGTTTTTAAAAATATGCTTTTAGATTAAACTGAAAATAGCATGTGTAGAATGCCGACAGCGTTTATTCCAAGCCAAAAGCATCAGCTTTATACTGTTCCCCTTTAATCCAACAGGCGTGCCAAGTAAATATAACTCTGACTGTGAGATTGGGAGGACTCCAAAGTGCGTGAGATTTGTATTCGTCAATGATTACTGCACATAGAGTGGAGAGCGGTAAATTAATAACGAAGAGACAGTACAAAATAATAATAGGATACAACAAGAAAAAAGAATAACTAATAACAGTGTAGTCTTTGCGAAGTGAAAAAGATTAGGAATAATGGTACATCGGAAAACACATAAATTTCTTGTCATACACTTCGCACAAAAATTAATGCATCACTTTTTTTCACCGTCTTTTTCCAATTCCAATGGCCGCGATAAACAACTTTTTAAAAAATCGTACCCAACTTTTCAATAGCTCATTTTAAAGATGGAGCTTTCCTTTACAAGATAACATTAATGTGAATTCATCAAACAAAAATTCCAACTCCGTGAACTTTCTTGAACTTGCCCAATTCGAACAGAAAAAAGATAGCTCGAGCTTTCATTTGTTTAATAACAGACAAATTATTGCAAGCAAAAATGCGATATAGGATCTGAAAGAGGAAGCATCAAGTTGTAAAATGAGTATTAAAAACTGCTGTACGATTTTTTCGAGCCGAGTTACGTTGCTTTAATAATCGGTGATTTTTCGGTCAAAAAAAGTGATGCATTAATTTTTGTGAGAAGTGTATTGATTTATACAAAGACATAAATCTTTATCAAATTCAAAAGCCTTCCTATCCAACTTTTTTAAATTATTAAAATTGATTTAGGAATTATATCAAACTAAAAAGAATTGTACCTTTTTCTAAAACGTTACGTTGATTCTAAGGCAAATACAAGACTGGCACATCGTTCCCCTTTAACTATGCGAGCAAGCGTGCGAAGTAAGTAAAATAGCTCTGACTATGTGATGAGAAGCGGAGGAAAGTGCGTGAGATTCATACTCGGCGAGGATTGGCGGACATAATCAAGAGTGGAGAGCGGTAAATTAATAATGAAGAGGCAGGGAATGCGCTATGGCGCTCTCTTTCGCCGGAGAGGAGGAGCAGTGCAGCAGTGCAGCAGCAAAAGCCGTTCATTAGAGGGAGAACTCTGTTTGTTGCCGGGGAAAGCGGCAGAGCTCTCCGATAGAGCGGAAAATTATTTTGTCATTGAAACCCCGAATAATCTGCGCCAGCCCCGGAAAAAGGGGGACTCTGCCACGCCCATGGAAAAGCCGCAACGGAGATAATCCTAGATTCGAGGTTATTTTTCCTTGCCAGTGTCGCTCGGCAAAACAGCCGAAATTCGAGGCCGACGACCAACGAATCGCCGCGTGAAATCTCGTTCGGCGGCCGACCATGTAAAAAGCCCAGCTTCGACTACGCCGCACCAACTTCCAAGTGGATTAGTGGACCTCCGAATAGCCATCGCGATATGCTTTTATATATTTCGATGATCTCGACGCGCAAAAAGTTGCACTGCCACGAGTGCTTCTTCTGCCCTCTGCGGGCAGACAAATTAATCAAGTTAATACAGAAAAAAATTCGAACGGTAATGGTATCGAAACGAAAGTTTTTCAACCTATGTTGGATTATTCTATGATTTTTGTTGGTTTTTACAACTTTTTTAAAACATTTCTGTTTTACAATTCTCTTAATATATGTAAAAATGTTTATGTAAACACTATACAAGTACGTTCAACTATTGTCTCTCTTTCTATTGAGTTTGAATAATTAATTTCTTACTATTTTCGTAAATGTAATATGAATTTACGAAAAAGTAAAATAGTAAAATAAGAAATCGTTGCTCCATGAAAATTAACAACAAATGATAAAATGCTGGTTTAGCTTCCTTAATAAATATTCCTAAGATGATTCAAGGTATTCTCTAAAAAAGCAGCGAGAAAAGCTAGCAGATGAAGCGACGGCATTTTTCACGAAATGATAGAGCACGTACTGATTAGATTTCGCACGTGATTTCCGGTAGTCTTTGCAATCTTTCGTTAATTTCAAATAAAATAAATTTCATTTCTCGACAGAAAAGCTGTCGGCATAATCGAAAGATTATAAAAAGTAAAATACATTGTTATTAAAACTGAAAATTCACCGAAAATGATAACACGTTTATACAGCTAAGTTAATAAATATTCATAAGATGATTCTAGATATTTTCTAGAAAAGAGCAGGGGAAAAGGCCGGCAAATGAAGCGACGGCACTTTTGCGAAACGATAGAGCACATACTGATTAGATTTCGCACGTGTTTTCCGGCACTCGGGGCGCTTTTATTGAATTGCCAGGGAGCTTTGGCGGCCCTCGCTGGCAATGATTCGGGACGGAATGCAAATGCGTGTGGGCACCGTCGTAAATGCAAATGCAAAGAGACGTTGAGGCGTTCGTAGTCTCAACTTTAAGCTGGGTTAACGCATTTCAGTGCACTGAAAGCAACATGCTCTGGCGAGCCCTTCGGGAGCACCAGCAGCACCAGCAGCAGCATGCTGTTCGGTACTAGCTTCACCCCGAAGGCCGAACCCCGCTGTTCGCTTTCATTATGCCTGTCTCGCGATAGCATTCCCGGATATTCTACATCGGAAGTTCAACTACGGAATTAACTCAAGCCACACCTAACCTAACTCACAACTTGTCAAAAAGCATGAACTGATTTCGGCTCTGTATATTAGCTACCAAAATGTCAGGGCGATACCAAGTTACCTATTGCCAGAATAAATAACGACCTAACCTAAACTTGTCGAAAATCATCAACTAATCTCTAGGATATTAGGAAATGCCAAAATGTCAGCTGGATCCAAGTTGCTGTTTCTAGAATAAATAATGATGTAACTTGGAATGTTAGATACAATAATTAAACGATGCAATTTAATATTTCTGAAATGCGGATATTTATGCAAAAATGGTATAATTAGCTTTAGAAATGTCTGTAATAGTTGTTTTAACCGAAGAAATTCACAATTCATACGTAAATCTTATTAAAAAGTGTCAAAAGTGTAAACTGATTTCGGGTGTATTAGGATATATCAAGTGTCAGGTACAGCAAGTCGTCATTTCCAGAATAGACGGCGCCACAGGCAATGTGGTTTGATATTATAGACTGCTGATTCTCGCGCAACTATGATACAATTACACTTTGAAAAATTCATAGTATCTGTTTAAACCCGTCAAATTCTATTATATAGTTTAAACCCACAGAACAATGAAAATTGGTACTCGCAAAAAATTCGCAGTCTACAAATTACAAAATTACAAATTATTCACAAATACAAATACAAGTTTTCAGCCCTGAATGCACTAATCGCATAATAAAAAATACGGAAAATTGCAGTATAAATGTTTTATGCAAAAAGCCGAAGCTCATGTTGAATGTTCAATACTATTATGTTTAACTTTCCGATAATTAGCAGGGCAAATGACTCTTTTCTAGGGCTTTGATCTTCCCAATTTCACACTGACTGCGTACAAATGCGATTCTGTCCGGTGACATACGTTTCTTTGAAATTGGAGTCATTCGAGAGTGCTGTGTACTTTTATTTCGTGCATTCATCGGTGTTGTTAGAGTGGACGGCCCGGTGAATAGCGCGGTATCAGTAGAGGCTGATGACGGTACTCGCCAAATTTGGTAGAAGCTGATCCGTAGTCTGCGCGCGCTCACCATCAGCCGACACATTACCCCGAATGAAGGTAATTTGTCGCTATTTACACCCATGCAAATACACCAGTATCTGAGTGGCTTCCGCTCGTATTTATCCCAACTTCGATTATCTGACAACGTTCCCCTAGTAACTAAGCCTGCTTGCCCTGGAATTTCCGTTAATCGATCTAGCCGGTAATTGAAATAAACCAATCCTTAGCATAGATTGCCCTTGACTACCATCACGAATCTCCCCTGTGAAACACAGAATATTGGAATTTGCCCCAATCACCATTGTAAACATTTTGTAACACAAATAAAAAACACTGCTAATGTTAGAATGTAATATTAAATTTCAAGCGAAACCTTGTAATATTAAATTTCGAGTTCTTTTTCTGCCCATCAACAAGCGGAACTTTAATTAAGTTGATGCAGAAAAATACAATGACAAAGATTACGAGTTTGTAATTATTGGTATTAAAAGAAAAATTTGTATAATTGTGTTGGATTAATGTGTGATTTTTATTGGTTTTCGGAAACTTCCTAAAATATTTCGGTTTTATGATTGTCTTAATATTGTTGCTCTTTTTGTTGCGTTTGAAGAATTAATTTCTTATTATTTGCATGAACGTAGCATAAATTTAGTAAAATGTAAATTAGTGAAATAATATGAATTGCAACTTCAAATGATTATTGAAAGCAAATGATAAAATGCGTGTCCGTCTTCCTTAATAAATATTTGCAGGATGACTGAAAATATTTTGTAATACAAATATTAATATTGCTCATTACGATATAGTATTAAAATTCAAAGCAAAATTTCGTTTAATACCTTGTAATGCGAAATATATTCGCTGGTCGAAAACATTAAACTATTACAAAAATGATAACGAAATAAAAATTAAGTTTTACAATACACTTCACAATTTTGCAAGATCTCAGAAATAAATACATTATTAGGAATTTCTTTGAAAGTATGAAAGTTGCATAATGAATATAATTCATTTTAAAAATAAAACGATTTAACTTTTATCCATTTTAATACAATTTTTTTCTCCATAATGTTTCTTTTCGAATCGACATTGTTCTTGGTTTCTTCCGTTGATTTTAATTTCAGTTTCAGTTGTCAGTGGCTTATTTCAGAAAAATTGCGACAGATGGCGATTAGTAAAAAGTGTAAGGTCAAAACAATCATTTTGATTGTTATTTTACTATGCAATAAGTGACAACCACATGGTAAATAGTATCATTTTGACTACTGTTTTATCTGTCTTACAATTATCATTTTCCAAAATCATTCTGCCATTGGTTTTGACGTTTTCTACTGATTCTAATATACCGCCAATTAATTTGCATTTTTCACAGCTGTAGCGGTACGATATTTGGCAAAGATTTCGATCGGTAAGAAGTGTAAGGTGAGAACAATCATTTTGACTACCGTTTTGCCTGTCATAGTCAGACCGCTGACTCGTCAAAATCTTTGTGAAATTGGCCCCAGGTGTCAAGCGCTTCAGGAGCTCCGCCATTTTGGCCTTTTTGTCTCCTCCACGGAGTGGAAATGGGTTCTTTTCAATGCACTTTTCACTTTGAGGAATAGGTAAAAGTCGCGGGGAGCTAAATCCGGCGGAAACGGTGAGTGCTCGAGCACTGTGACGGGTCTCTCTGCCGAAAACTGCTTGACGGAAATGGCGCTGTGGAGTTGCTCCTCCATCGAGGTTATGAAGGCAAAAACGATCGGCTAAAGCATTCCTCGGAGCACTTGAAAACACCCATATAACACTGCATTTAATTGTAGAAAGCTTATACTGAAAAAGATAAAAGCTAAACAATTGTACTCTCGAAATGAAGCAGATTTGTTGTATGTATACGCCAATTATTGAAAATTAATTTTTATGCGCATATATTAAACTTTGAAAATCGTAAACTAGTTTTTAAAATATTAACAAGTACCAAAATGTCAAGCGAACAAAGTTGGCATTTCCAGTTTTTGGGATTTTACATACAGAAAGTATTTGCATCTCGACAATTATTTTAAAAAATCATCATTATACTAACAAGAAGAAACTGAAACTCCTCTAATAAAACAATGGTGAGTTTTTCGAAAGAAAATTTAAAAAGAATTAGTAATACAAAAGAGTTTACTGTTTTTTCTCTTATTTTTCTTTTAAAATCTATATGTTTCAACAATAACTTGCTGGCTTAATTAAGCAAAATGAGTATTAAAGCATCAAATACCGCGTGCGTCAATTCGTGTTATTTGAGTGAATTTAGGGAAATTTTCGGCAAATTTTCACGATTCTCATGGTAACATTGATCCGCAATGCAGCTCAATTGAGAGAGGCGTGATAATAGTGGCGGTGTAACAGGCTAGAAAGAGTGGAACTATCAATAATGACCAGGACATTGAGTGCAGCCACTTTGCATCTGTAATCGCTGTCATTCCGACAGATTTCCCCTGCAACTATGAATGCGAATAAAGCAGACCGCGGACCACCCGAAACTCCGAAACCGCAGGCGAGTACGTCTCCGCTTGTCGGTAATGGGAATTCTCGTTTTCAAAAACACAGCCTCTGCCTTTCTACTGGTAAGCATCCAGTTAATTAATTAGAATTCTTCAGTCGGAACTAACGTTGCACAAACTCCATGTCGAGAGAGAGCGATTTAGTTGTCACAAAGGGTACTTGACAAATGCCAGGACTCAAATGAAAGACTCTTTTCCGGCCGCGGTGTTTAATGTGTTCCTTTTTATTCATACCTCCTGGAAACTCCAATAATAAAAGCGACTTTAAGGAGATAAAAGGATTTCATTTATGCTTTTTAATACTGGAAACTTTCTTGCAAAAGAACATTATACTATAAAAGTTTCATCAGTGCTAATGCAAATATAGTTTTTTGCAATAGCAATTAACAAATTCGAACACTTTTGATAACAGGATCATTCCAAAAGCTTGCTTGACGAAGTACAAAAAGTTTCATTCGAATCGGCTTATTTGCCGCCCGGGAAATCGCTGAAGACACATTTTTTTTAAAAAAAAAGGGAGAAAAAGATATATACGATGAATTGAGAACCTTCTTCCCATTGTACTCGGTTGAAAGGCATGATGAAAGTTGTTTGCATGGTCTGCGAGCATTGTTGCATGTTCCAAGATGAATATCCGTGTACCAGCTGCTTTCTTGAAATGAACAGTTTCGAAGAATGCTCTTCCGCTTTTCGATCTATAAGCCACCGTAAGAGGTAGTCGTAAAAATACGCGCCGTATTGCCAAGCTTCAAATGGAGCACTTCGGTGATCGATATCCTGGCGGGGCTCGTAAAAGTGTGAGTGTGTGTACAGTACTGTCACCGCATTTTCGGCAAGAATGCCTGCCGCCACCGAAAATACTGGGCGTCACCAAATATCAAAATCGTGACACGTAATACACGGCAACAGACCTGCGCCTCGCACTCCCTCAAAATACCGCCAAACTATTACAAGAATGATGAGGAAACGAGAGCATTTTATACTTTCACATATGAAATATGTCTACTCTCCGAAAAAACATCCTCGAAATATTGAAAAAATACGAGGTAAAAACTCAGGTTTATGAGTCACTGAACAGTTTCACTAATCTTACAAGTAAAGGACAAGTTGTTATAAATTTAATGTCGAATTGAAATATGTGAAAAAGTATATAATTTATCTGATGATTTCGCAAAATTGACAAATAAAAAGCATGTTTGATTTCTCGAAATATAAATGGCGTGCATGAACTGGAATGGCGTACAATAAAAGAAAACTTATACAACAGACTTTGTATTTATTTATTATTACATCAGTTGTATTGTTTTGTATTATATGTACGACATACAATAGAAATAATATTCAATATATTTATTGTATATTATCAATCCTACGACTGATGTGACAATAAATAAATAAAGCTCAGGTTTTGTAGAGGATTTCGAGGTTAAGTGAGATTGGCACTCATCCATTTAGCATTCACTGTGGGAGCAAGACAAACACGACCTCGTTTCGAAGACGACTGCTAGCCGCGACCTCATACGGACGAACGAAGCGTGTCGTTGTTTGGCGAGCGAGAAAGCAACTAAATTAATTCCCACTAAACGAAAGTCCAACAAAACTTGCCGCTCTGTACACTCTTAGGGAGAGTGTACTTCGCCCGTTTAATGGCAATTATGACGTTCGCACTACTCCCGACAGTACTCTGTAATCGGAGTGCGCCTGCAACTAATTAAGACTGTAAGTACACCTGGAGCGCAAAAATTAAGACTTCACTTCAACATTTTGAAAGAATATAAAAAACGTGTTTGTTTTAAACTTATAAAATATACGTAGCAATATATGATTTAATAAGATATATTTATATACTTCATTATTATATCCTTTGTTAAGACTGATTAATCTTTTACTGGATTAATGGTCATTGTTAACAAAATTTAGGGACGTTTCTTTTCTAATCACGATTAAAATTTAGAGTATCTATTAGAGCTCAGATAATTGTTGTCTGAAATAGATGACATCATTTTTTTGAAAAGTGGATACTTATAGTTTATGCGCAACGGGGATGATTTTTGACATTTGAATTTTTATTAATTTTAAAAAAGCGTACATACATCGACGGCAATAATTTTATAATTATAACCGACAGATTAATGAAGAGCTAATCCCTCATTTCTGCACTCCAAGTGTATGCATCCCCTTAACCGAAAAATCGGAGAATTCCCTTCGAAGTTGAAGTATTTTCATATATTACAAATCAGAGCTATTGAAATGTTTACTCGATACGATCCACTATGTTCCGTTGAATTATTTCACATCAAAGCTACGTTTAACTGATTAAATTTTGCGAATATAATACAGAAAGTACAAAATAAACAAAAATGACTTAAGCAATTTTAATAGCAATATTTGACAGTGTAAACAGTATAATATTAGCAAAGATGTAGAAAATAATAAACAGCATCAAAATGAGAAACAATACTTAATTAATCTGTGTCGGATAAAAACTATTTGATCGATTAAAATTTGAGGTTATAATGCGGAGAATATAAGATAATGGAAATAACTCAACAACTTTAATATGAATATTTGTTTGACACTGACGTAAAAGGTCCGTCAATATCACATGACAAAGTAAACAATATAAAATCAGTAAAGCTGCAGAGTAATAAACGGTGCCAAAATGTACGTCGCACTTTCGAGTATATTTTCGAGTGAGCCTGTACGAATGACCCATTACAAATTATTCATCGAAAAAGTGTTATCGGCTTGGAGTTTTAATCAATGGTAACGAAGTAGTAGTGTAATGTACGTCCTAATTTATAGGTCCGCGCACGGCAGAAATCAATCATTAATAATATACTAATTGGGCGAGATTGATAGCCTCTCTACGTTCTCGCGCAGTCCATCAAATTCGGTTAATGGACTTTCAATGACCATTCGTCTGACCCTCCGTCAGCGAAGTGGAGTTTTCTAGTAACTAGACCGTAGTCCCCCTCGTAGGCTTCAAATTGATTTGCGATAAATTAAAGCGACTCGTTTTGACCTTTAACCTCAAATACTCACAATATGTATTTTCGCTTCTAGGAATATTGCTTCTGCAATTTTCTTTAAAACAGTTGTCGCGCTATGGCAAGTAAATGAAATTATACTATATTATTAAATAAATTCACTCCACGTACGCGTGCAGAGTGAAAACATTTTATTTTATTAGCTTGAATTAAGGCAGAAACATAAGGTATATAAAGTTTTTGGGAATTCTCTGAAATTTTTATGACAGCCTTTCTCTACGTGCTATGCATTTATAATTTTACGTTGTTTGTATAATGTACATAATATAATATAGTGGAATATTTTCTTTAAAATATTTCCGTTCCTATTTTACTACAAAGGACTTCAACTTCATTATTTTCTAACAAAAGAACAAATCTTCTTGTTTAGGAATATGTTTAAAATTAAAAACACACGAGAACATGTCTCATCAGAACAGTAGGATTTTCGGTGGTTAAATAAATAAATTAAATACACTTCAGAGAGGCAGTTTTAATTGCGATCCCTTGTCACAGGAAGAAAGAGGACAATTGCTAATTATCTATAAAGTCGAAGCATAGACTCAGGATAGTTTGCTATAAATGATCTAATTATGATCTAATATTAAATCGTTATAAATTACCCAATAATTGTAAATATACAATACATTATATAATATATACATATTATAATATAGTAAAACATATTGTCGAGCACGTTGCTGACCAAACAAAATAAATCCTCGCAAAATGAGATGCCGCTATTATTACAACAAAGGACTTCAAATTAATCCTTTTTTAACAAAAGACCCGATATTCCTTCGATCGCTCTGTTTAATAATATGTATTTAAACTGGAAAGAAAGGAGAACATGTGTCATCAGAACAGTAGGATTTCCGCTGTTTGAATAAATAAATTAAATACACTTAAGAGAGACAGTTTTAATTGTGATCCCTTGTCACACAAGGAAGAAAGAGGACAATTGCTAACTAGTCGAAGCATATACACAGGATAGTGTGCTATAAATGATCTAATTATGATCTAATATTAAATCGTTATAAATTACCCAATAATTGTAAATATACAATACATTATATAATATATACATATTATAATATAGTCAAATATATTGTCGTGCACGTTGCTGACCAAACAAAGTAAATCCTCGCAAAATGAGATGCCGCTATTATTACAACAACTAACTTCAAATTCATCCTTTTCTAACAAAAGAACCGATATTCCTTCGATCGCTCTGTTTAATAATATGTATTTAAACTGGAAAGAGAGGAGAAGTGTCTGATCGGTATCGGAGGATTTCCGCTGTTTAAATAAATAAATTAAATACACTTCAGAGGGGCAGTTTTAATTGTGATCCCTTGTCACATGAAGAAAGAGGACAATTGCTAACTATCTATAAAGTCGAAGCATAGACTCAGGATAGTTTGCTATAAATGATAAAATTCTTATCTAATATTAAATAGTTATAAATTACCCAATAATTGTAAATATACAATACATTATATAATATAGTCAAATATATTGTTGTGCACGTTGCTGACCAAACGAAGTAAATCCTCGCAAAATGAGATGCTACTATTATTACAACAAAGGGCACCAAATTCAACTTTTTCTAACAAAAGACCCGATATTCCTTCGATCGCTCTGTTTAATAATATATATTTAAACTGGAAAGAGAGGAGAAGTGTCTGATCGGGATAGGAGGATTGCCAGTGGTAAATTTCGCGCTACGCGAGCAGGCAATTTAATTTACAATGATGTTGGATCCGCTTGAGGATCCGAGCGCGTTGGTGTGTCCGCTTGGCTCTGTGTAGGTGAGCTTGGAGAGCACTCGCTTTTGGGCGGCCGGCTGTTTCGTTTATTTGGTGGTCGAATAAACGGTAACGAGAGCTCTTTCATATGGGAAAAGCGTTGGCTCGCGCTGATCGTAGCGAAACAGCCAGCGAAATTCATTCGATCTGTTTCGAGCGATAATTCATTTGAGGTCTTGCGAAATCTCGGCCGGAAGAGTGGTCCGTCAGAACGATTTTTAACGCTGATCCCATCAATTTCGTCGACGCCCGCTCTTTAAACACGCGGAATCGAGGAGCAAGCAGTCGCCGCCGCCGCCGCCGCCGCCGCTGCACGCATTTGCCGTGTGGCTTTTTCACTGTTTCATTCGAACGCTCCGTTTCGGTACTTTGCACTGTGGTAGTAATAATTTGACACTCCCGATTGACAATTGCGAAGCCCAGTGTTTATCAGGTAATCGTATCGCTATCGTGGAATCTATTGTTTATTGACGCGTGCTGGTAGCGTTTATTTGTAAATTGTTTCGTAATGCTTACAATTTCGTACGCCCTATTAAATGATTATCAGTGGAACGTGCAATGGTTAATATGGCATGCATCGAGTTAAACAGTTTCATGTTTTATATTTCTGTACGTGTTATCGAAATTTGTCAATTTTCATTTGTTTTTACTAAAGATAAGTTAGTTAAAGAGATTTAAGGAGCTTTGTATTCTGAATAAATAGTCTAATTTATTAAGGAGCAAATTTCGTATTTAATATAAATCATGTTTAATATTTTATTAAATTTCGCCATGCACATATTACTAATTCTTCATTTCCAATTAACCCTTTTCGTGTCGGATGACAAAGAGAAAAAGCTCATAAAAGCCAAACAAAGAACAATATTTACTTAATTCAAAAAACAGCCTATTAAGGACGAAATAGAGAACAAAACAATGACACTAATTTTCCTATATTCATTGAAAACATTTATATATTGTAAATGTGTAACATTCTGTTATTATAAGGTGCGGGTCGATATATCGGCCTCAGGCACTAAAAGGGTTAAAGCTGATTTAGTAGAAAAAAATCGATTTGTGCAACTCTACATTGTTGCTGCTTTTACCAGTTCTATTATCATGAAGCTTGTGATCTCCAATTACGTGGAGGACACGTTCTTCGTAATCGTTACTCCCTAATTGATTCACCAAAAGCAGCATTCACTGTGCCACATACCTTCCAATAAATCTGTTGGAAGCTCGGTGGTGAAATTTATCTGGTACGAGGAATCCGATCTAGCATAATTCGCGCGGAAAGAAAAGTCAGTAAAGGCTTTAACTTCCGGGAGAGTAGCCTTTTAATTAATGGGAAAGTCAGTCCCATTGAAGCCGGGAGCTCGAGAAATTTGGACATCTGTAATATGACGTCTGAGTCAAGTTAAGAGAGGACTTAAGCCGTAGTTTACTTCTCAACGCTTTCCCGGTAATGCTCTGACTGCCCGTTGATTCGCCGATATCTGTCGAACTTGTCAAACTTCGCTTCTCCGCTAAGAGAAGAGTGGTATCAGTTCCGAGGGAATCTTCGCTTAAGCGCCTTTTCTTTGATTCCTCCTCATCAGCATTCACGGCAATAGTCGGCAAAACTTCTCGATAAGCACTTGTTTCCTTATCACTGCTTACTGCATTTTCATCTTCGGACTTATTTATTTCCCCAGTCAATTGGTATTTTATATCCTTATCGAGCTGTAAACCTTTCTCAGAATCGTATTATCATTATGAATGGGTTTCGCTTCTAAAATTCGCGATGCATATTACTGTTTCGTTCAGTGGTTTTCGTATAAAGTTTACCGGAAAATAATAAATTGAAATTGCAATTAACATCAATATATTGTACGGTATTAATTATCCGGATATTGTGGAAGAAATGCTCATCATAATATTGTATTTGCACAAGTATCCATATGCAATAAATATTATTTGTTTACATATTAATACGTTGTTTAGTAATGCTGCTGTTTAAGGGGATGTAGGGCAGTTAACATTCAAATTTTTCTAAATTTTATAAAAATTGATGTAATTAAACCAATCACTTGGCAAGTACAGTCATTTTGCCTTTAATTAGTACACTTGTACAGAGTAATTTGAAATATAAACATTCAAAATTAAATAAACAATAAGGCAGTTTTTAATTGTTAAACATGACAATATTAATTATGCGTTGGTTCAAACCAATTGTTTGTGTTATAAGTTTTATGGTTAACAATATACAATTGGTTTGAACCAACTTCCACATGACTTATCCGCATGATTTTCGTCCCAGTCTTAGGTATGATCTTAAAAAAGAACTCTGTAAAAGTTATACTTCATTGGACCAACCGTACCAAAGAAATCATCTGCAGAGTCCTATTACGCATAATTAATATTGTGATGTTTAACAATTAATAACTGCCTTATTGTATATTTAATTTTGAATGTTTATATCTCAAATTACTCTGTACAAGTGTACTAATTAAAGGTAAAATGACTGTGCTTGCCAAGTGATTGGCTTAATTACACCAATTTTTATAAAATTTAGAAAAATTTGAATGTTAACTGTCCCACATCCCCTTAACACGTTGAGTGCCAAAATTGCAAATTTTTTACTCTTTCACTACACATTGTTAAAAATGTTTATTATAGTTATTCTTGTGAAAATAAACATATCTGTAAATAGATGTTTGAGTGTCACCCGAATTCGGGTGACATGGCAGTCAACGTGTTAATGCTGCCAGTTCTTTAAAGACGGTTTACATTTTGTCAAAAAGTGCTTTAACTTTTAGTGTCTGCTTTCTAAAATTTCACTTTCGCCCGGTTTCATTTTCTTCGACAGGTAGGCGCCATGCGATTGGAGGGTGCACTACCCTCGTCCTTTCGAGGGAAACGTTTATGATCAATATTATTTTTCGGGGCCGCGCGATATTCCGCCTTAGCCTTGGAAAATTGACTTGTCTGACAGTAAGAAGTGAGAGTGACCTCGGCAGACCTTAGGACAACGTGACCTCGGTCGCGCCTCGGAAAAAAAAGAGAGCCATTTGTAGAAGAAGTCGACGCCTCAAAGGCGACGCGCGGCTGAAAAGTTCATCTCGTGACGGTGGTTTTCGTAGCGTCGCCGGCGCGGCGACTCAATATTTGCACGTCTGAAGAAACATTTCCTCGCGGTGTTTCCTTTACGGAATCGATACCTATCGCCGCGTTTCCCACTCCAAGAAATTACCTGGCGATGAAACTCCCTCGTAGAAAAGGGACTTTCGGGAAAAATCCAGCCGGGCAAGATTGCTGGATGACTTGCTGGTGTCGTTGCTTTCCCAATAACGTGTTGGTGTCAGTTCTCTTGAGGAGTTACATACAGCGAGCGGGTAATTAAAAATAGCTTTCTTTGTAGTTCAAAAATTTGCAGCTTTTGGAATATATTCTCAACATTTGAAGGGTATTTTGAAGTGTCTGCAAAGTTACACTTAATTTATCAAACGTAGTTTATAATAAAGGAATCTGAAATCTCACGCGGGTTTTTCTTGCAATACGATATTAAAAGTCGATGACCAATCACAGCTTATAAACTAATTAACTAATTGTCGTGAAATTTAACCTAACCAAACCAACCTAACGCTGTGTATAAACCCCTAAGCCTAGCTTATGTGTGTTGAGTGGAAGGCCTGGTGCACTCTAAACTTTTTGATATTTTTGAATAAATAAATCGACACCATCATTTTACTTAAATCGCTATAAATTTTATATTAATAATCCTAGAAGCGACTGGTATCCATTTTACCAAACAATAACTATATGAGAACTTGCATGTTAAATTGTTCTATATTTTTTTTCGCAATTGTGCAAATAGAAATTTTATATAATTAAATACTGTTATTTCCCAATTATATCATTCAATTTCGAGTCCGTTTAAATTACGATCGTTTGTACTATGAGAAAGTAAGGAAAACAATAGGGTTACAGCATATGTACAGTGTGATTCAAGTTAAGTATTAACTTTTATATTCAGGATAATGATAAATTATTTATCAATTTTAACTATACTATTTTCTCTACATCCCAAACATTATATATAACGTGAACTCGACATGTAACATGACATTTTTCGATACTTGATTGGTTATTAAGGCGAATATAATAAGAAGAACAATTAATATTCGATTGAATAATCAAAGTGAGATGATGTTGTCAATTATAAATAGTATAAATATTATGAAATAAACGTATGCAATCACTGTTTTTATAGCATTTATGTACAAAAGGAACTTATCAATCGTGGCAAATGTATAACATCTATTTACCTCAATTTTCATATCATTATACAAGTTCATCATACTTTTTGAACCACACTCCACATTCATCTTATACGAGGACTTCGAATTCAAAAACTGATTTTGCTTGGAATTTCAACCAACTGTGCAACGCCGGGTTGGATAATTAATAGTTTATAAACTAGAAATATGGATCCGTCGAATTATTTACATTCTGCTGGCGAGAAGAACTGTAAATCGATGCAGTCTGTTGTGTTACGTATTATTATTACTTGAGTCAAAAGGACCTCCAATTCATCCTTCTCCGATAAAGGAGGCAATATGCTGCGACGCCAAGCACAAGAACGCTTCAAAGGAGACGATTGACAAAAGCAAGCACCTGAAAGAGACTCCTCAGAAGCGAAATTAGCGAATGATGCGTCGCTCGTCTGACTTATTTCAGGTGGTACTACTTAACACAAGAAAGTACCAGAGAAGGAGTGGGAGTGGGATAGAGAGAGGGACAAGGCGGTCCCCCGATCATTTCCTCATTAACGAGGCCAATTAGGGCAATTACCCGAATGTCTCGCCAGGAAAAACATGACAGGCTTCCCCAGGACGAAGTGATCGTTAATTCACTTTGGACGGTTTGTACTAAAAAGAGGGAATATTCATCGACGCCAAATCGAATTGCGCGGACTCGCGGCGAGAGTTCTTTAAAGGCCAGGCAGCAAGAAGGAGGAACTCTCGACATCAGAGATAAGGTAGAAAAGTCCTTCGCGCCGCCTTAGAAGCCGAATGTCCTTCCACGCCCGTTAATTAGATGCTTCGATTTTTCACCCTCCACCATTCCATCCCCTCTTTCGCCGGAGTTCTTTTACGCCGCGTAATTTCTGCATCTCGGCGAGCTTCGCTGATCCGTATCGGCGGCAGCGTCGTCGTCGTCGACGTCGTCGTCTCGTCGAGCTATTTATTTCCCTCCTGCACCGACAGGACAATGTTCCACGGTGGGCGTCTCGTAACGAACCTGAAGCGAATCGCTGCTGGTACCAGCCGGTTTAATTGCATTCGATGCTAATTAGCATGCGAAACAGGAGCCTGGACGGAAACCTTGTTATGATTAACCGGCGAAAGTAGATGGGTTTCAAAGTGACCCCGGCGCAATGAAGTTCGGACCCTCCCCCCTCCCCCTGCTTCCGGGAGCCCTGGCGTGCAATTACATTAAACCCTTTTTTCGATTGATTATTTTATTGCGCCACGAGGAATCGGTAACAATCAGGTAATGAGCCTGGAAAGGCTTCCCTATCGTTTTGTTAATAATAACGTGTGTGCTTTGCATGTTCATTGAAATTTATACTTTTTGCTGTGTTGTTAATTGTTTTGCTGATTTTTTGCTATTCGTTTCTTCTTCATTTTTCTAGAGTGTGTTATTTCATCTGACTGGTTCGGATGATTTATTGCTATTGCATGTATGAGAGATTATTGTCGTATTTGTTTGTTTATGACAGTGTTAATTAATCGAATGTTTTACTAAAACATGTAATTTATTTATTTGAATTGTTCCCAACTTATGCCGCAAAAATATTCGGATACGTGTTGGATTTAAAGTGTATTTTAAGGGAATGCAAGGAAGCAAAACATTATTTGATGCAGGCTTTAATATTTTACTGTGTTATTAAGCTTATTCAGTGTGACAAAGAAAAACTGTTTCCGTTTGCATTGTCAACGTTTTAGCGACATAATGTTAACATATATTTTCACTCGGAAAAGCCTTTGAGAGGCAATGCGTCGAAAGAAGTAATTATCGGCAATTTTCAGAAATACTACTTTTACCTGTTTCTGGAATATTTAATTTTTCAAAATTCAAGGGTGTTACTCTTACGCATGTCGAAGGAACACTTTGTAGAAAAGCTTAGGAAGAAATGACGATCCTATGAAATCTGAGGAAATTCTGCTAATTAAGATAATTTATGTTAATCCAAATTTATGTTAATACAACAAACAATTGTAAGTTCTTTGTTAGAATTTCTTTCGATCTGAAGGACGATCAAAAGATTTCGTGTTCTTCAGAAGTTATTCTAAGAGTATTCATAGGGTTAAAGCAAATAGTTAATTACTGGCAATCACCAAGCACAGCACTGTTCTTTGTTTAACACTAAAAGCGTAAGAATCTATCAATAATTTTGAAACGTATTCTAAAGTTGGAAGTGTGTTACTCTCACTTACGTCATGAAGTTTTTCTTACGAAAAACACACAGCTATCCGAATATTCATGCCTATCATTACAGCTAATTATTCTCATGTATCTATCTATAAATTTTCAATTTTAAAAAATGTCTTCTTCGAAAATTTGAAGAGTCTTAATCTTATCCATGTTTCAAGGCGACTTTACAACTCTTCGGAAGAAATGACAATTGCATAAAACCGTAAAAAAATCTCGAAATTACCATAATTGACCTTGTTAAAGGCTTGAGACAGTCAATACAGTCAAGTCCTTTGTTAGAATTGCATTCGATGCGCGGGGGGGCTTGAAGATTTCGTGTTCTCTAGGAGCTCACCTTGTTGAGCCAAGTAAACAGCGGCTGTTTGATCGAAGGAAAGCCAGCCGGCGAACAGGGGTTGGTCTCGTGTTCGTTTTAAGTGCGGTACTGAGACGCGCCTGGGGAAAAAAGGACTAGCAGGACAAAGAGAGATCGCACGGGCGCGCGAGAAAGAGAGAGGTGGAGGAAAAAAGGATACGGGCTTAAAAAAAGGTGGATAAGGGGCTGCGAGAATCCTTGGAGCTTCTTCGCCGTGGAGTCTCCACTAAATCGGTGGAGGCCGAGCAAGGTCCTCGGCGCGGAGGGGTTTGTCTCCTCTCTTCACCCTCTCCGTCTAATTTCAGTCCTCTTCACCTTGGCCCGGCGAGTATATTCATTGTCCATCGAGGAAGTTCTCGGGCTTTGGAGGCAGTTTGGCCCGGCGGCAGCGGCCGCGTAGTCCGAGAGACGGCGGGCGAATAAAAGATGGAATAAAAGGGGTCTGAGATTGATTGTCGAGCTGCCAAGTACAGCGGCTCGCCGCGCTACCTAGCTCGCTCTTACTCGCCTGATGAATTTATGATAACATTTATATTCGGGCCAAGCTTGTCCATGCTACACACCACCACTCAGCCGGCTCTCGCACGACTATCGAAAGCGGATTTGTTTCAGTCTTCCAACCTTCATTCGACTATCTTTCTCTTTCTCTTTCTCTCTATTTCAACTTTCAACCGCTAGGGTCCTCGCCGGCTTCCATCTGGCGAGCAGATCGCGAATAATGCATGTGTGCCCGGCCGTCAGCTTTTCCGCGTCATCGAGAACGACGCGTATAAATAATTCAGGCACAGCATACTTATGATCTGTCGTGATTTCCGGGAAAGTGGAGAGCCCTCTTGGTGGTTGTCGCTTCCCTTCGGCTCGCCCCGATTTTTCACTGTTTATATTCGCCCGAGCAAACCCGGATTCCCTGGAACGCCCGGCTATTTATACGCGTCCCTGACCACTCGATATCTTGGACGCCCAACCCCTGCCTTTTCTTTTTCTTTCTTTGCATTTTTTACGTATTCATATTTCACGCGAACCTGCTGCGAAGTATCAAACTTTTCCCCCCTTGGCTCTGGAATGTATAATGAGGATTTAAGCCCTTGGGTTTGTTGTTTTGAATATTTTAATCCCTTTTTTCATTTGAATTTATTTAAGGTTACTTTAACAGTTTAGGTTATGAGCTATCCACACAGTGTTACATAGCTTTTTTCGATTCGTTACATTTTTTAATATACGTGAGAGTGTTTTATAAATATTATTGTATTTATTATATTGTAAGTTGTGTCGAAAGTGTTCTTTATGTTCGTTTTTAGGTTATGTTTATTCCTGCTGTAGTTAACCCTTTTAGCGCTGCATAACGATATATCGTTGTTCGCAACATTTGCCAAAAGTATTCTGTACCTCAAAATAAATTTATAAAACGTTATAAATGGTTGAATTTTGTTACAACACGATTGAAGGAATTGTTTATGGATTTAAATATTGCTTGTAAAAGAGAAATTAATTTCTATCTTTTTCATCATATTTTATATTTATGATATTCTTCTATAGATGTGATACTTTTGGCCGGCACTAAAAGGGTTAAGATGGATATATTCGGAGATGTGTTTATAAGATAAATCTTCATTACCCATATTATAATTATTTGGATTTCTACTTCATTATATTTAAATCTTGAAAGGTGGAAAATCTTGTATTTGTGTTTCTGACATTAACATTAGAAAATCGCCGAGACCCCCAATTTGCCCCTTCTTTTCTTTTTTCGGTTTCGTTTCGTGTTCATATTTCACGCTGGCCTGCAGCGAAGTATCAAACTTTTCCTCGCAGCTGTGAAATGTTGAGGATGCAAGTTCCTCAGTCTGTTGCTTTGAATATTTAACACTAAACCTACCGCCATGTTTTTATACCTGCAGTTTCCCGCTGAAAATGGTAATTTGATCGCTAGTTGAAAGGTTTAGCGTTAAAAATATTTCATGTTACATTCTTCAGCAGGTTTCTTTTTTAAAACTATTAATTAGTGTAAAATGCGACTAACTATTATTAACTAATTGTCCTGTCAAAGGTTTCGTGGGTGATATTTCCTGTCTACATTAACAATAATTTGAATTAAAAAATAATAAATTGTTGCTATCTTCTTTGTTGCAAGAATTTGAAAACGCTTTCATTTTTCTTTATCATTTCATATTCATATGTCACATGTTCCTGCTGTGAGATATCAAACTTTCCCTTGCAGCTGCGAAATATTTGAATTCAGGATTCAAGTTCTTCAGTTCGTTGTTTTGCGTATGTAAATCTTGGATGGTGGAACGTCTTGCACCTGAGTTTCTAAAATTAACATTAGAGAATCTGTTTTTCTGAAGAAAATATTACCGAAAAACGTTATATTACATTTTTCAAGTATTTTGTTAAAATTGAACTTGTTGAAAAATGTTTCACTCGAATAATATTTTGTACGTGCATTAAGAATAACTTAATTTGAAGAGTAATAGGCTGCAGCAAATATTATAAAAAAGTATAATATAAAGAAATGACAAAATTAGTCTTGACAAACCCTTTATAAATAATAAACGTATATCGTAATTTTTTACATCCTACCATTCTTCTAGATTATACTTTTATGCCGGAAGAAAAATCGTATTAAAATCCGTTGAGTAGTTCGCGAGTTTATAGCAAGTTTTCTTCGCGTAAGTTGTTTTAATCCGTCTTATGCCTCATTTATGATCACTGTTCGGCTTCCTGAGCATACTTACACATTTAGCACCAACTATACTTAACACTAAGTACACTTTCCAATGGCGAACGAATTATTCAAATCGTTTAAGCAGTTCTAAAATCACTTACCACATAATCACATAGAAACTTTTCCTATTTCAGTATTAATAATTATTAATCGGTGAGAAACCTATTAAAATCTGCGGGTTTCGTAAAAGTTCTTTCGAAGTATTCACACTAAATTTGGTACTAGTATTCTTTGACACTTTAGAAAAAATACTATAACGCGCTTCAAACTCCAACAACCCCTAAAACCTACCCCTGGCACACTGAATGCTGTTCAAGCAAAGGGCAGCACATAAATTAAGGCACCACATATAAGTAAATGGGTCGAAAAAATCATACTTTCCCTCAAAAATTGTGTTGATAATGGTGTATGGTATAGGAATTGACGATTTTATGTAAGTATAACGAATTTTGAAACTTTCTGATGTATTGCGTAAAAATAGATACGAAAGATATTTGCTAAATATATCCAAGACTTCCACATGTTTTTCCTGAAACACTGTTTCTGCCGGCGGTAACCAGCATAAGTAATTCATTATTGAACGGATCAAGCTGAAAATTTCATCAGATCTTCTTGATAGGATTACCTACTGCACTAAGTAGCGTTTTTTTGCATACCTATCCCAGTTTTTTTTTGTTTTTACATAAAATCCTTAATTTTATAGAAAAAATCGATCCAATGATTATAAATAGCGATATGTTCCGCACAAACTGAAACTTAAAGGATCTGTTTCTGTAGTGCAGTAGAGTTATCTTTTTATTAAATAAAGAGTACCTTTTTACTCGATTCGGATGAAAAATAGTGGAGCTACACCGTTTACCGCAGCCATGTTTCATTCACTACGACATTACGAAAGTCGCCGTGGCACGCTAGTTACTGCAAGGATTGTCAAAAAATTTACAGGAACCATTATTTACAATATGTACTTTAATATGTAGATAATACTTTTTCCGAAAAGAAATTATTTGTAAGAGAAAAAAATCGAATTTTCGTGCCGTTTTCTAATATTTTACTTGTATGTGGTACCTTAATTGTTGTAGCGAAGGAAAGATTGTACGATAAAATCCTCGAATCTTATAAAGACGGCAACCAACATCGAATTACGTACAAAAAATAATTCTTCTAACTCTGTAATACTCTTCGTGAATACATAACCTAAAAATCGCCAATCACAACGAAACTAAATAAAGCAGAATGATAACTTTCAGTTGCCAAAGAATACGAAAATCCACCGTTCCCTTCGACAAAAGGGGGCGAAGGGAGGGGCGAAGGGAGGGGCAGGCGGCAGGTCCAATAAATCTAAAGAAAAATTGGTCACAAGTTTCCGTCCCTTTCCTTTCTTCCTCGGAGATAAGAGGGTTAGCCGCGAGAGGACAGGCCGGCGCAATTCGTAGTGCGGTGCGGCGGCAGGGGCAGTTGGAGCGTCGGGTCAGGAAGAATTGCGCCAAGACGTCTCTCGAGGACAGAGGGCCGCTCGTGACAGAGAACGAGAAAAGGGCGGCGGGGCTCCGTTGGAGGGGGAATTTACTGCAAGACTCATTTCGCTCCTCGGAGGTAAATGGATACTTGTCCGACGCAAGGGTGAACGCAGGTTCCTGACAAGTGAGAGGAGCGAGCAACGACGACGGCGACGGTGGCGGCTTCTTCTGGTTTATCGCGAAGGCACAAAGAGAGTGATTAACGCTGAACGCACCACGCCCTGCCAAATGTCCAGTTTTTAAATTCAACTCAACTATGCATTTGTTTCTTTTTTAGTTCTCGTTAAATATAAAATTGTACATACATCATTTTTGTATCATCGTGCCAAGGTTGTTTTGTACATTTGAATTCATTCGTTATACAGTTGCGAAAAACAAGTATTGGAACAGGCAATATTAAATTCTACTAAAAAGAAAAGTATCTCTGTTAAGGAAACTTATTTTGTTCCTGTTGAGAAATACTTATTTAAAAGTAATTTCGAACATGGCGCTCAAATGGAAACCGAAGTGCGCTACGATAAAACGAGACTAAGTAAACGATAACGATAAAACTAAAAAGAAGGTAGAAAAAATAATTGAAAGATTATTTTAGATCTTCAGATAAGTCTGTTAAAAACGGCGTGATTTGTAAAAGAGCCCGTTTAAAAAAGACGCTAAGAAGTTAAAATAGTTTAACGATTTGTATGTGAGTATTTAAGATAAATGTATCTTATTATGGTCTTAATATAAAAGAAACAACAACTAACACAGGAACATGTTTAGTGATTGAGGTGCTTTAATATCAAAATACAACAGTTCCTAAAAAAGACACCATTCTGTTCAAGAAAATGTGCTTTTATTTAGTAAGATGGCTTTTTTCATTAAGAACTTTTTCTTTAAAAGCACTGGCTGTGCCAGTATTGTTTGTTGTTGAGTAAATTTGTTTGTATCCACTGTATGTTAGTATGTCCGTTATGTTCAGCCAGCATGCAGGACGCAGCAATTCCTCTCTCAATTAAAAGTGTAAAGCCGAGTTATTAAACCGACTTTTGAACGAAAATGGTAGCGCGAGTGTAATTAATGCTGAACGTACCACACACTGTCAAATCTCCGTTTTTAAAATTCGATTCAACTATGCACTTATCTTGTTGTTGTTAAAAATCAAAATGAATATACATCTTTTTCTGTGTGATTTGAATGCTATTTTGTGCGTTAGTTTTCAGATTAATTTCAAAACTAGTTGTATCCAAATCGGAAAAATATAAGCTTTATTTGTTAACCCTTTTACTGCTGCCATAATTTTGACCCTCATATTTTATAATAATAGAAAAGATTCTTCTTTACATTACAATGTGTTTCAAATTAACTATAACAAAAATTTCGAATCTAAACGTTTTGCACGTAGAGAGAGCGAAATATGAGACTAATTGCGCAGTTAAAGGGTTACAAGAGAAATAAATGGAACACTTAAAATGTCTTTCTATGTTTTAAAGCAATGTTCGTGTCTTTGTAATACTCTTCGTGAATACCAATCGCTACTCTGTGCAGTTTTCTTCTTCTATGCGTGCCACTTCGTATATTACGTTTAGTCGTGTGACACGCAATCTTGTCCGCTAGCTCTGCTTCAATTAAAATCGTAAAGCCTTTATTAAACTGATTTTCAAGCAGAGTGGTAGCGTGAGTTTTATTAAAACTGAAAACCCCCGCGAGTGGAGAATGCACGTGCGTGACAAGTGAAGCAAAGTGAGCGGGCAATTCCTTCTGCTTTATCACGAGGGTATAAAGAGAGTGATTAAAGGAGAAATAAATGTATCGTTTAATGCAATACTTAAGCAGAACTTGGTATTGTTGAATATCTCACACGTCTTTTGACGTTTTAAATGAATGTTTGCGTCTTTGCAACGTCTTTCGTGAATACCAATTGTTACTCTGTGTGTTTTTGTTCAGTCATTTCTGCGTATTGGTGTTCAGGTGTGTAACACATAATAAAAGTCATATTTCTTCGACTTGAATACAAACAACTCTCAATTTACTACGAAAACTAATGCACAAAATAGTAATGAGACAGTAATACAAACAATTATATACGTTAATTTTTTAAAACAAAAATTTAAAATTGAAAACACGGTTGAATCGAATCTCGAAATTTTTTATTTAGTGTAATCAGACTTTTCAACCAAAATGGTAGCGTGAGTTTTATTAAAAATGAAAGTCCTTACAAGGAAGAAATGTAGGTGTTCGTGAGAAGTAGAGAAAAGTAAAAGGGCAGTTTCTTCTGGTTTATCAGGTGTGCACAAAGAGAGCGATTAAAAGAGAAATAAATGTATCGTTTAATGCAATACTTAAGCAGTACTTGGTATTTTGAATATCTCACACGTTTTTTGACGTTTTAAATGAATGTTTGCGTCTTTGTAACATCCTTCGTGAATACCAATTGTTACTCTGTGTGTTTTTGTTTAGTCATTTCCGTGTATTAATATTCAGATGTCTAATACGTAACAAAAGTCATATTTATTCGATATTTTTTGGGTACAACCAACTTTCAATTCGCTATGAAAACTAATCCACAAAATAGTACTGAGACACTAATACAAACAATTATATACGTTAATTTTTTAAAACAAAAATTTAAAATTGAAGACACGGTTGAACCGAATCTCGAAATTTTTTATTTAGTGTAATCAGACTTTTCAACCAAAATGGTAGCATGAGTTTTATTAAAATTGAAAGTCCTTACAAGGAGGAAATGTAGGTGTTCGCGAGAAGTAGAGAAAAGTAAGAGGGCAGTTTCTTCTGGTTTATCAGGTGTGCACAAAGAGAGTGATTAAAGGAGAAATAAATGCGTCACTTACCAGTGCTGGCGGGCGTCGCTTGCGCACGATTTATAAAGCTTCACGACTGGCCGTGTGGCGGCGTTGGGGATGAGTGCGTGTTGCACGTAATCCCTGTACCACCCTGTATTATCAGCCGGCTACCAAATGACTCCGCTCGATCCGTGTCTCTCTCTCTCTCTGCGCGCGGAGAATTATCCTGCAACAAAACGCAGGGGATTTGTTAGCATCAGTTGACACGCGCATCCAGTTCGTTTAGCGCTGCCTGCTTTGGATATTTAATGAGACACGTGCAGTTAGTGCCGGAAGTCCTTAAGCTTCGGTAAGTTTGAAATAGTAATAGCAATCTTAGATTTTTGTTGTGAACTTTAATAATAATACATGTTTTATTTTACCGGATAAAAGATTTACAAGATTCTTTTTCGTAATAATTTAAGAAAATAGTGTTTGTGAGACTTTCTAGCAAAATTGAAACGGGCACTCAACAATAATTAATTCACACATTCACGATACAATTTGAATAAAAATTACAGTTTTCTTGCCTTCAAAACCACGAAATCCTGCTTTAATACACTTGCGCCTTTAAATAATATTTAAAATAAAAAGCAACCCCACATGATGCGCAGTCTATTGATTGCTTCTCTCATTCACCGAAGCAAAAATCGACAAGTACGCTAATAACCAATTAAATAATTCCCAGTCTGATTGTTCCAGAAGGTGGATAAGATCTCCAAAGCTCAAGAATAGGGAAGATGATAACGTATCACACTTAGCAGCGATGATTTCAATCGGTCCAAAAATATTGAAATGAAAAAAAGATACAGATATACAAGAAAACCAAGTTTTTATTCAAAGATACTTCGATTTAACTTGCATTCGCCATTAATTTAGCAATCACTGATTGGTAATTATTGCTTGTTTGCGTCATTTTACCTCTTTAGCCGAAGCGTTCCTTGAACGATGAACTTGGCAGTCAAGATACAACTAAATTAGATTGCGTATGCGCATTTTACGTGGTTTATATGTAAATTATAATTGTAAAGGGTTAAATCAAAGATTGATTCAAATTAGCAAAAGAGAGATTCCCGATAGTTAGAATGTATTGAAATTTTCTATAACTTGACTTGACACTTTATAAGTTATTCCTGACTGTCAAATGCTTAGATGATGGGAGCGCAAACCTAAAGTGCTGAAATTAGTTTGAGCGAGTCCTGGTTACTAATTGCTAGAATTCGTTTAAATTCTAAACAAATAACTCCTAATTATTACTTAAAAGATTCATATTCTACACTTAACAATTTTAATTATTCACTGTCAGCACTCGTTTACCAAATAAAAGGATTTGTGGGTCACACAATTCACACTTTTGACATATTGTCTCTGCAGCCCGCAGCATTTCGATGGTGCTGCCACCTCGTGTGAGACAAGTGAAACCCACACTTTTAGGAATGGTCAAATCCCCTAAATGACTCTTAATCCGCTTTGCCTCTTCCACAAGCAATACAAACAAGAGAATTCATATCTCCTGAACGACTGAACCGATCCATTTAATTCTTAACTCCTTCGATTCAGAAAACTCAGCGATAAAATACAAAATTCAGAACTAAATCCTTGGCACCATAACTTTTCATAAATCGAATTCAAAGTTTTATAGCAAACAAAAACCGCTAGACTCCGAGACAAGTATCCTCGGCAGTACTATATACGTATACATATATACTACTACTTAGCGTGAGACTCCAGCGAGTCTCCTGATCGGGTCATTAGAGCGGGAATCGGAAGGAGCGGAGTACCGAGGCGGGTTTTATTGTCGACGCAACGCGAGGCGCACTTCTTGCGGAAAGCTGCACTTAATCAATATTGACGCGGAGTGCCGAGAGTGAAGCTGCAACCCATATTGATATCGCGGCGCGGCGTGAGGCAGAGCTGGAGCAGGTGGGGGGCAGGTGGGGGGCAGGTGAGTCAGGCAGGTAGACGTGTTCTTATACATACATATATATCGGATATCGAGGAAGTGACACGTTAAGCTGCAGTCTATGCCAGCCGGTAGAAGAACCGGCAAAAATCGATGTTGCCCGATAGATGAAAAACGAAGCCGCCGATAAACGAGGACACGTCTGCCGAAGGGCCTCTGCAAGAAGGGTTGGCGGGGGTTGTTGCTCTTTCCTCGGTAAATCTCGGTCGGCGAACTCCGCTCAAGAAAATACTGAATCGGCAACGATTTCTCATTATACCTGCCAGCCGTTCTAATCGATCTCGATCGGCCCACCACCCATGCGAATATTCCTCCTCCGCGCGGTAGAACTCCCGCATATTGAATTCTACCTCCCATTCTTGCCACCGCCAGCCAAAAAGAGGCTGACTGTCCCGAGCGTGGCGCGCAGTTGCTTGCTTCGAGCATAATGCATTTGTATTTATCGGGTTGAAACGATACGCGCAGATCCCTTGAATTGGTGTCTCTTTTAAAAGGTATGGCGCGCAGTTTTGTGCATATGATCGAAAAATGAAGCATTTAGAACGTACGTGATATTTGGAATATTCCGCTATATGATTTTTGATATTTTCAATGTATATGCGTGATGATGTAATTGTAAAGTAGATGTAAAATTATTTTCCAGAAAGTTTCTTCATTTTATGTTGAAAACTGTTCATTCTACATAAAATCAATTTGTTCCATTGTGTGCCTCGCATGATTTTACATGGGAAATAGCTATGTTCAAATATCACAATAAATTGAATATACAGTTATCATAAAATTGTTTTTGCGGCTGTTTTTTAGTGTATCTTGAAATAACCTCAAAAATAAATGGACGGCGGCAACCGAACAAGGTTAGATACTTAATAAATAAAAGCATTGTGTTTATTCTGATCGCGAAACACAATTAAAATGAATTAATTTTGCAATATTCTTTTTTAACTTCAATATTCGCGTATCTTGTTTTGTGGTGTGTGTTTCCGAGAGATTCCAATTTTCGAGCGTCTCTAGATGAAATAACAAAGCGTTCGGATAACAGGTACTCGAGTTGGTGGTGGCTCCGTTGTACAACGACCGAGAATCTGGGTCTACGAAACTCAAGAGGCGGTCCAGTGCAACTTTTTCATAGTCGGTCACCAAGTGTTAGCGCCTGCACACAAGATCCGACCCAAGTTCCCCGCTAACAGAGAGTTTCGTGCAATTTTTTGGAGCCCTCTGCACATTACGATCTGTGTCATGATTGCGGAGACCTAGTTTTTTTTATCCACACTGACGACGAAACTGGTAGAATTGAGTGTAAAAGGAGCGGCACAAGGCGTTAAGGATGGAATAGAATTAATTGTAATTTCGCACAAATACATGAAAGCTCCCTTTAAGTTTTACTTAATTGGTCATTCAGAAAAAGCTTCGAATAATAATGCAATAATAATAAGTATGAAATTTTTGTCCAAATGGGCAGTGAAATTGGTGCAATTTAGTATGAAAACGAGTAGAAAAGGGGTAAGAAATAAAGGTAGAACAGAATTAATTGGAATTCCGAACAGATGCGTGAAAACTCCGTGGTAATTCTGAAAGTGTGTGTATACAATTAATAAATATGCGTATAGTCTAAACTCGCATTTTTTTTCGATTTCCGGTGAATGTAAGAGCGTTAATCATGGCAGCCGAAACTTGTTTTTTACGTGTCAAATAATATTCGCGAATTTTGTTCGTTATAAGCAATTGCATAGAAAGGCTACTATATATTCTTAAAAGAAGTTAAAACATGCATCAAAAATTTCAAAACTTCCCAGCCAACAGTTTCGTTCCGTAATTTTAAATATAACCTAAAAATACCGCGTGAGGATTGGAATATTCTCTTAATGACAATCTGTATACTGTATTTTAAAACAAAAGATATAAGATTCTTAAAATAAGTTGAAATAAGTTGAGTAATTTTGCAACACTAATAAGTATGAATTTTTTGCCTACATGGGGAGTGAAATTGGTAGAATTTTGTGTGAAAGAGAGCGGCAAAAAGAGTAAGGAATAAAGGTAGAACAGAATTAATTGGAATTCCGAACAAATGCGTGATAACTTCCTGTTCAGTTTTAGAGTGTCAAAAAAACCTTAAATTAATAACGCAATATTAATAAATATGAAATTCTTGCCCAACGGGCCGTGAAATTGGTACAACTGAATATAATAAAGAACGCGAAAATGGGTGAGAAATAAGGGTGGAACGAAATTAATTGTAATTCCGCACGAATGCATAAAATTTCTTGTTAATTCTGAAAGTGTGTGTATGCAGTCAATCGAAAAGAATGCGTCCTTCATAAATAAGCTCGAAGTAATAATACAAAATTAATAAATATGAAGCTGTATACGCGTTTACTATGATTTTCAGTCATATTTCATTGAACTCGCAATAAGAAGAGCTATAAACGTATTTAGAAAAATATTCTACCATTTAAGAAATTGATGTAGATTTTAATTTGTGTTTGATATGTTCACTGGAAGTCATTTTGCTATTAATTATTCATCAAAACATGTTTCTCTCGAAAGTATACAACCTGGGAAAAACAGAATTCTGATATGTCGCATGGTTTCAGTGATATTCCAGCGCGTTCATCAAAATAACACATTTGATATATCGAAAACATGAACAAAATAAAACACTAGAAGATTAAAGAATTTTGTTTCTTTACGGTTCACACATTTCAAAAAATTTGTAGGTCGCGAAACTTAACTTGACTTAAATTGAAAATTGAAAATTGAAGAGCGAGAAATTCTGTTTCTGTGGGAAGTTTCATTCAGTTAGTCTGCCACGCACTTCTAATCGAAACGTATGAAAAAGCTGTTACATATTGGATTCACAGTTATCTTTCCACGTGATACTGTTGAACTGTAGAATGTAATAGAAGTGGAAGAGCCCATCGCGGAAGTGTAGGTGTATTTTTTGCAGCAGCTTTTTTAAAAGTATCTTTTTCAGGGAAAGCTATCAGTATCGATGTACAATCCAGGCCCGCTGTATTCCGTCAGTAAAAATACGAGGAGAAAAGAAGTTTTTTGAAAACTGTTGCTACAGCCGAATAACTTGTGACAGGACTATGCATCAGCTGGCGGATAAATTCACTGGTAGCGCTTTCAAATTTCGCAAACTTTAAACGGCAAGTGCCAGGAAAGTGCAAGTTTTAATAGAAAATACATAATCGTTTTTTCCGGGAACAGTGATAAATGTAAAGTAAAGTTATCAAAATCGAACATCTTTCTACCCAAAAATCTGTACGTACCGCAATCTGGTTTTTTATTAAATTAGTTTATAAAAATTCGAAGAATACCAGTGATATTTCAAATGCCTTTAAATATGTGGCGTAACAGCTAAAATTATTATTAATAGTTTCAGAAACGAAATTTAGATTGTGACATTAAACTTTGTTCTCTGTTAATGTTTCTAAGTTAATAAATAAAAAAACTGCAATGTTATCAGTAGTTTCGTGTGATTTTCGCAACTTTAGATATGTATAATTGCATTGGCCCTTAAATCATACTGCCACCTTAATAATTTACACATGGCGCTATACTTGGTTATTTATTAGGCTAGATTCTACCTCTAAAGAATAACAATGAAACTTCAATTGTTTCATTGTTTTATTTCTACGTATTTTTTCAGTAGTTTTCGTTACTAAAATATTGTTTTATTTCAGCTTTTGAGGTTAGTGCTTCGATTGAAAATATTAATCTGTTTAGTGTATTACCCCAACAAATAAGAATTATTTATTTCATTTTGCTGTACCTGCAAAATCCTTATTAAAATTATGTTTTCGATTTGCAGGACGATTTTGGCAACCTGAATATCAGTTGCTTAAATCGTACAATTTTGAAGATTTCAAAATTAATTATTTTGAAACTGACTATGTATTAAAATTATTTTTTAAAAAATCCGTAAGAAAGGGAAAATACTGACGTTTATTATGACATTAGAAATATAAAGATATGATACTTCATTTCTAAATAAATGAACCTTAACGCGATAAAGTAGGATGATTTAGGCAGCCTTACCCTATTATAACATATTAAACTTGGACGATACGAAACTTTGCATATTTCTTTTCGTCCAGCAAAAAAGAAACAGGATGAGAGAATTCGTGCGGTCTAGAAGAAGTGGTGAAGAAATGGGAAGGCAAGGATTAGTAGCGGCGGAAGTCGAAGCGAGGTGCAAATATTTATACAAGTTGGTCGGCTGGGGAAAAGAAGGCATGATCAGCGAGGATATCGGGCGGGGGCGGTGATTTATCGAGGCTAATCCGAGCCGATTACGCCGATCCACGTATGCCCGGTCGATTGTCGGGACTAGGAAATATCGGATTAGCAAATAGGGAGCTTAAAACGCTGACGCGGTCGAGTGGCGTAGTCCGCTCGTTCCGCTCGTTCCCCGCAATCCGGTCACGTATTCCGCACCTCCCCGGCACTCTCCTATCGTTCCCCCGGCTCGTCCTTCCACCTTTTTCCACTTTAGCTTCTCGCGAGGCCCAATTTGCGCTTGCCAGCCTCCGAGCAGCCTCTGCATCCGCATCTTCGTATGCGTCCTCGATCCCCGCCGGATAAGTGCGAACCCTTCCGTTGCCAAAGTAAAACGGCCGAAAGAAATATTGAAATAAGCCTGTCTGCTGCCGACTCAAGAGAAGCGTTTGACTTGGCAGCATCTGCAGTGTCCGTGAAAATAGACGACCACTCCAAAATGTTCAATATAACTTCCATAAACTTGATTTATAATCTTTCTTTTCACTCTGTTTATCTCCAAAAACAGGATGCGCATTTTCGATGTGACACTTGTTTACTTAAGTAGATTACAACTGTGATAGATGACATGACTTGAAAACTGTGTGCCGTGTCTGTTGCAAGTTGGCAGCATCTGCAGTGTCCATGATAATGGACGAACGCTCGAAACTGTTCAACATAACCTCCATAAATATGATATAGAGTCTTTCCTTTCACTCTGCTTATGTACGAAAGCACGATGTACATTTTTTAATTTGACACTTACTTAATAATGAAGCTCACAATTGTGGGATTCGCACCGAGATGTTGCGTGGAAGGAAGCGTCTAGCGTCGAGAGTGCGTGAGGAGTCGAGTGAAAAGGGTATTGTTGCATGCGGCGTGCATTGAGTGTAGACGAGGAGCCTAAACGTGTAGTCTAATTTCTATTAAACCTTTATTATTATTTTCACCAAACGTGCATCCGATTTATTTTACTACACAATTATGTTAGGTTAAATATTATATATTAATTATGCCTTTTGGATTTTTCATATTTCAATATATTCACCACAGTTTTTGGATTGTTCAAACTTCCTGAAATGTCGTTCAGCGTCTTAAACTTGGTTTTAAAGTGACAAGGCCACATTCTGATAACATGTATATTACTCTCAGATCTTGCCTCACATTACAGTAGTAGAAAATAATTTCTTGAGTGCCCTTTGACAATTACAAATGCATTAACAATTACATGCCATTCATGCATATAATAATGATTGCCCTCTAAATTCCACAATAATTGGCCCTTTCTATTGGCTACACTCGAATGTTATTCCATAAAGGGACATCGGGTTGCCGTTTAGCAAGTAGGCTGAATTATGTGTGCAATTTCAGGCCGGTTAAGGTCAATTGGAATCCAATTTAGGACACCGATATTACCGGATTTTCGCGGACACTTACTCCCTAAATCGGAGCCAATACCGGCCCGTGGAGTGGGAGAGCGGAGCGCGAGGCAGTACGTGCTAGGGGAGAGGAGGCGTAATTCGCAGTGATAGTTGCTACACAGCATTACCGTTGTTCCAGCGAAATCAGTGCACCTGCCTGAAAATGGCTACTTGCGGTAACCGAAAAATATGGCTATTGCCAGCCGTGAAGTCGCATCGTTGGAACCAATTGAGCAAATACGTAAGTGTGCCGTTATGCTATTAAGAACGCTCACCTAAATCTTCGAGACGCGCCGGGCAATCCTATTATACTGGGTGTTTCATAAAGAAAGCACTGGTTAATTATTTAATAAATCGCATAATTCAGTTTCAAATTGGAAAAATCTTTATTTTAAAATATAGTGTATTACCATTAAGCATACCTAAACCTTATCGAACAATGATAAAATTCTCAAGAGTATTCCAACAACAACGTAAGATTGAATTGTTTAGTAACTCGTATGATTCATTTTATAATTAGTAATATTTGTATTTTTAAATATAGAATAGTACCCAGATAGCCATAGGTGTAGAGTTTCAAGTCGTATTTTTTTTCAATTTCTGGGGAATACAAGAACGTTAATCATGACAGCCAAAATTTGTTTGTTACATGTTGAATAATATTCGAAATTTTTCTTCCTTATAAGCACTTGCAAAGAAATGGTACTTATTCTTAAAATAAGTTGAAGTAGACATCTAAAATTTCAAAATTCCTCAGCCAATAGTTTCTTTCCGTAATTTTAAATATAACCTAAAAATACCACCTGACGATTGGAATATCCTCTTAATGACAATCTGTGTACTGTGTTTTAAAATAAAGATATCTCCAATTTAAAAATAAATGATCCGTGGTATTAGTCGTCCGTTCTTGTTGGGACACCCTTTACAGGAACACCTGCCAGCGTTATTATCGTATCAACTCAACATCTGATCGCACCGGAACGCCCGAGCCTTTGTCGCTCTATCTGTTCTGGAGTACGACTCCCAACAGGGGAATCGATATAATTATCCCGCCCACTGTCGGCAGCCGTCGACTAATTATCAATCGATATTTCGACACTCCCTGCGCGCCGTTTTCGAGACGGAACATCTGGCAGCTCATATCGAATGTCAGCGAGAATAGACATGTTTGTCTCCAATGCTCTACGTCATACTAGTATCTGTTGCCATTTAGTGTATTGTATTCGACTGTTCTCTGATTGACTTATCGCCTATTCCTATAAAGTTGCAAATCATTTTAACAACTAAAAGAGTAGTAAAAATACTATTAATGTAATTTTTGTAATATTAATGTGACTGATTTTTATTGACTAGCAATTATTCAATAATTGCTCTTTATTAACTATGTTACATAAAAACGAGACGGTAAAAAATATTGCAAAAATTTACACATATTCATAGAATATTAATGATACACGGGTTAACTTTTTATATAATTCCTAAATAGAGATTCCCAGATAAAATTAACAATGTGAGTGACTGGCGGATTTTCTTTTCGTCTCCAGTGTTAAAACTATCAATTTAAAATATCATTATTTCGGAAACAGTGCGGTCAAGTCGAATAAAATTTTATCAGCACTTGTAAGACCTTATAAAGAAAGTTCACTCAAAGTTTCATGAAAATCTGTAAAAAGGCGAATTTTTTGCACCAACTTTTTTGCACAAGCCTCGCCAGCAGAACAACTCATACTACGCCACTATTTTTTCAGCAAACAACTTTATCCTTCAATTAAATAAATGACAATTCTTATTTCATTAACACCTATTTATCGTATTGACATTTACTTCCTTTAGGATTCGCTAGCTGAAAACAGCATCGAAATGTTCCCAAAGTACATACATACACTCTTTGAACTCAAAGTGAACAAGTGTCGACTACCAAAGTCTCAGAGTCCATGTAAGCCTTTTTTGCTTGGCTATTTACTTTCTGCCATCAGTTCAGCATTACGCAACGATACCTCTTACTTAGCAGTGGCTCGGCGGGCGGATGACGGGCGAACATCAACGCTTCAAACACAAAATCCCGTGTGAAAAAGGGGGCGCTGTGGAAGTGAGCTGGATTCCTTGGCAAGCCGAGCTTGAAGGGAAAGGTGTACGTCTGTGTATGTGTGTGTGTGGGGGGTTCGGAGGGTTACGAAGCGGAAAGCTCGCAGGCAGGTGTGCGCAAAGGGGTTGGCGTCGGGTGCGGTGGAGGAGGAGGAGGATGATGAGAAGCGGAGTCGTGGCGGGAGAGAGGGGGAGGCGTAAAGGCGAGGCAGTAAAACGTGGGTAGAATCTCGCTGCTTGGCCTGGCAGGGCTCGACCCGGCTCGACCCGGCTCGACTCGACTCCGCGCTCGCCTCGCCAGTGCAGCGGGGAAAAAAATGTTTGAGAATATCCTTCGGAATAGCTCGGGTTATTCGGCGCGCCGCGTCAGAGCGGAGTTATAACCCACTCGGTGGAAAACTTGTTAAAGCGACCTGCACTGCCAGTGAAAGCGTCGTAAAAGAAAGTGATTCCAGTTGCACTCGGCTGCGACTAGCGGCGCTCGCGCGCGCGCGCGCGCCTCGACTTCGCCGTTGGTAAAAGCGTCCACGGCGAAATTGATACTTTATTTATATTCGCCGGGGAGCATTGCTGGCGACGCCGCCGCCGCCGCGCACTCTCGTATTCCGCCCGGGCAATTGCGCGAGCCGCAGCGCCCTCTGCTCCCTCGCTGCACGCTTCTCGAACGCTTCTCTCTTTCGCATTCTCCGTCATTTCCCTTCCTTTCCCTTTTTTTAACGACATCGTGCCGCGGGCCCGCTGCTTTCAATGGAGCGTCTCTCGCGGAACGTCCCGGTTCGAGCAACCCCGAGCGTGAATCGCTCGGAAGTATGCAGTGGCATGATTTCGAAATTGCGATGCCAGCGCCGCCCGCTCGCTTTGACCGAGTCGTCGCTCACTCGTGTACCGTTTCACTGTGCCGCACATATCCGCATCTGACACGCTGACCTCGATCTTGCCCGCTGGGCCGAGCCAAACTGCGCCCTAATGCTAAGGGATTACTCGCTTTTGAGCAGCCACGCGTGCTACGCACTTGCCACCATTAAGACTTGCATGTTACGAATTTCTTGTGCCAACTGCTGCCTGAAATGAACTTGCCCTGGAATAACTAGTTGGGTATGCAACTGCTTCTACAGTGGCTCATAAACACGATGCATAATAAATAAAAAAGATGTTAGTTTAAACAGTTTTAGGAGAATATAATAGAAAGTGAAAATAATGTGTTGTTATCACAACATTGTTGTTCATATCTAATTAACAAGGAAACATATCCAGTCGTAAGGAGGTTACTGCCAAAAATGAAAATGAGATTGGAATTTACAGAGCATGGTAGTCAATGGTCAGTGCAGCCCTCTTAAAACTTTCAACTTATTTGCCTGTATAGTTTTCGAGTAATGAATGTCGAAAAATCCATTCTTATGCATGGGCTCTTCTGGCGACGAGAGCAGAGTTTACCGCTTATTGTTTAAAAATATGTAATACGATTATGAAACAGGAATAAAAAAGATTTCGTGTGGTAAATGAGACATTTACGAATAATCAAGCTGTTTCAAAAGTTTCATCCAGTTTGAGAGAATTTGAACAGAGAGTGAAAAGGAAATGATTTCATTTATAGAAATATTGTGATAAATAATTTATAAATAAAAGTCACTCATAAAGGCAAGCGTGACACAACATAAATTTAATTGCAAATTGAATTTCCCTGCTCAAAAATTGGTTTTACTGCAATTTGAAAAAGCCTCACAATTCTATATCAGCTATAGGAACTTTTCGTTACTGATAGTCACTGAGTGTTTTCGTATTTATTCCAGGTCAGCAGCAATATATGAACAACGTACAGCAAAAACTTTTTCCACTATGAACAGAAATATTAAGGAGATTTTTCAAAATTTTCAGTAAAAACTGGCGTTTTTCTCTGAAAGCACGAAATATCAACGAAAAGTTTACTGCTTATTCCGCCAGCGAGGATACAACTTAATAACAGTCATAGAATTCACTGCTTTGGGTTTGCCATGCTTGTTGCAGAACTGAATATCACAAAATGGAGCTCAAGAGCAAATTTAAATAGCACCAAGTGCTATTATATTTTCAACTTTCGCATTTCCGGCGACTTTATTGTTCAATATCGAAAATAAGCCACTCGCCGTGAGCGTTTCCTGTGCAAAAAATACGGAAGTAGGAAAAGCAAAGTAATGACAAAGGGCGCTTTTATTTGCTGTCGTAGACTGGGTCACTGTTATCTACGCTAAGAAAGGGAGGTTAGTCACGAGAAGGAGTCTCATTACTTGAACGCAACTGGTTAATTTTTTTTAATTCTGGCATTACAGCGCAACTTTTCCATATTCATTTCCAGAAATCACCTCGTACAATATCAATTCATTCGTCAGGCATACAGAATAGATTTACTTAAGAAAATTTATTGTCGAAGCATTTACTTTGATAATAATAGCTTATGTGAATCGATTTAAATAAAGTTACAAGAAAAAAATATTGTGACTGAAATGTCAAATATTTTATTGAAAATTGTAGATGTTTTATCCGAAATTTAAAACTAAATACTTGCAAAGTATTGAAATAGGAATTCATAGCGTTTCAGTTATCTTGTTACCAAAGTTGAAATTGTTAAAAAATTAAAATGTTCTTCCTGAACTGTTAAATACTTGATAAAAAATGTTGGATGGTTTATTTCGACTTTGAAACGAAATAGTTTCAAAGCATCAAATATTGACGTAGCAATAAAAAAAGGAACAAAACAGAAATCAATGCATATCGAATGTCTAAGCTTTCTAGTATTTTTTATTATTTAACACGGATTGAATGAATCGGTGTAGCGTGTCTGGAAAATCAAATTTCGAAATGGTAAAATTATTATAATTCTAGTGCAATATTCATTTTATTATCGTGTTTACTGGACGCGCATCAATTGCGCGCCGGACGATCTGGGAATTCTTGATGGTGACATATTGCTAAAAGATATTATATGTGAGTTCCATGCGTCAATTGTTTACCGGTTATTGCTTTCATTGAATATAAATCTAGGCGCGCAGCTGCGCTCTCTATGCATGAAACTGAATATATCTCAGGTTAGGTTGCAGCGGCCCCCAATTCTTCGGAGAAAATTTATCGGGATGAGGGAAGCTTTGTTCCACTTCGAGTCAATTCAATTTCCCGATTTAATTTGGACGATTTATTTAATTTCGATAGAAAAAAATGTCACACTTTTGATTGCATCCTTTAAATTTATTGTGCGTTCCTTCGCAATCCGATTCCATCACCTATTTTCCGTTCGGGGTTTTAATCAATATTTGCCGAGCCTGACAAAGCACTGGCAAAGCCCTGTCAATTTAACAAGTTATCAAATCAAGGAATTTAATTACTTAAGCTATTCAGCGGTTCATTTTTCGCGCCTCATTCAGGAATTTGAATGAACTTCTTTTATCCATTCCACAACATAACACTTGATAACAAGTTCGCGTTTTAATTTCTAGACAAATTAGTTTAAAAACATAAAGCTACCTATTCATTTGAAAAATAAAAGTTAAGACGTAGCTGTATAAATAATATTAACATTCTCCTTAATGAAAAGTCGGCCAACTGTTGCGAGTTTTTAGTTCTTCCCGGACATAAAGCTTGCTTCAAAAGTTTCCTACCAGTAAATCCGCGTGCAAAGGATTCTATGCAAACTTAATACGTCAGGCGCACATTTTCTCCAAAGCAAAGTTTCCCTTGAAGACAGTTTATATAATTATAGAATTTCTTCGGTTGCTTATTCAGTGCTATTTAGTTTATCTCTTCCCAACTGTTCGATCAAAGCATTTGCTAGGTTTGTAAAGTCAATTACTTATAAATGATTTAAAACTTCTTAGAAACATTAATCACAATTTCTGCACTGTAGCAATAATGCGAGTTTATAACAAACAAACAAAACGTTCGAAGAAATCTAGTATTACAATTGCCTTGTGTTCTTAATAGTATAATATTGTTGGAAATATAAAGAAAAATTCTTCCCATAAACGAAAAGCGATAACATATCACTGGATAACTCGGATAACTTCTGCGTGAGCCCAAACAGAATTTGGAGAGTTGCCAGGAAATAAAGTAGAAATGAAACTTTGAAAAATTCTAGCATCGCAAGCATATGAGATATCGGCAAGTGGCAAATGGTATATTGTTCAAAAAGGATCACACTTTCAAGAAAAAATATTTCAACTGGTTGCCAAAGGAAATCTTGATACATCTACAAAATCAATTTCAAAACAACGAAAACGTGGTTGTCAGAGATGTTTAAAAATAGAAAATATATGTCAAAACAATTATTATATCGCTCAAATATTTTTTTCTTGAAAGTTTAATCCTTTCCAAGCAATATTACGTTTCTCACTTGACGATATCTCTTATAGTTGTAATGTTAGAATTTTTCAAAGAAAAATCGTTTAGCAAAAACTGCATGTATGAATCGCAATGTAAAATCATCTATGTGGGAATGAATTTAAGACAACGTATGGAAGTCGGAATGCAAGAGGGTTAAGCAGCGAGTGAGTGTGTGTGTGTAGAGAGACCGAGACGGCAGGTATGGATGCAGAGTGTGGTGAAGAGTGGTGTGAGGGATGAGCGAGTGGAATGGGGAACAGTACGGATGACGATTAGGAGTGACTGCAAAGACGTACGAAAGTAGGAAGGGTGCATGAGATCGTAAAGAGTGTAGTATATGTGATGTCAAGTGGGTAGCGATAGGCGAGCGAGTGGAATGAGGTACGGATGCGATGACCAGAGTGTCCGAGCAGGAGTGATTGGGAAAAGAGTGTACATGGAGTAAGACTGACCTGTCGTGTGTGCAAACTTAAAGAGTGAATTATGGGATGCAAGGGTTCGAGTATAAGGAGATGTGTGAGTGCGTCTGTACGAATGCGATGTATGTATGAGGGTAGATATAAGATGTGCTCCTAGGGAGGAGCACAGAGTCAAGCGGAGAGTCAAGACAGAGAGTCAAGTCACAGTGTTCAGAGACAGAGTCCAGAGACGGAATTCAGAGACAGAGTTTGAGCAATTTCAGCAGAGAGTTTACTCAGAGTGTCCAGACATTCGATACAGAGTGTAAATAGAGCGGAGCTCTAAATAATAAAGAAAACGAAAACCTTAAACGGTTCACGATATTCTGACTTATTTCCCCACAATCCCCACATCTACTTACATGTTCGCTGCGATACTTCTGTGTTCAGAAATTTTTTACTATTTCTTTGTACAAAGAATTTGACCGCATTTTTTACTTCCCTCATCGCTATAAATTGTAGACGACACTGGCCAATTCAAATTTCCAATGCAAACACATCGTCGAGTATGTGACGAGGTATTCTGACACGCACGTAACTGCTTTGCAGAGAAACCCTTAGCTTCTTATATATCATTTTAAAGGAGGTTTGTCAGGTTATTGCAAAGCGAAACTTGTTGTCTGGGCAAACAAAGGCGTGTGCCGGAAAATAAATGCGGTATTTGGGTGGGTAAGCTTCTTATACATACGAGAGGGACTTTCAACTCTGTGATATGAGCACGCACATCATTCGTGGTCACGTCTGGCCAGTCAATAGAAAAAGCTGTCTACATAGTAAATATTAGCTTCCTTATCGGTCAACTGATATAGACGGTGACTTTGGAGGGCGGCGGCGACGGCGGCGGCGGCGTCGGCGTAACACTGAACTTTTAGCTTCCTCCAGCACGCCCGCCTGTACTTCTCTCGGCGAACTTGCCGTCCGCCGAGAGCAGTAAACTTAGCGGTAGTTTAACAACCGCTCCAGATTTATTAGTTCCAACTATCAAAAGTGAGTTATTGCGCTCCATTATTCATCGGAGCCGTCATCGCGCCGACCCCCCGTAAGTAACTCGCCTTTGAAAAACACTGCCCGAACTTATCCACTGCATTATGTACTCATTATCATAACGCGGAATCTCATTGCAATGAGTACGCCGAATGCGGCGCGTGCTTTAAGCGAAGCGAAGATTTCTTCGCGCTTAAACAAACCTCTGACATACAGGGTGTCTCGTAACTGTAACTGATGATGGTGTATCTTGTACGGAATGAGAAGATGAAGATGGATGTTTTTAAATTCTCATTTGCTCCGCAATTCAAAGTTAATTAATAATAATTTGCTGGCAGGTTCCCTCTTTCTTTAAAGAAGGTGATCAAATATTTCTTTTGGACAAAAGAAAAATGCGGTTAAATGTGTGCTGAAAATACAAACGGTTGAACCTTCTCAAATTGAATATCGTTTATTAATTTTTCTTCAAAATTAATTATTGCACGGGGAATATTATACTTTACTTCAGACCATTCACTGAAGACAACTTCCATACATTATTTCATTTTATTAAAGAAAAGGATTATGTAATTAGAAGGTGATAATCGGACGGTTGGATACAACAAAGTTATAAAGTATTTATGTCTAATGAAGTACTGAAATTTGTAAAAGGAACTTCAAATTAAAGTTTTAAATATAGCCATTTTTTATAAGATCACTTTGGTAATTTACAGTATTTATGAATTACTCTGATGAGGTCTACTGGAACTCTAATTGGACAAAACTGTTAAGAGAGTAGACACTTATAGCTCATAGAGGTTATTTTGAAATAGTTATCTTTTAACGAAACGACAGCCTTTCAAACTCAAAAACAGCTTTTTCAAGATTGAAAATTACTATATTTTTCTAGCTGTTTGAATTTAAAACGGTGCTGTTTTGTTAGAAACTAAAATTTTGAAAATCTCTTTCGTTGCGCAATAGCTTCAAGGGTCTATTTTCTAGAAAAATTGTTTTATCCGTTTCCAATAAAAATGGTCTGACGTACAATGGGTATCATAAATCACGATTTGTAAATACACGTTCATATATTTATGCCAATAATTTTGTAATTATGATCGATAAAGTAATGAAATTAATTTATAATACACTTAAAACATGTACTTGTACATATATTTTATAAGCTTATAACAACATTTTTATTCCATATTTTCAAAATGTCGAAGTTAACCTCAATTTTGACGCCCTTGTGTGTGTAGCCTTTAATAAAGAGGATTGCAATCGAAAATGATTCGTCTATCGAGGGTTTCTCGGAGGCGTCCCAGCGGAAGGGCACTAAGCCCGGGAAATTGAATGGCAAGGCGTCTTCTGGTTTACGTGTCGGTAGATATGCGCGCGTCGACTGTGCATCATCGATACTGGCAGGAGAGTTGGGGTGGTGGCGCGCGAGGCGTTTCCGCTCGCGGCTCTGAGGGAGAATATGCGGCCGTGTTAAATCAGCCCTGCTTTCCGCCGATGCAGCCGATATACAAAAAGGAAGGCTTGAAAAGGTACGATCTGGTGCTGGCGGACGATCCGGGTGGACCGAGGCAGCTCGTCGGAGCGGCACGTAAGACGATAAATCAGTCGGGAACTAGCGTGCCCATAACTACCAAGCTTCTGCACGCGCCCAGCTTATTTTAAATCCCCCTATACATTGATGCTCCCCCCCCCCTGAAATCGCAGTGGCTCCGCCGCAGAAATTTTAATAAGTTTCTCTCCGATTAAAGTTCTGCTTTATGCGCGGGCAACCAACTAACGCCCTCGTAACACGTACCCCATCAACAATCTGTTATGGCCAAAAGAAATAATCGCCGGCATTTGGCACAAACACACGCAGGCTAGCATTATTCCTCGGACGTCTCGGACTGTCAGCAGTTCTACCCTGCAGAATTAATGGTACTGCAGTGGTCTACTTCCGGTGAACCTTAACGTCGCGTAATAAAACATGCCCTCTAACAAAAGTAAGACTATTCTGAGTGCGAAGTAACCATTACAGTTGTTGGACCTTTCCAAATGCTTTTGGGATGTTTCAACGTTAGTAATCTCGCAGGATATTGACATATTCTATAGGATTACGTGCGGTGCTTCAGTTTGCAGTGTGCATACATGGATATGACCAGAGACGCAAGTGAACTAATAACTGTGGATATAAATTACATTGTAAATTTATATTCCCTTTAGTATATTAGTTTTTAACATAAAAGGAAACGTCTGTTTGTCCAAAAGATTTTAATACAGTTTTCTTTTATATTTAGAATTATGATTCAGGCAAACCATAAATCAAATTTTGCAATATTTATTATTAATATAACACGTTTCAACAATAATTGCAATGTTTCATAAGAAACTATGGGACGAGTTGTACATCATTAGAGTATTTTTTTTACAAAAACCGTTGCAGCCAGCTATTATTTTTTTAAATTATGTTATTCTCAAGGCGTATTAATATAAAGAGCAACGTAATAATCTCGAAAACGGTCAAACTAATTTTAACGGAATTTTCCCTCATATTTGGCGTCATACTTGACCAAACTATAAGCTATAGAATATTCCAATATTTATTATTTACACAAGATATTCCAAAGCAATTCAAAAATTCCGTAGAAATAAGAATGAAAATATATACCATTAAAAGATTTCTACAGCAAAGATGGTAAACAACCAATTACTCTCTCTAAATTAGCTTATTTCTATCATGCATCCCGTTGACACCGTACACCAGCCAAATCCAAAGGTTGCGAAACGCAACGGTCAAACTGCATAGGCTCTGCAATTTCAAACATAACCTCAACTGTTTATCTCGGCGTATGCGTCGGCTGGACAACGACGGCCACTTGGGAGCAAGCAAGCCCCCCTCGGTACATCTGCAAATGCATGTCGGTACACGCTGCCTTCTCCGGGGCAGCGTATTTATGTACCGGTCAACATAGACATAGGGGTTCATCTCAATATGTCACAGACGCGTGCTTATGTGTACATGGGCCAAAGTACACGTATGTTGATGTTCGGGCATATCCAAAGGACAGACAGAGAGAGAGAGGGAGAGGGAAGGATAGAGGAAGTGTGTGTGTGTGTGTGAGAGAGGTGCACATGGCTCCAGGATTCCCCGGACATTCAGTGTTGGCCTGAAAACTGGAGCGTCGTTAACCAAATTGATATCGTTCCCTGTCGCAAAGTTTCCTGGTGGTCAGCTCCTCCTCTCCCCTTTCACCTCACCTCACCACGCACACACAGATAGACAGACCGACACACACGCAGAGAGTGTTGAAGGGTTTTTGGTAGGGTTGGGGTGCGTTGGTGGCAATTTGCGTGCGGAATACATCAGCGGAACGCGTCGAGGGGATTTAATATCGCAGATAGAGGCTGCTGCCGCTAGGAGACAGCAGCAGCGTGCCGTGGCAAAATCATTTGACAGAACTTCGTCAAACGCGAACTCACCGGGGTGAGCTGTGCAGTAGGTGTGCGGTGTACGCGCGATATACGTAATAGGCCATACCGCACTTTACACCGCCCCTCGCACCGCCATCTGCCAACCCTTGGACAGAGGCAGAGAGAGAGAGAAGGAGGGAGAGAGTGAGAGAGAGAAGCCGGTGCGAGTGAACCGATGCTCGCATAGATTTGCGGCATTCTCGATTCCGCTCACGCATTGTGACAATTCGAATTCCTACCACCTTGATCCAATGTGTCTGTGTGCTTTATCCAGTTGGCGTCTCTCGACGATGGATTCCACTCGGTCCCTCAAGTACTCTAATCTCGTTGATCTCGACACTGCTGTGTTCGATACAGCCAACAGCAACTATCTCGAGAACTCTTTCCGGGATTTTTTTTGTTGAAATAATATTGGAATTTGTAAGTATTGGATTTCAAATGAATTTCCTTCGGGCATTAGTTTTACACGACCTCATATGTCACGTACAAAAAGAGTCAAGTATGATTCAATTTTTTAAGTATAAATTATTGCTTTGTGTAAAACTTGTTATGTGTTAATGATAGTAGTGTGAAGAATTGCATGATTGTTTCATTAATTGTTATCGAAAACAATGCATCGTTTGCAACGGAAAATGAAAACTGCAGCGAACAAAATTCTGTAATGCAAACAAATGACCGTTTTGTTTGAGAAAAAATAGATTACACAATAAATATATGTTAAGATTATAATAGCGATTGTACATTTAATCAAATCTAGTTGGCAGCTAGATTACAATAATCACAAATAATATAAGAGATACATTTGTTGGTGTAGTGGTTCGATTTCCGCGTAGACACATTGACAATTTGCTAACTACGGAGTCGAATGATTTGAAAGCCTGGAGATCCGCTTTGCCGGGCACTACAGCAACTCGTTTGTAGATCAAGCTACAGTTGCGTCGGCAAGCTGGACCCTGATCAGATTGCCCCACCAAATGCTAGCTAAAAAACCCTCAGTGCCCAGACCGCGGACAGGTTAGGTTTCTCGATAAATCAATTTCTATCAGAGTTAGATTCTTTTACGGTATTTATTTACAAAGACATACTCACAACCGAAGACTATTTGGTATGCTCACTGGTTTCTCTACCTGGATCACATAAAATCCGCTTTTAAGTGTGTCTAACTCTTTTCCTATAAGTTTCCCCCATATATATGTATATGAAAATGATCGGGAGAGCGTACTCTATAACATATATCAAAATCATTGAAATCGGTTGTGAGTATGTCTTTGTAAATAATTACCTTTTTTAAGTTCGCGAAAGGGTTTGTCTACATAATCTCCCAAAGAATCGAAATATTAAAAATATAACAAGTTTTATATAAAACTTAATTATTACACTATAAAGAATTGACACAATTTTGCCTCTTTTTCGATGTACCTGGCATATCAGATCCCATAAACCTTCGATCAAACATATTATTAACGAGTGTGCTCTGTTTAAGTTTATATAATTTATTTGTATTGTGCTATACAAAAATAGGCGCATTTGCATCATTTTACAATTTATTTTTGTGTTTTACAATTTTTAATTCCTTTTATATGTTTTATTAAATCCTTGTGCTTTGCGAGAGTGTGCGAAGTGAGAAAAGAATTCGAATCTGTATTGAATCGAGAAACATTATAGGTAGATTCTTGGATCCATAATGGCAGAATCAGAGGGGTAGGCTTTCGCGGTGGTTGATCGGACCTCCGCTCGGTCACCGGGATCGGAGCGGGTTGGACGCCTAATGAGTGCGCCCTCTTCATTCGCGTTCCGATCGCAAATGGCCAATCAGAAGTCGCCGGAACCGCGCGCGTTTAACGCTCCAGCGGAACATTGAAGGTGTGCTTGCATGTTCGAGCACCCTCTTGTGCGCGGATCCACGGGAAGCAGCCAGCAGCCAGCCCGATGGCAGCCGCTCGCGTATTGTTTCCGAATTCCCATTATATGCGCGGCTCGATTCTACGTAAGCGGCCGGTGCGGCGCCTTTGTTGATCTCGTCGACCAACCTTTTAGGCCGAGCTTTTTCCACCGGTCGCCAGATGCCATCCTCCTCCCTAAAGCTCCGCTTGCTTGTAAGCTAATTTAAGCGCTTTCCAGCCACTTAGAATTAGCTTCTCGTTGTCGACCGAACGACAGCTGGTCATTTCGTACCAGGAAAATAGTAATATCCGGCAAAGAAATCATGCAATAATGCATATACTTTCTTTTTTCAGTATGTGACATAAAATAATCATAACAGGTGAGGTAGAAAATTACTAAATAAAAAGAAAAAAAATGCGAGACATCATTATCATCCACATTTGTTTATAATAGTTTAACTAGTTGATTTTGTTCTACTGAATTCAGATACATGTAGTTTCTAGAGAGATACTATTAATTTATTTAATATCCATTGCTTTTTATGCTGCAAACGAACAACTCAAATACATTTGGATAAAAGGTTGAAAATAATTCCTGCCTTCTTTATATTTACAGAATATAAATTTTTCCCGGAGGTGATGCATGAATATTAAGAAATATTTTGATTTCAGGTCGTCTTCTAAACGGGAGACTTTTAACAAATATAAGTATAACAACTATTATTTTTAACTCTTCAATGGAATTTTGTGTTACCCAAATTTTTACTTCGGTTTGAATTGTGTTTAAATCCTCTTTCCCAAAATTCGAGAACTCTTGTACATACACTACCATCTGTCAGTTTAGAGACATTGTCTCTGACACAGCGTTGCGATTCCAGTAAGCTCGGTTGGTCCATAAGGTTGCCGGTAATCCGTTCCATTCCTTAGATCATTGCCACTCGCAGTTTCCCATTTGGTGTGCGGCCTGATTGAGTTTACGGGCACTTTGTCTTATTGAATTCTTCCGTTCCGCCGAGTTGCGCTCCCGGAAATGTCTGACCGCGTTCCTCTTTTCCCAACTTCTTCGCGGCGGAACTTTGAACCGGGACTTACGCTTTTTAGCTTTGTTCGCAACTTATTTTCTCTATCTTCCGTCATTGAATTATGCTTGTACTTGAGGTTCCAATAGGTCTGCTGCGATCGATACTTCGCCACTACGTTACGCAGACTGACAGAAGTATTCGCATTGCCCGAATTCGAGTCTTCGAACAACTAATGTTTTGTTAAAATCCAAAATACAGAATTTGAAAGATTTGAATGTAAAAATTATCAATTCTGCAATTCCCAAAGCTGCTCTGTTGCAATTTAGATATTTCTTTCTCTATTTAATGTTTCTATTTTTGGCTCTCATTCAGTTTGGTCGAGATTAATGCATAAATAATATTAACATTGCAGTACAATCTTTACCAAATATACAATAAGCCATGGAAATCTCAAATGAAGGTTTTGCAATTTGTTAAAAAAAATAATTTTTTGAAAATGCCAACAGTTCAAAGTTGGTATAAATACTTTTGCTTATACATTTATTTATCTAAATATTCAATGAGTACTCATAGAATTGTCATTGAATACATAGCATAGAAATCATTACTCAAATCAATCCCTCCAAAAATACGCAAGATTTCCTTAAAATCCTTGTACAGAAAGAAAAAGGTTGCGAACGTACAAAAGCATCATAAGGCAAAGGAGCAACTTAATCGTTGCTAAGCGAGAAAAATGCAAATCACCGCGCAGTGTAATTTTCCGTCGCAGGATGTGGACGACAGATAGCCAAGATTAATGCATGTAATCTAATCGGTCGGGCAATTAAAAGAACCTAGACGGAACACGTCCGTTGAAGGCAGAGAGAAGGCAAACAGAGAAGGCAAATAGTTTCGGTTAGTGGAACGCGAGGGTAACGATGCCTCGTAAAAGGGACTTGGAAGAATTACGAGGGCTTGGTACGACGGTTGCCACAGCTCGAAAGATATTAAAGGCGGGCTACTCTAGATGGCGTCAAAATTGGTCTGCGCTCCTAACCTCGTAGACACAACTACCAACCAGGAACTAACCAAACCCTCAAAGCTGTAATATGCACTGACTGTAAATGTAATAAGAGTTTTCTCTGCTGCAAGCTGTGAAGTACAATTGTGATCAGTCTCCCATAAATGAGCAGTGAAATCGTTCCACGAATCTCTGTCGTTTTACTTCCCTCGTTCTTTGTAACAAGTTTATCCGGAACAGATTTTGGAACTGCGAAAAGGATTCCGCTATCCAGCAGAATTGTTATGGCCTTTGGTTCTTACAAAATAGTTTTTTTTACTAGCTAAAGGTGAAATGCCACAGTTCGACAGATATTAAAGGGGGGCTACTCTAGATAGCGTCAAAATTGGCCTGCGCTCCTAACCTCGTAGACACAACTACCAGCCGGCAACTAACCAAACCCTCAAAGCTATAATATGCACTGACTGTAAATGTAATAAGAGTTTTCTCTGCTGCAAGCTGTGAGGTACAATTGTGATCAGTCTCCCATAAATGAGCAGTGAAATCGCTCACTGAATCTCTGTCGTTTTACTTCCCTCGTTGTTTGTAACAGGTTTATCTCGAACAGATTTTGGAACTGCGAAAAGGATTCCACTATCCAGCAGAATTGTTATGGGCTTTGGTTCTTAGAAAATAGTTTTTTTTACTAGCTAAAGGTGAAATGCCACAGTTCGACAGATATTAAAGGGGGGCTACTCTAGATGGCGTCAAAATTGGTCTGCGCTTCTAACCTCGTAGACACAACTACCAGCCGGCAACTAACCAAACCCTCAAAGCCATAATATGCACTGACTGTAAATGTAATAAGAGTTTTCTCTGCTGCAAGCTGTGAAGTACTATTGTGATCAGTCTCCCATAAATGAGCAGTGAAATCGTCCCACGAATCTCTGTCGTTTTACTTCCCTCGTTCTTTGTAACAGGTTTATCTCAAACAGATTTTGGAACTGCGAAAGGGATTCCGTTATCCAGCAGAATTGTTATGGGCTTTGGTTCTTAGAAAGTAGTTTTTCTTACTAATTAAAGGTGAAATGCCACAGTTCGACAGATATTAAAGGGGGGCTACTGTAGATGGCGTCAAAATTGGCCTGCGCTCCTAACCTCGTAGACACAACTACCAGCCGGCAACTAACCAAACCCTCAAAGCTATAATATGCACTGACTGTAAATGTAATAAGAGTTTTCTCTGCTGCAACCTGTGAAGTACTATTGTGATCAGTTTCCCATAAACGAGCAGTGAAATCGTTCCACGAATCTCTGTCGTTTTACTTCCCTCGTTCTTTTGTAACAGGTTTATCTGGAACAGATTTTGGAACTGCGAAAGGGATTCCGCTATTCAGCAGAATTGTTATGGGCTTTGGTTCTTAGAAAGTAGTTTTTCTTACTAGTTAAAGGTGAAATAGCGATTGCAACAGTTCGCAAGATATTAAAGGAGAACTGGTGTAGATGGCGCCAAAATTGGCCTGCGCTCCTAACCTTGTAGACACAATTACCAGATAGAAAGAAACCTAAAATCCTAAAAACCTAAAGTTAGAATATACACTGACTGTAAACGCAATAAGAGTTTTCTGCCCTTCGCTGTGAGTTACTGCAGCAAATTTCTTAACACAGTTTTTAGAACTGCCAAAAGTTTCGCGCCTTCAATCAGGACTTCGGCTTTTATGAACTTTGTTTTTTAGGAACGTACTTCTTTTATCACTCTCAATTTGTTGTTACTTTGTGAAGTTGGTTACTTTCGGCTAGGTTGCAGTTATTTTCGGTGATTATTCTCTTTCGAATGTCAACGTAATCCGACGTATATTGCTTAGCTCGACTTGGTTGCAGCCTTACAACCACTTGCATCTTAAGTACGTCTCCGACATTGCAACTTGGTAGTTTGCAAAGTGCAGCAAAGATCAAAGGACTACTGCAGAATGTTTTAGCTTTGATAGCATATAAATATTACGTGCTACATCTTTTCATAGTAAGTCAATTAAATCATTCTATTGCAAAAGATGGAAAGAACTAGCTAATTTTTTCGTGCATATAATTTTTCATTAAGGGAGTTGGAATTTTCTGCAGATTTTCTCAAACCCAGTTTTTTTTAAATGGTTAATACGTTGTGATAAACAATATTAACACTTTGCCGAGCATGTACACAGGTGCAAAGATCTCTCCGATTGGACGAAAAAATGTTATTTATATAGCTTTATTTAACTAAAAACTTTCTGGCCGTATTTACTCGAATGTTTAAAGCGTCAACTGCCTCTGGCCAAATCGGAAATACACAAATTTGCGAAATCTTGTTGATTTAGATGTGTTTGAAAAACCTCTCCGAGCATATTTACTTAAGGGTTTAAAATACCAATAACTCGTTAGTAAATGAAATATAAATACAAAATAACGAGGAATTGTTTTACATCATGTTTGGGTGGAACAATTTAAGATAAAAGTACAAATACTTGAAACTCGTCGTTTGCAAATATCTGATCTTTGCAAGTTGCTGAATTCCTATATTTTAATTTAGAAACGTATTTCTCAACAGAAAGTTATTTAAGCCGATTTCAGCGATATTATTTGCCATAATTAAACGTTACGGCAAGGAACTTGTTAAATTTCAACCAACGTTTATAAATGCTTTAAAATAGTAGGTTATATTAAAATATTAATTAAACGAAACAAAGGACGATATAAAAGTGTGAATGTGCAGATTAGTGTCTTATTAAGGTGGATGGACGTGGGTAGTGCGGCGTAAACTTAAAAGCGAGCGCATAATTACTTCCTTGACCGTTTCGGACGTGGCTGAAGCTCAGTTGGTGGAACTCGGGTTCCGGGCGGCGGTCCAGAGCAACGTCAGTGAGGGACATGGCCGACGGTAACACGTTGTAAGTGACGGAACAAGTTACCCGCGCAAAGTTCCAAGTTATTTGCGGCTACGTGGGATAGACGTTCACCTGCTCCCCTTGTCCCTCTTCGTGTTAACACGTCCTCAACCTATAGATTGCCGGCGGTTTTAAACTTCAATCCCACAGGAGCCGCTCTCCTGGGAAGAATAAGCGCACAGAGACATTTATTGCCGCTTGCCATCCTTAGCGAAACTTAGACTTTATAACTCTAATGACAAAAGTAGCCAAGTGTCCGGCTAATTAATCTTTGTAACGGTTTTCTTGAGTGTCACTTAATATCAATTTTATTCGCGGGTGATTAAAAATGGTGCAACCAATATTTTTAAGATAAATATTGTTAAAAGGGAAAACTGCCTTTTTTGAGGAAATCTATTTTTTTAAGAAGGGTTTTTGTTCATTAAAATGTATTTCTGTTTAGAGAGAAGTGTTCAGCTTTAAGGACATTTTTTCCAAAAACTTTGGGTGTGAGAGTTCATTGTTTATAGACTGTATGTTCAGTTCGATTGAGAAAAATTCCGAATACTATGTACAACAATGTTAGTACAAATAATTGATTTCATTGCTTCCTGTCCACTAACTGTCTTTTGAGGTACATATTCAATAAAATGTTTAAAATTACTATAAAGACAATAATGTTCCCTATTCTTTCCTCAACTAATAATTTTATAACTTTATTTCACAAGGTGTCTTAGATTTCTAAACTTAATATAATAGGAAAGCTTAGTAGTAATATCCGAAAACATTTTTAGCCATTTAAAAAATGTTAAAGTTCCTAAGAAACTACGAAATGCCAAAACTTGCACAAATAAGAAGTGATCGTTTAGTATCACATAAACTAAAAATAAGTTCGGGCAATAAAAGTGCTTTAATTCTTGGCTAACTTTGAGATTGTCAATCGAACCTATCTGAGAGAAACTTTAATGTCGACATATAATCCTAAAATTCAAGATTAAATTCCTACTAATGAGAAGCTCAGTCAAAATCGACATTCAGCTTTTCGAACGCAGTGGCTTTCCGATTTTCATTCGAAAGCCAGAAGACATCTTCAAACGTGCATATCTACCCGCTCGAATGATAATCAAAGGATAAATTTAATCGGGCAAATCAGGAATCTCTACAATCTTCGAAATGGTACGAACAATTGAATTCTGTAATGTTCTAATATGAATACCAGTATAATTAATCAAAGAACACGCCCGTGCATTACAGGAATATTTAATTAACGATATATCATGAGAATTACATCAAATTTCCACATCTTTTTTACTTGGCTGCGTAACTGCTGGTCGGAATTCAACATAATATATTCATATCCTTTTACTGCAAACACAAAGTCGCAGCGCAAACACCCACTCCGCAAGTACGCACAAAGGATGATTATTTATTCTGGTAGTCAGTGATAATAATCAAAAACCATATTCGAGGTTAAAACGGTGTAATACATATTTTGTCAAAGGTTGCAGAATGCACGGTTGATCGGTGAATTTGATCGAGGGCCTGATAATTATTCATAATCGTCATTTATTAATAGAAGGTGCTCCACCGCCGCCGCCGCCGCATAATGAGAGAGAGAGAGAGAGGATGCATTTCAAAGGCCTAGATTTGACAGACCCCAGCCAGTTTAATTAATTCGTGCCGCATATAACTGGGCGGTATTAGTTCGTTCACACCAACATTACCGCGGCTGATTTTCGCGTTAATGGAAACCGTAGTATCAGTCTGCGGATTTTAACAATACTCATACCTAACCGGCAATATTTAACCGCACTGCATCAGATAAATTATTTCGTTTCCCATTCCGATATATAACAATATAATTGCATTGTTTCTGTAATCTATATTTTACTCTGAATGCTTTAAAAGCCGCCGGAAATTACTGGGTGGCCACTGTATTGATACATATTTATTATTCATTTGGAAATAATATACGAATAAAATATATAAGCTAACATCGAAATAAGTCAGATCCTTCTGCTAGAAAAGAAAGGTTTGGAATTTCTGCATATCATAACCTATATTTCACATCAAATGTGAAAAAAGTTGCCAAAAATTACAGGACGATCACTGTATTGATACATATTTATTATTCATTTTGAAATAATATACGAATAAACTATATCAGCTAACACCAAAATAAGTCGGATCCTTCTGCTAGAAAAAAAGGTTTGGAATTCTGCATACCATAACCTATATTTCACATTAAGTGCGAGAAAAGTTACTGGAAATTTACCGGACGAACACTTTGATTCATATCTAATAATAGACAAATAACTTATCTCTATTAATACCAAAATGAGTGTGATTTTCCTGCGAAAAAAAGGAACCTGTTGGAATTTCTGCTTATGATTATATCGATATTCAAGTAATTCGGATGGGAAGGCATCGGCTGCTACCGGAAGTAAATGGTTGGGAGGGGATCGATAGTTCCCGGCCGGGCTGGCATGGATCGAATAGTATTCGGCTACACGCGGCTGGCTTCTCCAATCCAGCTGTCCCTCTCTCCTCTTTCATCGCTTCTCTTTCGTATTCCGGCTCTTAGTCTATACAGCTCCGCAATCCCATGCATTCCGGCTATCCCGGCACATGAAAAGCAGAGAATGGAGCCACCCTGTCAGCTCCTGGTCCCCGCTACTCCCGGTATCCGATGCCGGATCCAGCCCAACCGATCCTTCGCCCTCGAGATTAACCGTTCCGCTTCCAAGATTGACCGGAGATGGCGCGCGCGCGCGCGCGCCCGTCCCCCTTCAAATACAAGATGAATGCGCCGATATGATGAGCTCGTTACTCGAATCACCGAGAAATCGCTCCCTCGGGAGAGATTATTATCCTGGATATTTGTACGTTATTTCGATTTCTACATTGCAACATTTAGATTTTACTTAATTAATCTAGTTTTATAGCTTAGCATATTCTTCATTATTGGGTCAACTGTTTTAATTTAGATGCAGTTTATAATTTCTGTGAAGATATGATTGAATTATTTAATGCCCATTGCAATTTACATCGCAAAAGTATATATAAACATGCATTGTACATTGCAACATTTAGATTTTAGTTAATTAATCTAGTTTTATGCCTTATTATATTCTTCATAATTGTGTCAACTATTTTAATTTAGATACAGCTTATAGTTTCTGTGAAGATATCATTGATTTATTTAGTGTCCATTGCTATTTACGTCGGAAAAGTATATATAAAACGTGGATTTGAATGGAAGGCAAATGAGAAAAGCATTATTTTGCATAGCTTTTAGCATTTGTCTGTGTTACTAAGTTCATCGGCTACGACAGTGAAAAAGATGTTAATTTTAACAAACGTTTCTACTCATCACTAATTCATTTGGAATACCAAATATACACGTGAAGCAGGTCAGATTTATTCGAGTCACTGTATATAAAATGTTTTCTATTTTGAATGCCTTAGCCACCTGTTCACGAAAAACGAGATTATTGCTTACATTATCACATTCATTTACTTATCCAATTTCCATTTTTAATAAGAATAATTTAGATCCACAATTAACATTTTATCAAACACACAGCTTCTTTTTATCCGAAACTTGTGTCAGTCAACAGTTAAACCGAACGGACCCTTCGGCTCCAAGATTAACCGTTGCGCTTCCAAGATTGACCGGAGATGGCGCGCGCGTCTCCGAAGCTTAAGATGAATGCGCCGATGATGAGTTCGTTACTCGAATCACCGAGGAATGGCTCGTTCGGGAGCGGCCTCCTTCATTTGGGTAATTGGAGCGGCGGGAGTCCTTGCGAAAGCTCGGCGGTAGTAAACTTTTACTAAATGCTGGCATTGATCGTAAACTCGGCAGGATACTCGGAGAGCCTTCAGGTGGGCCTCGAGGCTGCACGGCTTTATCAGCCGGATCGATCTTGTCACACCAGACCGCGCTCAGGAAGGATGCAGTCAGATTAGCTTGCGTGTTCTGCGGTACCTTTGCGGCTACCATATTGCGCTTGTTGCGGTATGATATTTCATCTCGATGCGCTTCCTCTCGTGTTTGCTATGACAGACGTGTGTAACTGTGCCTCGGAGTCCTCTGCCCTCCTGTCTATTCTCGCCCAAGCACTCCGAATCTACACATTGCCTGGAAGATTGTCCCCCTCGATCAAATGGACGACCGTGTTTCCAGAAATACTGCTATTGTACTAAAAGTTCTTCACTCTTTTAGCCATCTTTCATAGAGCAGGCAAGATCATCTCAAAGCTTTTACTGTTTATGGAATTAGAACGAGTAATTATAGGATAATGCTTTGCCCCTTAAAATTCTTTTGTCAATTGCTTGTGTCGAGCTCGGTCGAGGGAAATTACACAAAAAGATCTCACCAAAGTTCCACTGTCATTTTTTTAACATAATTAATTTTTGTAATTATAACAAATACTTTTATTTCTCAGTGTATGTGTATTATATTACATGCATTACATTTAGATAATTATATCACAAAAATATATAGAAAATAGAGAATTGTTAGAAAACATTCTTATACAATTAAAATGACTTGATGGTTCGTAATTATCCTATTTACAGGAGTGCATATCCGACAGTACTAATAAACCCTTACAACTCTTGTGTCAAGTATGACTTGACATCGGTTCTATTGACAGGCACTCCCATGACGTGTTTGATCGAGAGAAATCCCGTGAATACCAGATATCAGTAAAGTTCCAATACTAATTCAACATGATTAACACAAAGTTTGTTTAAATTCAAACAATCTTTTGAAGTATGTATATTTCATATAAAATACATAAAATAGTAGGAAATTGATGGTAAGAAAATTAAACAAGAACTAAGAATGCTAATTATGGAGGTTACGTGAATATATGTGCTATTTTTTAAAAGTGTTATTAATTCAAACCTTAAAAAATTGAACTGTTACTATAACTAGTTTTTGTTCAATGAGTTTCATAAATGTGCGACTCACTAAATATTTCATATCATTAAAGATTAACAATAATCATCGACTTTTAACTGTAGTAGCTGTTATTACAAGAATATCACTAATAAGATCAATTTCCACGGCACAAATTAATACAGATTTCACTCAGTATTGATGACAAGAACAATAATATGTCTCCTACACTTGACACAAAAAGGTATTATTATCCTTATTGATTCGAGCGCTTAACGAGTCTCGTTATAGCTATCCTCGGAATAATAATTTTAATATAAATTGTATCCACAACAATTGTAGAAACTCTTATTAAGTCGACGGATCGAGCTATTAGCAACTCGATAATTATTTAATAATATTATTATTAAATCAATAAATTGTAAACCAATAAATCCAGCAGAACTGCCAGTAACAAAAAGCACACCGCAATTACAATATTCTCCAACATCAAGTGTCTCGTCATGAAATCATTTAATAAAGAAACTTTTAACAAACATTGCAATTCTCATTCCACATAGCAGACAACGTGTTAAAGACGTCATCTTTATGCGACTGTCGTGGCTGCACGTCTTTTGACATTCGTAAGACGTTTAAAGATGTTCTACCGAAGACGTTTCAAAGATGTCCACAGTTTTTCATTTTTACGTCTACGATTGTCATCTTCATGTCTGCCATTCTGTCGTATTCTTAGAGTATCGTAAAAACGTCCAGCAAAAGTCGTTTTAACAACGTCTTTAATTTACAGTTGTCTAGTAATTGCAAGCTGTAACATAGATAAATGTATAACCTCAAAATTGGTTGTTTTCACCACAGCAAACGGTGATTTTACTGAACTGTAACATTTTGAAATGGTGCTATTAAAGTATAGTATGTTGTAACATCGGATGCTTATCAAACGTACGAGAAATATTTTTAGGACATTGGTGGTCATTCCAAAGACGACGCGAATATTCCTGGCGGGCGTTTTAAGGACGTTTTAAAACGTCATTGTACTATCTAGGTAGTGAATTGCGGTTTTAACATTTGATAATTCATCTTTTAAACTTTCGCTTATTGTTGTACCTAACAATTGTTTTATTTTTAAATAAGTAGTCACATAATTCTATCATTCTCACTTACTCATAAATTAAATATAAAAAGGTTATATCACTTTATACATTTAAATAACAGCCAGGTATATTTTAATTCTGAAAATCACTCCGCAATCACTCAATTTTGTCTTTCGTGTTGACTTCAAAAAAGGACCTAACCATTACATATTAAAATGTTACCGCACTATCTGGGAAATTGTTCGACCACTTTAAACGGCAAAGTGAGCCGCTCTCGCCAGCGTAAATGATAACAGAGTCATTTGAGTTTGTCAGCGGGTGGAATCGACGGATAATTCGAGCGTTCGCTCGTCAGAGCGAGTGATGATTAGGGGAGCAGATAGTCAAAGTGTCATGTAACAAAGGGTGTAGAACGCGCGGTGGGCGTTCAGACGCATTCAACGTATCAAGCTGCCAATATGGATGCACATAGTGCTACTCGGGCAGGATGAACTGCGACGAGATCAGGTTGATCCTGCACCTCATTACAGGTTGGTTCTCGTGCCAGGAATAGGGCCAACGATTGAAAGCGGTACCGAGGGAGAGAGCGGAGAAGAGGGGAGGATCCATCGGATGCGCAAATCTCTCGATAATCCATTATTGTATTGGGTCCCGAGCGGAAGTAATTAGGCGGGCAATATTGTATTGCATTAGAGGGGCAGAGGGGGGCAGCGGCTCGGTCGAGAAGGCGAAGGGGGTTGCCGGGAGCGGATAAGTCCGATAACAATGGTCGGCCGGAATCCAGAGGAAGATCCAGGTCAATATTGACTGTTCGGTGGGAATGGCGTGAATATGTTTGGAGGAGGCGGGCTCGACAGTCGCTCCGATGCAAATATGGGAGAAAAAAGCCGGGAGTCGATTTAGCCTCCTCCTACCCGGCATACACTGGGAGACGGCATCGTTTCGTGATACCAATCTTCTGTAACTGCCAGTAGTTGTTTGGCTGCAGAATCCTATTTGCCAAGCAATCTGCCAGTGCCGCGAGCTCGTGTAATCCCGCTGGTCGTGTCCTCTTCCCCCCACTCCCTTCCAACCCAACCAGTCCCCTAACCAGTCCCCTAACCAGCTCTCGTCGTCGGTTTCTACTGCGGTGATGGGACCGGAAGCGGCCATCAGGCCGACCGATTCTCAGGCTCGCCACTCTCTTTGGGGAGCCGCTATCGATACACTCGCGCCCTCTCCCTTAACCTCTCTCCTTCGTGCGGCTTCCTAAACTCGGCAACTGTTGATCCTCTTCCAATATGTAAATTCGGGAATGCATCGCCGCCCCGGATCAAGTTGTAAATTCACTGTTCGCCCGCAAAGCCTACTATCTGCATGCATCGTCCCGGAATCGCTTCGGTGTCGATGGAAATATGTATGCTCGCCGTTTGTAAGATTAGTGCTGCCTCTCATCCTAACGAGATGGCGCGCGTCGAATGGTGAATGGAAATCTTGTGCGAGGTTAGAGTGTAATTAGAAATTAAGGGGTAAGATAAAACTGTGTTGGAAAGTAGACAATAATTTCGTATTTGTTTATATGTTATTATTTAATATCTCTGTTTTCGGAGATTAAGCAAAATGAAGGTTGTTTCTGATATTAGTGAGTCGTTTTGTAATTAATTGGTAACAGAGTAATGTGCTAAAAAGTACAAAATGATTTCCATCTTGTTTAAATATCTGTGGTTTTGAAGATGGCTCAAAATGAAGGCTGTTACTAATACTAATGGATCGTTTATTAATTAATACATAACGCAATATAATGTAATACGTATAATAGGCAGTGCAATATTAATTAATGGCTTACTCAAAAATGCACTAAAAAGTACAAAATGATATCCTTTTTATCTATAATTATTACATAACACCGGCAAAAAGTAAGAAATCTTTCTAATGTTAGTAGAAATTTCGAAGGAATTTAGTAAATATAAACAAGGCTGAAATGGTTTTATATTTCCTCCGCATTTTTCTGTTACCTATTTTCGAAGTTGGCTCAAATGTTTCGAACAATGTTTTTCACGCCTTTCGCTACATTCGTTTCAAGGTAAATGTTTTTATTGAATAAAAATATTGAATGTTATACAAAAGCGAACACTTTTTTTTAACGAGGCCACTCTGCAAGCTTTCTCTATAAAATAAAAAGGATACACCGCGATCGGTCCATCCCTCGGAAACGCATCGCTCGGCAGACATAAAAAATATTGTGAAATTGAGACGCTTCATGCTTTGAAAATAGGTTAAAAATGCAATGATTCTTGAATCAAAACTGATACGTGAATACGTGTTTCGCGACGATCGGGGGAACGTTTTTAAGTTTACATTTACGCAGGAGAAAGTATTGTCACAGGCTTACATTGAAAATACTCGGAGCAAGAGGACGTGGTCAAAAGATCTTTTCATCGTTACAACCAGTTGGTGCGCTCGCCGCCACACGCTTGCCTCGCGCGCGCCGGCTTTTCAAGTACCACGCCAAAGAGAACGAACCTGCCACGTAATGTAAAAATGCAAAGCATCCTATTTGTATAAAATGCGAGCTTTACATTCGCGCAAAACCTTTGACATATGGGCGCAAAGTGCTGTCGTCCGAGCAAGCATTCCATGCCAGCTTTAACCCTTTCAGTACCGGCACTTTTACAAATTCCCGAAAATTATCTTTATCCGTTAGAAAGCAGGAATAGGAAAGGGAAAGAGGGATACGTCATGGACCGGAGAGGGGCTGTTTGGTTGAATCTGTGACATCTACTTTACTGTTTTCTCAAGTCTCTTTTATTCTATTACTATTATATATTGCAAAGTCATATTTAAACGTTTACCGATATTTGACAAGTGCATCCATCGTGTGGAGAAATAAATCACCTTTGGCTATAAAAATGATAAATATTATGAGAATCATTTTCACTTAAAAAGAAAACATCTTCTCTCAGAAAGAAATAATCAAATGGGCAATACTTATTGCATTTTTATGAAAATATTGTTATACTTGAAACAAAATAATTCAACATGCATGAAATTGAATATTCTCATCATTGCTCGATTTTCACCGAGCATGCAAGTAGACGAGTTTAAAAAATAGCTTATATTATTAAAAGGATTTTTCGTTTAATTATTATTCTTGCAAATGAATTTCAAAGGCTGTACTCGTTTCATTGCGCATAAGTGTAAGCAAAACTAAAAAGCTTAAGGAAGTTATTATAATTATATAATAAATTATAACAAATTATAATTATAACAAAGCTACGTAACACTGTGTGGATAGGTCATAACCTAACCTATTAAACTAACCTTAAATAAAGTCGAATGAAAAAAGATAGTTTTGAGATAGAGAACACTTTTTGCAAGAATTGCGAACAACGAAATATCGTCGTTCGGCATTAAAAGGGTTAAGAGAAAATTGGGATTGTCGGATTTACAAGCGAATGAAAAAAAGTCCTAGAAACACAAGCTCCTTAATAATTACCAGCTAACTAATCGTAAGAGCGTCATCTTCGCACGAGTGGCGGAATTTGCTTTTCATCTTAAATTTAATTCGTGGCGGTGACGTTTGAATCGGCAAGAAATGCCGGAAGTCTAACGAGAAGAACACACCGAGGGACACCGCCTGTTCTGGTTCCTGCATCGCGCAGCGCGATCCACTTCAAACTCGATTTCAGCGCGAACAATGGTGGTTGTATTAAAACAATAGTTTCGCCGACACGAGGTGAATCCTCTTCGCTTTCAAGCTTTCAAACACTTCACTTATGTGTATATGTATATGTATGGCGAAATCTGGTTTATGGCGCGGTTGGTATTGTTCAGCGATGCGAATTTGACCGGCTGACAATGTCGGTAGTGTTCCATGAAAAAAGAAGGAAAATATTGTCGTATGGAATGGTTAACACTTCAACTGTGAACGAAGTAAAAATGATTTTTTTGACGTGTGTACGTGTATATTATTCATTTATTAAAGTTTCTACTTTCTGAAATCTTTTCAGACTGTTTTTTAAATATACAGATGGTTTATTTTGCCGAGCTTTATTTTCAAATTTGACTTACGTAGACTTCTGGTTTGCTAGATTTAAAGAGATTGGAGTATTTTTATTTACATAAGCGCCAATGTTTTTATTGTTGAATAGATTTTAATAATGTCAAGTGAAGTTCAGCTCGATTTAATTAAATTCTTGTGATGCTTTCTTTGGAAGATTGATTTATGTCGATTTCTGTTTTATTAAATTTGCGAGAATCTTTATCATTTGTTATACTTAAGAGGCGAACGTTCGGATTATTAAATTGGTCCTGAAATAACTTATTTAACATTTGTTCATGTTTATTATTCATTTATAAAACATTCTGCTTTGTGAAATCTTTTTTAACTTCTGTTGAAATAAAAGGATAGTTAATCGTATAAATCGGTTTCCACTTTTCGTTTTATTGTTTAAAATTGCTATGTACAACGCATAAAAAAAGTATTCCCTCGATCAGTGTTTTTGGAACAAATTTTCTGTAAGAGAACTTTCTTCTCTAAAAAGGAAATACATTTTCTTGAAGAAGAAAGTTTTTTTCCTAAGGGAAAGCATTTTTTTTAAACAAGACAGTTTTACTTACGAACACTTTTTTATTCCGTGTATATCTAATACTTGTTAACACAGTATTTCCGGCTTACGGAAGCTGACAGTATGCCCATGCGTGTAATACGAGCCCGAAGTGCACACATATTAAAGGATGTCCGCCAACGGTAAGGATCGCGTTTCAAGAGAATCGCTTGAAATTTGCGGAAGCCCATTATTGGTCGGTAACTGATATGTTTCATAACTCAGAGCACATAGTTAAATATGTTGAAATTTTATTATATATTATTGCTGTTTAATTTATCGTTGAATAAGTTCATATTGGAATTCAGAGAAACCATTAAATAATATAACAATGTGTTCGAATATCAGAGAATTCTATTTTTATTGTAATTATTATTATTTCCAACACGTGAAATAGGTCGAGAAGACACACACACGTTATAATACGATCGCACAATGTCACCGGTTGGTCAATGAAATTCTTTCTCGCGGCATAGCTAACACAATTCGTATTGGCTCCATTTAATCCGATCGCGATTTTGTCCCCCACAATAGGATCATTTGTTGATCGATCTCCTTTTTTTTCGAACGATGACATACCCGTGGGAAATAGGATCGGGAATTTGCTGGGGATAAGAGCGCCAACATTCCTATGGCGTTCCAGTACAATGGGACATCGAATTAACGAGATTATTAAAGTGATGACAAAGAAATGCTTCTGGCTATGATTGAACGAATATAATAGGAAATCTCGTATCCGAACACGTTGTTGTATTATTATTTTTCTTCCTGTTAAGTTTTATTTATTTTCAAACAAACTACAAAATTGTCTATCATTATCAAGTTGTATTTGAAAATGATGAACATAAACTTGATCGGTAAAACATGTTTTCTTCTGATTGTAAGATAACTAATACTGTGATTTAGTTTTTCAGTTAATATTTACAGTAGAATTTTTCTTATTTGAATTTTCTACTATCCACACATGTTGTTTTCTTATTTTTATAGACTTCCTTTATGCTAGTCTTTGTATACTTGAAGAAAACTAAAAGAATAAGACAATAGCATGTTGGAATATAAGAAACTTCGAATTGGAGAGGTTCAATTGTACAGGCTAACAGAAAAACAACATCACGTTATTAGTTAGCTTACTTTCAGGGCGAAGCAAGCTCTACTGGTCGAGTTTATCTTTTTAATTCGACGATACAACTCGCCTCGAACAATTACATTCCACACTGAACGGGAAATTGATCAATATTGTACTCTCCGCGAAAAATCAACATCGTACACTAGAATTTTCATTTCCACTCGTAGGTTTCCGGCTACTCATATTGCACGAACGAAAAACTCATCGAAAAAGTACTGTGAAAGAACATAACTGATTCAAGCGGTCCGAAATGATTACAGAATCTTTCGCAATGAATATCAACAATTAAAACAATTGCTTGGAAGGAAACTGTTAAATCTTCCAAGTTGAAATCTGTGCTCCTTTTTGTTATAAGTTTGTAAACCAATGCAGAATACTTTTCCATAAAATTAACCGTTATGATTGACTACAGGTATTCTTATTTTGGTATTTAGCTCTCCGTGATATTTTCGGTGTTTGGTTATAATATAATGTGAACAGCACTTGCGAAAAATCATCCGCCATGATGTATTTTCAATGCTTGCAAATCTAAACAGCATAGTTAGATTTTCTTAATTTAGATTTATTACGTTTTCTTAAGGGCCGTCGCAAATATAAAATTTGTTTTCTTGACGAAGTTTTAAAAATACCTATAATTGATCATGGCAGCTATTTTTTGGAAAACTATTCTACGTTGGTGTATAAATTTAGAAAATAAGGAATAGCACGGGTTTTGATCTGATAGATTTAACATTCTCCAGGTTAGGATTGTGTCACTTATCTAAGCTGATGAGCTACTAAATATTTATCAGCAACGTTCCATCGTTACCGCGTCGAAGTGACGCGCGACAGGCACATGAAATTACTGTCAGATTGCAAACCGAATGCGGTTACACAATCGCACCAAGATTGCTATATTACTTCATTAGCGCGGGTCGATAATGATATTCAGTAGAAACATCAGCTTGATTATCGGCATTCGTTGGCAAATTCGCCGGATTTCGCTTCTATCGATAAACACACGAGAATCTCTAGTTGCTTCATCCTCATGCGAATTGACGATATCATAATTGCATAATTACTATTTTATAAGATATTATTGAAGTGATTAACAAATATTTGATAAAATAGGTGATTTATTATGTCGTCAATAACATTTTTGTTTAAATATTCAATGTTGCTGTCAGTTTCCATACTTTATGCGTTCAACTATTTAAAGTACAGGACTTTATAGCAAAAGGTGCGTGTTGCACAGAAATTAGCTTTGCGTTTCTGGTAATTGCATGATTTAAAGATGGTATGAATGACGTTCAATCATGTATGCTCGAGAATCAAACATATCGTCATGTCAAAAGCAGCAAAATTAATTCTGCAATGCTAAAATCAAAATGTTTTCGAAATTCACCAGCAAATTAATAAGGGTCAGGGATAATTAATAATTCGTAATAATAAAATTCTAAAATAATATTCATATTCGTAAAAATAATATTCTCAAATTAATAAGTTCCAAGGATAATTTATAAGTTGTAATAATAATATTCTATTAAGGCAATCACTGTTGACTCTCAAAGTAACGAAGGCATTGAAGTACAAGTTTCAATTTGACATCAGGCAAACGTGGAGTCTGGGAATTTGACATCCATTGGTAAATATCGTACGCTCAAACATGCAAAGCTGGAAAGTAAAATCAATTGGATCAGCTTGCAAAGGACACACTCGGATGATCCGGTCGACAAATTAGTCAGTGTCGAGGGTAATTTGGCAAAACCCAATCAATTATAAGCAAACATGCTCGGGCGATGTGTAATCTTTTTTACAAACTCTCCTTGCCTCAGCCATTTATACTTATACTTATTGTTAACTTGTACTTATTGTTAATAAAATATTCTCTTAAGGATGCTACATTATACGTATAATATACTATATTATTTGACAAAATATTACGTACGTCAGGCACGTAAGAACATAATTATATTTTTACATATTTTTTTAAAAATTTAATTTACATTTTACATAATTACACAGTGAATAAGAGAAGGTATTTACACATCCAGAATTCTTGGAAAAATTGTTCTAAAAACATTTCTTCTCTTTAAATAAAAATACATTCCTTTGAATAACATTCTTTCCTTCTTCAGAAAAAATGTATTCTACCAACACACATATACGAATCCTGTACAATCCTTTCAGCAAGTTTTATTTTCTCTCATTAACTTCAAACACACTTGCATACTCCACTTACAATACCACAAATACTAAAAATAGCTCGAAAGCAAATGGAAAAGGAATAAGCGGACGACAGAGATTTCATAACCTAAATCAGACTTCCACATTGATCAACTATTCCCGTTATGCTGCACTGGTTCGCCAATAAACAGGCGAGGGAACAGACAGATAGATAGAGAGAGAGAGAATCTCTATGAATTGTGCGAGCATGCGACTACTCGGCGACATTATAATTTCATCTGGCGGCTAAAACTCAGCCGTGCGAGTTTTCCTCCCTCCCTCCCTCCCTCCCTCTTTCTCTCTTCTGTGACCCGCGCTCCAATTAGCACGCGCATTTCAAAGTACACAGATCGTGCCGATCGAATATGCTCTTCCAATGGAAAAGTTCCTTCTACTATGGGGTTGAAAGGCGCGCGGGGGGGTGGAAGGGTGGAAGCAGAGGGTGGGTGCCCCAATGGCTTCAGCGGCACTCTTCCATAAAAATGCTCCTTCGGCTGGCAATAATCTTTGCGCTCCTCCCTCCGTCGGTGCCTCTCGCTCTCGCTTCACTTGTGATAAATAAAATATCAGAGGCCACGTGTGCTTCCACCGCCCCCCCACCCCACCCTTCTCCCCCTCCCTCCCCCCTCTCAGCCGCCACGCAGGTTGGTTAATGCATATTAGCTGCGGAGAACAAAGCGTTATTGGAACTTCTCATTACTCCACCCGCTCTGATCAATACGCCCGTGTAGAAAATCTTCGTCCCCCCTTCCCCGCCACCCCCCTGCTGCCCCCTGTCGGCCCCCTGCCACGCTTCGAAGAAAGCTTCGTAATGTATGGGCGCTCCGATTTCTCCCGGAGCTAATGGAGAACTGTGCTTGAAATTGCGATTGGATTCAGCTGTACGTATCAGTTTTGTTGCTCGGCTTTCCCGTCTGGGCATCGGCCCGTTGCGGCCGGTTTACAGAATTGTTTCTCCGTGCGCGCCTTTCATTGAATATTCATCGAACTTACAGACGCCATTGCCGGATAACTGCTTTAATGATGCACAGTTGTAGGGCCGAGGATCTCGTTTAAAAGGGTCTTAAGCTGGCAATTTAATTCTTTTTTTTCCCCCCCTCTGCGGAGCTTTGTTTGGGAAATTGATTTATGCGGGTTTCCGCTTTGTTAAGTTTGAAAAGATAGAAACGAGAGTGTCTTTCTCTTGTTTGCCAAGGGTGTTTTTATTGTTCAATCGGCTTTAATAATGTCGGGTAGAGGTTAGTTTGATTTAGACAAGCTTTTGTAGAGCTTTGTTTGGAAGATTGACTTATGCGGATTTGTATTTTGTTAGATTTAAAAAGATAGTAATAAGAATTTCTTTTTTTTATTTGGGAGAAGTGTCTTTATTGTTGAATAGATTTTAATCATGTTAGGTGAAGTTTAGTGTAATTCACTTATGTGAGTTCCTGTTTTGTAAAATTTTGAAAAATTTGGCTCTATTTTGTTTCACTTCAGGCGTGAACGTCTTTTCTGTCGAATTAATCCAAATGACTTGAACTTTTTAAGAGGAGGTTGAAGAAATATTTAGACGCTAAAATTATGTGAGTTTGTTTTATTAAATCCGAAAAAATGTTAATGATGTTGTTTACTTGAGGGATGAACGTCCTTATTGTCGAATTGGTTTTACTACCGTCAGCTCGAGTTCCGTTTGTTTGAATCAAATGGGCAGGTATTGTTTTATACGCACTTGGAGATTAAATATTCCGAGCAAGCGGAACCACGATTCCTTTGCCGTCGGTTGTTAATACCGAGTTTTATTGACCAACGGAAGGACTTAAATAGAGTGATTCCTGCACAATAAAATCAGAGCTGCGTCTGCCGTCATTATGTGGAATCACGACTCTCGTAAAACCTTCTACTTCTCCATAGACGACCATTGGATGAAAATACTCGATAATGGTTCGAACTTCATTCCAACAGAACGGCACGTTCCGCTCTAAGAAGTTTTTACCACTTTCTACAATAGCTTCGATTAATGAGCCTTTGCCTAATTTAATTAAAAACTCCAGCTTGATTTGATTTTTCTACGTTCTGTATATTTAAGTGTTACTAATACGCAAAATGTTCCTCAACGCAAAACTAATCCCGTAATTGTGTTATGAAATAAAAATTTGAATATTAATAGAAAGAATAACAGATTCTATCAATTATGTTTGTTGCACAAAATCTGCTAAGGATGAACAGCTCGACGTCTGATTACTTTTGTAAATTTCGAGTTTCAATTAAATCACCGTCTATAAGAGAATACGATCTTCTTAAAAATGTGCTTAAAGCCAGCTTTCTTCTTAAAGAAAACTTCATCTAAAACTACCAAGTCTGTCAATACTTTTCCCGCCACTGTACAAACTTTCACTTTTTAAATCTACATTAAAGATACACGCACATAAATAAACTTCGTACGTACTTCATACCAATTCTATCTTAATTAAAGTTCTACTTTAACGAAAAGAGATGTTCTCGCAAGGTTTCCGAGTTCGTAATCATCTTGAATCGCAGACCTTGAACTAATACTCATCGGCGAGTGGTGAAACAAAACGGCTGTAATTAGTGACTTCTACGAGGTGAAGGCGCGCCTTTAATTAATAATACTGTACAAATCCAGATTAAAGAGTATTGAACGGTATAATTATCACCTAATTGTAAGTACAGGACGCGGGTTACAAGTGGGCTCGGGAGGAGTACGTAAGTACCATTTAATAACGATAACGAGGATGATCTCGTATTATGGGGGAAGTGGGGGAGGGGGAAGTGGAGGGGGATGGCAAGGGGGGGAGAAGGATTCCTCAGAGGAGCCGTCATTCGCCTGCAAGTGTCACGGACCTCTGCCGGCAAATTAATTGCAATTAGGTTTTCACGCTCGATTGCTTCAACAGCCCCTTGACTCCGTTCGATCGGTGGGGGTGGGAAGTACCCCGCACTCCTTTCGCGCTGATTAATAATCGCCAGCGATGTCTTCGGCTCGTAAAATCGGTAGAACCAGCAAATTCATCGTGCCGAAGAAGTTGTCAAATTACCGGGGGAACTGAGTAGATCATTCTTAAGGGATGATGTACAGGGTGAGATCAATCTTAATAAAAGTGCGGCTCGTTCATTGGCGTTTTCGAATGTAATAGCAAATTCATCGTGAAGAAGTTATTAAGTTACTGGAAAAAGTAAGTAGGTCATTCTTAAGGTGTGATGTACAGGGTGAAACGAATTTTAATAATGACATGATATTTTTATTAGTTTTTCTGAATTTTCTAAAACTCTCTAGAAAGGTGGATTTGCGCGATGACTACTTTAATGCGTCCCAACTTTAAAGCGTGACAAACTTGCATAGAACCCATGTAGGAATTGCCCACCATCAGCCCGTCCCCAGTGTGGGGCGCTATATGGCTGCCCGTAGTTGACCCATCATGGGCAAGATACAGTGGGCCATAGTGGGCGCAAGTTTGGCGCGAGGTGGGCGCACGAAGGGCGCGGAGTGGGCAGCCCGCTCTGCGTTGAGTGTTCGGCGCAGACTGGGCAGCAAGGTGGGCCCGGAGTGGGCTGCCCATTCTGCGCTGAATGTGCGGCGCAGACTGGGCAGCAAGGTGGGCCCGGAGTGAGCTGCCCACTCTGTGCCCAACGTTGCACTCTCTATTCAGAAGAATCAATATCTTTGTTAATTTCTACCTATTATATGCATAATACGTATAACATAACAACAGTCGCTTTTGCAAACGTCAGTGATAGGGTCACTCGAGAATTACCAGATCTTCATTATGCCGGAATTGTTACTGTTATAATATAATATCGATAATAAATGTATAATAATTTCGATTGCATCTCAATATTATGTAGCTAAAAGGTGTATTTCTTTGAGGTGTGAGAAGATTTTGGATTCTCTGTAGCTGAGTACAAAAATACAGTTTGTGTTGCATGAATTGATACTGAATGGGGCAGCAGAGAGGGCACAGACTGGGCAGCAAGGTGGGCCCGGAGTGGGCTGCCCACTCTGTGCCCAATGTTGTACTCTCTATTCACAAGAATCAATATCTTTGTTAATTTCTACCTATTGTATGCATAATACGTAATGTATAACAACGGTCGCTTTTGCAATCGTCAATGATAGGATCATTCGAGAATTTTCAGATTTTGATTATGCCGGAATTGTTACTATTATAATATTATATCGGTAATAAATCTACAATAATTTCGATTTCATGTCAATATTATGTAGTTAAAAGGTTTCTTTGTTTGGGGTGTAAGAAGTTTTTGGATTCTCTGTAGCTGAATACAAAGATACAGTTTGTGTTGCATGGATTGATACTGAGTGCGGTAGAAGAGAGGGCACAGACTGGGCACCAAGGTGGGCGCGGAGTGGGCGCGGAGTGGGCTGCCCACTAAGAGCCATGCGTTACACTTTCAATCATGAGAATCAGTATCTTTACTGCTTTCCGATTATTATACGCATAGTTTAATAAAAGTAGACTTTTATAAGCAATTAGTAACACTACTAAAAAAGCTGCCACGTCTTGATACCATACCCAACTTTTTCTTAACATTTCTGTCTATCGTAGTGGTATCAATTTAATATTCTCAATGCAAAAGCGCATTAATGTTAATTTTGCGTGATGAAGTAGTCGCGGTCTTGTAAACACCAGTAATGGATAAATTCTATCATTCATATGTAGAAGCAGAGACAATTGGAAACTATTAGCAATTACGAAGGATTGGCTCATGTGGAAGGGTAACGGATTGGCAATGTTGAGGACCATTGTTCGAATCCCAACTGGCACATAGACGACGTCACTCCATCATCTTTACTGAACATGGGTTTTTTCAAGTAAATCAAGTAAACATTAGCCCCTTAGTTCGGCTCGACGACGCAAAAGAATCCGCCAGGGGATACAGATATTTTTTTTTGCACAGTCAAAAATTACTAATAAAGTCTGGCTGACGATGGGCACCCATGGTTGGCCCCATTTCGTTTGCCATGTGTGGCCCATCATGGGCTGCCCATGTTGGCACGAACTTATCATCCCCGCTCTCCACCATGGTTGGGCCCAATTGGGCAGCCAAAGTTGTGCCCATGTCGCACGTAGGGTAGCTGGATGTGGCCCCACGTTGGCCCCGTTGTATATTCTTACATGGGAATCAGAGAGAATTTTCACGGACTATAATTTTACAAAGTGAAACAGTTTTATCGCATTCTTTGCTGCCTATTAATTATTATTATTTGCACAAGCTGCGAAATGAATTTCCTCTGTTCTAACGAATAAGATCGTTATATTTTATTATCATTACAAATTATCTAGCAGTTTTAGTGAATAATTATACATTATTTTTTCTTTTTAATTATACAAAAACGTAGTTTTAACTCGTTTGAACCCTATTTATTACATACAGGGTGCTCGATTTCCATCAACGATCTTCAATATCTCGGAAACCATTTCAGATATGTATTGCAATTTTGTTTCTTCCTGTTCTTCTTATCGTTTTGATTTACAAAAATTACCTGAGAAGCGTTGAAATTAAATAAAGGTCAACATAGTTTCGACATTTTTAACGTGGGATATTTAACTGCTTGATTAAAATGCGACACCCTGTGTAATGGAATATCGCGTAAATAATGTAGACTTATAATATATGCATTCGTCTGATGAGAAGGACGAATTCTCTCTCCGCAAGTTCTGCATTTGCGAATAAAACAATTTCGGTAATCCATGGCGTAGCTTACGAATGTGCAGCTTCAAAGGCAATAATTCACCCCTCACATGGCTCCTCATAAATGAAGATCGCGGCAAAAAAAAGAAGCAAAAAGCTTATTCGGAAATACTTCGGTGCAAACTAATTTCGATGGGGAGATTCCTAATTTCAAATTCCTCTGCTGCACTGCATGACGGCAATCTAAATTCTTGTTACTCGCTTATACGATTCGGTGATGTATGCGTGCGCCGGTTATATGTATGTATATATGTATGGGAGTTTACTGTAATTACATGCCCTGTCACTGAACCTGATACTTGACAGGAAACGAGACCCTGTATTGGAACAGTTTGATAATTGTGTATTCCCTATGAAAAGCAACCTGAGAGACGTATTTCAAAATGTAAAAGGTAACATGCACGTAATTTGTTTAATACGAAGAATACTTTCTGCTAAAAAAGATTGGTAAATAAATAAGAAATAAAGTGCTGAATTTTAAATTGTATTTATAAAATTATTTATAACAAAAATTGCAAGAAAATACAAACGAACTGTTTCTGATTTTTGGAACGCTTTCTGCAAACATTCAACCCACCAGTGACGGAAATGCATACAAATCTGATATTTAAACAGCGACAGTTTAATTACGGAACGTTACAGATGTTTGTATATTTCCTGATTTAAGTAACAATTCGTTGCATTTCAGGTGAAATTAGATGGAAGATTTTTTCCAGTCGTAACAATTTACGTGAAAGGTGTACTTCAGAATGCAAAAGTTCACGTGAACGTAACGTTTTGTAAAAGCGAGATTCATAAATAAATAAGAAATGAAGCAATGCATTCTAAAAATGATACAAAAACTGCTCGAATTGTAAAACTAACGGATGTAGTTGTTAATTAATCGAGAATTATTAATTCGTTCACCTTTCTGTTTCTGGAAACATCCAAGCGACCAGTGACAGAAAGGGGTAGAAATCCAATATTTAAGCAGCGACAGTTTAATTACTGAAGACAAAAGATTTTCGTTTTTTCTCTGATTTAAGCGTCCACTCGTCGCACTTCAGGTGAAACCAGGCGGAAGTTTCACCTCTGTCGTAACAATTTGTGTGTTAGAAGAAGGCGGAGTGGGATGAAAGGATAATAAATAACGGACGGAAGAATTAATGTCTCAGCTGCGTCTAAAAAGAGGGAGAGGCCATGAATATTTTCTTTGTGGGAAGTGGCGCACCTGAATTCATCACATCCATTCGTTCTCACCCATTTTCCTCGTCACACCACCGAGACGAGACACTCAATCTGCTAGACTATAGATCATCTTTGAATGACCGTACACACAAGTACACGCGTAGACATTCCGTATGTAATCCTTCGTGTATCATTAATTACTAATCCTTCGCACCATGACGGGCTCATGTCTCACAGAACTTTGCAGTCCGTGCCACTGTTTGTTATAAGAAACCGAGGAAAATTGATATAATTGATATAATAATTGTAATTGAACAAGTAATTTTTTTATTTAATAGTTGAAACTTAAGTAGAGGTTTATTTCTCACAATATGGTGATTTAAAGTAATTTATTTACAGTATATCTAAATGTTATATTTAATTGAAACTAAACTGGGCAATTTTTATAGGGTTTCTCATTGGTTCCCTTGAGAGTACAAGAATTGAAATTTAATTTTGATATAGTATGAAAACTATGGAACTAATGAAAATATCAATTTTACTTCATTTTTATTTTCCATTTTCTCTGAGTAACCCTTCATCGAAAATATAATGGCATCCTAAGCGTTTACGTATGTGGAAATAAAGGGGTGAGAATTTGCACTTTGGCCGATAAACCCCAGTCCAGCTCAACAGTTCAAAACTACCAGAAACTTCTTTCCAGTTTCAATAGTTTAATCAGTGAAAAAGTACAAAATACAAAAATAAATCGTTGGAGCTGCAACTTTTTTAGAAATCGCAGTGAAAGTTTGATAGCAGGCGAAAATCGCTAACTTGGGGATGAGCATTCTCGGCAGTAGCGCGCTCTATTTATATAGCTATAACTTGGCGCGGGACTCTAGCGAGTCTCCTGTTCACAATTACTCAAAACTTTAGCTCATGCTTAAATTTTTGTTTCCTATTTCGCTATACTAATATAATAAACGTATGCGGTGGTATTTTATGGAGACACTGATACATATGCAGATGGGGGATAATAACAATCTTAATACAAAAAAGTTAAAATATGTATGTATTTATATTCCACACCAAACTCGGAAAAAGTATTCTTCAACACCTTTAAAAAAGTAATATGTTGGCGCCCTAAGGGATGATTTATGAGGTGAAACGAATTTTAATAAAAGCTCAGTGTTTTTATTCGTTTTCCTGAATTTTCTATAATTCTGCAGAAAAGTGGATTTGCGCTATAACTACTTTAATGTGGCTCAACTGTAAAGCGTGATGCATTTATATGTATTGAATTAGAGAATTTCCACCGACTATAATTTCACAAAGTGACTCAGTTTTATCGCATTCGTTAGTACTTATTAATTATTATTACTTGCACAAGCTGCTAAATGAACTTTCCCTGTTCTAATGAATAAGATCGTTATATTATATTATCATTAAAAAGTATCAATTAATTTTATTTTAACTCATCTGTGAACCGTGTATATTGTATACAGGGTGCTTCGTTTTTATCAACGATCTTGAATTTCTTCGAAACCATGTAAGATATTTCAAGTTTGTTTGTTCCTGTTCTTCTTGTTATTTTGGTTTACAAAAATTACCATAGAAACATTAAGATTCAATGAAAGCCAATACAGTTTCGATACCTTATTCATTAATATTCTTCGATACCTTAGACAAAATAATATGATGGACTCCGAGATGTCCCCGAGCGTTGCCAAGTAGAACAACTAATAAATAATAATGTTACAAATAAAATAATTTCAATAGCGTGTCGCGAGACACTTTGACAGGAATTATATGACAAGAGAATTTATCTAAATTCGGTTGAGAACGCGGTGGGGATACAGTTGCGGCGAAGGAACGCGTCCATGTGTACCGGGCGGTCGGTTCAGTTCCGAAACTATCCGGGGGCGTCCTTGCGCTCACCGTCCAGTGGTTAGGGGTGTGTGTGTATGTACACCAGCCGAACTCGTCAAATTCCCGGCCAGATGCACTGGGCGGCGGCGGCGGTGGCGTCGGCGTCGGCGGGGACTCGCAATCCGAATTTATCGGCGGCAGATTCTCGTGCGCCGCGGTCTAGAAAGTTATGAATGTGGTCGGCGCGCGTTTATCGGGCGAAAATATCGGCTTGCTCGCTGGCGCGCGAGCGCGCGAGCGACCTTTCTCGCATAATTTATCCATTCGACCGTGGAGCGTGCCGGGCGCTGCATTCGCTGTGTCGCTTCCTCGGCCAACTGAATGCAATTAAATTGCCCTTTAATTGCTACTTATTGCCACAGATTTACGAGCGGACAACTGCGACCGGCTAGGAATGCGACGAGCTCTCCCGGCAAGCAAGCCACTGCTAAAGCAGCGCCATCGTCAAGCATGTTTCACCGGAAGTAGCTAGAGAACAGACAGTCCGCCATAATGAAATTGCCAGCGAGCTGAGTAAGTTTCGATCTGAACCATTGTAAGCTCGAATACCCATTTTAATTTGATTGTTAAACGCCAAATGTCCCCCTCTCCGATCCATTTATTGTTGCCGGCATATCATCGAATGTTGGGGGCGTTGAACCGTCAAATGAAACTTGCGCAGTATGCCGCCGGACGGATGCATTGTTAATTACTGGAATTCCATAGATAAGGGACATTTCAGTCGATTCACGGTAAACGACAATGCATCCGCCCAGATTACTTCAGCTAATCCCATTTCGTATCCTTTTCAACTCAAGAAGAATATAAATGATAATTAAAGCAGTTTTTATATAGATATTTAGGGGCAAGATTAATTATTTATTGTACGTTATCCTAAAAAGGAAGCCGCGGGGATTACGCGCGGGATGATGCTTATATCGTCGATAATAATTACTTCAGAGAGTATTGGGAATTACCGTCATTGTCCAACGCACATATCATGTACAATGTATCATCAGTCACCGCGAATCAGAAAATAATCAAAATCAAATATCTGCACGGCTGCTGCGGCAGCATCATTGCCAGGATGCACTTTTGCCAGATTCCGTATCAGAGGAAGAATTCACCACAGATTCCAGATTATAGCCACTCGACTTTCCCGGGGTACCTTCAGCGCTCTCTTACTGCCATGTAACAGAGAATGAACAATGCCGGGAGTTTTCCCCGGGAAACCATCAGCGGCAAGCTTCTCATTTCTCCTTTTCTCCGCGGCTGCTCCTCCTCGACGTCGAGCAGTGCCACGTATACTCTCACTCTCTTTGCCCGACAAAGCCAAGCCTATGAGCCGGAGTTCTTTCATCTTACATTGTTTCGATAGCGCACAGTGGCGCCGAGCTGTCGATCTTTTTATCCCGGCCGCCACTTCTCCCTTTCCTTATTCGTCAATGAACGCCTTTCACCTGGTCGCTCGCGAGGAAACTTTGATTATTACCTTGCGGAAAGTGGGTCCTCCAGTACACAAAAGTCCTCCGGGTGGCTTAATTAATTTACGTCGAGAGACGCTCCGCCGGAGGAGCGAGGAAAGCCGGAGTTGCGGCGAGAGTAAGGCAGAGGGAGCCAGAGGCGACAGGTGTATCGGCCGATTAAGGAGGTTAAAGTGCCGCTAATGGCTGGCGGATACAGCGGCCTCTACCGGCACGTAGAATTATTCATCGCACTCTATTGGCGCTCCCCCACCCATCCACCCTTCTTCCTTCAGCCTTCCTCATAATTAACTGGATATCGGCAACATCGCGGCAAAGTATAACCACATCTCATTATTCATGTCGCCTCGTCGTCCCTCGCAACCGGAGGCAAATCATTTTCATGCCCGCTGATAGCGAATAAAGACTGCGTGTAAACCGCAACCCCTGTTTTCCCATTATCCTTCCGGCGCGGCGCGGTGTGCCGCGGGGATAAACCGCTCGGAGAATAAAGCGGATGCATTCAGCATTGTCGGGAATAAATTATAATAGACTAAGGTAAATTGGCCAGCGCAGCCTTTTGCCCGGATAAGTTCGAAGGACTCGCGAGAATCCTTTGCCGACTCTGATGTTGCGGGGAAAATAGTTTAGGGAGTTCGGCTCGCAAAGAAATTGAAAACCGATAATTGATGAGAGGACGTTCTTCTTCGTCTTTTATTAGGCCGATATTTCTTTACAGAGGATATTAGGTATTTCGTTTTTCGATGAAAGCTTGATACTCGAACTAATACGTGAGAAAAAGAGTTTTTGTGTGACTTATCGCGGAAGGTCGTTGTACTAAGGAATAAACATAAAACGCATCCTAATAATGCGTAAGCTTCGTTCGAGATAATTATAACTCTAAGTTAGAATCTTGACTACTAGCAAAGCGTTAAATTACATAACCTCAAACCTTAGTCGAGAATTATGCGAAAGATTAAAATAAAGTGTATTAAAATTAATGGATCAGATCTTTAGTTTCACATTTAGTTCTAAGGAAAGAAAATCAAATGCATTCTTCCTTAAGGAGAACTATTATCTGAGACACTGTCCATAAACGTATGTCGGCAATTAGTATTAATAAAGCGAAACAGAAAAGGATCTCAAAGAAGGATGAGTTTCCGGTACTCTTGAACTATTTAAGAGGACCTCAGTTTAAGGGATGAAATACACACTCGCACCCTGATCTTAAGGTATAAAAATCAAAATATGTATGTATGTTCCGCACTCTTCAATGTATTCGTACCAAATTTACCATAAGCGTTCTTTGATATTTTAGATAAAATACTATGTGGGTCTTCATCCCTTTGAAACCACCCCTAAAAGTCACCACAGGCACACGAAATTTTATCTAGGTAATGTTGGGTAAGTCAGCTAGTTTTTAATGAAAAGTCGATCAGAAAACAGAAATCTAATTCACATTTGCCTTGCTTCTATATGTTTTCCCTGAATCTCTAATGATAACCAAGTATTACTGTATCGAAATGCAAACGAAACAGAGCGCAGGAAACTTTGATAAAAGCGGGATGCATTCAGCATTCCGGGAAATAAATTATAATAGAGGGAAGAAAATTGGCCAGCGGAGCCTTTTGCCAGGATAAATTCCGAGGACTCGCGAGCAAGCTCTGCTGGCCGTTGCTAGGGGAAAATGGCTTAAGGATCTCAGAGCGCAAAGAAATTGAAAACCGATAATTGATAAGAGAGACAATTCTTCTTGTTTGCTGATCCCGCGCAGCCGTTTCTATCTGCACTCTTTCGATCTCTTTAGCCTCTAGGAAAGCACCGGGGACTTTGTGAATTCGAGCGAAGCCTCGCGAACAGCTACGCCTCTTTAAACGTTTCGGAATTTCTATCGGCCATACCGATTTAAGCGCCAGTCTAGCAAAAATGGTCCTTTATCTCGATAATAATGCGTTCCCCAAGGGTTTCATTGGGCTTCTCTTGAAAATAAAACAGACGGCTGTTTTGAAATCGGTAATGAACGGCGAAATCGGCAATGGCCGTTTTAAGATCACCGCTAGATTCGATTTATTGTTAAGCTAGAATGCAGAACAGTTCGAGGTGAATTGAGTTTAGCATGCTTATTCAAAATCCTAAAGTTTTCCTTCAGCTCTTCGTTTCCTGTTTTATTTACCATATTAACTATACGTATCTGGAATATTAATAATATGTATATAATAATTTTACAATAAATAATTTTTAGTTTCAGATTAATTACAATTAAATAATTTGGATGGATAAGATAAATATTACAGATATAACATAAAGGTGTATGTCTGTATTAAAATAGTATATCAAAGGAAACTGTCACCTATAAACTGTTACAATGTTTGCTACTTGTGCGAAGTCATTCTAGAATAACGTAAAAATTCGAAAATAAATGGAAGGTATACATTTTTAGAAGCTTTTTGTAGCAAACATCATTACAATAATCTATTATTCTTTAATAGATCTATTATTCTTTCGCAGGTGTTCACGAACTCAAAGTATCAGAAAAGACTTTAATATTGAATTATAAAAAGTAGAAATATATTCGAATGACTAATGAACAGCAAGAAGATCTGATTAATTACATGTAGTGTAAATAATACATATAACAAGTAGACATATAACATGGCATTTTTCAGCAGTTGATCGCTTATTGCCGCTAATATATTATGAAGTACGATTAATATTTGATCGAATAATCAGAGTGAGATGATCTTATCAATTATAGATAGTATAAATATTATGAAATAAACATATAAAATAATTTTTTTATAGTATTTATGCATACAAGGAAACTATCAATAGTAGCAAATGTATAACATATATCTACCTCAATTTAAATATCATTATATTTCACCAGAATCTTGCGAGCACATTCCACATTCATCTTCTACGAGGTCTTCAAGTTCAAAAACTAATTTTGCCCGCATTTTTCTCGATTCAACTCACTGCGCGGCGCTTCTCTCGGACTGGGATTTTTTGCCAGCTTTTTAATTGCCAATAGGGGCCGCGGGCTGGCGGGTGGCGCTGCCAGCCGTGCATAGGAATTCTCTGGGAATTCGGGGATTTACGGGGGAGGGATTTTTACGACTGCGTCCCATACGATTACAGTAAATTTCGGGGACATATTTAAAAGGTGGGCGCAATCAGGCAGTGAGCCGGGCAGCGCACTGCAGCTCGGCCCGCGTTGAGACAGGCTTGGTTTATGCGCTCGCAGCTAACGATTATCTTCGCCCTAAGCTCGGACAGAGTTCCCAGCCGGGCGACAGTAATTTCGATACTGCTCGGTGCACGCGTCTATTCCAACACCCACCGGACCTGACAACCTTCTTTATTACATCCCCTTCCTTTGTCCCGCTCCATGTAAACTCCCGGGAATAGTAAACCGTGTAAATTACTTGCCAAGCTTGTTCTGGCAGCGCATTAAAAAGTGTGCTTAAAAAATCTGTAATGTACTATAAAAGCAAAGCTATAGCAATTTCATTTCCTGCTAATAGTTGCTGATTGCCGGATTATTTAATGGTGGTCTCTTAAGCTTTCACGTACAGGCTGATTCAGTTGCCTTTGAATCAGAACTCTCCTAACCCTACTTTTACTAGACATCTATTTAAATGTGCTATATATTCTCTGTTTAACAATAGACTGTAGCAAATTCTGTAGTCTGTTGGTGGGAATATTTTACCAAGTTTTAGCATCGACTTCCTTCGAATGGCTAGCAACGTAAGGAGGCAATATTTTATTACATTATATTTATAGGGAAATATTATATAGAACTGGCTTCTGCAGGGTGAAATTTCATGTGCGAGTTAACATAACTCGAACATGTAATAGTATAAATGCATAAAGTGCAGAGAAATGTGGAGAAACATTTGAGTATAATTTAAACGTCTAGGTTATTTATAATGATTTTATAGAGAACTGTGTATGCTCGAGAGTGGCGATTCAAAGGCAAGTGACTCACCCTGTACAATGTAAATTGTATTTTTTATATAGAAATTTAATGTAACATAAACTATAAAACAGTTGGCTTTTTAAGAGACTGAAATTTCGAAATCTTCTTTTCTTCAAATGTAGCTTTTGCATTGGTTAGGTTGCATTGCTTTTTAAGACTGGAACGTGCACGTAGAAATTTCGTTACCGTAAGTGTCCTTTTCCGTCGAAAGAGTTTTTGATACCTTTTCCTTTGTCTCGGTGCATGTAAAGTCCTGGGAATAGCAAACCGTGTAAATTACTTGCCAAGCTTGTTCTAGGAGCGCATTAAAAGTGTGCTTAAAAAATCTGTAATGTACTATAAAAGCTACAGCAATTTCATTTCCTGCTAATAGTTGCTGATTGCCGGATTATTTAATGCTGGCTCTTAAGCTTTTACGTACAATGTAAATTGTATTTTTTATATAGAAATTTAATGTAACATAAACTATAAAACAGTTGGCTTTTTAAAAGACTGAAATTTCGAAATCTTCTTTTCTTCAAATGTAGCTTTTACATTGGTTACGTTGCATTGCTTTTTAAGACAGGAACGTGCATGTAGAAATTTCGTTACCGTAAGTGTCCTTTTCCGTCGAAAGAGTTTTTGATACCTTTTCCTTTGTCTCGCTGCGTGTAAACTCCTGGGAATAATAAACCGAGTAAATTACTTGGCAAGGTAGTTGGGGTGGCGTGTTAAAAACTGTGTTAAAAAATCTCTGACGCGCTATAAAAGTAAAGTTGTAGTAATTTTGTTTGGTGCAAGTAGTTGGTGATTGGCGAATCGTTTAATGCGAGTCCCTTAATACGTATAATGCAAGTTATACTTTTTGTATTCAAAGTTATTGTCGCATAAAGTGCGCAGCGGGTGCGTTTTCAAGAGAGGGAAATGGTTAAATCTCGTTTTCTTGAAATGTAGCTTGCTTGCGTTACGCGTTGCTTTTTAAGAGAGCAATGTGCATGTGGAAATCCTGTTACTGCAAACGTCCTATTACACCGGAACAGTTTCTGATATCTAGTTGGCTTAATGACTTCTGCGAGGTCCTTTCGGTCTGCATGCCAAGGTCCGGCGCAAAGTTCAATCTTACTGGAAACTGTTGTATGTATAGTGGAATGAACCGAAAGCAGAGGTCATCCTCATTTCGGTTGCTCTCGGTGGCTGGGGTGCGCGAGAGTAAACTTGGAGTCAGCGCGAGGTCAAACTGGAGCACAGCTCGCGTCTAGCATTGCAAATGTTTCCTTTAGTCTTGTGTAGACTGCATACACATAAAGTGGGATCTTCCAGTCGAATAAAGGGGGAGAGGGGTCACCTCGCTCTGCTCTTTGCAAGTGGATTCAGTTGATTTTACTATCCAGGTTTACATGTTTGAACCCACCATACTCGACATTTTGCTCAATTGAATATTATTTATTTTGCATACCAAAGTATGTTATTTTCGTTATTTCGTTAGTAATCAAGTAAAGCCTTAGTTAGCAGTGTAAAGTTCTTCACTTCAGCATTACAAAGAAATGATTTGATAGTTTTTTTTTAGTTCTATTATAATTAAGCAGTGGCTTGGCTTTCGTTTCCAATTATTTTCATTAACTTTTTGGTCAATATGGTAAAAGCAGTAAAATATATAGTTCTTTGTAGAATTTTCCTAGAATGTGAAAAAAGTAGGATTTTTATTGAAGGAAAAACAGTTTTGTGTGAAAAAAGACTTTTGTCACAGCTGGAACAAAACTACTTGGGGAATTTTTTTACACTTTTAATGCCTTTTTGAAGGATATTCGATATTTGCACGTAATATGGTGTAAGAGCACTTGTAAAATTTCAACTGCAATAATATATTTTAAATGCATGAAAATAGGTAAAATCCGGCTTTTCCGCGATTTATAAAAAGTACCCATAACTGATCGCAGCCGCTGATTTTTTGGAAAAGCATTCTAGATTGGTTTACGACCTTATAAGAAAAATTAACACCCAGAGTTTGACCTGACAGATCTGACACTCTCCATGTGAGTATATTGACTGCCCAACAATACTAACCATATTAAATAAATAATTAGTGGACTAATTAAAATTTTGCAAAGAATATTAATGAAGTTATTATAGATGAAAGGTGAAAGCTCAAGTGAAGAGAACGGTATGAAAAGGCATAATATTCGAAGGAGAGTGAGAGAGAGAGAGAGCGTTAAAAGGGATAGTGGGTTGGAGTGGGGGGCGCAGTGTGAAGAATAAGCTAGTGGTGGCGCTAAAGATCCGCCGAAATCTGTGGGGCCAATCCTGCCCGACGATTTTCCTACGCTCTGAATTTTTCATGAAGCTTTTAATTAGCCGTGCGAAGCGCGCTCGGCCGCTTGCGCGCGAGCGCCGCACCGATCGATGCGTGTCAACGTTTCCAGGCGCTCGCGCGCGCTCTCGGCCGACTAATTACGCGTACGCGTAATCGTTTCGGCTCGCTTACGCGGGCGCAATGGCGAAATAAATCTGCCGCTCGAGATAAACGGTATCGCGATGCCGATTATAGAGACGCGTCTGGCCAGCCTTTTATAATCTATGTTAATCGCGTGGATCCCCATTGATTTATCGCACGCACCTACCACTCGCTTACGCGCCCTTTACACATCACCTAAGCCTCTATATTTCCCACTAGCAATCCTACCCGGCTTCCCTCGGATGCCATTCGAGTACTCTGATATTTATGAAACTTTAAGTGGTCGCCATTTTTAAAGGGAAGTGAACCACTTCTTTTCAATTTGCGCGTTTTGAAAAAACGTATTTGAGGCCGTGTTCCACGATAAGTGATTCCTCATAAAATTTTTGAGATTCTTTTTGAATACTCTGTTGAAATAATAAATATTATAAAACTTTACAGCCTATAATCTGCTTGGAACTTAATCCTACAGGAGAGAAACCGCCTTGAAATTGAAGAGAGAGAAACTTTTTACCCTTTATACAGTGATTCAGATTTTTCAAAAGTTCATAACTAACAAACGAAGTCAAACTTTGTAATATGACCTTAACATTTCTGACTCGGTTTCGCATGCCCAATCTATGGTCAAATTTTGATACGTTTTACCTAAATCACTCTGCATGTGTAACAGAAATTCTTTTCTAACCTAACAAATCGCCTCACCCGGAATTCGAAATCAGCGCCGCTTGACCAACCCGTCGAACTATTTCAAAATGGGCGGTTGGGGGGAAAAAGATTTTTTCCCTTTCATTTGCATCATTGAGTTACACAACAGCACGCATTTTTACACTTTTTGCCGACCCTGTTGGCCGATCGATATGTTGGTTTGCATTGCAAATTGGGAATAGTAAATATTCTCCTTTTGTTTCATCAAATTCGAGATTTTCTGACTGCTAGATATTTACTCGACGTTCTATCCTCGTGCTGGCTTCCGCGTGCGGATGTTCGTGTCCTGGGATAAACACACAATGCTGCCAGAGGGTGGAAATTATTGTTAAAGTTAAAAGGAAGCTATCAGAAAATTCGTGAATTACTACAATAGAATTGTTGTTATAATATAAGCACGCTAAATTAATATAGATTAATTCGAACGAACATGAATGTCGGATGTGAATTGTATCTGGCACGAGCAGAGAGTTTCTTTATCATTTGAGCTTTTATTCCGCAGGATTGCAGTCCGGTTAATTCAGCACTTAAAAAAGAAGGAAAATATTACAGGGTTCTCGTTATATTATTTGAAAAAGATAAAGCTCCTTTGTAAATTATTCTTCTGCTTTAGCAAGTCTGCGCATCTGCAAAAAATTGGAGGTCCTCTCCACTTTTTCTTCTGTTTCTCATTCTCCGAGAATACGTTTCCGGACCATGGGACTTTCCCGTTTCAAGTTTACATATACATATGTAAAATCGGGCAGGTATATACTAGCGGATTCTGCCTTTCTTTGTGCGCGCGGCTTCAGTGGGTCGCTATTATTTCGCAGTCTCGTTAAGCCCCGACATACTCTGAATTCAAACGCAACCCGATCCCGAAATGGAAAGCGCAAGAACTTGAAGCTGCTGGTTCCTCCAAGATCCACCTACAAATATGTCCTCCTGCATGTATAGACAAGTGACAACCATCGTGTATTCCCAGTGGAAGCTGGTGAATCCGCAGGTCAAAATAGTAAAAGATACCGAGGCATTTTTGAATCTATGCTTTCCTTTTTTCGAGTGTCCTAGTTCATTAGGAACCCTTGTAATTTTGCCATGTCCGTCCGACTGTTCGCCACAGCAAAAATCTCGTAATGATGTAGAAAACTTGATTGTTCATTTCTCTTGAATTTTTATATTACTTTTGGAACACTTGACAAACAAAGTAAACAAGTTGACCTCATCGAAACTTTTTCGTAAGTTTGTAAGCTTTGGATTGTTAACCCCTTAACTTGTGCGCTCGAGTTAATTTGAGCGCGTTGCACGCGTTTTCAAAAAAACTGTGCGTTCAGGGGTTAAATACAGATGCATCATATTGTACATGAATGTACTCATAGAATATAGATTAAAAAATTGAGATTTGTAACTAGCACAGTAATAATGGCAACACTGCTTGGAATTTTTTGGAATGATATTCATTCCAGAGCATATTTGCATGATAAAACATTGAATAATTTTGAATATTTACTTTAACATTCACTTTATATTCCACTAGCTATAATAAGCCAATCTAAACCGTAGAATCCAAAATAATGAAATTACTCTTGAAACAACGCGTGTAAATTCACGATAGAGCAATATTATAACTTGTAAAATTAATAAATATTGCAAAACTTTGTATTCTGTAATTTAATTAAGTAGTAACTCTATGCAAAGACAAAATTTGTTTTTAAAATCGAACCATCCATTTCAGAGTTTATAGCAAACATACGGCAAAGACGGGAAAACATTATCGTTTATATTAGAAGAGAATTAAAGATTTCTATAAATTGTGCTTACATTTTGGCGTTTGCTCTTATTTTAGTTTGGAAACCAGTTGTGGAGTGGACACTCGAAAGTTCCCACACCGATGAAATATTTCCCACAGCGACATCAACTTGGTCCTCTTACATCCGAAACTAAAACCTAACCTATTCTCCGAACCATCGTGCACTTGGATTCGACTTAGCTTCCACTCGCGGCACTCAGACCCATTGGAACCTGCATTATAACATTAAACACAGCTTATTTCGAGTGATCGTTCATGAAGTCGAAAAGGAATTCTCTCAGAGCGGATCCTCGTTCTCGAGAAACATGGGCTCTCACTCATGAAACTTGCATGGAGCCGCTGCGAGTATGTATCATTGGTTAAGCCGAGTTCTCAAGGAAATCGCTTTGGTACACAAGTCAAAAGTACAGCATTCAGTTTCGTCTATTCAAATAGCTGATCTGAGGTTCACGTGGCGGCTCGGTCTTGAATCGGAGCACTCGGAGTTCGGCGTGCCTGCATGCATGACGAAAGTGGCGCCCTCTTCAGGCCATTAATGGGAGTTCCATCTAATTTTCCGGCCGCGCAGACAACACGTGTCTTATGGATTTGCATGCTGAAATCGATATCGAATCGGCACTTTTTGAATCTGGGTTGACGCAAATCGATATCTGAGACTTGAGTTACAATTCAAGCATTACATATCGTATAGGTTAAATGTATCTGAAGCGTAAAAACGTGAAACTGAAAAGATCTATAATTCGTCCATCGTTAATTGTATGGACATATATAAATTGATTATGTTCGCCGTTGGGTTTAAATCACAATTAGTAGTGGAAAATTTAACATAAAACTCGACCGTCGTATTACAGTTCGTTTCAATTTCGTATCGGCTGTACGAACGTTTTTTTCTACTACAATAAAATCAAAGGCGTCAGTAAGATCTAATTCATTAAATGGATTGGCATTATTTCTTTGTAATATTCAAAAAGTAAAAACATAGCTGCTATAATATGTTAGCATGAGTTGTAAATACGAGTTTTCGGACTTTCAGGGCATTCATATAAGCATCGAAAACAACCAATATTGATACAATCCTATGAAAATAGTCAAATACAGTTTCCTGTTACAGTTCCCCGAACGTGTGTACTTTGAAATTCACACGCTTGCAAGTGCAAAAGACACTGTATCACCACTCTCGAGCATACACTGTTCCATATAAAATCGTTATAAATAAACTACACATTTAAATTATCCTGAAATGTTTCTCAACATTTGTCTGCATTTTATGCATTGATACCTTTACATGTTTAAGTTATGCTAACTCGCACATGAAATTTCACCCTACAGAAGCGAGTTATATGTAATATTCCCCTATAAATGTAATATAATAAAATATTTTCTCCTTACGTTGCTACCTACGTTACTAAAACTTGGTAAAATATTCGCTCCAATAGACTACATAATTTAATACAGTCCACTGTTAAACAGAGAATATATAGTATAATTAAATAGATGTCTAGTAAAAGTGGGCTAGGAGAGTTCTGATTCAAAGGCAAGTGAATCCCCCTGTACATAACCTCAATGAGCGCTACCTTTCAATGAACTTCTCACTTAAATATGATAATCTTATGAGTTACATGCACACGAGCTTTCCGATATATCGAATATATCCTGAAATTTGCGTTACTGATACTAATACTTACGATATACGGCTGTTCAAACCAAGAACCCAAGTACACACCGAAATCCGCACACATGCAAATGCAAAAGACGCGGTATGTACATAACCTCGAGGAGTGCTACCTTTCGATAAATTTCAATCCGTCGTGAAGTTGACGCGGATGCGCAGTGTAAATATAAGGGCGAGTTGACCCTGCTGCGCTCCAAAGAAGCCCTGGCAGGCAGGCAGGCAGGCAGGCGGGCGGGCAGGATCGGGGAGAAAACAGCCGGCACGAGTTTGTCTTTGATATTAACGGGTCCGGTAGTATAGAGGGCCGCTTCGCCACCATAAATCCTCGGCCACGGCAGCCACCCGTTAATATCGCCCTCGGGAAAGCGGTTTACGAAACCACCACCCACCCATCGCACCTTCGAGTTGCATCTCTCGCTCAGCTCCTCTTCCTCCTAGCCGTTCGTGCCATCCACCCTTTGTTGTGCTTGCTCTCGTTCGCCCCACACCACCCCCTCCTCCGCCCCTCTTTCTCACACACTGCTCCAGTCACCCCGCTGGCCTTGTTCGCCTTTTTACGCTGCCGAAATTCGCCCTCTTCCCGTGGTGTGTGGACCATGCGAGAGATAAATCTTGCATTATGTACCTGAGGAACGCGGCCCACGTTTTCTTCGGCCTTCATCCTCTTACCGGAAGAGCTATATTCCCTCGCCGAAAGTCCCTGGTTATGCCTGAGAGAGCTTCCCAGTTGAAATATTAAGGGGCCGCCGTTAAACCATGCCAACGGTCAGACGCACTTGCGATAGTTCATCTAAACTATTTGCTCTTCGGAATGTCCCATTCAAGTTGATTCACTATTGTCGGTGGTATCTATAAAACAATTCCTTTCTGTTTGTTTGTACTAATTTCATTTAGAACACTGTGATTGATTTATATTCGTTTCAATGAGTTGCAGTTGTTAGGAAGCTTTAATGTATTTTTATAGGAATTATTGCCATGACGAAAGATTTTCTGTTTAAAATTCTGCAATAATTGAGAAAAATTGTATTTGGCGAGTACTTGCACCTAGAATTGCAACGGTTTCTTTAAAATAACAGGAGAAATGCTTTTCAGTTTGATAAGGTTTTACCTATAATATTTTTAACATAATTTGAATAGAAATGACAGTCGGTTTACGTTCGAAAATTGTTTCGTTCGTTTTGACCGCGTTTTGCTTATATTAATTCAGTTTGGTTCATTGTAATTTGTGATGTCTGTAATACATTTACATTTATTTTAATAAGTTTCGGTCGCACGAAAGCTCCATTGTGACTCTGTAGGAATCCACTCGATTTAAATTGTCCGGAATTACTCGGAGTTTCATTCGATTTCACGAATTGAAAGTTTCTCAGTGTCATAACAATTCATATTTACATTGCCATGAATTGTTTGGGGTGAAAATACAGTCGGCGTAAAAACTATTGGTACAGCGATCAGTTTTAATTAAATCGTAGTACTGTTACGTTTATCAAACAATGCAGGTGAAACGAAAAACTTGTATTTATATTTTGTTATACCTTTTTTTTTGTTTATTATTTATAGTGTATAGTGTAGAGTGCTTACTTCTGCGGTACTTACAATAAAAATATATTGGAACACGCGACGTGAACAAGAAACTCATCCATTTGTTTTAAAATGACAATATTTGGTATATGTGCAAATTTGTGCAATAAGAAATTGATTTTTTTGAGTTATTTAAGAGTCTACCTTTGTTTCGTATATGATGAAAATCTGGTATAACGTAGTATACTGTGTAAAAATTCGAGATATAAGGAAATAATGGCATTTTCGAAATTAATTATTAGTGTAAAATGCCTAATTGGCGAGTTTTTTGCATCGCAGAAATACGTAACTTTGAGCTGGTAAACAAAGGACAACGATACCATTAATAAAAGAAAAATTAAAAAATGCAGGTATCAATAATAATAACATATGAAGATTAACATTAGAACGCTTTGGACTCAAATAATAAAGTTCCGCTAGATCCCGAAAATATCACACTGTGCGACTGCAACAATTGGATTGTTCGGAAAGTAATTTCGTTTCCGTGAGAACTTGAGGAACCCATATATCGAGCTTTGAGGTTAGACCTAGGCCTTTCAAGTGGTGATAAATAATTGAATTCGATAAATTTGACCGCTCATCGATCTCACGAGTTGTTATTCGTCGATTTGTATCAATAGATGCCTTTATTGTGTCTTTATCAGCTTCCAGAACGTGATGCATCTTCAAAATCAAAATTGCCGGATCGAAATTTTGCAAACGAATTTTGGCACTGACGTACTGTCAATACATCTTCTTCATACACGTCGGCGCATTTTTTTTCTTGCTTGAACAGCATTTTTGCCTTTTTGATAGTAAAAAAGTAAAATATGCCGAAAACGCTGCTTTTCGCTCTCCGTATTTGAAAGAGTGCCTACCAAAAACTACTGTGTTGAATCAATCGACCTTTTTCACAAGCAAACCTTGCTATATCAGCTCTCAAAACATATAATGATTAATCAGCTTAAGTGTGAAGTTGGGTGTGAAAAATACAATTAAATCCTCTGTCGGGAAAAAGCGAAATTCCTCACCGAGCAACCCAATATATTGTTGCAAACGTTGTCGTTGGTTTATTGTTATTAAATATCGAGCAGCCATAAATTAGGGGATGGAGCGTTGAAGCCACCATAGTGTAACTCGAGGCATGGATATTGCGAATTGATAGCTTGAACGGGCCGGGAAAAATTGTGAAAGTTGGACTATCCGGAAACTTAATTTGCAAAGTTGGATGGAAGCCTGTGCGCGATGAGTAACGCGCCGCTCCTCGGAGTATTGGGAGAAGAATCCGGATTATTGACAGGCATGCTTAGCTCCAAAGCTCCGGGAGGAAGTAAAGCGTGGCAAATACGGATTTCCATGTGAGTAACAGCGTAACTTAATCTCGCTGAGTTAATAGAGTTTATGCTGTACAGGGTGACGTAGAATATGTAACTCCGGAATAGAATTCCAATCACTTGTCGCTTTTACGCGGCCCATAATCCGCGCGAGTGTTTTAAAAGCGCGACCAATTCGTGCGCTGAAAACTGCTTCCTTCTTGAAATATTCACTGTCAGAGTAATGGTGGATGTGCAGAACTTAAACCGTGTAAAACTGAAAATAACCCGTTTTCATAACTCGCTGCGAAACATCCCGCAATTCGTAAATTGTTTTCCAGTGCCGAAAGAAGTAAAAACTAAATAGGCGAAGGATGGTAGAACATAAATTAAAATTAGATTTATACTAACAGTAAGAATGTTCCTCGGAGTTATAAAAATGATTGTTATTAAAAGGAATTGTTGCCTATTTTATCTTCAAAGCTGCAGTTAATTTATTCGAAATTGCAACAAGTTTTAGTACATTAATACCTAGTTTTTAGGTTAAAGCGTATAACTGCTTTCAGCACAGTTAAGGAAAAGGTGAGCAAAGCGCTCCGCCAGGATAATCCACATTATTTAAACAGAGATCGCAGGAGCAAGGAGAGTGATGGGTTTCCTGCAAGCTTAGCAGAACATTTATGAGTTTGCGAGAGCAGCAACCAGGACAACGTGAATCCGTAAATGTACGTTCGCTGTCTATGAAATTCTGTAAACCCGTCGCTATTCCACTATTTACCTTTCCTTCGCCCTTTTACACTAAATTCATCACCCTTGTTTCCATTAAATTATTAAGAGTATAATGCCGAGCTTCCGTACTGACATATTTAATGGTTCGCGAACTCTCCGCTCCTTTAGTTGTAAATAATTTCGCGAAAATAGTCGCAATTGTAATTTCAACAAAAATACAAGCATTTGAAGTATTTCTGCAATTTATACATGTCTGTATCTGGGAGAAAAATTCAAAAAGTTGTATTAAACAATGCATCCATTCTGTTAAGTTTAGTATCGGATCGAATATTTTTGTAAACTAAATTTTAAGCAGACTTTAGTTTGTTGCTCGAAGCGTAAAAGCAATGGACATTAAGTAAATGAATGTTATATCTTCAAAAGTTATAATATGTATCTAAATTGCGTAAAAATAAATAAATTGGTTAACGTCATTCTAATACATGGACAATAATATTTCGAGCATGAGGATGTTCGAAAATTAAGCACACTTTGCACAGAAACTTGTGTCACATAATTGAAAATCTATATTTGCGTGTATCTCACCGTATACAAGCTCTATTTCTAACCTCACTTTTGTTGAGCATTGTTACACATATATAATGAATAATAAAAGCTGTTGAATTTTGATAACGTGCGCCTTTTTGTGTTGCAACAGTTTATTTCAGAAACTCAGTTAAATCGTCAAAGCTTTGGCTGTCAAGCTCGCTCACTGTCAGAATTGATATAACTGAACATTTCAGAAAGTGAATTACAGATTGTTTCTTTGTTTTTTGACAACTCTTCAGTCTAGATCGAGTTCGCTCAGAAGAAAATTATTTTCAACAAAAGCCACTGTAAATAGATGACAAATAAAATTTATAGAAGAATTTTTATTATACAAATCAATATCTTAAACAATATCATCATAGGTATACTCAAACCCCAGTTATTTTCAACTGAAGTTTCCATTTCCGTAGAAGTGTGTTGCCTGCACATTGTTGCATAAGCAGGTGCAACGCAACGCGCCCATTCCAATAACTAAAAAAAAGGGGGGGGGGGGGAGCGAAAAAAGTGTAAATTCGCGACGATTCCACTGGATACACGTAGTCGCGAAAACAGGTGGCAGCACTTTCTCGCACGTTTGCTGCCTTTTCGAGGGGCAATTTCCGCTTTAAAGCCGGTTACATTCTGCAAAGCGCACTGCAGCGCAACGAACCGCTATTGTGAACATCTCGAACGCACTCACTGTTTCTGCAACGCAACATTGACGAAGAGCTTGAGGCTAGATTTGCAATGCTAACAGCCAACTGATTTATTCATCGCGCTCGCATGCGTTATACCGTCCACCCGCGCGCCGCCCCGCGCCGCCTCGAATAAAGAAAGCCTTAACGAAACTTTAAACAATTGCCTTTCCGCCTCCTTTCACCATCCCCCTGAATATGTTCGAACGTGTATCGTGAATTTGAGATTTTCCCGCTCTGGGCCGGCCACTTTTGAAATTCATGAACGCAGAAGAGCACTTTCCTATTACAAATCTGCAAATACAATGCATGCAATGTTGTTGCACTCGATTTGGTTTTTTCCACACGCCAATTAAATTTTGTGGTTTCTCGTTGGCAACGATTGAAGTGCATTTGTCAAATTTCTGATTATTAAGGGACGTTTGGAGACTAAAACACAAATTTGTTATTTTTTATATTTTTTGCATGGTCTATAAGTAAGGAATCTTGTAACCATAATCGTTTCTTTAAAACTGTTGTAGTTTGCAAAAGTAATAACCTTTGAACTATGTAAGAAATGGCACTAAAAAATCATGAATATATATTATATAAAATATGAATATTAATCGCAGCAATATTTATTTCCATACTATTGTTCGCTTCTTTGCCAAAAATTCCTGGAAATTACTTGTTACTTACAAGCAAGCATGCTAGAACCATTTTCAGTCTTTTATGCAACCTCGAATTTTGTTTCATCAATTTTAGACATCTTCTCTTATCACTGACCGTAAAACAAGTTTCATTATCTTCCCTTAACACCTGGATAATAACCCGAGTTTTGTAATTCGACGCTTTAGAATTCAGCGGTTGAAATTTTCATATCCACGTCAACGTATTACTGCTGCACGCTCGCCCAGGAAAACGCTTGAAGAGCTGTTTACAAAGCCGGGGCGGATGTTGCCGGATCTTCTACTTGCTCGGCTGCAAGATGATGATCCGTTCGTTGCTACTTTATAAATATGCACCGTTCCCGTAATGCTTGCGGTCGAAAACCTATTCTCTTGGCCAACGCAACCGAAAACACCCTTGGGAAAGAAGCGGGCTCACCCTCGCGCTATTTAATATTATGTAATCCCGGATATCTCTTTTCACTGCTATTTCTCTCGCACTTGTCGTTTTGCGCTTATTAACTGCTTCTCCTCTCACATTCTGGAATTATATTTTGAATAATTGGTGTATCCGTTGTTAGAAGCTTTTATTTTACTTCCCCTTCAATTAGCACCCTTCAGAACAGGTTGAAAAACGAAGAAAATAATTACAAATAATCTAGTAATTTTATTTATGGAGAGATGTTACCCAATTTTTCTTGGCATTTATTTTTTTATATACTACATTATATAAAAATGTTCCGAGTGAGTTGTAGCAAAGTAAGATAAAACTATAGAAAGAATAATTATAAATAATCTAGTTCTAATTATACACAAATATATCCCAGCTCTTCTGTGCTTCCTGTATTTTATATACAATATTATAATGCATTTATAATGCAAATTACTTAATATAATAAAATATTTTTTTCGGCGCGCTGCTTCACATTCGAAATAAGCCGTGGCAACGTAGGACTTTGTTGGAAAATTGCAAAATATTCTTTTCTACAGATTACTTTATGTCTTTAATATAGTCTATCGTTCTAAATCAAAATCTAAATTGTATACATCAGATATGTAAATATATAACTGTGTGCATGTCTCATAAAAAGAGACAATGTTGACTGAAAAATAACTTATCTACTAAATGTTGTTCTGCTACTTGATAAAATAAACTTTGAGGACGTAAAGTTTATTATTATTCCAAGTGTCGATGGAATAATAAACATTCAAAAAAATGAATAAATGTATTGACGTACAAATAAAAAACGAACCATTCGGAAATAAACGAGATTCTTCCCCACTAATTCCACCAGGAATTTTGCAAGCAAGAAAAAACAGTTTCCACTTGCAATTTGGTGAAGAATGAATGGAACTAGCGGCAGTAAAAGTGCGAGCGTAATGGTCGTTCGATATCTCATCGGTTTAGTATCGCAAGCCTCGAACAGAGGCTGCTCAATCAAAAGAACGCTTTCAGAGGCGGCCAGTGATTTTTCTGCAGTCCGACCACATCTGCATCCGAGTCCTTCTTTAAGCTGCAAAGAAAAGCAACCGGCTCTCAATCAACATGGAGGAAATTGCTTTTTTCCAATTCCTATTAATCGGTGGCTAAAATTAGAAACGCTGTTAATCTTCTGTTCCTCAGTAGACACCGTTCCAATGAGTTTATACTCTCTTTCTCTTTCTCTCTCTTTCTCGTTATTCTTCTTGGCTTGGCCGATCGAGCGCCGCTCTTTTAATGCTTCACGAGCTTTTGCCGTGACAATTCCACTGTCGGACACTTTTGCCCCGTTTATCCACCGAGTCCGCTGGACCTCTCGCTTCAGAAAATAATCCCTTCCTGTGGATCCTTAAGCGGAAACGGCTATTTTTTAACTATTTCACGAGTCAGCTCTGCTACCCAGAATAAACTTTGCTGCCCCTCCTATCAGCTTGTACCAGAAACGCTCCACGTAAACCTCCAGGAAATGTGAATTATCTCCAATTTACAGCAAGCTTTTTTCAGCTTTTTAACAGATGCAATTGTTTATCTTGTATGTAAATTCTTATAAATATGTATTTTTATCGGAATTGTTTACAGGGAAATATAATCTCAGTTTAACAGATGTTTATGCGCAGGAAAAAGTTGCACTTTTTGTTTATATTGTGACATTAAACTTGAAACACATTGAACAAAACTGCACTTTTAACACTAGGCTTACGGACATTTCCGTATACCTCTCTTTATGGACGCTTATCTTCATTAAAAACTATTAATTTAATTTAAAAAGCATTACAATCTTAACAGACACAATGTAAGTTATTTAAATCTGTCAGGATTGCATAAATAATTGTCAGTATAAAGTGGAAGAAAAATTCGTAAACTTTGTAATTTTGTTGGTGAAGTCCGAAATCCGTCAAAATGACAGCTGTCGTAAACCTAGTGTTAAATAATCTACCAGGATTAATTTCAGTTCGGCGGGCTCGCAGGAGGTTAATAGTCTATTTTACATATATCAGCGAATTAACAAAATTGTTGGCAGATCCAATATTTTTAGAATAATTTTTTGTAAACATGACTCCTCTAAGAAAATATATTTTTTCTTAAGAAGGACACGTTTCCGATTCAGAAAATGAATTTCTATTTAGAGAGAAGCAAATTTCTTCTATATGTACAGGGTGAGTCACTTGCGTTCGAATCACCACTGTCGAGCATACACTGTTCCATATAAGTTGACTGCAAATAACCTATAAATTTAAATTATACTTAAACGTTTCCCAACTTTTCTCTGAATTTTATGCATTTATACTTTTCGAAATGAAGATTTCGAAATTTCAGACTCTTAAAAATCCAACTGTTTTATAGTTTATGTTACATTAAATTTCTATATAAAAAATACAATTTACATTGTACAGGGTGAGTCACTTGCCTTTGAATCGCTGCTCTCGAGCATACATTCTTCCATATAAAATCATTATAAATAACCTAGACATTTAAATTACACTCAAATGTTGCTCAACATTTGTCTGCATTTTATGCATTTATATTTTTACACGTTTGAGTTATGTTAACTCGCACATGAAATTTCACCCTGCAGAAGCCAGTTCTATGGAATATTCCCCTGTAAATATAATATAATAAAATATTGTCTCCTTACGTTGCTAGCCATTCGAAGGAAGTCTATGCTAAAACTTGGTAGAATATTCGCTCCAACAGTTTACATCATTTAATACAGTCTATTGTTAAAGAGAGAATATATAGTATAACTAAATAGATGTTTAGTAAAAGTGGGCTAGGAGAGTTCTGATTCAAAGGCAAGTGACTCACCCTGTACATTTAAAAATGATAAAACCTTATTTGCCTTCTACACAAAAAAAGAAAAAGATGTCATTAGTATTCCTAGAATTTTTATGTATGTAAAGCGAATTTGGACACTAAAGTAGTCACTAATATCTCGAGAGGCAGGAACTGTCAGTTAGTTATACGTAATCCTTTTTCACACTGGCATCAAGTGGGTCATGTTTGTTAGCGGCAGTTGAACGAAGTTACCATGGATCGCTGATGATTGATAGGCGCAAAGGGGGCACCGGCATGAATTTTTGCCCCCCCCCCCCTTGCATGAAATATGGACGCGCATATTTAACTCGAGCGTAATGAAGCGCATCTATCAGAGGGAATTCGTAATTCGTTCGCCGTTTCTGCCGGCAGGCTGTGCGCGCGTTACAGCTTTTCGAATTCCTTTGAGAATTATACACCTTCGGTGCGCGAGCCCACCCGCAGACATTTATTCTACTCTCGCGGAAAAATAATGAACCGCCTGTCGTTTCGGTCGCCCAGTTGTCGTAATTAGCACTGGCTCAATCACGGCCGCAGAAAGAAAAGAGAAATTCTCTTACAAATCGCCAGAATTTATTCTCAGGCGTCGAGATCATTGTTAGGATTCTGTAATTCACTGGGAACCCTTGTAATTCCGCCATATCCGTTCATACTCCATTTAATTTCGCATTGCTTTGGTTTACAAATCTGGAATAATTTATGTAAACAGTGTTTAATGAATGCTTCCAAGTACATTTATGGTGGCGACTGCAAAAATAATTGGTTTAGGAACAAAAAAGAAATACTGTCTTGAATTTGAGAAGGTGTTACTGGTGTAAAAATTATAATTTTTGTGCACTTTTTTCATTCTTGCTGAAAGTTAAACTGTAAATATACAATTTTCTATATTATTATCTAAATATTATTTTGTGCATTACACTCTCATAGTAAATTGACAATCACTTATACCAAAATCGAAAAAAGGGGGCTTTTACTTTCTAACCTATCATTTGACCAAATCATTTGACACCAAGAATAATTATATACATATATACTACCAGAATTGAAATCCCGTATAATGTTAAAAGAGATACAAATGCACCTCTTAAAAATTAAAATTAACTTAAGATTAAATGTTTTCTATTTTAAATGTATTTTATTGCCTTTGCAACATCTATTTTCTTTGTACCAATCGCAACCCGAAGCATTTTCGTACAAAGCACTTGTACGTTTAGTGTTAACGCGTAACCAATCGCAGAACGAGTTGACTTTACTTGAACGAAGGTGGGGAGAGGAAAGCGAATTGGAATATTTTGCAGTCGGACGGTACGGCAAATGAAGCAATCCGCGTTCATCATTGTTTACACTTGACGGGAGATTGCTCTTCAGGGAGGCAAATTGTATTTCGCCTGACGAAGCTCTGCGCGAGGACGCATCAATTTTCCTGGCCAGTTAATAACTCTTTTCGCCAAGCCGGCCCGCTTTACGAAAGCCGAGAGACTCTTCCATCGCCGCCGGCACGTTTCCACCTGACAAACCTATTTGCATGAAACTGCGCAAATGATTAGTAATAAATGGCAAATATTTCTGCCATTATTCAATATTGCGAGTATTTTTTCCTGACCAACTGGGTTTGTTTTCCAAAGCAATGCAATGTACAGGGTGACTCAGTTGCCTTTGAATCAGAACTTTCCTAACCCCACTTTTACTAGACATTTATTTAATTATACTATATATTCTCTGTTTAACAATAGACTGTATTAAATTCTGTAGTCTGTTGGAGGGAATATTTTACCAAGTTTTAGCATCGACTTCCTTCGAATGGGTAGCAACGTAAAGAGAAAATATTTTATTATATTATATTTATAGGGGAATATTATATAGAACTGGCTTCTGAAGGATGAGATTTCATGTGCAAGTTAACATAACTCAAACATGTAAAAGTATAAATGAATAAAATTCAGACAAATGTGGAGAAACATTTGAGTATAATTTAAACGTCTAGGTTATTTATAATGATTTTATATATATGGAACTGTGTATGCTCGAGAGCGGCGATTCAAAGGCAAGTGACTCACCCTGTACAATGTAAATTGTATTTTTTATATAGAAATTTAATGTAACATAAACTATAAAACAGTTGGATTTTTAAGAAACTGAAATTTCGAAATCCTCATTTCGAAAAGTATAAATGCATAAAATTCAGAGAAAAGTTGGGAAACGTTTAAGTATAATTTAAATTTATAGGTTATTTGCAATCAATTTATATGGAAGAGTGTATGCTCGACGGTGGCGATTCAAAGGCAAGTGACTCACCCTGTATACATTGACAGACGAGCTTTGTTTTAGCGTTATTTTAAATGTTTTAATGAGTATTGCAAACAATAAAACTATTATAAATTTACATTTTGCTGATAAAGATTTGTGAGATATTTTTCCATCGCTGGCGCGTTTCCACCTGACAAATCTATTTGCGCAAAACCGTGGAAATGATTATTAATAAATAGTTTGCATCGCTGATGGCAAATACTTTTGGAATTATCCAGTATTGCGAGTATTTTTTTCTGACCAACTGGATTTGTTTTCCAAAGCATTGCAGTGCACACAGTGACAGGTGAGTTTTGTTTTAGCGTCATTTTTAATGTACTAATAAGTATTACAAACAACATAACTATTATAAATTTACATTTTGTTGATAAAGATTTGCAAGAGATTCTTCCATCGCTGGCGCGTTTCCACCTGACAAATCTATTTGCACAAAACCGTCGAAATGATTATTAATAAATAGTTTGCATCGCTAATGGCAAATATTTCTGGAATTATGCGATATGGCGAGTATTTGCTCATTCGGAAATGAAATTGAACAAACGTCGATATTAGTTCTCTATTGTTGTACCACTGCTTTTGCCATTTATCTGTTTCATATAATATCTATAATTGGAGGTTCCATCGAAAATCGCGGGGAAAAAGATGAAATGTTTTAATCCTCTTCAATTCATTTATGTACATCGAGTTTGCTCACCGTAATACTTCATCCACATGTTTTTCATATGTACATTGACTGGCATAAATATTCGAATGTCTGTGCGTTGCATGTGTGCATCCGGTATTCGATATAAATCAGTGATGAGGAAAAATGTTTGTTAAGATTATATCAGAATGATGTCTACGATGAATGCAGAAGAAAACAATTTTTTCTTTGTTGTACCTGATTAACTTAATAGCAGGAGATAAAAATAAATGCTGTGTTAAACGCTTTGTTTCTTTTCAATTTTTCCTTTTTTTACTTTTGCTTCATAAATTTGAAAACATTTGACAAATTTATAGTAAAAAGCAATGGGCACTAATAAATAAATTGTATGTTTTTAAAACTACATTATATGTATCAGCATTCAGCGAGAAATAATCTATTGGTTAATCTTATTATATATTAACGTTGTTTGTTGTATGCATATTTATGCTAGTTACTGTATAGCCAGTGATGGAAAATTAAACGTATCCTACACACAAATTTGTACAAGATAAATGAAAATCTATATTTGTGAGAACTGCGCAGTGCAATGATAACCTCAATAATGTATCATTTATCGCATATAAGCTCTGCTTCTAATCTTATTTTTATTAAAAATGTTCATTGACGCAAAACAATTCAACATAATGCAATATAATTCACAATAAGACTCGCAGAGTATAGTTTCTAACAACACTTTCGCTGAAAATTTGCATTCGCGTAATTTACCATCGCATAAAGATAAATAAACAATAATTGAAATTTTTGTCTTATTCGCAGATCTTCTCAAAATCTACTCAACGATTTAATCGAAAGCAGGTTCATCGCCACCAAGTGTAAGTTATCAGGCAAGTTGGCCGACTGGCAGAGTATAGTTTCTAACCTCACTTTCGCTGAGAATTTCTATTCACGTAATCCTGTCGTATAAAGATAAATAAATAATAATTGAAATTCTTGTCTTATTCGCAGATCTTCTCAAAATCTACCCAAAGAGTTAATCCAAGGCAGGTTTGTCGCAACGAAGTATAAGTTATCAGGCAAGTTGGCCGACTGGCAGAGTATAGTTTCTAACCTCACTTTCGCTGAGAATTTCTATTCACGTATTTTACCATCGCATAAAGATAAATAAACAATAATTGAAATTCTTGTCTTATTCGCAGATCTTCTCAAAATCTACCCAAAGAGTTAATCCAAGGCAGGTTCATCGCAACGAAGTATAAGTTATCAGGCAAGTTGGCCGACTGGCAGAGTATAGTTTCTAACCTCACTTTCGCTGAGAATTTCTATTCACGTAATCCTCTCGTATAAAGATCCGGGGTTTTTTCCGGCGTCGCCGTGGAAGGTAAATCGTTTTTGATCGTGATTTGACTGTGCCGAAAATGGAAGGGTGCCGGGGCAACAGCCCCGCTGGGAAATCGAAAGGAAAATCAGCGCTCACACGAAAACTGGAGTGCACTCGACAGGTTATCGAAAATCTTCCCGACGCAGGGGCCAGGGTCGGCGAACTCGAAGCTCCTAGGACGTGGTTCGTGCTTACGATCTTCAAAGATCACCGTCAACGGTCGCGGCGACCCTTTCAAATCGACTGAATTTCAGATCCATCGCTGAACGCATCGGTATAATTGGAGTTTTTGCGGTGGCGTCCCTTCAAAGGCTCCGACCAATTAGAATGATAAAGTTTGCACCGCCGCCTCGTCGAGATCCTCAAATCTCCTATCAGTTAATAATTTCAAGGCAAAGATTCGGTTTTGAACCATGCTTTTTATTCTGCTTTACTTGGTCTGTTTTCTCCTTAGATAAAAAATTGTATAATCGTCACTTATTACCTTACTGCCTTAATTAACAGTATCGAATAGCTGACTTATTACTGACTAGTTCTTCTACTTGACTTCACTCTGGCGAATTTTGTGTGTGCGTTAACAATAATGTAAAAAAATCTTCTAACAATTTATAGCTCCACTAACCTTTCCTTTTGATTGTTTACAGCTTTCGAAATACCCTGTATAATACATAAATATTTCCATAAATATATAGAGGAAGGAAAACCTCATTAAAATTGAACAGACAAATGTTGTCCTTTGTATTTGCAGGAATATTCAATAACTCGATACTGCATAATAAACACTACAAACACAATACAAAAATTATTCTACAGGATCATCCAAATTCCACTTATTTCCAAATACATTTTAAATATCATATTCCCCACAGTTAATAATCGTTACTTATAATTCTCATAGAAATTTTCCGGACGCAATAACGAAGATATCGTCGGTACGAACAAGAGTTAATAAGGCCTGCATTATGAGGCGAGTGATTTTCTTTGATGCTGGTTCGAGCCGCCTCATAAATCCAGTATCAGGTTACCGATAATGAATTGTATTAGGCCATTCCGGACTCTTTCTCAAGGGAGTGGCTGTTAGGGGCGGCGAGTACTATTCCAAGAACGGTGGGCGGGCGAGCGGAGATGAGGGGCGGAAAAATGTAATTGCGCCTGAATGCCGTGATTTGCAAGTAACGAGGCCGCCACGCTGATAAAGTATTCTGCGCGAGCCGGCAAGGTGATCAAAATTGTGAATAGGGAATGTAATCAAGATTCAGTTCATCGGGATTCTCTGAAATTTACCGGAAACTTCAGCCTAATACCCCATAAGAGGAAGCAATTTACCGAAGCACGCTTGCGCCCCCAATCTCCCACTCTCCCACTCTCACCCTCTCTCGTACACACACACACACACACACACACTCTTTCTCTCCTCGAGTTCGTTTTCACGTTCGTGCCCTCCAATTCAGTGTCATTCCCGGAGTGTCCGGGACGAGCATTAATAAGGCCAGAACGGATGCAAAAAAATCGATTGACTTGAACGCCACTCCCATCTCTATATGTCCTACCATTCATCGCATTTAAAGGGGGAGTATATGTCGAACTATTTCCATAGCTGGATACTCCAGTCCGATTCAACCTCGCTATCGAGGATCTACGTGCTTCTGCATGAAACCTCGGCTTATTTCACACCTGATTAACGAGGTTTCGAGCGATTTGACACGTATCAGAATGACTCTTTGATACTTTACTCTGAAAGACATTTGTCACATTGATTGTCAGTCGGTCTCGGAATTAATGCTGAAATGCCTGCTTTAGGTATAATAGAAATTATTGAAATATTGAAATGTTGTTATAAATTTATATGATCGAATATTGGTTGACATTCGAGGAATTAGTGTTCATTAATTTTCCGCTGGTAATAAAAGATGAATGGTATTTGTAGAAAATGAGGAAGATAAATAAATGGCTTGTGTCAACTGATGGCAACTTGCGTCAAACAAAGGACAGTACTATGAACTCATTTAATTAACCGATGAATTACAAATGCTTTTCATTGGAATGACCTAATTCAGTTAAATGGTTTTTGTTAGAATATTAAATTCCTGGTTAGTTATAATACAAAGGATAGAAAAATGAGGTCGTACGATCCAAAAAGAAACCCGAGCAAAGTGGATAATTACTATCCACTTTCATCTCTCGCGCCAATATTTGCCTGAATAGGAATCGTATGTGACTTTTAAACTTTAATTAAAATTCCGAGAATTCTTCCTCGGTTTATTATACGCAAACTATGTATATTACCAATGCAATACATATGTGGACAGAGATTTAACAAGACGCGACAATTAAAAAAGTAATTCAAACAATAAAAATTAAATTAAATTAAATTAAATCACACAATTTCAAAAGGCTTTGCTACGACCTAATTCAGACGCCTAATTCCTACAGACGCTTTCTATTGGAATGCATAAATTCGTGGTTAGTTGTAATACAAAGGACAGAAAAATGAGGTCAGTCGAAAAAAGATGAGCAAAGAGTAGGTAATCGCTATGTACTTTCATCTCTCGCGCTAATGTTTACCTGAATAAAAAGCATATGTACTCATAATTATGAAAGTGTGAAATTTTTACGATATCGTCAAAAATGAACCATTAGATAGTGGTTGTCATTTCAACATTATATGGAATTCATTTAGTGTTAATTATGAAAGTGGTCTAAGTCAAAAATTTAAAGGGATTATATAAACATAACTTGAAAATATAGGGAAATATTAAATTACTTCCATTATACACCACCACTAGACCAGAAACGGAAGTAAAACATAAAGATATTACGTGTTTACTATCATAGATCCCTCCAGTTTTTCAGCAACATTTTAACAATCTTAAAAACTCGAAATGATACAAATCGATTACTTTTTAAAAATAATTAATAAATGTTCATGAATGATTTCATTAAAGTTATTGTTTCAAATAAAACTCATGGTTCTTTATCGCTTTAAGTCATTTATAGGACATTCAGTTAATTTTGAAAGTGGTCTAAGTCAGATCAAAACTTTAAAAACAACAGTTTCGTATGAAATTCACACAAAATTTCATATTTATAATAAATTTCCATTAATCAAGACTAATAAAATTATAACTTAAAATGTCAATGTAAAAATATTTTACAATGTATTCAAATGCAATTCATAAAATATCTCGAAACAAGAAACATATGACTTAGACCACTTTCATAATTATGGGCACATATGTGAGTTTTAAACTTTAATGAAAATTGCGAGAATCCTTGCTCAGCTTATTAAGACTAATAAAATTATAACTTAAAATGTCAATGTAAAAATATTTTACAATTTATTCAAATGCAATTCATAAAATATCTCGAAACAAGAAACATATAACTTAGACCACTTTCATAATTATGGGCACATAAGTGAGTTTTAAACTTTAATGAAAATTGCGAGAATCCTTGCTCAGCTTATTATACGGATACTATGTGCAGTGCACATCCTCTGGATGTGTGAATAGAGCTTTGACGAGTAGCATTATCGCGCTTCGATATACACATACATAGACGCGTGTGGAATGGCTGCTTAGGATAGTAAGGTGTCTAGCTATTGTGTTCAAGATCAGTAGGACGTCTAGTCAGTTAACGACCGATTACAGTGATGAACCCGGCTTGTAATATCCATTGAATGGGCCTCCTGATTACCAGCGACACATATCCAAATCCTTCCCGCACATACCACTTCGTAAGTATCATTCATCAGGCCACGCCCGTTTGCGTAACTCGAGTTATGGAAGTCTTGTATAACAATCGACATCCATGAAATATCTAGTATAATGAATGAAATTAATCGCTATGAACTGTATTTTGCCAATTCTTGTTAATTATATTATTTAATAAATCCACTGCACGTGTACATGTAGGTTGTAAACATTTTATGGGTTTCATTTGAGTTTAGATAGTTAAAAACCTTGTAAATAACCTTGTAAAACTGTCCACAATAATAAAATATTGAGTAAACGAAATTCATTCATTTTAATTGTATTCCACTCGTTCTTGTGAACTATATTATTAAACGAATTCACCGCACGTACATGCAGGATGTAAATGTTTTATGTTGTTAACTTGATTTTATAGTTCGAAATCTTGTATAATTTTTCTTAACTTATTAATATCATTAACCCTTAAAATATTAAATAACTAAAATTACTGTTTCTAGGATAAACTTTTTATTGCCAAATGCTTCCAATAGCCGTGTTTTTATTTTTGTAGTATTAATATTATAGATGTAATAATATCTCCTTTAGTGACCCTCCAATGTTATTTAAGCAATGTATCAATTGTTTAAATAACGATAATTATAGGATAAACTTTCTGTTTGTAAATATCTCCAACAGGCATACTTTTATTTTTGTGAGATTTATTTTGTACGTACACTAAGGTGTCCTGCAGCGAGCTTCTAAATTTACACATATTTGCACTACATGTACACAACTGTGTGCATACACGGCGAACTCCGCTGCAACCATTTCATTCCCAAGTAGTTACGAGTTAACTAACAATATACGGAAACAACAGCGTAACTATTTATATGTAGACGAAGTAGAAGCAGACTCTCGCGTAGTACAGCAATCTATTTGCAAATATGGTACCGTAAATGGTTTTTGAATGGAAACTATTACCCATTCAGATAACAGAATGGTCCCTTCTAATGAAGTAGTCAAATTACAAGTTATAATCAAATAAGATGTGTTTACTAATGACTATTAATAAAAAGAACAGCGCTTCTTTGGCCAAAAGTTTTAAAACATGTAGAATCCGAGAAGATAAAGCATTATAAATAATAAATGAATGAAGTTATTGTAAATAATTATAGAAGGAAGTTGGTCCAAAGTAATCAATCGTAAGTAACATAAGCGGAAATTGTTATCATTGTAATTTCTCCCACTAAACTGAATACTTTTCTGACCAGCTGTATAGTTTCTAACCTCACTTTCGTTGAAAATTTTCGTCCACATAATTTACTGTCGCATAAAGATAAATGAACCATAATTGGAATTCAACAAATAACAAAACTATTATAAACTACCATTTTATTGGTAATGATTGACTATTTTTATACATTTAGTTAATTGACTGTTATTTCCAATTAAGTCGAATACTTTTCTGACTAGCTGGGTTCGCTTTCTAAAGCAATGCGATGCATACAGTGAGAGGTAAGCTTCGATGTAGCGTTATGGTTAATGCGTTAATGAATACACACAGCTAATACTAAATTATAATATAAATCACCAAAACTATTATAAATTATCATTTCGTTGATAATGATTGGCTATTCTTGTGCGTGTTAATTTACTATCAAATATGAATTTTTTATTTGTGTACGTTGCACTAAACAGAACAATTTAGATTTTATATCAACAAAACGAAAAATAGCCGAGTTAGTTGGTTCTAGAATTTACTGGAGCTAAGCCGAATACTTTTCTGACCAACTGGATTCGCTTTCGAAAGCAATGCGGTGCAGCTGGATTTCTTGATTCGAGGAGGACGGACACTGTCGAGGAAGAAAGAGAGAGGCGAGCTTTGATGTAGCAGAGGAGGGTTCTGCGTAGCTTCGTTTAAAGTGGTTTACAAAGCGGGCGGTCGGAGCGGTGCGGCCAGTTGCACGAGACGAAACGTGTCCTGAAATGGCTCGGCCGGGAAAGCGGTCGCAGCGCCGCGCCGCGCTGAAAAAAGGAGGCCAGCCAGCCAGTCCGAGCATCCCAGATTTCATCTTTCATTCCCGTAATTGGGTAAACAGGATTTCATTCTGCTATAATTCTCGGGCTTTCAATTCCGCGCGTTTCAAGAGGCCGACCCGACTGCATACATACATTTTAAATTAACGCTTCTTTGTACCCTCCCCAACCGAGAAGCGCACCTCTTATTTTTCGCCAACTTCTCTCCATACTTGCTCGCCTGAAATATTTGCAGCCACGGTTTCTTGGGAAATAAGCTCCGCGAAATCAGGTGCGCGCCTTCGGTTATTTATTGACAGTAAACCACTTGGATTTAATATCGTATTTATTGAGTTTCCCGATAACATTGTGGGACTTAGTAAATTAATAAAGTACGCCGTTGAAATATTTCAAGGAGATGTTTTAAATTAACGCTTCCTCATACGATGTGCAACCGGGAAGCGCCTCTCTTATTTTTCATGGACTTTCCTCCATGCTTGCAACCTCGAAACTTTCCCGGCGAGACTCTTGCGAAATAAGGCGTGCAAAATCATGCATACTGTACGAAAATGTACTATCGTCACAGTACTTTAAAGTTCCATGTGATTGTAGACTTATTATATCGATAAAACTAGTATATTATTAACTACAAATAGTCATACACATAAATAGTTTATGAACTTAAAATTAATCAAGTCGCGTAATATGTAAAGAAAAATGTTTTTACCGACTTCGAAAAGGTGGAGCTATTCAATTCGACCGCTATATTTTTTTTACATTCGAACGAATGTTATTAACAATAAGTTGTGCAAATAACAATGTACGTAAAGCAAAATCAGTGTCTTTAATACATAAGCATATTTATATCGATACAAATAAAAGAAATCAATATTTATATCACCGATTAAAAAAACGGATAAATACTTATTCAGATTGGACAGTGCTAAAGAATTATGCATTGTTTTATTAATGATAATAGAAGCTTTAGGAAATAACTTTTGGGAAGCGCAGAATTCTCCAATAAGTTATCAGTTCAGAATGGGCGTATTTGTTCATTTGACGGTGAGTAAACCTGGTGCCTCTACAGAATGCTAAATAATAGTGACAGCTATCTAGCAGGGAATCAGACATGCAAGCGGGCGGAGTGTCAAGTGGCTTGGTAAGCGGTTAACCGAAAATAGGTAATCCAACCAGTAGAGGGATCGGTGGTTCAGCCGTGATCAGTGGCGCTGATCAATCGTTTAACTGCTTGTGATACGTTACAACGAGGTCTCCTGCACGTCATGTTCCCGGAAAATCTACAAACTGCAAATGACAGATTTAACGAACTTTGAAAAGCTTTTCCATTACTCGGCCATAGTGCTTTTTTTGTGCGTTTGACCAGCAAAATGTTTGCGATGGATGATTCGATTGGGATGAAATTATTTTTATCTTGTAAAGAAGTCATGCGGAATAATGTTGTTACAAATTTTTTTCGAATTTGTTTAATATAATTCCTTGTTATTAAAATATACAACTCTTGCAGGAATGATCGAATTGACATGAAATCTTTTATACTTTTGGGAAGAATATTTTGACTGAGGTCTCTTTTGTTGCACCAATGGTAAGAGAAGCTCATTGACATTATTTAATATAGATATACAGTAAACTTCGTTACCCATTGTCAGATGATTTTAGACATATTGCTACTGTTTGATGCTGCAACCACATTTCCCAGTCACAAGAAATAACACTAATAATAATTTGTGCGCTTGTGTTATTCAAGCAGATCTTCTTGTAGTCCAAACGAACAGGGTGCATTATTACAAATGAACAAAAACATGTTTAGTCATGTTGAGTCACATTATTGTAGGATTTGTATTAACACTTTGACTGCCATGTTACCCGAATTCGGGTGGCACTCGAACGTCCATTTACAGATATATTAATTTTCACGAGAATAATTATATTAAACATTTTTAACAAGGTGTAGTGAAAGAGTTAAAAATTTGGAATTTTGGCAGTCAACATGTTCAAAGAACATTTATTGAGTGATACAAGAACAATTATACAAGAATAAATGAATGGCTGCATACAAATGTGACCGTCATGACAGTCATATGTTAACAATAAATACTATTCTCGAAATTCATTTAATGATTTAATCAGGAGCAGACTTAGCCGCAAGCAACTACAATTTATCGCGTAAGTTTGCTAATTCACACAGCACAGTCTGCGCCTACGCAGGCGGGATAGGGTGTATTATTATTCGGGGCGAATACTATTCACGAAGAGAATAATACTTCGCGGAATTTGGAATTAACGTGCAAGGTATTAGCTGCGAAAGAAATTAACAAAACCAGGCTTATTTATGTTGAGACACATTATTGTGGGATGTGCAGACATTTTATGTTGCGTGTTTTAGGTTAGGTAGTTAAAAAACTTGTATAATTGTCCACACCAGTCAAATACCGAGGAAATAAAGTTACTGCTTGCCAATTACATTGTACTATTTTTTTTAACTATATTATTCGAAAAAAATTCCAGTACATGCAGGTCATAAACACTTTATGTTATTAGCTTGAAATTAGGTAGTGTAGAAATGGCTAGTAACTCTTCCGGTACGAGCGCCGGATATATCCGGCACATATTTAATCAATATAGTTCTTTTTTAACGCTTAAAAAGTCTTTATAAAAAAAGGACTGACTACGAGTTATGTATGCGTTATTGAAAATACGCCTCGTATATCAGGAGTGCCAGGGAGGACACGGAGCTTGTACCAAAAGAGGTTATAAACCTTGTTTGTTATATACCACCCCTTGCCCTTTTACTACAGTACTCAGTTCTATTAAGCGCACTATTTGAAAAAGTCCGCCGTACCGAAAGGGTCAAAAAAGAGCAACCAATACACTATTATCAATATTCTATCATTAGTTATTTATCAATCCTATAGTGGTTAGAAATCTTGTATAACTATTCATATTCACAAAATATCAAGTAAATAAAATTACCCTTCTTAAAATAAATGTTATATGGGAACTCATTAGTTATGTAGGACTTCAACAAAACCACGTTTACTAATGTTGAGTCACATATTGCAATCTTCAAAAGAAGCAGATCTTGTTGCAGTCAAGTGAATGACTTAATCAAGAGGAGACTTAGCCGCAAGCAGGTATAATTTATCAGGTAAGTTTGCCGAGTGAGAGAGGAGAGTCTGTGCCTAATACAGGCGGTAGAGGGCGTATTATTATCCGGGACAAATACTATTTACGAAGAGAATGGCCAATTTATGAGAGCGCGCCGCGCCGGCTTTAGCCGTTGCGAGGTTATACCGCCGGGGAGGTGGGAGACATCAGGGCGAATGAATGTATTCTGCGGGAAGCGGGAGTGTTGGGGTCTTAACAGGGACAGGAGAAGCATAAAGAAGTAGTTTGTCCGAGGTGCTCGGGCGGCTTCATCTTCTTGCGAATCGCCGGGCAAAGGAACAGGCGCCATTAAGCGGCCGGGCATAAATTCAAGGCTGCGCCAGCTTCTGCTTAATATCGGCCGAGCGCGCTGAAAACAGTTTATGGAAGCGCATCCACTTCTGCTCGGCCGGCAAACTTCCTTTTCGACGACCACGCAATCTTGCCCGCCCGGCCATTGTCTTAGGAACTGCCGAGACGGTCCAACCTTGATAACACCGGGACCAGTTTCGTACACGGTGATTCACTTCCCTTTGAATTTCCGCGCCATACCTCAACTTCTTCTTCCTTCTACTTTATGTTTCTTTACATTGACATTTAAATATGTTTCTATATTTATATTTATTTACTTGCTTTTAAATTGGAACTGTCGTACTCCATTTTGTAATAGATATTTATAAAGTTGTATATTTATGTGTCTGACGTAAATATAATGTGTACAATTATGTTCTTTTTCGACGACCACGCAATCTTGCCGGCCCGGCCATTGTCTTAGGAACTGCCGGGACGATTCGCTCTTGATAACACCGAGAACAGTTTCGTACAGGGTGATTTACTTCGCTTTGAATTTCCACGCCGTACCCCAACTTTTATTATATATGCATATTATATTATATGTATCGCACAGGGTGATTTATTCGGCTTCGAATTCTAACTTTGTTTATACATACATATTAAAGAGAAAGGATGTTAAAATGGTACGTTTCTGTTTAAAAATGCGTGAAATATGTGATTGTGGCAACCTTTTCTTAAACAATATACAGGGTGATTTGTTAGCCTGTAAATCAGAACTGTCGGACCCCATTTTTGTCAAATATGTGAATTATAGTTATAGATATATTTACGTGTCAAATGTAGATATAATATGTATGATAATCCCCTATATTACTTATTATAATGCTGGAAAGATTCTTTTACAAATCGTTACTAGCATTTTACTTTACGACGACTTACTCCGAATGAGGAACAAACATTTTATTTTACTATATTATATTATATGAATTATACATACAATACAATATTGAACAGCATTCAGAGATAAATTGAGAAATTAGCGTGTAATTAAAATTACTAGATTATTTATAATCATCCTGAGACACAATTAAAAGGTAAGCGAATCTCTATACACATAAACTAATATTGTGAATTAAATATAGACTGTAGAAAAGAGTTGAGAACCATTGGCCTATAATTGGAATGGCTGGATTATTTATAGAAAGAGTTGTCGAAATTGGAGGACTAATGTAGCGGCTGGTATGACAGGTAGGCAGGCAACGCACAACATTCTGCCGGAAGCCGACTAGCGCGGCAGGCAAATGGGGCGAACTTTTCCTCCAATAAAGCGGCCTCTCTCTCTCTCTCTCGCGCGCGCGCGCGCGCACGGTCGCCTCAATAAAACACGAGGCGCGTATCTGGGACGTAGCGCAAAAATTCCCGGCGAATCAGCGACACGGATGAAAAGAGAGCGCGCCCGCTTTTTACAACTGGCCTAGATGGACACCCTTCGTCCAGCCAGCCGAGGGCGATGAATTCGAATAATTGAGCGGCACGCTCGCACCACTCTCGCCGAGTATTTATCGATTTCAGTGTAGTCTCGAACTTAGCCGTTTCGGTAAGTCTCCTTTAACGAACCGCTTTAACCCTCGACTGACACTGGCCGCGTCGTTTTAACACTTTGACCGCCGCACTTTTTACAAAAAGGTTTCCTCTTATCTTCCCGGCGAGATTGCTGATAGCTGACAGCTAATATTACACGCTAGATCAACAAGGTTTTGACGCGGATCAGTTTTTGTTTCGCTAAAATTTGTTTTGTTTAAGAAGCTCTTTGTTAGATTTTGATCGCTTTAGAATATCAAAGCTCAAAGTTTAACTGCTTGTATAATCTTTTAGATCGAAAAGCAAATACTTTTCTAACATATTTTTAACATATTGTAGGTTAGATTGGCTTCTAACACAAATGCGTCATCCTGTATGTATTTACGACAGTGTATTGTACGACAATTAAATAAAACAAAGTGTTGTATTTCGAAAATTGCATATTATAACTAAAATCGTGGAAAATTTACTAGCACTGATGTTAGGTTGTTACTATTGATTTCTCTACACTGTAACTATGTAACTGTTGTTTTTACTATTATAAATGGCATATTAGTATATTACTAGTACTACTACTACTGCAATATTATTATTATATTTACTATATTAATATAGTAACTATTATTACTATACTAATATTGTAAATATACAATAATAAGTAATACTAATATAGTAACTATATAACTATATATACTACTGTAGTTAGTTTATTATATTAATATAGTAAATATAATTTAATATAATATCCTAAACAATTTCCTAATCGCGAAGTTCGCAATTCTCTTCGAACCGCAGTGTCAAGTAACTATGTAGATGTAGATACTGTGCAACCATGCTCACCCTTCGTTCTTCTCGTTAATCCGCTGCAATGTCCACTGTTATCCACATTTTAGTAATTCCACATTCCGCAATGTACCTGCACACAGAGAGCGATAAATGAGAAGGTTTTATTATATGTTATTATTATTAATGATATGGTTGAATTTTGCAATTGATTGGTTTCCATTAAAATTTAAAGAAATATTCAAGGACTGCTGAATTCTTTTATTACAAGCTAACTGAAAACGAGAAATCTTACGGAAAAAATGAACTGAAGCTATTACAAATTAGGTTAATGACAAAATCCTATAAATCCTTAATGGATAACAGAAAAAGATAGCATTTTAATGTTATATTACCATTTTTATTGCTATCTTAATCTTTAACCGTAGTAAGAATGATTTCATAATTAATATCAGTAATTTAGTACTCTCAACTAAACATTAAACAAATACTGAAAGACTATGTTTCTTAATTATACAAAATAATGGAACGTGAAGAAACTCGAATAAAAGAAATCGTACACATTACAGTCGCTTATTAAGGACATTGTAAACTAGATAAATGAAAAAGGACGAAAAATCCTTAACGAGTGAGAGAAAACACATTAAAATAGATTTTGGCGGAACATTAAAATAAATTTTGATGGGATATTAAAATAGATTTTAATGTTCCACTGACAGAATACCGCGTTCTCAACTTTTAATTGTAGTAAGATTCATTAATATCAACAATTTTATGATTCCACCGAAAGCTTTCAAACAAATTCTCAAAGGCTATGTTTACGATTATTCAAACTAAGGGAAAACGAAGGAACTCTAGCACAAAATGAATGGCAGCCGTTGCGTTCGTTGCGCACTAACGACATTGCAAACTGGGTAAATGACAAAATGCTGAAAATCCTTAACGAGTGACAGAAAATAACAGGGTTTTAATGAGTGGAGGGGAAAGCGGCATTAAAAGTAATCATAACAGCGATAGCTAGGCGAAACACGTCTGGAAGGCGTTTCCCGCGAAGTTTCCTTCCATTTCTCCGGCGGACAAGTCGTCTGCGCGCAGCGCCGCCGCCGCCGCCGCCGCCGCCGCCGCCGCCGGGGAACTCAAAACGAGATTAATTAAATGCCACTGCAATCTCGGGCGCGCTCTCTTGAATTCGCCGGCTTTCCTGTTTCCACCAATATATGAAATTAGACGTGCGATAAACTTTTATGCCCTCGATGCAGAATTCCAGGAGCGCTGCGCGCCAGCTTGTAGTTTAACGGCGCCGCGCGCACTCATAATATGACTGCTGAGACTAGCTGGCTCGCGGCAACACACGCGGAACTGCTTTTAAGTATATGCTTAGCCTCCTGAAACCGCGACGGAAACACTGACCGCACTCTGGCACACCTTCGGTTTCATGCGCGCTCATTCGCCGCGAGGATAAATGATACTTTCCTTTCATTGGAGTAAGTAACACAGCGGACAAAAGGCTTGATATTCCTGGAATATCGTTTTAACGACAGTAAGACTTAAATATTATAATCTAATAATTATATACTAATACAAAAAAGTATAATATAGTAATTTACATATCTAATGTATTTTTGCAATTAACAATAAATTGTCACTTAATAATAAAAAGAACTTGGCGTATGCACGCTTCATTTGAGGCACTTGCTCTCGTAATATTGCTAAAAGAACTTTTAAAGAAATGAAGTTTTAGTAAAGTCAGTGTTTGGTAAGTCAGTTTCCCATTATCTGTTTAAGTCGCAATGAAGTGAGCACACGCCAAGTTATTTTTTATTATTAAGTGACAATTTATTGTTAATTCATTGTTCGATGCTAATGCGAGTTAAATCGATGTTTCTTTAAATGAAGATTTGGCTTTCTCGTATCATATTTATTATCTTTTTTGTTATATTTCAATTTTGACATGCCGATTGATTGTTTAACATACTATAACTAACAAACAGGACCCCAAAATTCAAAGTTGTATTAGAAGTTTCTTATCCCCTCAGCATGCAGATTAACCCCCTTGAACAGCTGACACATGAAGGGACAAGATGTACGACAATCCTGATTTAGAGAAAAGTGAATCGCCCTGTACAAATAATTTTAATAATGAAATTAAATTAAATTTAATAAATTATGGAATTTAATTTAATAAATTATGAAGTAGCTGTTATAACAGAAACAGCTGTGTAAACGTAGTTCGATTGGCCTCTTAAATCGTTGACACTTTATCAGAAATGAGTAATTCAAAACGGCACTAGTACATTCAATAGTGATAGCTAATGGAACCATGAATCCTGCACGAGCATTCGAGAGTCCCAATAAAATTGGTTTACTTTAACTTTCGTTGATTTTTATTAGAGCTTGGAATCGAATTCCGATAATGGAGCTGCTGTTGTGAGAGAAACGCAACCTATGTTTAGGGTCCTTTGTGCCCTTTGTTTTATATTCTCCGGGAGAAATTCTACCCTTGCCGCGAAAACTCTGTTTCTCTGGAAATCTATCTTGCCACGTTTACATAGAATTTTATTCGGCAATATTTTGATACTTCTTGACATTAAATTGGTTTGTTTTTAATGGTCGCATTAACGCCGGGGTTATTAGCCACCATGATGTGAACAGGGTGAGTCACTTGCCTTTGAATCACCACTGTCGAGCATACACTGTTCCATATAAGTTGATTGCAAATAACCTATAAATTTAAATTATACTTAAACGTTTCCCAACTTTTCTCTGAATTTTATGCATTTATACTTTTCGAAATGAAGATTTCGAAATTTCAGTCTCTTAAAAATCCAACTGTTTTATAGTTTATGTTACATTAAATTTCTATATAAAAAATACAATTTACATTGTACAGGGTGAGTCACTTGCCTTTGAATCGCTGCTCTCGAGCATAGACAGTTCCATATAAAATCATTATAAATAACCCAGACATTTAAATTATACTCAAATGTTTCTCAATATTTGTCTGCATTTTATGCATTTATACTTTCACATGTTTGAGTTATGTTAACTCGCACATGAAATTTCATCCTGCAGAAGCCAGTTATATATAATATTCCCCTATAACTATAATATGATAAAATATTGTCTCCTTATGTTGCTTGCCATTCGAAGGAAGTCGATGCTAAAACTTGGTAAAATATTCGCTCCAACAGACTACATAATTTAATACAGTCTATTGTTAAACAGAGAATATATGGTATAATTAAATAGATGTCTAGTAAAAGTGGGCTAGGAGAGTTCTGATTCAAAGGTAAGTGAATCACCCTGTACATTTCTTTATAAGGTTACAAAATTATTATTTTGATGAATAATAATTTGGTAACGAATGTAATTATGAATACTTAATGAAATATTCTTGGCAATGTTAAATGTGTTTATGTACTTGAGTACGTTGGCAATTATTTTTGCGTTATTGAAGCTCTCTTATATTTTGTTTGGCATGTTGAAACGAGGTTTTCTTAGTAATTAGAAGTTAGTTGCACTTTTCAATTTTTCGAGTGATATAATTCATAGTTCACAAGAGTTGTTCCCCTTTATTTTAGAAATCACCAAATGTAACAAAAAAATAAAGTGGACAACAAAGACAAATTATTATTTCTGCAAACATTCACACAGGTTTCTTTTTTTAAATTAATTTCATTGCGTGAAATGTGTGTGTTTCTTTGATCGCTTATTACTTCTCCGTCATTCTACTGTAAAGTTTATCGAAGTAAATGTTAGTTCAAGTCCGAACGATTCAAGTTTCACTAATTTTACATGCGGATGCAAAATAGATTTCATCACATTCTTCGATTGCAAAACTCATTCTATAAACGAAGCTATAAGTTAAACAAAATTACGTGTTAAACAAAGGCAAACAAAGTTACAATTGGAACAAGTCAAAGCGTCATTCGATTACTCATCAGCAAGTCTTAACCAAAGCAATGCACTTTTCGTTGAAAGGCTGACGACTGGCTGTGTTGTATTCGATTGGACGCGCCAGTCTCGTTCGAATCAATTATTAACTGGACAGAGCTCCCAACAGAATTGCCGCTTCTAGCTAAGCCTAATCCACAATCACGCAACACTAGTCAACTCGTAGTGTTAGCAAAAGCTCACAAAGGTATTCTTAGCAGCACTTTGAAATCACCTGAACGTAAAAGCCGATTGGTAGAGCACTGCATTCTAAAGAATGTGGTTTAAGCTTTTATTCCAACTGAAAAATCAAATTTTTACATGGAAACCTTTTAATAATAAAATACTTTATACCTGGTATTATTTTAATAAAACAGGAAACAATCATTAACAGTAAAATTATTCCTATTTCTACAGAAGGGCTTGAAATTATTTTTATTATTTAAGAAGCAAATACATATTTATGTAAACTTTTATATCCATTAGCGCTATGAATTATAAATAAAAAATTCTAATAAACAAAGGAGATATCCATACTGGATTTGAGGCCTGGTTTATCGAAGCATCATTTGACAGTAGAATACTCTCAGTGGAAACAGACAGTGGAAAGCAGTAGAATTCAAACGGTTTACCTGAAAATCAAGGTACGAAAATTCCCCAATGGAATTTTTTAGTACTCGCCGTAGCCAATTTTGGATACCACATTTTCTTATAAGACGGCAGCTATTACAAATTCTACCTTGACACTTTCATTAAAAATTAATTATTCTATTTTTTATATTGTGAGTGATTGGGAGTGAAATTACTTACGACAATCGATCAATTACTTTTTGAATTACGTTGGTCATCGCTTTTTAATATCATATTTCGAAAAAAAACGCATCAAATTTCAGGTTCTTTTATTGTAATCTTTTATTGTATTCATTTTGCAAGATGAATGTAACTTTGTTAATACTTCAAAATACGCCTCGAAATGACCACCAATCATTCATACATTGATCCATAATAACAAGTTTCCAACTAGTTATTTGATTGAATGGTCAGCAAACATATGCATTTAAACTTTCATCATATTGATTATATCTACAAGGGCAAATTGACACAGAAGTCAATTGAAGTTGGAACGGCGAGGAACGAATGGGGATGAATATTTCTAATATCTCTCGTCAGTGAAGTGAAATTGGAAACTGGAGTCGCGGGTGAAAAAAAATGCACGCGTCGTCGCAGTAATTAAAAGCGTAGCGCGGCTGCGCGAGCGGAAAGACAAATTCGCCGCGGCTATTATTTCTCACCTTGTGGCCGCGTAAACAAAGCGTGGCGCATCTAAACTTGTTTGTCGTAAGCTCGCCGCTATTTGTTAGCCATACATGCGCATGTAAAGGGTGTTTCAGAGAGAATGCGCTTTTAATTATTTAATAAATCGGATGATTCGTTTTAAATTGCTAATATTTTTATTTCATGATAATAAGTCGTTCTTGAGTTATAGTTCTATTTACGAGTTATTAGTAAGAAGCTTTTCCCAACTTTATTCTTCCGGTGATTGTTCTACCGTTTCTGATATTGTAAATAATTACGAATGGCGTGCAGAAGCTGTTGACGCAAAAGCTTCAGTTGATTGGAGTAGAAATATAAAATACTGTTGTTTAACTCATGAACTGTCAATTTTATTTTTGAAATTTTCATGAAATTCACGCGTTACAAATATACTTTTGGCGCCGAGTGATGTACATGGAGATTCCAAAATCTCCAAATGAGAATCGTGGCAGCTAAGGGGTTAACATGAGAAAAAGTTTAGAACTAATAAGTTTAAATCGACAGTATGAACATTTAGAAGTATGGAAATACTGAAGGGTGTTCTATCAAGACAAGTTTCAATTGTTTAATAAATTGCGTCATTTACACTAAAATTACCAATATTTTTATTTTAAAATAATAGCACACA